>CADEPM010000002.1:2085000-4485000 GCA_902829315.1 Caenorhabditis bovis
ACCGTGGGAAGCGTTCTGCCGATGACGCCGGAAATGGCCGAAATACCCACTTTTTCTCTGAGATGTATTTTGCCGAAATTCAGAATCCAGAACGAAGTGGGAGTTCCTCAAATATTGTCTAAACTGAATTGTATTTTCAGAGAGCTTACAAAGACATATTCGATCGCTATATAAAACGTTCACGGCTTTCAGCTACTGACATCTGCATCAAGCCTTTGAAAGTGGTACGCTTTATTTTATATTCATAGATTTATTGAGTGCGAAAGATTTCAGATTAATAATAGCGGCATGACGATGTTGGTAGAATTGTGGTTCAAGATTTCTCCTAATGAGCCACACGTCAGTTTCACAGAGTATTTAGAAGAAAAGGGAATTATCCTTTACGAGCTCTGAATATTATATAAGTACATTGTTTGTATTCTGATGATGCTTAATTTATTCACATAATAACTCTTAATTTGGTGTAGCGGCACCATTCTTGCCATAACGAATGTACGTTCAATAATTAATATTTATTTTCTTTTTTACGCATATCATAATTGTGGTTTCTACAATTTTTTTTAAATAAATAAAGCAATGGTTTTGTGAAATTGGGAAACATGTTAATGTTTTTTCCACGTTTCTAACTTTTTTGTTGAAAATGCTAAAACCCGAAGCAAAACGAAATGAACATATAATATCCGATGGAGGAGATTTTCTTGGCATGGGCGTGCGTCAAAATGCTGACGTTATATTATTTTTTTTTTTGAGAGAAGCTCCCCTTCCAATCAATGTTAACCGTTGTTTCCCTTTTTACCATTTATTATATTCCCAAAAAATACGTAATCGATAATATCAGAGGTGAAATCAATAGGTATGCGTGTTAATTCATATAATATGCAATATGTAGACATGGTTTCAAAAGGCAATGATCATGATCTGCAATAAAAATCCAAACAAAATGATGTGAATAAAAACAATAAAGAAATGTGTGAAATTCAATGAATAATATGCTTTCAATTGATAGTGAAATAATGATAATGACGAGGCAAAATTACCGAAGCAAAATCCTGCAGAAGTGTCACCGAATATTTTTTCTAACGGTTTTCCAAATTTCACCATGTGTGATAAAAAAAAAACATGAATTTGAAAATTAGACGATCAAGTGTTGAGAAGAATGCAGTGCTAATTTTGTTGAGTATCTGAAAATAATGAAATTGATCAGGTTGATTTAATTTCGAACATACTTGCAATATATTTTGGCCAAGCCACAGGAAAGTAACGTAAAATGCCATTTCAAATTTTAAACATAGCAATCATCCGCAAATACTGAATTCATGGGGCAAACGTGCAATTTGTAGTATCTGGAAACGAAAAACTTTGATATAAGTAGTGGGCAGCGAGGATATACCTGCATATTAGGAGGTATTTTGAAAATATGAAGAAACAGGAACTTGAAGTAAAGGACAAGAGCAATTGATTCAGAGATCAAATTTCAAATTTATTTTTGAGACTCTGAAATTAAAGCATATAGCTCAAATTGCGTTGAATGTTGCGATACCTGCATAGAAAGTGCTAAAGAGCTGCCTAATTTGAATGATAGTATTCAGGGATATTGTTGTTTGATAACTATCTCGTTTTTCAGTTCAAACTTTGTAAACCGCAAAGATTGATTTATCTTCACATTCTGCAAGCAAATACACTTATGGTTACATTTTTGATATCCCCATGACATACCTCTATAATGATTTTTCAATACTTTATCAGAAATGCACAAAAAACAGCTTCCATTACAAAATATTTTTTTGTTTTTTTTTTTTTCCTTTTACAGCATTTTTTTTAAATATATTTTTTCTTTTTTTATTGAGTTTTGTCACAAAAAGACGCGAAATTCCCAAATCCACTGGATCCATTTTTCATTCGCATCTGTAAAAATCTAAATATTTCTAATAACTATAGAATAGTTGGATACCTTATATAGAATAGTTGGATACCTTAAAAATAGTACTGAAATCCAAGACGATGAAATTTTTTTTCTTTTTTTCTGAATGTTTATTTTTTTAGAAGACACAAGTTGTGCTCTTACTTTTTTAATAAAAATAATGAGAGAAAAAAGCCTTAAACGAACAAAAGTAATATCTGAAAATTTGAATTTTTCGAAAGCGATAAGAAAAAATACAAACCTAATAGTATGGTATTCTAAAGAATGTCTTCAACTTGGAGCAGCTCAGCATCCCCTTCCTAAAAATGGTCATTTTCAGACAATGTCGTCGCTCAAAAAAACATACGTCGACAAGAAAATCCAACAAACGTCGCTTTTTCTCGTACTTGAGCACCGGGAATTTTTCACCGTCAACGATCTCGCGCAAAATATTTCTTCTGACATATCGATCCAATCTCTCCGTGGTGCGGTCACAATTGAAAATCGTTTTGGTATTGATATCACCGAAAATGCCATATCGGGCATTTGGCAACGTCGCCAAGATGGCGACAAAATCGGTCATTTTCATTTGTGGAATGCCGGCGATTTGAACGAGTTCCACTTTTGGCTTCAACACATACATCAATGTTTTGAACATTCCGATGGTGTCGCTCGCGGTGCCAACAAACAGCTTCGGCTTATGTAAATGCATAAACAATGTCATAATGGCATCATTAGAGACAGGACCAGCTTGATAAAATGCTTTGCCCATTTTCGATGTTGGACAAAATCCAAGCCCGTTCGTCTTGCAATATGAGACACCGGCAGCGAAATAGTCATCGTCCTGATCCGGATAGAATTCATTGTCGCGTTCCAATTGCAAGTAGAATTCTTCTCGAGAGAATGTATAATCTCTGATGACCTCCTCCATGATGCCTGGTAGATCGAATTCAGTTTTCTCGTCGTCTGGCAGAATTTCCCATTCATCTCGGTCGAGCATTCGTACAACTCCCTCTCCATTAAAATTATCCTTGAACGACTTCAACAATTGCTTCACCTTGAATTCATCGACGCCAATGCAGATCGAAAGACGCTCACGCGAAAGATACGTTCCCGCGATGTACATCGATAGAGCCTCATCGGTGATCGAGGGGCAATCGACTGCAACCAATGTATGAATTGATCTAATTGCTCGATATGCGGCTTGGAAATGGCTTGAATAGCTTCTAAAAGTTCCGTTCGGGAGTGGCGGGAATGTTATCGGCCTAGGAGGTTTGTGGAATGTTGGGTTGAATGCAGCAATGTATGTTGCTTCCTCGCTGGTGAGATGAAGAATTTTCGATTCCGACATTATTGCGAAGAACGCATTCCTTTCATCCAGTGGAGTGGCGAACGTATCATCGCTATGTAAAGCTTGAAGAATCTTGAATGATTCGGTTCGGCTCGAAATGCTCATCACTGCGGTGCTGTTCAATACATCAACGATTGGATCCACGTCATAGTGTTTGCGTTTGTAGAATGTCACGCAAATCGGTTTGTCGAGGTAGAAATCGCGTGGAAGTGTGTCCGGCAAGCCGTCACAAATTTTCACCAAAATTCTCTTGGCCAAAAGGCTTCGAAACACGTAACCGCATGCGGATCCGCCTTGAAGTGCATGAATAACAACCGGGAATCCCTCTGGAATCGAGGCGACGAATTGGTCGTGACACGTGAGATGAAGTCTCGCAATTGTATCGAAACTATCGGCGGGCTCACGGCACATTGTCGCTTTGAATACGCGATTGCTCAATTTTTCATCGTAAAATGCCGCCATTCCGCACGACGACCAGCACATCATATGAGAAATCGACTTCAATGCATCGTATGAACTTGAATAATTAATGAAGGCTCTTGATCCCATCATTATATAATTCTGAATTTCGGTTGGCGACGGGCAGCATGAGATTATCACCGGATTCGCGCGATGATATTTTTGCACTGTGCTAACGAAGTCTGTCTTCAAGTAGTAAATCTCGTTGTTAGCATCTGGAACATAGCGCTGTATGTTGAAGAATGTCCCATATGGAACAAATACGTCGCCTTGGAACACTTGTTCATTATTTGTTACGAAGCGTTCAATCTCTGGCAAAAGATCGCATTCGCCGGGATATCCAAGAACGATGGCGATGCTTCTTTCGGTGCGGGTCTTTTCAATCGTGAAGTAGACGTCCTGATGAAAAGTGCGTGGAAGGCAGTGGTACATATAAACCGCATATCTCACAACAAACTGTCCTCTTCTCAATCTAATGCTGTTGCTTTCTTTCGGCGTGTAGGTGAGTGGCATCTCATGCAATTTGTAAACGACAACCGTATCACCAATCAACAAGTTTCGATTTGCCGGATATCCCGGATTCATCACATCAATGCTTGTTGTGGTGATTCTCACGAACTGGAACGATTCCGGATTCGAAAAATAATCATTGAAAATGAGCGCCAGAATGTAATCGCCAGTTTCAGTGCAATCGATAATGCGATAAATAGCGAATACTCTCGGAACTTGAAGGCTCGTCGTCCATACCATCGGACGCTTTGTAATGTGCTGGTTCAAAACCTCTAATGATTCATAATCGAATAAGAATCGCGGCTGATCCTCAAATCGCTTCGCAGCCCTCAATGTGAAATGCTCGAGAAAGTCGTAGATCGATGCAGCCGAGTATGGAAGGAGATCATCGTTCGGCGGCTGAAAATAAAATCGATTTGGATTCAGTGAATTACTTCTTATTCCATTTGTATTGTGATTCTAACCGACTGTTAGCAGGATATAATAAAATATTAAAACCTACATAATCATTTAAAATTTGATTTGGAATAAGGGCTTGTGGATGAATATGAGGCTGAAAATATGATACATAGCATTAATTTTAATTGAGCACCTAATTCTTACGTTTGGCGGATGTTCCATTCGCGGATCAACTGGAGGCGGCGTTGAACCACGTATAAGCGGAAGGTTGTTCATTATATGCACCAAGTGGAGTGTTTCGGCATCGAGTCCACGATTCATCTTAATCGGGACTGAAATACAACAGATGTATTGTATGCCCATTTAAAACAAATGAAGTTCATGTAATAAAACGATACGTGGAATTACTATGTAACCACCTTTTGTTATTGTAGTGAATTTCCAACATAACACAGGCCATCACGTGTACCAAAGAAACGGAGGCAAATAGGAGAGATGCCGCGCAATGTAGAGGTACTGTCAGTTCGACAAGGATACAAATTGCTGTCAAATGCGCTCTATCGCGCAATAGTGTGGATTTGCAACTTGTGTTATTTTTATCACATCACGATGACACGAATTTCATGTGGTTAACCGATTTATCGGTTCTTGCAATCGTAAACATCTCTCTTTCTGGTAGCACTTGCTAATTGGTTTGGATGATACGGAGAAAAAACACCAATGCGGAAGTTACATTGACTTTTTTTAATTGATGTTTGGTTCACCCTGTTTGAACATCATGAAAAACCAAAACACTTCGACTTGAAAGGAATTTACTGAAACTACGATGTTCTTATTGCTAACTGTCACATGATGTTGAAGAATGATGGCGAGACATGATGACATAATCCATTATGGCATAATTGTGGTTCGCCATTAATGCTTATTTTTTTTGGAACATGGGTTCCAATATAGGCATTCATGGAAACTATTCGAAAACCGAACAAGTCAATAGAAAGAAAATGATTCACTTGGTACTAAACTGCGAGAATGACCATCTCTGGCATGTATACAATACAGAATCAAAGATGACACGTAAGCAAGAACGGCCGAACAATCAATGCCGATAGCGTTGCGTGTTCGCGAAGCGGTTAATAATTCCGTAGAAGCAAAAACAACTGCTGAAAAAACCAATGAGGTGTATCTCTTCCAGGAAATGTTAAGGATTTGCAGTAGCTTTTAGAGAAACCTTGGAGCGTGCCGATAGCGTGATAACCTTTAACACTAATCATGGGTTATGTTTCTATAGAAATCGAAAATTTTTAGCGACCAAAAAGCAATCGTAATAATTATTATTTTATGAATTATGTGCGGAAAACGTTTTATCAAGATTAGACTTCGCTATCATGCGCAAATAATATTAATAATCAAATTTTAATTCAAAGCAATAGATTAATATTGGACAGCGCGCGTCTCGATGAATTGACAAATGCAATGCTTAGACAATTCGGCTTGAACATTTGCACGTTTGGCGATCAGAATCGCGTTCATCGCTGGAATTGTTCTCTAGTAAAGAATGATATGGGCGATTCCCAGATGGTCTAAACATGATGATGATGATAAGAAAAGTAATTAGGAGACATCACGTTTTTTTAACGAGGTAATCAATGATTGAAAGGAATTTTCATTGCTGAAGACAACGTGATTAGGTGAGAATACGGTAGATTTTGGTAATTCTACCTGCCAAAATTTAACTGCCCCATTATGGAATTGAAATAATACAAATTGTTTGGATTCAACCCGAATAAGCACCAACTAGATTCTGATTAATTTTTCAGTTTGTCAATTATTTATTATGAGAAGTGCAAGCATGACCTTGATTTTTTCAAGCTCTTGCTTTTTCAAAATTTGACTCAAAGTTTACTATACCGATAAGGCAAATTCAACAAGGAGAAGCTAATAGGCGAGCAGGTTGGAGCTTGACTGACCCACTCATACGAGTTGAAGCATTCAGAGATTCAGAATTGAGCCTGTGATGTGCACACGAACAATGTTGAATAACTTTGTCTTAACATGCGTAGTTGTAAATCCACTCATGTGGTGAGACCCAACTCTACAGTAAACTTTTTTTACCATAAAATAATTTTTATGTGACAAGATACCATCAGTTTACTGAAATTTCAATGAATTTCTACATGACTTGCATATATTTAAAAAAAAGAGATTGAGAATGGCATGCTAGCAGGAGAAACGAACCCGAGCTTTCAACGCACTACGCCATTAACGAGCAAAAAAAAATTAGGAACGCTTCACAAAACTGCGTTTGGTAATGAGAGAGAGAGATAGACTAGATATGAAGAGAAATAGACTAGATAAGCGCCCATGACGCCGACAAAGACAATGCACCCCCAAAGACGCTTCGTCACCTTGACGAAAGCATCGAACCCGTTGTTCGCCAAAAAAAATGTGTTGTGTAGCATCTCCGTCATCCCTCCTATGCGATCGCATTATTTTTGCGAATGTTATCTACGAAAAGGCCGGCGGTGATTTATCGGGGTTGGAATGCCTCTCAAAACCATCAACGATGAGATTTGAATTTCGCGCGCAAAACATGCGTTGGAGGTCTTCCGCGTTTTTTTTCTTGTTATAAAAAAGGCGAAACGACAAAACTAATGGGAGAAAGAGGGAGAGGGAACACTAAAAAAAACACCACACGCTACAAACATCACATGCCCTCGGCAGGACGGAAAAAACAGAAAAAAAGACGAGCAGGAATATTAAGTGCATGACACCTGAAATGTATTCTAAGCCAGTTCTTTTCTTTCTCCTCGCTATATATTATAATAATTGTCTCGTGCCCCCCCCCCCTCCTTCACGAAACAAAAATTGGGCGGTGCTTGGTACCACAAGCATGCATAACATCATGTGTCCCTCCAGCCGATGACGACGAAATAGAAAGACATTGAAAAAGAAATACCTTGATGACACCCAATAATGCCAATCCGATCCTTTTTGTTTCAATTTCTATCAGATTAGTCTTCTTCTTTGACTCGATTCACTATAATCTGATATTTGATTAGCTACTAAATTTCCCCAAGATGAGTTCTCCTTCGCTGTAGTTTCCTGAAAAAGAAAACATAAAAGAGATTTGGGAGGACTGGGCAATTTAAAACAGTAAACAACAATGGATGAGGGGTGGATAACCAAAGGCTTATGGCTCATGTGATTAATGTCATGCGGATGGGAGGCGGGCAAATCCAGAAACACGAGATGCTTCAACAAGCCATACGTATGCTTAATTAAATCCTTAACGTGCAAAACTCGAGTATCGAAATGCACGAATAATCTATGAGTAGGGGAAGGGTGGGCACTCATCGCGAGTCATGAAGCATTGCAGCATGTTTCGTAAACACTCAAGAAATGGCACAAACAGAAACAGGTGTGCATATTAGCGAAAAACATTGGATGTCGATGAAATGAGACGAAATCTTGATGCGAGGCAACCGAACGCAGCGCCCAAAAAGTGATAAGAAGAAGGAGGACAACGGTTGTTGGGACGAACAAGGACACGCGCAAATGATTTCACAATGAACGCCGAATGCTATCGATTATAGAAAAAAATCAACACAACGGCGGCGGTCTGTCGGGTGGTCGGGCGTGCGAGCGAGCGGTGTTCGTCAATGCTCTCTCACTAGCAGTCGTGTGGCTCTGAGGCGCGTGCTTACCAAAAAAAATAGTGTTGGCGCCAGGAGGGCGAGAAGATTCGTTAGTCGGAGAGGCACCCCAGCATCTTTGTCCGGTACGAGTACAGCAGTAAAAAAAAAGATATAAACAAACTCGCGAAGGTCACATCCTATGTCTGTGACAACGCTTTTTCTTATTATTTTTTTTTCTTCACCAATTGCCGTCGGTGTGGTAATTGTTTATAATACGAAGTTAAAAGGAAAAGCGGCAGGAGTAATGACAAACATTCGTACAGAAAAAATAAGCCAAGAGGTGAGAGAGAAATATTATTTAACCGAAGGAATGTCGGCACCGCGGGGGTATGGATGAATAGAACGTAGTCGTGATAATGTTCTGAAAAAAGAAGAAGTTGACTGATTGATGAATTTCTCCCGTAGACGGAAGTGATTGTAGCCCAAAAATATCTATCATTCATTTTATTGTCTTCAATAAATTTCTCGGCGAAATGATAAAATTTGGTATTTCGAGAGAAAAAAAAACGAGAATTTTACAGCGAAAAAAATGACTGCGGCAACGATACGATTGTCGTCATTTCTTGAACTCAAAAACATTCCGAAAATCACGTAGATACGGGAGAGCAACGAAAAACGACTGCTCAACGCACACATACCGATACGTTTCGACGTGGGTTTGCTTAGCGGACACCAAGGAACTGGACCAATGAAACATAATACGAAAGAAGTCAATGAATCGCGGAAGAATTAAAATTCTAAAGAGCTATTATCAGAATAACTTCATAATTTATTTAAAATTACCAATAGAATAATTTTGTAAATATGGAAATCATGATTCAGAGCTCGATTAAATTCATTTTATGCTTTATATTGATTTGAGCGAACTGGAAGTTACCTGAAAATAATTGAAATTTTTAAATATGACGAATTCGTTGACAAGGTTTTCATAAATAACAATTTATTATTAATTGCTGTTAAGTATGGTTTCCCATTACTTTTTTTCTCTTATTGAAAAAATTAAATTATTAAGCAAATAAAAAACAAATTTCACGATATTCAATTTTTCTACAATATTTTCTAAAGTATCATGAGAAATTATAAAATTACTTGAAATTTGGTAATACTTACTTATAAAATTTTATAAAACTAATTAAGTAAATTCGAAATTATTTCAATACATTAAGTTGATTGTGAAAAATCTAAAATAATATAGACACATTAGACTCTCAGAAAACCGAAAAATATTTTATTTGATCTACGGAGGCTGCTTATAACTGTTAAGAGTTTAAAGCAATAAGTCGACAGCGCATTGCAAAACTTTATACATTTTTATTGGGTACGGTTTTTATCGGATTGCATGTCAATTTAATCAAAGATGTGCAATCATTTTGCCGATGGTGTTAAATGACGTTTTATTGGACATTTTTATCTTTCATTTTCCCGACAAAATTTCCCATTTGACAGTTTTTCACTTTAAAATGCATCTTTTAATAGCCGAAAATGTTGTTTGATATGATTTTTTATTGAAAACATAAGCTCACTTGTCGTTACTATTCGTCGGTTCCGCGAAAACTCGCAATTTCGGCATCAGCTTGTTTTCAACAACCATCGTGTAAAGATCTCCGATGGCATGCGTGTACACAAACTCGTTCATCAGTCGGCTTGATGGACGCGGTGTGCCTCTCGAAATTCCGTAAATCGACACACGTGCATCCGGCAAGACAGCTAGTAGCGCCATAAAGTCCCGCATGTGAATATCCAAACCATCATCAATTTGAACTGTGTATGGTCCGATGGGAGTATAATTGTATTCCATTGCCAATACGCTTACAATATCCTTGACACTTCCAATGATTGCCGTTGGCTTGTAAGTTTTCAGAAAGATCTCCAAGTATTTTGATGCCGGAAAATCCACCGGCTTCTTATAGAGCTCTCGTCCGACTTTCGATCTTGGCTTGAACTTTTTCACGTATCTTCCACAGTATTTCACCGCATGAAACAAGTCACGATAGGTGGCCTCGGACATCTCATTCGTGCCATTCTTCTCTTGCCTCAAACATTCCATGTCCATATCGATTGCTTTCTCTTTGATGACCTTGTCCATTAGAAATGGAAGATCATACTCGGTCCTTTCATCCTTTGACTTGTACAAATAATCTTCTCTTGATATAATCCGAAGAATATGAAGATCCGGATTGAAGCTGACTCCAACATTCAGTAAATTTGTGATCTCTTCTTCCTTATAGGTAATAATGAAGTGACCACATTTTGATAATTTAAGCTGGCTGACAATTCTGAAATGTAGCACCCTCGTGTCGAATGCAGTCAGACCCTCTTTCGCAATGACAGCAGCCGGATATTTAAACGAATTCATCAGCGCGATTAGTGTCGAAATATTCATAGGCCGAGTTTCCTAAATTAAATGCACAATTTCGTTTTCAAGTTTTTAATATTCGAAAATACCTTAAATAGAGTTTTCCCGCCAAACAGAGCCTTAACAGTGGCTCTTGCGACGCAATCTAGAGGCCATCGGGAAACATCATTCATATTGTGCAATTGAACAATTACGTTCTTGAAATTATCAATAGCTTGAACGTAGACTGCTTGGCAATATTTTTTGTAAAATGCCAGATTTGACAATTCATTACGCAACACAATTCCGTGAATTGTTGTGCACTCAACTGACAGCAGCCTCGCATCGAATCTTCCGATCGGTGTCACAATGTGGATCATCTTGACATCATTCAATTGTCGAGAAGAATCACAATCTGCGGTGATCATGATTCTTATAATGTTTTTGCTGTCATCATCGATAATGTCTAATTTGCCACTGATATAGGCCACATTCTTTTTCTTCGAGAGGAATCCTTCAATACCGTTTGACACCAACAGTAGTGTCTTGCCAACGCATGAAAATGCGGTGGGCT
This sequence comes from Caenorhabditis bovis, assembly GCA_902829315.1. Classification (NCBI taxonomy): domain Eukaryota; kingdom Metazoa; phylum Nematoda; class Chromadorea; order Rhabditida; family Rhabditidae; genus Caenorhabditis; species Caenorhabditis bovis. The sequence continues at coordinate 2,096,224 of CADEPM010000002.1, forward strand.
CGGGATAAACTTGAAACGCTCTCGGAGCATTTGAAATGAATTCGGGCTCGAATCGACATACGCGATATGACGCCAATGTTGGCGGTGGATGGGAAATGACGCGCGAGGCATTGTTGAATTCACCGCACAATTTGTGATAGCGCTCCGGAGAGGCGATATTGGCACAGAATAGGAAGTGGGACGAATTTGGAACAAAAACGTCGCCTTTGAACATTTTATGAAGAGATGGTTGTTTGAACATGTTGTCGCGTGTTCTGATAATACCGCTCACTTTGTTTCCGATCAAATACGACTTGGAGACGTCATCACTGTACCAGAAGCCGGTGACAAAAACGAGAACGTTGTTGCAAATCTCCCTTGGAAGAATGGTGAAGAAGTGAACTTTCCAAACTGTTTGGTATTCATCGCTCATTGGCGAGTTGCTCATCGTGTGCACAACCACCACATCTCCGAGGTAGAGCCGAATCCAAGATGAATTATTATACATTCTCTTGTAATTCTTCTTTTCCAATCTGATCATGAAAAGATCGTCTCTTTCGGGCGCAAACACCTCGAAATGCGTTGGTCGCATGAAATACCATTGTGGTGTCTCCTTGACTACCACATATAAAGCATAGCAGTCGGGCAATTTCGTGCTGGGTATTATTTCCTTACCCTTTCGATTCGGATAGTATCGACTAATCCAAGAATTCTGGATAGTGGGAATTAAAGGATCTTCGGTATTGTGCATATTTTGAAACTCCTCCACCATTTCGATATTGTAATTTTTTAAGATTTTGTCAGCAGTGTCAAGGTCCTCAAGGACGGCAGGCTTTGCATTGTAATATTGATGCCATGGATGATGTGATCTCGCAGACGTTGATATGCCAATAGACAATAACTCTCCAGTTTTGGCAATTTCCTCATGCTCCTTTTCCAATTGATTAACATTTAGTCCATCGAGTTTTCCGTCTTCTTCTTTCTCGTTTTCAATCTTGATATCATCAATTTTGCTATTGCCACAGTTTTCCGCATTTTCCGGCCCCTTGCATTGATCGATTTCGATGACATTTCCATATTCGTCAAAATCCTCCTCTTCAACTGAGTTCAAAGATCGCGTTGTCACAATTTGCGGCGGCCCACAAGTGTATTCGTTCTGGAGAAAAATTTGAAAATCAAATGAAAAAACATAACGACTAATCCACCTCCATTTCCTTCGCCCAATCAATCGTCTCTTGTGACATCATTCTTTGAATATACTCCTGAAAAAGCAAAATGTATGATTTTTTTTTAAATTTATTTTTCCAAATACTTCAAAAGCGCGTTCATCATCCGTAAGATCGTTTTTGCAATTATTTGAACCACTCATTTGATTCCCGTTGCCGGCTTCTTCAACGTGCCGCTGTAAGACCTTATAGCTTAGCGCGTTGCGGTTCGCGTGCGGTCACATGTTTTTTTCTACCGGAATTCGAAGATATTTGAAGATGACTATGAAGATTCCGGTTTTACCGGAACCACATAATGCCTAATAGAGTTCTCTAATTTTACAGGCACTTTTTAATGATAAAAAATATTGTAGGACCACACACCAACGGCAACGTGTCGGACAATGTAAAGAGCTTTGTTTTAAAGACGCACTATACTGTCGCCGTCAAACGACCTATCGGTGTTGGGAAATTGAATTTCGCAAAATCAGTGTAGATCTACAAAATTGTGAATTCAAGCGCTGACTAAAATGTGCGTTCGCTAAAATGCTCGCCTAATCAAAAAAAAAATATTACTTTTGAAAATTTTGTTCATTCGTTTGACGCCGAACTTAGTTAAAGCAAAAATGTCCACCTCATTTTCGGAATTAGTATCGGATGAAACCGAGTCGCCCAATTGATTCCGCAACATAGAATCTGACAGCTTTAGATTGATTATCGCGCCTAAAGTGGAATAAAATGTTTTGGAAAATCAATTAATAGAAAAGGCAGTAAAGCAGAATAAGTGTGCGGAACTTTGAAAATATGACAAGTTCGCGAAAATTCAATGCAAATAATTGCTAGCTTCAAAATTTGGGTTTATAGAGATAAAGGTGGGGGCGAATGCCGCAATAAACACAACATTCATAGCTGGCGATTGTTTATAGTGAAGTAAATGTTCGAAGAATACGGTATTCTGAGAAATGATTGCAACTCTTTCCAAGTATGTTGAAAGATGACGTTTTCAAAAAAATATTGAAGAATGGCTATTCCAAACCGTTTATAAAGGAATTTGTTTTTTTTTTAAAGGCGCAAAATTTAGTAATGTCGTCATCGCTTTAGCGAATAAAAAAGACAATTCGGTGACGAATCAAAATGTGCACGGTCGCGGAGCTGGAACCGTGCACTAAGAGCATTAAAATGATTAATATTCAGAAAAAAATGAACAAAGAAATGGGATTTTTTCTGTGGGAGTCGTCTTTTATTTTTTTTAATACTATGGCAGCCATTACAATACCATCAGTTTTCCCACGATTTAAATGTCAGCGTTGGAAGCGAGCACTCCATTTTTGGTTAATAATAAAATGGCTAATGGATTGGGGGACAAAAATGTAGTGCTTGAAAAAAAATGTGTAAAATATTGTAGGTAGGTGGGAATGAAAGCGAAATAAAAAAGAACAGTTTCAAGTTTCTTAACAACTTGGCTCTTATTCATTAATCTCCTAACTTATTGGCCACTACAAACGACTTATCGATGACAAGACCTTCGCTTAGAATCAGTGTAGATTTACATATTTCCAAATTTCACGATGACTGAATATTAAATGCGTATTTGCTAAAATGCAAAGTACGAAGTCTTATGAATCTTTTGTTGTCTCGAGATATCTTTCATTGTGGTCAATTTTTAAAACTCTCAGTCGGTCTGTTGAATCCCACACTAAAAGCATCACCGAAATTTTTCTATAATCTTGAAATGCAATACGAAAGTTCGAATTTGAGAAATAGTTTTTTTGAAGAGAGACTATATGAATACGGAGACTTGGGCTGAGTGTCGCACCATCGTTCATCATGTGCATACTTTTTCCTATAAGTGCAAAGCGTGGCACTCATTTTGCTCATACCATTTTGCCACTTTTATTGCCATTTTTAAATCTGTTCACTTCTAATGTATGAGAAACGACTTTACCAAAAAAACAATACGATTGAAGAGAGTAAAAAATGTTGAGAATATGGTATAATAAAAGCATTGGCTTTATGACAATATATATATATTGGACAAAAATCGATGCGTTGCCGGCGGAGCCGATGTACTAAAACGCGAAAAATTGAGACGACCTGAGATGGCGAACGACGTTTTCAATGAACCACAATTTCTTCCGATTTTGTTTGCCTCCCATCCTTTTTTTTAGATTAATTTGCTTATAGAAATTTGAGTCCGCTCGATTTCTGCATTTCTTTTTTTCTCATGTCAACAATTATTCATTGATGTTCAGGATGTGAAACGTGAAGGAGAAGAAGCTGCTAGGAGATATCAGACAATGAAAACGAAAGAGGGCCAAAATTAGAAAGCGTTCGTTGGAACCACCAATTTCCTCGCTCAACAAGCGGCTAAGCATTTATTTTCCGAAACACGCTTTTTTGCAATAAATTTTCAAAATTTACATACTGGTTTGCATTTTGTTTAATTAAGATTTTTAATATCGGGGTTTTCCAGATTTCTTCAAACTACATTATCAAACTGGGCACTTCACTACCGTATCGATTCATTCAACTGAATTTTTTATTACATTGTTTTTTTTTTTATTTATTATTTAGCGTTTTCCCCCATTACTCTTTAGTGCTAGAAAAGTCATAATATCGTTGTACAAAAAATTCAAAAATTTATCACAATACATTTTTTTTCATTCATTAAGTGTTTTAATTTAATAAACATTTTATAAAGATACACAAAAAATTTGGAACGCTTCACGAATTTGCGTGTCATCCTTGCGCAGGGGCCATGCTAATCTTCTCTGTATTGTTCCAATTTTAGTATATGTTCTCGGAAGAACGAATGTGAGTGAATGCGCGCGGTTTATATACCCTCTATTCCACTGCTGCGGACGGCCTCGCCGGTCACGACTACGCCTATCTCTAACAGAGGCGAGAGAGCGTGTGATGTGAGACGAAATATATGTGAGAACAGAACAAATTGTAAAGGAATTTAATACCGTAAATTCGCTCTATCGCACTAACGCTACTACTTCTTAATTTGCCATTTTTCAGAAACCATTGGTTTATACATATAATTTGAATACATTCAACATTAAAAGCTATGATGTTTGACGAACGATTGAAGAATGAAATCAAAGAAGGGATCAGGGCTGTGAGAAAAAAGTGTCGATTTTTCAAATTTCAGAAAAAAATATCGTTGGGCAATTTGCCAAAATTTTTTTCTCCATTTTGTTGATAAAAATAAAATTGTTCTAATTTTATGCGAAATGCTGATGGATACCGCAAAAATTCGGTATTTATATTCATAATTATTGTTGAAAATATTAAAAGCCGAAATTTTTATTTTTTTTTTCCAACAAGCCCGTTGCTGAAAAGGCCGCTTGTAAATAAGAAGCGTGAATTTTACGTGAGTTTTGTTAAAAACACAAATATTGTTTTAAATCAATTTTTTATAAACATTTTAAACAAATATTAATAATATCCCATATTGAAATAGATGAATTAATACCAAAATCCAACCCCATTTAAGAGTTTCCCTTGTGAGATCCTCTTTTGATATTCAAAAGATTTCAGGCGCGAGTATCACAGATGGTCGCCTCCTGAACAATAGAAAAAATTCCGCTCCAATCTAATATGTTTCAGCCCGTTTTTTAAACAAATTTGCATTCTCCAATTTTTAATATTCCTAACTCGTTTTTAAATTTTTTTTATAAAATAATGCACACGTTATATTAATAAATATTTTCGCGTGATCAGATATTGAACATATTTTTGTGCACAGAAAAATCAATTAATTTAAATTTATTATTGTTATTAAAACTTTGGCAAATTGCCCAACGATATTTTTTTCTGAAATTTGAAAAATCGACACTTTTTTCTAACAGCCCTGGTCCGTTCTTTGATTTCATTCTTCAATCGTTCGTCAAACATCATAGCTTTTAGTGTTGAATGTATTCAAATTATATGTATAAACCAATGGTTTCTGAAAAATGGCAAATTAAGAAGTAGTAGCGTTAGTGCGATAGAGCGAATTTACGGTATTAAATTCCTTTACAATTTGTTCTGTTCTCACATATATTGCGTCTCACATCACACGCTCTCTCGCCTCTGTTAGAGATAGGCGTAGTCGTGACCCGCGAGGCCGTCCGCAGCAGTGGAATAGAGGGTATATAAACCGCGCGCATTCACTCACATTCGTTCTTCCGAGAACATATACTAAAATTGGAACAATACAGAGAAGATTAGCATGGCCCCTGCGCAAGGATGACACGCAAATTCGTGAAGCGTTCCAAATTTTTTGTGTAATTTTATTTTAAATTTGTTTACTTGTATAATATATGATATTATATTTCAATTTACAAAATAGAACGTGCTCGTTGGAGTTATCAATTTCCTCCGTGACAAAAGACGGTTTTTTATTATTATTGCCGTTATAATTTTTTATATTTACATTTTCCAGAGAGTATCAATTTGTTCGACGAACATGTTTATGGTCGGTTGCATTTTTTTGTTTTGCAATAAAATCTGAATGATTTTTCGTAAATCGATCAATATGGTCAAATTCCAAAAAAAATCGAATGTGTGTATGAACTTTCTATTAATGACTATAATATATCTTTATTTTCAAATCCAAAAGAGAACGAATCAGTTTAGAACTCGTTGTGATCGGTACGACGTTGGCAGATACTATAGTTTATTAATTGATAAGCTTTAACGTGTTTATTTTTTCTTCGCACCGTATTTCATAAACTTAAAAATAAACCTAAAATGAAGAAGTACTTATCAAAGTAGTAAATCTACTTCCCGTTGATTCAGAACTTACATATAATTCAGAATTCGTAATCAGCGAATTTATGAACAATTATTTAATCACTCTGTCTTTGTCTGAATGACCCGCGAATCTTGACAGGATTGGTGTGTGAAGGGCATCCTTCAGAACTGTTAATTAAATTTTCAGAATAACTACAGGCGAATCTACAAGTACGTGTCGATCGCGGTAAGACCTCCTTTCTTTGCGGTGCTACCATTTGCGAAACTTTTTTCCGATGAAACTTTTTAGAACAAACATGTCGTCGAGATAGATATCAATAACACACAATTTGATGAGAATGAAACGCCCGTCCTTGATTATTAGAAATAGGTGAACATCCTTGATTGTGAACATCACGTCTTACGATTTTCGAAAAGTTTGCTCTATCAACTCATAGAACGACAAGAAAAACAATTTCTGCTGATGAATTTTTGCAGCACACATTCGCAAAAATAGCAATATCGACCTTGATTGTTGATTATCATTTTGCTTCTACGTTTTATTCAGAGGAATTACAAACTGAAAAAATCTTTAAGCGAGAATATAAGAATATATACGAAAATAAAAAAAAACGTTGATATGTTCGGAAATAAGTAATTGATATCCAGAGTGTGATCTTCTGCAAAAAGTTGAAATATACTTTAGCATTAGTATTGCACTTTGAGAGAGGGCCACATTCCATCAGGAGGCGAAGGGTATGAGGTTTTAATTATGATGACAGGGGGGATATTAAAGAAAAAAGCGCATCAGACTGTGCTTGGTTCGTTGATATGCCACGTCTCATTATTGTAAAGGGAAGAATTAAAGATCCCGTTAATGTCGAGAATCGCATCTGAAATAATGTTTAATTCAAATTTCGCTCATTTTTTGTTACTGAAACTCACTCTAAAACATGTCGATTATTTACCAAAGATATGTGAAGTTTATTGTAGAACGTTTCTTGTACTTGACCGAACATCCTCCAATATAATAAATTTAAGAAGAATAGCGAGACGGCTAATCGTCCATCGTTCGAGAGGTCGTTTGCAATCTGAAATAAATCAAATAGGCAATGATAACGCCGTTGGGACAGAAAATGCGGAGAACAGGACATCATGAAAGTGAACAAGCGACAATAAAATGCTTTGACTCCGAAAATCGTATTGTCTTTTCGCGATGTGTGTCGAGCGCGGTAAGACCACGACGCCTTCTTTTTTTGCGATGGTAACGCCCCCTCTTTTTTTTTTGATAAAAATTGTTGGAATCAACATGTCGAGGACAAAGATATCAGTCGCTTATAATTTGATACACATGTTCAATTTTACTAAAATCGAGACAGAGAAAGAAAGAGAGAAAGGGGCGAAACATGAGGTAGTCAATTGGTTAGTAGACAAAAACGGAAACGAATCGATCGCACTACGAATTTCGAGAATGAATCGTCCGTCTTTGATTAATTGATAAATGGTTGGGGTGACAATGAAAAAGTCACCATGACCTAAAATAGTTTTGTATAACAATAGGATCGCAAACTTTTTGGTGATGGTTAAATAATCATTCTTCATTTTTCAATTGGGAAATTGACAAAAAATGTTGTGTTCATACTGATTAAGTGACCCTGGAATATAACAAAACACTGGGGCAAAAACAAATCAAAAATATGTATATAAAATACCTCTAATAAAAAATAACCTTTTAAACTAACTTTTAAGCCGTTGGAATTTGCAGAATTGTGGTGTCTCTGAACACTTCTTACGACTTGCTAGGTCGTTGAGAAGCCGCACAGAAGAGGATGAAAATCGTCAACCTGCGTGAGACGGTGTACCGATTAGCCTGACTCGGCCTAAAAAGAACCAAGCCAGTTGATCTCCTTCGCCACGTAGAGGCTCGGTACTTGAAGGAGAGGCTCACCAGCAACAGGCCGAAACCTGATGTGGGTCATCGCCGATCCCACCATGGGGATCACACAAGGACATCCCACAACTATCATCCGAGGATAATAGAAGTAGAAGTGGTTGTGCAAGCCACGTCTGGCTGGGCCCCGGGTCTACTGGTGATATGGTAATGTGGTTTGTCTTCTCAGCACAGCAGCTTACTACAAAGTAGCAGCAAGCCACTACAATGTAGCAAGCTACTATGCCAAGAAGCACGGTCCATGTGCACCCGAAAGGCTGGACATATTGACATAGCTGGCCAAACCACGTCAATATAGGTCAGGTCCAGATGACATCCTAACTAGTATGGAGGACACCCGGTGAAGCAAATTTCTAAAGCATAACCATCCATAACGCCCACTAGCAGTTTCCAAGCACTCGAGAGTACTTGAAACGGACGTTTGGGTAGGGTTCGATTCCCGGCTACGGAATCAGGGCTGAAGGGCTTGCCAGGCCAATCACCCGAATTTAGGATACAGCGGATAAGCCGCCATCCAGCCAACGCCTCGGCACTAAAGGGGATGGGAAGCTTCGGCGCTTTTGGGGATTTGCCGACTACGGCCTAAAAATTGCCGACTACGGCCTAAAGATTGCCGACTACGGCGGATTAAGTAGGCTAGGGACACTTAGGATGTTAGATTCTAAGTCTTAGTGGTGTGAGAAACCTAGTTGCGGTATCCTTCCGTCGGCGGCAGCAGCAGTGTGATACCTAAACAAACATACGCATACAGATCTGAAAAACAATTAAAGATCTGAAAAAAATAGATCTGAAAAAATTAGACCTGAAAAAAAATTAAAAAGTAATACAAAAGGGGAAACCAGTCATTAGTGGAACGACTGGCATAGTCGTAAGTGGTACGACTTTCCCCTAAAAAAAGAAGAGATGGTTGGTCCCAAACGGTAGGACCGAGAGAAAGATGGAGAATCCCAAGTGGTGGGATATAGAAGGGGAAGCCGCAAGTGGTACGGCAGGAAGAATAGGGAATCAGTCGACTGATAGAGAGAAGGGACAGCCGCAAGTGGTACGACTGGTGGGAAGAAAAGAATAGGGAAGCCGGCATTCCCAGAAAAAGAAGAGATGGTCCCAAACGGTAGGACCGGAAGGAAGTACAGACGTAAGTGGTACGAATGTACGGAGAGAAAAGGGTATCCCAAGTGGTGGGATATAGAAGAGAAAGTCGTAAGTGGTACGACTGGGGAAAGTGAAAAATAATAAGAAAAATAAAAACAAAAAAGTAAAAAAAAAATAAATAAAATTTACCAAAAATACCAATTACCCCACGTTTTTGCCTTTTCTTGTCGCTCCTTCGAAACATCGCTTCGATTAGATTCATTCGATTAGATTCCTTCGATTCAAAATTCCTGCAATGATTCGAGTTATTCTGATAGAAGATGACTCCTTCCTTACCATTAGATTTCGCTTCCTCGCTCTACTCGATGCCCCGGGCAGCATCGACCTTTCGCCATTCCTCTTTCTTGCTCATCTTCACGTGACATGTCTACTCATGAATATGGGTTTAACGTCAGCCTGGACGCGGCACTGCAGTAGGGTTAGTACTGGCTGACGGAGTCGCACCAGTCGAGAATCCCCGACACTTTCAACACATCACATCCGAATAGCTCGAATGAGAAACAACTTGTGGCACCTCGGATCTGAAATTTGAGAAGTTAAGAAAAAGGGTTGCGATGAATTTTGACATACCGAGTGAATCCTTGGCCACGGCGAGCCCGCAGGCAATGCGGGTAACAACCAGCCCACAGTATATGCGTACCACGACGAGGAGCCCGCAGGTTATGCGGGGCACGACGGGTCCGCATGATATGCGGGGCACGACGCGGAGCCCGCAGGTTATGCGGGGCACGACGACCCCGCATGATATGCGGGGCAGGTCGAGGAACCCGCAGGTTATGCGGGGCACGACGAGCCCGCATAATATGTGGGCTGCTCGCAACTCGGAGAGCTGCGAGAATGACCAAATTGCAATTCCGCCGGCTATTTATAGTGCCACTGGAGTCGGTGCAAAACTTGCAACGGAGCGCATTTGTCGAAACGAACTACAAATCTAAGCCAAATCATCGCATATTCTCTTAGGTTAGCACACTCTCTGATCCGCTTTCTCGGTCGACGCTGTTTTACGGTAGCACGTTTGCTATTAGGGCGGACATGCATTATGAGTTCATAGTTTGAGATTTAAGGTACCATTTTGTTTAAAAAATAACCTTTTCGGCGTTTGCCTTCATGTCCAAAACCGTTGAATTTGACCACCAGTGGATTTAAATTTGAGAATTTTGTGGGAATGTGTTTTTAAATTTCCCCGTTAACCCTTTACTTGAAATTTTTTGAATTTTTCGCGAAAACTTTTTTTTCAACTGTTTAAAATAGTAGTTTTCAGTCGTATAGCCAGCTTCCAACGGTTTCACTTCGTAACAAATCTCAGCAATTAAACTTCCTCTTCTATCCACGTTGTTTCACCAACAGTTGGTTTTAAACCACAAACTTTATGTCTCCTTCTCTGTGCTTCCTCATTAATGTTTTTAGCGGAATTGTGATTATCACAAAATATTCTCATAACAAAAAGAATAAAAAACAAATTTTGAAAGGATATAATTTTTGCAATGTTCTAATTTTTCAAGGCTCTCTCAAATAATTATATTTTTGTAGAAGCCTTCAAATGACATATTTGCTGTCAAGAATCAGCTGCTCAAGAAAAAACAATCAGAATGCGAATATTTTCGAATTAGGAAAAATTTTTTTTAAGGTAATCGTATCATTTTCCGAAAATCGCTTAAATGTCTATTTGAACATCGGTTGTGAAATCACTCATTATTTTTATCAAAACGCAAGTTTGCGGTGTTTGGTGATCTAAATAAGTGTAATTTATCATTTTTATAAAAAAAACCTTCAAATGATGGCACCATATCGAACATCATGCTGTCGCGTATCCACGACCACTAAAAACTTGATCATCCCAGGCCTGTTTTCATATGTTGATGTACTTGCCCCCACTTTTACTGAACATTTTTGCGGTAACACGTTTTCTGGATGATCGAGATCCAATGCAGTTAAAAATCGCAAAAACTCAACAATATTGGATTTGAAAATTTTAGAAAAAAAATTTGAAGAATTATGTGATTTGAGGTAGAATAGTAGAGTTTTCGAAAAATTTAAGGATATTTTTTCAATAAGACATGTATAAGGCAATCTGAGTTATTTTTCACTATGATAAAATCCGTTTTTTTATACTATGAATTTTGAAAATACCACTTTTTGGACTTAAGTATACCAGATTTTTCAATTACTTATGACCTGTAGAGTGTTCAACAAGCACGCCCACCCGAATCAGTTATTATTCACTTCCTTTCTAAATATCGAAATTCTCATGTCATCAACAATTCGTAACAAAGAAATTTTTCCGTTTGACGTCAGCGAAATAATGTGAAAACAGTAAAAATGGATGTTTATGCATAAAATGTGACGTCAAAGAATTGTAATAAATTAATTTCCGCGGATTTTAATTAAATTTCGAAGAGGCATATAAAGCGAGCTCTAGAGCTATCGAGAGAATGATGCCCGTCAACAAAAAATCCCACCCCAAAATTATTCACGTGCAGTTTTCTGCTCACTTGAGGCTACCATTCTAAATTTTAATTTCTTCGAATTCTCAACCTTAAAGTAATAGACAGAAGAAAATGTCATTTTTTTTTATTAGCATAATTTTGGCGACTGTACTACAGTAAGCTGTCTAATTGCTCTAGCATTAGCTGAAATTCCCATCACTCAGACACTGGTTAAACTAGCTAAAATTTCAATTATTCTTGATTAGAGCCACTTTCGAATATTGCTGCGGAGGCAAAATATTATTGCCGTTTACTGTCTGCATCGAATCGATCACATAAAATTTACGGTCTTCGCTGACGTGTCGTTGGAGGAAAAGACGCAGCGAGCCGCTCATGCCAGCATCGTCGTCGTGTACTGTGCTGACGTGGCCATTCCCATACTGCGACGGTATAAAAGGAGCTCGTTTTGCCCAAATATTCAGTTCGCCTTCAATATCTTGCCTTGCTCCCCCGCTCCATGCGCTCATCTTCTTTCATCTTGTTTTTCCTAACAGTAAGTTGATAGCTGCATTTTTCAGATGGTGTGATCTCAACGGTGGGCGCGACTGGCGAGCAACGTCGTCGTGATAGTTCTACACAAGGCACAAAAGATTCACCGATCAAATGAAACCAAAAAAATGAGAAATGGACATCACACATCCTTTCTGAACGAGGTTGGTCAATCTTGAAATGATCTCTGAAAGATGACCTGGAATAATTTTAGAGAATCATGGATTTCGTAGCTTCAACAATTACTAATAGAGAAGGCGCAATTTGTCGTCTTTCAGAAATCCGAAGTCTAGTAGCTCTCATTTGAATGGTACGTCATCTAAGAAAATTTTAGAATTTAGATCAGCAAAAAAATGTTGGTTGATTATTTCAAAAACATCTAGTCACATTCTACGTGATAAAAAATCGAGAACCGAATCCATAAACTGTTTATGATGGATTCTAAAAATTTTATTTCAGAATCGAGAGCGACGCATACTTCCTGGTTAAATTCTCGAAATCTTTCTTCGCGCCGAAATCAGTCAACAATTAAACGAAACGTAAAAAATGCTTGGATCATCATCATATATATTTAGCGCAAGGGATCATTGAATTCTGGATTTTCGCCACACAGTGGGAACCTATAAATTGTCAATTGGGCACCATTATTTTTTGACTTCAAGCATATATCGAAATTTTCTATCTTCTCCCTCCACTTTCAAATCAATTTGAAACCTTTTGTTTTCAACCGCATGCATTTCTCACCACGAGAGGTGTAGAGAACAATCAATATTGTGGATGCCGGCGGAATCGAACGGCATCCGAAATCGGCATAACATGCTGATTTGCTTACAAATTTTGGTTTCGCAGTAGTTAGTTATAATGTGTTAAGGTCTAACCAATATGCTTTATGATATTTGTCAAATGCGCCCAAAGCAATTGCCCACTTTCTTTGCACATGCTAATTGGAAATTATTTTATTTGGAAGGTTCGTCAATTCCATATTTGTTGGCTTCTTGTCTATCTGGAATAACTTATTTTTCTGCCACCACCCACGCCCAAAAATTCGTATTTGGAACTAAATAGCAATATCTGTCATCGTCCCATATATTTTTGTCATGATCCATACTTATTTTTATGTTTTCCTTTATTTTGTCACATTTTCATTATAATATTTCGACACCATTCCATACTATTTTTGGGAAATACAAACCACTTCTTTTATTTGTTTCCTTTATTTATTTTTTTTTCAATCCAAGCTCGTTTTATTGTTTCTCGAAATTCGATTAGGATAATTGCTAAAGCTTCACCAAAAAAAAAACAATTCAAATCTAAAAAAAATCCTACGAAACTTTAGCATTTTATTCCTATTTTCGCGTAAGTATTATGTTGACTATGTGCGATCGTTTCATTTGATTGGTGTGACTTTACTGCCTTTTAATAAATTAATCAGGCAAATTAATGAAGAAAACATACATGTGATTTGATAGTGTGACTGATGTGTGCACTTATAAAATAGAAGATTTGGAAATTGTAGATCGCCATTGCACGGGTGAGTTGGATTCAACTCAACTGATACAGATGCTGTTTTCAAAAAATAGTACAGAAGAGACCAAACAATTCAAGACTTTTATTAGAAACCTTTCAAATTGTCAAAAATACGCATTGATAGCGATTTCTCAAATTTTGATATATGTTAAATATTTCAAAGTGATGTGAATCAAAAAGATGAAAATTTAATTTCTTATAATGTATGCAATTAACAGAAAAACAAAATGTGTCGAGTTAAAACGCTTATTTATCTTAAGTTCCGTTTTTTATATAAAAATTATATATAAATCATATATAAATCCTGAACAAACACACCTATGAAATAGATACAGATTCGATACCTTTTCCAGAATTCAGATCACTAACGAGGGCGGGGTATGTTTTTCATCTCACGCAATAAATTTAGTTTTAGCACGGTTTTATAAATTTATAAGTCTACTTATTTTTTAAATATAATGCCATAAATTATAAAATATTAGTTCAATTTTTTGATGCTGACACTATTCCTAATTAAGTTTAAATTATAATAAATTTTGAATTTACCAAAAAAAAGCTTCCTTCGCAGACTTACAGTGAAATTTGTATAAACACCATTTAAAAGGGTTCACAATTACTCAAAGTGTTTTTTTACGGTTATAATAAATTGAATAATTAATACTGGGGATTAAATTTTTTTCGAATTCTCAATTATGTTTCCGTCCGGTCTTTGGATTATATTTGTGAAGAAAAGATTGCATCATTTGTCTCCGAATAAATCAATCAGAGTCCAGTGCCACCAAGTCCTAAATATTTGAGCGCATTAATTGATTTGCATAATAAATTTACCTTAACCGCGGATTCAATTTCAAACGATCTTCGGTCATCTGCTATCTTGTTAAAATTCCAATTGTACTCATTCCACGGTTCAGGTTCATCAAAGTCGTCTTCTTCGTCCTCGACATAGTCGGATGTGTAAGCACGAATCCATTTGAATTTCTTTTCGATCGGTTCCAAAGGAAGATATGGATCATTTCTTCTTTTCATATCGAATAGTTCCTCAGCTATTGCCTTTTTGAATTGGTCTACATATGGAAAACCTTCATAGTAGCCGTACTGAAATTTATTATATTAATATTGTATCATATTAATAACAAAACGTACCGCAATGAGGTCTGCAGAGGTCACAACAGGATGCTCAACCAAATCTATTTTTGGTCCTAGTGCTAACTGTAAATATACGTAAATTGATAATAATTAATATACTGGGTTGCTCATAGCGTATTACACCAATAATAATAAATACACAGAATCAATTATGATAAAAAAATTTACATTCTAATTATTCATATTTTCGGATCCCTTGGTATTATTAGTATTATTAATGGCAACTAATCACATTTTGGCAACAAAATTCAGAAAAGGACATTACCACTTTGCTCTCAAATACTTCTGGCCACATGATCAACCCTTGATAGTCATCAGGAACGTCGTCATATATATGCGCTGCCGAAACATCCTCTGGGTCACCACGATGATGATTATAGACAGAAGGGCGCTGTCTGCTGAAAATTTTAATAAAAAATTAATATATATAATATATATATATTCAAAAAATCAAAAATTACATGCTAACGTTCTCCTTGATTCTTATAACTTTCACTTTGTCATTCTCAATATTTTCGGTGAGTTTGCTCATGTTTCCCACTGAAATTTTGCTCTGCAAAAAATTCAATACATAAAAAAATGTGTGCGGCGGAAATAGCGGGTAAACCGCGGCAATGTATCATGTGGAACATCGTATAGGTCCTACAACATTTATAGCAATAATGTTATAAAGTCGATTGATTCATTCGAATTGCTTAAAGAAATAGTGAGCTTCCAAGTAAACTATATAAATAAATGTATTGAATCTAGAACAATAAAATTATTAAACTATTTTATTTTTTGAATCAAAAAAATTTGTTGAAATAGAATTATTGAAAAAATCCATAAAATGAAATGAGAATCACTAAGTCGTAATTTGTCAGCGTTGCCATGCAACCTCCGTTGTTATTGGAGATTATAATCTATTGTGCCTCACAATTTTAGCGTTATATACGAACTATGAGATGAGCGAAGTTACAATAGAGTCGGTGAATAACTAACTTGTGAGGTATATGTACATACAGGCAAACAGTTTGTGAAAAAAAACACTAAAAATGGATTATAAAATAATATGGAGACTATTTTTGGAATCATCTGCAAAATTATGACAACTTTTTAAAGAGAAAATTTATGAAATGTGGCAAGAAGTATTGTAGTTTCTGTACTCAGAAATACCGTAGGAAATACCCAAATCAATTTTTCGTTGTCAAAAAATGTCAAATTTTTATTTATATTTCTTAAAATCGAAGATTCAACAGATCAACT
The DNA here is from genome assembly GCA_902829315.1 of Caenorhabditis bovis. Classification (NCBI taxonomy): domain Eukaryota; kingdom Metazoa; phylum Nematoda; class Chromadorea; order Rhabditida; family Rhabditidae; genus Caenorhabditis; species Caenorhabditis bovis. The sequence goes on from CADEPM010000002.1 coordinate 2,112,126, forward strand.
CGGCTTGTTCTTTTACTACAAGTCAATACATTCCATTCTTCGGGAAAATGACCTTGAATTTCGATAAACATACCGTTCAAGAATTCCATTGATCAAAAATTTCAACTATATTCTTACGATTATCGTTTTTTTCAATTAACACATTTTCCTTTTTTTCGAAGAGCGCTGCATTTTATACATTCGATTAGTTGGGTGTTTAAAAATATGTTTTTCTTCAAGGCTTTAATATTTTCCATCTCTCAGACAAATGTAGACATTCAATAGTTCTTATTTGAACCTGAAACTTTGGTTAATCCATACAAGAGTACATATTTTTGCTTTCAAAGACAAATAATTGCTGTGTGTCTGTAGCCGCAACAGGGTAGAATGTGATTATATTTTATGGTCAATTTGTAGTTTGTGTTCGATAACGATTCGAACCAGTTCAACGAATGTATATAAAGAACAGCAAATTTCATTCTGTTTCACTATTCCCAAGTTTATTTCATATTATTTTTTTATTTCACAGGAATTAATAATGGGTGGATATTTGTCTCATTTGACGCCAGAAGTAGCAACTCACACATTGGATGCCTCATGTGGGCCAATTCGTGGCAATATTTACAAACATGTATAATGGGCAATATTCAATTCAGTGAATAATTAGAGTTTATAGGGAGACAAAATCGTTGAAGGCTATCTGGGAATTCCGTTTGGAAAGCCGCCCGTTGGAGAATTGAGATTTGCGGTATAGTAACAATCAATACAGTATTTATTTTCTTTTGTTATTTTTCACCTTTCCTACTTTTTCGTCAGTTTTTCCAATTGAAGGTAATTTCTCAATTTTTTAAGATGTGTTGAGTTAAAGGGTTTTTTAAACCTAAAAATAAGAATTTAACAACAATGAAAATTTCAAGAATATGTAATTTGAAAAATTTGAAAAATCCACAATTCCGAATATATCAAATCGTATTTACGATGTTATTATTTTATGAAAAAAAAAATTAAATTGTTTTCAATATAGACGACACCTCTTTATTTTTCAGAAACCAGTGCCATGTGATAAATGGGATGAAGTCAAAGACTGTACTTCATATGCTCCAAAATGTCCGCAGAATATTTTGGTAATTAGTGAAAAAACGTTTTACCCGTGTTATTTCAATTTTAATCAGAATCCGCTACATCCTTCCAACGTTTCGGAAGATTGTCTAGCCCTGAATGTATTCCGACCGGCTTGGGAATCAACAGAATTCGCTTCGCAAGGAAGGCCAGTAATGGTTTACGTTCACGGTGGAGCGTTCGAATTTGGAGCTTCATCGGATTATTGCGCTTATTCAATAACTGGGTAAATTTAAAATCAAATTTGATTCCAATCGTTAAACATTAAGAACGCTGCCGTTAAAGGATGTGGTTTTTGTAACAATACACTACCGATTAAGCGTTTTTGGATTTTTAACAACAGGCGACGAGAATTGTAAAGGAAACTTTGGTCTTTGGGATCAAACGTTAGCTTTAAAATGGATTCAACAACATATTAAATCGTTTGGTGGAGATCCAAACAATGTTACCGTGTTTGGGCAAAGTGCCGGCGGTGTGTCCGTCGATTTTCTTTCCCTCAGCCCTCATTCTAGAGACTTGTTCCATAAAATGATACCAATGTCTGGAGGTGCTGGATGCGAGTTTGCAATGAGAACTGCCGAGAGGCAGGCTCAAGTATTTGTTGAATATGCCGAATTTCTGGGATATAAAGGATCAGGTAAACTGGCTGATATCGCGTGAAGTTTATACATACATATATTATAGGCGACAGCAAAGATCTCCTGGAATGGTACAAATCAGCACCAACAGAATTGCTCGCGAGTCATAAAACGTTTAATAGGAAAACTGTTTCCGGTTTTCTCACATTTGCTCCAAATATGGACGGCGACTTCTTTCCAAAACCATTAGAGCAACTTAGAAAAGAAGCTCCAAAAAAACCAGCGATCGTCGGAATATGTGAACAAGAAGGACTTGTGCTATGTATGTTCCAATTTTTTGGGACAACTTGAAAATCTGTGTCAATTTAGGCTACTTTATCGCTCAGAATCAAGGAAATACGTATGATATGTTCAAAGGCAAAGTGCAACAAACATTTGGGGAAGACATTTTCGATAATCCGGAGCAAATCCAGCAAAAAGTTGTCGATTACTATATGAAAGGAATCGATCGGACAAATGAGGAGGAAGTCAAAAAGGGTTTCTCTGCATTTATTGGTGACGCGCTATTCAACCAAGGCGTTTTTGAAATGGTCCAAGATCTTACCAAAAATGGAAATCAAGTCTTCTATTACAACTTCCGATATTTCAATCCGGAAAGCTTTGGAATTTTGGAATCATTGATTCCATTTAAAGGTAACACAATTTATTTATTTGTTTTCCTATTGATATTTTCAGCTGCTACTCATTGCACAGATCTTCGTTATGTACTTGGAGAAGGAGTTTACAGCAAGTTCGAACCAAATGAGGATGAATACAAAGTTCTTGAATTCATGACAACCACTTTCACCAATTTTGCGAAGACTGGGTACCATAGTGTTGAAATTATTCAAAATTATTCTTTAATTTTCAGAAATCCCGAAAACCCTGACTGGCAGCCATACAGTTTGGACAAGCCGTACACCCGATTCTGTATTAATCTTCCAAAGTCTCATATGATTGATGTATTTGACAAAGAGGGCCTCAAATTTTGGAAAGAACTTAACAAGGAGAATAAGATGTATAATGAATTGAGATATGGAAAATAAATAAAGCTTTATTCTGCTTACACATGGATGATTTCGAGTGCAAAGAATGTTTGGTTTATTAGTGATTTACAGAAGCAATGCAACGGTAAATGTAATAATTGTTAGAAGAATGAGGGATACTGATGTCGCAGATTGGGTAGTCGCTTCTAAAATCAAAATTTTTGTCACACATTAAGACTATTTCAAACTATACCATGAGTCGTAGTGGTTGGATTTGCAGAAGATGAGAATTTGATTCTAGTCGTCCTTTGTGGTTCTGCAAAAAATAGGTTACATTATTAATAAATGAGATTTTCAATACCGTTGGTAGCCGAGGTTGCCGTCGAAACTACTTCAGTGGTGTTCGTGTCATCAAATGTCGTTGATTCTCTTGGATTTTCTGTTGTTTCGACTTGTACTGATGTTGTAGTTTGATCACTTGCATTTGTTGAAGTCTGTGATGTTACTATCGGTTGGGTTTCGGTGCTGCCCACTGTCGTTGTAATTTGTTGAGTCGTTGAAGAAACAATTTTAGTTGTCGCCGGCTGATCTGTTGCTGAAGTAGTAGAAGCCCTAGTTGTTGATTCAATAGTGGTAACGGCTACTGTCGATTCAAACGAATTTGTAGTTGAAACTTGTTCGGTAGTCGAAATATCAAACGCGCCTGTTGTTCTTGTATGATGCGTCGCTTCAGAATTAACTTTCGTCGTAGAATAATCAACACTTGCAGTTGAGACATCAAATGAGCTGGTAGTTGAATCTGGAACAGCAGTGTCGGTCGAGGCAGGATTTTGAGGAGTACTCCATCCGTTGGACGTGGATGGCGCATCAGTTGTTGTCTTGAATTCGGTTGGAGATGCGGTGCTCTGGGTGGTCGTAGAATAATCAACGCTGGTGGTTGAGACGTCAAATGATCTGGTAGTTGAATCTGGAACAGCAGTGTCGGTTGAGGCAGGATGTTGAGGAGTACTCCATCCGTTGGACGTGGATGGCGCATCAGTTGTTGTCTTGAATTCGGTTGGAGAAGCGGTGCTCTGGGTGGTCGTAGAATAATCAACGCTGGTGGTTGAGGCGTCAAATGATCTGGTAGTTGAATCTGGAACAGCAGTGTCGGTCGAGGCAGGATTTTGAGAAGTACTCCATCCGTTGGACGTGGATGGCGCATCAGTTGTTGTCTTGAATTCGGTTGGAGAAGCGGTGCTCTGGGTGGTCGTAGAATAATCAACGCTGGTGGTTGAGGCGTCAAATGATCTGGTAGTTGAATCTGGAACAGCAGTGTCGGTTGAGGCAGGATGTTGAGGAGTACTCCATCCGTTGGACGTGGATGGCGCATCAGTTGTTGTCTTGAATTCGGTTGGAGAAGCGGTGCTCTGGGTGGTCGTAGAATAATCAACGCTGGTGGTTGAGGCATCAAATGAGCTAGTAGTAGTTGTTGAATCTGTGACAGGAGCATCTGTCAATGCAGTGTTTGGAGCAGTGCTCAAAGTCTGCGATATTGGCGGAGTTTCATTTTCGCTATAAGCTGTTAACGTGTGACCGATTTCATCCAGCCTTTTGTATGTAGACGTATTCGTTCTTGGTTTGTCACTAGTTTGATCAACGGCATTATTACCAAGTTGAGATTCCGCTTCAATAAAAAATTATGAATCGATTAATAAATAACATGTTAACAAAGTGAAAATAAAAAATTTAATTTCACAATGATATTTTTATGTTTACTATATGGCTAATCCTTACCAAGAGTTTCTTGGACGACAGCGAATGCTGAAAAAAGCAAAACCAAGCATAGATGGCGCGTGCTTCGAATCATGATTTCGGAATGAAATGACGATTTTCACCTTCTTATACTCATTACGCAACGCTTTTTTTCGTTTTCCATACATTGAACCCCGCCCATTTAAGGAATTCCTCCTTATCGAATGCGTTAAGACTCTTATAATAAGAAAATCAAGTCACAAAGTTTTCATTCTTTCTGGCTAAATTTTTGCGATTACTGGGAACAGATAATAAAACATAAAATTGGTTTACGAGTTACCGCGCCGAATTTACGATTTAAGTTATACCTCACCCTTTAGATATCAATATATTGTTGTTTACATTCCATCGCGGTGAATAGAAACGTTGCAAGCGAAAATAAAATGATGAACGCTCAAGAAACATGAAGAATCGTATTAAATTGATGGAATGAAACTTCACATCAAACAAATTCATCATTGTTATTTGAGAAATACTTAAAATATCTCAAAACAGCTGTACTACATCACAATCGTGCATAATATTGATATATGAGCAGAATGCACAATGAAACCGGAAAAAAGCGGTGGGGCGGCGAATTTCGAAAAATTGACATAATTCCCGGTTCTTCAATGTCCTGTTATAAAGAGAACGTTCACCAATTATAGTTACAGTATGTCGGATTATAATTAATTAATGTCTAATAAGCCAAATGCTTCCTCAAAAATATAATTCCACATATTGAAAACAAATGGATGATGGAGTAGATTTAAAACTATGGTAAATGGTTAAATAATATTTACAGAAAATACATGGTATTATTCAGATTTTTGAAAAATAAAATTCAATTAACTAGTAAAAATTAGCTACTTCTGTAACCTCTCGTTTTCAGAGCTTTTCAAGTGTTTTTTTAAACTATTTCGTAGAATTGTTTCCAAAATCTACGTACTACCGAAAGACTATTTGATTCATTAAAAAAATTGATGTCTACTTCAATACTTTTTTGTTTGCTTAAATAATTCGATATTGAAAAATATTTATGGATTTCCATTCATTTGAAAATTTAGGGAAGTCCCCCGGAGCATGACGACATCTCGATTTGCAATCTTTTTGCATCGCTTCACTGATAACATAAGAACCATGTAATACCTTGCAAGAGTAACAAGGAAAATTATTGAAAGTGAGTTTTAAATGATACTTTTTCCGAAATAAAAATTCGGAAAGCAACACATTTTTTCTCAATTTTCTAAGAATTCCATGATTGACTTACATTAGCAATACACTCAAATAAAATCGTAAACTATGTTTACATTCATGATACGTTTACAGCATCAATGCTTTTGTTGATTTTGCTTAGAAAAATTATGTCATTTCAGCAACAAAAATATAAAGCAAATTTATTTTAGCATGATGATCAAGGGGGTGCACATTGCAAGAAGAATTGTAATAGAAGACGTCAACGATGTTGTGCTTTCTGAAATGACATTAATAGACTTACTCAAATGAATGAAAAATTAATAGGTTAACCATTTCGTGTCAAGACCCTCGTAATTTTCTTATTTGTAAATAAACGGCGAACGCGTTTTTTTTTGTAACCTTTAACAATTATGAATAGGAAATTTAAATTAAAAATAATTGTTTAAAACATTTTTTCCAATGCATGAATATGTCGATAACCTTAAAAACCATATTATTCGTCACCTACGAAGTGTCAAAGTACTGGAGTCGGGAGCGAGAGTTGTCGAGTTGATTGTAACTGGACTTGGTAAAGTGGTCGAAACTTGAGTTGAATTGTCAGCTAACGCCGTAACGGCAAAGACGAATAAGAGGACGGCAACGATAACTACTTTCGAGCTCATTTGTAGCTGATGAAAATGATTAAAACCATCTAGTTTTATAGTAGAACTATATCAAATTATTGATAAGCACGACCAATCAAATGATGCGCTGATTCATAATTGAACAAATTATTCAAAACCTTGTGTGAAGGAAGTGCCACACCTTAATCATCAGTTTATGCGATAAGGACTTGCAAACATTAGCAACATTTTGGTCGAGGTTTTGGTCCTATTAGGCATTCTGCTATCGGATCCTGAGCATAATTTGAAAAATAAACAATATTTCATTCCAGGAGAAAAAAAACTCAGATTGTTGATTATTTTTATTGGTAAGGTTTATATAATATGCCAATGATTGCGTATTAATATTTATACTTTTGAGCCACTTTTCACAGTTCGCATTATGACCATTGAAGGGCTCTGTGCATTTTTCGAACAACCGAGCCATGTTTTCAAAGCATTCCTTATCTATATGAAATATATAGAATGACTCAGCATCTGTGATGTTCTTACTGTATTACTGGCGCACAATAATATCCATGGAGGTGAAATTGCCAACAAATCATTAGCATATGGGGCGATTTCGAAAAAGAGATTGGACAAAGGTTTAGTGTGTAATGGATCTTCAGCGGTAGTTTTATTTAATCCATACTAAAATATGTATATTTGATTCATTACTGTGTTATTTTACTTACTGTTATCGTGAAAACAACACATTGTGTCAAAAAATAGCAGAATGAGACCAAGAATAACCTTCGAGTTGTTCGATTTCGACATGAGAGTTTCATGGAATTGATTTGGTAGAAGCATAAGGAATTGAGAATGATGTTAAGAATCACTATAACGATCATCCATGTTAGAAGAATGTGAGATATTCCGAGGAGATCAGCAGCGGTTTGTGTAAAGTAGGTTTTTGTGATCTTGCTGAATACAAAGTAACTCGGCTTGAGAAGAAGAGGTAGATTGTGTGGTAGTGAACCAATTGTCATAACTATCACAATCGGGTAGAATCCATATTTCCAAATCTACAATTCAAATTTCAGTTGATTTGCAAATCTGGCATTGTTTGCTAATTATGGAAACTCTTACTTTATCATACCATACTGAAAAATATAGCATTGTAAATCGATTGATTGAAGTCAACAGAACAATTCCTTGATTAACAAACGCCGTGTAATATACGAGCATGTGGCTCAATGACAATGGAATGAAATTGTTGTCTGGAGATGATATTGAATCCATAAACCCAGAAAGAATACTGTCCTTGCCAACTGATATTGGAACTCGAAGAAGGCCAAAGAATGTAACGTAAAGTAAACAATTCTGAACTCATTGTACTTTATAAACTCTGAGGATTTTGTATTATCACCACAATATATTGAAAAATGAAAATTCTGAAAAAATGCGAGTCGAATAATTTCCAGTTTTTGATAATAAGTAATACTATCAAGGTGTATAAAATTAGAGAAACACTACCATACGTAAATTGAATAAGTAAAAGAAGCAATGGCGCAATCATCTGCAAAAAAAAAATTGGGACATTCAGTCTAGTATTCGATGGATTTAAAAGTTAAAAGAAATAGTTCCTGTTCTGTTTACCCATTTCATATGATTTATTTATTGTCGTTAAAAAATTTGAAAATGCGTCAAAATATGAACGTTTGATATTACTCTTCTTATATGCTAAGGGTCAGAGATGTATAACAAAATTGGGACCAATTCAATTACTAAAATTTTGTAGGCGATTATTCGGATAAATATTTAGCTATTAATTGAGTTATCACATCGGTTTTCAACAAATCCAGAAAAATGTAGAGAAAAAAAATCAATGAATCTATTACAAGTATGATTGACAAATTATCCGTAGTTTCTACAGTATATTTTCCATCACATCCTAAAATAAATACGATTGTCCACAATTACGCAGGGTCCTTTTTTCGATGTTAATTTTTTGAGGCATCGAATGAGGAAACAAACATAATTCACGTAGAGAGTTCCAAGGTTACTTATGTTAATATGTATAAATAAATGTTCAAAACTTGATCACGCATGGGAATTTATGTGTATTAATAACAAATATGAATAATAATTCATTTAAAGCTTGTAGTTGTAGTGACGCACGAGTTAATATATAAACTCAATAGAAGCTTGATTGGGAATGCGAAAATGGACTTTTCAATCGTTCAACGATTTGTCTGCCAATTTTCTAAATCAAATCTGACGCAACAATAATTTCAGATTGAAACAGGGTATCGATTTATGATAATTGGATCCCAATAGAATACGAATTGATTGCGTATTCTGGGTAGAGCCTATGAAAACTCCTTAGCCAGTCTGGAAGAAAAGGAAAAATGAGCTGATGATGAGATGAGCCATATCGAAAAATTGAAAATTGCTCCTAGCTGAAACTCGGAAAGTAGGTCATTAAAAGAAGCTATCATTCAAGCAGTCCCAAAATTCATTGCCCGACTCAAATTATATTTGCGAGGGGTCTTACAAGTGACTTTTACTCTGAAATTCTAAGCACTTATTTCCAGCGTTTATTGATCACGAAACCACTTCCTTAAATATTCATTTCTAATAAAATATTCTTAATATATTTGTATTACAGATTACCATATCACGACCCATAGATAATTTTTATCTGAACACAAATAATCATTACCGAAGGAACAATGCATAATCGAAAAATGACACTGTTGAATTAGAGAACAAATAACGAGTGCAATGAAACAACACCTTGTCCAAAAAAAGGTGCGAATTACACGTATTAACAACGATATATGTCATGCACCTTTAGAACAGACGCGCGAACAAAGCGATGTTGATAATTGCCGCCATTTATTGATTACTATAAGTCACATTAATACGAGTTTCTCAAAAACTGCGGTTGCCTTTACAATTAGCATAGATTTCTTCAATCAGCTAAAAAATTATATAGCGTTTGTTAAGTGACAATAATATTCGCACCATGCCGTGTCGGCATTCAAAAATAGTGCAAAGTATATCTATTAACAGTAATGTACTACGCACATTCTCTAACAATGCGCACATTAAATATTGAGAATTGTCAGCGCGTAAATTATTTTTATCCTGTCTAATTTTTGTTTTTTATTTTGGTACCTATACGCTTATTCGGAATTGTTGACTAGTCGCTATCACTTGAAAAATTAATAATACTATTTCTTTTTATAGAAATTTTGGTTTTATTTTAATCGTCATAAACCTTTTAGTTTATTTATTTTCTTATATCCTTTACAACTCTCCAAACAAATTCTTAGTTTTCTCACCTAAATACATTTTCATGAGTTACCATTATCTTGTTAGATGAGAACCAATATTGTCATGTGAATACAATTTGTTATTCATCGAACCATCTCGAATAGTCTCGGTGCCGTATGATTTTTTAAATTACGCTGCGGGATTAATGAAAAAAAGAATTTCTCGATATGAACTTGACATTTATAATTAATAACAAACTTTTTAATTGATTATTCCTATAATTTTGTTTGTTACGAAATAAAAGTACAGAAATCTATTTTTTCTGAGCAACTTCACTGCATTATCAAATGAAATTGATGATTGATTGTCCATTTTTTCCTTTTTAATATCATAATTTCTATAATATTGTAATTTTCATTAATTTTTGCAGAAATGAATGAAACGCAAACCTTGGCTCGATTTCGCGAGACATTTACCTACCGTGAGCATTTGTTCTACGTTGTTACCAAAATGATAAACGAATTCGCGAAGATTCGAAACCGAACGCGGCCGGCTGAATATGAAGACCTCGACAATTATTGCCTAATAGAGGTTTTGCGTTTTTTAGAAAGGCATCCGGGATTCGAATTCGGCAGGCAAGCATACCTTTGGGTCCTAGGCCATTACTTGGAACTTGAAAGTCAATTGGAAGACGAGGAGGACGAGCACGAATGTGAAGAATATAGGGCCGAGCTCACTATTGCGCTGATGAAGCGTTTTCGCGAATTTGAGCATGGCGTCGACGATCACGGAATTTTCAGACCTATTTCTGACGAAGAATGATTTAAACAAGGTAATACTCTTTTTTGGCTCAATCTTAAAGCCTAATTTTCAGAAGTGTTAAATCGATTTGCAACGCTAAAAAAACAATCAGCGAGTTTTTCTCTAAATTTCATTGGTTCTAATAACTGCTAATCGCAAATTTTTCCACAATAAACTTGTTAATAACATGATTTCATTTACACTGTATAATGTTATTATGTATATTGATTATATTGATTTAATAATATATTGATTTAATTTAACTTGCAGAAAATCCTTTTTTCTTATTATTTGGTTCAATCATGTGAGATCTATTCGTATGTTTCGAGGCGTTCAATTGTAAAATTGATTTTAATCTCAGTTTGCACTAATCAATTCATATCAACACCTGAAAATGATCGTATTGTTTTTTACCTTCTCTATGGAATTTTCGGGTTCATTCTGCAGAAGAAATTGGAATAAAAACAGCAAAACAGAATTCTACGGTAAACGGAAATGATTGTTACATGTTGGACAGATATAATATCGCAGGACTCAAAATTTGCTTTTATTAAAATGCCAATGTATTTTTAATTGGAAAAATCCATTTGAAATGAAATTGACACAAAAAATGATCGAGTTTATTAGCAAAATAAAGAAGAAAGGAATTGAGGATAAGTAGAAACCATTAAAAAACCAGAAAATAATTAAAGCTATTATATGCACCATTAGCTAGATCTTTTTTTTTTGATTAGTTTCTTTTGCGGTAGACGAAATCCTTGTCGAAGTATCCATCGACATAGTCCGGATGGTATTCGATTTTTGGTCCATTGATATCCCCAGGACGCGGTGGGTAACGCGGCGCTCTCTTCTCGTCTTGCTGATGGGTTTCTTCGCCGATAAGCATGACCCCAGTGGAATTCCCATTTCTTGCGTACTCCAGTTGGGTTCCGCCGTCTCGCGCGGGTCCATGATGCAACAACTGCTGGAGTATGTCTCTGACTCGCCCATCTTCCATCCAATGTTGCTGAATTGGTGCAATTCCCGACAGCGTTTCGGCCAACTGACGATAGATTCTGCCATTAGCCTGTCCGTCTCCCATCCAGCGCTGCGGCATTCCACCATTCATTGTCTGGTTATCTCTCATCATGAGCTGCGCAATTCCGTCATTCATTTCCTGACGTACACCCATGAACGGCTGCTGAATTCTTCCATTCATTGGCGAACCTGTGGCGATCCAACGCGATTGCATTAAGCCCTCCATAGGCGGCGCGTCTCCTCTCATTTGTTGTTGAATTCCACCATTCATCTCTTGGCGTTCTCCCATGAATGGCTGCTGGATTCTGCCACTAGTATTTGTGTCATCCCCTCTCATTTGATGCATGATTAGGTCATTAAGATCGTGACGTTCGCCAAAACACGGCTGCTGGATTCTCCCATTCATTGACGCAGCTTCTCCCAACCAACGTTGCGACATTCCATGATCGATAGTCGGACCATCTCCTCTCACTTGTCGCTGAGTTCTGACATTCATAGCCGGACATTCTCCATTTAATTGATTGAGGAATACTTCACGTCTCATCGAATCATCGGTCAAACAATGAGGAATTCTGTCGTCCATATATGGAATTACGGGTCCCGGTCCAATGGGGAACTGAAACAAGCCATATTAAAACTGGAAAACCGTTTTTCAACAACTACCCGTTGGTCATTGCTTGCTTGCTGTTGAATCTGACGCAAGCGCTCTTCAACCAACATGGCTGTACGCACAAAGTTCTGAAATTAAAAATTGATTCGATATTTCCTTTAATTGCGAATTTACGAGAAAATTCGGATCATTGTTCGCGGTCAAACGTTGTTGGAGATTTTCTGGCTGCTGCTCGTCTTGCTGATTCATTTGCAAAGGATTTGTTCCGAGCTGCGCAGAAATGCGAGCGTTGTTCGTTTCCATCCTGAAATAAAGAGATTACCGATATTGCCACTGCAAAATGGAGAATAAAACTGGCGTGGCACATTTGGCAGTCATTTACCTTTCAAAAATTAACCAGTGGCTCGATTTTCAATAAGATGGTGCGAGATTACATTCATGCGAATTTTTGAGGTTGGACGGGGTGGGAGGGGGGGGGAAAGATCATGCGATAAATAGAAAATTTAAATTACGTCTTCCTCGCCTCCAATCAAAGAAAATGAAGATTGAAGTAGTATTCCTTAATTCAAAATCAGTATTGATTTGTAGAAACCCTGAAATATTAATAGAAAAATCCCAATTAATGTTGGTGCAAATACAGGTAAGGTGATACGACGTGAACGAGAATAAACGAAAATTGTTAGACATTTGCTCATATAACATTCTTTATAAAGCATGCATCATAATACAATTAGTCACATATGTCGCCTGGCCCGTCGGCGTTGTCGTGATCGTCCATTTTGTCGTTGCCAGAATCCTGCTCATCCTCATTAATCTCATCCATCTCACATTCTTGCACTTTGCCGTCATTTTGCTCGTCGCATTCCATGGCTTCTTCGATTTTCGACTCGTCCAGTGGTGTCTGAAACTGAGAACAAATTGTGGAATTGCGAGAATATTTTTTTCATACCGATGGTCGCGAGAATCCCGGGAGCCCTTCGTCGTCGGATGGCGGCAATGGAGAATCTGGACGTTCGATGTCCATGGCAGTTCGTCGTTCCTTCTTCTCAGCGAAAACTGCAAAAAAACACGAGATGAAGATTTCCTATTTCGCAAACACATTGAGCACATAACATTATCATTTTATTTGGTTTCACGGCAATGTTCGCAAGACGAGCAGAAAATGGAAATGAGTTTTTGAGCACGAATTCGACACGCATTGAAACCAATAAAATTCGCTTAAAAATAAATAAATTGTGAGAAAACAAAACTCATTAACCAAGAAATGTGAAATCGAACGAATCAATTAAGAAGTTTATTAAGCGGAAATGAGAGAATGAGCAAATTCGGATCAATCAACAGCAATTGGCAGAAACAATTCAGCATTATCCAAGGGGGAAACGGCAAAAGATCGGAAAATTCAAAGACACGTCGAGTATATGAAATAAGTGAATCTTTTGCGGAGGGTTTTCGGTTTTTTTTAAAAATTTTTTGACGTATTTTAATTTTTAAAAATATCTTTGGTGTTTTTCGGAATTTTTGAAGTTTTTAATTAAAAAAAAGGGAATTTAAAAAATGAAAAAGAATAATTCGACGGTTCTCAAAATGTGATATTTTTTCAATGGTTTTTTGTTTTTTTTTGCATTTTTGGTTTTTTCTTTAATTTTTTTGGATTTTCGAAATTTTTGAAATTTGAATTTTTTGGTTCAAGATTGTCAAAAATATGAGTGCTATATTCAATTAAACAGGTTTGAGCAACTTTTTTTAAAAAGGCTTTTTTGGTTTTCCGGCTCTCAACTGCTTAATTGATTTACAATAAAAACTGAAAAAAACTACATGGTTTACAATTTAAAAGAAAAATAAAAAGCAATATAACAGGGCGTAATCCACGTATTACGAATATTTCAGAGCAATTTTTTTCGCTCATAAATACTCGCGTTTTGTACTGGAATAGGACTTATAACATTGCTTAAAATAACTGAATAACTGACACATCGCGGATAAACAGATGACAACTAAATAGTAAAGAGCGCTTCTTTTTTGAAATTTTTATGATTATTGGCTCAAAACGATTCAGTTGTCTGACAAAATGAGAGATTTGAACCTGACAAAAATTGGACAATCAGAGTTAAATACGAAAAAGATAAAGATGCTGCTGATTTGCGTAGAGCACTATTTTTTTTTGTTTTTGTTCAATTTTGGCTCTGTACTACTTAAAAGAAATGAATAAGAGCAAAAAATATAGACAGTGTGTTGAACCCATAATTAAATAGAAACGATCACTATTTTTTTGTATTTTTTAAATGTCTTTTTTGGCTCGAATCTATTGAGATTAAAATAGAAACTAAACTACGAAGTTAGATAGCGAGGGAAGGTCGGTCTGGAAGTCTGGAAAAGGTCACCGGGAGGGAGGGGGGTTAAATGTATTGATCTTGAGCACTGTTTTTGTATTTTTTGTTCAAAATTTTTTAAACACATATGAGAACATGACCAAATAGCTTTGTGCCTACCTTTATTTCATTTTCAGTTTTCTTCGCGCAAAGCTATTTGTTCATTTGAATAACATATATGAAAATGTGTTAATTGAAAGACGTCGTCTTTCCACGTTTAAGTATATAGGCCGAAAGGATCTCTGGAATCCCATTCAAAACACAGAACACGTAGAAAGGCGGTTGGATCCTTGAATTTGAACGAACTGGTTGCTCCTTTCCTTTGGACAATTGTTGATGTTTCTAGCTGCTGATTTTGTTATGAAAGCGCTTTCGTTATCCAGATAATCGAAAAGCCAATTTTCCTCGGACTGCAATGAACGGGTTTAATTTGAAGTGTCTGCAAGGTCAACACTAATAAGATGCAGAATGCGCGCTACCGTATGCCTACCGTACCTCGCACGCTGAATTTTAATTTTGTTGTAATTTTTGCGTAATTCCGAAATTGGCGCAACCGCATGGGTGTCAAAAAAAAGTCGCACGAGAGAGCTGGCAGATGTTTGTCGCAAAATTCAAGGCCACCTGTGAAAAATGCGAAACAACTCACATTCCGCCAGAAAATTGGCTCAATTCTTGTTGCGAATGATCATTCTTCGATCTTCACTGATGCTTCTTGGATGCTGTAGAAGAATTTGTTGTATTGATGCCAAACGCAACAGGATTTTTCGATGACTCTAGAATATAATTCGAATTCTTTTTTTTTTTTCGATTGATATAATTAAACCTGATTGATAACGAAAGTGCTTCTCGAATTGGTTGCTCATTCTTGAAGAAGAAAGTACTGTTTGACTATGGCAGCGACGTGGCTGCGAGTCGGTGGAACCCAAATTTGAGTGTCGTTTACATCCTGAAAATTATTAATATGCGGGAATAGTAGTTGGTGGTAAACAAAGAACGCGAAGATTTCATCCAATCTGCCCGTCAAATTGAGAAATTACGTGAAAAATTGGTGAAAAATGAGCGAGAGCGGTGAAAGATTGGCGCGAAATGGTGAAAGAAATGACAAATGTGCTGGCCTAAAATAATTTCTGTCCGCGCTTTTGTAGTATTCGTGGCGGGATCCCACGATCGCGCGAAGACATCGCGCCGTATAAAATGGGCGCGCCTTTAACAGATATTTTTTTCGATTATTTATTTTTATCGATTTTAATCGTCTCTCTTCGAATTTTGTATTTTATTCGAATTTCAATATTTTTCAATTTACATTTTTAAAGATGTGTTTTCATTTGAAAAAATCTGATTTATGTAGAGTTACAATTTTTAATTCATCAGAATTTATTAAAACAAATATTTTATAGACAGGATCATCAAAATCAGCATCAAAATTTTATCGATCCAACGGAATGGAATTTCAATGGTAATATAAGGTTCAGCATTTGATAAAATTAATCTTTCAGGAGAAGTTTTCCGCCTCAAAAATTTGATATTAAATTTTTTCAAAATCATCGTCTCCGTGGTATAGTTAAAATTCAATTTTTAGCTTAGATGTCTATATTTGCAGTTTATGAAATAATGGAATAATGGAATGTCAGATATCTCAAAGAATTCACGGTGTTGCTCTCACGATGAGCAGCATTTGAAACTTACGTACAGGGTGTCATTTAAGTTCCCGCACAAAAGTTAGACGCCATGAAAAGCTTGGCTGTCGCACTTTTCGTGCACCAATACAATTTATTTTTGTTAAATAAGGTGTATTTTACTTACTTTTCAAGTTTCACTTCATTCGGATGTGTTTCCGAGAAATGGCGAAGGCTAACATCCATTGCGCTTCCATTATCGAACTTCATAAGCAAAATGTGAGCTCGAGAGACATCATTCAACGGGTCGGTGTGCCTCGTAGAACGGTTTAAGACACCAACAAACGTTTCAAGCAGCTAAATACGACCAGTGACCTTCCCAGACAAGGAAGACTCGTCTCAGTAACCACTCCTCAGAAGATCAACGCCGTCAAAACGAGGATCAGGCGAAAACCGCACAGGAGCATAAGAAAGATGGCGTCAGACATGGGAATGAGCATCTTCGCTATGGAACAAATGGTCAAAACGAAGCTTGGACTGACCCCATATCGCGTCCAAAAAGCGGCAATTCTATCGGCCGTCAACTAGCAGAGACGCTTCGAAAAAGCAAAACGACTTTTTGCTCGCACGCGGTCTGGAGAACACCTCGCCACTGTCTTTCCGACGGAAGCTGTTCCTGTGGAGGGGCATTCAACTCCAAAACCATTGAGTACTTGCCCAGACTCCCGAAGCTTCTGGAAAGGAAGACATTCTCCGCCTCATCCTGCCAGTGTGATGGTTTTCGGTGCCATCTGCTCAACCGGGAAGTGCCCCTGGTTTTCGTGGATCGGTGGTGAGTGACAAGAAGTCTACGTTCGGGACATTTTGGGGAAGCATATGATGCCCTGGGCCCAAACGCATTTCGGTGGGAAGATATGGGTCTTTCAACAGGACGGAGCACCCGCCCCTACTGCCAAAACTACTCAGGAGTGGTGCCAGACCCATTTTCCCGACTTCATCAAGTCATCCGAATAGCCTGCTTGCTCCCCAGACCTGAACCCGCTTGACTTCTCCGTGATGGGGTCTTGCAGGAGAAGGTCAACGCAAAACCCCACTCAAGTGTAGAGGCTCTGAAGAAGACATTACTGGCGGAATGGGACAATCTTTCCATCGAATACCTGCGTACCACAGTCACATCCTACCCGAAGCGTCTCCGCGAAGTCATAGCTGCGAAAAGAGGCCGAATCGAAAAGAGTTAATAGATAATTATTAGTTGTACTATAGATAAAAAATATTTCGAGTCTCGTTTGATTTGGACCTTTAGTTTCAGAAATATACGTCTTCAAAGTTGTGCGGGAACTTAAATGACACCCTGTAAGTCAAACCGGGCATCGGAAAAAATGAAAAGAGAAGTCTGCTCGACATGAAGCAACTCTTCGCTACAGCTGTCTTCACTCATCGCTCGACCAATCGTTTATAATATATGCTCCGCCTACTTTCGGGGATACTGTAGCGTATCCAAGGTCACTCAATTTACCGCGGAATATTTGCTATTTGTTAATCCTATCATATATATGAATGTTGTTGTAATTTCGATAAAATTTATTTATTAAACTCGTGAAGTATTTTTTAATTCTAACAGGTTCCCCCTGTGTGCGTCTTTACGAACGATCTTACTGTAAGTGAGTGAGTGAATGCACCTTGTCTTAGACACGCGTTAGGTGCACTTCCACCAGATATCAAATATATTCCACCACAACACAGTGGATCTTTACATGAGCCGACACTTTGTAAAATAATAGCCCCATTAAAAAGTCTATCATGATTCTCAATCGTTCACAGTGAGTAACTTAATAATTTATTTCAACAAATATACTAAAATAGTGTATAATTAAGAGTCGAAAGATGTTGTGGCGTTTTTGATGACTTCGGCGTTTTTGGATAAAAATGGTGGCGGCGGTGATAGTGGAAGTGGTGGTGGCGGGGATGGCGCGAATTCCAATGGGGCCTCGTTAGAAATCCTCTCGGTGATTGGCTTGCCGAAAATCGGTCTGTGATAAAACTTTCTGTCCATTAAAAATAAAGACAAATAGTTTTCGCGTTGTAGTACCGACACCTGTAACCTTATTAATACGATTTTTAATAGCAAAAAAAAACTTACGCCTTTCTCATAGTACGTCATTTCAGACGGAGATGGAGAGTCGGGTGGAATTTCCCGAAAATCATACGGCTCCGGGAGTGGTTGAGGTTTTTTCGATTGTTTTCCGCCCATGTCGAAAACTGTTCGCGGGGCAAAATAATAAGAAAGAATGACATTCTTGCGTTTTTCGAATCCCATTATTTTTGTATCACCTCATAATTTCTAATAGATTGCTGCACAGCGCCAGACTTACTGTTTCGTCGATAAAAAACAAACAAACGGCCAGCGGGAAAAGAATTGGGCGGGTTTGAACAAAATTATTTGCATACAAAATTTTTGTCAGAGTCAAACGACTTGACGAATTTTAAAAATATTTTGGCTTGGTGCCAATGCATCCAGTGGTAGCGAGAAGTACGCGAGACGGCGTACAGAAATTTCAATTTCTCGATTTCCAAGAAACTGTTCTCAGCACGTTATTCGCCATATCGGTTGTACAGTAACTCAGATTGACTTTGATATAAATAGTGGAGTTCCTAAAAGATGTCGCTCTTCCAAAACATTTTAACACTTCCAGTACGACACTCCAATTACACGTTGCCCTATATTTAGTGTGCCGGGCTAAATGGTGAGGGACTTTTTTTTCGACTATACTATCTCTCCCCCCTCTTCAAAATGATCTGCGGATCTTAAAATCGCTTCACTTTATTCAGCAATTACCTTATTTTTTAATAAAAATTAAGTGCATATTATATATTCCAAACAAAATGTCATTTATAAAAATTTGATCTAAAGGGGCGTGGTACCAGTGACTCGTCCTCTAATCGATGAGGATTGTTCGACTCTCTGCGCCTCCCCGTCGGAAGTGCTACCGCATATTGTTGTACTAATTAAGCGTTCGATATCGCAATCAAATCATTATTGGTTATTTTAGCATTTCGATTGTGGCGGCGCAACTCTCCATTATCTTCCCTACAATTATGACCTCAAGCTCACGACGACTTAGAACGGGACCGCACTTATCAAACTGTAAACGAGTCTGTGGTCGAATCCCGAGAATCAAAAAATGCAAGACATAGACGCGGGTATTGTTTTGCTTAATTCTTTAAAATAATTTCAAGGTTCTAATTTGTCTTTTTCTTGCAGAGGACGAAACTTGTTCCCTGCTCATATTTTCCATTCGATAAAGTCCGGTTTGAGAGGGACTATTTCACCTATACGATGTACCAACTGAAGTTTGTTAGGAATCCGAGGATCACACAATTCAAAGCGGTAATTCCATTTGAGTTAATGTTTTAATTGAACATAATTTTTTAGTATTTGCGTCATCCACTGAAAAACCGCAAAAATGTTTGTTTCAGTCATCCATGGCTCACAAAGTTTCAACGAAATTATGTAAGTCCCAAAGAATTTCGAAGGTTTCCGTTGATTTTTGAAATTACAGATTAGCGCTCATTTCACCGTCAATCTCGATATGTTCGTCAGTGTAATCCTTCAACATTTTCCGAGCCCTCTATACAATTTTGACCCGTACTACGCCTGCCCAGAAGATTCGAGTGAAAGTTTCTACTATGACGACGACTTTCCTAAATCTTATCCGACACCACCACTCAATGCAATGACACCTCGACGCATAGAGTTTCACCCAGAATATGTGAACGGATATTTCGATGCCCAATTTGTTTATCGTCCATTTGACATATAATCATGTGTTTTAGATGTTGTACAATTTTTTAAATTTAGTATTTTGTATCTAGTCAACTGTGCCGTACATATTTTGATTAGTTTTACCTGTATAAGCATCCTTGAATCAGTAAACTTCATGCATTATAACCAAAAAATCACGCGTTTTATCAAATCAAGGAGTTTTAATCGATTTTGGAATATTTGATTGGTTCGTTAGACGCATGAGAACGTTGCTTCTCTTCACCATTGTACTCTGCTTGTCTCGTCGATTGATTTTTCGTCAATAAAAAACACGTCAAAATTCCTTCATGACGTTCACAATTCCATTTCTTCTCACGCTTTTGTAAGCTCGGCATTTATCCAGTTGATGGAACATTTCAGCCATTTTCAGCCTCACTAATGCATTCGCATCGCCGATTCATATCATCGAAGGAAACATCGACTCCCCTCAAGCGGTGGAAATAGTTTTCTATTTTAAATAAATTTTAGAGCATTTTATCTTGATTTTAGAAACCAATGGTGCCAAAAATCAATATGAATGTCTGGATAATGGGATTTCTATCTTTTTACTGCACATCTTCCATCTTGATTGTGCTCTATTGTCTCCTCGACAAGTATCGAGTTAATAATGCAAATTATCTTTTAGTTAGTAAGCTATAACATCTAATAAATAAAATAACATATAATCGGTTTTGTTGTTGACCTCATCAGTACGATGAAACAGTATCCATTCCGAAAAAGTACAGACTCCACAGCGTGTCCGTCTGTTGCACAAATCGGTGCACGCAGTTAAGGATATTGCGCAATCGCGTAAACTTGTAAATCATTAGCAGAACGGCAATCACTTGGATGAACTTATTGGTGTTAATTGATTAGAGGGGTCGTTCGCGGTGAGGAGTACTGTAATTGGTGTATTGTCGGTCATTGTTTATTACTTATCTGTTTGAAAAACTATCCGAGCCGTTCAAAGGACTTCCGCCAAGTCGGCCTGTGGTAAAGCCTTACTGTCGAAGCTTTATAACAGATGGTCAATGTTTATATTAGCTTCTCGCCATCAGATGTAACAAATGCAACATGGATATGTATTGGGACTTACTTTTCAGTACGGAAGACGTAAAAAGCCGGATTTTTCATGAACCGGACCAATTAAAAAACTATATCATCCTGACTATTTGAACTAATCAAGTTTAAATTTTGAAATTTTGAAATGCCTACAGAAATCAAGGTGTTCGACAAATTTTAATTCGATTAAGGGTTAAGTATTCGAAAATTTTAAAACTTCGAAGAAATTTAAAATCTTTAAAGAAAATTTTAAATTCATTGAAATTTTTAATTACTTTTTGATGACTCCCACAACCAATGGCTTACAGCACTTTAGACACCTAAGTTTTTAAAGACCCCTTCTCTATATATTTAAAAATTTAGGTAATCCAGTTTGAGTGGTTTTCATTTAATGGTCGTTACATAATTCTATAATCTGACTAATATTTATCAATATTTCTGTGTTAAGAATATATGATCATAAATTCTCTCTACTATGATTATTGATGACGGCTCGGTGGCTAGTCAGCTGGTGATCAGCATTCTTTTTAATCTGAAAATTTTTTTTAGATGTTTATGTGGATCACTTCGATTTTGAATTGCATTTTGAGACTAGATTAGCTATGTCGAGGTGAAATAAGATCAAAATTATTGAAAGTTTCATTTTTCGTAGGTTTTCGCAACAGTGAAATGCGCGAAAACGAAAGTGAGAGACCTTGATAAAATCTTCTAGTGATGGTTTTTCTTTCGAAAAATCGGCTATTGAGTTTTTTTTCAATTCAATGGACCAAAACTCCAGAATGGAATGACAACCAATTAATAAAATAATTTCAAATAATTCAAATAAAATACTCCAAGAGTCGGTAATTTATTAAAAAAATATAACTTTCTTTTTTAGAATAAACATTTTTCAATATATAATTATTGTTTGAACCACGAATTTTTTTTTATTTTAATAATTTAATATATTGTCCAATTATGTTGCTTACATCTGAAATGGATTAATTCTAGTAGAGGATTTGCAATTAAAAAAACTGTTTTTAACAAAATCTATGATCCAAGCAAAATATGGTTGTCTTAAATTGTTACAAATGAGATTAAGATGTTTATTACCCGCTAATTATATTTTCATCAAAAGGAATTATTTTTGATTGGTTAACACTATAGTTGTGAACAGCCGAATTTGAGAAATTCGGTCAGTTTACTCAAAACGAAAGGTGCTCCTCCATAATTTAGCATTTATTTTAAAAATAAAAAAAAAATCTAAAATTGTATTGAAAAAAACTATGCTCTTTCCCTATTCTAGCCAAATAAATAACAACTTATCGTAAGAGTGAGACAAAGCGGTAATTTAAAATATAAGTCGCACCCGACATTTTTTCTTTCTATATCATTATTTTGTTTTCCTCATGTGCAAGTTTTTTCTTTTGAAATTACATTTTTTTTTTCATTTTAAAATGACTCACGCATAAGAATTGAGAACATTTTACTATGATATCGTCAAGTGATATGTATTTGTTGCGTATAGTTAATTCCAACACTTCCTTCTTGTCTTATTTTTTTCATGCGTGCTAAATAATAATTTAGTATCATCGTGATTCTGAAATTAATTATTTTAAAGATTTTCACCTTTTTGTAATTTAAAAACCTTGGATTGACAATCCATGTGACAATTACCAAATAGATCCCTATTAGAGAAAAGGGATTGCTTCTTGGACGTCTCAGTTTATTTGCAAGGTGCAAAGTATTCTTCGATCAGTCATGCATAATCATATATGTTCTTTTGATATCAACAGAAACGTCTAGGACTCTGTTGAGCATTATTGAATGTAACTATAACAATAATTATAAAATAGAATTGTTAGATGTTTGAATTTTTTGTCATACCGTACAAGAGATTTGTTATATTAAGTTCGTTCTTCGGCAGTCACTACAGCCGAAATACGATTACATTTTGGCAAAGATGGTTTGATTGATGATGATCGTGATAGTCTTTCGTTTTATAAAAGCAACAGGTTTAACGATCTGGTGCTTCATTATCACCGACACCGTTCAAATTGTAAGTTGGTAGGCGGTACGTCAAAACTGGTGTGTCGTCGAAATGCCACCATTGCGGAGGTGTGTTAATCTTGCAGACGATCTTTCTCTTGCGCAATAGCAGATTGACTTTTTTTTATTCATAAGACGCATTCATTGGCGCCAAGTTAAACTTTGAAATTTTAATGTTTTTGTTCATTAACTATTGCACCGTAGAAAAATTGCAATCAATGAGCACCCTAGTTATTGTAATTTTACAAATTCAGCGAGTTTGGTGTGCAATCTAATGTACGTTACCCGAATTCTCATCGTTTTGGGCAAAATGACCGTAGAGCCTCAACCTCTTGTGTACTTTTAAGTTTGAATTGTCAGCCAAAAAAAAAAATATTGGGTGGCACACCGCATGTGCGTATGGTCCCACAGCGAAAGTGCTGCATATTAAGTTAACATGACTCGAATTAGGCTTAGTTTATGACTTTCTTGCCGATTTTCGTTATTATTTCACTCAAAATTGTTTTTCTAGATGTAAAAATCTTAACGAGGGTTATGACAACCTACAATGTTGATTGAAGAAGAATTTTCGGAGCAAATCAAGAAAATTGTCCAAGTTGAAATTATCGATAATTGGATAAATTGGCAGTTTTTTTTTAAGGTAATCTATTATTTTTTATGTTCAAGCTACATTTTTAAATTTTTCAGATGGTATAAAATTTTTGTATATTTTAAAGGAATGACCATTGGAATAATGAAAATGACAAAAACGTTTTTTTGCGGCATTCTCAACTGCAATGAAAAAAGGCAATCGCAAGAAAAATGAGGTATTTTAAAAAATTATAAGAATCATAAAAAAAAATATGCATATAGTAAAAATTCAAGGTAAACGAAGGCAAGCAAGTCCAGCATTAAGCACATTTTAAAGTTTTCAGGCTGACAAATGTTGGCTTACAATCACTGAAGATGCAATCCTGAAGTTGGAGCTGAGAGCTTATAGTCATACAAAATACACAAAACACAAATCTTCATATGTCATTTTTTCAAGCTAATCATATAATTCAAGCAAATCTTTGATCTCATTGTTAGTTTTCGTTTAGCTGAATATTCTTCTGTTTTAGTACACAACTTATAGTTTATCTTGGAGTTAATCTTGTCACCAGATTTTGTTTCTTAATATTTGCATTGTGTATTTTCTTATTTAAACTTGTGAACTCCAGGATTCATGTTCACTATTCCTTCTATATGAATTGATTGTTTGACGCCGTATTCCAATGGTTTTTCCTTCATATCTCAACTTTGATATAGCTTCATTTTTCTTAAATAAATCTCTGCTGTAAAAATAAAAATTGAAAAAGTTCTGCAACTCTAAAAATCGATGCGTATTTCTGTCAACATTTTTTTCCATACCAATCATATGCAAATAAATTATTATCATGCTGAATAGACGTATGCGAAACCTGGGAACATGTCGGTTGCAAGACAAGGACGCTCTATATAAGGGCTGCATCCATCTCATAGAATGGGGTAGAGCAAAGCGGAAAAATGGAAGTTCTACTTACATATATTCACCGAAACATTAGTAGAAGAAGCCTAGAAAGTCCTACTTAGATAAATGAAAAACTCTTCCGCTTCACTTCTGCCCTTTTGCTAGTAATAAACAATTTATTGAAGTAAAAATACAATCATTATTTTTTGTATGAAATTGTATTTTTGTTTTAGGCAAAAACAAGTTTTTTAAAAAGTTGGTAATTTTTCAAGCGAAGTCTTCGGAAATTTAAATCCTTCCCTTTATTATAACACTAGTTCAATTCTTCATATTTTCTTGGTTAAGAATTTGACGTCTATTTGTCTATTCATCTATTCAACGTCGAATTACGACTTTTTAAAAATGAAAAATATCCAAGTAATTAATAGTAACACAACGAATGGTCCGGGGTTTTAATAAAAGTGTCTTTCGAATCTGCTGACCGTCCACGAGTTTAGCCGCATTCTCATAAATGATAGTGAGTAGTGCCGCGAAATGTGAAATGACATTTATCAGACTAAAGTAAATGTTGCAGGGTTTCAGATTGCCACGCAAAAACAAACGTCTTGAAAAAGAGTGAATCGCATTACTTCGAGCCGGTTGTTCGAATTGCAATTTAGACAGTGCCGGATTTGGGCACGGAACTACAAATAACCAGAAAATCATATCCACCGTAAATCGCCGCAGGGTGCTCATTTTTTGTGAATATAATTTAATATGAAAAATAATTTTATTTTATATTTTGAAGCCGGGAGTGCTGATGAATTATTAGTTTAAAACATTTTTTAACTTAAATTACTGAAAATTATATGTATCATTGTGATTATTAGAATTCCATTTCACCGAACAAACCATATAAGTGATATTGCTTTAAAAATCTGGTACTTAATCATTTTTTTCAGCTATATATGAATTTGAATATTCGATTCACATTCATGAGACTCGTTTCACGAATTTCGATATTTAATTTTCGAAAAAATTTAAAATTTGATGGCGCGCACATTCGTAATGCAATGAAAAATACCGATATCGGCGAAACCTGGTTGGGGTCGGCAGCATGCTTAAGAAGTGTTATATAATATCTGCGCAATTGCAATACTCCGGGGTGGTGTTTGTGGAAGTCTTAATGGTAATAGGCAGGCTCATTCAATCAAACATATCTTACATCAATCAATTCCCCAACGCACTACCCTTTTAATTTTCAGTAGGACACAGAAATCCATATTAACTCTAAGTTGAACATATTATTTGCAGGAAATGAGCTGATTGATTTTGCTTTTAAAAATAATGTAGTATTTAATAAGTTTGTTTTTTATTTCGATGAGAAAAAACGCAAATAAAAATTTTTAATTTGAACTACCGTCAAAAAAACCATCTAGCTCGAAATTCAGAAAGATAATTTTTTAATAATCGACATAATATGCTGGTTAAACTGCATTAAACCTATCATTCACTGATAGGAAAATAAAATAAATGAAAGAAAAACCTTTTTATTTAAACGATTGTCGTTTTATAAACAATAAAGTGCCAATTTCAATCAAAGTTAATTTTTATTTATAGACATTAATATGCTCCAATTATCGTAAACAATTTTGTTTTCAATTTTCTTCATATGTCGAATGTGACATGCTAAGTAGCTGCGTCTGTAAATACCAGCTGAGCAATGAAATAATTAACGCGGTATAACCTACGGCATGACTTGTTAGTTTTATTCATTTTCTTATTTTTTGTGGCTTTCGCAATGTTTTCAAACTGATTCGTTGGTTTTAACTACCTGAAAAACGCAATTATTTTTAATATGGCATTTATTAGGAAGAAAAAATAAATAAGAAAATTCGTGCAATTTTATAATTTTCCTATAAAAGCTTTAAAAATCTATCAACTAATTTTTCGTATTGTTTTTAGGATATGCTTTGCGCGCGCCGTAAGATCGCTCATCTATTTTTTGGAATTTAGCCATTTTTCTGCAGTAGCGCGAATTTGGAAATACATAAATGAACAAATCATTTGATTTCATTAGTTTGACAAGTCTATTACTTTTTGTAAATCGAATTATTCAATTTATATTTCTTATAATTTTTTTAAAGAACCTGTGAATTGCGGTACGCATCATCATGGGTTCAGTTACAATGATGTTCCGGAATTCTTGAATTCATTATGGAAAAACCTGAAGCGAAACACTGAAAAAAATAAGACGATCTTTAACATTTTTGTTTTGTTTTCTAAGTATGATGTTCAATAAAGATAAGAAACTCACGGTCCCATTTTTGTTGTATTTTTCCGGCCCATGCATGTCCACAGATTCGTATCACATTTTGATGATTGTTGAAATCGAATTCCGAATTTTCAGATCCTGAACATACAAATTTTCAAATTTTCAATCATTATTTACCTGATAAAATTAAAAGTGTTGGTGTTGAGACATTTGGCTCAATATCCAATTGGTTGTGAATGGTGCATCTGCTGTGCGAGCTGTACGAGGTCAACCCATCTGTGAGCTCTCCTGAACTGTACCGTCAACCAACGTACTAAGAATAAACAAATTTTATCAGATTCATTCAATGTTTTTTTTGTATAAAAAGCAATTCGGCATATTATTAAAATTTTCTAGACCGTTAAAAACCAATCAGCTGTACCAAATAATTTGTACACTTCAAGCATGCTTGGATCAATGGGTAAATATTAAAAAAAAATAAGATACACATTATTAAAAAATTATGTTTGAATTGCCGCCGCCACCAAAAAATAGGAAGCTGGTCTCACACCGAAAACGCCGCTAGACTAATGTGAGCGTGTATGGCGGGCCTAATTTTTTGAATTAATAAATGTTAGTCCGCCAATTTATTTTGTTTTATATGATTTTATAGCAATCATACATTTAGCGTTAATTTACAGAAATGGATTGGCAACGCAGACTCATGGAATATCATCACACGCTCACAGACGATCAGCAAATTTTCGTCGACATCATCGGTAGAATTAAAGATTGCACAACGTATAGACCAAAAGACTTTCCACAAAGTGAAGATTCAGAGCGCGACCATGGGGTGCTATCACACTGTTCTATATTTTCTGGATGAGAGACCACCATTCCAATTCGGCATTTACGCATTTCGATGGATATTGTCGCATAATTTGGATATCAAAATTGAATTTCGGAACAAGCCCAACCGACAGGTACGTCATCGATGATGGGTAATACCACATCATAAATAAGGTAATACATGTCCCGTTTCTTGATTGAATTAAAGTTTCAAATTTTCAGAACACACATTTAATTTTCTCATCAAAACCGTTGGGTACTTCATCCTCAAAACGTCTTCTACTTAATCTTTTGAAGGTCCCTAGATTTAATTTTGTGTTGTTTATTATTTTTTAAATCAAATTCATTTAATTTTTGTTGCCAATTTTCTCAGAACCTCTATGAACAATTTCAATTGTTTTGACTGTTTTTTTTTATTTTCCAATCTCCCTAGTTTACTTACGATTATGGACTAAACGAATAATATTCATTATAAACAAGTTAATAGTATAACACTGCTTTCTTTTGTGTTTGTTATAATGTGTGACTTATAATTGTTACTTTTCAATAAACTGGGTTATATTAAATTTAAAAATTGTACATTTTATATTTTGAATTTGTTAGAGTACAAGCAAATATTATTGGACAACCCTGCAACAAAATTATCTCAATAACTCAGCAGAATTATCCTAGCGTTTTATTATTACCTTATTCTTTTTTGTGAAGCAGGTGAGTGAGGCTGAATGAAATCAAAAATTCCAAATTTTTGAACAAAATACATTTACTTTGAAATGTTGTAGGGGGAGGAATAATTCTTACTCGAAGAATTACAATAATATCCTGACAGAAAATTTTGTAGTCAACAGTCATCGTTTCTTGAAATTAGCAATGTGTACTGCAAGAAGAAATTGTAGATTAGAAAATGTCTAAGCATCAATTTCAAAATGCAGAAAGGAACACGATTCGAACCAGAAAGCAGAGCAATGCATAATAACTCCGCTAAACATTTTGTGATGAATTTGACAATGAACAATCACGGAAACAATTTATTCCAGACATTAGAGCAATCTTACAACAGTAATTCTTCATGGATGAATAGCAAACCAATTTGTCATTATTCAAATTTCATCTACACTACAAATTTTTAAAACTTACAGAAATGGACACAACTCAAAGACTTGCACATTTCCGCGAAACGTTCACTCCGGAAGAAAATGCCTTTTGCAGCATTTTGACGACGATGCAAGAATATGCAAAAATTCGATTGCACGTACCCGACTCCCAGCGAGAAGAAATCAATCAGCAATGCCTGTCAGTTATCACGCCTTTCTTCGACCGCCTCGATTTCCTTTTCATTGGTTTTGATTTTTACATGTGGCGATTTGAATCGCTCGAAAATAAACTAGAAGAAATTATGATTGAAAACGAGCGCGAGCAGGAAAGAGCCGAGCTTATCATTACAATCATGAAGGATCTTCGCGAATTGTTGCAACCGGATGTGGGCTATGAAACTGATGGTTAGGGTAAAAAATATCCTAATTGCTATACGGTGTAAATTTCCAATTTTCAGAATCATTTTAAAGTGTCTTGCACCAATAATGGACACATATATCTATAATGTCATGTGCAACATTTTTTATCGCATAATAATAAAACTTCGCAACGTTTATTGTTTATTGAAACACCAAATAAATTAATTGATATTCTGAAATTTGAATATCTAGAAAGAGGTGATACAAAGGGGAAAAGAAGAATTCTAAGTGTTCTACCAATAAACTATTACAATCTAAGTCAATTTTCCAAAAATATCGTAGATTTCGTTATCTGCGGACATTTTCGAGGTTGCGCCTCCGCCGAAGTGAACGCCGCGAGTTGTCCGCAGCAGGTACCTATATATATATATATACCCAAGTGTTGCGCAGTGACCTGAAACGGTTTAGAACCAATATGGAATATACCTTGACAATTTTGATGTCTCACTAATTTTAGTAGTGATTTAATTCAAGCAAGATTTATTGCAACGATTTCCAAGTTTTGCTGAAGCAGTAATGTCTGGAACCCCACTCTTCTTGACGTTTTTTCCACATTGATTACGAATTAGATTGCATTTCGTAGATCCCAATGAGGATTGAATCATTTAGTTTTCTATTAAACAATAGAATCCTTGTCCAATGCAGCTCGATCGGTTGAAAATTTTCTTCAGGCTCCATCTGAAATAAGTCATAATTGCAAATGTTACAAATTTTGGCATTTACCATTTTTGTTTAGTTGAAGGAGTGTAGGCAATTAGAGAAATAATTAAGAACCGTGATTTTTCAACACAGATTGATATAACAGCAAGTATACGACTTGTAAAATGTCTAATAGTCTTGCACAATTCTACGTCGGTATATTATGAAGTTATTAAGTACACTTCTTAACTATCATATATTCCATGCACATTTACAACAGTCAAAACACCTCCATCCAAAACTGCTTTGATGCTTGCCGACAACAGAACCTCAGTGTTATTATAGAACTTGTTTCAGCTTGTTGGTCTTAAATTACTTTTTTCTCAATATTCAAAGTGAACTTGTTATTGATTTTCAACGAGACCCCAATAAATTTAGTCGATGTCGATTTTCGACATGAAAATTCTATCATTATAAATGTATAATCGTACCTATGGTATTCTGTAAACGAGTTAGTCGCGTTTAACGCAATTATAGCACCGGAGACAATTGAATATTATAGTTCTCTGCTCAACAAGCAAACTTGCTATTTATCTGAGTAAGAAACTTAGAATTTCAAATATGAGATGCATTATAGAATAGTCGATGTATGTATGTGTTGCTATCGAGGTGCTACTCAGACAAATCAAATACAATATTTTGAGACTCAAATATTCAATAATAAACTCTAAAATATTTTGAGAAATTCTAAAGTTTATGGATACTTTCTAAAACTTATTGAGAATCGCTAAACTTAAAAATATTTTTTGAAATCTTATAAGATTTTCTCAAATTTATGGAGCAAATTCTAAATTATCTCAATAAATTCGAAAATCTTATAATAAGTTCTAATGTTGATTGAGAAAAATTTTTGTTGAGCCGATTTCCCGATCCTTGGTTCCTGAATAACTGTATAATGTCGGCTCCAAAAATAACGCTTACCAGAGTAATTCATAACGGTGGATTTAGTCAATTGTTAGGTTGTGTGCGTTGTATGAGATCAACCATCTGTGAATTATTCTACGATGTACCATCCAACAGCGCACTAAATATAAACAAATTCGATAAGCATTATCAAATACTCTTATTGAGATTAATAAAACAAAGTTTTATAACGAGCCCACTTTATTAATTATTTTAATTTGAAACTTTTCCAACAATCGTTTTCAATTATTTGGCACTCCTCGGAGAAAAAAATAGGAAAAAACAACAATTTTAATTTTTTCGGCATTGATTTTTAATAAGAGAAAATCAGTTTGAAATTGTTTGAAGTTGGAAATCTTGATTCGAATTACCGCCAGCAAAAAATGACGAGCTGGTCTTACCGCGAAAATGCTGCAAATTGGTGTGGCCGAGAATATTCGTCTCACCTTCGAAATGATTAATATTCTTCCACTCATTACTTTAAATTAATTTCTCACAAATAATTGATAAATTGTGATATTTCAGATGCAGCGGTCTTGATGTTTGGGAATTATTGCCTATTGGCGCCGGTTTGAGAAGAGATCTCGAAAAAAATTTAGGAAATGTCAATAGTGGGAACAAATGTGTAAGGAGATATGAATATGGTAAGTTCGGATGAAAACGGTTTCAAACAATAATTTTATTTTTATTCTTTATTCAGATGCTCATTGAAATACTTGAAAACAAAAATTCGCCAAGTTTAACATTCGTAAACGCTAAACAGAATTCCAGTAAGGATTCATAGAAGATAAACAGGTAACATTTGAAAATACAGAAAATATAAATGTGACTTGATTTGAATCCTCAAATCAAATCTTCCTCAAAAATTAACGCATGAAACTCCAAAAATGTTTTTGTATTTTATTAATTGGTACAATTGTTTTCAAAAATGGTCAATATCAATTATCAAGGCCAAGAAAATTCTAAAATATGCTTTAAGCCAATTGTGTGCAAAAATTATAAAGTGAAAATTTCACTTTGAAAGTCTTTCAAATCCCTAATTCTATTATTTTCAGCCGTCTGTTCGAATACCAAGAAGCTTTTTCCTACAATCATTGAAGATTCAATCCCGCATTAGTGTCCGTGTGTTATGTGATATTCAAAACTTGCGTGAATATGTCTTTCTTTCAATTTTTATAAAATCAATATCCGTCTATTTTCAAACAGTATTTACCTAACTCATAAAAAGAAACATCGTTTTTACTTTTTTTTTCGGCGTTCTACTTTTCCCCCGTAAATGCAAACTCATTCCAAATTTTCATTATTTTTTTTTAATAGACTAATAGCATTAACCATATTCCTGTTTTCCATATTCGTTTTTTTCATGATATACATATTCTGCAGTTTTACCAACAAGGGACTCCGGGATTTATCTTCATTATTCAAAACGACTGAGTTGATTGAACGAAACTGATTTTTGTCTGCTATTCATTATTTTGCTCCAATATTGACATGCTCCTTTATTTTTTTTAAATAAATCTCTTTAATTTTCCATGAAAAATTTTCTGACATTATTTGTGGTAATGTCAGATTTAACCAAAATTATAGAATGTAATGGGAGATAAATGGGAGATTACTGATCTAGTAAAAAATAAAATACTATTTTCTAAAGAAAATGTAATTTTTTACTAAACACAAATCATGGTATTTGGTTTTAATGCTGCACAATTTTTGATATAAAATGTTAAGTACTGATCTATAACGTATGTAGAGCTTTCCGAGTTGCGTACCAATAAAAGTTTGTGTCTGTTAAAATTATGGAGCAGTCAATGTCTGTCAAAAAGTAATACCTCGATTGCGGAGGAAACACTGACTGGATCGTCTACAGTACACCACAGATGCAAAAAATCTAATTTTGAAGACGGAATTCTCGGGAAGGGTGATTCAATTTGAATTTAATGGAAAACATGTTATAATCCATCAATGGACGAGCATATAAAGAGAAACCAGCCACAATATCTATTATATTTAATAAGTATACTTTACATCTTTATACTTTACGAGAGTCAGGTGAGTCTACTAGACATTTTTGTTTGAGTCTATTAGGCATTGTATAATTGCAAATTCGCTTTTCCATCATAAATAAAAATTGTCATACAAATAAACGGAGCATAAAATTATATTTATATACCAGAAAACTTCATCAATACAAAAATTGCCATGAGCGTTTATCGAAAACGCTCATGCCAAACCCTAAAATGTTTCCCTTTAGTATTAAAAAGTCTTATTTGTATTTATTGTAATATTTGTGTAACATCGTATGACGGAATTACAACATTTTTCACCTCTGCTGCTCCCCTGACTGTATAAAAGTGGAGCAGAATTTGATTTTGATTATTTTTTTTTAATTGTCCATGTTATGAGTTTACATATTGTTAAATCTCTTCAATAAAGATTTGACTATCAAAGTCTAAGGTGCTTAAATCCAATTTTTAAAAAATTTTTTTATGAAATATAAAAAAAGAGAAAAAATTTAAACAGTTAAATAAACGTTTATTTTTCTGTTCTTTTTAATATTTTTCTCCGTATGAATGTATGATTGTTTTTTTTTGTTTGTGAGTTCATTTTTTTGAGATATGCATGATACCATATATACATATCACGAAAGATCAAACTGAAAAAAACATTGAAATTTATTGATCCCAAATCTGAAATTAAAAGCGACATTGAAATGAAGAAGTAATACTATTACTTGAATTAACTAATTTTATCAATGTCGATATTCCAGTCATTATAATGATGTGTATGTGTTGTGCTCCTCAATTTCCCTCCTCTTCTCGTTCAAGCTTCATAAGAGAATTGCTCAAAAACTCACAATTCTCATTTCATCTGCGATTTGCACACATACATTCAAGAATAGAAACCTAATGAGTGTACGAGATATGTGTATACAAAAAAAGTGCAAAATCTGTGAAGCACTACCGCGTTTATAAGCGGATGACGTCATTCGAAGCGGCACCAAAAAAAAAATTATCAAATTCATCTGATAATTCTTTCTCTTTTGTAGAATCCTGAATTGATTTTTTAATCACTAATCATATTTTTAGATCAAGTTAAATTGTACTCTTTTTTATTAAAAATTCCAGGCGTCAATTTCAAATCCCACAACATCATACGTATTCTCACTAACGTGGCATTGTCTCTTTTCTTTAAATCGTCATAACGATTATATACAAGAATAATTGAAAAAAGAGCAGAAAGCATTTTTTGTAGGCATCTTGACAATTATTTTATAAGCCTTCATTCATTTCACACCGAAACAATTTTTCTTCAACCGAACAATACACCATTAAAAATCCTATGAGAGAGGAAAAAACCAAAATAATGCATATAAAAACAATGAAACAATGATATTGTACTCTCGAAGATACAACGATGACAATAGAAAGCGACACGAAAAGAAGAACCGTGATAACACTTGTAGAGATTCATTACTGGCTAGGTCCTGAGCCAGAGTTGGACTCTACCTCCTTTTCAAGAAAATTATGTCTATTTTTGTTGAGGTACGCCACGAAGTTGGTAATCTTGCCTTTCATTGACTGAAATGCGTTGAAATTAGTTTTTAAAATTAATTGCTTCATTCACCTTGAAATGAGTGTTGGTCCACGCCGATGCTTGCCAAGCATTGTCCAATTTCGACATGAAACGCAGGAGGCTCGTGGCCCCGAACCAATTCTCGTAATTTCCATCATACGTGTCTCGAAGATAAATGGCATCATTTCCTTCGATCTTGGCCAGATCATTCCTGTAAAAATGGACGATTATTTGACAATAATGTCACATTTTGTATACGCCATCATTTTGTTGTATCCCTCGCTGATAAAAATAATCATGTCCATTGGCTCAATCGATGTCACCGATATGTTGCACGTGTACTCCTTTTTGAGCATTTCAAAGTGAGCTTCGCAGATGCTAAGTGTCGAGAGATACTAAAAAATAAACTCGAATTCCATTAATAAAATAATAATCTCACTTTCAGAAATATGGTATAGATAGTGACGTCGGCAGGTGTTTTGATTTGACGAAGTTCGTGTTTCGTCAAAGAATCTCCACTAACTTGAAGAACCGGCGGTAGCGGAACTTCGAGACGACGTTTGCTTCGAATTTCGCCGTCGTCGTCATTTGTTAAAGACGCCTCGATTCTTGGCAATGGCGTGCCTGGCGGTTTTCCCGCCATTCTTTGTAGCGCAACACGGCGAATAGGCTCCTTAACTTTTCGTGAATCTATTTTACGTTCCACTGCCGCAGCCGCCGAGCCATTCGCTCCAGTCGACGTGCTCGATGAGGACGAGCCCTGATCCCGCTGATCAATTGTCGCCATACGGTTGGCTTGTTTTCGTTTACGCGCTTCTAAACGCTCTTCGCGTTTTTTCGCTTCCATTTCTCTTCTCTTTTTTCTGTCATCCGGCGATGATTCCGTTTGCTCAATTCGGCGCTTTTTGCCACCAGACGACCTGCCCTTCACACGTTCTCGGTCCCTTTTCTATAAATTCAAATTAAAAATAAAACGTAAATTCCGTTACTATACCCTAATCATGGACAGATCTTCGGGGGTGACCGGAAAAAACGCATGTCTCGCTTCTTCATAGGTGTACACTTCATCATGTCTGCTAGAATAGCCATTATATGTGATGGTAAACGACGGAGTAATCGTGTGATTTGAACGATGGATGATCGTCGCTTCATATAGATTCTCCTCCCATTTACATAGAATTTTGCATCCTTCCGTGAGGTCGAGCACACGAAATGATTCAATCATGCTGAAACCTATGAGTTAACTGAGAAATATTGATTCGCATCAATGGCAAATGCAAACGCAAAGAAAAGAAAGGGAAAACAGATTGGTTTCGAAAATGGGAGTGGGGTGACAGCGAAGAAGTCTTTTATATGCCTAATTTCTGAATATGATTAGAACAATGCAAACGAAGAGCGAGAGTATTGATCAATAAGAAATTTTAAAATAAAAGCAGAAAAGGCGAGACGTTGGCAATTATTTTCAAAGGACAGAGAGGGAGAGGAAATGTGGAGGAGAAAGCCGAACGCCGCGGCGTGGTTCGCAAACCGCGACGCACAAATACACCGCGGGGCGACGGCGGCAATTTGAAGGCTTTATCGCTGGTTACCGCCCGATTGCATTGATGAACCGGGTGAACGAATAATTGAGTAGTGATTGACAATCTATTGCCAAAGGAATGAATTACATTAAATTGTTGATCAACGAAACAATAAAAGAAATTAATAAGAAGATTCTATTTAAAAAACTTTGAAAAACCTAAGCTGAATTTATTTGGAAATATTTCATAAATCAACGGTCTTGATTATGTCCAACTCCTATGTGTATGATGAATTTTTTTTTAAGAATTATATAAGGGGTAATCCACAAAAACGTTTCTATATTGCCGATGTGAGTAAAACAAAATAGTAATACTGAATGTATTAATAGTAATATTGAATTTATATTAACTTTTTGCGAGAGATATATACACATATATTAATTGCCTAGAATGCCGTTTATAAAAATGAAAAACAATTTCAAAAAAAAAAACGAAAAAATTATGAAACGTCAACACAATGTCGAATGAGAGGGCGAACGCTGCTGGGCACGCCGGTGGAGGGAAACACATTTCGCTACGAGATATTTTCGATTTAATGTCGCGTGCGCCTTATGTTGCCCGTCGCCTGCTCTTCTTTAGTGACTTCGCCCCCCCCCTTCTTGCAAATAAAATTTTCGAAATTTGGCACTTAGCTGAATTGATGAGGATATTTTTAATTCAGGCACTTTTATTTCGAACAGTTGAAATTAAACGCAACGTACAAATGTAATCATCGACAATCAAAACGTTTACGTACTAGAGATTATCTCTCAATAGACCATCGCTTCGTTTGATTTATTACGCAAAAAAAGATGAGTTTAAAGTGGATGAGTGATAGAAAACAGAACAGATCTCATCAGTTCATATGTCAATTGTGATAAGTAATCAAGATCTTTTGCTCTCATTAATATTAGCGGTTCAAATCGGATAGCAACAAATGAAAGAAAAAACAGAAATTTTATCTTGAATTGACACGATTAGCTGGAAAACGACAAAGGTTCCGAATGGCAAGTGTTTGATGGCCTGATACGGCCGCCGCAAATTCATGGAAATCCTTTACAATATCACGGCTAATAAAATAAGATTACATTTTACTCGATTCATTCGGCACGATGATACTTGAAAAATATTTTAATGATTATTCGTGGAGCTCTGGTCGTGCTTGCTATGATTCCAATTTAAAATTTTGATAAAATAGCAATATTCGCAATGAGGTCGTGGTGTATGTGATGACAGTAATGGAGTTCTAAAAATGATGAGCGTGTTGAAGAAATTTTCAAGAATTTACCTTTCGTTTTAATTAGAATTGGTTAGTTTTTGCTTTTTCTGAAATTATAAGTTTTTAATTTAAAAAAGTGAAAACATGACTCTATGTGAGAAAAGTTAAGGATTTGATTTGAAATTTAAATTGAAGTTTTAAATACAAAAATGTTGGCATTTTCATAGGATCTTTACGTCATTTTACTTTTTTTTGATTAAGATATCTTCAAATTTCAATTTTTTGAATGAAAATTTTCTTTGCAATTTTGAATGTTGTCATTATTATTGAGTTTAATGCAGAAATATTTTTAAAAAAATTAAAAAAAAATACAATTACTTACAATCTTTGTATTTTACTCATTAACTTTTGCATTCCAATTATAGAATGATTAGCTTTAGATCGTTTGACGTTTAAATGCTTTCTATATTTTCCATCTTTATGACTAGAATATTGGATACTATGTTTATACTAGTATACAATTTGATAATCACAACTAGAATAGATTTTCTTTTTCAAAACATTTATTTCCGTAAAACAATTCTAACTGAAACCCTTTTCCGTCGTTATATTTTAAATTTTGGATATTTTTAAATTTTTCAAAATTTGAGATATTAACCACTCACAATTTCTTGGACCAATAAATTGGTAGCGACGAGTTTTCCATTAACTCTGAAAAAAAAGGCAATTCTATGTTAGTATACTTGGTATGATTGTTTGAACTATCATACCAATTGGTACCGTCATTTGATTGATCGTTCTTGTCTTCATTCGAAAGAATGAACAAAGACCTTCGCTTGAACTGCTGATTTTATCTATAACATGTCGCATCGATAATATTCTAAAAACGGTATTTATTTGTTTAGTGATAATTTCTTACATTTTCTTTCTTTTCAAAAATTCGACAGTATTTAAACATTAGAAATAATTTTATATTGAAAAATAAAAACTAATAGAGCAATTTTCCTTTCACTTGATTTTTTAGTAATTTTAATGTCCTTTTAACCCCGTATATAGATAATTTTCTGGTTTTTCCAAATAAAATTTGTAATTCATTCCCAATTAGCGATTTATTTCTCAATTTTCTTGGGAAAGATGTATGAAATATGAACAATTTCAGACAATCTATAGCCGTTAATTAGGATAATATGAGAACATCAGATATTCGACACCATGGCTCCTAATTAGTACATTTAATTGGGTTCAGATTTTTTGTTTTGGCTATATTTTCAACAGCCAAAAATAACTTATTTTTTTATATTATTTTGGGTAGAGATTTTGAGAACATACGTATTACATTGATCGCTAGATTGATACTTTGTCCATTCGTTGATTGTTTTCTTTGGTAAACAGTTTGTAGTTCCTAAAATAAACACAACTTTTAAATCGACTTCAACGACACTCACTCATTTGTCATTCTTCGTTTAAAATTGTCTGCATCTTCGATTACCTTGAACGTGTCCTTGAAAACGAATTGATCAAACACGAGTTAGATTCAAATCGCCGCTTAAAAAAGAGCGATGTCGTCAAATCGCGCGCATTTGGTGAATACACCGTGCGTCAATCCCGCACGCAAGTTTTATTGGACTTCTTAGACGCACCATTTTTGTTTGTTAGTTTTTCGAATCAACACCAATTTTAAAAATTCATTCAAAACGATAATTTTTTTTAAAATTTGTTGACTAAAATTTTGACAAAAATTGAAGAGCCAATTAGTCTGACTAAGATATTTAAATGTGGAACTTCATCGAATTTTAAGAATGTCACGCAGTCTTTCTTTTTTTTTAATCCGTAGTAGGAGGTTTGGTAAAAATAATGATACTTCGAAAAAAAATAACTTGTAGATTGAAGATAGTAGGATAATTACAGAGAGTTCATAAATTTAATCGTTTCCTGTGAGTCGTTATTATTTTAAAGCTAAAAAACGTGTTTCTTAAGACAAATATTTGCAGATGAATCCCTCAACGTCGCAACCAAGAAGTCTGAGAGTCATCCGTAAGGGATCATCGGTCTTCTACCTCCATAACGAGCAATACCGAGAGGTGAAGGTTGTCGACGTTAAGAAGCGTTATTCCGATGACCCGGAATACGTGATTCATTTCAAGGGGCAGGGAAGCGATACTAACATCACCATCAAGTCGAGTGAGGCTCATCCAAAGATCTTCACCCATCCGCAAGCGTCGGCTCATGGACAGGTACACAAATGAATTATAATTAAAAAAACACTTGGAACAGTTTAGAAGAGACATCGTGAAGATGACGCTCCAACCAGTACCATTCTTAGCTTTGAGCTAACCATGAACATCGTGGATAACGGATATGACACCGATGGTTAATATCGAAGAATCAACAATATGAATTGTATAAATTTTCAGAGTATACTCATGAGATTGGACGTATTGTTTTGCCGATTGAGTTGCGTCGAATTCTCAAAAAAGATGTCGACATGATTCGTACCAATCATCTTAATGTCATCAACGGACCTCATACAGTTGATAAGATATTGGATGATGTAATCAATGAAGCTTTTGAATTGCTGGTTAATTTCCTCAATTTCAGTTTGTGAAATCGGCAAATTTGACGCCCGAAGAGATGGAACAGGCAATGCGGAGTTCGATTGAGTACCAAAATGACGGGTATTCGTTAACTGGACCTGGAATGGTGGCTTCAGCCTTGGGAATTAAAAACTATTTCAACGCGTTGTTGAAGTGAATTATATGATTCGAAACGTTTTGCCAATAAGTTTCATTTTTTACAGATCTCGCTTGTTATATTCTTTCGAACGCGGACAATACCGTAAAATGTATCAAATCGATAAAGCAATTCGTGACAGAGACGCCGGTACGAATAGCGATGACGAAAACGCGCCGCCAACATTGTTCAAACCGTCAAAATACTACGGTTTGGTTCATTTGCTGAGGCTTTTGGCCACGATTCCGGTTCATATTGAGTTTCCAAAAGGAGAGAATACTGAAAAGACGTCGATGAAGGTTGATATTCCCCAAACATGGCAAATAATCCAATGCATTTTCATTTCAGTTCAAAATGGTGATCAATGGAACTTGTCAAATCATTAAATACCTTCATCATAACTATGAGCGATATTATAATGAGGACGGATGGTTCCTGTCGAATCCGATTTATCGCGAGACATCGAAACAAACGCTTCCAGCGATAGGCGCAAAGATTGATATGAAAAAAATTGAAGAAACTCTCGCCCGAGTTCAAATGTTCGAGATGCAGGCTGCCAATGGAATTGAGCCAGATCTACCAATTGAAGAAGCGAAAATGGAGAACCCAATGTATCTACAACAGTTGCAACAACAAGTTCATGGAAAAGAACCTGTTCCAGAGGATCCGACGGCTCCTGTAATAGGGGCGGGGCCAGAAGTTGAGGAGAACGAACCGGAAGTTCCAGCGGAGGAAGACAACGCTGAAAAGCAAGACGAAAAAGAAGGGGGAAAACAGACGAAGAAGCAAAGACGCAAGAAAAATAAGAAGCAGAAGAAAAACTAAAAGTCAGAGCCCTCATGACGCCGCTAAATTGCTGAAATAATATTCCTTGCTTTCTTTCCCCTTTTGCATTTTTATATATTTTAATGCCAATTTCTTTCTAAACACTCTAACCTAACCTATAAACCCTATCTTACAAAATTATATGGCAAACATCTGGTTAACATTCCTATTTTGAACCTCTGCTGTGATTGAAAGACAAAAGAATCGAATAATTTTAGAGATAACTCTTGAATATTTGAGTTCATCAACAAACAAATAATAACAGAAAAATGAGTAGAAAATAGAGAAATGAAATGATATGAGAACTGAGAGCAAATGAATATTTATGATGATGAGGTGTGATAGTTGACACATTCCTGACTTACCTGCACTCTATACGTAATAACTATCCATATAGTGGATGCATGCACAACATATAACACTATTAGACAGTTGTGTTTGTTTCTAAAATGTGCCAATGGGGTGCAACATGCAAATGGATTGAATTGAATTTTGTGAGTTGTGGAGCGACTTGTTTTGTGTGCATCGTGTGGATTATTGATAAGTAGAAGAGATCTTCTTGATATGACCCTTTATTTTAAATGTCTTGCACAATGTTGAAATGTTAATGTTTATCCGACGTTTCGATCTTTAGATCATCATCAGGGAAGGTCAATTTACCTACAAGATAATAAGTAATAGATTGGTCAAAAAAAGGAATAAAAGAGTTAAGTTGTAAGTATCAATCAGAAAACAAACAAACCATAAGAACAAATCAAGAAACAAAACAATGTCCAATACGTAACACAAAAATATGTTAGGAGCGTTAATGTGCCCTATACTAGATATTGAGAGGAACACAACTCGTCGAAGAATACTGGAAGGAATTTATATTAAAACCAAGAATCCTGAACTTAATACTAAAGAAGAACTTATAGATTTGGTCTCGGATTTGGGAATTCGAGGGGATTTCTCTTAGTCATAGCTAAAAAAAACTTTTCTAAACCTATCCTCTAGTTCTCTAAAATTTTTGATCTACTTACATCCTCACATTAACGCTCCTAACATATTTTTGTGTTACGTATTGGACATTGTTTTGTTTCTTGATTTGTTCTTATGGTTTGTTTGTTTTCTGATTGATACTTACAACTTAACTCTTTTATTCCTTTTTTTGACCAATCTATTACTTATTATCTTGTAGGTAAATTGACCTTCCCTGATGATGATCTAAAGATCGAAACGTCGGATAAACATTAACATTTCAACATTGTGCAAGACATTTAAAATAAAGGGTCATATCAAGAAGTTCTCTTCTACTTATCAATGAATTGAATTTCACAGAGTTCATAGTTCCAATAGTGATTATAGAATATCAGAATAGTAGAGATTGCCTATGTAGAATAATTTTAAAAAATCAACTATAGTATGACATTCTCAAAAATTTAAGAAAATTCAAAGAAGTTTCGAAAGACAGGAAATTTTCTCCTCCGTTTGAATTCTTTCTCCTTCAACAAGAATTTAAACCAAATTTGACCTATATAATTAAAGTTTAAAATTCATACATGTCTTCAGTGAATGGTTGAAAACGTCCTATTTGGCTGATCCTTTGCTTTGGCCAGCTATTGTTATGTGGCATTTGTAGGTACTGTTGATAATTTAATTTTCTTGATCCTTCAGGTTGAAAACATTTCTGATATTCAAGCCGTTCACATGATTTCGAACAATTAGAATTTCCTCTTGCAATCGACCACACCCAAGATAAATACAATCGGGCATCAAGTTTGCATTCCATTTTCACTTTTTTTCGCATTTTCTTGAAATGTTTATATCGCCGTCTTCCACCAATCAAAATGATTAGTTCTATACATTCATCAACACTGTTCAAAACGATGAAATGTGTTGATGGTGTTTTTTGCGTATATTCGATGCCTCTAATCTGGTCGACGAGACGACACCGCGACGCCAGACATTTAGGACAGAGATGGGAGACGTCTTCAGATCGAGCGGTCAATCTGTCAACCGCTCCTATTTTTGAAGAAAATGAAATAAAAAACCCTGCAAGCAAGAGATTGTTTCTTTTTGTCAACAATTTTTTTTCAGAAACCACATTCCATTCCGACTCATAATATTTCATATTCTGTGCTCGTCCTATTGTATTCTTTGAAATATTAATAATTATTCCAAGAAGAATTTTTCATACACATGAGCGAGCGATTTTTTTGTTTGGTATTCATTCGAGAAGGGATTAGGATAAAAATTGGCATCAGCATCATATTTTATTCGATTTCTCGTTATTGTTCAGTCGCATTGTCTTCGCTCGACATTTTCCATTCATTCCATTCAATTTGATTCCATCGTTCGGCATTGTGCGATGTTAACAAACATTCCCTTTTATAACTAAAAAAAATTGTCCAATGTCGCAACGAAATGTCAGGTGACTGTTGATAACAATTTTTTTCGGCTGTCCCTTTATAACAGTGTTCGACAAAACCAGATTCTGGAATTTTGAATGCCAAATTTGATACGCTTCTTATTGACTACGGTAACATATCATTCATTTCAAACCCGACCATTTATCAAGGTCATTCCATAATCATTTCTGCCCAAATATTTTTCTCTTTTAAAAATATCACGTTAAGCCGGTCATTTTCTTTTAATAACGCTCAACATATTTTTAGGTGACTTAAAATGGTGGGATTTCTTGGACCTGAACCCGACGAGCTTGCTCCAAATCGACGTAAGATCCCCATGTGCTTTATCAATTTTTGTGAGTTCCTTGTTAAGGTCGCCAAAGAAGACGTCGTCGTCTTCAAGATCCTGGATCAATCTTCGGAATGCCTGAGTTTATCATCGACGACAACGGTGAAA
The DNA here is from genome assembly GCA_902829315.1 of Caenorhabditis bovis. Classification (NCBI taxonomy): domain Eukaryota; kingdom Metazoa; phylum Nematoda; class Chromadorea; order Rhabditida; family Rhabditidae; genus Caenorhabditis; species Caenorhabditis bovis. The sequence goes on from CADEPM010000002.1 coordinate 2,155,381, forward strand.
TTGGTAGCGAACACTTTCATAAATGGCTCTTATATCGAATTTTTAGTTTTTCTCGAATCTGAAGATAGCGACACGTTTTCCACAATCTCGGAGCGCGATAATCGTGAGAGACACGAAAATATTGAACCGGAAGAACGTAATAATAATTAAATGTTTTATTCAATACGAAGCCCCCGCTTGATTTTCAGTTCCGTGTGAGCCGGAGGAAGCTTATCGCAACCTTTTCGAATACGTTGCCGAGGAACTCAACCAGGAAATGAGGGGAAGACGCGTTAACTATGAAGATTTCGCTGATCGCGAATGGTTCAACAGGTGCCGATGGTTTTGATCGTTACTCCAATTTTTCAAATTGTCTTGATTCAGAAGAAATGAACCAGACCAATCGCAGACTCATCTGGAATTTCAATGCCACTATGACTATTCCTACGGGTATGAATTCGTGATGGTTCATCCAATCATTGTTGTTAAATTGAATGGTACGATTATTTGTTGAAGATAACTGGGATGAGCTAACTAGATTGAATGTTTGTTGATAGTGACACACCGAATCGTTGTGTTCAAAGGCTTGAGGCAAAATTTTGCACTAGTTTAAAAGTGATAATACTTAATCGAACTTTGTGAATATTGCAACGATCGCGTCAACTTTTAGGAAGTGACACAGATGAGCTGGTTATTCGAATGGCTGGATTTGATCTCAACGATGAACCAATTCGAGAGGAGCCACCAGTGGATCGTAGACTCACTGAATATCTCTATAGACAGTTGACGGCGCCACAAAATGGAAGAAATGGAACACGTCAGAATCGTCGAAACAATCGGAATAATGCGACAGCCGAAGCGCCAGTGCCAACTCCAGCTCCGCCAGCGGTGCCAGCAGCGTCGGCAAACGTCGACAACGAGGCTTGAATAATTATTAGCCGTATTCCCGGCGAACCCATCCACTCGCAACTTATTAAATCCTACATATTCTTATTACCGCATTTGTAAAACTACCAGAACTCCCGGTAGTTGACACTTTTATCCAGATGTTCAACTAGATATATGGAATGATAAAAACTTGGCACACAAAACTGATGACAAGTGTGTACTCTAGCGTGAGTGGTTGGTATATGTTCGGCTCTCTTATCTCGCTATCTTGTCTAAAAAAAATGGGATGAGGCAAAAGGCAAATATACCCAAGCCGTTATGTGCCATAGTTTTGCCTGTATCACATTTGCGCTCAGTCATCCTTGTCTTATAATCTCATGACCGAGTTCAATATCGATCAATACGAGATTACGGTTTCCGTCGACGATGATAATGACATCGGTAACTCGGAAACGAATGAGAGTGACGATGCCAATACAACATTCAATATTTCAACGATCACTTCTCATGATGAAAGTGATAATGAGCCGGATGCTCAGGAAGTTGAGCCCGAGATCGCTGAAGATTTGCAGAAGATTGAAGTAGGTTTTTAGTGAAGCAATTTTCTTAATAGTTTTCTGAAACTGAAAATTTAAAAAAAAGTTGTATTTTAAGATCAACAAATAGTTATGAAATTCTTGAGTGTCTATAATAAATTTTTACCTATATAGTATTAATTGTTGATTTTACTAAAAACCAATTTCCAGGATACGAACGACCCCTCATTAGTTAGTGTTCCATTGCGACCCGTTAGTCATCCTCCGAAGCGCAAGCTGCCAAAAGAGGGTGAACTATTCAGCCGTTGGATATTTTACCATCTCTACCATCATCGAAATTTGCAGCCGGAAAAGATTGCGCTGGTACCGCACCTGCTTTTTTCCATTAGAAAAAATCTAAAGCTTGTTCTGCAGATTGAAGAGGTTTCTGAGGCCAGGTGCGTCTCCTACGCGGAACTAGTCGATGGCGCAATAAAAACCGCCAATTACATGAGCCACCATGGTATCAAAAAGGGCGATAGAATTGCAATGTGCATGGAGAACAGCGTTGAATATGTGTTCTATCAGTTAGGAGCTTATCTACTAGGAGCTGTACCGGTTTTAATAAATCCAAGCCATATAGGTGAATCGGAAACGTCGAGAATATATTTTTTAGTGAAATATTATTTAGCTGCTGACAAGTTCGAAATTATCGAATGCGCTGCAGCTGTTGTTGATTTTGATAACTACGGTCACATCTTAAGAGTGTGTCAGAAATTAATAAAGGAATGTCAGGTATTATTATATCATAATAATTATGAATAATTGACTATAACTGTTTAGCACGTTTTCGTTCTTGCTGAAGATTTAAGTGTGATCTACATACCACCACATGTCTGGATTTATGATGGATTTGGTTTTCTAGAATTCCCAAAGAATTTTAAGAAATCGATGCCAATGAAAGATGGTCATGTTACCATATTCTCAAGCAGGTGCTGAAAAAAGTTAAAATTTCAAATTTTTAACGATTTTCAAGTTTAGTGGAGCTAATGCCGCAAAGCCCAAATTTGTAGCTCATTCTTCACAAAGCAGTCAATTGATGGTGTATGAATACTTTGATAAATTATTCGACCTGCTCGTCGAAAAAGACCCAGATTATACTTCCATTAATGGCCATCATTTAATCACTAGTGGTCTTCATTGTCATGATGCGTGGTCCTACTTGTACTATGTGCTGATCAAGGGTGAAACTTGTGTACTTGCCGAGTCCACGTTTGATATCTGGAGAGCATCATTCCTTGATCGAGTAGCTGGTTTAATTGAGCAATATAGGGTGAAAAAACATTTCCAAAAAGTTCAAATATTTTATTTAAGATACCGCTTATTCTTGCAAATGCTCAACATCTAAAATGTTTTGTCAAGTATGAAGTTCACAATATCTACGACATAACTTCACTAAAAGTTGACTGTGAACTTTTGTGAATATCAAAACATCGGGTATTTCAGATTGTCGCAAACACTGGAACAACACTTTCAAAAACGATTGCACAAAAAATCAAACAGATGTTGAATGTATCAGTGACCCAAGGTTACATTCTGGCAATGTTTTCAAACTTTCATTCATTTTCAGCCTATTCGGCGACAGAATTCGGTGTTGTCGCCTATGAGCTCTTCGATGAATCACTCGACAGCAATGTTCTTTCTTGTGGTACTCCTTTCACTGGCACTCAAGTGAATGTAATTATTGATTTAAACGTGTTTTCTTCTTGAAAATGAATTGATGCAGATTTTCCAGATTGCGGACCTTAGAACTGAGCGAGAGGTTGAAGTAGGCGAATGGGGACAAGTTTGGGTTAGTGGGAATAGTCTGTTCACGGAATATATTGGAGAAAACGCTGACAATGACTCAAGAATCAAAGCGTGGTATAGAACAGGTATTTTTGGGTTAAATGAGTGAGCTAGAAGCGGAAATAGCGGAATTTAGGAGACTATGGCATGGTGGATCATAAAAATCGCATTCATATTGGAGGACCTGTTAGCCAACTACTAGAAATTCGGGGTAAAAAGGTATTCATTATATAAATGTCCTTAAAAAACTCAAATAACAAATTTTTAGATGTCTCCAGAATTTCTTGAATCAATTATGAGCGAACACAATGGTTTTGAGGACATTGTTACGATGAACAACGGACGTGAATTGTGGTGCGGAGTGCTTATCAAGGATGATGACAGTGCCCCAAGTATTGATGAACTCGACAAAATTCTCAAAAGTAAACTAAAGCTCTTCTTAAAATTGTATTTCTTTTCTTCTAGAGCACAAAGTCTTGGCGAATGTTAGTAAAATAGTGACGCTTGACTTTATTCCACGTTCGGAAAATGGTAAAGTTCTCCGAAATGAGATACCGTATCTCATGAATCTTGAGCACGAGGAGACAGTCGTTGCGGAAAACAGCGAATCTTACATTTAAATCAGAATCTTGTAGTTATCTTGAATTGGTGCTACTTTCATCTTCTCACGGAATAAACAACATTTTAATGAAAATTGAATACTAATAAAAACACCAAGAAATTTCGACATCGCGAGAATTGGCTCACAATTGCATATAGGAGGGGGTATCGTCATTCTCGTTTTGCGGTGATGGCAACATTCTGTGATCTGATTGCATCGGGAACGCGTCAAGAGATGTCGAGGTGTAGATGAAGTTTGGGCGGCGGATGGTGATGATGCGAGATGCTGATGGCTCAGGCCGACGATTAAGTTGAAATTTGCGGTATGTCGATTTCTTGTTGAGACCACAACGACTAGTCTCGAAGATATGTGGAAATAAGACTTCGGCTCCAATAATACATGGCTGCTTGAGGTATTCTTGAAGGCAAGCAATATAGTCAGCAGCCTCTCTGAAATGTGCCATCAATAGCAATAATTATTCGTTGAAATGTTTTACCTTAGAATTTGAACGCGGGACAATTTCACTTGGAAATTGGATGGTGGAAGAAGGAGCAGAAGCGTCTCAAACATATCGTTCAGCTGATTGACCCTTCGTCGCTCGCGGCTGCAACACAGGTTTGCCGCAAAAAATTTTGATTGGGGGAAAAAATTGGCAAACCTGTTGGCCTTCAGACGTCTCTCGAGCTCGGCGACCTCAATTTCCAACTTTCGCGCTTCAGCAGACATTTCGAGCAGATAGTCGAAACGAAAATATGGGGCGATGGTGTGTTACGAAGTGAAAATAAAACGAGAAAAAAATTGTATTTCACAGCCGGCGTGCCGGCTGTGCTGCGCGATCGAGAATGAAACGCAAATTTTTTTTTGATAGCACCACCTCACTCACATACACCCACTATTTTTTTCTTAATTTGTCAACGCAAATTTACCGCATTAGGCGAAGAAAAAGTATGAAGGGATTGAAAAGAGTGTCGGCAACATCTGATAAACATTTGCATTGCCATCTCGGGTTATTTCCCGCATAATTTCATATCTTCAAGGTCGGCCATGATTCAGTTTTCATACTGTGGATTTGAAAGACAATCAAGCATTTTTGTTTCAAACTTCGTGCCACAATTTTGAGGTGATGATAAGACCATGGTCAAAAGTATTGAATTCCGTTCTTTTGCTTTCATATCTATTGCTCTACAAGAAACAATTATTTTTATTATGAAGCTTTTCAAAGTCAATGGATAAAATTTTTAGCATTTTTCTTACTCTAAAAGTGAAAACCCCATGCATTTATTTAGTATTTTTATCAATGCGTTAAACCACTTTATTGAGATTTTCATATCGTTATATGCCTTTTTAGGATCATAATTTCAAATCAAATATTAGAGGTTGTAAATATGTTCGAGATAATTTTGTTTGTTTTTCGCATTAAACAAACATACCATAAATGATAAAGTGTCGCATCGAATTTTCAGTATGTACTCATTCATGCGCCGTTTAAAACTATCCAGTTTGAACGCCTCGCCCATTCGCCATTCAGAGTTAAACAGTTAACGATTGTCAGTGAATTGCCTGCTTCATTTTCTTAAACGATTCGCATCCCAGACCATCTGCCTCCAGCAAAAGAAAGTAGCAACTGGTTTTCTATTATGTATACAGAAGGTGGTGGTCATCACATCATTTCAGCAAGTGATTTCAACAATCGTCGTCGTCCTCCGTGGTTTTTTTTTGGCACGTCCGACACCCAATCATTATCCGTTCTCCCGTATAATTGCCCAATCGTTCCGACCGTTAAACACAAGAAAACACCTTTCGTTTCTTCATTCTATTCAATCGACCGAAGGCAACCATAAATTATGATAATAATGTTTCAAGTTTATCTTGTCGACAGCATATTCATACATATTTTCACAACGTCGGGTTTCAATCTATCAAGGCCGCCGTACGCAGTACCTATTCTCACGCATAAGGTCGTTTATCAAATCAGAAGTTGCCTCCAATGAAGAACTACATTCCATTTCACGTAACAATGCTCAAGTTCCGGTTCTTGACCGCTTGTTTTCACGAGGTGTGCGGCGGCGCAATAATATGTATTGTCGATCGGCAGCTTTTTCAAGAGCCCGACTCGCACTTATCTTGATCGCGATTTTCTGCACAATTTCTGGTGGCATTTCGTTTTTCCTTCTCGCAACGCGATTTGCTTGCGCGCGCACGCGAGCTCGTCACCCGCTAGTTTTTTTTTGTTCTGCTCATTTAATTAATCATTGTGTTTGGTTTGCTCGGTACTACTTTTACCGTAATGTACATGTACAGCGAAATTCGATATCTCTTTCTCTGCGCTCGCCTCGATTCTCTCGACTGGGTGTCTAAGATTTCGTCGCCGAGATATCGTTATATAGTGATAATTTCCATCAATTGACTAATAAACATGTCATTTTGGTTTATACACTTCATTCTCATATTCGCAATTTCGCACTTTATAGTTTCATCAACACGTGTTATTCCCGAATATTACCTAATTTTCCTAATCTCTCAATCCACCGAATTATATTGTAAATTCCTTTCTTAGTGTAATCCAAAAAGCATCGAATCCCATTACACCCGACCTTACACTATTTATTTCGTTTTTGCAGTTTTTTTTTTGAAATTCGCAATAATTTGATTGATAGCCATTACAATCAATCCATAATATCATTTTGCTTTTTGATTCGTTGCTAAAAAGAAACATAACAATCTGTTAATTTTTTGTAGAATACATCAAGCGTAAATCAACTAGTTTCCCCTCCCCCACCGCTTTTATAAACAAAAAATGCATAATTGCTAAAAACATAAACAGAATCATGCATATGTCATCTAAAGACATGATTATTTGCTTCTCAATTTGGTGAGAGCTACGATTCCTGCGCTCCGGTCGTTTTCCCTTTTATTTGCCGACATTTCAAATCGGACTTGCGCATCCCTTCGCTGTCCCTGCTTAACCGTTTCTTCATATCACATCCGATTTGCATGAATGCTTGATTACCAAACTTCTGTCACTTATAATTAAAATTCAATTCAATTGACCAGTCATCAAATTAATGAAAAACCATTTCATCATTTTAAAGTGGATATTATAGTCTTCCTAATAAGGAAACTATTTTTTGGGAACAAAAATATTAAAAATCCTCTATTTGATTATTTTCTAATTTATTGTCATATTTATAACAAATTTTAAACCTATTCGTCCTTTGCCTTATATGGTCCGCGCGGAGCAAAGAGCACACCCCCCACCCTCCCATTTTATAGGCGTGCCTCTACCGTAATCATGTCTAGACGCGTAAAACTGTCAAGTCATCAGCACAATACAAAATTTGTCCCCCCGTTTTCTTTTATTATAATAAATTCGCGTTGAATGTTGTATGGTACTTGAAATCGATCTCGAGAAATTCACTATACAACCCAGACCAGCTTCTTTTCCGCCATGCGTATGTTTCAATTAAAAGCGTCATAAATAATTTGTGATTAGAGCCCATTAGATTATTACACCCAACCATCACCGAAACAAACAAACAAATTGGTTTCTGCCGCAAGGTGCTGCTACTGCTGCCTTCATTCATTGTATGTATAGGTCACCTTGACTTAAGAGGTTCTACAACTTCACCTAATGAGTCGACTATTGTTTACGGTTCGGAATTCGGCACCGCTTTCCTGTGAATCGGCGACAAATTCGACGTCGCGACAACTGTTGGTCATTTATTGAATACCAATTAACCCGTTTCCCTGGTGTTAATGTTTCATCGGATTGCTTATTTATGATCGGGAGTGAGATTGGAATGCGACCCCGTTCGCCCGCTTCATCACACTTTGCGCGTCTTGCCCATTTTTTTCACGTTTCTGTTACTTTCATCTCTGATTTCTGAGTCCGACTTTCTAAGCCATAACCAACTCATAGAGCATGTTGACATAATGCTCTCAAAAAATCTGTGCTCAACAACCCATGCTCGTCTATTTTAAACTTTTTTCATCACTTTGTTCTCACATTGGTCAAGTATCGACAAAATAGTTTGACTTCTTTTTGCAGACACGAATGAATGAACGTTAGTTGAAAAGAAGAAAAATTTCCAAGAAAATGTCGGGACGTAAAATATTGCGACGATTCTCATCGAGCATCTCAGGTAGGTATATTTTGATTCATATTGTGTGTAAATAACTGAACCAATGGGTCATACAACAATTACAAATCCGGCGTTGTTTGTTCATCGGTTGAAGTTTCATTTGAATGTTTGACATGAGATATCGACTTGTACGCCAGCAAACAGGTCTCATCTCTTGACCATGTAAATTTTATTCAAATTGAACAAATACAGACATGAATTCAAGTGCGTTAAAAAAAGTGCTTTTTGACGTTTTGAGAAATAAGGGAGCATTTTCAGATCTTCTCAGCCTCCAGAGAAAAGATGTTATCGATGAAATAGAGAAGTTTGTTGCCTGAAATTACATTAGGTGAACTTTGGGAATTTACAGTACTACACCCCTACATAATGCTGTCCAAATGGGCAATACAATAATGGCAACGAATTTTGTTGAATCAAAATCTGTATGGATTGATGAGGAAGATGGAAAAGGTATTATCTACCATGAATAAATTGTTTCATATTCTGATGATAGGACGAACTGCTTTACATTATGCAATGGAACAATTTAACACTGAAATGGCCTCTATTTTGCTTCAAGGCGGAGCAAATGTGGATTGTGTTGACTTCGAAGGAATCTCAGCCTGCCATATTGCCTGTCGAGATGGGATGATCGATCATGTTTGACAAATTGCACTCAAATGACATCCAAGACTCTTGATTACTTTTTCAGTTCAATCTATTACTTTATTACCACGCTGATGTTTGCGCTATTGACAAATCTGGCAAAACGCCATTTGATTTGGCTTGCGAGTTTGGGCAAGAAAAAGTGAGTGCGGAAATTTAGTTTTTCTCTTGAAATCATAGTCTTTAATCAGATGATGGAGAGATTATTAACCTGTGGGGTTAAGAAGGAATGTCTGTTGAATGCCGGTTTAGCTCATACAGCTTCTGCTCTTCATCTAGCCGCCAAAAACGGGCATGTTCAAGTAAGCTTACCCTCATAATGGAAATGTTCAAAAGTTATTTATTAAAGATTGTGTCACGTTTACTGGAAAATGGATGGCCTATTAACCGCGTCAATGAAACTGGAAGTGCTCTTCATTGTGCTGCAGGATTTGGAAAATCTCAAGTGGTCCGATTCCTTTTACGAGTATCATTTCATATATATTATTCATATTTGGGTATATCAATTATAGGCCGGAATAAACACCAATTTGACCAATGCTCAAGGTCAAACTGCTTTCGAATTCGCCAAAAAGAATTCTTCAAAGAACCCGATCACATATAAGGAAATCCGATTTTTGCTCAAAAGTGAGTCGAACGAAAATAACGAGGGAAAGGGGGGGGATGTGCATATGCGCGCGGTGTGAATTATTAGCCTCATTTTTCATTATTATTTTTCTCATTGCAATTCGATTTCTTGACGGTGAAAAATTGTCGAGACGAATGTATGTACCTTTCGCCAGATTGATGAGCTTTCTTGTTTTTCGCGCGCCATCCCCCCCTTCTCCTCCGCGTGCGCGCGGTGCCAATTGTGTAAATGTCAATTAATCACATTGAAAATGCGGAAATCATAAATCAGTTGGCCACGTTTCTGTCCAACGCCAACTGCATCCGCCCTGTCAGCTGAACATATGTATTGAATATTATCGTTTGGTGTTACCGCAAATTGTAATCTGATACTTGCTGCCAAGGCAAACTTGTTGTTCTTCGTTCACCTTTTTGTTTGCTACAATATTCTGAATCTCGCTGAACAAAAAAATCTTGTGGCGCCATTTCTTTAACATAAATCGTTTTTAGCACCGCGCATCTCAACAGTTAATCGTGCGAAAATCGGCAATTAAATGATATTGTGTTTCTCGTTTTTTTATAGCTTCATAAGGCGCGGTGTCAGATTTTGATCCGCCGACACAATTTTTCCACAGCGCCTTTTATGGGATGGGATTTTTGCGAGGTGTTGTGGCAAAAAGCTACCTATGAAAGATATTCCACCTGTTTATCATTTGTTGTATCAATTTTTTAAATGATAGAAAGAGTTTCGCTAATTCGACGTGTGGTTTTAAAAATTCGTTTTCTTCTTCACTTTCTTCTGCCTTTTGAAATTAAAAAAGTTAGACTTAGAACCACAAGCCTATGAGATTATTCCATATTTAAATAACAATAGAGGCAAATAGTTATAAAATTACGAAATAAATCAAGATTTTCATTCGAGAAATGTTATTGGTAATTTTTAAACAAAATATCGACGCGTTTTATCATTTATAAAAAATAGGTTTAACATTTTTAAAATTTATTATTACTAACATCGGAATATAAAATGTTAAAACGAAATGTAAAAATAGTATAAGATCAATTTAGTTTCAAGGTTTCAAGCTATATTTCGATTAGAATTTTCAATGAAGACTGCATGCAAGCTATTGAGAATATTTCAGTTGAAATCAAAACTTTGACAGAATTGCTAACAAGTTTCTCATAACTAGTAATAGTATGCCAAACGCACACTTTTCCGAATCACTTGAATTCCAAAAAAAAAACGTCATCCCACATTCTATTTATCGATGCGCAAAAATCTGCCGCGTTTATACGCCTAATTTAAAAATGCAACATTGTCAGTCGGGTGGGCACCAACCATATGTCACAACGGATAGATGTCAAAAAATTGAAGTGACATGTCAGAAGCGCACGGTACCTCATTTATTCTACTCCACTTCATAGTCTCGCGATAAGGTGTTATGTTTCCGCGCCTGTTTGCCTCACATCCCTAATTATTCATTAAATCGGGTTCAATCTGATGCGCTCGAGTCGTATTTATCCCCTCCGTGTTGAGGTCGTATATCAGCCTTGATTATAATGCACTACCTCTACTCGCATATCCGTTCGTTCGCGCTGCCTCATTCCGTTTCATTTACTTTACATTACAAAAAAAATCTGTTCCGTTCGTGGTATTCTTGCATACGACACCTACACACCTATAAATATAAAATGAAACGCGACCGAAAAAATTTGCGAGTCGGCTATAAAATAAAATAAATCTATAAAAACGCGTCAGTTTTCTTGTTTCAAATGTCACATAAATTTCATCATCCACGTCAATTTCTGAACCAGTTCGTTCGCATATCGTAATAATTAAATTAATCAATAATTTTGTTGTTGTTTTTTGTCATTACTCATATATATTTTTAAATATTTATTGTAAATTATTCTTAAATTTGAACAAGTTCATTTAGATCAATATTGAATATTTTTTTGATCATAAATCTAATCTTAAAATGTCAAGAACATTTCAGAAATAGTTGAATGAGAAATTGGATGTTCTATGCAACCAAACCTTCCTTCTTTGCCAGGTGTTAGCACCTACAATCATTATCTTTTCGATAATCTAACATTCAAACTTGTCATCTTGTCAACGTTGATCAATCACACGACCATTTCTAGTTTTTTCTCAGAGTTTTGCCCCTACGTTAGCTACTTCTGTTGTTGCTGCTGCTGCATTTTCAATATTTCACCGCGATTTCACTTCAATTATTCCCGTCACATGCCATTAAATCCATCGTTTTTCGCCTTCTACTGCTTTTCGCAATTTTTTTTTTGTGGAAGGAGGATGGAATGGCATTGCTTCTTGGCAGATGAAAATCTTTCATACCCATCGAGGTGTGAATATTCAAATAGGCGAAAAAGGTATACATAAGTGTGTGCGCATTCTTGAAAACTGCCGCTGGGTTTTGTTGGTGCGCAAATATTGTGGCAACTGTGTCTATTGCCATGATGAATACAGTAATTTATTTACGCATATGGTGAATATCGCATCCGCGTTAAAAACAGTAATATATTATGTGGGTGTGTGGTGCGATAAAAGTGCGCTCGCTGACTGACTAAAATAGGATGAATGATGTTCACGGTCACCCGTCGGATATCTTTGATTCCTGTTCATACAATTCTCCTCCCATTATTCGCATATTTATGTATGTAGGTGCCCCTTTACGTTTTAATCTTAGCTATGCACAAACATAACGCAACCAACTACTTTTTTTTTCACCATTGATTACGATCTGAGTCACGCAAGTTTCTTATTCTACTCAGCGCCTTCACCATTCTGAGTTGGTAACTAGCACTGCGCGCACCTGTTATGAGTAATTGGGTTGCTCATATATATTATTGTTGAGCATATTAACAACGGTGAGCAGCTCGTTGACCTCTATTTAGGGTATAGCATTACAATTCTCCCACATTATTCTTACTTATTGTAAATTAAACGTGGGAAATTTTATATCAAACGTTAAGATTTATTTCTTTTTTTCAATAATTTTCTTAGAAGACTTCATGCAAAATTCTATCATAACCTGCTTCTCTTCAGGCTTATTTGTGGTTTTGCATTAAATCTTTGTAATCGAACAAATTATTCTTTTTAAAGTCACGCATATTACAATGCATATTACATCGTGATAAATTATCGAAAATTGATGTACAGTTCAAACGTCGCCGCCGCTGTCGCGTTTCCGTTTATGCATTAACACTTGATGCAACACGTTGTTTTGGACCAACGCAATTAGACATAAGAGCCTTCTTATCGGGTGTTGTGGGGTGGTCTTTTGGCGGGAAAATCGCCATTGTCGGGGCGACTCTTTTATATGGCGGGTTGCACCACGCGTCGGTATATCCGGCAGGGTAGCAAAGCACACCTTCCGGAGTGTCTCACGAAATATTATTTTCCATGTTAGAAAATTGTTTCAATCTTTTAGTATGTTTTGTTTACAAGGAAAAAATACACGTTTAAAATTTTTTGTCAAACAAAAATATTTCGAAACTAGGAATTCTTTTATACATAAAGATACTCTAATTTGAAAAGAAGTGTATTTAATAATTATACCATACGCAAACTCTTTGCGGTTTCATTGGTCTATTAAAATTAATGGGAATCCTTTGCTATGACTAATATTATTATTGTTATTATTATGATTGTTTTAATATGATCGTAGTTTCACCCCCGCGGCTTCGGCATGCAATTTCGAATTTAATGATGATCGGCCCGCTTCCTTCAGTCAGCGTGCCGCAGCATATTATCCGCCGCTTCCGCAAGCAATCGCGCCAATTCTCGGCGAGCGTCAACGCGCGCGCGAAGACGCGAGCATCATTTCTCGTTTTTGTGAATGTTTGCCTTTGACTGCGATCTCGCTTCGTTTTGATATATATCCATTATCCGTTGACGTTGCCGTGCTGTCGGGATTGTTTCACGCTATGCATACACTGATATCTCGCAAAGATTGCTTCAATAGTATTGCCCAATTGTTGTTGCATTTTTGACCCATTTTTTTTTTCTTCGCAACACTCGAACTGTTCGCTTTTCTTCTCACAAACATTGAGCACACAGAGTGGCTGGGTATACAGCCAGACTATTTAACAACATGTTTAATTCCTATTCACATAAATCTTTAATTTGTATTGTTCCTGACAAACAGCTTTAAAAACTCGTTCCGGTAGTTTCCACTAGTTGCAAAACTATGTATTGTATTGCAAGAATTTCGACGAGAATGTTGGATTTGACATTTTGACAAAAAAAATGTGGACATTGTTCTCAGAATTTCAAGATGCTTGACCTTCGTTCTCCTATTACCATATGAATATGAATGTTGTTATTCTTTTGTGGTAATTAATTGTGTTCGAAAAATCTCAAGAATCCTCGATCATTGTTCGGTTCCTGTCTCTCTTCTATCGAAGAGCTTGGTGGCTGGCAGGCAGCGCGACGTCGTAAAACCGACGCCACTTCAATATTCGCCAAAAGGTCACCAGCCCACCCAAGCAGCAGGATTGAAAAAAAAACCAAATGCCGTCGATGAACAGTGTCATCATCATTTACTGCAGTAAAAAATTTTCTAATTTGTTCGTTCCCATTTCTGCTTTTTCAACAATTTGGAAACCGTCTTGTTTGCTTATTTCGAGGCTTGAATTTCCGATGGCCAATATTTCGTTCATCCATTGTTACTTTGCATATTGTGGCATGCGCAATTAGTCATGTTGTGATCATCACATTGCATGTCACCTCGCACATTGTGTTGTGCAATCTGCCCATCATGTACTATTTGTTCTAGGTAGCATATTTGACCTCTTTTTTTATATCACACATTCGCATATTCTGTTTACTAGCTTTCGTTGTTGCGTGTGTAGTTTCTCTTGGAAATTTCTTTGCACAAGTTGTTAGGCAATATTTTAACATTTCGATTTTTTTTCCAACATGTGAAAAGGTATGTGTCTCGCATCCATGATTTTTTACGACTATTGCGCAGTTCGAAAAACGGCCTGAGTTGAAGATGAATACATTGAATTGTTTGAAAAAAAATTGCGCCATTCCTTGTTTTCTGTGATCTTGCCGCTACACGTTGTTTGCAATTTTTTTTTTCTATTTTTTTCCATGAAAGTATTTCGAAAAAATGTAGCACATATTGATTTTTTGAAGAATATTTAATAAAAATTTTTTGGAAAAAGTTTTAAAAAATTATCTTCTTCTCAAATTGCTCGTTTTGTACTCAGAAATTTAAGAGCATTGAAAGAATTCTCATTTTTTATTCAAATAACTCAAATTTGCGTATTCCTTTGTTCGGAGTTGTTTTCCAATTATGAATAGTTTACATTGCCTCCTTCCTTTCTTTCAATGAATTCTTTAGAAATTCACATCTAGGACGTTTTTGTCATAATTGAAAAAGAAGACATTACATATTTTTCTAATAAAACCTGACGATATTAATTCTCACTTTCAGTTTAATCTCAACTTCTATATGTGATGTGAATTCCATTCTAATAAATGCGAGAAAACAAATCTCACCGCCGTTCGGGATTTATGAGATTTGATTTCGCACGCACTCAACATATTGTTGATATGGTTCAACATCCGACCTGTCCGGCATTTTGCCAATTCGCAATATTTCTTAGCCGCCGTGCTGTCCGATTATATTCAACTCCATTTTCCTGCCGAAAATGGGCAGGTGATGCATTAAATGGATGGATAGTGCACATTTTCGGAGGCCGAAGATAGATGAGGTGTTCGATGCCGTACGACTTAATCCTTGTGTGTCTTTCTGTTGTTTTCGAGCCGGATTAGAAGTCGGGAGAGTGGGGGGTCTAGCTATTTTTTGCCCAATTCCCCCAATTCCTAATAATGTTCCATTTAATACCGTCTTTTCGCTGCGCGTTCAAACAGCCGACCATATTCGTCACCCTGTTTTTGTTTGACTTTCCGATTTCAATTTCATCCGTTTTTTTTTCGTCATCTCTGCTCAAAACCGAATCATGGCCTTGCAAGAAAAAAAAGTTGTTGATTGTTTGTTCAACTCATTGCAATTCGACTCAATTCAAAAACAAAATTTGTTCATCTTTCAGATTGCAAGAACTTTGTGAATGCGATAGCCGTTAGCGAGCACGCTGGTATCAAAGCCGACGAACTCTCATTCTCTTTTGGCGACCAAATTTGGGTACGTTCATTCCGACAAATGTTTATTTTTTCGTTATCTCGCCTCAATTTAAATGCTTGGTGTTCATACTTGAACGCGCATGAATAAACAAAATAATGGTTTTTGGGGGCGCTTCGAAATGACAAAAAAATCCATTTATACGATTTGCTCAATAAATTATCGTTTAGGCAATTGAAACCAAATCGGGTTGTGTTCAATTAAACGTATTGACTTGTTCAATTCAACCATTCCATCTTTTTTTTTTCAGTGAAATTGCTTTTCACGAATTAGTTAGATGCGATTAAGCGCCTCCAATCAATGTACTTTTGTCTTGAAAAAAATAATTTCTAAAATAGACTCATAGCGTCCACACATTCCCAAGTAATGTAGTCGACCCGAAATGCGGTTTATGATTGCGTGAAAATGCATTTTCCCGTTTAAAAAACACGCATCTGATGTTGTAGGTCGTTGAACGAAACGGCGAAGGCCACTGGAAAGGCATCGTCTTCGGCCAAAAAGGCAATTCACGAAGCGGATATTTTCGATCCAGTACCGTCGTCATCAAACCAGGCGAGAAGAAGCGACTACAACGCTCTCAAATCAGCTCATCAAGTTAGTTTGCTATTTATTAAAGCTTTCTTTTGTTGGACTGTAGCAATCAGAAAAAAAAATGGGACTGTGTGGCAAAAACGGTGCAAACCAAACAAGGAAATATTGAGAGTTTGCTGGAGAGCGCGCATCACTGCCAAAAAATGTTATCAACTATTTGTCGTCACGCAAAGAAACATTGAGCGTTCCACATCGTTTCCAACTACCCCCAGTTTCTCCCCAAATAATAACTCAATTACAAATCGGCGACCCTCGAAAACATATCCTCATTAGTGCTGGTATTATTATCAAGCACCTGCTGCACTTATTGTTGTATGTATTTACTGTCAAGTTTAATCCTATTTTGGCGTCGGAGGGTGTCGGTTCGGAGTGAAGGCCAGTATGAATTATGAGTGTTCGAGTAATCCTCTTCTACCCATCCCGCCTCCTTTCACCCATTAGCTGTTTGGAAATGTTGAAAGTTCCTTTTGTTTTATTGCCGTTTTTATGGATGTTCTGAGAACGAGTAGGAGAAAAAATAAGAATGTGCGATGTTGCTCGACAACTTTTGCCATATGTACATTTCGACTGACTTCAAAGAATTTTTAGAGAAAAAAAAAAACAAATTTCAACGAAACGTTTGGCTCATTTCGTTTATCTTATCTCTTAATAGCGCCTTTCGGAAATTGCCGCCACTAGGTGATACCGTTCAGCGGAATTTGCTTCTATTTTTGAGACTGCACAGACAAACAAAAATGTTCTCATGTTAAGAAACGTTTTCATATGCAAATAATAGCGTGTGAAATTGGAACCCGACACCCAAAATTGCGTTGACGTTCTCCTGCAGCTTCCCTTACTTTTTGATGTCGCCGTTTTGTCCGCTAAATAATTTAAATTGGGTAATGAAAACTGCATTTGGGCATTGCACAGTTGAACAGATGTCCGACAAGCAGGCTGACCGCGCCAGGACAGCGGGAAAATATGCATTGTTTCGAATTCGTCGCTGGTGGCCTTGGATCATCCAACTCATGTCTCATTTGACTTTCGGTGCTGTTGGCTTTCCCCACCCAACATTTCCTTTTCGCGTTAATTTTGTTTTCGACACATACGTTTTAATATTCGAAAGATAAAAATCAATCTCCGAAATTGTTGGGTAATAGGTGCGAAAACACATTTGTATATTTGTTGACACATTCTACCATCCGAGAACAAGGTGTGCTAAAATAATACGATTTTTGTACCTCTCCACTTTGGTTGATTGTCATTTTTCTAGGTGCAACTCATTCTATTGTTCCATATTTAATTGCAATTTACAAAAATTTCCCATGATTCTCAAGATGTAGCATTTTCAAAATATGAAATTTTTGAAACTTGAGCGTCATTCTAATTAGTGTATACCAGCCTTTTCTTAATCGCGAGGTTGGTTTGGATAGAAATTCTCAACCGTGAGATTTTTGACCTCTTGAATGCATAAATATCCACTTTAAAGGCGCCTAGAGTAGGCGTATTGGTTTCGTGGCGAATTTCACTTTTTCGAGCCAACTTTGTTTTTTTCTCGTTTGTTATCCTCCGAAATGCTTTCACTGATTCATTTCTAAACAAGCGAGTTCGATTTGCGCAAGAAAAAAAAAACGTACGTTCTTCTTGCGCTTTTTTTTCCGGCCGCCTTCCTGTCGCATTATTTTCTTCCACCACCGCCACTCCGCCGCCATCCATCATGTGCCTCATTGAAAAACCCAACAATTATCATATGGTACCATCGTTTTATTAATTGTGGGTTCCAATGAAGACTGCATCTGTTGATTTGCAGTTAGTCACAAAGAAGATTGGTTGGAGGGGGGTGAGGAGGCCTTCGTTTGAAATGGGCCGCCGAACAACCTTTATTCATTTTTTTTGCCTTTCGTCACACTGACTCACAGCTTTTTGGTCATGCTTATAAAACAAAACAGAAATAATAAAAATAATAGTATCGTGAAATACGTTGTTTGGTGGAAATTGCCGTGAAAATTGCCTTAGACTAATCTTACTAAATTTTCGCTAAAGTATTTATGTTTTTTTGGTTTGGCGTTGTTCAGCTTCATCCAACTCAACGCAAAAAATAATAACCAAAAAATTGAGCGTGTGTCATCGCTAGCACTTTTCTTACTAAATATATATACATGTCCGTAAGACCCAAATAATCGTCTTAACGTTTTATCACCTTTTTTTAGTCATTTTTGTGGTCAAGATGGGTGAAAATCGAAGGTTAGCCCAGTTTTATGAGCAACATATTGCACATTGTCGTTTGGGCGGCGAAATCGATTTGATTCCAAATTTCTTTATTCTTTCACTTCGGCTTCTTTCAAAATTCCCCAAGCAGTTTCGCATTATCATTTTTCAAACATTATTGCCCTTTTTTGTGGGGGTTCCCAGAAGAACACACACGTTGAAAAATGATTTTCGCCAATTCCATTCTTGTCCTGCGAGTAGATTTTTTCGACCTCTTTTTTTTTCGCGCAAATTCATATATTTTTCGCCGGTCCGACAGACGCATCAGTCATCACGAACGTTTCCCAAATTCCCGATGGACTGACTGATAGAGAGCCAATTTTTTTTGTCTGTGGTTTGAGTTGAAATTTTGAGGGTTGCCGAAGATGGCAATCAGCAGAAATCATGGCACCGTAGCCTCGAGGCTACTATATGAGTATACCTTATTATTGCTGCGAAAGATTAAACCATAATTTATACTATATAAACATCTAGATCCTTTTGTTTATACTATGCTCTGAATCATAATGTTTGTTTTTCAATCAAGAGAACTTGTCAATCCAATACCAACCACGAATAGTTTCTTGTCAAGGTTTTCAATAAAAAAAAAGCTGTTTGTCATCCTTCGTTTGCCTCTTGAAATTGAATTCATACATTATGATTCAATGCGCGTTTTGCTATTGTTTGAAACTAAGACGAAAGCGTCTAGTGGTATTGGCTACGAACATAACTTTATTTTTGCGCTCTCGCTGGTTTTTATGATCGACTTTAATGTTTGCAATGGTGATGACGAACCATTAAAGCACACAATCGCGAAAATGTTGATGACTTTTTAATATTGCGTGTTGATTGTTGTCATATTCGGGAGGATCCTTTTAAGATTCGCGAAGCCATCTGCCGGCCACTTGACGCCTCTTGGCGAAAATAAATTTGGTATAAAGTTTATATGAATGAATTAATCGGGTCCCATATGTGTTGCCAATGTATTCATATGCGTGGCCACTTCCCACACATTCATAAATTTATCATTTGATTTATTGTTAAAATATTGATGAAACAAACACAATGCAAATATATTGCGCGTGTGAAACGACGTGATTCTTCCTTTTGTTTGAAGAAGACAGTTCGAAGTCCTCGTTCAGTTTGTTTGAGCTTGTTTCGCGCTTCAATTTTTTTGGACCTTTCATGCTTGAGAATGTTTATCACTGAGCGAAATCTGGGTGCGGCAAGCACAAGGTGCACATTTTTGACATTTTTTTCTTGCTGAGCATTTCCTTTTTTTCAATTTCGGAAACTAAGATTGGTTTTTATAATGAGAAAAAAAAAGCACCAAAGAGATTGATGGGTTTATCTTCATTAATGGAAATATAAATGCGTTTCGCATATTTTAGGAGGGCTTTTTTACTTATACGGTAGCCGAATTTGAATTAGTCAAACCTTTACTTTTATGAATTTTTTAAAGTGAATCTTTGAAAAAAATCTCTTGTTGCATTCTTGTTAAATATTTCATATCCTACTTGTCAATGTTTCTACGCACAACGTCAATATGAATCAGATTGACCGTCCGATCATTTTTCATATCCTTTAATCAGTTTCCAATAACAGTGTTTCTCTCTCTCTCTCTCTTCTTCGGACAACTATATTATAGTAGTCAATTGTGGTCGCCCGTATAAATCATCGCCAGTGTGACCTCTTCATCTCATCCAAATCGATGGTCCGGTTATTACATTTGGTGCGGTGGCGACGGCCCGCCCTAACTACCGCATCCTCATTAGCGGAATAGATCCTGAGAACCTGCAGTCGTTTTTTTTTTTATGGCAGGATGCTTCTGCTCGACAAGCGTAGTAATTCAACAACGCTACTAATTCATTTATCTTGCTAGCTTCTCCATTTGTTCAGTGGCTTTATTTATGTATTCATCCCAATATTAGCGAATAGTCTTGTAGAACCTCATGTCTGCTCGATTGCGCAAAAACTCGTTGCGTAATTGCTCTTTTATGCGCCAGACTTGTAAAATGACTAATAACTATGATTCTGGTCCCTCAATTTTCTACAGATTGGATCGGTTTTCTGTACTTATTGAGAAGATACCATCATTTCGCAGTTATCAATAATTTCTTGGGAGTCTTATCATTGATAACTGTTTTCTTAACTAAATTTTGTCTTCCCGTCAATTTCATATTTGTAACTTGGCATTTTCCTTTCAATTCCATATTTTTTTTAGCACAATAGTTGTTCTTTCTATTATTTGTTCAGTGTACAGTGATATTTTATTAAAAAACCACGTTGTCATTTTATCTCGTCTAGCAGGAATATGCCTTCTCTTTCAATTTTTATTTATCTATAAAACTTTAGCCATGGGAAAAGAGAAAGAAGAAACATTTGCTCTTTCATTACCAAGAAAGAAAGGAATAAGCCTTTCGGACTTCTACCGTTCAGCCACACTGCGCCCAAAAAAGCGTCAGACTGCTATTGCTACAATCAACAGACTTAGTGGTGATTAACGCGTTTTTTTTTGCAAAATTCAAAAAAAATTGTATACTAAAATATCGTATTCTAAAACTACTATTTCAGTGTCTTCATTGAGCTCACGATTGGCAATGCCGCCGAATGCACAAAATGCTCCAATGAATAATCGACACTCAGTGAAGGCTGTCCCAATGCCGATGGTCCCCTTGTCAACGTTTCAAAAAGGAAGAAATGGTATGCTTTTGCTAGACCCCAACTGAAAACAAATGGCCCTATTCATCATGTTTTCATTTCAAAAAAAATGTGGACGAATTTTTTCTATAAACACCTGCCGATGCCATAAGAAAACTGCACGTGCTATCTTTGAATGAGTTTGACCCGTCTGCTTTTGGAAATTCAATTGTATTGAATTGGCATATAATGGACAGATGTGCACTTGTTTTCAAATAAAACTAGTGCCAATACCGTAACTCCAGATGTAGAATCCTTCGTCGCAAATGGTAAAAAAAACGATCGTAAATTCATGCTTTTGTTCTTGAATTTGGGCGGTCGGTTAAAGCTCGAACTCTCTAAGAATTGAACATCTCAACGGTTCGTCGGTTCTACTCTGTGTACCATTCATATTCGGCACTTTGGTTATGGACTATTTCCGCGGTGCCCAATTCCGAGACTTCAATATAAGCATTCGAACGATTCGAGAAGCCATGAGAAGCCTTAGCGGATTTTTCTTTCGTCGTCGAGAGAATCAGGACTATCGACGGCGCAACATGGATGCTCGGATTTCCGTCAGTCGATCTAATCGTCGTGAAAATGCGGACGCTCTAGCAATTCTTAAAAGCGAACTCCGAGCACATCAATTGATTTGGCACGACAAATCATATCGTGGACGGAAGTTTAAGAAAGAAATGGATGACATTTTGGAAAAATCTGAAGATGATCAAGATGAGACAAGTGACGCTTCCACTACAATTTCCGCTGAGTCGCTCAAGAACTGTCAATCCCGTCGCGAGACTCAGGTTAGCGTTTCACCTTTTACGTTCAAGACGAAGACAAAGGTCGGAAGCGAGAAGTTGTGCAATATTAAAGCTTCTGTGGAGAAATTTACAGGACAATGGAATCGATCGAAGCATGATTCGCAGTTCACAAATTTGCCTTTCAAGGTTGAAGAGCAAGACGACATATTTGCTGAAAAGAATGCCGACGCAATATTGAAGCTATATGAAGATTATGCAGAGTCGTTGAAAGCGACTCCAATGAATGCGTCTTTTCCACTCAACGATGGAAACGCAATCAAATCTGTTTCGCATTCTGTCAACACCGATACCTGCGATGGTTATAAAAATGTAGCTTTATATGAAGAAGCTCAACCGGCGAAGATGGCGATGAATCGGGCGAGGCGTCAAACGCGGGTTATTGTCTGGAACGATGAAAACAATCAAGACTCTGAGGTCCACACCGACTATGTGTCAAATCTTCCCGAAGTGTCCATGGCAAAATTCGAACTTGAAAGATTGCGAATTGACCACCCCGTTGGGAACATTTACAAGCCGTTAAAGGGATTTGGCGCAGCGCCAATGAAATCATCAACCAGTTCATCACAAGAAGCCGTCGATGCATTATTAGAGAATATCGAGAACAAACGGATTCAATATGCGATGCCATTGTATAACACACCAAAGATTTCCGAGAAGATGTCTCAGCCATCGCCAAAAGGACGTTTGAAGCATAAGGTGCACCGATTCAAGAATGATGAAGTGAGCAGTTACAAGTTGTATGAAATTGAAGATAATGTCAATTCGTCATTGGTTGGTTCAAACGTTTTCCCGACGCCTAAAAAATCTGAAGTCAATCCAACGAGAGAAAGCAAAATTTTTGGACATGCTAATAATACCGAAATTTGCAAATCGAAGCGATTTTCGGAACGAAGGCAGACACAGATTATTGCTCCTCCAGGAGGACGCGTCTATCCAATTGATTGCAAACCACCACTTCCATTCAAAAAAGCTCCACAGATGTCAAAGCAACAATCTTCTGCAAAGGATGCTCGTTCCGTGAATCCACCATCTCGTCGGCAGATTTATGAAAACATTGAGTACTTTCGCCAATTGGTCGTGCCACCAGATGACCATCAAAAGAAAGCTTCTACTTTTACCATGCACGCATATGAGTCCGTTCCTGTGGATGGCCCAATTTCGAAAGCGTCAAGAACCAGCCAGCATGCTACTCAGACATTACCGCAAAAACCGTTGCCACCACTTCGTACTACATCACTGGATATTTACTCACGTAGACGAGCTTCATCCGCTGTATTTCCATCAACAATTCGCGAGAATATACCTATTTCGCAAAGAACCAGATTTTCGGAGATTCCAGCCAAAGTCGTTTCAACAGGGTTTCAACCAAATCGATCAGCGACACCGTCATCAAAATTTCTGGAAAGACAAGAAGCGATCGCGTTGCAAACATTTTCGAGGAATCCGACTGCAGTTGAGTCACATAGTTTTTCAACCCAACCAGCAACGTCACCATCATCAAGATTTGTTTCGACTCAATTTGGGGCCATTCGACAACGATTTCCAACACCACAAACATCGACATTGTCAACACGATATTCCGCGATTCCGGATGCTGCTTTTTCACCACGATTTCGAGCCGAGCTGGAATCAGCTCCAAGGTCGCGATTTTCAAGCAACGAAGATCTTCAGCAAAAATCCCGATCAACATCATCGCCAGCTAGACTTACATCTAATCTACGTACAGCTTCTCTGCCGCCAAGAGCGCCATCGAGACCTTGCAAGGTCATCTTGCCGCCAAAGCTGCCATCCATTCCGCGTTCTGTCAACTTGCATACAAGTTCTCCATCGCCTTCAGAAACAACATTGTCAACAAATGCTGATGTGTTCCCATCATCTAGAGCATCAGCGTCTCCAAACCACGAAGTCCGCAACGGTTCATCCAATGAAAACTCGTCCACTTCTCGAAAATCCTTTCGATTCTTCAAATTGTTTCGCAGATCGCGAAATTAAACCCCGTGGAATATGCATCGGGAACCGAATTGGCTTGCATCAAGCATTTATTTATTATATTCGTTCACTTGTTAGCCCATTAGAAATCTTTGCGGGAACGGAAACGGGTGTAACTAGTTAGTAATAATTGACGATCCACTTAAAATAATTTCATATTTTCAGATATCAACCGCAATTCATCAGGTGCGCTTTCATCATTTGGCCGTGCACCATCGGGACTTAGCGATGCCAGCAGCGACAGTAACAATGGCAACCGGTAGGGACATTCATCAAATTGTTTTTCGTGAATAATTTATTATGTTCAGACGTATGAACTCAATGAGCCAATCAACATTTGTCACTTATGGCACCGATACCGCCTCCATGCTCAATTCTGGCCGATCCAATGCAACACACAATGTCAAAGGTGAGCGATGTTTTAAATTATTTTCAGTGAAAAATTTTTAGTTAATTTAAATGAGATATGGCTCTAATATAATATTCTCTCACTCTCTTTCCGCTTTTCAACCTTCACTTTTATTATTACTATCTTTTTACGCGCTCAATTATTACGACGATATAATAATAATAATAGAGTAACTGAGATGGGTGCGCCGGTCGGGTCCGGTCAATCGGCAACAGATGATAGATCTGTCCGCGCGGCTGTCGGGCCTTTGCGGCAACGTTTTGCCGCAAAATGACAAGGACCACCATGAAGAACGATGGGGGGTCTTCAATTGTTCATTCCCCCAAATAGGAGCATCGTTTGTTTTTTCCGGTATTGTTTCTAGGTCAACCCACTAATTAGGCACGATTTTAACTACTGGAGCGCAATGCTCAAAATCCACTTTAGGGAATTGAAATCCATATGATTTGTCTCGCTGAATGGACATTGTGTCAACGCATTCAGAGTAATAGTACTATTAGTATTCAATTTAAACTATGTGCCATTGAGTATCCCTTTAAACATTGCGAAAAGAGAAAATTCTCCATCTCCTCTTCAAAATGCCATTTTCGCGATCAAAAATGGATTTTCGCGCGCCGTTTTCGGCCATAATTAATTCAATGAGCCTATTGTTTTTTTTTCTGTCGAGGCAAAGTTTGATTTCTCAGAAGTTTCCCATTGTTTCATTCAATTTTCGATTCAAATGTAGGGGATCAAATTTCGTGTTGTTTTTCACATTTTTTTTTGATGGGAATGCGAGTTGTCGTGGAAACGATTAGAATCTCTTGTAAAAATTCCGATGAAAAGCGGTTGGATTTTGAAATATTTGTGCATATATGTGAAAACACCACGTTTTTTTCCACACTATTGTTGAGCACCAAATTTCATAAGCGCGGTTGCGACGAAACCAAAAGCATTTTTCACCTGCGCCGCCAGCTTTCGACTCGACATGGACAAACCTACACATTCCTAATCGATAGGTGTTCTTTTCACGCTTTCGCTTGTAGCATTTTTTGATGGACTCTTCAGAAATAGAAAAATAATAAACAAAAAACTTTGTTTATGCCTTTTTTTAGAGAATGAAGGGCACAAAGGCGGTTTTGTCCCAAATTGCATATGCAAACAGCCTTAGTTCGACCAAATGTGTCGCTGGTTGGATGATAGGCTTAATGACGTGAAGGAGCCGTCATCATTCGCGCTGTCGTTGCTCGTCATCCTCAACCAGGCTCCGCAATTTTTTGCATCCCTCCCATATTGGTACATTTGGCTAGCATTTGGCACAACAAATGCATACGAGATTATTCCATTCTGTGTTCCACATTATGCGCGCTGGTTTTTACACGATTGCTCTACTCCTTCCTTTATGTTTAATTTATTAACTTTACGCGCTTTCAACAGAGAAAAAAAAATTGCGGAAAAAATGAACAGGAAAAGATGGGCATGATTCGTAACGAATCCTAGTCATCATCATCATCATCATGTGGCGTTCTTGTGTCCAGATGTCAAACCCATAACTGAAAACCGATTTGATTTTATTTCTTCGCCGTCGTGCTGCTGCGGCAAACAGCATTCCATTCAATTCCTCTCCTTCCGTTGACTAACAAACAGATTTGTAATGATAAAGCATCGGATTTCGAAAAGCACTTTCGAATCCGGAAAAGGTAGAAATTTGATATTTTTTGGTTGATTTTGCACTGCAACGGGAGCCATTTCCATTTTCTTACATTTTTTTTCTGCCAATTTTTTATTCGTAAATTTCTTCTTCGTTATAGAGCGCGAAAAATAAATTTTCGAAAAATCTAGACTTTTACTATTAACGGCCTGCGCCGCATGGGTTCCGAATTATTCATGTAACTCCTTTGGAGCAGAAGAGCACAGCACAATATCCAACAATTACCCACCTAGTCTGTTCACGAGTTTCTAGTAAGTCGTAACATTAAAAATGAATGTAATTCTCATCCATCATGTCATCAGCTTTCTCTTTCTCCTCTTGCCAACTTGTGGCCAAAAATTGCGAAAAACATTTTTTTGGAACATTCGCCAAAAAATCAAGCATGGATATGGTTGAGCGCGCCTAGGCCAATTTCCGTCAAAAGAGTCTTCACTCAATAATTCAAGCATGAACCGGGGGGAGACAAGCATATCCCACGTCGCACAATTGGAAATTGGGCCTTGAGTAAATTATTGCTCATTACTCGACGCCTTTCGTGTACATTTCCGGAATGGCATTGGCTTTTTGCTATATGCTCTGTGGTTGTTTTTTGTTGTCATCCCACCTCCCTCACCATTCAACCCCCACCGCGAACTCGTCTTCAGTTTTTTTTTTATGAGGCGTTTCCGTAATCGTAATAGCCTCGTCGAATGACGATTTCTTTCTCTCATTATGAGTTTTGGCGTAACGGCGGCGAGAAGAGGGAGAAAAATTAAATTCGCCCCCCATGCCTTGATGTGAATTACCTTTTCGCACACAACGTGTTTTTCGCATTCTAACTACTTCGTATTTTTTTTCTTAAAATGAAAGAAGGCGTTGACATGAGAAATAAATGAAAGAACATAAAAATTCCTTTTGGTCGCCAAACCTGCAATTTTTGAATAGTCGTTGGCTGTCGTTTTTCTAGGAGAGCACCATCGAAAGCAGCATTTTCACAGCGTTGGTTGTTTTCCGGGGAAATTCTGACGATAAATTCAAGAATACGTTTTTTTTTTAATGTTTGGCTTTGCTGAATTCTTTCGTTTCGGCTTATTATGGTAATTGAGCCAATTTTTCCGTCCTCCAACATATTTTCTTAAACTCGACACGTTAATAGAAGTCTAGTCTTTGTTAAAGTCAATGCGTTGGCGCATAATTATGATGTGAATGACAACTTGACAAGAGTAGTATTAAGTTTTATGTTTCTATTGTTTTTTTCGTCTAGTCTCTAGATTTTCATTTAGTTTTTTTTCCGAAAAAAAAAGTTGTCATTCAATGTGCTCTCTCATCTCTTCATTTTTTTCCTCCTTGTTGAATCCTAGCGCATACTTATGTAAAAGCTGATTCAATTTGTCGGCATTCGCCTAAAATGCCGTCAACTATCTCGGTTTTCGTAGTGTTTGAGCCAAAAGCGAACATCGAATCATGAATAATCGTGCAACAATTTTGGTTTTTTTTTGCAGGCCAACAAATGTTTCCATCGACAAGCGGAACTCCGCAAGGATTGTCGCCGAGCTCGGGAGAGTCACATCGTGTCTCGACTGGATCCAACTCAAGCTACGGCTCGTCTGGTTTTGAGAGCTTGAAGGTAGGCCGAGTAATTTGAGAACTATTTTCGGCTACCCCGACCTAATGTCAATTTTTCTCGCCTAAAAATAATAACAAATGAAATATTCAAAATGTAGAAGGGGGGGGCCGAAATTTATTCATCATATAAATAGTATCATTACTAATATTTGAATTGTTCAGTGTTCGGCGTCGACTTCCTCATCATTCCTCCAGACATCAATGCATGTCGCTGAAAGTCCGGCAGATTCGAATCCAAGCAGAAGCAGTGTTCATTCGACGGGAAGCGGTAGCGCTTCATCATCGCTGGCTTCGAGCTCGGTTCACGCGCTCGATGACTCGTTCCATTCGGCCTCCACTGCCGCGCAAACCCCAACTGTGGTTAATGTGACACAGATGGTCTTGAACGGAATGCCACAAGCCGAAATACTTGCCAACTGGCTCGACAGCATTAATCTCAGCGAGTACTTGACAATGTTCCTCAAGCAAGGATACGACCTTCACACAATTGGTAAGGAGATTTTTTCTATTGCAAAATTTAAATGAGATCAAGAATCACGCCTTGAGATCTTCACTATTATTCCATTGAAAAGTCATAAGAAGTATTCCCCCACCAATTTTCGACTTCATTTTCAATAACAGAATTCGATTCCCACAATTTTCAATTCTTTTTGAATAGCATTACTTATTAATTACATAAGGAGCGTAGAAAACCAACTCGCAATTTTCCCTAGTGTCTCTAAATTCATTTTGTCAGCATCGAAAAAAATAATTATTTTTGACATGAAATCTTGATGATTTGAAAGTACATCATGAGTAACAGCTCAAATATGAATCCAATTAGTCTGTCTGTGAAGAATCATTAATTACCCAAATTTGCGTCATGATAAATTAGTTACAGTAATCTCAAACGAAAAACTGCAACCGTAATATTACAGCTCGCATCGCACCGGAAGATCTCATTCCATTGGGCATCAAGAGTCCTGAGCATCGTCGTAAACTCATGGCCGATATTCACAGCTGGCAGATTGAGGATGTCTTGCCGAATGTCATTCCTCTCGGCGGATTGAGGTAATTTTGTTTTAATGCGGCTTGTTATCATTCATGGCATTTTCAGAGAGTGGCTTCATCAAATTGCATTGGTTGAGTATATCGGTGTTCTTGAATCGCAAGGGTACAACACCGTCGAGGAAGTGTTGAACTTGACATGGGAGGATTTCGAGGACATTGGAATCAAACGCCTTGGCCACTTGAAACGTCTTGGATTGGCGATCAAAAAAATTAAGGTTGGATTCGCGATATAGGCCAGAAAATTTAGAAAAATGTTTAGGACCATCGTCGTACAATGGCGTGCCGTGATCCGGTGTCGTCGCCACATTCGCCATCAATCGCACAGTTGTCTTCTCCAATGATGCCACGTGGATTGGATCGTCCAATTTTGAGTTCCAGCCGCTTCAACGATCCACCACCACCAGCGCCATCGTCGGGCCATTTCCAGCCGAAAATGAGTGCTCATGACAAAATTGACTACATCAGTTATAGCCGCGGCGGAAAAACGGCGCCGACTCCCCCAGTCCGCTATCCATCTGCTTCCGATGCGAGCAAAATAAGCGGCAAATTCGACGATCCACTTTTCGTTGAGGTTCGAATCAAATATTCTTAGTCATTGTATGAAATTGTGAAATAAATTCCAGCCAACCCCAATTCGACTCAATCTTGTTCCGGCGGGAAAAATTCTCAGCGACATTAGCAAAATGAACAAGGAGAAGGAAGCTGAGCGCGAGTTCGGATTCTATGATTCCGACTGCCCGCCGCCACCAGCTCCACTCTACTGCGAAGCCAATCCATTAAGACTTCTTCCGTTGAGAAATTCAATGTGCAGCAACGGATCGGCATCGAGCTCCGAGCAAATCCCATTCGCTAATGAAAATGTTGGAACAATCAAGTAATAGCCGAAACACCTAGAATCTTGGTTAAACAATGTGCAAATTTGCAGACCTGCTCGCGATTCGACAAGGGAAGCGTTGAAATTCGATATTCCGATGAGTTTGCCGCCAATGGTCGCCGTCGAAACAAATCGGTAAGCTTTTAACTTTTGCGCCACAAATTTTGAAACAAACCTTGACAAGTTGAACGTTAATCCGTGAGCAGTCTCCATTTATTTTGTACGATTTTGATCTTGTGAAGAGACCAAATTTAACGTTCATTCACCCGATTTTGATGAAAAAAAACAATGTTAACAATCTCTTATCAACTCGCCATTTTCGATAAGAATGCGTGCACATCATTCGTAATTTTTTCACTACATCTCTGATATGAGAAAGTTGTGCTCAAAACGTGAATTTTCGAAACTATTCTTAAAAGTTGCAACGAACAACCGATAGAAATTTGTCGGGGGGTCAGACGTCTAGTGTAAAGCCTGTCACTTCTTTTATTTCCAATTTCTGTGTGTGCGTCCATGATATTTTATACTTTGCACTTTACAAAGTTGCCCATTGATTATGATTGTGATTTGGTTTGCAGCGATCGCCCGGAGAGCGACACCGCCAAAGCATATCGTGAGATCGACACAATGATGCAGGTGTTGGTGAACGATCTTGACAGCGTCATCCTCAGCAGCAAATCGTCAAAAGAATCTGCCAAGAAATAGGCGTCCTAAGAATATCCCGCCCTCTCGATCGCCTCCCCCCACTTCCCCTATTCACAACCCAATAAAAAATGCACACAGTAGTATTAAGCAAAAAAAATATTCCATTGTTCTTTTCTATATACGTACACCAAAACCTTCTTCGTTCCCCACCCCAGTCTGTCCGAAAAATCATGACCACTACCAATACCCTTTTGGTCTCGTTCTTTGTCAATATTTTTCCCACGTTCAATTCCTTCATTCATTTCATTTTCTTT
Source organism: Caenorhabditis bovis (assembly GCA_902829315.1). Classification (NCBI taxonomy): domain Eukaryota; kingdom Metazoa; phylum Nematoda; class Chromadorea; order Rhabditida; family Rhabditidae; genus Caenorhabditis; species Caenorhabditis bovis. Next base: position 2,185,671 of record CADEPM010000002.1, read on the forward strand.
AAAATGTCCATAATTCTATTAAGTTGTAGTTGTTAGGGTTATAACCCGAAACCGGTCGTCCTACTCTGTGTGCTTTTTTTTCTATTTTTCTCTCGTTCTTATTTTTATTATTACATAATTTGGATTATTAAGTGAACTCGAAACAGAAAAAATTCTCCAACATTCATTATAATTCTAGGCAAACCGATTTTGTGTATTATTCGTTTCGATAAAGTGTTTATTGTCTCATTCTGCTTTTGACCTACAGGAATAGTGCGATGAGAAACAGGCATAAAAGACCCATACACATGAACACACACACACACACACACACTAGCATTACGATTTGTCACTCAGAAAGTGCATCATTTTTTCCCGTCTGGTCAGTAGTCAGTACATTGTATGTTCGAGTTTTCGAATAATGTTCGCAATTGATCGTTTATGCTTCCTCGACGAGGTAAAATCATCCAACACCCTCATATTTTTTTTTGTGCCGGCCACTTTTTTTTTGTCGTTTCTTTTCACAACTCGGCCTCCAAGTCCTTCAAGATTTGTCTCCCCCTATATCAAATGCGTTCACAAAAATTCGATGAGAGTCTCGTCGCGGTGGTTTCTTTTCTGATATTTCTCCACCCCCCCCCTTTTTTTCCAACTCCTCCCATCCATATTATGCTCTCGATTTATTATTTATGTAGTGAGCGAAAAAAAACGCGTGTGCGTTAATTCGAAGCTCTTTTGAACAGAACTTTACACTTTGACATAATATGTCAAAGCCTGTCCGGAAAGCCAATGTGATTTATTTTAAGATTCTGTTCAAGATGGCCCCAAATCTTCGGATGATCGATGGCTCAATGTCAGCAACGCTCAAGCAGTTCGGATTTGACGCTTTTGTAAGTTATATTACCAAGCTTTGGCTTCTCCTTGCGACGAGGAACTGATCAAATTACAAATTGGGTTTCTCAAAAACATCCTATCGATTTTTTCGCGACACCTTTCCAACTGCACATTTCGATATTTGCGATGTTAAATTGTCAAAAATTTCCCACATCACGTTTCTGAGTGAATTCGCAACGGAAATTGTGCTCGATTTTGTTGTTTTTGTTCAAAATTTCACAATGAAATATTTAAAATTTTGAAACAAATCGGAAATCAGCTTTGAATTTGAAACATATGATAGTAAAATATTTGATGATTAATGTTTTCCGCAACCCCTCACAAATGACAAAAATTTGTGAAGAATGGAGGCAAAGGCGGTTTGTCAACTTTAGACATTCAAAAGTGAACATCCCAAAAAGGCAACCTCATTATTTAATTGGGAAACAATAAAAAAAAACCTTGACGATTTTAGATGGTATCTCGACGATTTTAGATGGTATTTTCGCAACACTTTTCAAGATAATGCATCACGGTAGCCTAAATGAGCTCGTTTTCTTTAACATTTTCCTAATGTGAGTAGAATATTTTTATGACGTCAAAAATTTTCGATTCCGTCAATTCTCTAATTAAATAATCGACTGTGTCAGATAAAAAAGATCCGTGATGCGAAAGTTTGTTCTGTGACGTTTTTTCTAGAACAGTGTTCGGCGAATAGAGTGCGGGTCGTGACAGATCAAACGCTGGACCCGTGAATTGTCATCTATCAAATCTAGTTCAATCAACGTTTATCTGATTTGTAGTAGAGTTTAAACATTTACTATAGCTAAAAGACTGGTTTTAATAGAAAATGTACTTTCAATTATTGAATACAGCAAATTATCTCTAGAATTCACTTTAAGATATCACCAAGATATCCACTACTTCATAGCAATCTATTAACTAGTGCTTAAAAACTATATAATTCTTCTTCCAAACGACTTCTATAATCTAAGAATATTCGATTTCTTCAATATTTAGATAAGGGAAATACCGTATGAAATTATTAAACAGCTGTTCCAACAAACTTTTTGTAATAAAAATGTTCCTACACAAATTAGGAATTGTTAAAAACAAAAATAATCATCATTTATTAAAACTTAATAAATAAAAAAGCATACCTCTTTTTTGTTATTTTAGAACACTTGCTTAATATCTCCAAATGAATTATTCATTTCCGATTTATAAGCTACATTACAAAATTATGGACATTATATTATACAATGAGTAAAATGTAAAATCACAGAAATCAAATTCATATGAATAATAAAGTATTATTATGCGTTTTTAGTACGTGTAGCATTTAATTAAATCTGAAACATTAGCAAAGTTTGGGTTTATTCCTTGAAGACGCGGACAAAACTAATCTATGAGAAGTAAAGGACCACGTATAATATGATTATAGTGAATTATACAGACAGCCATGCCAATTACAAATAATGCCCCCTCGATATACATTCTAATAATCGGCCCATCGGATATCAAATAATTGATCAACGACTCGCAACCGCTATAGATAGTAGGGTTCGTTGTGCAGAAAGATCCTATGCCATTGACAAACTTCATTGTCAGAAATTTGTTCAAATACATGACTGCAAATTGTAATGATTTTCACAATATATTAAAATCAAAACTCACAATAATCGGAAAAGATGTAGCATAGTGTATTGGTGATGACGAAGAAAAAAAATAATAATAGCATATTTTGAGCTGAAATTGTTGTTTAAAAAATTAGAAACGTTTTAGTCTTTTGGCTTATTCGATATTTTAAGAACACGATTTGGGATTTCAGAAAAAGAAACCGCATTGGACGTTTGCCGCAAATTCGGACAAGGAGCTCATGCGCAAAGTATATCAATCGTTAGTTGATTATGCCGTTTTTGGGTATTGTGTTGTCTTTAGATTTGCCGATATGAATTTGGATTATATTACCACAAATACATATCATTACGGCAGCACATTTGATCCGGAACTTCCACCGCCCCTTAAAGATCGTTGGGTGTACGATCAATACTTTAAGGTGAGCAAATTGTAGCAGTATTTATAAAAGAATGGGTTTTAGGACACTTGTGATCTCCTAGAAGATATTATTGAAAAACACAACAAAACGGGAAAACATAAAATCAAAATTTTGGGATCAGTTGGATCATTGGCTACCAGATTCCACGATTGCTCAGAATATCATGGGAGATATGTTGAGCAAGCAAGCTCAATGGTAAAGTACAAATTTGTAAACAATTTTCTGTGAATTTGAAAGATTTAGACTCTTGCCAGAGAACACTTTGCAAGCATATTTGAGTCCTTTATGAGCTTGACAAATATTCGCACCTTGATCATTGAAACACTGCCTACCGGATTGGAAGGAGAAGTCGTCTTAGAGCTTCTCGAGAAATTTCCAGAGCTTCAAGTGGTGGTCAGCTTCACATTCAAGGTAATCAATAATAGTTTTTGAAAAAAAAATACGATTTTTAGGAACGAGGTCAACTTCGCCATGGGGAAACTATTCGCGAATTGATGTCGAAACTCAGCAACCATAACCAGGTGACTTTAATTATTGTTTTAAACAGCGGAAAAGTCCTAATTATCCGGTCTACTAATAATTATTGAATTTATTTTAATAATCGCGCCACACTTGTGAAATGGACAAACTTGTGAAAATTGAAAGGAACATAATGAAAAAATGAAATTGAAATGTTTCGGGGAATTTTGATGAGAATGAATTTGCTAATTGAAATTTTTAATAAGGATGAGTCATATTTAGAAAAAAAACATCGAACATCTCGAAAATATGCTTGTTTTGATTTTGAGTTAAAAGTGAAATGAAATGAAAGGTGCAGCACCAAACAATGCGCATTGAGGCCTTTTCGAAATATATAATCATCGGACTATGCGCATACGAATGAGCTTAATTTTCCTGCTCAACAACGATGTCCTTTCTTATTCACCATAGTGATTACGTGTGATAAAGTACAATGCTCCATTATCACGTGAGGCTCGCATTTTCGCTATATGGCATATATCATTTGGCTCATTGTGTGATATTTGAGTCTAGACGGTTAATTATTTAATGCAAACTTGTGATATTCGAATTAGTTTGGGGAAAAATTATTTTATTTTTTATAGTGACGAAATTCTCGTCCAAAAGAATATCTGGAAAAAATTTGAAAATTGGAGAGTCGGCCGGGGAGTCTGCATAAAAATTCTTGAAGGAAACATTATGCAGCACTCTAAAATTTTTTAATGCATATCCCTATGATAGTACTAAAATACCAAAATCCGTCACTGTGAGATTCAGCAGGAAAACGATTCGTACTTTCAATCATCGTTTCAAAAAATTAGCTCGAAAATTCGAAAATTTATTCGATCCCAAAAAAAATCCCTGATTTTGTATGTTATTTTTTTCAATTTTTCAATTTTTTAATATAAAGAAATTTTGATGAAAATTGTAAGAAAACGCAATTCAATCGTATGTTTAAAATAGACAGAATAACTAAGTTAGTAACCTTAATGTTGGGTAATCAAACATTTATATTTGTTACACAAGCCAAGAATAAATTCATAAGTAAACTATAAATATCCAAATTGAAAAACCAAGGGCTAACAACGAGCCACAATATGGATAATAATTGACAACCGTTTTATCTATTGCAAATATTATATCCATATGTGTCTGAGCAGTGCTAGCGAGCAAAGTGGGTCTTGTGGAAACTGATGAAGCAAACTATAATCGTTATAAATTTCTTCTAATTTGGAAGACCAAATGTTTTGATAATTTTCCAATTATGCCATTTAGGGCACAATTCGAAAATTGTATAATTCAATACTCCTAAAATATTAAGCTTTATCATATTTTTAGTTATTCATTTTTTTAATCGAAGTATGTACATTTTTAATCGGATTTTCAGGTAATTGGCTTTGGCATCAACTGCACCGACCCTCAAAACGTAGTTTTTGCATTGGAGCAGGCTAGTGAAAATCGTTTCCGCGATATTTTTGTGTATCCAAATGTCTCAGACGCCTTCTTTGTTGAGGAGTACGCTTAAATACTATTACATATAATTTTATTCAATCTCATATTTTTTCAGCGAAGACAATCTTCCGCCGCCATTCAGCGAGGCCTTGGTGAAGTCCTGGGCGGAAAAGGGTGCAACAGTATTTGGAGGATGCTGTGGCGTCGACACTGACTATCTCCGCATTCTCAAGAACATCATCGATAAGTTTAATGAAAAAGCGTGAATAAAATTAAACTTTATTTATTTCGGTTAATTATGCGAAAATGATCTATATAAAATATATAACAAAAGATTTATTCTATTTACATATCGAATAAATGTATCATGCGATTAGATTTCTCATTTTTTTCAAGAAAGGAATGGGTCCAAATAAATGTAAATTGCAAAATATATAGATGGAATAGAATAAAAAATTAACAGCAGAATTTCAATAATGAAAGAGATCGATAAGCTCTTTTCGTGACAACAACACGATGTGAAATAATATTGGCTCATACACAAAACTAGCACATTTTTCTTGTTGACAATTACCACAGTTTGACCCTATAGAGAAGAAGAATAAGAATACGAACAATTTTGAAAGTAAAGTTATTTGAAGCTTGTGTTACCGGTCGACGATGAACAACAGAAAAATTGAAGCTAGAGAATAGAAAGTCCAATTTGAGAATTGTTGAGTGCTGAAAAATTATATTAGATTTTAGGTCGACCATAGACTGCAAATAAATTAAACATTTTGCTCAGAGAAAATTATTTGAATAGAAGGTACCGTCAAGTGAATATAGGTTTAAAAAGAAAAAGCTCATACGAGCATGTGGTTAGCTTGCAATTTATTCTTAAATGATCGTGTCCTGGAATTTGTAAAATTATGTCGAAATGATCTCTATTATCTAAATGGTTTAAAACAATTTCTATAAACATTTTAAAGATAGGCTGAAATTCTAATTATTTCATAACAGTTTCGATTTTAAAATCTCTCAACACCAACGTCTCAATTTACCTCCGATTGATTGCCACAGATGGATAATCATTACACAATTGTCCAACACACCAGCACAGCTCCACCGTTCTATTGCTGCTTCGTCCCGCTAACCTCGGCGGCAACAGCTTGTGAGCGGGCATTCGCATACAAGAGGTATCTGGAACAAAAAACGCGCTCGGCTCACATACATACAACCCATCACGAAATTGATGATATGTGTCTCCAAACCAATGAACATAAATCGTTTCAAAAGCGAAACGACCCCTTGCTGTCTAAACACACTATATAAAATGTCGTTTGGCGAATGTGATTAAAGCTCTTCATCAATAAATCGCGGTTTTTATGAGTGTGGTCGTCGGCGAGATGCTGAGCTCCACGAACCGTTACACTTAAGCAAGACCTTGTGCTGCCATGCGATCATCACAGCAGTTGCTTTATTTATTGGGGATTATTGCAATAGTCATGCGGGGAGGGAAAAGCTCGTTTTGATTTGATGGATTGTTGCATTTCGGCGCCACTTTTCAAAATGAGGCGCGCCCCCCATAAAAATCGGTTGACATGTGGAATTCGGTAACTATAAATATTTAATAGGCGCCGCTCGATTTCCGTTTCGAATACTATGCCGCCATCACTACAATCACGCGACTTTTGAGCGTTGCGCCGACAACACAAATCGGTTTCCATTAATAATTGACGAATCGAAAAGAAATCCACTCGAATTTTGCTAATTGTTGACGGCGTGTCGGCAAGTATTTTTTTGAAGCGTCGACCGAATTTCTCCGAAGAACATCATACCTAAAACATTTTGAGTTGCAGTCCTTGGTGTCGCGCCATGCTTGAAAACTCCCGAAAAGCATCCCCGAATGATATTGTTGCCAATATGTTGTCCTGAAAATTAAAAAATCTAAAAAATGAAAGAAAAAATAATTAAAATATTTTCTAGCTAAAATATTGTATATTTTTCAATGTTCGAATCGGCAAGACCGATTTTTTTTTAGAATAAAACATGGTTTTTCATCTCTTTTCTTTCAAATTTTATTTATCGCGCCGCTCTCTGATGTCAGCGCAAGTGAAACAAAAAAACCTTCATGACAAAATTTGATTACAGGGCACTCGTTCCTTGAGGCAGTTTCCATTGCCCTTCTTGCTCTTTTAAGCCGATTCGAGGCGGCAAAAAATTGCTGAGTTGATCGGGAAAGCAAAAAGTTTTTGCTCACGACACGCGACCTTCCCTTCTTTTTTTTTAGCATTTTTTCGACAAAAATTGAGCCGTGAAGAGGTGCTTGGAATGGAATTGTCCGGACCCACTTTGTGCTCACAAAATATATTTCGAGAGGTGCTTAGGGTATTTTATCAAAACGTACTTCTCATTCGCTACTCAATACCCATTAACCACTTATAATCCGCCAATAAAACAAATGTTTCCTAAAATGGTGCATTTATAGAGCCCACCCCCCCACTTCTCCCCACTTGCGGTGCTTGTCGTAATGAATTGCAGGAAATTGTCGGCTGATACCCATACATTCAAAACATTCATTCGGCGCCTCATGGAATACGCGGAGCCAATCATAATAAATACGCAAATGGAGCAGACGTATGCTGCTGCTGCCGCCGAAATAGCTATTACGGATGTACTCAAATCTGCGCAGAAAAGTATTCAATCAAATGGATATCTTAACGAGATAGGACCGATTTGTTTTTTTCGCTTGTGGATTGTTGTAATCCACTACTACACATTCAAATGATCCCAAGAAATGAAATGGGTAAACATATATGGATTTGGAAGGATACGGTATTCAAATGCAGAATCTCAATGAAATTTTGTGAAAATCGGAAATAAAGAATTGAATAAAAGACAGGGCTAGGCTGAAATCTCGAAATACCAAAAATTTTCTTGCTAAAGGATTCTTGAAAAATTCCACTATATCCAGTAAATTCGGAGGAAAATGAAATTTTTTGTTCCTTGAAACCTCTCTTTGATGTTTCAGATCCCGCCAATGTTTACTCAATTACATTTGCCTCCGATTATTCATCTTTTGCATTTGGACGCGCCAAAGAGAATTTTGTATTGTAATAATTCATCAATCAAATGATATTGCAGTAAACCTACACTTACCCGCCAGTATTCTCGGTTCAATAACGGTGACGCACATTGAATGACTGCACGGCATCATACCAATGTTTGCCTGAAATTTGAAAAAAATAAGTTTGAGTCAAGTCCCAATTGAAAATAATCACCCTCGCCGGTATTTTGAAGCAGTGGTCCGTGAAATTGATGGGTCGATAGTAAACCTGCAATCACAAATCATTCACTTGTCAGTTCCTATTTTTCGAATGTTTGTCGCCGCAATGTTTTTTTTTGTCAGGCCTCGTCATATGTTCATTGAAGTGTCACAACACGTGAGTTAACCATGTGCGTTTCATATTATTAAAAAAAAATTGAGCCAACGATCTTATGGCGTCGTATAGATTTGCTGTTTCATCAAACGATGTCATCATCAATCAATCCGCCATGGTTCTCTTGATATCGAGTGCATTTTTCAGGACTGCGTGCTATCATGATTGATATGAGGCTATGAATCTGCGAGGAATTGAAAACGATTGAATTTTTCGTACCAGCGTTCTTTAACTCGAAGTCCCTCTCTTGAATAACGTTTTACAAATTATTATTCAAGTTTATACGAGATGTTCCCTGGTCACCGATGCATACTATTTAATTCAATGTACTCGTTCAAATATGTATGTTAATTAAATCAACATTTACGCACTAATTCCTGCTCTTGGAAGAATACCTTGCAAGTTTTTTTTTGAAATAAAAAAAGTTCCCCCTCACAACACGGTTGAGGATAAAATGAATGAGAAATCTTATTTTTGGTCAAATCTTCGTCGGCGAGAAGAAAAAACTGAATGCGCGGCCTACAAATTTGAAAAATGGGTTCCATAACAGATTGTGCTCCTTGGAGAGTATGACAACGAAACCAGGGCGCTTCTTTTCGTAAGGGTCGGCGCGTGCGCACACAAATTTCAAACATTTCGTTTCAAAAAAAAAAAGGGTGTTATGCTCCACCATGGCTCACAATTTTTGAGGGGTGTGGCTATCCATGCCTCCAAAATCAGAAGCGATATGCAGCTAGTGGTGGCTGTCGTGCTCCGCGACGCCGACGCTGATATATCGGCACGATGGTCTCGAAGGAATTGCAACCCTCACTTTTTTCTTCTTCGATGCTTCTCGCGACTACGACGACAACGATGGTGGCCACCACTCATACATACGCGTTTAAACCGGCAGCGCGCTGAAGGCCCAGCACATAACTATATCATCATCATCAAAATGACGCCACGTTTTGGGTAGTCGCGAAAAAGGGAAACGAGCATTGAAATTTGTGCGCGAAAATTTTGGTGGCAGCCGCTCATAATTTCGGCGATTCGACACATTGAAACCCGTTTTTGCGCATACATTGAGTATCGAGATCAAATTCAGCAATTCTCATGTTACTGCGCGATTTTTTGCTCAAATTTCAAGTGGCATGCTATATAATTAAGTCCTAGGCAATCCGATGAGCTCGCGCTTCTAATTAAGTTGTTCTTGATTGCGCACCTAATCAAATCTGATATTCGAGACGCCCACTACCCTCACGCCGCTTCTGCCGAGTTCACCAGCAACAACAACAACAACAACAGCACGGGCATAACAATCATTTCGGGGTGTGAGGAGGGCCCCCAATATTTTTGAGAAGTGCACACACTAGGATATGCAAATTTGTTTGACCATTTTTCACATGGATTTTCCGACTTTATTTGTCTAGTTTGTGCAACACAATGTTATGTTTTTTTTGAATAGAGAGATAAACAAGAAGAATTGCAATTTCGGCGCACAATATTGAGAAATTCCAGGTGTTTTATTTTGCGTGCTGTCGAGCCACTTCAAAAATCCGTAATAGTAGTTATAATAGTAATAGCAAAAAATTAAATACGATGAATTGTGTGCAAGGTTTGAGTGTTTACGCGCGTGCCAAGGTATTTTTGTTTCCCGCGTTCAGAAAAAAAGTAACGTTTACTTCATCCTTTCAAAAACTTCAGGCTCAATGAAACAAACTCAAAACAATAGAAGATTGCTGGTAGTGGTCCACTGCGGGCAGTTTTCGATTATTTTTTCATATTTTCAATTCTATATAAAATTCGGTGTAAACGAATACGCTTAGCAGTTTTGAAAACGCTTCCCATCGAGTCCACGGGGCCAGGAAATTCAACACCTACCGACTAACAGTTGCGTAAAGCAGTGAAGTCACACTATGATCTACATTTTAAAAAGTTGTTTTTTTTATGGCCGCTTAATCGGCATCGAAAAGACGCGAGGAACAAAAATTAGCGAAGAATGGAACGAACAAATTACGAGATTCGCTTGTCCGACAACAAATACACCATGGGGGATTTGGATATAATCAAATTTGAACAAATTTTCCGTTTTTGGTTTTGTGAATTTTTGGGAAACTATAAAACAGCGAAGCTCACCTCATCGAGATACGGCCAATGCAGTAAGAAATCTTCTGACATGCAACTATAGCAGTATTTGGTTGTCGCACTGCAATTAGCAATGGTCAATTTTTTCGGGAGGGGGCACGGCATTTCTTAGCTGTGAGTTTCGAAATAAATTTGTCTTGAAAAAAAAAACAATGCTTGTGAAACAATAGTTCGCGGAGTGTTTGATTTTGTAAAATTGGTGGGGCTGTGAAAAATGTTGTAATATTTGACCTACCCGAAGTCCGAGTATTGTGCTTCAACGTAACGAGGTAGATCAAGCAGTTGGAGAAGCGCAAGAACGATGGTTACTGTTGTTCTGGTGTGCAGCATTAAAGCGACAGCAGTTGGTATTCGAACCGCGGAGCCGATGGCCGGACCATTCGGAACCACCGAATTGCAGCTCACTGCGAAAACCGTCACTGCCACGTCTCTCACCTGGCCAGTAGGATTTTAAAACACACCTCAGCGCAATCAATAATGCTTTTTGGGAATGCCTGTAAATGAAAATTGATCTCAGAAGGCAAAGAAGATTGATAAGCCTTGAGGTTAATTAGAAAAAAATAAGATGATAATGAAAGAGATTATTGGAATTCGGTAAGGTGCGATTATTATTTTGTGCACAACAATTTTGTGACAAGCTAAAATAGCAAGCTGGAGGCCTCAACGATAGAGGGCGTGCCGAAAAGACCAGCTAACTCCGCCCCATCATCGAGGAGCAGCTTCTTCTCCTCCTTCCTTCATCTTTTTTGCTCGCCACGAAACCGAGCGACTGACTGACTGACTGCATTTTTTCGTTCGCCTTCGCCTCTTCATCGGCCTGTTCTCACACAGCTGGTCGTTTAACGCATCAACTCTATGCCGACAAGGACAACACGTAGTAGGAAATCTTATCCAATGAAACAAAAAAGGCCTGAAAGATGCTGCGCCCAGGACGCCAAACAAGAGAAACATACACAACAAAAAATGGACCCTTGGGCCAATCACGAAATGCAAAACATGCAAGATATGGGCACGTTGAATATATGGCATATTAAAGAAATTTTACGTGATAAAATTCGGAGAAATGCACGAGAAATAAAAGGAAGGAATTGGTTGGAGGATAAAGAAAAATTGCTATTGACTAGTGATGTGTAATAATCACGTCCATGGACAAGTATAATTTTTAATTCTCCAGTAAAACAATTTGATTTGCTCTGATTTAATTTGTTTTCTCAAAATTGTCTCTTTTCGTTTGACCATTGCCGAAAAAATTCAGACGCACTTTTTTTTTAGATATTTCTTCAATTCAATTTCAAACGGTTTTAGATCAAAATCCGCTTTGTGAATAGATGATGTCGAGTAATCAAATTTTCACTCTCCAATGTTTCGTCGAGATGCTGAAGATGAAGAAGAAAATGATGAAGAAGAAGAACGTTTATTCGAGAGCCCGTGAACTTTCTGTTTGGGCTTCATTGGATGAGGTGAAAGGATCAATGAACTGATGTATTTCTTCAGCATGCCGAGAAACCCATAAAAATAATTAATATGTTGTACAGATTATCTCACATCCCACCAACAACGCTAAACGTTTGCTAATTGATACGAAGAGGATCAAAAATTATTCCGAACCTTCTTTTCTATTCGAAAAATAGTAAAACAAGATTTGGTACAATAATTTTTTTTAAAATAGTAATTTATCCTTATATCCTAAATAATTTTGCATGGTTTCTGAATGCTCAGATATTGACAGGATTTTGTAATATAATATCGCGTTTTCAAAATAATTAATTGGTTTTATTTTGATTTTGCAAAATTTAGTAAAATATAATCTATTTGATATAAAAAAAAACGCAGTTTCAAGGAAAAAATGATCAAATAAGATAACCTAATAAATATTTGAAGAGATTTAGAGCTCAAACACAATATATAAATGGACATATTTTATTTCGAGTTAAATCATATTGATTTTACGATAGTTTTATTGTTTTGCAAAATAAATCATCTTCTTTTTTATGTGCGAGATTTTGTTTTTATTTTATTTCATTACAAATGAAATTGAATGAAATTCCACTAGACGAATAATGTGTTTTGAAGAACACATTTGTCCATTGAAAACGAAGAAATAATAATAATAGTAATAATAATATTGCAGCAAAAGAAAAGAAAATCGTATGATTTCGAATAAGAAAAATGTGAGGCGAAAATTTGGCTTTTTGGTTTTTCGGATTTTTTCCACCTGTTATCGACGAATAAAAATGAAATGTTTAGATACGACTTATGAATTTCCAAAAAGCCATTGGCATTTCAAAAGCACTGAATCGAGTATACTTTATTTGCCACATTTCAATAAAGGACATAGACAAAAAATTGTGGAGCATCTCTCCTATCGCGCCGTGCTCAAAAAAAAATGATGACATGAGGAATGCGATTGGAACATCACTCCACTGAATATTTTTAAACGTTTTTTGGAGGAGCGTGTATTCCAAATTATTTGCTGGGATCAAATTGAAATCATTTTTTCCCGCAAAAGTTCGAGAAGCTGAGCGAAAGAATAATGAATCTGCATTCGTGATATTTGATAAAAAATGATTTGTTAATGTTGTTCTCAAAGTGACGAAGGTACTACAATTTCTAATATACAATTTCTGCCAAAGAAATATACGATGTTAATAAAGGGGGAAACAAGAAATATTCCAGCGTTGATGTAAATACTTGAAAACTAGGCAGAGTGTTTTGGAAAGTGAATCGCCCGCAAAAAATGCTTAGAATCTCACGGTTTTGCAGAGAAATTCTCGCCAAGCTACTAAATTTTACTTATTGGCGATCATGTTATCAAATGCGTTCACTAGCTAACATCAAATTGGCATATTCTATGAAATGATGAATATTCGCAATTACTATTGAAACCTTTCAATGGCAATCTTTGAAGCTAATCTAAATCATATTCATGCTTTTTTGATTAGTCGCACACCAATCGCATGTTCAAAAAGCCTTCAAACAACTTTCAATTGTGGCCATATTGCAGAAATGAATGCAGGTGTGGTTGGATGAATATGAAATGCAGTTGTTTGAATATGCCGTCGTTCGTCTTATATGAAAAAGCCTTAACTTTTCTAGCTTTATTCAAATGGAAGTGGATAATCAAATAAATGCTCAATTCTTTTTTCGTTTCTCTTCTGAAAAAAAAAAACTGCTTAAAGGCAAATATGAGAGAATTATGGCTCGCAAAGTCAATAAGAAGTAGTCAGTGAAATTCAAATTTTGTAAAAAAAAATATATTTCAAATATAAAAATAACGATAATTCTTTTATCCCTCAACCGAAAAAAATTTTATTATAGAAATTCACAACAGGGCAAATATGTACATTATGATACAATGTAGATTTTTAAAAACTTGTTTTTTTTTTTTGTTTTTTTCGAAATCTGCATAGCACCGTTAAAATCCGGAAAAAATATGTACAATGTTTTACAGTGGTCCCAATACCCTATCAATCGCCTTATACACCTATTAACATATAACATTTCACGACTTTTTTCGCTTCGAAACTTCGCGAAAACAATCCAACATGAAATTGAGGACTACTCCATACGTGCTGCACTCTCTTGCTGATGGCTTGCACACATTCAGATGGGCCTGGAATAATAATTATAGCTTTTCATTGTTGGCATTTCAGACCTCTTCAATATGATATACAGCGCCTTGATCGAAGACTGCCGATTTAGTGGGAACGACAATTCCTTTGGCATTTCCTGAAAATTCAGCAACGCGTATTTGAATTATTAATATGAATTGGGTTGCGCAAACCAATTAGATTTGATTCTTTGGTTTCGACCATGCTCACAATCACCGGGATCTTCTTGCTTATCGCCGAGAAATCTTCATTTAACTGCAAAATTTCAAATAAAAGTATTTCTTTGCTATAAAATTCCACCTTTTTATTTACAGGATTGCTTTCATTGAGAAGAAGAACGTCGTCAGTAGGCAAGAGAAATGAATATCCCCAACTAGCCACCGGACTTCCCTTATGAGGAGTTGCAATGAACAAGATTCCGACCTGAAATTACCATAATAATCTCAGATGAATTTCTTCAAATCATCAAACCGTGCTTTCCATCAATTCTGGACAATCCAAAATTAGTCGTTTCGCCAAAAGACCTCCCATGGAATGACAAATGAAAACAGTTGGCCGTTTTCCGATGCCTGCATCGCGCAACTGATTCTTGAATCGATCCGCTCGGCTCTGCAAAAAAAAGCCACTCGATTGAATGTAATAAATAAATTAATTAATTTTTGTAAGATAGTTCTTATAGATGTATTATATACAATTTTCACTGCTTCTAAGCAACATTGCGTAAAAGCAGAAACAAAAAAAACCAGTAAGATTTTCCTTTCATTTTCAAATCGTTGATATATAAGCGTCTTGTTAGTTAAGATATGGCGAGTATCAACCGCAGCACCTACCAATGTTTTGAGAAACCAGTAAAAACTTACTCAAAAATATAAATAAGAGAATTCCAGAAAAAAAGTGGATCAGGTGGAAAAAAAATTTTAAAAAATTCCTATAGAAATGCCATACACGGTCGTTGATGAGTTATGTTCTTGAAAAATTGACAAGACATATCATTAGAATTTGTGCTTCGCTTTCAAATTCTTGATAATATTAAAATAAAATCGTCTATCGAATCCAAATAGATTTTTGCAAAAAAAAAACAATAAAGAAAGAAAATGATTTTGGATGCCAATCCCTCTATTTGTTATTCTCTTGTAAATATGAGCAATTTTTTTCGTTTCATACCAACCTGTATGCTGTGTTTAGCCCCGCTAAATTGAAAAATATATGAAGGATAGTCGAGACCAATGATGCGAAATGGTCTTTTTATGTCCAATGGAAGCCAATCCTATGCGATGTTGAATGAAATTACTCAGAATATTGAAACAATCTTACTTTTGGCCAACATGTTGTCAAAATATTTTCATCGGAATCTTTTTGACGCCATGTGTACGCCACATTTCCCCGTAATCCATGAATCAAAATAATGTCGAGCTGAAAAAAAAGTCAGTTTGGAAGACTGCGTATCATTTACCTCGGGTTCACTTTCCGATGTATGAACTTCATAGATGTCAGATCGCAGTCGATAATTGTTCGTACCTAATGCACTCAAAGCATTCTGGCAAATCTAAAAGAATAACACCATGATGAAACCGGTTCTTTGCCAATAGAAAACCTTGTGAGATATCAATTTCTCCATCAGGTTTTTGCCTTTTGTCACCATATTTGCCAATAATTGCACCCATTCCGAGCAAAGCATTGCTTTCGCGTATTTCTCGTCAGAAGCAACCATATTTGACATGATCTTCAGGGTAAGCAAAGCAATATCCTCGTTGGTCGTGATGAATTCGTTGTATATATTGAAAAGAAAATGAACAATATCGATGTCAATCAGATCTGCGTTGAACGATTGCTGTAAAATATCAGATTATAATATTAAATTAAGTTAAATATAGAAACCTCAGTGGTAAGGAAGAGAAGCTGAAGCATTCTTCTAAGACGTTCAACTTGACTCGGCATTCTCACTAACCATTCGTCATTACAGGAAAGATCCTCTTCGGAGCAAGCTACCCTGGAACACAACATTTTAATGAACGAAATATAAACATACTATTTCTATGAGTAATAACAATTTTTTCATGAAATTTGACACTTTTTGTTAAAAGAATCTTGCATTTTATCAAAAATTGTGTATATTTGAATTCACCTAAAAACTATTCGTTTTCATTGCGTAGAATTTACCTATTTATCCATTCCAAACTGCTATTCCATTTGTCTCCAAGATTATATTTTCTCAAAGCTTCTGTGACATCAATATTTTCTTGACTGGTTGGTTTCACTGGTACATAATTGCATAAATCTGAGCCCGATCTTGCTAAAATCGCTACTGCTGAAGGAGACAATGAAGTCAGAAAGGTTTTATCTAAAAAAAATGTTGTCAGTGTCACAACTTTCTATTAAAAATGTTACCTTGTAATTGGAGAACATACTTCAGCGCTTCATTTGTGTTTTGGTTTAAATTGAGCGAATTCACAGCTTCGTCGAGAGAAAGAATTGGTTTCGATTTTAACGATGAGTCCCACCATGACTTGTACGCTCCATAAATTGCTCTATAAACAACCATATTTGTTGAATGGTTTTTGCGAAGAAAAAGTAAAACTCACGAAATTGTTATGGAAGGAATAATATAGCGTGCCATCAACTGAACATTGAGAATTATCAATGCGGTAAAACAAAGGAGAAAGTGCACTCGGTCAAAATCTACGAAACGCGATCACGCCACTGACACGCGAATCGTGAAGAAACGGAAAAGAAAAAGAGGACGTGGCCTGCGATTACTCGGTCAATGCCAGGGGTCACCCGATAAAGTTTGATTGCAATTTTTGGCGAGACATTATGCAGTGGAGCATTTCGAGGCAAATTATGAAACAAAAGCTTCGCGAAAATCCATAGTAAGAGAATTAAAGGTGATTTGTACATAGAAATCTAGATACAAGTTTTTGATCGGGACAAGAAAGATAATGAAAATGTCATATCCTGCAAAAAAAGATATCAATCAATCGTCTGACAGGTTGTTAAAAATTTAAAAAAAGACATGAAATGTTTCTGATATTTATTCGGCAAGAAAATATTTGGTTCATCATAAAAGATTGAAAGACGATAAAAAAAGAACTGCAATTTTTTCTCCACCCCTTTTATGAATTGAATATAAAACATTTGTATCAAATCACACAAAAATAGAATGCACGGATTTGGGCAATTGCTTTTTCATTTTATAAGATACCTTCACGGCAACCCAAGAAGATTCGCAAGACTCCACTTTGCCTCGTTTCAGAAAATTTTAATAAAATCGTTCCGTAATCATGGTCGTTTTCCGATTTTTGCTTAGTTTAAAATTCATTCAAATTGATGAGCTAGACTCATAACTTGTTTAAAATTCTGGAAAAGGAACGTAATAAAACCAATAAGCTGAAAATGTAACTCTTCTGCTATTTGAATTTGAAACATTTTTCATTTATTCCAGCTTTTAAGTTTCTTTACACTGGTATCGTTAATATTTATGTCTTCAAATCTAATATATTTTATTTAATCATTCTTCCTCTTTCGTATTCGTGATATTTAGAAAAAATTTAATACTATGAATATTTTAACTGTATTTGAAACGATTCCTACGTCTATATTCATCGACAGACATATTACTACTTCTTGTTTGCTCATCGCCTACTTGTTTCGCTTAGAATCTTATTAAACCCACTCATGTTTTTTGCAGAAAACAGCTCATTTTGAAAATGAAACATCAAAAATAGATTTAATTAGGTTTCGTGTCGTCACAAAATCTTTTTTTTATGACGGTGTCATCCATCCAATTTTGGTCCATTAATAAACTTTCAGTTGCTTTAACCATAGAATTTTTTCAAAACTACACGTCATTAATTTTTTGAGCTCTTATAGAACAATTCTCATGTCGTTAAATTACAGTAAAATTGAGTTTTTCAAACTTTTTGAAATAAACAGAGTTTTAAAAAGTGTTTTTTTTTTTTCAAAATATCAAATTTATATTATTCGAGTCTACAGCTGAAAATTGTAGATTTTTTAATCTTTGTGTATTGATGCCAAGATCTCAAATGGTAATTAACGGAATTTGCAGAATATGCGACATTTGATTCACCGGCTCTCATACATATTTAAAATCATTTAGAAACAACCCAAGCAGATGTTAGTGGTGTTG
Source organism: Caenorhabditis bovis (assembly GCA_902829315.1). Lineage (NCBI taxonomy): Eukaryota > Metazoa > Nematoda > Chromadorea > Rhabditida > Rhabditidae > Caenorhabditis > Caenorhabditis bovis. Next base: position 2,203,833 of record CADEPM010000002.1, read on the forward strand.
TTTTTACAAAATACAGCCAACACCCACCAAAACGTCATTTTCTTTCAGTTTTTTTTTCATGTGATAGTTATTCTCTTTCCCTTCTTCATTTTCATTAGTCGTGATGTTGCACTCAACCAACAAACCTTCCAAAAACATCCTACGCAATTTCACTCAATTGAAATAGGCGCCAGCCGTTGATTTGATTTTGCAACAAAAAGATGACTTCAAAAATTAGAATATGTGGTTGTGGTGTTGCTCAAATTCCAGTCTCTGCAAGCTCTCCCCAAAAAAAAAAAACTCAAGATGAATTCGACGATTTTCACATTCAAATTCCGATTTCCATGGGTAAGCGTTTCATCGTATGGTGATCCAAAAACTACTTAGAAGGGGTTAAAACAAACATCATTTAACATCCATCCCGATTCGTCATTCAAATATTCAAATTTCAAATTGTTGGCGCCGGCCCACCATCCAATAAATGCCCCTAAACGATATATTCCCTCTTTGTCTTAAACATCGAACGTGTGTGTCAACAAAGCCAGCCTAGAAGCACAATATACGAAAGTGTCCTTTTGGCGACAAGTACCATTCTTGATGACGTCGCCGGATGGGGGGATGACCGTTGACGGCGTCTTGAGCTTAACTATTTATTTCCACTAATTTTTTTCGGGTGTTTGCCCCGTTTCAATTACAATGTTGCCGTTTTTTTCCTCATTCGTTTTGCTTTTCAAGGTCTACTCAAGTCATTTGCATGACTCGACTTTTAAGTGGTCTATTTTAGTGCATATATCGAATTATATGCGCATATCAAATTGCTGGTAGGCATTAAAAAAACAAAAAAATTGTCTGTGTCTCAAGTGGCATCTTCCCAATGTTTCCTGCGATGAATGCTACATAGTATAAATACTAATTTTCACAACTTATTTCTCATATCAAAACTTCTTTTCTAAGAAAATAGGTGTTTTATTGAATTTAAATACAATATAAATTATTTGAAAAATATTCGAAAGGTTCTATTTTTAGCTTAATCGAAAACCAAATCTGATTTCGTCATTATTGAGCCAATCCAAATAATGCAATATACTCTAACCCTTCCGAGTAACCGTGCGACGTAAAAATTGGAATTTGTGATCAAAAATATTTCAAAATGGGAAACCCGTTCGAATGAAATAAATACCCCTAAAAAAACAAGAATGATTTCACGTTGGCCACTGGCTTTGCGGAAATTGGCACGAGTTGAATGAAAAATGACTTTACCGAAAGCGGTACTAATTTTTGGTGCATTCGAATTCGGAAGCTTTTCGTTTTTTTTTTGGTTCTACCCTTCTTTTGGTTCTTTTTTTTGAGCGTCAATAAACACGTCAAAAAAAGGCACATCCAAAAAAACCACCTAGATCCTCGTGATGAAACACAAGTGGGTTTCATTTGACATCCAATTTCCTGGCATTCCAATGACCCTTTTGCATGCAGACAAAGCTTTATTATATTCGCTTCCAGCCATTGATGGTGTCGGATGGAGCAGTCTGTCTCATTTATTGCTGGATTAATAAATCGAAAGGAAGAACTTGAAGCGAAGCTTTTTTTTGAGGCTGCTGCAAAATTAACCCCCGTGGGCGTTTACGTCATCACCATCTCTCCAATCTTACATATGGTTTTAATCCCGCATATGTCTTTTGGAAACTTTTGTTCTTCTCCGGATTTTATGATTTTTTCTTCTTCTTCTTCTTCTTTTTCAACTTCTTCGAGATTATTGATACTCGGGCGTTTGCACGAATGACAGAACTGCTGGTAATAAATTGTGAAAGATTAACTTTCAAAAAGGGTCCCGCCATCGGTGTTCTTTGTGAAACCACTTCATCTCGTGCTGTTTTTTGAATGTCAAAGCTCTGCAAAATAGATAACAATTTTGTTTTTTGAAAGAATTAATATTAGATATTTCATTTAGGTGCACGTTCTATTTAATATGGAAGCGTTTTGCAACTCGGGAATTAATGCAACACTTGATCCGCAAAGTGATGAGGAGCTTGCAAAGATCAAAGGCTACATTTCCTATGCGCAGGTTTGCCAATTCTATCAAAAATCTACTGCTTAAAAAATGCAATAATTCTTAACTGCATGTTATATTATAGAAAACTAATTGCAGGTAATATTCTGCCTTGTGGGAGTTGTTGGCAATATTTTGAATCTGCGGACACTTCAAAGTCCATCTCTTCAAACTGTACCTTTTATGTACATTCGCTCGATGGCAGTTTTTGATTTGGTAAAAGGCGAAAACAAAAAATGTTTTTAATATTCGTGAAACATTTTAGATTGCGCTATCTTTAATTATGATACATTTTGCAATTTATGACAAAAAAACAGTTGCGATTTTAATGGCATACACTGCTTATGTTGAAGCTCCGGTGATCAACACATTTTTGATAGCAGGCCTTTACTGTGCATTTTTCCTTACTGTTGAAAGGTAAAATATATGCGTCCAATTTTCTAAACAGCCCGCATTTGTAGGTTCATGCTGATAACGAGGCCTTATATGAAAGCTTCATGCAACCCAAAAGGTCTTGCACGAAAGAAGATCGCCCTTCTTCTTTTCTGCTCAGCATGCCTTCATACCCCAATGATGCTTCAACGAACTTTAGTCCAAGATAAAGATGGTAATTACCAAATGGTTAACAATGTTGCACTTCTTTGCGCGTATGATCATGAGGTGATATTCAAAAAACCATTATACACTATTCTAGGGATCCCATCAAATGGACATTATTCAATTATTATAAGCTTGGACGCGAATGTTTGCGTTTTTTCATTGTTATCTTAATGACCGTTCTGAATTTATTCATCGCGCGTCAGCATCAGATCACTAAGGTTCTCATTTTTTCGACTTAAAAAAGCTAATCAGTATTACTAGGATCGACGACGTCGCCTAGTAAAGAGGGTTGGGAATAACCGAGACCACTCAAGTCTCTCTAGTCTTGCGCCTGGTGAGAATAGGTACGAATCTCAATGTGTCGATAAATATTTTAATTCGTTCATAATCTAGAGCTGAACATAACAATTTAATGAAAAGCTTCACTGAGAAGAAGCTCACAGTTCTTATGATCTCGATTTGCTTCATATTCATATTTGGAAATCTTCCGCAAATGATTGTGATGGTTATTCAAAACGAAGCATTGGAGAATGTTTTTGGATTCCAGGTAGCTGAGCATCTGAATATGCTCAAATTGACACCTCTAATTATATTAGGTGTACCGCTACTGTTCGAATTTGTTGGAGGTCGTTAACCATTGTTTGAACTTCTACGTATTCTGTATGGCGAGCAAAGAATACACGCGAGCATTTCTTCTCAACTGCATTTGCTTGCGAAATATTCTTCTCAGATTCCCAAGAGTTGCTAATTATCTGGCCACACGTAGATCTAGCAGGTTAGTATCAATCACTAACACTTTGACTCTTTTGAAACAGTTATAGCATGGTTGCCACCAGCTCAGCAGGGTTTGGCATGGCTAACAAAGACTATATGAGTATGGATTCACTTCGAGAAGATGTTCAGCAGTGGACTGTTGAGCCAGGAGCCAGTCAATCGGGCACATCAAGTTTGAAAAGCATTCTTGTTACTGGAGCTCGTCCAGATTGCCCAAAGAAGAAAAGCCTAACCATTGTGAATCATCTTCAGATCCCTCCAGAAGACTGCATTCCCGAAGAAGAATTGGAGGAATTGTAAATAATTGTATATATTCGCTTAAAACGACAACACGGTTACTATTTATGTCTGTATCGTTGCAATTACAATTTGTATAATAATTATAATAAACGTATGTTAACAGTTAATAGTTATAAAAATTCGAGAGAAAAAAACGATTTCCAAATAACAAATGAGTAATATGTTTAGAACATTTGAAACACTTGTAAATCACATTATCAAACACGTTGAAAAAAATTTCCAAAATTTGTTTCTTGCTTTTGATACCGTTGACCTGCATGGACAGGAAGCAACTTAGCTCCTACTCGTTTGAAAAAATAACTGCCTAAAATTGGTAGGGTAAAGAAATACAGAGTAGAAAATACAAGTGAATACATGAGTGGAAAGATGATACAGAGAAAGGTATCGATTGGAATTTGCTTTTTTTACCCTACTTATTTCATTTTGACTATGTGGAATCACCATTCGAGTTACAGATTAGATGTTACAATTGTTGGATTTGATACGGATTACTTTGATTTGCTGAACCAATTCGAGTAAAAGCGCTTCTTCTTCTTTTTCTTCTCAACGGCTTCGTGCTCTTCTTTCGGTGAGCTCGCGGAGTTTTGAACTCCGCTCACATCCATTGCAGAGGTACCACTGGCTGATGTCACACCAATGGAGCCCGATAAAACGGTATGCACGCTTTTTCCGCTACCCGATCTCCGAAGTTTGCTTCCCGGACGAATCGATGGTCTGAAAATGGTAGAACAAATCATTTTTAAGATCTCAAATCCATTCTCACTCATATGGACGCTCCTGCGAAACATCGGTAGCAACCATATACTTCATGTTGTCGAGCCAAGATCTGATTTTGCACAAATCAATTGGAGCTTCCGCTGAGCCACGTGCTGGAGGCTGATGAATAGCAGTCCCTTCATCGAGAAGGACAACATTTTCATCGCGCATATCTGAAATGAAGTAAATTCAACAAAAAACATTATAGCCAATGTTTTTTTTTTTTAATTTGAAGAAAGTGACTAAAAGGTATAGACGGAAAAAAATATTTTAGAGGTAAACATTTATATGGTTCGAAAAATATGACGCCTACTCACTAGGTACACGATATTCTCCAAATGGTTCAAACTAAAATAATTCTTACCGATAACACATGAGAAGCGAGCGCCGGAAGACGTCGACGGTTTTTTCTTTATTCCCAAAGCGGAAGCAGATGAGCATGGTTCATCATCATCGTGACCATCTTCTTCACCGGCCTCATCTGAATTAAAATATGATATCATGATATATTGAGCCATAATATAATGAATACCAATTTCATCTTTCTTGCTGTCTAATTGCCTTCCGAGAACCGATCGAAAAATGCTCTCCGACATACTTTTTGTTTCGGAGTTCATCGCTTTGTCCTCATTGATCGAAGTAACCTCATGACCGGAGCCAAGAGTATGAAGACTCTGAAATTCTCAACTAATCGATGACGCTTTAAAACTTGTTAAAACCTTATCATCATTGTAATGTGAGCCAGCCATTGCTCGAACGCTTGCCTCCTCATAGTTGGTGCGTTCAGCAGAATCAAGGCTAGCTCGTCTTCTTGGAGTATCAATAATTTTGCCTTTGGCATCTGTTGGGGCTGAGAGCCCGCTGTTTATCGAAGGCTCAACGGATGTTCCGTCTTCCTTCTTCAACTCCTTTTGTAGTCTAGCCATATCGATTAAACCTTCTGAAAATGCGATATGAATTCAAATTTCATTTTAAAGGCAGACTCTCACCAATTCCATAAAGCTGCTCCTCGTCCAAATCATTAAATGCTGGGTCCGAGTTGCTCGATGAGATTCCACAGCCACCATTTCGGCATAACGAAAGTGGAACGACTCCGTAAACATAGGCAAGAAGAATTGGGACTCCGACACCTTAAAACATATTATGGAATACTTTTTGATTACTAATTTCATTACCGACTGCCATAACAGCCATAACTGGGCTAACCACAAGGGATCCCATAACACATACAGCGGTGAGGAATCTTCTTTTCCATTTGGTTTGATAATGGAAACGATTGTGGACTTTTCTTCCAACAAACACCGGAACTCCGAATATGATTCCGGGAATTGAAAGTCCCGCAATCAATGCGATTCCCACGGGTGCGCCAATAAGAGTACCCAATTGCCACAAAAGCTTCTTTTTTCGTGTCCACGGCTTCTTTCCCCAGAATGTGCATCCCGTCGGGCTGAGATAATGCAAATCGGAGATCTCTTTGAGGCACAGCCAGCAGAATTCCGCCGTACACATGGTGCACACCATATGGTTGCACGATCCATCATCCATTTTAACGATATATGTGTGACAACGCGGACAAGCTTTGACATCGCCTGCTGCAAAGTGAAAAACGTTGATGATCGAACAGCGAAAGCGGAACATAATGGGAAGGTTTTTTTTTCTCTTCACACCTGTTCTTCCCAGTACATAATCAAGAAGGAATGCTATTATTTTTCAAATGAAAACGAACTTGATGATGTGTTTTGAAAAGTGTGTGGTTGTGCAGTATACGTGTTAACTATTCGTTTCAAAATCATTCACATTTTAAGCAGAAGCAAAAATTACACAAACTTTTCATACTTAACTAATTTTTCATAATTTTCGGCTCATAGAAAAATCAAGGTTTAAAGACACTTTTCATAGTTAAACTGATTAACGCAAAAGCTGGAAATACAAAACTTCAGAATTTTTTGAAGAGAAAAATAAGCCTCGCCCCTAATTTTGATTCACTTTCAATCTACTCACGCTTCAGAAGTGTGTCAGTTCCGCCGATGAAGCCGCCATTGCGGAAAACCTCCTCAAATGCGATCGCCTTGCTTTTTCGGCGCTCGCTTCGACGTGCTTCATCGCATGTCTGATTATTATGCCATTCCCTTTTGCAATGATAGCAAAAGTACGTTCCGCACTCGGGACGACCGCATTTAATCTTCGGGCACGCCGCACAGCGTGTCGCGATGACGGCGTAGTTGCAATCCGGCGCTGGGCACCATCTCGCGTCAGCTTCACTCAGCAGATATTTTCGTATACTGAATTGCTCATACTTTTCAAGTACGGCGACGTTATCCGCGAGGATTTTGCTGAAAAAAAAAACAAAAATGTTCATCATTTCCATAATCCAATGTTTTAAGCACACTCTTAAACTTCATACATATAAATTCTTTTGTTGGCACATTGGCACAGTTGAAAACCAAAATTGAATGAATGATAAAAGGAGTCTTAAAATTTTTTAGCATTTAGTACCGTAAAGGAAATTGTAAACATGATTTTTATTAAACGGCCCATAAAAATTTTAATTGCATTGTAAAAATCAGAATATTTGAGAATGGTTATTAAACGATAATTACTTTTCGTTGGATCAAAGTACATATTGAACCCGGAAACTGCATTTCCCATATTTAAACAAAATTTTGTTTTTCGTGTTCGACTATTAATTTCCCTGACATTTTTTTAAATATTCTAATAACTTACTAAATATCAGCTGGAGTGAAAAACGAAGAACATTCTGGACATGACACTTCAACGCGATTCTCTCTGATTGACAATTCCACGTAGTGGCGGAGGCACATTATACAGCTTCGATGTTGGCATCCCTTGATCTTCGGGAACGCTTCGATTGGAAGTTTCGCAGCGCAAAGAGGACATTCCTTGAGCTTACCACCTTTTAGAACCTGAAATCCGGTTCTTTTGCAAAACAGTATATGCAGCAAAAGTTCGGTTGATAACGCATTCGGATGACTGGTTTCTTGAATCAACCACGCCATCAATCATTTCGAAACAAAAAAAGTTCTCACCTCTTCACCGGACATAAATCTGATACAATGATTTCGGAGTTCCATGATTTCCCGATAGCTGTCGACTTCCTCTTGAAGAAGAAGATCGGCTGATGGATCCTTGGCGCCATCCGCAAGTGAACTTGCATCGCTTTCGCGATTCCTGAATATCAACATTGAACGAATGATTCGAATTGGAACTTGCCTTTTCGATGACACCGAGCTTGGCGAGCGAGCATCAGTGTTGGAAACGGTGGTCATTGTGTTAGATGAATCGTCAATATCACCTTGACGCCACCCGAGTGCTCGAGCTCTGAAACGAACAACAAATTATCAAAATGAACACAAACTAATAAGTGGGTTGGAGGTGGAGTTGAGTTGCCGATGGTGTCACGGTAGAAGTCATGAGGAATACAATTGCATTATCTAATAATTTCACTGATAACCGACTGATAAACCGGCATGTTTTCAACAGTCACTCCAAAAATCGACTCGCGTGTTTGCCAAACCTATGCTTCACAATTGTGTGTTGACAAGTCGATTTTGAGTAACAGGCGAAAAAAAAAAAGACGGCGAACCGCACAAAAAAAATGAACGACAGGTGAACAATGTACAGAGCGCGTCGGGGCAAAATATTAATGTGTCTGTGTGTGCGAAAATAGCGCTACATCGAAGTGGGGAGGCGCGACTCTCAACAAAAAAATTTCTCTATTGCATTACAGTTCAACCGACCTAACCAGTTCTATATTGAAACCGTTTATTTGATTGAATATTTCGGAGGATGGATGGCGGGAAGACACAGCTTAATGTATATAAGCAATATTAGCTTGGAAGTGGAGCAATGAGAGCGTTCAATAGATATGCAACAGTCAACCTAAAAAAAAAGGAACAGAAATTTTACCGCAAATACGAATCATTTTTGAGAGTGAGCGACGCAGGAAAGAAACAAGGTGAATAGTGAAGGGTGTGAAAGTATACCGTACATATGGTGTACACAACACAGCAGTCGTCAACACGTTTAGGTTTGAAAAGTTCAGCAGTGAATAGAAGAAAAAAAAAGATGCGCTGCATAGCATATGTAATCTTGAACGAAACAAAAAATGAGGCGAGACGAGCCGCATCCGACTGAACGAACGGATAGACGCCTGCTCGTTTGTTGTCTCTAATTTATGACGTTAAAATCCGCACTCCGCTCGGGGCGAGAAGAAAAATGCGCCCCAATTAAAGTAGGCAAACGCTCATCATACTTAGGAAAACGGCGAAAAGCGTTGCGAAAATAAAGGCAAGACAGAAAGAAGAAGAAAAAACTGGAATGTTTCATCTCAATATCTCTCTGAATGCTGCTGACAATCGTAAAGCGGCTTCTTTTCACTCCACAACAATCATGGAATTCGACAAACTTGAAATTTTTGCTGAACGGTAAACCCCGGAAAAAGAAATCGAAAACTGGCAATGTCGAAAAGAACTAAAATGTTTGTTGTAACAACAATTCACCAATAGCAAAAAAAACAACATTGTAGATACAAAAATAAACTATGCCTGTAATTTTCACATATTGTTGTTCGGTTAAAAAGAAATTGAATTGGACCAATCGACATAGACTGTGGAGTGATCGAAAAAAAAAAATCATTATGTCAATAGAAACTATTTCAAAATCAAATACCAAATGTGATTACTCAAGTGCGAGAGTGTTTGTGATGTATTCTTTTCTAGCCATGATTATGTTTTATTTGCTTAAAATGTCGCCTGCGGGCAACATTCTCATATAAAATGGATTTTTTTTTGATTTCTTGGGGAAGAGTGTTTCAGGGGGAGAATCAAAACGCCAAGACTCTCTAATTAGTCCTTGTTCTCAATTAGCGTTGACCTAACAATCTGAATGCGGCGGATGACGGGAATTCAAAAAAAAAAACACACACACACACTCCCACGAAAACCGCAATTTTAACGGGAAATCGAATTAAATGCGGAACAAAATTGCAATATGACTAATATCGTGGTTACGAAACAAAAGTCATTTTCCTAATATTGGTTGCTAACCACAGGAGTGAGAGAAAGAGAAAGCGCGTGAGGCCAACACAACAAAAAATATAGCCATTCCAATTGTTTCAGAAAGCTTCTCGGCGAATTTGAAATGAAGCGGCGTGCAAAACGCATTTATTATTCAGTTACAATTGTAGCCTGTGCCAACCATTTTATAACAATACAATGATGCCACAATCTATATGTATGAATTCTATATGAATGGTTGTTGATTTTTTTTCCGGCCAAAAAATGAATATGCATATTAGAGAACATTCGTGAATGGTTTGATTCGTTTCTTCAATTCTTTTTTAATGGAAATATTGGAGATTCAATGACAAGCGAATTCATTTGTATCATTTGCAACAAGCGGTTTTCGATACTCTTAACATTCACAAGAAAATTTTTAGAGATTGTTTTTGTATCACTCATTAGATTAGTTCAAATAGATAAGAAATAAGGGCCGCTATATTTGGGAGTTCCGGATACGAAAATTTGGCCAAAATTTCATAAACTACACATTTTTTTTAAACTACACAAAACTTTAAGAAACGAAGGTTAGCAACCCTGTCATTACAAAATAGCAATTAGTTGTGTTGCTTGGCTACCACTGTACACATCACAGCCAAAATGAAAACTACGAAAGAAGCGTTTGCCCTCAAATTTCAGGAGAAGTGAATTGTGGCATTCAAGAAAAATGAAAAGCGATTGAGGATGGTAGAGCGAAAAAAAATTCAAAAACTTATGAGTCATTAAAACGAAATGATTTGATTGTTCACCTTTTTTGTGTTTTGTTTTTAATGACAAAACACTGCCTACAAAATGCGAAATTTTTAAATGACGACATGTGATCGCATGAGCGTTTCTTGATCAGCTCTCACTAAGAAATCACTTATAAAATTGCTAGCTGACCAACATCAATTTGTCAGTTTTCACGCAACATTTTTTTTTCGAGCGAGAGAAAATTTGAAGAATCAAAAACGGGTACTCATTTCGTTGTGTTGACACTTGACGTGGCACCCAACGCACCCTTTCCCCTTTCAATTATTGTCGTTCTTATCAATCTGTTCTGGAACAGATTGCAATGATAAGGGGATGTTTACTATTGAATAAGCTGGTTATAATGTAAAATGATGGCTGAAGAAGCCTTCTAAATAGAATAATACACATATATTTTTTTTTGTTATCGCGAACGGATTAGTCGCCTCAATATAATTTCCGATTTGCATGTATATATAGTGTATTGATTCTGAATGAAAAATATTATTCATAAGCTGAATGGGACAATTCATCCTATACTCTGAGCGTATAATATACACATAATTTGAATGAATTGCGGAGGGGATGGGTGGGTTGGGTCAAGAAAGCAAGTAAACGTAGTAGTTGAGCTGCTGGCAGAACAGCTGTGGAATAGTGGCCCGAATGAACCGAAATGTTCATTTTCTTTTTTTCAAACTGACACCATCTCTTTTATGACATGGGAGTCCGACAGGAGGCCATGCTTTTAAACTAATAGTATGTTTGCGGAATGCACTTCGATATCCGTTAGGAGAAAAGAACGCTAATGAAACACTTCCTGTGCACATTCGGCGAAATTTCTCTCCACTTTTTTTTTCTCCACGCGCTCTATTTGATTATACGAATAATGCACAAAATTCCTCACCTTTCACGTATCGCCGAAAAACTGAATAGATTCCCGATGGTGGCACGAGGGCATGATCTTGCTCGTAGGACTTCCACCGATCTTGAATGACTCCTCGCAACCATTTGGCGTGGATTGCTCTTTCGAATCACCGCTGAAATAAAATGTAAATTTAAAAAATATGGGGAGGAAAAAAATAATGTCACGTTTTTCGGGTTCCGCGTCCTCCTCGGAACACTCGACCAAAGGATCCAGCCCGCTCTTATTGACCGCCATGATCCTGAAATTTCTAAAAATTGAATGCTTCAAAAAATAGTTGAATTAAAATTGGCTCAATAATGTACCAATGAAAATTATCGTTTCAATGTCTACCAAACAAAAATGCAATCATTGTGAAGCGTGTTACTATTCGCGCGTCTTGGATAATGTTGCCGCACAAAAAAAACCTATTGATTCAAAAATGTGCGCAGCGGAGCGCGGTTGTCTCATTTAGCCGATGAAAATCTCAATGATGACTAATTCAAGTGACGTTTCTCAATGTTAATTCTTCTTCAATTCTTCTATTTTTGTGCTTATATTCTGCATACACCAAGCAAAAAAAAACATCCACAATTGTGTTGATTGGAAAATGAATTATAATTTTTTTTTTTCATTCGAATTAGGCAGGTGCGGTGGCATACGACAATTTCCGATACGAAGGAAATTAGTAATCGCAACGAGCCAGCGATGTGTTCAATGAACTCTTGGGAAAAAGAGAAGAAAAAAAACGCACACATATATAATCTGAATATAATGTGCGAAAGAGAGCTTGGTAACAAATAAAAATGTGTGACTAGGAATTTTATACAAGTGTCTCTTCGGCGAGATATTGAAACGGGGGGGGGGGGGCAAAGGCACTTGAAAAGTTTAGGAAAGGCGAACAAAAAAAGTGAACGTCGGGTTGGCTGGACTTCCAGAGCAATTATTTTCTAAAGCATGTCGGACATTTTGGAAACACAGTCCAGCTGGTGTCTCAACGAATTTGGCTCGCATAATTACATGCAGTTTTCGACGCATTTCTCAGCAATATGCGCAATTGCGTGACCACATGAACTTGTCTGATCAATAATCATTTTGATATGAATAAATTTTAAAATAAAATGTGAAACAGAAACGTTTTAGCCCTAAAACCTAATTTGTATTTAGCGAAACAAAACACTCTGATATTTATTTGTTTCTGAATAAACAAACGTCATGTGACATTTTTTGTCTCGCCGAGGGTTTGCTTCTCAGCAAAATAAACCGCTCGCCTAATTTTTGGTCCCATAAAAAAAACGAAAAATGAAAAAAAAAAAGTTTAGTTGCCTGCTGAGAACTTCTTCGAGTTTCCATTCATGCAGATTCAAAAAAAACATTTTTTGTAACACCGATATCTGGAAATAATTAGGTCGCCTAATTATCCCGGCATTTCTTCTAGGAACCTAGTTTTCTGCATTTTTCCTAATTAGTTATGAGCATGGAATGAATGAACTTACACTCGGCGCTCGATTCGGAAAGGGATCTCGTGAAACGGCGAAGTCATTGGAACAACGATGAATATAATGACTCAATTTGTCGCCTCAGCTATGATCATAGCATTCATGTTACCACGGCTACGAATCTCATGGGAACCGTTTTTATGTTCTTGATTCATAGATGCGTATTTGATGCTTCATATGTTCAAAACATTTAAAATATCGTGTTCAATAGGTTTCTCTGGCGACGTTGTAAAATTATTGATTATTAGGGAAATGAGTTGAGTGAAGAGAATGAGAAAAGAGAAATGTGCACTCATTTAATCGGATGAACTTTTGACGAATTTCAGGGAGTTTATTATTTATAAATTCGCCCTGAATTAATCACAAAAATCTTAATATAAGCAAGGTTAAGGAAGTGGACATCCTCTTAGTATAAGTTTTTCCTAAGTATCAATAAATAACAATGGTATATAGAAAAAGAAAAAATTGATATAATCCAAAAGTAGATAAGAAATGTCATATAGAACACTTTTCTTTGCGAATGGACAAAATATAGCATTTTTTTTTAAATAAGAACAAGAAATTTCGCAATTCCATGAACGGCTGGCCGAAGTTTGAACGCAAGCAATCACAGTCAATCAAAAACCGAATTTTCGATTCACCAAATATGAACCGCCTTTTTTCTGATTTCAAATAATTTCTATTCAATCATTTCATTTTCAAAAAATTTTGGGTAATAATCTATTAAAATTTATTTAATATTCTCACGCCCCATGGATATGCAAATATCAGAAATTCACGATTTCGTCACGTATCAAGGTTTCGAAAAAAAAAACAGCTATATATGAAAGAATTGCCAAGAAAAAACCGCCGATGAGAATTATTCGTGAAACGCGGTATCTATATTTCAGTGAGGATTTGAAAAATTTCATAATTCCTCTCAAGCTCACAAATAGGGCTTCTTATTCTTTTTCTTCTTTTAATCCAAGCATTTTCTCCAAATTCTAAGAAAATTCGATAAAAGATAATTGAATAGAGGGATTGAAAATGTATTACCGGAGGTGGATCAGAATACGCGTTGTGTTGTTTACCAGAAAAAAATGAACAATTTATTATAGGTAATAGACAATTACAAATTTTGGGCTTGGCTTATTTTTCTCTCTAACGCCTCCTTCTCGTGATCGTCGAGTGATTTTGGCGTGAACGCATATGGTAAAAGGCCATAAGTGCTGGTGAGAATGATATTGTCAGTTGTGGAGGATCCGAGAATAACCTTGAAAAATGTCGTTAAATCGCTTGAATATTCATGTCCGTTTCGCGGCTAATTTACCTTGTAATCCCCAAATTCGATCAGGAATTGTCGGCAAACTCCGCATGGGGAACATGGATCAGCAAGCTCCGTAGCTGTAATTAACAATCATTTTCGAATTATCAATTAATAAAAAAATGTTTTGAGTAGTTTTATCTTGTACATTTCTATGAAAAGCGTTCGTCAAAAACAAATCTCACCCTAATCAATTTCAAGACCACTACATTACATATATATCTTCTCGACCCACCACGTGTTTCTCATATCAAACTTGCAAGATCGAATTTAAAAACGAGAACCGATCTATCTTTCACTTCAGACACGTGCCACTGATCTCTTCGTATTACTTACAAATGGCAATCGCCTTGAACTTCCTGTGTCCCTTCGACAACGCTGCAACGATCGCGCTGCGCTCGGCACAAATCGTGGCTCCATATGAAGCGTTCTCGTGGTTGGCTATAAATTTTTAATGTGATTTATTGGCCTACAAATTTGTGTGCAAACCTCCTTGGATTATCTCGCCGTTATCGCAAAGCAATGCAGCGCCCACCTGGAACTTGCTGTACGGTCTGGAAACTCAACAAGTGAGATCGGCTTTTTTCGCGGATATTTTGATGAACATACGAATATGCAAATTGCATTGCGTTTATTGCATTCCGTAGAAGATTCACGTCGTCTTGAGACAAGTTTTGCTTCTGTGTAGCCATTATGCTGCAAAAAATTATTGGGGTGGGGGCCGACAATCGATATTGTATAAAAGTCATTATTGCTCGAAAAAACCACGTGAGTGGCGATTTATGATATGGTTTATTGGAATCGCGGCTAAAACAAACATTTGGTACACCATAGAAACGGGCCACGTGTACGCAAAAAAAATTTATCGATTCTCGTTTCTGCTTATTTCATGCGTTTCCCAGGTTTCCACCAGAATTTTATTCGTGCGTAAAGTAGCCGCCACACTCGCTTCAAAATTCTCGGCGAATGGGAAATATTGATGATAGGACGAGGTTATTTATACGACTCGCAGAAAAAAAGGTCGCTGGAGTGATAAGACGCACGAGAGAACACGATGATGAAGATTAAAAAAAAAACCAAAGATATGGTGATATGTTTCTCTGATCCTTTGATTCATGTTGGAGAAGACTTGATGAACATTTGAGAACGATGCTTTGAAGTCCCGGAATACAATGAAGTGCTTCTGTAAATATGAGAAGGAAACAATTTTAATTTGAGAGAAAATTAAACAAAACTAATTTCTTAATTTTTTAAATCCTGAATTCCTGAATTGAAAATTCCATTGATTATTACTCATTTTCAATAATGATTATTGCCCAGTTGACCTTGAAAAGATTGCTTTTCAATCGAATAACCTTGATCATAAAAATTGTGTTCACAACAACCTAATAAATAGAATATTTTTTCTCAACCAGTGTGCTTACGGAACTGTGACCGGATGGTGACTAATAAGGAATTTGTTTCATTTTTTTGCTAGCCAATGACAATTGGAAACAATATAAATGTGTCAAACTTTCAAAACCCCCGCATTTATTTATTAATTTTCACAATTTTCTTAACGAGCGGTAAGTTTTTTTTATTTGTTGAAGATTCGAAAAAATTTCAAGAAAATGCGTAATGAAGTGAGCACGATGTCCAAGATTTTTAGTGGGGATGCTTAAAATGTTATGCTCGATTGATAAACTTTGAACATCTTTTCTTCAAATTGATGAGTCATTGCGATTTCACACGTATATTTAAAAGTTGAACAGAAATGCAAATTATAAACTGAATTGAAAAAGTTCAATTCCTTTTTAATTCAAATCTCTACTTTGGATATGACGTGTTTGAATTTTTTTGCTCATTTTAAGTTTTTAAGTCACTTTATTTTCTAAAAAACGAAATTATGGGGAATAATAAAATTGAAATTTTTAATTAGAGTCATTAATTTGGCCTCCAATAATTTATTTTATTATATCAGTAGCTTTAAAAACAAAGATTGGCTCGCTGAAAACATTTTTTTCGCGTCATGCTTCACGTAGCTCATTTTTATGGTTTTTTGCAGAGATTTTTACGAATGACATTTCGAGTAACCCAAATTTAGAAAATTCTCATAAAAATGTTAAATCTGTTCAATTAACGAAATCTAATTGACAGATTTATGAGAGTTTTGTCTATTTTTGGATTTTTGTTGCCTTTGGAACGAGTCTCGCATCAACCGTCTAGCAAATTTCTAAAATCTTTTTAAAGGCGAGTTTCAAGAAGCGCAAAATTCATTTTTTTTTACTATCATTGCTGTTGACATCAGAAAATGTTTTAATCAAATAAGATTGCTTTTAGAAATTAAAAAAATATTTACCGACATTCAAGCTGCTTAAACGTTCCAACAAAAAATAAGCATTTTTCTGAAATGGAGATATGTGTAAAAAAACACCAAGTTTTACAAAAATTATACTTATAAAACGCGAATCAGTTCAGTAATAATTTTGAAATTAATTGATTCAAAATTGTGCCGTCTTTTGACATAATTTGCAATGTTGAGTAATTAATATGCGAAGAAGTACTCCATTTGTCTGCTGGTGGCTTTTACATATGTTACGAGCAATTTTGACTAGACACAGCTGTCTGCCCGCCCCATTATATTTCACATCCGATCGCCACTGAAAATTGTAATCTACTTAAAACTATATTTTTCCCTTTACCAATAACGCCGATAGGCAAGGCTAGATTTCCGGAAAATTTCCAGGACAAATTTTTGGTATTACAAGAAGCCAGACTATCAAAACAATTCAACATTTCTACAGCGTCACGTGATTAAAAAAAAAAACCTCCCCATTTATTACAAAATAACAACAGGAAATTTTCAATTTTGCGATATTTTTCATAATGTAAAAATTTTCCCATATTTCGATACATGATGTAAAAAAATTTTCAATCCTGTCTTCATTTTTCATCTGTAGTATACGATCCTTTAATCGGTCGTGGTGAAAACATGATAAAAGGCGTAAATCGTAGGAGCAGTCCGTTTTTTTTTCAACACTCTCAAGTTCATTTTCCAGTTTCACGCTCTTAACTTTTTGAGTTCCTTCTTCAAACATGTGAATTACTTCTGTTTCATCGCACAATCATCATCATTCATCATTTCGAAAATTTTTCTCCAACAGCACGGTTTGACGTCATTCGATTTTATGAAAAACTTCGATCCATTTATTTGAGATTCCTTGCGCCAAATTTAAAATTAGGATTGTATATTTTTTTATTGAAGAGGAACAGAAAATTAGACATAATTTGGAGGGTTCTCGACGCCATAAATAAAAGAAGCCGCCGATAGCTATTTTTGTTCGCAATATTTGTCGTCCATCGAATAATTTTTGGGTCATATAGCATTTTATTTATGAAATCGTCTAGGTCTCGAGGTAATTTGATCAAAGCTCAACGATATGAGATATTGTTTTTGGTTCAAGTACCGTAACCTTTTTATTGAGAAATTTGCCAGCAAAAACCTGTATGCTTAAAAATGGTCCCCAACTATTGTTATGAATTTGGCATAATTTTTTATTTGGTAATTCTACATAATATTTCAGAAGTATCTTATTTTTAACATTTATCTTGTCATTGTCTGAATTGTAATCTTTAACAGCAATGAAATTAGTTCCATAAAACCTCGATCGTATTCAAAATGGAATTCACTACGGTAAAGAACCTCAATATCATAGAAAATTCATCCCTTTCGGCTTTATTTCTAGGAAGAAATCTTTTCATCTAATTACAACGATCTAACTACCCCTCATTTAAGAATAACTAAAATATGAAATATAATATGCAAATATAGTCGGCGTCCGGCGACTGCTGTACGCGGGTAGATTTACGCGCATGCGCCTTGAAAAGGTCTCGCCACGCGTGAATGCTTATTTTACTGTTTTCACGTGAACTGCTTCATTTTTCTTGATGAGTTTCGCATTTCCTTGAATTTCCAACGTCATTCGATTAAAAAATTATTGAACCGGTCCATAAAATTTGAAATATCCTGTTAGTCCTTGCGAGACCATTTCGAAAGACGCATTTCCGTAAATCTACCCGCGTACAGTAGTCGCCGGACGCCGACTATACATTATGTTTAAAATCAGTCAAACTGCCAGTCAAACTATTCTACCAGTCAACCCATTGAATTAACTGTTCAATTTCCAATCTTCCTCACAGATTAGAACATTCCTTTTTGAATATCAGCTCCGCGAAACGTCATAGCTTTGTCAAATATACACAACGAAAAGATTATTCATCAGTAGCTAATTAGAGTTTGCTCGTTAACACCCAGTTGGATAAGCCTAACATCTACGGTAATCATATATTAGCTTATATAACTCGGTTATTTGCATTTCTCGTTAGCAGCGCGTTACGTTTTGTTCATCTTCATGCACGTTTTAATTAAATTTCTGTGAAAGAAATTAAAAATTTTTTTTTTTGGAACCGAGCCCAAAATAAACGTAACGCTGGGAGAAAACCATTTTCCTGCAAAAAAATGACTATAAATTTTAGAAATCAAACAGGGAAATTAATGTTTTTTTGGGTTTCGTGATTTATATTGTAGAGAAAATGGGTGGTTCTTTGGATTCGACGTCACGTTTCCAAAACTTTGCCCTTTTTGCTTCCAAAATTGTTATGGTAATTTTTAAAGAAATAATAATCTCAGCTCAATTATATCTTTTTTGACAAGAAATTTATTTTTGAGAATGCTTCCATCCCAATTCCAAATTGCGGGGTCCTCGATGGTGGAGTCCTTAAGGATAGTCACAATTATCCTCGCAAGCCACTCATTAAATTCCATCGCCTTCTGAAATACCCATACTGGTTCATTCAAGAGTCTTTTTTCAGAAATGAAATCATTCTTGGCTATGCTTTTCATCATCTCTGTGTGCTCCGCCACTCTTTACGAGTTCTCACAGGTCAGATAACACTAATATTGTAATCACTAATCAATCAATTTGCAGCAAACTCGAAGTGGGTACCCAATCAGTTATTCACCTCATTTCAGTCAATCGATCATTGACAAAAAAGACGACATCGAGCCAAAAAGGTTCAACTCCTAGCTATACCATCATTGCTGAACTAACTATGTCATATTGCAGAACTCATCAAGTTCTTGAGAAGCGTCCAAAATCGCCTTGGAACCGAAACTGTTATCTATCGCCAATGCAATGCCTACTTCCCGTCGAGCAACACCAATTCAGCAAATTTCAAAAGCGGCTCTTTTATTGATGAAGTCCCCCGATTCCCAATCGTTTAACGTTTAATAAATATCTTTGTTAAGTCTCTAGATACAAATTCAATGTGAATGTGAATGTTGCGAATCATGGAAGGAATGATGTTTTCATTGTGAATTTTGAATATTGGAGAATAAATCTGCTTCAATCATTGGTAAATTCGATGCTAATTTCAAATTTTGTGACAGCAAATTTTCGTTACCCAGAAGAAATGAAATACACACATGGTTTCGTCATTTATCATAGAAAAAAATATGGCAAAATGCAAGTGACCACGCGAATAACAATAAATATATGTTTTTCTGGTTTTTGTTTGTTCGAAAGAAAATTTTCAGTCATTACAAAATAACCAAATGTTGTTAGCAAGAAATAAAAAAAAATTGATTATTATTACAATTGCAGATTTCGAAAATTTCAAAATGTCCTTCTGGAATAAAAGTAACATCAAAAAAAGAAAACTGAAAACTGAACTTTCGAAAATTATAGTTAAATTGTCTCCATAAAATTTTCTTCAACAACTACTTTTCGCGTTACTTTTACTGTTTTTTTTTTAAATTCCGTATAAGATTTTAAAATTGCTAAAAATAACTAGTTGAACCTTGTGCAAAGAGATCACCAATTTTACGCCTTTATTCGCTTAAACGTAAATCATTAAATGTTGAAATCAAAATTCCCAGTATTCATTTTTTGATTAGTGATTTTATGACCACCGTCCCTGCATTTTAGAAAGTTCAATTCGGCTTTATTGTTTTGGCGATGATTAAACCTTATTTTTTTTCAACCAGATTATTATAATCTTTGTGGTCGTTCAACTGTTAAGAGGCATTATTATGCAACAATAGGGGCAAAATATTGTGAGTAAGTGTAAATATTGAAAAGATTAGGAAAATATGCGAACGTGTCACGTATATTGCTTCAAACTATAAACAACATATATGAAATAAATAAATCTGAATATGTAATGCACAAGCATGAATTTTGCAATAAAAGAATAAAGTTCATTTTGTGGAATTGGGTCAAATCTGGATTCGGTATTGACTGTTTTTTTTTTAATTTCCGAAGAGATACATATACTATCACTATTCTAAAATAATTTTTTCTTACAAATTTTTAAAGAAATATTACAAAGCAAATATGTGATATTAGCAGTTATGAAATCAATTATGATAAAATGCCCATATATGGTTTATATGCTCTTCATTTATAGAAAAATGGTTCAGCACAAAATACTTGAAGTTCGATAAATAAAAAGTCAAGAAAAAGAGGGTCAATAAATTTTAGAATACAAATGTAATTTTCAACTTCTTTCGAAAAAAAAATAACTTTGGTAATCTGTGATATTTTTATTCAAATTCCATAATTTGTGAAAAATTTGAAAATTATGGTGCAATTCGAAAAATTTTTCTTGTTCAACCTTTTATATAATATAATGAAATGTTATAAATATAAATTATATTTCTTTAATATTTTTAAACTCTTTATACTGGCTGAATCCATTCCCAAAAAAATATTATATTCATTTTGGTTTGTGTAATTATCATTATGATCGTTCGAACAATTCAGTAAATAAGTTCTAGTACAACATTTCTCAATGTTCATTGATGTTTTAACAACCAATAAATATCAGATATGCAGAAAAACAATCAAATGGGGTGTAGTTGGTTACTTGGACAATAAAGCATCAGATTTATTCACTTCTCTGATAGCTATTTATATTTGTAAAAGAGTTGAGTCAAGTTGAGTTTACAATAGGCATCTCGTTGATGTTTGAGTTACTACGAAGTAAGAAAATTTTTTCAATAGTCTAATCTAGTGACGCAAAAATCCTTGAAGAGGATTCCGCCCTCAACACAAGCGGGTTATAAAAGGAACGACACCAACTATGTTATCTCAGTCTTGATATTATGCTGCGCAGATACTCAATTGTCGTGTATTGCTGTATTTCAGTATCGACAGCTTACTTGATTCCACACCATCATCGGCAACACGTCAGTCCAATCAAGTACAGTCTCTTCATTATTCAAATTTTTACACAAAAGTTGAATTTTCAGTGGAAATTATGATCGAAACTGCTTTTTCACTCCAGCTCAATGCCGCCTTTCAAATTTTCCGCAGTCTGATAAACTTCAAACCATGATCAATGTTTTTGATCAGAAGTCGTTGAACAAAATCTACAAGAACCTTGATTATCAGAGGACTCTGGCATATTATGGTTCCAACAATTTCTAGCACTTTGTTAACTATTTTTTAAAACATAAAATTCACATGTTATATAATGTACAAATGTATACATTTTTTTTAATACGGATTCGATGTTTTTTCTTGCTACATTTCTCAATAAAATATTCAAGTGATCAGTTTTATTAGTCATGTGGTGATAATAAAACGGATTTGTTAATAACGAAATAATGTGAGCCGTAAACTCACGGCGGTTTAAAGAAATATATATGACATTAAAAATTATTTTATTAAGAAATGAAAGATTATATGCATAATTATTATCAATTTCCTCAAGTTTTTAATTATTCTTAACTAATAATCAACAGTTAGACTTTCATTTCTGTACATTTGTCAATTTGAGGCCTGAGTGAGTGAGTTTGTATTTTTTAACGGTTCTGGTGTAAGCGAAATAAAAAATATTAAAACAAGGACTAAAATACAAAATTATAATTAGTCCAACAGGTTTCAATTTACATCACTCGCTGGAAGTCAAATAAAAAATTGAATGATTCTGAATTTGAAATTATATTTAAGCAATATGTCATTTAAATTCCATTTTCTTCGATCCAGTCTGACGGAGAAGTTTATAATGTACAATCCTAGGAAATTTGTGCATCTGTTTGGAAACAAAATTCTAATTTTAATAATCTTTTGTGTTTGGGTTAATTCATTCAGTTACCAGACCTTTTTAGTTTTCAGTCTATTACCATATATTTTTGCATATTATTAAATAATTGATTTTTGTCTTTTGCGCGAAGATAATAAGTGCATTGCGTATGCAATTGTTTTGTTTGACATATTTGGATTTGGACGCAAATTTATTTGATCTATGATAATAAAGTTCTTAATGAAAATTGAATTAATATTTAAACTGAAAACATCATTTTTTTTTAT
This sequence comes from Caenorhabditis bovis, assembly GCA_902829315.1. NCBI lineage: Eukaryota > Metazoa > Nematoda > Chromadorea > Rhabditida > Rhabditidae > Caenorhabditis > Caenorhabditis bovis. The sequence continues at coordinate 2,226,153 of CADEPM010000002.1, forward strand.
TATACTAAGGGCAGGAACTGATAAGGTCAGGTTATGACGATTAAACGTTGAATATTAGTGGGTGGGTCTTTTATGGAATCATTTTTTTTTCAAACAATTACCCACTTCCTGCTCCTCTTGCACAGACTTCAATCAACCTATTAAAATTCAAACTAAACACGTCAAATTCCTTGTTGATAGTTTGGCGTCATTATTTATCAATTGAAATGCGAACTTATTCGGGAAAATTCCATCAACATTGCCATCCATTAGCGAACTTCGATTTTCTGATTTCTAATTTTTTGATATCACCGCTCAATTTGAGAAATGCAGCTTAAAACTATTATGATTCTATAAATATGCGAAATTCCCATCAAACATCGGATTCGACAAAAGAATCCCCCCCACGCGATCCCAATAATCTCGAAGGGAAAAATCAAGAAAATGACATGTGCGGAGGGGGGGGGTGGCAAGTGTGATAAATAATAGCAAAATAATAGCTGTTTAGAATTCAAGCATTAACGTTGATTAATCAATAATCTTCAAATGCATAGAACAATACTGTGAACGCAGAATTCAGAAATCAACTCAATATTATCAGAGATCGTATATTTGTAAATTTACGTAAGGTCTTTGTACTTTCCCTTCGGCATTTTAGTATATAGTAATGAATTTTGATGGAAATATTTATTAGAAAAATTCAATGAACTCAACTTCGTTTTTGTTTATACTTCATCTAAAACAGGTGAAAATTGAACTGGTTTTGTAATTCTGATTCTACTAACAAATACTGAAACTGCATCGAGTAACATTTGAAAAGTTCATATTAATTAAGTATGCAAAAAATAGTACATTATTACGGAAATACAGTTGGCGTCCGGCGACTGCTGTACGCGGGTAGATTTAAGCGCATGCGCCTTGAAAAGGTCTCGCCACGCGTGATTGCTTATTTTGCTGTTTTCACGTGAACTGCTTCATTTTTCTTGATGAGTTTCGCATTTCCTTGAATTTCTAACGTCATTCGATTAAAAAATTATCGAACCGGACCATAAAATTTGACAGAACCTGTTAATCCTTGCGAGACCATTTCAAAAGACGCATTCCCGTAAATCTACCCGCGTCGCCGGACGCTGACTATACGTTGTTTATAAATAAAAAAAATTACTTTATTATTAATGCTATCTGATTTAAACTAGTATGCTTTCAATTTGAAAAAAGAAGTCAAACAAATGTATTAGGGAGAAATCCGCGTCTTAACTTTTTTGGTCTCGTCAACGAAATTGTTTTTGGAATTTTTAATGGATTAGCATGAGTAGTAAAATTCGGGGAATCTGAAATACATGCGGAGTATTGAGATCGGGAAAGAACTTTGAAATAAACTTTGAACGAAGGCAGCACAAGTTTGGAATTCCAGAGAAACATGTGTTCAAGAAATTATGCATATCAATTGATTGTACATAAATGGCCAGATGTGATGCGAAACAAGCAAAGTCACAAAATAAACTTGGAACTTGACGTTTAGTCGTTGCAATTTTCGACATTTTTTCGCTCTGATGCGAAATCCGATACACCGTTTCATTTTTCCAACAAAATTGGCTCTTCGATATCAACTTTAGGCTAATAGTAAAGCAAAAAAGGAGATGGCAAGTGCCTTGAAAAAAAAATGATAGGCAAGGAAAACAGACAAGAATAAATAATAATTAAAAACGACAACGAAAACCGAAGAGCAGTGTTTACCATGCCAAATAGGGTTCTTTTTTTTTTCAATAACCAATTCAGATTAATATTTCAACAGACATCATGTAGAATAACAATAACATAAATTGAAATGTCAATTTTGAATTTCGAGTTTTCGCAGAAACGATTTAGTTGAATAGCATTGTTTGAGAAAATAGCCGACGACTTTCATTGTTCTCACTTGGTCTTTTTTTCCAGAATATTTCTGACCTTGAGGTCATATTAGCAAAGGAACTTTTAGGATTAAGACTTGAAATCTCAAAACAAGCTTGGAAAAATTTTTTTATGTTAATAATATGCTTTTATGTCAAAATCGATTTATACATTCTGTCCTCTAGAACGGTCCATGAATTCTCAGTGAGATTTTGGATTTCATTGATCAAGACGTCTCGATTCTTGGAGATTTGTTTGAGCCAATCAAAGTCAATGTCAAACTCTCGAAGGTCGCGACGACACCAGCATACCTAAAAGACATGGTCATTAATGAGAGCTACTTAAAAAGGAGTACCCTCTTAAGCATGGCATTTTTCCTGATAATAAGCTTGAAATTGTTTCTCTTTGAATAAACGCCGAGAATCAATGCAGTCCCATGGGAAAGGTGCTCGCGGAATGTGAGAACTTCTAAATTGCGGCATCTGAATAAATAATTTCACTATTATAGTAATTTTCCATGATTTTTTAAGATGTGGTATTAATTTCTGATGCTAATGTAACACGTTATGTTTAAATTATTTTTATTTTGAAAAAATTAAAGCGAATTTATGAAATTGGAAAGTTTGAATATTGAAATCACAATTTTTGAATCCTAGTTAAAAAAAAATATTCAGTCAACCTGCTCGCGATTCGAACGATCGCCGAATCAGCTCTTTCGCTCATTTTGTTTCCTCGTTTCATTCTCTCCAAACCGCATTGCACGAATTGGCACAACGTCTCAGAATAGAAATTGACAATCTGAAAATAGTCGTCATTACTCAATTCCAGCATATTCTCGAAGAGTGGAATTGTCTCACGTCATCGGCGACTTCATGCGTTAATTGTCCGGAACTCATTTCCATTTTTATTCCATAAACCGGCGCGAATGGCTGGATAATCAGCGGGATTTTCGGTTTGCCTTTAAGGATAAGCCACACTTTTGTTCTCCCACAATTTTGAGCTTTGAACTGTTTCCATGCTTCCTTGTTACAGCACGGCGCTGCAACACTCTTCTCATCCTGAATGAATACTATGCTAGTCGGCTTATGGCTACGCCCACCTGAATAATACAAAATGTTGTTAGATGCCGTAAACACGATATCAATGACAATGAATCGATTTGAAGCATCTGTGGCGAGATTAGAAGTTTTTCAAGGTTCAGGAATAATCCGATTTGTAAAAATGATTTTGCATGTAAAGTAACATTCAATAGGCTGAGATACCGTAATTGAGTAGAGAATTTTTCGAGTAGCTGAAAAAATAGATTGCAAAGTCGAACTAATACCGACAAAATCTCTTTCAAGTCAGATTCGAGCTGACTCAAGTGTAATAGTCTTATTCTAAAATATTATCATTATTTGAATTATGTCTGAGCTGGATATTCGTAAATCTGCTATTTGTAGAGAATTGTGCTATTATAAAAATTAGGTCTTTCAAAAATTAAAAAAATATATTACAACACCACTCGAGCTCGATTGTATGAAATTTCAAAATATAATGTATTAAGCCTTTTCTTGGAGAATTTTAAAACTAATTCGTGGATCAAAATTATAAAGAATTTGTTTCAAAATCCCATAAGACACATGAGCTTAAAGGGATGTCAACTTCAAGTCCAATAAACCGACAACTAGACGCTCTCTGGAAAAGTTTGGGGAAATTTTGAAATTCTAATTCATAGTTTTAGCATTCTATATACTTCAATAATGAACTGTTCAGCTTCCCACGCAGTTAGCTGTAAATCAATAAGAGATATTGATTGTAAGCCGTGAAGATGCTTCACCACATTGGTCAAAGTGTGAAGCATTTCTCCTCCTGTACCGATATCCTAATAAAATATTGTTACTCTCAATTATCATTGTTCACTATATGTATTACTTTATCATGAAGAATACCCCCAACTTCATCTTCTTCAACATGCAACCTCCATTGAAAATGGAATGTGCGAATCATTGCCAATGGTTTGTCGTCAGGCGAATGTCTGAAATACCATAATTACCGCGAAAATTGTTTCGCTGCCATTTTACTTCTCATAGTATTCAGAGAAGTTGGTTAATACTCTAAAGAATTCATAGAGGTTGAAGAGATTCGTGACAGGGCGAATGATGAGGATCCTCCAACGACGAGCTGCGTTTGTGATAAGAAATCTAAATTTATAATATTTCGGACATAACTCAAAGGTTTTGCGAAGCAATAACTTTTGATTAATGTTGCGGAAATTTTGATGGGGTCCGGTTTTGAGAAAACTATATTATTGTACCTCAATTTCCAATGATCAATGTGGTATTGCCATCCGGAGTGTTGGGTGAACTTGCGGCGCACAAAAATACCATCTTTGAAGATGAATGTTCTCCAAGGATAATCGGTATTGAACACCAAATACCATTGTTTGCAAACCTTGATTGAAATAAACATAACGAAAATACTTCATTATTTCAGTTTTATTGTTTCAATTCCTGTCCTCGTACAATTTTAAAAAATCAATTATGTTTTTACCTATACTGAAACTAGTTTAATTTTTTTCGTCGAATTTCGATTTGTATTGGTTTTCATGTCTATTCTCTCGCAAATTTTGGGCGCAATTTAGGAATGTGATTTTAGATCTTTTAAAAATAAATACAGTATTGATGGTGCGTTTTTTTTATATTTTTGTATATAAGAAATCTATCACAAAAACTATTTTGACTAATAATTAGGCAAAACTAAATTCGCATATGGAATCATTTCATATATTTTAATTGCCGTGACACTGGTATGGATTGAAAATCTGGTGGTATAATAATTTCATTTTGTTGCGAGGAGCAAGAAAATATGAAGAATGATATTAGCAATTTAAATCCTGCGGTTACGGTGAATATCACGGTGTTTACACACACACCAGAGTTGGCGCGCAAATACACGAAGTTGAGTTGTTGGATTGTTTTAGGCCCGGACCCGAGTTACTTGATTGGTTTTCGCTGTTGTTTATATTTTCCTACCGTGCTGCTTCATTATTATTTGTATTCACATACTATCCATTCCCCCGACTAGCCATTATTGTTATTATTATCCGTTAACTAATTAAATTGCGCTTCGTTCGTTATTGTTGTCTAACGCTTACTTTAGATAATGTTTAAATTGTAATTCGAGTTTTCCGACTTACAACACATTTAACTACCATTACTCTATTTAGATAAAAATTTTTGTAATAAACATTACGCAGACATTTTCAGTTTTCTAAATTTGAAGCAAAATTTTCTAAATATTTGAAATTAATACTTCCTTTAGCAATTCATTATTTCTTGAGTAAAACCTAAACATACCTGCGAGCATCTCCCCAAATTTTTAATAGGCAATTGTGAGAAGATTTCTTGCAACGTTTCAATGGGTAACCTGTCCCAAGATGAATTGGGACAGGACAACATGCTCAGCTTAACAAAATATCTTGTGTATGGGTCACTACTGAGGCAACAGTTGAACAAATCGATATTTCCACTTTTCTATCTGTCAACATGTTTGCATTTATCTCAACTCGTGCAATTCCACTCCACCGCTGTTCCTCAGATGATTGCCGGATATTATTGCAGGCGAGCGCTGGAAAATAAACGGCGATGCCGGAGGCGGCCGGCTAGGGTCGAAACTTGAAATTTTTCTGAGAAAACAACACCGGAAACCCCGATGAGTCACAGTGTCCTTGTTTTTTTTTTCAAAATAAAAACATTGCGAAATTGTTAGACGGCCGCAACCACACTCAAGTAAAAAAAATTGCCAGCGAAAATGGAAAAAAAAAATGAAAACATATTCTGTAACTTGGCATATTATTTTCTGGAATAAGAAAGAAAACGTTTTGGGTCTCTGCCTTGTGTAATTTTTGAAAAAAAAATCTCAATAAACACTAGAAAATGTGTATTTGAAAAAAATTACAGTGGCATTGAAAGAAGAGCAAATCATCCAAAAATAAAAATTTCTACTATACTTGGACAACAAAAATTCAAAAGATTTATTAATTTATAGTTGTCCAGCTTTATTAATCTCGCTATTCTCGAAACCCACCATATTACAATAGTAAAGAAATCATCTTTTAGGCCATCAATCACTTTTTCAAACTGTTTCAACCTATATTTATCATCCATCAAACTTTCTTTTTAGATTTTTTGTTTTCAGATGATTATTCTGGCGACGAGAAATGTCTTGTTTAATGAAGACTCATCGTTGTGACACAAAACATCAATGGCATTTTGAGGTGCCATCAATTTAGCGATGATGTAATTTTAAAAAAGCATTTCGGAGTTCTCGTTTTAATTTTCAATAAAAAGTTAGTCCCATTGTTTTAATTGGGTGAATTTAAATAAAATTGCTTTTGAAGGGAATAAAAAGCGACATGTCACTTTTCATAGCTCTTTGTTGATGTGTCGATAAACAAATATTATTTTCGACCATTCCATGTGACGTTTCCCATGTTCAGAACAAGTTTATGTGTACTCCCGATTCGTTTTCGTTTCAGTGATTTATTATTGATTATGCAATGAATATACTGTGAATGCATACAAATTCGTATAAAACATGTCAATAATGGAAATGCGATTAATTATACATATTTAGTTGGAAGCTTCTCCTTGAAGAATCTTGAGGTCCCACAAGAACAAAAAGAACTGGACGAGCATGAGAGCCGCGCTGGCGATGAGCCATCCCTTCGACGAGTTGATCTCCCAGATAAACCAGGCCACCAAGATGGCGGCGATCAGGAACAGGATGGTGCACACGGCTGAGTAAATTCTCTCCTGAAATTGTTTAACATAAAATCGTTCGCAAGAAATCATTGTTCTTACCAATCCCCAGGCGCGGATGTTCAAGAAGTTGAGAACGAAAAGCACGATGTTGATGATGACACAGACAAAGTTAAGTCCCGATGCGAAGCCAAGGCGTCCTTCTCCGAAGCAGGAGCGTCCACCATACCTGAAATATCAATATGGAATTAAAAATTATTCAGATAGTACTACTACCATTGGGAGCAGAGAAGGGAGCAGATGATGAATCCGCATACAATCTGAAGAATCTTGATGATTCCACGGTTCGCCGAAAGGTAACGAGTGTTGAGCGAAATTTCAGCCATTCTGTAAATAAAACAATCACTAGAAAGTCAAGCTGGAAAAGCTCAAGGAAAATGAAAGCAAATGACTTTGAAGAGAAGGATGGGAAATGGGGTGGCCGGTCTCGCAATATATCGCTCGTAGTAAACAATTGCCATTGGTATTAGATTGATGGATATCACGTGGTGGCGATGTTGGTGGTGGCAGCTCTGGCGAAGCAAAAGCATCAAAGACCAACGAAGACGCGATAGACTTATATATAGGCATCGGTCGGAATATGAAAAGGGTGTCGACGATCGTGCCCACTGGTGAGGCAACGAATTGACCGCCCCCCAATTCGCGTCGCAACGTGATTGGGGCCGACCTTCAGGCGGAAAAATGAAGATGTTTTGTGTCTACCGCGCCACGCCTCCAACAACGCGCCTAAACATACACACCCTCTCCTACACCTCCGTCGTCAGCAAAAGTTTTCAACTCAACCGCCCACTAAAAACATCCAAATTACTCATGTTGAAAAGAGAGACGCACACACGTAAAATGAGACGGGAGGACGGCAAAAACAAGCCCGGGAGGGCCCTCCCCTCAGCAATTCTTCATAGGCAGAAAAAAAAAACAAAAAATAAACAGCGTATTTATATTGTAAAATACATTGTCGGCGTATATTTACAAGTTAAAAGCCTAGGTGTTGACTTTCTCTCCCTAGTCCCGAAATATTCGATTCCCATAAAACAACAACAGCAGAACCAAAAATAACAACATGGCTGTCAAAAATAAATTGGTGGAGGGAGAAAAAAAATTGCTGGGTTTTCACCACAAAAGGACTCGCATAATTGTGGTGGGGGTCCGTCAAAAACCTTTCAAACGACATAGATGGATATACGCGTCTTTGCCGAAAGTAAGTGCATGTATCCCTTTCTATTCGATTGTTATTATTATTATTATTATTGGTATTGGATTTGGCGGAGGTCATGTGAAGCGACTGGGAAACCACTCAGTTGATGCATAAAGTGTCAAGGAGAATCAGAGTTGAGAGGCGGTTTTCAAGAAAGCGTGAAATTGTTCCACAAAAAATCATACGACAAAATGTGATCAGAAAACTCGTATGAGCATGCTCAAAGAGCACTATTAAATCATAACAGCCTGGATTGAAATTTCGAGACAACAAATAGATCAAAATTTATGAGTTATACTTGTATACATTTTTAATGAATCTCCAAATATTTGAAACATAGTAAAATGGTTTGGAAAGGCTTATTTCTCTTCTTAACATTATATATATGTATATATATATATATATATATTTTTTTTTATAACCCCTTTTATCTGATCCATTTTACACATGTGCACTATAATCCCGAGAACCAGATTTTGAACTTTTGTCAACAATTAAATATGTATTCACTTTTTGGTGATTCAATTATTTATTATTTCATTTTTGAACAATTTCGCACTCATTACTATTTTATCGTTGTTCGTTTGGGTGTTGTCGTCAATAGAAGAAGAACAATGATATGTTCATAGTCTTGTTTACTCCTCAATGTGTTCATTGGAGAAAATGAAATGGTTAAAAAAAAAGAGAATCGTTGTAAATTTTTGAAATTGATTCCAGGCGGTTGGATGCCAGATGAAGCCATTAAAAACACATGTCGACGGATGCGATTTTTAAGAAGTCACGAACAATCTACGATTGAACACCAGCCATTGTGTATGGTTACTTGACGGGGATTTTTGGGTAAACACTCTGCTCATGAATCGAAATTCACATAAAAGAATGAAAAAAATAGACATCATTTAGTATCTACATTTCTATTTCCGGGTTTTCCATTTTATTGAAAAGGCAAATGAGGGATTGATGGTCCTTTAGATAAAAAGAGTGGAGTCCCAAAGTCCCCGAGCAATAGTATGATTTAAATAGTGAAGGTATCAATGGCCAGAGATGACACTTGCCACTGATTTCAAAATTTTCTGCTTTCAAACTAACCAAAGTAACATATAAGCTTATACAGTGCTCCACATAATTATACGGTCAATTGATTTTTTCTCAAAATTTCGAAAATTTTGAAAGTTTCGGGAAATCTTCCCATTGAATAATTATCCACATTTAGCAGCATTTCATCTGTTTATAACAAAAAATTACAAAAATAATTGTACATAATCTTATCATAAAATTAACAAAAAAATTGAAAATTTTCTTCCACATAATTATACGGTCAGTAATGAGATATGATGCAAAACGATTCAAAAACGTAAAAATAAACAAAGAACAATTCTTAATAATCAACTGGACCACCATTGCATCTGACTATATCAAAAATACGGTTATCCATTGATATATATAGATTATCAAGAAGTGTTTCATCAACAAGTTTCCATGAAGCGATAATCGCTTTTTTGAGGTCCGAAACATTGTCATAACACTTGTTTCCCTCATAAATTTTTCGTACCATAAATCCCCACACATTTTCGATTATGTTCAAATCAGGAGAACAAGCGGGCCAATTCAAAATTGGGATCTTTCTGTCATTTAACCATTTGATTGTTCGACGAGCACGGTGACACGGCGCTCCATCTTGCATAAAAATAAGCTGGCGGTTGCGATACGAAATTAACATGACCAACGAATTTTTTTTCATTTTTTTCGAAAAAGTGCGAAAAAAAAATCCACATAATTATACGGTCACTTTTATTTTTTGACCTTTTTTCAATTTTTTTTTCAATTTTCAAGTACTCGAAAATTTTTTAAATAAACGTTTATTGTTTTCTAGGTATGAGTAGAGGAAAAAAGCTCACAGAGTATGAAAAAGGTCAAATTGACGCTAAATTAGCCCAAGGGCTCTCTCATCGTCAAATTTCGAGAGATATGGGCCGTTCGCAAGACGTAATTTCTCGATATGCGGCCAATCCAGCAGAATATGGCACGAAAAAGTCTACTGGCCGCCCATCTCTCCTTTCGAACCGAGAAAAGCGTAGAATTCTACGCAGAGCATCAAACTCAGTCATCTCCTGTTCAAAAATCAGAAGCGAACTCAAACTTCCCGTCTCCAATGAAACCGTCCGACGGGTTTTAAGCAAGAGCATGTTTATTAAAAACAGGAAAATGAGGAAAGGACCAATGCTGACCCGAATCCACAGAGAAAATCGATTGCAATTCGCCAAAATGAATCAGCATACTGATTGGACTCAGGTTAGGATTGCAGCTGCACTCTTTAAATTTGGTTTCATATGTCAGGTTATTTTTTCCGATGAAAAAAAGTTTAACTGCGATGGACCAGATGGATTCCGCAATTACTGGCACGATCTTCGTAAACAGAAACTGCGTTATTCCCGCCGAAACTGAAAATGTCTGCGTAATGTTTATTACAAAAATTTTTATCTAAATAGAGTAATGGTAGTTAAATGTGTTGTAAGTCGGAAAACTCGAATTACAATTTAAACATTATCTAAAGTAAGCGTTAGACAACAATAACGAACGAAGCGCAATTTAATTAGTTAACGGATAATAATAACAATAATGGCTAGTCGGGGGAATGGATAGTATGTGAATACAAATAATAATGAAGCAGCACGGTAGGAAAATATAAACAACAGCGAAAACCAATCAAGTAACTCGGGTCCGGGCCTAAAACAATCCAACAACTCAACTTCGTGTATTTGCGCGCCAACTCTGGTGTGTGTGTAAACACCGTGATATTCACCGTAACCGCAGGATTTAAATTGCTAATATCTTTCTTCATATTTTCTTGCTCCTCGCAACAAAATGAAATTATTATACCACCAGATTTTCAATCCATACCAGTGTCACGGCAATTAAAATATATGAAATGATTCCATATGCGAATTTAGTTTTGCCTAATTATTAGTCAAAATAGTTTTTGTGATAGATTTCTTATATACAGAAATAAAAAAAAAGCGCACCATCAATACTGTATTTATTTTTAAAAGATCTAAAATCACATTCCTAAATTGCGCCCAAAATTTGCGAGAGAATAGACATGAAAACCAATACAAATCGAAATTCGACGAAAAAAATTAAACTAGTTTCAGTATAGGTAAAAACATAATTGATTTTTTAAAATTGTACGAGGACAGGAATTGAAACAATAAAACTGAAATAATGAAGTATTTTCGTTATGTTTATTTCAATCAAGGTTTGCAAACAATGGTATTTGGTGTTCAATACCGATTATCCTTGGAGAACATTCATCTTCAAAGATGGTATTTTTGTGCGCCGCAAGTTCACCCAACACTCCGGATGGCAATACCACATTGATCATTGGAAATTGAGGTACAATAATATAGTTTTCTCAAAACCGGACCCCATCAAAATTTCCGCAACATTAATCAAAAGTTATTGCTTCGCAAAACCTTTGAGTTATGTCCGAAATATTATAAATTTAGATTTCTTATCACAAACGCAGCTCGTCGTTGGAGGATCCTCATCATTCGCCCTGTCACGAATCTCTTCAACCTCTATGAATTCTTTAGAGTATTAACCAACTTCTCTGAATACTATGAGAAGTAAAATGGCAGCGAAACAATTTTCGCGGTAATTATGGTATTTCAGACATTCGCCTGACGACAAACCATTGGCAATGATTCGCACATTCCATTTTCAATGGAGGTTGCATGTTGAAGAAGATGAAGTTGGGGGTATTCTTCATGATAAAGTAATACATATAGTGAACAATGATAATTGAGAGTAACAATATTTTATTAGGATATCGGTACAGGAGGAGAAATGCTTCACACTTTGACCAATGTGGTGAAGCATCTTCACGGCTTACAATCAATATCTCTTATTGATTTACAGCTAACTGCGTGGGAAGCTGAACAGTTCATTATTGAAGTATATAGAATGCTAAAACTATGAATTAGAATTTCAAAATTTCCCCAAACTTTTCCAGAGAGCGTCTAGTTGTCGGTTTATTGGACTTGAAGTTGACATCCCTTTAAGCTCATGTGTCTTATGGGATTTTGAAACAAATTCTTTATAATTTTGATCCACGAATTAGTTTTAAAATTCTCCAAGAAAAGGCTTAATACATTATATTTTGAAATTTCATACAATCGAGCTCGAGTGGTGTTGTAATATATTTTTTTAATTTTTGAAAGACCTAATTTTTATAATAGCACAATTCTCTACAAATAGCAGATTTACGAATATCCAGCTCAGACATAATTCAAATAATGATAATATTTTAGAATAAGACTATTACACTTGAGTCAGCTCGAATCTGGCTTGAAAGAGATTTTGTCGGTATTAGTTCGACTTTGCAATCTATTTTTTCAGCTACTCGAAAAATTCTCTACTCAATTACGGTATCTCAGCCTATTGAATGTTACTTTACATGCAAAATCATTTTTACAAATCGGATTATTCCTGAACCTTGAAAAACTTCTAATCTCGCCACAGATGCTTCAAATCGATTCATTGTCATTGATATCGTGTTTACGGCATCTAACAACATTTTGTATTATTCAGGTGGGCGTAGCCATAAGCCGACTAGCATAGTATTCATTCAGGATGAGAAGAGTGTTGCAGCGCCGTGCTGTAACAAGGAAGCATGGAAACAGTTCAAAGCTCAAAATTGTGGGAGAACAAAAGTGTGGCTTATCCTTAAAGGCAAACCGAAAATCCCGCTGATTATCCAGCCATTCGCGCCGGTTTATGGAATAAAAATGGAAATGAGTTCCGGACAATTAACGCATGAAGTCGCCGATGACGTGAGACAATTCCACTCTTCGAGAATATGCTGGAATTGAGTAATGACGACTATTTTCAGATTGTCAATTTCTATTCTGAGACGTTGTGCCAATTCGTGCAATGCGGTTTGGAGAGAATGAAACGAGGAAACAAAATGAGCGAAAGAGCTGATTCGGCGATCGTTCGAATCGCGAGCAGGTTGACTGAATATTTTTTTTTAACTAGGATTCAAAAATTGTGATTTCAATATTCAAACTTTCCAATTTCATAAATTCGCTTTAATTTTTTCAAAATAAAAATAATTTAAACATAACGTGTTACATTAGCATCAGAAATTAATACCACATCTTAAAAAATCATGGAAAATTACTATAATAGTGAAATTATTTATTCAGATGCCGCAATTTAGAAGTTCTCACATTCCGCGAGCACCTTTCCCATGGGACTGCATTGATTCTCGGCGTTTATTCAAAGAGAAACAATTTCAAGCTTATTATCAGGAAAAATGCCATGCTTAAGAGGGTACTCCTTTTTAAGTAGCTCTCATTAATGACCATGTCTTTTAGGTATGCTGGTGTCGTCGCGACCTTCGAGAGTTTGACATTGACTTTGATTGGCTCAAACAAATCTCCAAGAATCGAGACGTCTTGATCAATGAAATCCAAAATCTCACTGAGAATTCATGGACCGTTCTAGAGGACAGAATGTATAAATCGATTTTGACATAAAAGCATATTATTAACATAAAAAAATTTTTCCAAGCTTGTTTTGAGATTTCAAGTCTTAATCCTAAAAGTTCCTTTGCTAATATGACCTCAAGGTCAGAAATATTCTGGAAAAAAAGACCAAGTGAGAACAATGAAAGTCGTCGGCTATTTTCTCAAACAATGCTATTCAACTAAATCGTTTCTGCGAAAACTCGAAATTCAAAATTGACATTTCAATTTATGTTATTGTTATTCTACATGATGTCTGTTGAAATATTAATCTGAATTGGTTATTGAAAAAAAAAAAGAACCCTATTTGGCATGGTAAACACTGCTCTTCGGTTTTCGTTGTCGTTTTTAATTATTATTTATTCTTGTCTGTTTTCCTTGCCTATCATTTTTTTTTCAAGGCACTTGCCATCTCCTTTTTTGCTTTACTATTAGCCTAAAGTTGATATCGAAGAGCCAATTTTGTTGGAAAAATGAAACGGTGTATCGGATTTCGCATCAGAGCGAAAAAATGTCGAAAATTGCAACGACTAAACGTCAAGTTCCAAGTTTATTTTGTGACTTTGCTTGTTTCGCATCACATCTGGCCATTTATGTACAATCAATTGATATGCATAATTTCTTGAACACATGTTTCTCTGGAATTCCAAACTTGTGCTGCCTTCGTTCAAAGTTTATTTCAAAGTTCTTTCCCGATCTCAATACTCCGCATGTATTTCAGATTCCCCGAATTTTACTACTCATGCTAATCCATTAAAAATTCCAAAAACAATTTCGTTGACGAGACCAAAAAAGTTAAGACGCGGATTTCTCCCTAATACATTTGTTTGACTTCTTTTTTCAAATTGAAAGCATACTAGTTTAAATCAGATAGCATTAATAATAAAGTAATTTTTTTTATTTATAAACAACGTATAGTCAGCGTCCGGCGACGCGGGTAGATTTACGGGAATGCGTCTTTTGAAATGGTCTCGCAAGGATTAACAGGTTCTGTCAAATTTTATGGTCCGGTTCGATAATTTTTTAATCGAATGACGTTAGAAATTCAAGGAAATGCGAAACTCATCAAGAAAAATGAAGCAGTTCACGTGAAAACAGCAAAATAAGCAATCACGCGTGGCGAGACCTTTTCAAGGCGCATGCGCTTAAATCTACCCGCGTACAGCAGTCGCCGGACGCCAACTGTATTTCCGTAATAATGTACTATTTTTTGCATACTTAATTAATATGAACTTTTCAAATGTTACTCGATGCAGTTTCAGTATTTGTTAGTAGAATCAGAATTACAAAACCAGTTCAATTTTCACCTGTTTTAGATGAAGTATAAACAAAAACGAAGTTGAGTTCATTGAATTTTTCTAATAAATATTTCCATCAAAATTCTTTACTATAAGCTATAAAATTTTTGTTTTATTAGAATCACAAGGCCGCAATTTTATTATCATTGAGGATAATCGAAATCACGGCAGCCTTCAGAGTTTCATAAGATTATAAATAAGACCATTCAGATTTTTAGACACAAACTGTTAGGACAAAACCACCACCTTGGACTTATTCAACTCCAATGTAAAAATGTTCTCAAAACGTTTAGAAAACCAGTTGAGCGCGTTTTAGACAAAATGAATAATCAAAATGTCTTGATTCACATTTTCTTTTTAACTGTGATAATAATGGGAGATTTTCTGGAGAAGGACTGCGGGGTCAAATTCCCTTGTAAGCTTGTATTATCCCGTTTTAATTTTATTTTTAACATAATACAAAATCCTTGTAGGAATACAATCGGAATTAGAACAATAAGCAAGATTTTTTATTTGGATATTCAAAAATTGAAGATATTCGTTCATTAAGTTCTTAAAACATTGTCTTATTTTGTAGGACAAATAATACGTTTGTTATAATAATAATGATGTATAGGACATTTTTAGGAACAATATCTAAATCACTATTCTTAAATGATTACTCATTCCTCATCATAGTCTCTATGTTTGACCATAATTCACTTCGGCTTATCCTACCTCGTTCACACTGCGTTTGGTTAGTTTTTTTTGCAGCGTTATTATCATTGCGCTCATAAAAGGCACCGCCTCCAATTTCGATTCATTCTGTCGCTCGACGCCGTCTTGCGCATACGACTCCGTCTTCAGTTCGACATGAGTCTTCAACTTGGTTTCATTATCTCATTACTTGTTAGTTCAACCACGGCCAGCATTCTATTCTCCAGTAATTTATTCAACAAACCGCCTGGTGTTGGCGACTCTGAAGATGCGCTCATCCAACAAGCACAACCAGTTGACCCGGTTCCCATTGATGATATCAACGATTTCAAAACGTAAGATTCAAATCGTTGAATTTTTCTAATTTTTTCTTGTTCAGTGAGCACGCACGAAACTGTTTTTTCACGCCGGTTCAATGTTTCCTGCCGCAAACAGAAGCTCACAAGGATATGCAATCCGTTCATAGTGTCTACTATCCAACCCATACGCGTAGAAGTGTCAAAGCTCCATGGTCGTACGCAGAAATGATAAAACGAAGTGGTGATAACCGTTTCTACCATTGGTTGGCACAATTTTAAACAATTGAATAAAATTAATTTAATATGTTGAATCTTGCTGTACTGTATTGTTGAGTTATTGGAGACAAATAAATGCAACCGGGTTAATTGCTTGTATTATTTGTTTTTTAAGAACTATGAATAATTGGTTCCAGAAATTTATAAAATATACTATACACATTTTAGAGTTCCAGAATAAGATTTTAAAGATGAGAAAGTGTTACCTTCTTGGAGCATCATATATATATATGAATTTTTCGTTGTTGAGAATGTGTGACCCTATTATAAATTGATTCAACCGCTCCTCAAATCAAATTACGAGTAATTTCCAAATGTTGCACACAGCAACAAAGAATGCTTTGTTCTTCGTTCCCAAAGACTAAAAATTGTAAAAGTAGATGCTAAACTCCACACAAATAGCGAGTATAGATATAGTTGAGAATATGATTGGAATTTCTTTTAACGTTTGTTGGCTTTTCTGAAGCACAAATCAGCGTAATGTTGTCCCGGAAATAATAAAAGAATGTGTTAAAATATACTTCCTGCTTCTTTTCTTGAAACCTGCTATTTAAAATGTTCGATCTCGTGAATACTAAAATGCCGAAGGGAAAGTACAAAGACCTTACGTAAATTTACAAATATACGATCTCTGATAATATTGAGTTGATTTCTGAATTCTGCGTTCACAGTATTGTTCTATGCATTTGAAGATTATTGATTAATCAACGTTAATGCTTGAATTCTAAACAGCTATTATTTTGCTATTATTTATCACACTTGCCACCCCCCCCCCCTCCGCACATGTCATTTTCTTGATTTTTCCCTTCGAGATTATTGGGATCGCGTGGGGGGGATTCTTTTGTCGAATCCGATGTTTGATGGGAATTTCGCATATTTATAGAATCATAATAGTTTTAAGCTGCATTTCTCAAATTGAGCGGTGATATCAAAAAATTAGAAATCAGAAAATCGAAGTTCGCTAATGGATGGCAATGTTGATGGAATTTTCCCGAATAAGTTCGCATTTCAATTGATAAATAATGACGCCAAACTATCAACAAGGAATTTGACGTGTTTAGTTTGAATTTTAATAGGTTGATTGAAGTCTGTGCAAGAGGAGCAGGAAGTGGGTAATTGTTTGAAAAAAAAATGATTCCATAAAAGACCCACCCACTAATATTCAACGTTTAATCGTCATAACCTGACCTTATCAGTTCCTGCCCTTAGTATAATAAAAAAAAATGATGTTTTCAGTTTAAATATTAATTCAATTTTCATTAAGAACTTTATTATCATAGATCAAATAAATTTGCGTCCAAATCCAAATATGTCAAACAAAACAATTGCATACGCAATGCACTTATTATCTTCGCGCAAAAGACAAAAATCAATTATTTAATAATATGCAAAAATATATGCGACCTACAAGTACTTTATTTTCGCACAAATTTAAAACTAATTGAGAGTTGAATGTCAGAAACTTGTTGACACTATGTGGAACGAGGATAAAGATAAGCCAACGGCAGCTGAAGTTCAAATGGACTGGGGAACTCATATTAGTGGAAAAACTGGAACCAAGAACAAACCGTATAACTGAAACATATTTAGTTTAATTGCATCGCTGGCAATTGGCTTTCTGGTTGTTGCAGATCCACTGTGCTTTGTTGTTCCTTTATGGGTTCCGGCAAAGCTGATAGTGACAGTGTCGATCTACGGAATTATTATTGAACTATACTAATAATATTTTACACATACCGATTGTTTTCCACTCTGGGTGACAGTGGGGGCATTGATAACAATTTCATCTCCGTTATAAATGTATGTACCTTCACCTCCGGCAAGAGCAACAACTGTGTAAGCAGCAAACTCGAATTCCGGTGATGTGTTCAGCAAAAAGCTCTTCTCCAATGCAAGATCATTGTTAAGCAGAAACTGCAGATCAATGGCGATTCCCTGAAAACAGGACAATGTCAATGACGACAATTGATTATGCATATAAGGACGCGCGTCAACCGTTTCTGTCCTTATCATCAAATTACAATTTTTAGCTTGTTATATTCAAATGTCGTTAAAAATGCACCACGCGTTGGACATTAATGACGATGATGAGTCATTTGCAGCCGTTTCCGAAAAGATTCGTCGTAGATCAACGATAAATCTCGGAAATACGCGACAAAGGTATTTATAAAAATTGCGATTTCGTTATAGTTTTCCGAAATGAAGCAAAAGGCAACATTTTCAGAACTTTGCGACTATTCAGATTGAAAGTCTACAATTTTCTAGAAAAGCCTTTAAATGCAGCATCAGCACCGTATCACTCATTAATATTCACCTTAGTCATTATCAATATAATATTGGGAGCAGCAGCTTCTGCTAATGATGATTTAGTGTCATGTAGGTTATAGTTAAGGTGTCAAAGATTTATTGTAGAAAATTATAGGGTCCCATTTCTACCTCGAAGTTGTTCTCGTTTTATTTTTTATTCTTGAATTCATTGTTCGCCTCTGGTCAGTTAAAGCAGATGCAAAATATCGAAGTCGATGGGGTATTATAGTACTCTAATTTCAATATTAATATAAATTTAATTTAATTTTAGGCCGCATATACTATTTATTTCATACGGTAACCCTCATTGATCTATGTATTATACCAGCAACGATATTACTCCTTGTTTTCGAAAGCCGATATGTTGACGGAATAACTTTAGACAGCTTGCGTTTCATACAAGTTATCAGTAATCGAGGTTCCGGCTGATAATTTGTTTGTTTTTAGATCTTACGCCTTTTTCATGTTGATCGACAGATGGCCACGTGGAAGTTGTTGAAAAAAATGATAATGTTAAGCAAGTTTGTGGAATTTCATAGAGAAATTTTTGCGAAAATTCAATTTTCAGATGGCATTTATTTGCTGCATACTATATCACAATATTTTTACTCATCACTATGGCCACCATTATCTATTCCACAGAAGCTTACGCGCAAGGATTAGAAGATCAAGGATATGGACTAAATGGTCCAAATGAGACAGTTCCAACGTTCCCAACAATGGCTCATTCCTGGTGGTTCACAGTAGTTACCGTACTCACAATTGGTTATGGAGACATTGTGCCGAAAGGGGCATTCACAAAAGTTGTTGTATGCATTCTCGGATTTTTGGCGTTTTGCACATTTCAGGCGGCAAACACTCAAATCTCCGTGGGTGTGTTTTTCAACTATATTATTAGCGTTATTTAACTAGCAAAAAATGCATTTAGCTGATGATTGATCCCTACATAGAACATTTGAAATTAATTATGGTCTTATATGCCATAAATATGCGTTCTCGAGTTTATATTCAAATGAATATTTTTGTTTCTCAGGTATGACTTTGATGATGGAGGAAGAGAATAAGGAAAAGTGTCAGTCTCGTCTTCGAAATATCGCGGCTTCTACTATTCAAGTATGGTGGAGATACCATTTGGCTACCAATTGGAAGCCACATATTCGTTACGTTTACTTTACTCATGTTTGTTATAAGTTATACGTGACTGAAGAACGAATCAACCAAAATCGAGCACTCGCCAAAAAAATTCGGGAAAAGTTGGAAAGGTATTAGATATTATAATGGTCCAATTAGCTAACATTTTTCAGAAAAAAATCGCAGAAAAAGAAGTCGATTGTTAATCAAGGCTCGGTTACAGCAGAATTACTGAAGTTGGGAATCAAAGGAGCTGTGAAACCAGTTATTGAGGTACATATCATTTTTTTTAATTACAGTAATTTTTGCTTTAATCTACATATTTCAGGCAGATAGAAATGATAAAGTCGCCGCGTTCCAAAGAAGAACAGTGAGTATATCATCGTTTCAAGAAAACATTTTTTTTTTTCAGCAAAGCGAAGAACAAACCACTATGACTGAAGGCTATAGCTCATCAGTAAGATTTGTAAACGATGCTTATATAATAATAATCGTATTACAGAAAAAGCGTGTACTCTTTGCTGAGCGTCGAAATCATACTGTAGAAACTTCAATGTCCTCATCGTTAGATATTTCTGATGTTGACGCTCATATTGAAATGCGGAATATTCTCGCAGAAAATGTTGATGATTTTACGCCCGAGGGTAATTCGATTAATTATTAGCAATTAATTCATAATTCTGATTAAGAAGTTGATATAAGCTTGCTGATGAAATATCGACCGTTATTGCGTTTCTACAACTTTATTCTATTCCGATTTTTAATGAAGAAATTCAGAGTAATTTGATTCAAACTATTTTAAGTGCTATATTTTCTTCTTAGAATCAACGAAAAGCCGGCGAGCTTTTGACGATTGAAGAAGAAATCTCAGAAAGGGAAAATGCGAGAAATATTAAGATGAAAGAGGCAGCATCAATATTTTATATATCCTCGTAATTGATTTAATTACAGCTCGAAGCTACTATTATTTCTCTTATCGGAAAACCAACAATTTCTCCATTCGACTATTCGGGAAGAAAAATCTCACTTCTTGAAAGAATTGACTATTGTGAAAGAAAAATGGACGAAATGGAGATGAAAGTTGAACGTATTCAAGAAATCACCCTTCGAATAGTGGATCTCGTAGAGTAATCGTTATTTTTATAATTCCTTCTAATGTTTCCATTTAGGGGAAAAATTGGCCACGGACGACCACCTAAACATCCTGGGAAAAAAGTTCGCCGTCATGCGCCAATTCCCGAGCTCGACAATGTCGATGATGAAGAAGACGATGAGGACGACACAACGGAATGAATCTTTGTCATTTTTTTACAAGCCGCTAGTCATAAAATATATGTATCCACGTGCTTCTTATCAGAATTTTGGTGTTTTCACACTTACGTTGATTTTGGTGAACCATCCGTGATAGTTAATATCGCCTGACGCCTCTTGCAAATAGAATCCGTACCAATTGGAGAAGCTGGTTACGGTCTTTTCAGTGATTTCACCAACAAAAACTGATTTGAATCCGCAACTTCCTGTGACAGATTTTCTCGCGTATGGCAAAAACCACAAGTTATAAAGTTGAGTCTTAAAACTGGCTTTGTCATTGGTCGCCAAACCTGAAATTTCTGAATTTTCATCGGTATGAATTTTGGCTATACCGAGAGATTGAAGGAATGTCCATGCGGCGGTCATTGGTGTAGTTTCGACAATCGTATCAATGAAGTTGGCAATTGCAGTAGAGAAATCAGAATCAATGGGAATTTCACTGTCATGTTGATAGAATTTCTAAACATTTTTCGAGTTTTAACCACTTAACAAGAGTTGCCTACCGAAAGGGTGGCAATTTGTGTGTAAATTGGTCCGGCGTTGACAGATCCATCAACCTGGGTGAATAAGGGATCCTTAGCGTTGTCATGATCTGGTGATTTCTTAGAAGCCATGTTCTAGAAAGCTTGAAGTAGTTCAAATTTTTTTTCTCTTCTACCTGATAGTTGAGAGTCACGAGTGAATCGGTTCTTGTGTCCTGACTTGCTATCGTAGTAAGGAAGTTGGTCACAGCAGCAGCATCCCGATTAATTGGAACACCTTAATACCCTTTGTTTCATGTTGTTTCAAAATCAGATCTTACTGTATGTGTAGTGGAAGAGTATGGCGGCGAGAAGAACGTTGGTGAAATTCCAAGTCTGCATAGTTCTGCAATAAACGAATATGGAAATGTCACTGATTTTTAAACTATCGCTAGCATACCTAAATGGCTCTTATCACACATTTCAAACCCGCTTTTATCTGTTTCCCCAGCTCCTGTATCTGCATGATTCGTGATGACGCCTATTCGATTTTACTACCGATGAAACGACATCAAAGAATTTTATGTCATGGACAGAGCATTCAGACAAAGTGCAACAGATCATTGCTGCCGTTTTCCAAGAAATTTGATTATAATACCGGGTCATGAAGCGAACAGAAAATTCAAATACCTCCGCAATTGAATCCATTGAAAGTTCAAACGGTTTTCATAATATTTTCTAGTATTTATGCATCGAGTCTTCATTATGTATAAGGAAATATGTGAATTGATTATTTTCTCATATCGATCCCTGAAAAAAGTAAAGTCTCTTTTGAATTTTTTAGTTTCTCCTCAAACATCTGGAAGCCTCAATGCAAAATTTATCATGTTTGCCGTTGAGAAAATCTCTTTATGTCGACAACATCTGGCGTTGTGTTAAACAACCTAAGCATTATATCATTGTGATGTGGCCCACGGAAAGGTTCTATAGAAGCATATGTAAGTATGTACATGTCATATTACAAATGAGAAAGAAGCCAAAAAAGCTTCCTCAGCAGGCGCCTTGTTTCCTCTAACATATTGAAGTCTTACCAAAGTGTCAACAGTAATACATTTTCTTCGTGACGTGAAAACTTAGACATGTGCACATGTGTTCGAAATCATATTGCCTCACGGTATTGGTGATCATTAACATAAATCTCGACGATCATTTCATCCGAGCATCTGAGCAGATATAAATATTAACATAATTAGCTACAGACATTCAGTCTTGACAGATTATACTGTTTCAGTTTCGAATTTAAAAAAAAACTCACAAACCCAGACAGTAAAAGTTAATACAGGGATTTTTGCCCTTCTCATGAATTATTCATAACGTTCGTTATAAGACCACCATTTCAAATATTGCACTGAAACTATCTACCGACATTTTCATGAATCGGCAAGAATTCTACACTCTCCTGTTTTTATTTTCGCTGATAACGTGCAGTGTAAAATGCGTCACGCTCATCTGGCATTAGTACTTATCGGTATCTCAAATTACTCGGATTTCATTTCACTTTATTAACGTTTTTGTTTTCTCGCTATATCGAACAACATTTTTTTCATATACTATGCCGTCGTTGATCATTTAAACATAGATTTTGTTCTATGCGCTCCACATTTACCGATAAAACGTGTTGTTTGAATCCGGGAACAACGTGAGACCATCGATAAAAATGCAAAAGTTATCAGTAATAAAATGCGAGAAATTTGAAAGTAGTTCGTACCTTGAATTTAATTTCAATTCCTAACAGATTTATTTTTGAATGAATGGAACTATTGGAATATTTTTTTAAATATTCAAATCCCTTTACTTATTTAGTATATTTTGAGTACGGAATTTCAACTATCAAAGAGTGTGATCTATTATACTACGATCAAATATTCATCGTAGTTTAGTTCATTCGGTTTTTTTTTTTTTCGGTTGTTTATATGTAGTTTTGAAAAAAGCCAAGAGATTCTTTTGAAAGGAATTAAAAGTTTATTGTAAAGGTTCAATGCTGAAAATCTCACTGGTCATGGTCTCTTCGACACGACTACATATTTTAAAAATGTTCTGGTCTCGAACTTGTTGAACTGAAAATTTGACGTAGCTGTGATAAATAAATTCTTGTCTCAAGCAGAGTTTCTGATAACAACTTCCGATTGCACCCAAATGTTACGAAATAGGTCATAAGTAATACGAATGACTGCATTTTGGAAAATATTTGGAAAGCACTGACAAGGGTCATCGTTTTTAAACATATTCACGGTTTTTTTTTCAAAATTGACTTCTATAATCAACGGAAAATTCTCAATTAACTGTGAATGTTACTACCTACAACACCTGGGTTTTGAAAATTTGAATCTGAAATTAATGTGAAATTTTCTACAAACATTTCAGTCACTTATGTATTACAGTAATTGATAATAAATATATGAGCCAATTAAATTTTCAGGAAACTTCTTGGCACATTCCGTTCCCGAAACCCTCAAACACATAAAGAATTTATGCCAACGACAAATTCTTACATCTATTTAATAATGAATGCCATTTTTAAATTTTCAACAAATTTGTTGATATTCGTCACCAATTTATGACGAAAATATTTGTTTCCTTGAGCAAACACCTTAAAAAAACCACAAGCAATCAACAAAATTTTAAACGGATAAGAAAAGAAAATTTCAAAAACTACAGGCATATAAAATGAAAACGGAATATTGTGTAGTAGTTAGATTAAGAAAGAAATTCAGAATTAGTCTAGATTGACACGTTGAGAAATTTTGCTACCTTTTTACAATTGCTTAAAGACTAAAAAAGTGAGCTGCAGAAGATCTGTTAATCATTGTCGGTAAATGGTGACAATTTCTTAGCACACCTAAAGACTTGTCGTGAATTAATAGTAATCCTTCTACAACGTTTCAGCATGTCTATAAGAAATTACCAGAATTTTGTTATAAAATAAAAAATTCGAAGCGAAAGAATGAAAAGCAAGAAATTGCATTTTCGTTGCAGAAAATGTGGTAATACAATACACATCAGTACCCAACTTTCCCATTTTTTTTCAAATAAAACTACACATGACCTTCTAAAAAACAATTTTCACTTTTCCTCACTTCATTTCACCTTCACTATCATACCATATTTGCCTTTCCAGGAACGGCAAACACTGGTGACTCATAACATTCACTCTATCTTTCGCCCCCGTTGCAAAATTTTTTTTTATAAAACAATAATTTCGCCATTCCGCTACAATATTCTACATTTTCTTTTTGTCGTTTTAATTATTTTTTTGTGTTGTTTTAGTCAGAAAGAAAGAAAAACGATACTATATAAAACCGGTGTTGTATTCAAATTTTGCAGCTTTTCCCCGAAAATGCCGATCATCACAACGACTACCACAAGAACCACGAGGACGTACACCAGCGCGCACGGAACTAATGGGTAAGTCTTTTTGTGCCGTTCTTTTGCCTTCATCAAACATCTTCTCATCTTGTGATCAAATTCCATGAGTGTTATTGACAATTGTCGAAATGTTTTTCGGTTGGACCCCTTTTTTCCTTCCTTCCTCTCACCTCCAATCGACTGTCTCTCCGTATTATGTATCGTTTAGTGCCAAATCATTTGATCGTGTCAAATTCAAGGTTCCGTTTTTGTTATTTTTGTTGTTGACCGTATAATTATGTGGAGCACTGTAGAAGATGGCTCTACTATGTATTTGTTTTATTTTTTTTTTCGTTAGGGCATCATTCTGGACGCACATTGAAAATGTGTCAGTTGTCGCGAAAAAAAAGGAATTTGATTTCAAATTGATTTTCTAATTAGTAGCACAAGATGTTTGGTCCCTATTGCTCGGCTTTTTAGAGCTTGGCACATCTAGTATCCAGCTATTCAAATGGGGAATATTTTTAGAACGGGGAAATCGATTACGGTATTTTGAGGATTAAACAATCTGTGTACATTTCAAGGTTTTATTCGTTTTCTGTTTCTTGTTCTTGGCAAATAGTGTTCCTTGTTAACGATTGTTTCCCATAGTATAAATGTTCTTAATGTTTTCAACGCATTTTGTGTTCTTTTATCAACTAAACCCAAATTCTGACAACGTTGGGAAGGGAAGGGGATGTAAAAACGCAGATTAAAGAAAGCTGTTGTATAGTGTTTTCATCCCAATTGAACTCATGTAATTTTTTGAGTCATCAGCGAGGTGGTTTCCAAGGTCAGTATACGCCTCAAAATTTACCGACATAAAGGAGCGTCCTGTTTTCAAAAATTTTTTTTTGATTCTCTTGTGGTCGACAAGACAACAGAATTTCAACGCCTGACCATAAACCTTGAATTTGACACGATCAAATGATTTGGCACTAAACGATACATAATACGGAGAGACAGTCGATTGGAGGTGAGAGGAAGGAAGGAAAAAAGGGGTCCAACCGAAAAACATTTCGACAATTGTCAATAACACTCATGGAATTTGATCACAAGATGAGAAGATGTTTGATGAAGGCAAAAGAACGGCACAAAAAGACTTACCCATTAGTTCCGTGCGCGCTGGTGTACGTCCTCGTGGTTCTTGTGGTAGTCGTTGTGATGATCGGCATTTTCGGGGAAAAGCTGCAAAATTTGAATACAACACCGGTTTTATATAGTATCGTTTTTCTTTCTTTCTGACTAAAACAACACAAAAAAATAATTAAAACGACAAAAAGAAAATGTAGAATATTGTAGCGGAATGGCGAAATTATTGTTTTATAAAAAAAAATTTTGCAACGGGGGCGAAAGATAGAGTGAATGTTATGAGTCACCAGTGTTTGCCGTTCCTGGAAAGGCAAATATGGTATGATAGTGAAGGTGAAATGAAGTGAGGAAAAGTGAAAATTGTTTTTTAGAAGGTCATGTGTAGTTTTATTTGAAAAAAAATGGGAAAGTTGGGTACTGATGTGTATTGTATTACCACATTTTCTGCAACGAAAATGCAATTTCTTGCTTTTCATTCTTTCGCTTCGGAATTTTTTATTTTATAACAAAATTCTGGTAATTTCTTATAGACATGCTGAAACGTTGTAGAAGGATTACTATTAATTCACGACAAGTCTTTAGGTGTGCTAAGAAATTGTCACCATTTACCGACAATGATTAACAGATCTTCTGCAGCTCACTTTTTTAGTCTTTAAGCAATTGTAAAAAGGTAGCAAAATTTCTCAACGTGTCAATCTAGACTAATTCTGAATTTCTTTCTTAATCTAACTACTACACAATATTCCGTTTTCATTTTATATGCCTGTAGTTTTTGAAATTTTCTTTTCTTATCCGTTTAAAATTTTGTTGATTGCTTGTGGTTTTTTTAAGGTGTTTGCTCAAGGAAACAAATATTTTCGTCATAAATTGGTGACGAATATCAACAAATTTGTTGAAAATTTAAAAATGGCATTCATTATTAAATAGATGTAAGAATTTGTCGTTGGCATAAATTCTTTATGTGTTTGAGGGTTTCGGGAACGGAATGTGCCAAGAAGTTTCCTGAAAATTTAATTGGCTCATATATTTATTATCAATTACTGTAATACATAAGTGACTGAAATGTTTGTAGAAAATTTCACATTAATTTCAGATTCAAATTTTCAAAACCCAGGTGTTGTAGGTAGTAACATTCACAGTTAATTGAGAATTTTCCGTTGATTATAGAAGTCAATTTTGAAAAAAAAAACCGTGAATATGTTTAAAAACGATGACCCTTGTCAGTGCTTTCCAAATATTTTCCAAAATGCAGTCATTCGTATTACTTATGACCTATTTCGTAACATTTGGGTGCAATCGGAAGTTGTTATCAGAAACTCTGCTTGAGACAAGAATTTATTTATCACAGCTACGTCAAATTTTCAGTTCAACAAGTTCGAGACCAGAACATTTTTAAAATATGTAGTCGTGTCGAAGAGACCATGACCAGTGAGATTTTCAGCATTGAACCTTTACAATAAACTTTTAATTCCTTTCAAAAGAATCTCTTGGCTTTTTTCAAAACTACATATAAACAACCGAAAAAAAAAACAAGCCGAATGAACTAAACTACGATGAATATTTGATCGTAGTATAATAGATCACACTCTTTGATAGTTGAAATTCCGTACTCAAAATATACTAAATAAGTAAAGGGATTTGAATATTTAAAAAAATATTCCAATAGTTCCATTCATTCAAAAATAAATCTGTTAGGAATTGAAATTAAATTCAAGGTACGAACTACTTTCAAATTTCTCGCATTTTATTA
This sequence comes from Caenorhabditis bovis, assembly GCA_902829315.1. Lineage (NCBI taxonomy): Eukaryota > Metazoa > Nematoda > Chromadorea > Rhabditida > Rhabditidae > Caenorhabditis > Caenorhabditis bovis. Next base: position 2,253,612 of record CADEPM010000002.1, read on the forward strand.
CTGATAACTTTTGCATTTTTATCGATGGTCTCACGTTGTTCCCGGATTCAAACAACACGTTTTATCGGTAAATGTGGAGCGCATAGAACAAAATCTATGTTTAAATGATCAACGACGGCATAGTATATGAAAAAAAATGTTGTTCGATATAGCGAGAAAACAAAAACGTTAATAAAGTGAAATGAAATCCGAGTAATTTGAGATACCGATAAGTACTAATGCCAGATGAGCGTGACGCATTTTACACTGCACGTTATCAGCGAAAATAAAAACAGGAGAGTGTAGAATTCTTGCCGATTCATGAAAATGTCGGTAGATAGTTTCAGTGCAATATTTGAAATGGTGGTCTTATAACGAACGTTATGAATAATTCATGAGAAGGGCAAAAATCCCTGTATTAACTTTTACTGTCTGGGTTTGTGAGTTTTTTTTTAAATTCGAAACTGAAACAGTATAATCTGTCAAGACTGAATGTCTGTAGCTAATTATGTTAATATTTATATCTGCTCAGATGCTCGGATGAAATGATCGTCGAGATTTATGTTAATGATCACCAATACCGTGAGGCAATATGATTTCGAACACATGTGCACATGTCTAAGTTTTCACGTCACGAAGAAAATGTATTACTGTTGACACTTTGGTAAGACTTCAATATGTTAGAGGAAACAAGGCGCCTGCTGAGGAAGCTTTTTTGGCTTCTTTCTCATTTGTAATATGACATGTACATACTTACATATGCTTCTATAGAACCTTTCCGTGGGCCACATCACAATGATATAATGCTTAGGTTGTTTAACACAACGCCAGATGTTGTCGACATAAAGAGATTTTCTCAACGGCAAACATGATAAATTTTGCATTGAGGCTTCCAGATGTTTGAGGAGAAACTAAAAAATTCAAAAGAGACTTTACTTTTTTCAGGGATCGATATGAGAAAATAATCAATTCACATATTTCCTTATACATAATGAAGACTCGATGCATAAATACTAGAAAATATTATGAAAACCGTTTGAACTTTCAATGGATTCAATTGCGGAGGTATTTGAATTTTCTGTTCGCTTCATGACCCGGTATTATAATCAAATTTCTTGGAAAACGGCAGCAATGATCTGTTGCACTTTGTCTGAATGCTCTGTCCATGACATAAAATTCTTTGATGTCGTTTCATCGGTAGTAAAATCGAATAGGCGTCATCACGAATCATGCAGATACAGGAGCTGGGGAAACAGATAAAAGCGGGTTTGAAATGTGTGATAAGAGCCATTTAGGTATGCTAGCGATAGTTTAAAAATCAGTGACATTTCCATATTCGTTTATTGCAGAACTATGCAGACTTGGAATTTCACCAACGTTCTTCTCGCCGCCATACTCTTCCACTACACATACAGTAAGATCTGATTTTGAAACAACATGAAACAAAGGGTATTAAGGTGTTCCAATTAATCGGGATGCTGCTGCTGTGACCAACTTCCTTACTACGATAGCAAGTCAGGACACAAGAACCGATTCACTCGTGACTCTCAACTATCAGGTAGAAGAGAAAAAAAATTTGAACTACTTCAAGCTTTCTAGAACATGGCTTCTAAGAAATCACCAGATCATGACAACGCTAAGGATCCCTTATTCACCCAGGTTGATGGATCTGTCAACGCCGGACCAATTTACACACAAATTGCCACCCTTTCGGTAGGCAACTCTTGTTAAGTGGTTAAAACTCGAAAAATGTTTAGAAATTCTATCAACATGACAGTGAAATTCCCATTGATTCTGATTTCTCTACTGCAATTGCCAACTTCATTGATACGATTGTCGAAACTACACCAATGACCGCCGCATGGACATTCCTTCAATCTCTCGGTATAGCCAAAATTCATACCGATGAAAATTCAGAAATTTCAGGTTTGGCGACCAATGACAAAGCCAGTTTTAAGACTCAACTTTATAACTTGTGGTTTTTGCCATACGCGAGAAAATCTGTCACAGGAAGTTGCGGATTCAAATCAGTTTTTGTTGGTGAAATCACTGAAAAGACCGTAACCAGCTTCTCCAATTGGTACGGATTCTATTTGCAAGAGGCGTCAGGCGATATTAACTATCACGGATGGTTCACCAAAATCAACGTAAGTGTGCAAACACCAAAATTCTGATAAGAAGCACGTGGATACATATATTTTATGACTAGCGGCTTGTAAAAAAATGACAAAGATTCATTCCGTTGTGTCGTCCTCATCGTCTTCTTCATCATCGACATTGTCGAGCTCGGGAATTGGCGCATGACGGCGAACTTTTTTCCCAGGATGTTTAGGTGGTCGTCCGTGGCCAATTTTTCCCCTAAATGGAAACATTAGAAGGAATTATAAAAATAACGATTACTCTACGAGATCCACTATTCGAAGGGTGATTTCTTGAATACGTTCAACTTTCATCTCCATTTCGTCCATTTTTCTTTCACAATAGTCAATTCTTTCAAGAAGTGAGATTTTTCTTCCCGAATAGTCGAATGGAGAAATTGTTGGTTTTCCGATAAGAGAAATAATAGTAGCTTCGAGCTGTAATTAAATCAATTACGAGGATCTATAAAATATTGATGCTGCCTCTTTCATCTTAATATTTCTCGCATTTTCCCTTTCTGAGATTTCTTCTTCAATCGTCAAAAGCTCGCCGGCTTTTCGTTGATTCTAAGAAGAAAATATAGCACTTAAAATAGTTTGAATCAAATTACTCTGAATTTCTTCATTAAAAATCGGAATAGAATAAAGTTGTAGAAACGCAATAACGGTCGATATTTCATCAGCAAGCTTATATCAACTTCTTAATCAGAATTATGAATTAATTGCTAATAATTAATCGAATTACCCTCGGGCGTAAAATCATCAACATTTTCTGCGAGAATATTCCGCATTTCAATATGAGCGTCAACATCAGAAATATCTAACGATGAGGACATTGAAGTTTCTACAGTATGATTTCGACGCTCAGCAAAGAGTACACGCTTTTTCTGTAATACGATTATTATTATATAAGCATCGTTTACAAATCTTACTGATGAGCTATAGCCTTCAGTCATAGTGGTTTGTTCTTCGCTTTGCTGAAAAAAAAAAATGTTTTCTTGAAACGATGATATACTCACTGTTCTTCTTTGGAACGCGGCGACTTTATCATTTCTATCTGCCTGAAATATGTAGATTAAAGCAAAAATTACTGTAATTAAAAAAAATGATATGTACCTCAATAACTGGTTTCACAGCTCCTTTGATTCCCAACTTCAGTAATTCTGCTGTAACCGAGCCTTGATTAACAATCGACTTCTTTTTCTGCGATTTTTTTCTGAAAAATGTTAGCTAATTGGACCATTATAATATCTAATACCTTTCCAACTTTTCCCGAATTTTTTTGGCGAGTGCTCGATTTTGGTTGATTCGTTCTTCAGTCACGTATAACTTATAACAAACATGAGTAAAGTAAACGTAACGAATATGTGGCTTCCAATTGGTAGCCAAATGGTATCTCCACCATACTTGAATAGTAGAAGCCGCGATATTTCGAAGACGAGACTGACACTTTTCCTTATTCTCTTCCTCCATCATCAAAGTCATACCTGAGAAACAAAAATATTCATTTGAATATAAACTCGAGAACGCATATTTATGGCATATAAGACCATAATTAATTTCAAATGTTCTATGTAGGGATCAATCATCAGCTAAATGCATTTTTTGCTAGTTAAATAACGCTAATAATATAGTTGAAAAACACACCCACGGAGATTTGAGTGTTTGCCGCCTGAAATGTGCAAAACGCCAAAAATCCGAGAATGCATACAACAACTTTTGTGAATGCCCCTTTCGGCACAATGTCTCCATAACCAATTGTGAGTACGGTAACTACTGTGAACCACCAGGAATGAGCCATTGTTGGGAACGTTGGAACTGTCTCATTTGGACCATTTAGTCCATATCCTTGATCTTCTAATCCTTGCGCGTAAGCTTCTGTGGAATAGATAATGGTGGCCATAGTGATGAGTAAAAATATTGTGATATAGTATGCAGCAAATAAATGCCATCTGAAAATTGAATTTTCGCAAAAATTTCTCTATGAAATTCCACAAACTTGCTTAACATTATCATTTTTTTCAACAACTTCCACGTGGCCATCTGTCGATCAACATGAAAAAGGCGTAAGATCTAAAAACAAACAAATTATCAGCCGGAACCTCGATTACTGATAACTTGTATGAAACGCAAGCTGTCTAAAGTTATTCCGTCAACATATCGGCTTTCGAAAACAAGGAGTAATATCGTTGCTGGTATAATACATAGATCAATGAGGGTTACCGTATGAAATAAATAGTATATGCGGCCTAAAATTAAATTAAATTTATATTAATATTGAAATTAGAGTACTATAATACCCCATCGACTTCGATATTTTGCATCTGCTTTAACTGACCAGAGGCGAACAATGAATTCAAGAATAAAAAATAAAACGAGAACAACTTCGAGGTAGAAATGGGACCCTATAATTTTCTACAATAAATCTTTGACACCTTAACTATAACCTACATGACACTAAATCATCATTAGCAGAAGCTGCTGCTCCCAATATTATATTGATAATGACTAAGGTGAATATTAATGAGTGATACGGTGCTGATGCTGCATTTAAAGGCTTTTCTAGAAAATTGTAGACTTTCAATCTGAATAGTCGCAAAGTTCTGAAAATGTTGCCTTTTGCTTCATTTCGGAAAACTATAACGAAATCGCAATTTTTATAAATACCTTTGTCGCGTATTTCCGAGATTTATCGTTGATCTACGACGAATCTTTTCGGAAACGGCTGCAAATGACTCATCATCGTCATTAATGTCCAACGCGTGGTGCATTTTTAACGACATTTGAATATAACAAGCTAAAAATTGTAATTTGATGATAAGGACAGAAACGGTTGACGCGCGTCCTTATATGCATAATCAATTGTCGTCATTGACATTGTCCTGTTTTCAGGGAATCGCCATTGATCTGCAGTTTCTGCTTAACAATGATCTTGCATTGGAGAAGAGCTTTTTGCTGAACACATCACCGGAATTCGAGTTTGCTGCTTACACAGTTGTTGCTCTTGCCGGAGGTGAAGGTACATACATTTATAACGGAGATGAAATTGTTATCAATGCCCCCACTGTCACCCAGAGTGGAAAACAATCGGTATGTGTAAAATATTATTAGTATAGTTCAATAATAATTCCGTAGATCGACACTGTCACTATCAGCTTTGCCGGAACCCATAAAGGAACAACAAAGCACAGTGGATCTGCAACAACCAGAAAGCCAATTGCCAGCGATGCCGACCTACAAGTACTTTATTTTTGCACAAATTTAAAACTAATTGAGAGTTGAATGTCAGAAACTTGTTGACACTATGTGGAACGAGGATAAAGATAAGCCAACGGCAGCTGAAGTTCAAATGGACTGGGGAACTCATATTAGTGGAAAAACTGGAACCAAGAACAAACCGTATAACTGAAACATATTTAGTTTAATTTATAGTAGTATCTCACTTTCAGATTGTTCAGCAAGGTTGATGAGACTCTTTTTAAAAAGAAGCAATATGCTGACTTGATCACCACTTATGACAAGAATTTGTTGACTCCTGATGTATTCAATGGATCTGTCGATTTGAATAAATTTTAATCATTTCTAGGTATGCAAAGCCGAGCCTGCTATGAGTGGATTCCGAAAGCAATACTTCCAAACTGTTTTCAATACCTTCACTGCAACTCCAATGTTCGCTTCGGCCTTCAACTATCTCAAAGAAAAGAGTACGATTTTCAAAACTTGATCTTACTATTTACATTGGTTGTTTAATTCACCTAAAGCCTTATTAAATTGTTAAGCTTCTTGAGGAATCTTGGCTTCATTATAATATTCACAATAACTTCGAATGTTTCAGATATCCATGGAACGAACACTTTGGATAATTTCAAGTCTTCGGTTCTCTGGCCTCTTTGGTTTGGAGTTTACACAAGATGCAAAGGACCATTGGGTAGCTCAGGTAAAACAAACATCAAACGGTTTGTAGGCTACACACTATAATAACTTTTGCGTTAAAAAAACATCTGCACCGCTACTTGTTCAATTCGGCTGTTTAGGTTGGGAGCACGTGTTCTCCGGAGAAATCAAAGGAAATGGAGTAGACGGACAACACGACTGGGTTCGATATTATTTACAGCAGAAGGCTGACAAGATTGTCTACGACGGATACTATGAGCATGCTGACGTACTTAAGACTTTGATGAAACTTGATAGAAATTCTTCGAATTTTAGAATTTGATCGGAACATTCCAGTACACTTGGTTGGGAGCCACAAAGCCGAAAGGAGGATTCATCACAGGAACTTCACCAGGTGAGAATGTTTGAGATCAATTAGTTGTTAAACTACAACTACTACAAACTACTCAAGAATTGTTGACATTTCATCGTCCATAAATCAACAAATTTTAGCATTCGACTTTTCAATTTTAACTGTTTGCGCGCTGGCACATGGAAATGGAGCCCATTGTCAATTTAACTTGAATGGACACCGAATCACTGTGACCTCTTACACTCAAGCTTGTGGAGATCAGAGCGGTAATTATTATATTTGAAAGCAATTAAAGGATTTATTACATTTTAGGAACATGCTTGGCAACGGCATACCCAAGTCTGTGAGACACCGAAACTACCATATATGAACTAGACACGAAATTCCTTTGAACATATGTGTACATAGTTTTTTTTTTATTATCCTGCCTACTAAATGACGGTCAACAACAATAAAAGCTTTTGCATTCATGTTCCAGCTTTTTGAAAAGAATAAACTGCCGTATATAACAAACCACTTATGTTTGGAAAATGTTTGTATGTGTGAAATGTATTTCGCTTTGAAATAATAATATATAAAAAAAAACTAATTCAAATATTCGAACGTGATTTTTTTCAGTTTCAATTCTATAAATAATTTGTCATCTTCGTGACAGCGAATTTTAAAACCGATGCATTTTTTGTTTGTTTATCTCTCATTCGGCGCTCAACAAATGTTATTGCCTGAAAAATAACATATGTTTTTTTTTAGTTTTTTTGCAAAATAGAAAAAAAACAAATCCAAAATATGTGTATACTATACAGAATGAATATATGAATATTTATTCACCTGCGATGTGAAATAAATTTAATGATTAATATTGAATACGACACAACAACGAATAACCAGTAACTAATCGAAGAAAGAGGAAATAATGGATGTCAAAACAATGTAAACACTACTAGAAAAATTGTCTGCAATAGAATCCGTAGAGTCGAAATGAATGAGAATCGAAAGTTGGTTTCAAAATACATGATAGATCACAACAATTATTAGCGAAATTATTGGTGGGGGCAATTATGTATTGGTTATTACCGGTATTGTAAAACGCAAAAATATCCTATTGAAATGAGTCGCGCGCTCCTAGACTGATCCATTTGTCATTGGCTCTTGGTTAAGCGGCTGCATTTCGACGTTTTGCTCATTGTTATCAAGCTCTTGAGAATCCTTAACATTATAAGTTATATATCGAACAATGTCAATAGAACAAACTTTTAGTGGGGCGAGTAATGTCCGCGCTGCCACAATGCAGGTCACAATGGCTAAAATAAATTCGATGCTCGCTGCCGCAATCATGCCAGCGTCAAGTCGAACATCAGTACCCAGTCGAGTCATGTTTCTGAAAACAGCAATATGTTTTTTTTTTTTTTTGAGGAATTTTCATCAAAACAAATAGTCGGCGTTGAACTAACAATGTTTCATAGTGCTTAGAAATTACAATTTGTTGTTTAACATCAAAAAATGGGCGAAAATGTTATTCCTGGTTACTTCGTTATAAAAATTCGCCAAACTTCAAAAATCACCTTCTCATGCTTGGATCCACCTTCGAGCCGCAGTTAATCTGGCATTGACTGTTCGAGGAGAACGTCAGAAGATGAAAGTCGCAATAACCCCAACATTCATGCTGAATATTATTATCATCACTTCCGAGTTTTCCTTAAATTTGCTCACCTGATAGAAGTGAATGTCAAAACTCGAGGCAATTATAATTGCGGGTACAAAAATTACAACGGCATGAATGCTCATCACTAGATAAGCCACAACAAGACTTCGACGATATGAAGCGCTTCCCATGATTCCGACGATTCTGAAAGTCACGGAAATTGATAAGGAATGATTGCTGATAAGTGTGAACTTGAATGAGAATGCGTCGTACTCACCCGAAAAGAACAAAGTAGAATGAGCAAATTTCCTCAAGGCCGTGCAATCGAAGCGTTTTGATTCGACTACTCGCATAATCTGCGAGTGCGCTTAAAACGATCATGATGATACCAAGAACAACGTGGATGTTTGCCAAAGCCTGAAAAGACAAAATTAAAAAAATAACATTGAATGACACTTTTTTTGAATTTAAATCATATGAATAAATCTTTACCTTTAAAAGGGACAACATTTTCGCGGCGCTGGCTTCTGGTAGCTTCACCTCCTTCAAATGATTCAATTGAAGCCTAAAAATTTCATTGCATAAAAGAAATAATGATGATGGCTATTCACACGTAAGGCTTCTTGTAGATCAAATGCTCAGTATGGACGGTCATTTTCGGCGAATATTTTAGAAATTTATTTGGGACGAATTTCGTGTGCTTTGTGCACATGTGAAGATTGTACATTCGGGAGGAGAAGGCGGGCAGGAAGAGGGGAAGGAGGAGGGGAGAAGAGGGGAGGCAGTTACCTCCCATTCCGCTTTCCTTCTCCGCCTCTCGTCCCGACCGTCTATTTGCACATCAAATGAATAACATGGAGATTCGGCGAAACCTCTCCTCGTTTCGATTAGCTACGTAATTTCTACGTCGCGTGTAATCAATAATCTTTGTGGCGAGCATGGTCAACACAATTCTTGTTTTTTATTTCGGTCTACATTTACGTGAAATGGCTGAGTCTTTTTTCTGTTTTCGCTAGCGCAGCATTCAAGCATAGATGGTTGGTCATGCCGCGAGGTGAAATCGGCGCGGTGCGCGCAAAACAAACGAACGCGCAACATTTTGGTCTTCATTTTTATATTTGAATCATTACGAAATTTCCAATAATATCAGAAACTTTCAAATCCAATCTAGCTATGTCCAACCTTAAGGTCTCTCATTAAGATCTTTGGTATTGAAGCATGTGCATGTTATTTTAGGCTTAACAAATACAACGATTCATCAAATAAAAATTTTTTGTGTACTGTCATGCGCAGAAATCACATATTATTTGGGAAAACTTCGAAAATGAAATTATATATATATATGCTCAAAATGGTTTTAATTGACTATGTTCATAGATTATATGTGAATAGTTGAATGATAAGAATTATAAGAAGAAGAAAAAACCATTTGCGATAATAAAGCTGTTTACAATAATAAAAACATAGACAAAGAACTATTGCAAATATTAATCTTTAAAGATTAAACCACTTAAAAGTCATATTGACATTGACAGGAACCTCAATATTATTTTGAAATTTATCAGTGAAAGACCATCAAGAAACCAAATCTAAGCTGTGGAATAATATCTAAAGCCTTTTTTTATTGAGGCGTTCGTAAGCAAATAACAGCTAGTTTTCATGAATATTTGTTGGCAGTCAGCATGCGAGATCATTACGACGACGAGCGATTTGAAAACGCTTACCGAATGGCGTCCAGCGCGGACGGCACGGTCACTGTTGAGGTGCACATCATAGAAGGAATTGAGAGCCAGAACACAATGGGATGAATAGTAAAATTTCGGTTTTTTTGTGTGTCTACTGTTCAACGTCGACCGCCACTGTTTTGGAGGGAGTGGAGTAGAGGGAACAGTTGGAATTGCAGAAGGTGTGAGACGGCGAAGAAATTGGAGAGGAATGAATAGACGAGCGGCGATTTGGCGCTTGCGAATCGTAAGGACGAATTTATCGTCGGTCCCCCTTGACTGTGTCGAAGGATCCTCTCAAGGGATATAAAGGGGGGGGGTGGAGGGGGCGACGAGATCGTTTTCCGGTGGTGCCGCGCGCGTCGCCAACAATCAACCGCCACCACACCACAAGGTTTTCAGTTGCACTTGCCGTCGATTGGTGCAACTGATGCCGTTTTGTGCATACGCGGTGCGCTGATGCCGGCTGTTGGTAGTTTTGGCGAGCTCTTGCGCGCGATGTGCTCACGCGAAGCGAGAAAAATATGTCGGCAGAGAGCACGAGCCGTCGCGGAGAGCTGGAGAATGCGTGCGTCGTTGTGTCCGAAATCGATTTCCACGAAATAGAGAGCAACAGAATATGAAGAAAGAAAAAGAAACCACCCCCCACTCGTATTACTAGTTACGCACTGTGATTTCAATACTTAACAGATTGTTTCCATTATTCCTGAGGTTAGCTTAAAAAAAATGCACAACGGAAAAAAAAATATTGGCGGAAGAACTCATCAAACACACTCGCCAGAAGCGGAAATAAAGCTACTAACAATAAAAAGAATATGATACAATGTGTTATTGTTTTTTTTTATTATTACTTTATGAGGAAAATGCTAGACAATGCGAGAAAAAAGCTACAATTAACATTGAAGAGGGAATTTTTTCGCTTTGAATGAATATAAACATTGGCATAATTTTCGTTCTTATTAGCATAATAGTCTTATTATCAAAAGAACAAAATTTTCTTCTATTTACAACTACGTCTTTAAAGAGAATCAATATGAACGCAGTGTTGAAATTTTGTTTGTTGTGCTCGATTCTCACACTTTTAATAGCTTTTCAAACAATTTATAAATTTTAAGCACGAAATATTTTTTTATTTTCATTAAAAATTTTAAAGTTAAAAAATGAGCGATTTGTATTAAAAAAAGAGCATTACTAACAAGGGGAACAGCTTGGCAGAAAAGAGCGAAGCATGGCTACCATGGCTTCCACCTTTTCTCTTATTAATAAATAATTTTTAATTTTGGCTTCTATCAATAGTTTTATTAAAAATGAATAGAAAAATCGGCAAAAGTAACAACGCGCTAGTATGTTGTATCAAATGCGACAGAACTGAGTCATGATTGGAGCGAAAAGCTAATTTCCCATGGAAGTATATATATATATATATATATATATATATATATGTATATATATTTCAAAATCGGTCGAGTCTATAAATAAGTTTATTCAGAGGTTTCATTTTCCCTTTGTGAAGTTATATATATTTCAAAGAATATATGTCAGAATGCACTTCTTGAAAAATAAACAAGTTGATTACTGGTTCACTATTTCTTTAGTAGGCGTGAACAAACAAATGAATCAATTGTTTATTTGGATAAGTCAAAAATCTATTTTTTCGAAAATAAAATGAAATTCGTGGAACTGTACTTCTTTCAGGGTCTTGTTGGGGGATTTTGCAGAATCATCTGAGTCAACAGAAAAGATCAAAGTTTAATTAAATATTCTCGAATTTTCATATCGAAAAATAAATACGAAAAATATGGTTTTTCTTACCAATCGGCAATACCAGGGGGTCTTCAAAATAAAAACCCTGCAATACCCTTACCTCAAAATTTCTATTGACGAATTTTTAGTTCCAGAAAAGTTCATTCTGAAAGCGTGATGATCTTCATTCATTGGAACAGAGAATAACAATTTATGAAATAAAAGATGTTTTGTACATCGGAATGAGCGAAATATTGCCTTGTTGAGTGCTCAATCCTAAAAAATTACACCACTTTTCTTTTTAGAAAACCGAAATTAGAGACACATTCGAAAAAACGATAATCAATGCAAGAATTACGTAATTTGGTTACAAATATTCATCTTTTCATATTATTTTTTTGCATTCATCGGATTATGTTGGCTGTCGAATGTACTCGTTTGATACAATTTGGTTCGCGGCGTATATCGACACTCCTGACGTTTAGGTTTAACCTATTTTCACGCATTTTCCTTTCAAAACCCATTATCGTCAAAATGAGCGAAATGCGATTTTAATTGGATTTGTTGGGGAAACAAAAGTTATGGATATATGAAAGAAAAAAATTTTGAAGATGAAGTTTGGAAGGCATTGGAATATGTCAAGAAAAAAGAGAATATGAGTAAAAAGCGAATTTCAGATACAGTGAATAATCTTAAAGCATCTTTGATGACACATCCCAAAGCGAAAAGTATAAATACCGCGTCAGACACGTCATTTTTTTTGCAAACACCCAAATCACGATTTTTTTTTGACTGACGATGATGACAAATAGTAAAATAACTTAACTCAGCAGAAAACACAATTTTTGATTGAGTAATGAACTGCTCAACAAGAAATTTTTTTAACATTTTTTTTCTGCGAAATTAAGAAAAATAAGAAAATTTTTAGTAAAATTATAAATTTATGAAAAATCTAACGGTGAATATTGTTTTACGATTTTAATCTATGTAGTCTTATTTCCAGAAAATTCTATTATAAAGGGATTGATGAGAAAAAAACGAGTATTGCCTTATTAGATCTCAGCTAGCCATTCTGTATTATATGATGTATTTTAATTATTTTTTTGAGGAATAAAAACAACGCTAACGGCTCACTGAGATTTATAAACATGGCGAATCATTTTTAATATTTCTTATTCGCGATTTATTTTGGAAAATATTCAGAAATGCCGACCAAACTACAATTATTTTTTAACTAAACACACACCTTATACGATCGTCGAGGATTCCTTTAGTTGACGGATGACACTGCATAGTAACTCGAATTTGGCTGAAAATGAATTTTTTGCGCAAATGTTTGTTTCCAGCAGGAATTGAAACGGGTAATGTTGAAACGGATTGACGAAATTATAATTCCCAATATCCATAAGAATAATACTCGTCGAGATAAACTCTTGTTTTGCAGGGATTTGCTCCAACCGGCGATTTAGTTGCACAGGAGGAAAAGAAGAAAAAAAAACTAATATGACCTCGGCAGAAGAAAGAGAAAAAAAATAAAATGAAGTGAATAAAAATGGGTGAACGGCGCAAAAATGGAAATTGTGAAGAAGAAAAAAGGCAAAACCAAAAAAGGAAGGATGAAAAAAAAAAAGAAAGACGAATAAAGGACGGAAGAATATGAATCTGAAATGAGGTATAATTAAGATTAAAACACATTATTAATAATATAATAATGTTTAAGAAGTTTCTTGAAAAAAAATTGGTCAGCTTCTTTGCTGATTTGACGGGGGGAATTTTATATTCAATGAATGAATTATTTGCTAGCTCATCGCGCTGCTGAGAAAGTTCACGTCTAACAAGAAGAAAAAATGTACTGGGCTATATTAATTCTAACTTTGCTGCTTTTTTTTCTCATTCTATTGAGCAATGATATTAAGCCAATTAAAAACGATGGAGTCAGCGTAATGGTGGACGATCAGAAATGAAATGATGGGTTTTCTGATGACCGAAAAACGTTTTGAATTTTTTCTTGTCTCTCAAGATTTTTCCTTGCTGTTGACATTAAAAAGTTGTGGGCGGGGCTTAGTGAACTTTTGCTTTGAATGTCATTCGCATATTGACAGGCAAAAATTATATTACAATTTTTTGTTTTTGCTTTTTTTATGAAGAAATACGCCCGATGAAAAACAAGACGTGTTAATTGTGTATTGCAAATTTTTTAATGATCTCGTCAGAGAGCAGTATTACATACATATAAACAATCGGGCACATTTGGTGAAATGAACAACAATTGTCGCGTTTTAATTTCGTGAGACTATTCGGACTTCAAAAGCTACGTGAAAACGGATGAAAGAGCAAAAAAAATGTCAAAGAAGAAATGTCCAAAAATCGGCGTAATTGAGTTTTAAGAGTATAGGAATGTTCCATTTTGGTACACAAAATGTGCATTAATGTTCACAAGGTTTAAAAAGAATGAAGATCGTAGAGTGTTTGGCATTTAAATGTCAGAATGAAGGTGAAAAATGTTTGAGTGAATGAAAATGAGCTAACAATGATTAAGAAAAAAAAAGTCAAGCGAAGAAAATTTGAGAGGCGATTAAAAAAACAATTTTGAATTTACATTTTCGACTAAACATTATCTGACCCATTTTTTATCTTTATAAATTGGACAAAACATCACAGGCAAAATAACCGCTAATTATACTCTAACCTATTCGTCGAAACGTGATGACGTTTGCTAATTTGCCTTCGAAAAAATCTGTTGTTTTCGGCTAAAAAAACAAAATTCGAAAGATTTATTATTGTAAGGGGCGAGACAAAAGATATGTATGAATTAACATGAGGGTTTTGTTGACAAGTGTTGAGATGATAGAATATTCAATTAAAATAAGTGTGTATTGATTTATTTAAAACTGCGCTAGAGGGGTGGTGGGGGGCAGTTGATATCGATCAGTCCGAGACAAGATAATTCGTAATTGGTGAATGTTCTTTGTCAAAAAAAAGACATGTGGCCCAGAAGTTGAAAAGGGCGATTTTATCTACTAAAGGGTCATTTCATCATGGTTAAGTAGGTTGATAATGGTCTCATTCAAACGTCGTGACTTGATCGACGGCGAAAGTCAAAGGAAAACATGCGATTAATGTGATGCTTCAAGTTTCAGATAAACAAATTGATGACGGCGATGCTTCAATAATTGTTGGATGAAGCAAATTAAACCAATTTTTATGAATCTAAAAATAATTGTGTTGCATTGATCTATTCAGCGATATGGCTAACATGACCAAAAGTGTCATTTTAAACATCAAATTTTGAATTGGTTGAAAATAACAAATTCGACAATTTTGCAAACACTGAATAGATCCATTCACTTACCTAGTCACTTAGTCTTGAGCGGCGAACCACAGTTCCGAGCTGTTCGGACTTTAGCGTGAGTGGTATGATTCCAGCTCGGTCAGCTGTTTTTGAGGTAATCTCCTTTCAAAGCGAGTCCGACTATCTCATGGGAAGCCTTCCGCTTGGCCATGCCAATTATACGACCGCCACTCCTTTACAAGAGTAGTCCATCTTTGTCATCTTCTTCTTCGTGATGTGAGTTAGGTGGTCCCGAACGCTTTTGTCACGAGGAATCAGATGGGTGTTTCATTTCTTTATTCAATTGAACGCTTCTCAAGCTATTCTTTTCCTTCTATAGATCTCCTTTGACTAGCTTCTGACCTATTTTTGCATAACATCTTCACAAGATTCTTCAGCAACCTTATAGGCATACTATTAGGGTTTCAGTTTTTCAAAAAATATCTTATTCATTTTATTCATTTAAATTTTTTGATCATTTAATAATTATTTTTTCAGAATAATATCATCAAAATTCTTCCTCACTTTGACCGAGAAAAATCCGACATTTGCCATACATAGTTAAACTAGACGCACACTGCGACAGGCAACCGCGTTGAGGCTAATGTGGAAGGGTGATGAGAGTGACGCGTGAGCAGAGACGCAGAGGATATAGAGAAACTGCCAACATCGTATTCTTTTATTAACTTTTGTGAATAGCCTTTTTTTCTTCTGCAGTTCACATTGATTTCTAGATTTTTATAGCATAAGCTATTCAACTTATTTTTATTTTTTTTTTCAAGGATGATCGTCATCAAAATTCGTTTGGTTGGAGGAAAAGAAGATCATTTATCGGTTATCGAAGTGGATAATCAGGTTTTACATTGATTATTTATTTTTATTGACATTTTATTTTCAGAATTTCAGATTTTATATGTTAACCTGAAGAAGGAAATTCAAAGTGTGACACATATTCCAACCAAGTTTCAACAACTCCAATTCCGTGGTGAAGATCTTCCCGTTGTTGCGCGTCCTATTCAAGACATCAATTTCGGCGAAGAAATCGTTGTGGTGAGTTAAACATTTATATTTAGAATTCAGATTTTATTGTTAGGTAGAAGTTTATGTGTGGGGACTTACATTTTTTTAACGTTTATACAATAGATTTGCGAATATTTCAAAAATGTTAACATATTCAAAATTTTTTTTTACTTCTATGTGTTCATATTTGAAATTGATTTTTCTTTTATTTCAGAGACACTCCATGACAGCGAATTGGAGAGAATTTGAGGAAAATTTCAAGTTGGCTCAAAAAGCTGTAGAATCGAAACAAATAAGCCAAATTGAAGAAGCCGTTGATCAAGCCTTGGATCATCTAAGGCCGCTGATAGAGGCAAAGTTCCTTGTAACCTACCCTCAATTGAATGAAACTTATCGTCAATTCAAAGCGAATTTCTCTAGTTATATGGATCAGGAATTCAAATACATTGAAAAAGCCGTAAAGGATTATTTCTCAATAGTTTTTGCTGACAACGCTGAATGCCCAGCTCTCGACATAAGATGTGAAAAGAAGGGACCCGAGGAAGGTGGAATCCAGGTACGCATTTGATAAACTTTGATATTAATTACAATTTTGCAATATTGTGTTTAGGGTGGCCTCATTTGTCAAGTTTTGCGGAATGAAACTTTAATTGGGAAGTACTACGTAAAAGAACACATGAGCCTAGCAAATCGGCAGCACGCAGATATTTGTGAAATATTTGTTTATAAGTTATTTGAGTTGATCGGAGTAGGACCTAAAGTTCATTTTATTCCAAACATACACTATTCCAGTTTTGGACTTTACATCGGAACCGAAGAAGGTAAATTTTATAAAAAACGTGAGTTTTATATAATTTATTTACATGTCAGTTACTGGATTTCGTCGAGCAGACACTGAAGGAATTGAGATAAGTAGCGAGGTGTACGCTCAAAGAGATTTGCTACGTCGTCTATTGTTTGTTAAAGATCTCCACTCAAAAAATTATGGAATTGATGGTCACGGGAAACTTAGTATCGTTGATTTTCAAGTATTATTGACAGAGTTTAATATTATAATTATTCTAATTTAGATTAAGAGTTATGTCCATCCTGAAATGGTACACAAGTATTTGGTTGGGTACAAAAGCTGGAAGGGTAGCAAAGAATTACGGATTCAAGTGGCGAAGAATTATATTAAATCGTGGAATCTTCTGGATAATTTCGACAACGCTAATAAAGCAATCTCAATGCAAAAAGAGCTATTCAAAAAATATTCCAATAGCTATAAGCCAAGTCGAAACTTTGAGAAATATTTTGTGCATATTAAGAACAATCTTAATGCTCTGTTAGAACGTGTAAAATAAACCTGGTTTTATTTTTTTTTTTGCATTCTATTTATTACGTGTAATTCATTTTCCTCTCATTTTTATCATCATTTTGTGATCATTGTAAATTCTTTTTGGAATAAACTAATCGGGTCTAAATTTTTAATACCTACTTCTTTTTTAATGCCTTGCGTTTTCAAAATGTCTAATTTAACGAGTTTTTCAATTTCATAGTTTGTTAGTGATTTCAAGAAAAATGCATTTATTTGTTATTTTTTGTTCAAAATTGTTAGCGCAATTGTTGAAAATGTTAGTCCCATCGAATTGACTTCATATTAAATACTTCTGGACGCGTGCGCTGAAGTCACTCCTGTAGTAGTATCTCGATTCGAATGAGTTCGTTTAGGAGCTCAGAGAGTCTGGCTTCTGTAGTGAGCGATCTACAGTTGAAACTGCCAATTCTGAAGTGAACTTTTTTTATTGCGATTTCCCTTTAACCGAGACGAGACAGTTACGCAGAGGCCCGAATTGTTCCTGTAACCGTCAAATTAGGTCCAGAGCTTGGATTCGGAGCATTTCTACTTTTTATTCTGTTTTTAGCTGGCACTACTTCTTTCAGCTGGCTAGGCCGAATCGAAGCCGCCCGGATGAGGAGTATTCGACTCTACCCTCGGTCATTAGCCTGAGCATGCTCGGGTTACTATCTTCTACGCCACGAAGAAGCCCAGTACAATAGGCAGTAAGAAAATACCCTGAATTTGGAGATTGTAGTTATACATAATTTTTTGGGTCTGCGCGGAGCACCTATTCACACAAAATTTGTTCAACTCCCCTTATTCTTACTTCATCTTTTCTTCTAAATTTTGCAAATCAATTTTCATTTTTAACTTTCCTCTGAGCATAATTTTACCAATAAAAGTGGGATTTCAATTTTTCTGTTTTCCATGTAACCAAAATCGTACAAAAATTATACAAAATCCCCATCTTATTGGGTTTCAGTGTCTTTAATATTTGAATCCGACATTGTTTGTAGAAATTTGATGTCAACATCATTGCACGGCTCTTATGGAGATTGAATGTTCGTCAACGGAAAAAAAGCTCCTCATTCTTCTCGCAGCCGTGGGTAATGAGCTCGCCGCGCTGCACTTTCTGTTGTTCTTTTCCTAATAGTGCGATTTCTGAATCTCTAGCTGCGAAAATTAGCACGTCCAGTAATTTGATAAATTGTCGACGTTCAGGTGGCGCGATTTTTCAAATTGAATCCTTCACTTCGAGATTGCCAATATTTCAAAATGTGCGTCGCGTTCTTTTTTTCTTTTCGCCCCGAGTAATCCCGCAAAACCATATGTTTACACTTACTAACAATAATTAATCATCTATATTCAAATTCGTCGAAGAACTTTGATGAAAATCATATGCGCCATTTCTCAAGACAATTTAGCAGCGCTTTTAAAATTTTTCGAACATTATTATTATTTCCATCGATTCTCCAAAATTCTTTGCCTCTCTCCTTTTGAAATCCTTCTGTAGTTGTATATATGGAAATTCTTACAACAGGATTTAAGAGATAATTATGAAAGGTAGGTCTTGCAGCGATGCACTTTAATTGGCTTATATTATATTGTATGATTTTAGTGCAACGCTGTCGCTTAAATATACAAAAAATTTTCAAAAAAAAACTAGTAATTAAAAAATGGGGAGGATTTTCAAAGCTCATTCTCTTTTTTTTGTCATCCGGGTTTCGGATACAATTTCCATTTGTATGTATATGGGGTCTAGAGTGGATTTTCAATGGTACTGAAAAACAAATTATTGTTTTCTAATCTACAAAATTTGTGACAAATAGTTTTTTTTTTTTTGATATATTAAAATTTAATGACATCATCTCGAAAAGTTTACCCTATGACTTTCTTATACGGGAACATTTGTTTCTTTCTCTTATTTTTCATTTCAATTTTACGGAAAAAGGAGACAAAATTCATCGACGTGCAGAAAAAAAAGTACTGCCGGCTCAAAACCGCTGTACTTTTCTATGGGTAAGTCTACATCAAAGACCTCCGCAAAAAAATGAACATACAAAGTCGGTTGGGTCGGTTCGCGCCGGCATGGAAAAAATATGTTACTCGTGCTTTGCTCTTGAGTATTACCTCGTAATTTTTTTTTACCATTGTACTACGTAACCCATATTCGGGCCAGAAATAAAGGACGTCGCGAAAAAATAATGCGCAACGCGTTCCCAGACGGGTATGCAATGCGATGAGCGAATGTTAATCGAATTTGTCGCATTATTTTCCTATTCCGAGAAGAAAATCGCATGGAAACGGTAAAAAATGCATTGATTTTAATTTTTGGCGTCTTCATCCTCATTTTAGGCGTGAATATGCGAATATTTAAATTTTTTTAGTTGCTCATATTGCAGATATTTTGAATAGAAAAAATCGCCTTGGACCATCATATTTCAATTTGTAGCCAATATTTGAAACAGAATTTACTGAAAAAAAGCAAGAACGTTTTTTAATCGCAAAATATCGTCTTGAAATTTCTATTTTCCATGCACTTTTTACTATTATTTTCCACCTCCTTGATTTTCTTGCAATTATTCATTAGACGACATTTCTTGCTCAAATCGCTTGCAGTCACTCTTCTCATCTGGAAACATAAACGAAATGGAAATGTTCGTATCAGTTTTTGTTTGTGCTATCCATTAATGGCAAAATTAATAGTACACTGCAGCTCAACACGAGACTGCTGATTATTGTTGAATAGTTCCCGCCTCCTTGAAGCAGCAAAAAAAATAAATGCAAGCTAGAAATGGAAAGCGCATATCGTAAACGAGCTTCCGAGATGATGAGGTTCTGCGTTCCCCGTTCTTATTCTTTTTTCCTCATTTTGTAGACATTTTTATACCTCGGCGTGTTCATTCACGTGGTTTTTTTTTGTGCAAATTTCAATTAGTTAAAAAATCGTGAAAAAAAGTCTGACTACGACTATTATTTTTTTTGTTCATTGTTTAACTTTGATTTGATCTCATCGTCACCAAAAATAAATTTGTTTCATTTTTCAGAATGTCGAACACACCGAAGATCCCGTTTGATCTGCAATTGTTCAATTTTACACCGGAGCGTATTGAGCGCATCGTGAGCAACTTGCCGCCGGGTGTCGATTTGAACGAGTTGGACCTTAGCGATTGGGATGGTCAGGGAGATCACATTCCCGAACATCTGCTCCCGATTCCACGAGAATCGGTGATCCCAAATATGAATTTTAAAATTGATATTTGGAAAGGAAGTGAGTCACTTTTTTTTGAAAGTATTTGAACCGAAAAAATCATTTTTAATTATTAGCTTAAAGTGCAAATCTGAAATTAAACCGATTTGGAGGTGATGTCAATTATGCCTAATTAAATGAGTCATTATTTTCAAATTTGCCTAACTATGGTCAATATCTGGTTCAAATTACACATGTTCATCAAAAATTGTGCGCATCCCGAACATATTTAACACGGAACATTTGGTTTGGTTTCGGTTATAAAGATTGTTTTTGGCTGCTTCTTTCTCCCAATAATTATGTAGAGTATTTTTTGTCTCATGCACGTCTTTGCAATTCTCAATCCTACCCGTCTTTGCTTTTAAAGGATTTTCGAACGCGGCAAAAAAAAATGAAGCGCGTGAGGGAACAGAGTGCAAACCAAAATTTGCAGAAATTGGCTTAAAATCATGAACCGTCTAATTGAAAATGCAAACATAAAAAAGAAGGTTAATGGCAGATGGTTCGTTTTAGGTTCAATCCGTTCCCTCTCCCTCCCCAAAAAAATGTGCTGCATGAAAAATCTATTGTGAGGATGACCATTGCAGGTGTTTTAAGGAGGAAATAAAACAACGAAAATTAGATGGTTATATTTTCGAAAAACGATCATCATTTCTTGCCGAAAATGCAATTTAATAGTCTTATGCCATATAAATGTTATAAAACTTGTATGAACATCGCTTTTAAACCACATTAAATTAATGTGATTCTCGATTTGAACAAATAACATATTTGATAATAGTTCGAGAATAGATCATAAAATTAGGTGGTTCATTCTGCTCAATTCTCATTTCCATTTTCCCTAGGTTTCAGTTCTTCGTTCAAAGCGTTTGTAGTTTATTTTTAAAAATCACAATTTTGAAACCTCTAAATCATTTCAATTTCGTTTTCAAATAGCTTTTTCCAGACATGGACTCTGACATCGAAATGGAGAATTGCGGGGTTTTCATGGTAAATTTCAACTCCCTATTATTTCACAATTTTATGATATTTCAGCACTGTCAATACTATGATCGCACACCGTGCGACAAATGCATGTTTCATATGGTATATTTCGCACTTATTATTATTTTCATTTTTTTTTATTTTCAGAGTTATATGAATGGGGAGATCATACTGAAGTGCAATAGCAAGAAGTGCAAATTTTGCAATGTCAAGGTAGCTACGATATTTCAAAATAACCCCACTTGTTTTCAATTTCAGCCTCTGAAGCTGGGAATGTTGGATGATGTTATCGTGCCGACACCAAGCGCAAAGACATTCGCTATCATGGAGATCACCAACATGCTCTCGTTTCCCGATGACCAGATCTCGGACCTTTGCGTCAAAATGCGTATTTCTCTCGAGGATCTCGCAAGAGACAAGAAAATCGATAAGAAAGCGTTTTCGCGAATTCTCAAAAACAGTGAGAAGTTCTTAACAGCGTCAACTGTTAAGCAAATGGCCAAGTTCGCGCCAAACAAAAACCATTCACTTTTTCTGCATATGGTTTACAAATATATTGAGCATTTTGCGAGAAACATCGATATCGCCGACATGTATGGCTATGAAAATCTCTCATGGATCACAAGGGAGAACAAGAGAATCATGCTTCTTCTCAAGCAAGTCGTGCTCACAAGCTGCTGCCTGGTTTGTACAAAACAAATCATTCTTTAAATCGTAGTCTTATTATTGCAGAAGGCAGAAGCTCGAGTGACGTGGTTCGACAAACTATGCAAATGCGTTAGGGGCTCGATCGCATTCTGCAAGATGCTTTCTCAAGGCCTCCCAATGTCGTCAGACAACGAGCTACTGGTCAATCATACCCATATTTATTCAAGTTCTTTTTAAGTACAAATAGGGATCAATAATATGCTTCAAGCATTTTTTTCTATCCTCATTTATCAAAAGTATTTACCATTCCTCCTTCTTCTTCATTTTCTCTTTCGACTTCTCCCGCACCGGTCCAAATGTTTTTTTTTTCAAAATGCTCTACATCCCATCTTCTTTCTTCTGTCAACCCAACGGTGTTTTTATGCGAATAATTTATTGTGTTCCAAATAATACATGAATGTATACTGTACATTTCCAAATATTGTGCAATATTGAAATAAATAAAATGGGCGAAAGCAAAGCAATTGAATGAAATCAAGGTAAATGAAAAGATCGGCGAAATTGTTGGGTACTGGACAATAGTAGGGTTCTTTTTTTTTGAGATGAGTTGAATCTAATTCAATCAGTTCATTTGTTGAAATATCAGAAATCAGTGAAGTTCGAATTTTGTAGCCGTGATTCTAAAGTGATGTAGATGAGGTTTCATGGCAATTTTAGCTATTTAAATAATGTATTTACATTGAATTTACAAAATTTGAATAATTGTTAATTTTTGTACATTTTGTTATGGAATAAGGCCAAGAAGATAAACTTTAAGATATTCGGGAATCGGAAAATTTTTGAACTCTGCGGTTTTGTAGTTGGCGCGTAAGTTTAATCTGCAAATTTGTTGCAAAGTTGGCGGATTTCTGAAAAAAAAAACACATATATTATTAGGAAAATTCAAATAGAAAATGTGTTACTTGGCGCGATAGATAATATTTTGCTTCAATTCCTGCGGAAGTGGAAGCCGATCGATTGCTTTTGTGTCAAACTGCTCACCGAGGCTGAGCATCAACGACAACACCTTAAGTGAAATGAAATATATTCATTCAAGTTTTTTGAATATACTTCAGGTTGATTCTGAAGGGCAGCAAGCTTCAAAACATTTCTCAATTGTCCGCAGCTATCTCCAATTGGATTGCGCATGACGACTCGTGCTCCAAATGACAAAAAAAGCTTGACAACTCGAATATCAATTCGATCATTGGAGCGGAAATATTCGACGAAAGGGCTCTTCAATCGTGAGCCGTCCGGAAACTCATGCTTTAAATTCATATCGGCTCCTCGCTCCAGCAACATTTTGATGATCTCGAATTGATTTGTGAGAGTTGAGCAGGCAGCCAAATGAAGACATGATCCGATATATGTGTGGACCGCATTTGGATTTGCACCGGCATCAAGAATAATCTGAAACAATGACCATTTCTAGCATAATCTGGTGCTGCTTGATAACCTTGAGAAGCTTTGGATCATCCTTAAGGACTGCAATATCGATTGGCGACGGCTTCTCATAGTTTTTCTCCATGTTCACTTTTCCTCCGTTCTGCAAAAATTTTTTACTCTCAAAGAGAAACAAAGAAATTCAGTGAACATCTGGTGCTCTATTCAGTCTGTTCTATTTCTTTTTCAATGCTTTCATAAATCAATATAGTCTGGACAATTTGAGCATTCCATTCTCAACAACCAAACAACATACATCAATCAGGAATTGCACAAGTTCGTGATTTCCAGAAAGCAATGCAAAGTGCAACGCACATCGATGGTCCTGCCTTTCAGGCGCGAGTTTGTTGATGTTGGCACCGTACTTCAGCAAAATTCTGTTAAATAGATATCACGAAAAAAATTACAAATTTGAAGTAGTTTTCAAAAACCTTATGGCTTCTATTCCCTTCTCTTTCATTCGACAAGCTTTCATAATCGGGGTCAATCCTTTCCGATCAAAAACATTGGGATCAGCTCCAAACTCAAGCTAAGAAGATTGGTAATTATAACATTTTAAAGTCCTAATTAATACCAATAATTCAAGGAAATTCGTATCCAATGGGCTGATTTGGGTAATTTCCGGACCATCAAAGTACAAGGCATTTGGATTGGCTCCATTTGAGAGCAATAGACGAGCGCAGTCGTAATGACCATTCTGAGAAATTATAGATTCGTGTTAGTATTATAGCTTTCCAATTTACAATGTAGATGAAATATTTAGTGAGTCTTTGTAAACTGGTTTCCAATAACAACACCATACGGTCTATTAAACTATAAAACTAGGAAATGAAAAACAAATCGCACCAGATTTTCTATCATGAGTTGCGGCGATAATAAACAGAAGCGAATAAAAGAAAAAATTGAATAAATGGCAGACCTTGATTGCCAGCCGAAGTGGCTCGTCAATATTTTCACGTTGCGGATATTTATCTCCAACTCGAAATTGGGGCGTTTCGTATTGCTCGACGACTTTCATATACTGGAAAAATCAAATCTAGTGTTGTTGTTTGCACGGTTCTCGAATAAATAATGATAGGAAAAAAACAATATGTTTGTATTCCGAGGTTGGGCGTGGTTGAGGGATTTTTTAGTTGTTTTCAATCACTGGAAAATTCGCAACAAACTCGAGTTTTTGAACAAGTTAATTGGTGATGTTGACAAGAGGATTGAGTACTTTTTTGAGAGGTTTCCGAAACAAAAAAAACTATAGAAAGATCGCGAATGTTTTTCGAGAACCGGTTTTTCAAGGATGGTAAACAAAAGCAGTTTGAAACTAGAACCTCAATTTCCCACACAAGCCCATATTTTTCAAGAATTATGATTTTTTAATACCTGAAGAAGAAGTTTGATCATTCTGTAGTGGCCGTGTTCGGCGCAGAGGTGAAGTGCCGAGCAACCGATATTGTCGACCGTCTGTACCTATAAATATGTTTTTCATTTTCTGACCTGTGACAAAAACATGAAAAAACGCATTTGTCATTGATGGGACATCGCATTGCACTGATAATCGAAAACTGTACCTTTGCGCCAAGATTGAGCAACAATTTTGCAGCGGCAACATAGTTGATGAAGCACGCATAGTGCAATGGTGTTAAACCAGCTGTGACCTGACCATCAACCTAAAACAATATCGGGTTTGACAATGATCACGATACTGATAAACACTTGAGCTCCACTAAGAAGAATATAGCGAATTTCCTCAATAGGAGCGTAGTTTGTGATTTTGTCGGCAAGTTCACGCTGGAATTATAAAAATGATTGGACATCAAAATTGATATTCTCAATTTTTTTTTAACAGCTGACAGGTGACGTGATGTTTTGAATAAATCGACATCACCGGGAGGCCACGGGACGAACAATGTGATTTTTTCGAGAAAACTAATTATTTGCTAAGCCTTTTGATAGAGAATATTTTAGCGTTTAGTTGTAAAGTGACCAACACATCAGGGATTTCGAAATTATTTGATAAAAAAGAACCTCGGGATTTGGGGGTTTCCGGTCAATTGAATATTTCAAAAATTGCTAGGAAATGCACAAATTGTACGGTTGTATTTTCAAACCCTCCGCTCTTCTTAGAAAAGTTCATTTTTTCCTTTTCAATGGAAAATGTAAACAAATTGAAAAGTTAGCTTTATTGCACGTAGAAACTAGTTTTTATCTACCAAATAAAAAATTCACTTATATAATTTCTTACATATCTGCCTAGAACCTACCTGTAATTGGGTTTGCGTATTGTTGTCGTCAATCATGTCTTATCCAAAAAATAGCAAGGCTCAATGAAAATTGATATATCGAAAATTGGTGGTTGCGGATGATGATGACTGAATCTGAAGATCTCGTCTCGCTTTGATCACGAGACACCTCGACATTCAGGGGTGGAGAATGGTCAAACGACCTGCGAAGGACAACACTCTAGTGAGTGCGGATCTACGAACGGAGAGGATGATGAGAATCTCGGACATGTAGAACGCAGACATCGAGCTCGCCGCTAGCAATCAGCTGGTTTGGCGCGAGACACCGGCTCTTTAGCTTCTCCACCTTCTAACGTTTTTTTTTCGTCTCGACTGACTCCCGTGCTGTCATTTGCCGAGCACCGAAAACGAACTCGTTGTTGTTGTCCCAAACCGATTATGTTCTCTTATCGCTTCTCGAATCTCATCGGCAATTATTAAAAGTGTGGCTAACGCAGCTGTTTGGGTTTAGGTTTCTTGAAAAAGTGGCCACGAATCGCAACTAAAAATGGACACAAACCAAATGTCAATAAAACAATTTTTTGCTCAAGTTGTTTGTTTTCGAAAACAACATCAAGGAGAAGAACAATCATACGAATAACGGAAAAAAGCTGTTTTCATTATTTGGTACAAACAATGAGGATGAATCGCCAATAGAACAAACGTCCAAAAAAATGAAATAAATAATTTGTGGATATTGGAGACAACGAGAGTTGTTTGGGTTAAGTCGAGACAAATATCTAAATTTGGGTTGAGGAGAAGGAAGGGAAGCAAAGCGATGATAAACACTCAAAGGAATTGTCAGGTTCCATCAAGAGATTCCTCAAGACTTGCAGATGGGAATACTTTACAGACTAGTGGTGAAACCAACCTTGGAAACCTGAGAATCCCCTGCGAAAAAAAAATATGTGCTAAAAATACGCATTGTTAAAAATGACAAATATATATCATTTGGTTTTATTCGTAAATTTGTAAAAAAAAAACTTTTACTTCCGCGTCTCGCTTGCTTCGAAATTCAAATATACTGGAAAATTACGTTTTTACTTCCATAAAACTTCCGCTGTTTTTATAATTGGCATACGTTATTTTCGAAAATTTTGCCTTTTTCAAGTTTCACAAAAGAAAAGGTTATTTTTGTTTCTGGATGTGTTTAACATTGAAAGTCTTAAATGCCACAGGTATCCCTAGAAAATTACAGACTAGAATTTGCCACGGCTATAATTGTAGGTATTGGTTCTGACTAATGTCAAGCTCGATAATTTATCAAACATCTCATTTTGTTTTTATAATATTTCGTTGCCACCATTTTTTTTCTGCTAACCGCTATTTTCTGAGTAATTGTCATTCAAGCTGAAGTAACAGTAAGTATTCTCAACAAGGTCAAATTGCCACTCTTTCTTACAGATCATTTTTCTCCCCTAATAAACTCCTCATATTTCCTCGATGACTCCTTTTTCCCTTATTATTCTCGACCAATTAAATCATCCAATTAACGAAAGTGCAAAAATTCAGCAATTGTGCCCTCGTATATGTTTTATTAACCATTCATAAAAATTCGATATACACTCTTAATCAAGTCTCGAGCTAAATGTTGAAAATTACAACCAGGTACTTAACTTTCACTAGCTGAAAATAAAGCGCCATTCAAATTGACTGCAATTTTCATGTGGTGTTTAATTTTCAGTTCATTTTTCTATTGTTTCATTCTTTTGCTTAATTCATTATTTCAAGTGTTTCCAATGAAAAAAATAACAAAATTCATTTCATAATTGTCTAACTTAGGAATTGAATGCATAACACCAGAATAGAGGACAAAAACAAAAGAGGTAAAAATTCGAATTTCTCATTCAATTGTTAGTTAATACTGGAATTGAAACTGTCATTGTCATCCACATTATTTTTTTCGGACTTTGCACATTGTCGATAAAGCACGTGAGCCAATGAAACGATGAGAGCAGTTGCTATACAGGCAATGCAGCAGATTGAAAGGAGAACAAACGGCGAAAAGCACGTTCGAGTACCATCGTAGTTCTCAGATGATACTAAAATTGTGACACGTCTTGTGGTCCCACCGATAACTACTAATGTCTAAACGAACCAAGCGCTGCAGATAGTGTTGATTGCGGCGAGATTTCGAGCACCGTCTCAAGGCGTAGTGTCGCAACGTCAGTTTTTGTGGTGTCCTCGCGACGCCGACGATGCGCTGGGATCATCGGGATTTTGTTGTCGGGTTCGGAAATGCATTGCTGGAAAAAAGCCAATAATTTTTTTTCTGGTGATTCAGCTTGATAAAATTGTTCATCTGTTATTATTAAGAGAAGCATATAAATATTGCAGTCAGAAAGCAAAACCTACATGGTCCCTCTCTTGATACCTGTTCAAACCAAACCAAAATAATTATTGTATGCGGTTAAATTAACTCCGCAATTTCTGATGTTTCGACCATAAGATTATTTTTTGAATAGACGAGCTAATCCTCGCGTTCAATACATTAATTCTTAAATAAATGTTTGACCCTAATCTCGTTGAGAACAACGTAAGGCTATAATTGCTCTGAGGTCACCATCATCTGAATAGATCGAAATTTGTGTTTTAGGCTATGAGATACGAATTTTCGCTCGATTTGAAATAATGATTAAGTGTAGAGAAATTATAATTAAAGGATTACTCATCGTCATTTTTCTCCCAAACATAACGAAATTTGTTAAATGTTTCCATTTACTCCAAATAAGTGTTGCCATAATCCAATTCATGCGATCTCTTACCTCCCGATGACACGATTTTATGCAAGGTTTCACTTGACATTCGAAATGGACAAAGTTGTTGGAGGTGAATTGGAAACCATACCTAAACTCTATTGAATAACGCATGTCTTTTTTTCCTGCCTACTTACATGTGCAAATAGACGTGTTTCGGACCATTGGCGACTGGCTGCGCTGTCATTGCTGGTACATCAATTGCCCTTGATAATCGCACACCGCATCTTGAAAATGTGGATTTTCGAATTTTTTCGAGAATGTTGTTTGTTTGAATTTGGTTTTTTATAGATGGTTACCCTTAGAAATTTGCATTTTGCATGCGGCGATATTTTGGTCTAAAATTTAGCAAACCCGCAGAAAAAAAAATGATTGAAATTTTTATAGCATTTCAGGACTTTAATTACAAATTCATCTCACTACATTGATATTTCATATTTTCTAAGATATTTTCTTAAAACTATACCCATTAGAATCGATAATGTTAATTGAGGCGTCTGGGGAATTACTTCCATCGTGCGCATAACAAGAGTGAACGTAGAAGTCATAAATTGCTGAAGAGCATTCTTTAACATAATTCTCATTATTCGCATCTCTCACCAGTGTTTTGCAAAACCACATCCAAAGTGATTCGTTGCCCAACCGCTGCCTTCACAAGCGGCGCTCCATCAATCCCATGGCCTTCGAGAATTTGCATAGATAGTGATGGTGAGCCTCCACTTCCTGTCACCACGCTATTATCATCATTCATCGAGGTGATCTGAAATCGTCGACAAATCCGATATGGGAATATCTGCTCGCACAATTTCCGTTTTTTTTTCAATCACAAGTGCTCATTATCAACATTCTTTTTCTCGGCAACATATGACTAACTACCCTTTACAAACTATATAATTATGTTGCGAAGCGAAAACAATTTTTTTTCCATGCGACTTTCATAAATTCCCAATAGACAATAAAATCTAGATATTTACCTGTAACGCATTGGATCCATTGAAGATTGGTGGTAATGTCAATGTAATATCCTGAGTGGCATAAACACATTTGACATTAATCGCGTTGAAACCATCAACAATGAGCCCCTCAACGGGGCTCACTAGTAGTTTGATGCTATAGATTCCAGAGGTCTGTAAAGTAAAATGAAAATTGCCTCCCAACTATTTTTCTTCGCTTCATTCATTTGTCATAACCAGATTAACCAAAAAGACATTCAAGAATTCACAATGATAGAAATTCGCACAAAATTCTATTCTATATGTGGCTCTTGTCTAGGCATCCCATTCAAGCATGGATTTTATATTTTTGTCGGTAGGCGAT
The DNA here is from genome assembly GCA_902829315.1 of Caenorhabditis bovis. Taxonomy (NCBI): domain Eukaryota; kingdom Metazoa; phylum Nematoda; class Chromadorea; order Rhabditida; family Rhabditidae; genus Caenorhabditis; species Caenorhabditis bovis. The sequence goes on from CADEPM010000002.1 coordinate 2,283,466, forward strand.
GTTTCACGTGATAAGAATTGAATTCCGCTCATGCGAACATGTTGAGCCTATTGTTGCCAATATGATGAATGGAATAAAAAATGATTTGACGCTGCTGTGGCACTTTCGATAATCAAAACCAACCTCATTCGACAGCACATTGCATTTTGTTGAATTAAATAATGGAATAATAAGGGATAATTTATTTGAGCCGTCGCCTTTCCACCTGCAATGTATTTTTCTTACCCTATAATGGAATAAAGCGTTCATACCTACAAAGATCGTTTTTTCTATTATTTTCGGCAAGAACTCCACCGGAAAACCCGCTCGCAAATGTCAAAGCCACTTCAATGTTCGACGAAGTGCAGGAAACCTTCTTTTCTTAAAAAAAAAGAAATTTCGTTTTTTCTCATTCTTTCTGTTAATTTTACCTTTTACAAGTGGGTCCGCTTGTGTGTAGCTGAATAGCTGAAAAACCCAAATTACTGAATTCCAGAACAAGAACAAAACAATCAATTATGAATTTGTTTCATTCGCGAAAAAATTTCATTTCCATTATAGGAAAAATTGTCTGCCTTAAAAGGGCTTAGTCTGCTTCCGGAGCGAATTCTCTCATTTTTCATTTTTCTTGCCTTCTCCCATTCAAAAAAAATGTGGACGCCGAATAATGGTTCATAAAACTGATTGAGTGATTCGTTTCCCTTTAGATGGAACGCTACAACTCTTGGAATAAAATGTTCATCGGTCTCTTATGAATTGAAATGGTCTATGGGATTTTTGGGTCAGGATATCCAGCTAGACCAAGCTTAATTTCCGTTAGCCACATTTTTTTTCTCAATTTCAGAGCCCAATTCGTTCAAAAAATTTGTCTTTAATTAAATTAAATAATATTATAACGATGCCCCAATAATTTATGGATGTTTTATGCTCCATATTGCTTACGCATTATTTGTTCCGCTTTCGATTATACGGTAGGGCGTGAAGAGTGTTGGGCGGAGTTTTTGATTCTGCTCTAAGCTAGACAACCAGCCACAACGAATGGCTAATGCTCTTCTCATGGTCTCAATAACCCAAATGAAGCAGGAATTATTATTATCAGCTATTGGGAGACCTCAATACTATGTCAAGAATTTATTGCTACCGTATAACAAACACGCCGATGATCCTCGTAGTAACGAAGCTTATTTCATAAGACAAGGAAATACAATTTGTAGTGTGTCAACGTTTTCAGTAGCCACAATATTTCTATCAAATAAATAAGATTAGCATCGTTCTTTTAATTATTCACAGTTTTCTAGCTACTAATAGGCTCAATCTCAAGTTCCTACTTTTTTCAAAAAATGACCTTCCCAAGTAATTCTTCTTCATGCATATTTGCTTTAACGTTGTCTCCACTTCTTTCTAATAGTTCCATATATGCCAAAGATGAACATTACTTTCACATAATTATCGTATTATTATTATGTCATAAAGTATCCTATTATTCACTGTAGGCTGATTGAATTGGGTGATAATTAGTTGTGATTTCTATTTTTTTTTATTTAAATATCTTAAATTCAAAAATTCCATAAAATTCAGTAAGTCGTGAACACACTTCGCTATTTTAAAAAATCCGCAATCGGGTGAAATCGACATTTGCAAGGTTTGAAATCACTTACCGATAGTAATAATGAGACAATGAGGACCATTATGGTAGAAGCGGTCAAATTAAACAGTGTTGGGTTTGGATGGGATGGGTGGAGCGTGTCCTTTCTTTTTTCTACAACAATGTGTTGTACGTGATGGCGAGGAGGAAGCAGAGCGGGAGTGAAGGGAATTACAGGGGGGGGGAGGTGGAGGGGAAGGGGGTCGGTACGGGCGTAGCAACAGTATAATTACAGAATGTAGGTTAGACGAGCCGCCCAAGAATGGTCGAACAAGCGTGGCGAGAACGCTTAGAATGAATGGGCGAACTGTCCGAATAAATGGAGGGTGGCTTAGCGACTCAGAATGACCTTCACATCTAATCGCCTTAATTCTATTCCAGGGCTCTCTACTGGTTTCAAACTGTGCTGCTTCAATTGTTGTCAGTGTCGGTCTCCCTTCCAAATGTAGAGCGTGAAGACACCTTGAAACGAAATAAAAAAAAGTTTGGGGAAATAACAGAGCTAATTTCTTGTTTTTGTGTGTGTGTGAGGGGGGAGCTTCACGACAACAAAATTTTCTTCATTTTCATTTTTTTTACAACATCTTCTACTTCTTTTTTACATGAACTAGGGAGAGTTATTCAAAAAATCACATTTTGGCTTCTGAATCACCTTCTGGCTTCTCAAAGATTCTACAAAATGTTTTCGTAGCAGACATGCCATTAATTGTCACACGAGAAAAAAACATGCAATTTATTTAAAATGTCACCATAATTATAGCATTCGTATAGAATTAGCTGGAAAATTATTGTTTTCAGTTATTGCAATTTTTCTATATTTGGTATCTAAAACGCAAGCCTTTTTCACTCTACAATATTTCATTTCAGTATTAAATTTTACAAAAATGCTCTTCCATTTTTATTAATTATAATTTCGATGTCATTTCTATTCGAAATCTCATTCAAAATAGATTCATCATTTACTGAAATCGCGCACGTCAAATTGAACAATGGTAAACGGCAATAGAATTTAATTGAAATTTATATATAAATATATCTTTTTTTGGCTCCAACACATCAGAGCGTCCCGGAAATTGGAAAGCATTGTGAAATTAAATTGAAAAATTTCTGCAAAAACGTTTCATCCCAAAAACGTACAAGCCAACGTTTAATCTCAACGAGTAAAATGAGAATTTCTTCTATTCCTATTCCTAAACGAATGTGCTTTTTTCTTGTGCCATTTTATTTTGCCTTGATCGTCACTGTGCTTAAAGCAATACATATTGTATCCGCAATATGTCACAAATGAACGTAGCAAAGTGATATTCGCAATATTGGATTCTGATGTATTTAATATCTATTTTTTCCCAAATCATAGCATTTGTTTCTATCTCTCACTATTTTTCTCGTTCAAAACGTATTAACACTGTATTATACTATCGAGGTAAAACGGCAGATTTTTATTCTACACAGTACAGTATATACTCGAGAATTGCCTTGATTTTTTTATGTTATTCTATTTTTTTCATTATTTTGCTCACGTTTTCAATTTTTTGAGCTATTGAAACGGTTTGGTGGTATATGAAATTTTAAAAATCGTACAAAATTCAAGGGAAAAGTACGAAAAAAAAATAAAGTGAAAGAATCTCGAAGGACATATTTCGCCCTGAGTGTCATTCATAATTGTACAAGTTGACTATCCGCTTATAAGGGGGTGGGGAGGGGGGTCCAATCAAGAATCGTCAGAAATACCTGTCTCATAATTGTCGCCCGATGCCAACCTTCACGCATTTGTTGGCACACGTTGAAAGCTTTTTAATTTTCTTTCTGCCATTTTGGAAAAGCCTCATCGGTGACATGAAAGTGACGAACGACGAGAAGAAGTTGTGTAGCGAAGACAAGAGAGGACGACACGAAAAAAAAAGTGAATTAATCGGATGCAGCGAGCGTGACAAGTCATTTTCAATTTCGTTTTTCTTCGTTGTGCACCGGAAAATGCAATTTTTTGTGGCGCGCCAACGCCAACACGAGATGATTTTTGCGGTCCGGATCAAATCATGGTGTCGCACGAAATGTCACTTGCTGGTAGCGAGAGAAAGAGGATGTCGAGCACGCGGTCGTGTTGCATTTCGGCGTGCATACGCTGCGTTTTGCGCGCACTCGCTCCGCCCCACAACAAGTTATTCAAATAAAAATTGCTATTTTATTTTAATTTAAAACAAACTAATTCTTCAAATTTTTTATGGACTATTGCAACGGATAAATGGTTCGTTTTTTAGACATATTTTTTTTGGATTCGCTCATTCGTAAAAAATTATCGTTTTTTATTATTTTTCAAGGAGCCTGGCACATCGACGAACACCAATGTGAGCTCAAATCCTTCAACAAATTCTATTGAAGATACCAATGGAAATTTAGAGGAATTTAAAGGTTCAAAAACTGCCAACTCAACAATATTAATAATTCGCCGAAATGTTTGTTTAGATTCGTTAAAGAAAAGTACGATTGATAGTTTTTTAACAGCGTCATTTGATGACGATGTTGATGAAACTACCGAAAATGAAGCGGAAGTAAGGCTCGACTGTCAAGATTGCTTCAATCTGATCTTATATAGAAAACCATATTGGCTCATATTCAAAAATTAATGACGGGTGATGCGGATGAAAGGGAGCAGCGTGATGCAATGAATGCATGGCTCACATTTGTAGGACTCTCGGCTCAAAATATACGGCATCTTGAAATTTGTACAGTCACGGATTTTGATTCATTGTTGAGTAAAACTCATTCTGAGGTACATATACCACCATAAACCGGATTTAAATGCTCAAAAATTGATTTGACCTTGCGTCGTTTCTTCATGTTTTGTGTGTTCGTCTTGCTTATTCCCATTTTAGCTTCGTTCGTTGTCCGATCGAGGAAGGTTCGACGCGGAGATCAAACGAAAACTATTACAGTCAGCACTTATTTTACAAAGTCATTGCTTACCAAGCAGTATGTTTCTTCAACATAGTTCTGTTGTAATATTCCATAATATTTAGCAAGAAAAAAACTCACAAAATATTCTTCGGAGGAAACTGGTGGTTCTTCGTCTGGAACTCAACCATCAACGCCAAGTTCCAGTATATACTTCATTGCCAATAAAGTCGTGCAATCGGCCAGCATGAATTTCAGTAAGTAACGTTTGACATGAACTTGAAAAATTTGTAAAGTGTATAGCTGAATTAAACATACAGAAAATTGGAAAGAAACGCTTAAAAGTAATGAATGAACAATAAAGATCTTGGAATTTTTTTTAAAAGACCTACTGATAGTTTGAAAAATTCTAGAACGAATGAGTAATAAACACATTTTCAGTTTAAAATATCCAGAGAGAATATTTATAAACTAAAAATTGTCGAAAGAAGTTTGTAGGCTGACTAACATAATTGCGCACAATATACGGCGCAATTTATATTTTTAATCAAGATATTGTAAAAAACTAGCCTTTTAAAATATGATTTAGTCAAATCTTTGAATTTGCGAAATCGCTGATCAAAACTTCTCCCTCTAAAACATTAATAACAATACAGCTAATGAAAATAATAACATAATATTTTAAAGTCACATAGTGAAATTAAAACTGAAACGCCTGATTGATGTGAATCTGGCTTCAATCTTATCAGGATTAAGTTCACTTGATTTACTTTCCTAGAAGTTCTCTTAAAGAACTTATATTGTCCTTTATAATTCGATGACAACGAAATTATAGCACTATTTCAAGACTATGGCGATGATATCTAAATTTCTAGATAATAAAAAATGGAGAAATCCAGGAATTCATGATACTTCAAATAATTGGTCATTATTGATCGAAGAAAGCGAAGTCAATATTAAGACATTTTTGAAAACGAGAAAATGTGAAGAATAATTTTGGAAAAATGAAAATATTAATATAGAATAAAATAATTGTCAAACATTTGCATCAGGTAAAGTCATGGAAAAACTATAGCCAGTAGAAAATTTTAAAACATCTTATTTAAATAATTATTCTGAAAATTGTTCATATAAGGACAGGATGAAAACCTTACATTCATGAATGTTAAAAGGATTGCAGAGGATCTCCTGCTAAAAAGTAGAAATAAATGCATAAATGCTCAAATTAAAGGCAACATGAGACGCTATGTACGAAAACTACATGCAAGCAAAAGCCACCCGCTGTTTGTTTCCATGGTTATTATAATGAGTTATTTTGGGTGATGAATGTGCCGCGCGACAGTTTTCGCCAAACTTGTTCGCGTATACGACTTAGATATTGGGGAAATGATAAGATAGAGAGAGAAAGACAAATTAATTGTTTGTCGAAATTGGTTTTTTGCGACGCGCAATATCTTGAAACGATCGCATTTTCAGCACAAAAGTCGCCACTGTCGGCGTCTCGTTTGGTGCACGCCATACCGCACACATGGCATCGATCCACAAAATTTCGATTCAACGGCGACGCGGTGTGCCATTTTTGTCAGCGGCCGCTTGGTTTCGGATTCCTTAATGCTTGGGAGAAATGCCGCTCATGCAAGTGTGGCCGAAAATAAAGAAGCATATTACTAACTGAAATTCATCTAGATGGAAAGTTCACACGCAATGCAAAAGTCGTGTTGGTGATTCGTGCGGTTTGACGCCCGACCATTTACGGTTTCTGTTCGACAAGCTGATTGAGGAAAATAATGGAGTAGGCCGGTGTTGTCGCTAATTTCCGTTAAATAACATCGTCTAGGGCATGTGGAATGATCCACAATCGGCCGCACCTTTGCCAGCGTCGCGATCGATGAACGAGAACGCATTCCAATATCCCGATGAACCGATCGATTCATCATCATCGGCGAATAGTACTGCACCGTCGACGCCGGCAAATGTCGCGGGCACTTCCGGTAAGTTATTTATTGAATTCGATTTGATTAATGTTCATGAAAATTATTACTGAAGTCCCAATTATTCATTGGTAGAGTATTGCATCAGAATTTAGCAAAAGAGAAGGGGGAGGGGGATAAAGTTATCGATCTTGTCAACCGTTGGTGGTAATTGGGGGGGGGGCAATTACGTGTACTGTTACAGTTTTGAACCAGTGAGATATGTTATGTAATTTAATGGTTGCACTACTTTTCGAATATGTTGAAAATTGTATAACGTGAAGTGAGAGCATAAGGGATGTGTAGTTTCAATTGATTAATAAATAATTAGAACAGGAATTTGCTCAAAAGCTACTATTCAAAAATGGAAAACCCTAGTAGTATAAACCATTTCGAATCTTGCCCTCTTTGCAATTGCTCTCTAGAATGCCTTGTTGGTTTTCGTTCAATTTCGTTTGCCCTCAAATCATTCTGTTTTCTTACCAATGAATTATATAAGACAAGCAGCTGCAATTTGGACTCCCATGTTGATATTTGTTTCGTAGAGAGAAAATTTTCAACTCACATGCGAGATGTCCGATTCGTATTTCAATTTTGATGGTAAGCCTACAATTATGGAACAAACGAAGCTCGCCGAATTGAATATGTGTTGTTCCGTTTCATTGCGAGAGGAGCACCTTGACGACGAATGTATGAAAAAATCATATAATGCCGTTTTCAGCGCCGGTGCCAACAGCTAGCGGCAATACACTGACGGTGCCCGACAGAAACTTCTTGTTCCCAGAATCCGAGCACCATCCAACACATGGCAGATTACCGCTTGTTGTAGTAAGGTAAGCGACATTGAATTACATTAATATTCAAAAAATTATTACATCTGATTTCAGTGAGGATGATGTTCAAACGGAGGCGCATGTTGACAATGCGATTGAAAGCGAAGGCACAATTGTTGGAAATGATTCACTAAGCAGTAATGAGGTTCGTTTAACTCTGCAAAACAATATTCTATTGATTCGTCTCGATTTTTTATTCAATTCATTTTACATGTGTTCTTCTAGACGTCAAACCCCGAAGTTTTCAAATTCAGTAGAAAAGGCTCTGGCCATACTTTCGAGAGAAATGCTTGGAACAAGACAACGATTCGAGGATTCAATATGCAGGTAGGATTGGTTACGTCGCCGTGTTTAGAGCGCAATACAAAATAACAAATTCGTCTAATGCACCTGTAGTCGCTTTCTCGATTTTTTCGCGCTCTCATTGCTCTAGCGTTTTGTTATTTATATGTCGCTTGTAACTTATTTAAGGATAGCAAAGGTTTAATGCAAACGCGTCTGATTGATTGCTATTAATTGTTATAATAAATTTTAGGCCAGCTGGAATGAGGTCACGATTCAGCCCGGTTCCATCGAGTTTGATAAATGTGATCCCCTTATTGCTCGCGGACGATTTGGTGACGTCCTTCGTGGTTTCCATTATGGCGATGTTGCCATTAAAATGGTCAATATGGACCATATAAAGGAGCAATCAAAGAAAGCTGAGGAATTTAAGCTCGAAGTCTCAGCATATAAGGTTTGCAAAAATTAAATATTTTTGCAGAAGTATTAACATGTTTTCAGAACACACGACATGATAATATTGCACTTTTCCTTGGTTATTTTGTTAACAAAAACAAATTTGGAATTGTGACCAGCTTAGTCAAAGGCCATTCGCTTTTCACATTACTCCACGTTATCCGAGAGAAACTTGACATCGGAGCAACTCGTCGTCTTGCTGTTCAAATATGCCAGGTTGCTCATTTTGATAATTGACTAAGATTACTTAATTTTTCTAGGGCATCTCCTACTTGCATACCAAGAAGATTTTGCATCGCGACTTGCGTACTAAAAACATTCTCATTGAAAACAAAAATAAGGTGGTGCTCACTGATTTCGGAATGATGAGTCATAGAAGACTATGTTATCCGCAACAAAAAAGTTCATATCTTGTGCCAAAATTCTGGCTGAGCTACGTGGCGCCGGAAATTATTCGTAACATTAAATGCGACTTTGATGAAGCCTATCATGATGAGTTTCCATTCAGCGAGTATTCGGATGTGTACGCGTTTGGGTGTGTGTTCTTCGTTTCATTAAGGAAATTGATTTGTTTTTAGATCGGTTTGGTATGAAATGCTGACCGGTGAAATTCCATTCATTATGGGAAATGCATTCGCGGTGCTTTACCAAAAAGGAATTGGAATGAAGGATTGCCTGCATAGCTTCAATGGGTCACGCGAAATGAGAGTAAGGCAATATTTAATAGAAACATGATATTCAATTAACGATCAGGACATTCTGATGACTTGCTGGAGTCGTGTGCCAGAAGATCGTTCGACGTTTCCTGATATCGTCGCGCGGCTTACACGCATCCCGAAGAAGCGTCCGGCTTACAATCCCAATTGTCCGGTGATGGTGAAAAGCTATGAGTCAACATTCTAGTCAAAATCATTTAAATGATTATTTAAGCTCCAAGCTTGTTGTACCAATATATGTATCTTTGCCAAATGATGTAGTTTAATTTTCAAAACTAATAATTGTTCTCACCAAACCATTATGTATGCCCATATAGTTTACGCAATGCAATAAATTGAAAGTACATGTGTGGAAAATGACATGATAAACTCGATTGAATTGGTAATCAAAGTTTTTTTTTTATTTTTTCACATTTCGAAAGACACTAAAAATGAATTGAAAAACACAATTATTGCGTTAGAGTTTCAAAAAATTCTGGTCACAAAACGCGTTTTTATTGGTTGTAGACACAAGGAGATTCGTTCAACAAATAATGTACCGATATCCCGTGATATTAAACAAACTGCTGGGATTTATTGTATGTCATGAGACGATTCGTGTACAATATTAAAAATCCCCGTATTTACTTGTGGAAGCTTTTATTAAACATTTCGCCTGTACTTTTCCTTTCTTTAATCTCCAATTCTCCCATAAACAAATAGAATATTCACCCTAATCGCGTGACTAGCCAGCTCCTTCCGAAATAACTCCTTTCATTCGGCCACTAGAATGAACTTTGGAATGTGTTCGGATTCTTTATCATATTGTAGATTTGATGCTTGAAATGTGGATTAATGCTTTGACGGGAGGTCGAACTCATTAAGCGTGTCAAAAACCAAACGCATTAGATTGAATGAAATGGCGCGCATCGCAAGGATCGGTTGGCCGGCGACGAACGCTTTCAATAAATTGAATCGCGACACACTCGGAATCTGTTAGACAACCAAATGTTTCTTTTGCGCCCAAAAACCGGCCAATTAATCGTATTAGAAAATCGAAATGGCCAATACTCGTAATAGCGGGACGACGCGATAACAAAAGAGGATATATGAACGAGGAAATTCTCGACGAATCGTTTGGCTTTTTGTTCGATTATGCGCCACTCATAAATCGACCTCTCTTGTTCTTAATCTGATACACCACAATTACTATTTGTTCGATCATTTTCAATACAAATCGCGTTTTCCCTCCGCTCCTTTATTGCGTCGTGTCATCCGTAACAGATATTCAGTCGTTCCAACACTCGCCCAGCGATAATCTCAACTTTGTCAACAATCGGCAAAAGTATGAAATATTCGCGATGATTTATCAATTATTGATTGTACTTGTCTGTTGTACATATGCAGAGGTATGAGAATGACCTGTGTCTTATTATTAATATTCAATTACAGAGTCTATCTAAAATTATTATCGGATTATCAATCAACCCAAAAGAAACAGTAAGCCAATTATGTATTCTTTTCAAAAAGCATTTGTTTTTTAAGGCTGAAGAGAATGAATTAATATACCGAAATATTGATGGTTCAATTACACTTGGCCGAAATTACGAGTTTACAACGGTAAATGAAAATATTTAAAAAATCCATTAAAAGTAACGTGCAAGTACAAATTAAATTTGAAAATTTTAGGCTGAAAGTTGCACTTTCTTTAAACTTGTCTATAAATTAAGTGAAAATGCCTTAGCTTAAAAAATCATAGTCAAATTCATTCAAAAAATGAAATATTGTAACATGCCGAGATCAGTGCCATATTCATTTTTTTCATTTAAATTTGCTTTTTCGTTTTTCGTTCTTTCCATATTAATTAAATATCACGAAGAATATTATATTGAGAATAAATGTTTTTTTTTAATAAAATAAGGTAGAATTTACAACGAGGATTTAAATTTATGATAATGACATTTATTTTCCAAAATTATTTTCAATTTTTATATTTTCATTATTCGGTAAAATAATAATTTTATAAAAGCTTTTGTGCAAGACGCGTAATTAACAGTCAATTCGTATCTTTCCATTCTACGACATTAAATTGTCACATGTTTCAATTTTTTCTTTCTTGTCCTGGGGATAATTTCTGCGTTTTCTATCCTTATCAATTCTTTGGACTTTGTTCCTTGTAGATATATCGATCGAGTCGATCTCTTCTATCGAACATTTGGCATGCCACTTCTTCAAGATTCATCTTCAATTTGAATCTTGAGATTACTGTGCCAAACTTGTCGAAAGAGATTATATCAACAATATATTGTAGGAACCAATGCCAACTGTCACACCAAGTCCAGAGAAGAAGAAAATAAAAAAGAAGCGAAAGCATCGAAGAAAGAAAAAGAGGAAGCGGACTTTAAGGAAGATCAATTTAAGGCGAAAATATAAGCCACGTCAGCAATTTATTAAGCTTTAAATGAAAATGATTATTATTTAAGGTTTTGTCACTACTACAACCACAATTCCACCAATAATTATCCAACAATCCATTGATGACAACATTATCCAGTTATCTGTGAGTTCTGGAGCGATTAAAAGATGAGTTTTCAATTTGAAGCAATTCCAGCCAATATATGACACTGAAACCGGCATTTCATATTCCCGTGACGAGCTGAATGACATTTGCAAAGAAACAGTACAAATAAGCAAAAATTTTCAAATTTCCAATATCGAGGAATTTGCTAAAAATAATTGCTTTTTAATAAGGTTGTATTATCCAAATGTAACGTGCTCTCAAATTAATCAGCTAGTTGATTATTGCATTTCAATTGGCGTAATAAAATAATTATATATTATAATAATAAGATAATTGCATATTATATTAATGCTTTTGATAATAAACATTTTTGCTCAATTATTAATTGTGCTCTGATGAGATTAAGATTGTTCGTCACCATTGTCTAAATGACCCACTCAAGAAACGGTGTGTGTGTGTGTGCGTGCGAGCGGTCCTCGTAAATCGACAACGCAGTGGCAGGGTGTTTTTCGCTGCGTTCTCTGCGATTCGTAGCCTCTTCATTCGCCGTCGTATTTCCACACCGACATACATACAATCCACCTGATGACGCGGCATTATTTCCGACTTTTTTGCTAATTATTGCCCTTAAACAATGAGCTTATGAATGGGAATTTTGAAAACTTTTACATGATTTTTAATTGTTTTCTGAAAATATGATGAAGTTATTGATTTTCTTATTGTTTTCTGTCTCATCATTTCCTTTTGGCCATATCGATTTTATTCTATTGTTCTCGTTAGAAACTATCCCATTTTTTTCTCAACAATTTATCATTATTATAAACGGCTTTTACACTTTTTTACGAAAAGATTGATGATCATTGGAATAATCTAGGACAACGGCGCGCACCTCCATCCCGCATCTTCACTATTCCGCCACTATACTTGCAATTAAAAACATTTACAGATTGATGAGTTTCTATTGGGCGAAGGCGCTGAACACGAATGAGCCAGCGAATGGTCAACAGCAGTCGCAATTGCAACAGCCAACGCAGCAACAACAAACCAATTGGGACAATATAAACCTGGGAGGTGCTCAACCTCAGCAAAACCAATGGGGACAGCACTTTCAGAGTAATAATACGGTGCCAAATAATCCGCAGCAACGTGGGTTTATGCAATTCAGAAATTAAATTAATGATTTGTTTAGCTCAAAATCACGGGTTTAACTACAACCAGTACCCTCCTACAAACCAGTACAACGTGCAAACTGCAGATAACCATAACGTATGTTTAAATGTACAGCTTTAAAGCCTTATCGTAAAGCGCCATGAAGTCGATCACGTAATTTATGCAGTCTATTTTTCAGGCCCCAAATAATCAAATTAACACATACAATTATGCTGCACATACACCTATTTTGGAAAATGTGGCGATGCCGGAAGCGCCTGAAAATAATCAGCAGCAATATTACCAGGCCTACCACACTCATGAGCAGCATGCTCAGCAGCAACAAAGACTAGCCGATGAGCAGCAACAAGGAGCTCAACAGCAAAAACAAGCTGAAGAACAGCAGCAACTTGAAGCTCAAGCGCACTTCGAAGCCGCGCAGCAGCAAAAAGCCCAAACGCAATATGAAGCGCAGCGCCAAGAAGCTCTTCCTACGCATGAAGCTGAAAACCAACAACAGGCTCAAGCGCAGAAATATTGGCAAGAACAACAACACGCTCAGCAATACTATGCTCGGCAATACCAGGAGCATCAAGAAAAATTGAGACATTCTGAAGGAAACGAGAACAATCATTCATCTGCTACACCGGCAGTCGTTCAAATCGCGCCGGTTCCAAAAGAAACTAAGGTATGCGAATTCGCGAAAATCGGGAGCTTTGTTCAGTTCTACCTCATTTTGGCATGTTGTTTTGTGAAGTGCATGTAATGTTGATTTAGGAAGTTGAACTGACTGTCGAGGCGAAGGATTCTGAAGATAGTGAAGAGAAAACGAAAGTGACACCAACATCATCGGAGGATGATTGGGTCAAAACCGATATTTTCGAAAATGATGGTAACAAAAAGGTAGAGAAATTATTTTCGCCGATTAACAACTTTTCCGTTGTAATCGCATAGCATGTGTTGAACACCGAATTGTTAGCAATAAATGTTTGCGATTACAGATTGATGCAGGAAATCAAGAACATTTGAATCCGCCTTCCTCAGGAACATCGTGCTCTCCAATGGGAAACTCGGAACAAAATTCCGTTGATATGTTGACCGATGCAGCAGCGGCGAATAATTCTTGGATTGATGAAGTCATTGATAATTCCGGTGAAAGTTCAGAGAAAGAGCAGGTAATTACATTGCATGACAAACAGAAATGGTGAATGATAATGTGCTTAGGAAACGAATCAACCTTCTAAGAAGCTTCAACAAAAGAAAGAGAAATCACCGGCGGCCAATGAGAAAAAATCACCGGAGCCAGTTGGAAACAATGACACTTTAAAGAATATTAGTGAGCCAATTGCAACAAGCACTCCAAAAGATGATTTAAAGGAAAAGTAAGATATAATATTTTAAGAAAAACCTGTAGAAATTTGAAAGTTAATTAAATATTACATTATGTTAAAAAAAAAACGTTTTTAGACGTGGCTCTATAACATCACAAACTTCACACCGTACTGATGCAGACAAAACTCGCGTGAAATCTGATGATGAAACGGCTTCCGTGAGAACTAATGATGGGTACTGTTTTGAATAGCCCTAATTCTTATTATTTAGAAAGTTTTTTGCAGTGTCGACAACTTTCAGCGAAGCGCTATTCGTGCGAGTTATCGCAACTATCGCGAGCAGTATAACCATATATGGATGCGATTGAATGGTCATCGAATTGAAGCCCATCGAACGGAATTCCGGCCATCATCAAAAATGGCGAATCCGTTGTTGGCTGCTGCTGGAATCACAAACGGATCAATTCGCAATCAGCCAAGTCAACAGTTTGCTCAAGGACAAGGAAGAAACGAAGGACGATCATCGGTCCCGCTGTTCCTATTACAATCCCGTAGCTTCAATGAAGATCCGCGAAGGTCGATGAGAGTGAATGGAAGTCGACCATCATCGAGGCAATCGGGTGTAGCGAACACAACTCGCGAAAATTATGGAGAACATTCGGGATGGAGAAGGTGAAAATCACTCGAGAAAAATAAATTATTAAAATATTTTAGATATGGCTACAACAATGGTCGAGAAACTGTGACAAATGTACCCTACCATGATTACTACGATCAAGGTTATGCGCCCGAGTATAGCACAATGCCTCATCAGAATAATACAACACCACCGGAGCAATTCTGTGATTTCTATGAAAGCGATGAGTCGCTAGACAGAGAAAGTGATGATGAGCTTCGTCAATACAATTCTCCTCAAAAGCATGTGCCGATGTACCCAGTCACTGGCGAGGAACGCTATTATCTTGGAATAGCTCAACTGAATATGGTAATAAAAACAAATACATAATTGATCAATTAATGATAATTTACAGCATATTGTTGATTCAATCACCCAATCGTTGCCGCTTCCTCCAAAATTCTATAATCTCACCGCTCTTGAAAAAGCGGCGTTCATTTACTACAGCTACGTCTACCGAGCTCATTATAAGGATGTTGATGAGTTTCATAAAAGATTCAATAGGGAGTTCTACAAATATGTGTGCGATGGAGATAGCAAAGAGAAGTCACTGGCAAAGGTTGGTTAAAATTAAAAAAAACTATATAAATCAGGTATTTTCGAAACAAGTTTAAATTTAAAAAAAATGAGCAATCACGCTCCAACGAACTCGTCGAAATTATTAGTAACTGCCAATTATGTGGAAAAAATCAATTTGAAAGGCGACGGAAGATTAAAAAAGTAAATTGAAGGTATGCCGATCGATAAGCATTCAACATCAAGCGAGGATGGAAGAAATCAAAAAGAATCTTGTCCAATCCCACCGGCCAATTTTCAGCGATGATAGTGTCGATGGGTGAGTTTAGACGAAAATTAATTGGCTTCTTTCCATTATGTTTATGTTACATGTCTAACAACCCCCAACTTGTAGCGTTGAAAATCCGAACAAGACAAATTTTGAAGTGAAAAAAAGTACATATTTAGCAAAATGGCAGCGAATCTGGACATAAACAAAGAACAACCGAAAAGTATTATCAAAAGGTTATTGAATATCTCATCTTTGTTGGGAGGACCTGATAACCTTTGGGCTTGCGTTTTCGTTTTATTCGCACTTCTTTCTTCCGTTTTGTTTAAAATTCACCACGTGTGGGAACGATTTACAACAAACTTAATTTTTTTAGAGGCACTGATTAGGGAGTGATGTCTAACCTTCATATATTAACATAGGGGTATAGAGAGAGGGATCGATAATATTAAAAAAAATCTAAAATTATATATTACAGACAAAGTGAGAGTTCGATAAGTCGTGATAAGTACGATGGTTATGAACCTCCAAGCAATGGTATTAATAAGAAAATGAATATGTGTTATTAAAATGTGACATTTCAGGACCAATGAAGTTCTCTTACCCTCATGCGTTCTTAAACTTTGGACCTGGAGGTAAAACAATAGATATTCAGCCAGGAGAATCGATCTCTGTCGTCAACATTGATGTGGTTGTTAACGTTGTAAAAGATCATTTCTCTATGGGATTGGAATCTGATCTTAAAGCGTTTAAAGGTGATTTTGTCATCCATCTGAACTACTGAGTTTGCTCTTTATTAGGTCCACTCAATCCGCAACTTCATGAGCTCCACACCGTCCGCGCTTATGTCGACAAGCAGATCAATGCCATCAAGAACTCTGAGGTGGCGCTCGAAAACCCAAAGGATAATGATGTTGTTGATGCATTGCTTATTTGGGAGCTCTTGGCAACTCTATTACGACAAAGAGGGGTAACACTGATATATATTTTTTTAAAGCGTGCGTAAATTAAAATTTCAATATTCAGGCAATCACTGGCCCCGACGTTGCTGAGATTTTGATGAGAGTTACGGATGAGAAAATCCCTGTGCAGAATATCCAGCAGCCTGCTAATCCTGCTGCTGCGATTGCTGAATATACAAAACTATTGCTTGGTGGTCATGTTCTCGAAGCCATCGAGTCTGCCATGCAGAACAACCTTCACGCTGATGCATTGCTTCTCGCACGGCGACTTCATCCAAGGAATTCGGACGCGATGGTTGCTAGAATTGAGGCACATATGCTTCAAAGTCGTTCAATGTGTCATCCAGTAACAACACTTGCTGCTGTTGCAAGCGGAGATTACCCAGCATTCTTTGTAAGCGATGACCTAGTTATAACATTATTCTAACGAATTTTCAGGACTCCTTGCCCTTAGATGGAGAATCCAGCTGGAGAACCCATTTGGCAATCATTTTAGCAAATTTGGGTGGAAACGAGGCAGCCTTCAAGGCTCTTTTTTATTTAGCTAGAACTCTTGCAAAACGGGATTATAATAACGCTGCTCACTTCTGCTTCCTAGTCCTTTTCGCTTTGTACAATGTTGACGTGTTTGGGCCTGCCGATGAAACAAAACCCGAGGAACAAGATCGACCATATATCACTCTGATCAGCTCGGGAATTCCGGATGACATTGATATTGGAACACTTAACTTGGGATTCTCGCTTATGGATTTGCATGCAACAGAGGTGCTGGACTATGTCATGCACTTGAAAGGTTAGCAATTGTATTTCTCAAAAATGTATATTATAAGGTTATTTTCAGATCAATCACTTCAAGAAAATCAAGTGCGGTTACAAAATGCGTTCGAATATCAGAAAGCTCGCATTGAATATGCTAAAGTGCTAGCCAAATATGGTTTTGCTTCTCATGCTAATAGGTACGTGTATTCAAGAATACTTTCAATTAATGTTTTTTATAGATATATTGTTGATGTTTTGCGGGCGATTTGGGATAATGCCGCAAAATTCGATCGCAATAAATTGCTTCACATTTGTGAACTTGGTCTTGATATTGGACATGCTGCACAATCAACCGATTGGGATCGTCAAGTCATTGAGCTTTTCAAAACTAATTTGGAGCAAATTGATGTAACGAAAGCCCAACAACATCAGCAAATTCCGCAGCATGAACAACGGCAACAATCTCAAGAAATTGTTCCAGAACTTGGTTCCAATTTTAATACGCAGCCGTAAGAAATTAATTTGAAATTAGCGTGTTTATTAAAAAAACACTTCTAGAATCACTGAGTTCACACAGACCGGAATCCATATGCAATTGAACTCTTATCAATCTTCTGGAGCAGCAACCCACAAATGTTCGCCGAAGCATGAACAGAATTCCTGGCAGGAAAGTTCCCTTCAAACTGAACGACACATGGATGACAAAGAGAAAGATATATTGCCGCCAAACCAATATACACCACAAACACCATTCTATAACTCGGAGAGTGCTGACGCTTCACCTTTCACTGAGCCAACGCAAAACGTGACCGAATCAACGTCTATTCCAGAGGGAATTATGTCGGAGCAGAAGTTGCCTGAAAACCTTATGCCAATATCAAACGCGATTCCACCCGAACCTCCGGTATTAAACCAGCCTTTTTTTGAACCGGTCCAGCAACGTCAAGAATTCCCGCCGCAACAACCTGAAACAATACCAGAACAACCCGAGCCAATATCTCAAATTCAAGAGCCTGTAATAGATAAAAACAATGACCAGTCAATTCCGTCGAAAAGCCAAGTTTCTCAGTCAAACTCTATCGGATGGCTAGGAACATTTAAGCAGCAAGTTGCTAAAGCAATGCCGGGTGTTCAGCCGATGAACTTGCCAAATGATAGCAATCCACAGGTTAAAAAAATTATTGTTGTTTTAAATTTTAATACCTTTTTTGTAGATTATTTGGGATTCTGCACAGAATCGGTATGTTGGTGAAGGAGTTGAGAAAGAACCCGACGCACCACCGCCGCCAGTTATGAGCCAGCAAGCTCTGGCAGCGCCAACCGGAAATAATGGAAGGCTGCGGTTGAAGAGAGCAGGTTGCAATCAAATTTAGAATTCTCTATATATCGTGTTCTCTTTTTCAGCTGATCGATACACGAATGTTGGGTTTGGGTCATCGTCAACAAATTCAAATATGCAACCGCCGGCGCTAGCACCTCCAATGCCCACTGGTTTCGGATTCATTCCCGCTCCAACTGGTACAACAATCATCTGTAAAATTCAGAAAAATTCTAAGATTTTCAGATGACGCCCAAGCAGTTGATCCATTCAGTGGAGAAGCGAACCCCTCAATCCAAATGAGTGTGACGCAAAATAAGGATGAGTAATCGCAATTGCCTACCTTCAAATATATTATATGTCAATAATGGACATCAATATTTATATTTTACTGCTATTTGGTTTCGACGTTCAATGTGTTTGAATCTACCATCTTTATGTGATTTTTATAAAATGGGTGTTAAATTATTTTTTTTTTATCGGATTTCAATAAAATTATTTTCAGCAATGCTTTGATGTATTGTTTTAAATTTTTGATTTGTTGATAATCAGAAGCGTAATATCTGCTTTTATTATATATTTTGCACTTTTAATTGAATTGAGTCACACGTCAATATGTCTTGTATACGCACTGTTAAACATCTAAATTGGTCTTTTCTCTCATAAAGGTTCACTATTTCGTAATCTCTATGCGTCTCTGACCATAAATAGGCGTTCACAACTCAATTGGCGTGTTCTCATTAACAGAAATATTAAAAAAAAAAGAATATTCTTCTGTTGATTTTTATTTGCTCTTGAATACTGGCTCATTTACAGACTGGGAATGCAGCCCAACTATCCACATAATCCAATGCAGGCCGGGCCAATGCCACCAACGGGTCAGATGCAGCCGGGTCAAATGTCTGGCCAAATGCCAGGAATGATGCCGCACCAGCAACATCATCCGATGCATCAGCATCCTGTTCCGTTGTCCCAGATTCAGCAGCAGCAGCATCAACAGTCTCAAGTGCCACAGATGCAAATGCAACATCAAATGGGAATGCAGCAGCATCAACTTCTTCATCAGCAGATGCCCAGGATGGGGATGCATCAATCTCAGATTCCTCCACAGCAACAACCTCCAGGAATGCAGCAACATGTTGGAATGCATCAAATGCATCCTGGACAGCAGCAAGCAATGGCGCAACAGAAACAGCAGCCGATGCTTCAGCAGCAGATGAATCCACATGCACTTCAACAGCAGATGCATCCGCAACATCTACAGCAACAGATGCAACAGCAACAAATGCAGCAATTGCAGATGAAACACGCGGCTCAACAGCAACAGCAGCAACAACAACCGATGACGGCTCAAACCGGTCATCAAGGAATGTCTGCTCAAGCTGCTGCACAAGCCGCGTTGCATCAGGCACAAATGCAACAGCACGCATTGCAGCAGTCGGGAATGCAGGCTCCTGGAGCTCAGCATGGAGCGCCTAATAGCATGCAACTACATCAGCAGCAAATGCAACAGCAAATGCAGCAGAAGCATTTTGGGCAACCGGGAATGCAACATCCGCCGCATATGGGACAGAATCCGCATCAGATGCAGGGCCAGCCGGTGATGCAACAGCAACATCAACAGCAACAGCGTCAGCAGCAAGAAATGTCGGCTGCTCAACAAGCAGCAATGCAGCAGAAAACGCAGAATCAAGGAAAAACACAAATGCAAATGCAGCAACATTTAATGAAGCAACAGCTTCAAGCCGGAAACCCTCAGATGCCGCCACAACAACAGCAGGCAAATCACAAGATTCAATTATAACATCAACAAGGAAATTTTCAGATGCCATCTCAACATCAGCAAGGAAACAGCCAGATGTCGCAGCAACAACAACAGGTAAATCACTAGATTCAATTATATCATCAACAAGACAACCCTCAGATGCCGTCTCAACATCAGCAAGGAAATCTGCAAATGCCGCCGCCGCAACATCTGGGCAAACTGCAAATGCCGCAGCAACAGCATCCGGGACAAACACAGATGACTCAACAGCAGCAGCAGCAACAACAACAACAATATCCCGGTATGCCGCCAATTTTGCAACATCATCATCATCATCATCATCATTCAGGCAAGCCACAAATGCCGCAGCAGCCGCAACATTATCCAGGAAACCCGCAAATGCCTCAACAACATCATCCGGGCCAGCAACAGATGTCGCAACAGCAGCAACCTTCGCAACTACCGCAACCTCCACTGCTAACAAAACCTGTATTACCGCCGCAACAGCCACCACCAATGGGAGGAAAACCGGGCATGATGCCTCAAAAGCCTACCGGAAAACTTCAACAGCAACAACCTCAACAAACATTTCAACAACACCTTCTAATGCAGCAACTAAGTCAGCCATTGATGAAGCCAATGCCTCAGATGCATCAGCAGCAGCAAGCTCAGGCATCGAAGCCAAAAACACCGCAAACTCCACAACAACAAATGGCAGCGCAAACTTCAATGCAACCGCCGCAACTGCCGGGAAAGCATAATCAACAGTCATCGATGCCACCGCCGCAGCAACCAATGAATAATTCGCCACAGATTCAGTCGTCACCTCATATGACGAACTCGCCGAATCATGCCTCAAAAATTCCGCAATCGCCATTGGCGCAACCGTCACCAAAGCAAGCAAGAACATCGTCGCCGATGCAGCGGCAAATGATTCCGCCATCATCATCGTCGCCGATTCCTCGCCAAACAATGCCGCCGCCAACGAATTCGCCAATGCAACGCCAATCCATTCAGCCTTCGCCGTCGCAGCATGCGCCATCACCATTAGTGATGGGGCAACCACAACAGAGACCACCTTCAAACGCCTCGAATCCACGGCCGCCTTCCACGACGGGTCAGAATCGATCGGCTCGAAGCACACCAATTCCGAAACCGGCCTCTGTGGGACCACCAAGTGTGACAGCACCCAGTACGACATCAGCACCAAATGTGACTTCAGCAGCTGGTGTGACGACTGCTCCGCCCGTAACAACAACGCCAGCCACCACCAAATCAACGACTCCTGTGCCAGTTGCGCCGACGGCGCCACTAGATCCATTTGGTGAAACGGAACCTATTCCAGCCGCAAAGTTAATGGTAAAGGCAACGCAGGCACAGACAAACGATGCCATGACGAGATGCAGTAATTGTAAGCATAATAAGAAATATTTCTAGACTTTTTTGATTTCAAATTTGTAGGTCTTTATCTTATTCGAAAGCTACGAGCAATGTTGTTAAAAGTGCAAAATGTTGCGCTCGCTACAGATTTTGATCACGATCAGAACCCTGCTGTAGACAGATACAAACTCGCCTCGCAAATAATGAATGACATTAAAAACATATACGAGTAGGTTTTCCAAATATGTGAAGACCAAAAAATTGAATTTCAGAAGACTGGAAGGACAAGCTCTCAAGATACCGCACATTTTTGCGTTGCCTGATGAGAATCCGTATAGAGAATTTCTTAAAGAAGCTCATATGATTAAAAGTGTGCCTCCAGCTGCGCATCCTGAATTAGAATTCATTGCCGATGACATGATTGATGCAACAAACTGGAACGAAGGAAATTATGTAAGTGTGTCAAGCTTAAACAATAGAAATTGATGATTTCAGCAAATGTATTATTACGTGTCGGAACTAATGCGATCTGGTGTTCGGAGGCGGTATACGTCCTACTCAATTCGTCCGTTGGTCTTAACATGCGGCGCTGTAGCTCATTCAAGTACTACTGGCAACATTGGGGCATTCTGCTTTGAACAAGCTGTTCGCGGTGTATGAGAATTTTTGGGAAAAAAATTGAAGAAAAAATGAAAAACTTGTAGATGAAGAAGGAGATTCAGCAGAAAGGACTGGGAATTAGTGTGAAAGTCTTGAAAACATCGTCGGCGAACATGGTCGTTGAGGTTGGTCGAACCTAAAATTTTCTAAAAATTTCAAGATGAGAAAACATTTCAGTTCAAATATAGTGTTTCGGGACCGGATAAAACAGACAAAACTCCAGTGTGCTTGATGAAGTTCCTAATTATTGCCTCAAACGGACATTTACAATATATTAACATTATTGCGCCGTTTGAAGAATGGCACGAAGAAAAGGATTTTGGCGGGAAAGTGGTATGAAACAAAAAGCCGCAGAAATCTTTAATTTTTATGATTCAGCTTGATCCAACTCATCCGTCTAGATACGATATTTATCGAAAACTAACCTATGAAGCGAATCGGCATCTTCGTCATTCGTTTTCGTTTACTAACCGTTGGTCGGCAACTACTTTAACGCAGGTCGTTACAATTTTCTTAAAGCTTCGCGACGTTTTCGATTTTCGTTGTAAAAATTGCAAGTAAGCAATGCGGAACCAAACCCAAGCAGTGATGCACTTAATTTCAGGAATATCCTAAAAGGATGGCAACCGCCAACTCATTTCGATATTCGTCAGCCAAGAGAGACAGCTGTTCATGATTCTTGCCTTTAGAGATCATATTGTTGTGTATTTCAAATATTTTGCCAACCTATATCTATCTATTATATTTAGAATTATATTTATTGTTGCATTTACTTTGCATTTCGATCTCCGAGTAATTTATATTTTATGTGAATGACTCTTATTCGCCATCACTACTTATAATTCGGAATGTGATATCCTTCCCTATTGATCATTAACCATGACACTCAAAATTACAATAAATGTGCTGTTTTTTTATTTTTTGAGAAATGTCGAAACTTGAGTTATTCTTTGGGTAAGAATTAACTTGCATAGGCAAAGACGTAAAATAATTGATAAATTCAAATAAACAACACATTAAAGTTCAATTCGTGTAGAATTTTACATTTCATTGGCACAGTGCCCATGAGCTTAGGAAGCACTGTGCTGAAGGAAGCTTCTTGGGCATATCGATTTTTCAAAAATTCAATTTCGCCCAACTTTTTTCACAATGAGTTATCAATTAATTATCAAATATGGAATGGTACAACGAATGTGAGAATGTGTCCTAAAAACAGGAATTAGATTGTTTTTCGCTTTTTCGAATTACAGCTTTTTGTGCTGGTTTAACAAACTTTTCCTTGTCTTTCTCGGAAGGGATTTCTGTAAGCTTCGTTCACCACTAAATAAGTGACATGTGACGAAATATTGCAAAAATTACATGGCCTAATTTTTTTTTCAAAGTTAAAAGTTATTATTTAAAAATATTTAAAATCAAGAGACTTCATATTTATTTTTTTTTATAAAAGTTCGAATGTTAGAATTCATCAAGATGTAATCAATGTTTTTTTTTTAAATTCAAAATTATGTTTGATAACTTGCAGAAAATAAATATTTGATAATCAAATAAATACCGGTATAATGGAGATAAGGAATTTTTGCGAAATATGATGAGATTAAAAATTTAAGCGTTCACAAGTTTCAAGTAATTCCTTGAAGAATACATACAACTAAAATAACATACATAAATTAATTGAAGAGGTAAAAAATGATAGTGTAAAACACGGCAAGAGATAGAAATTAAATGCGTCCACGGTTCCTCATAATACTGAGGTAAATGAGTCTGTCATCTTCATCAAATCCGGGGCAGAATCCCTCTAAAATTGTGAAATCTTCGAAGCGTCCATTGAGCTCCACCATCAGCTTTATCAAAACACGCGGCACTTTTCTGATCAGATACATTTTTGCTTCCGATTCAGGCGCTCCAGAAATGAAGTTCATAATCTGATAAATTGCGCAAAGTAATGTGTTTTGAGTACCTTAAAATGAAATAATGGTATGCAAAATTTGCCGAGTCAAATCAAACCTTCTTTGAGAAACTCGATGAAACGATTGAATGTAACGGAGACGACATTATCGAGCAAATACGCGTATTTCATGTGAATGTCTGCAGATTCAAATATTAAGTATCTCAAGAATTTACCGGAACACCTGGATCATCAATTTCAGGAAGACGGATTCTATCGAGCTCCCGGTATCTCGAACGCTGGTCGTCATCCATCATTTGCCATTCTCGCGTGAACGACCAGGAAGCAAACATTAATAACTGAAAATCAATAGTTATCATATAGTTTACGATTTTTAAGAATAAAAAATTTTTCATTAAAAAGAAATCACGTACGTATACTATAAGCTGTAAAACCGGAAAAAGGCCGGTCGGGTCGATCAAAGAACTTCCAGTAAGTAATTCACTGCTTCTGCTGAACCAATACTCGATGAGATTCTTTAAAAAATATTATATTCGTCATTTCAATCATATTTGAAACCTCAAGCATTTTGATGAGAGTCGGATTGAAGTCCAAAAAAGTGAGAGTTGCAATCTGGTCGACAAATTTTGCCATTAGTTCGGGGCAATGAATACGTGCAGTTTTCTGAAGGCAAATCTGAAAAATCACCAATTTAAAAAGTCATATTTTTTCCATTCCAATGCTCACCGTTGGCCAATCTTTGTGCCTATTGCCGCGATTCATATGCTCGAAGAGATTCGTCGAATAATCTTCGGCAAATCCATGATGTTGAATATTGAACCAAGCAATTTTAAGGTCAGCAATATTTGGAACCTTGAAACCATTTTTTTTATTCAAATGTTTTTGTGCGAAATTCTGACCTCGTCTCTATAAATCAATGGACCTTCACGACGGATGCTTGAAAACGCTGTAAACTGTATTCGAGGGCGTGACCCTTTATCATCATACATCTCGACGCAAATATTCATAATTGTATTCTTCATGTACTCCCACCTTAATCACATAATAATGTATACTAATAAATGATTCGACAAACTCTTTATCTCCATTAGAGTAATGTTCCAGCGCGGCGATAAAACTTTTCGCGAAATTCCGACGCGATGGTCCTATCTTCTGAAATTCGGTTCATATTGTTTCGATCATTCCTTGTTTGGATAGCAAACCCGCATATCAATGCACTGTGCCATACAAATAATGAGAAATGGCAATGAGCGCAACTGCCCAATAATCGTGATCATTTCTTTGTTCCTTTCTTCTTCATCTTGAATATTGCCCATTCTTCTCTCAACTTCTCGGGCTATTCCAGGAATCGCATCGATGACTATCGCCAAATTAATGCTAAGTAATAATGTACAAGCTAACAATATGAGAGCAAAATTTCCTACTTTTCATCGTTTATCTTAAAGTACGGTAGGCCATCTTTCAAAAGTTCTAAATACAATATGCCGGCATCATCATGTTCTTCTTCGTCATCACGTTTCGCTTGATTAACCGAATTCTTTTTCATTCGTGTGATCCTTCTTGGATCAAACGTATGATAAACGCATTCGGGACCTGATTGCGTTATCATATTCATCTGACCTTCTACTGGTTGAATATTTATTGCCGATTCGTCTGTACCAGACACCTTTTGGCCGAGAGTTGAGATATATTGCCCTCGATTTCGGTGGTAAGCTTCCGCTTCATGCTTCGACTGATGAGGGAATGGATTGTTAAATGTCGGAAACATTTCCTTTGATTTTTTGCTGCCGGGCATGTTGTTGCTGGTATTTGGAAGATTATTATCGTCGAACGGCATATCTAATTCTTCCAATTTTGCCAGCTCTTCGAGACCATCATATTCTGAAATCAATCAATTAGAGGAAAACTGCCGATTTGCTATAAAAAACTTACCGGGAACCTTCGCCGCTTCTCTCTTCCTCTGATTATTCCGAAATTTCATTTGTTCGAGCTTTATGACATTATTAATATCTCGCCCTGGATTCTCGGGTTCTTCACATATTTCGAAATGAACCTCGGGCTTGACACGCCTAAGATATTTATCGGCCCAAATGTAACTGAAAGCATGAATGTCGATTTATGAAATTTTTCAAAATGTTACAAAAGTGAGTTTTCGGCGTCTGTCTTTTTATGTTCTCCGTTCACAAAATGCTTCAATGGCTGAAAAAATTTAATATGTTGAAGGAAAGCAGAAACATATTACCACAACTGGAAGTGATATAGTAAGTCTCGATAAAAACATGAATGATAGATTGAAGTCGGCAAGTCTTTGAGCCAATGATTTTCCCTCGACATTCCGCATTAATTCCAAATTTTTCATTGCAACCGCATGAGAAACTTCGAGCAATTTTTGTTCAGCAGCCAATTTGTACACGAAAATATCAGCGGAATGCGATTCATTTTTATTTATGATGCTTCGAATGTTTTCGAGCACGTCTTTCTGAAAACAATGTTGTTTGATAAAATTGGAGGGAATTGTTAGCACATTTTCGAGTAAGTTTGACAATTCGGGTCCTGTCGGTCGGTTTCTTAGACCCCACAATTGCGACCTTTCACTAGGTAGTGGAATTATTGTATGTGGAGGGCGGCTAACACGTGATCTGCTCATTGTTTTTTATAATTATGGAGAGAACAATTAAAAATTACTTCGTCTTCATTATTTCCTTTGCTTGCTCAACATCAATTAAATTTTCCTCTTGCAGGCTTTGCAAAATATAGGACAATGTGTTTTCTTCCCACATTCTATCAGCTTCGTTGAGCGCCTAAAAAATAATCTATAGTGAGGGAAATTCAATTATAATTCACCGATCCACAAGATCTCAAGCACAGAATAAGACCATCATATATATCTTTAACCTTGAAGCCATGGTTCCTAACCAAAATTTTGAGAATTCTGGGAAACTTGATTATCATAAAAACGGGTAGCTCATATCTCCCACCGATAAATCGCTTATAATCGATTTTTTTATGCATTTCATCTTCTCTGGCCTGAAAATTGAATATTAATTAATAACAAAAATCATTCAAATCGGTATTGCCTTCAAAACAAAAACGCTGTGATATACTTCCGAAATTGCCACATCATGAGGGATTTTCATAACCGACGTGATCATGTTGAAGTAATCGGCGCACTGAAAATACTCGGCCAGTTTATAAATTTTATTTCAATTATTTTGTCGATACCTGGTGTACCGGTGTCAAAATTCTGAAAAAGCTGAAAATCGTGGCGAGAGTTTTCGCACCAGGTCGTCGAACTTCGTAGATATCTCTCGCCGCATCGCGATAAACAAACTTTTCTCGTTTGAAAATGCTTTAAAAATCTTATTGACAATAAATGGTCATAAAGCGGTGCTAACTTGTCGTATTCGTTGTTTAGTTTGGTCAAAAGTTTCTTTGCTTCCTCGCTGACAGTGCTCATAGTTATCATCTCAGCTTCATATTTCACAAGAGCTTCCTTGACATCTGAAAATCAATGATAATATGAATGGCAATTGCATTATCAATCTCACCTGTCCGATTTGTAATATTAATCATCATACCGCAAAATTTATCGTGAATCATCACATCAAATACTTCAAGAATAGACAATACCGGATCTGGGAATTCTTCCGTTGGATTAAACTCTATGACAGCTTTCGTGATATTCATTGCAACACCCTGTTGAAATGCGATTTTTTTTTACAATTTAATAATTAGCTATACACACCTTTGCGAGATGCAAAAGATACTTTTTGGCATCAATAATCATATCAATCAGTTTATACATTGCATCCACATCAGAACAGTTTGGCGGCCTAAAAAGATTTGGTGGTCGTTAATCTTTCCTCAACTTCTTAATTTTTACACAATCAATGTTGAAGCTTTCCGAAAGTAGTTAGCGAGTTTGACAGCAGCGATAGGCTTTCGAAAGTTTTCAAATGACGTAAGACATTTTAAGAACGTAATCCATGGAACTTTCTGAAAATTGAAGCGTTTTTTTTTCTTGGGCGTGTTCATTCATTACGCTGGAAATGGCCCAGTTCACCCAATTGTCCAAATATTCGTGATGGAACACTGGCCCACATGTTGCTGCACAGACGAGTTTATCTAAATAAGTTTGATGGAAAAGGTCTATTATGGGTGAAGATACTTCCGAGAACTTCCAAATCGCATCCTTCTAAATCCGGAAACTTTATGACTCCTTGTTGTTCAAATATCTGGGGTATCAAATCATCCTCTCGAACTTTCTTCGGTATGTTGAATTTGATTTTCGACTGAAAATAGCGTTATTCCCAAGGTGTTCTAACAAGTATTTTTGCATGTCTTAATATTTTTTTTATTATCTAATTTATAATTTTTCGAAATATTTTTGCTCGCGTTAGCTAAAATTTTGTTTGTTTTCAACAGAAAGACTTAAAATTTTGAAAATTTCCTATTTAAACATTAAAAAAAGATTATCCGTAGAGCGCAATTGTCAACGGTTGATTTTCAAATTTGGCGCTAGAACTTTGTTAGAATTGATGAAAACTCGCAAACTTGGAATGCCTTAGCATATTCATTGAAAATTTGATTACGCATAGGTTTTCTCGGATTTGAAAATATGTTGAAATTTAGCAACAACAATGAAACAGGAAGCGTTTTCCGCAACTATACGTATTATGATTTTGTACCCAGTCATGTGCTTATAATCATTATAAGATTTTAATTCCTGTGTCATGAACTCAGAGATCATTCAGGCCACGATGAGGAAGATCTATAGCGAATGCTTGCCCTCTGCTCTATTCGTTGTTGGTTTTCTCTTTTATTGTTTCTCAATTTTTTAAATGTTTCCTTATACTCGGCAAAAGCATTACATGTTTGACTTTATGCTTAGAATTCGAAGAAAAAATCACTTACCAAATCCATCATGGTGGCTTACGCAAAATGCGCTGCCAATGAAGAAAAAAGAGAGTCGAAATAGACCAGACGCGTTGCTAGTAGCTGGACAACGATGAATTCTCAATGGCGCGTATTTACACCTCTTTATAGAAAGTGACGAATGGCATGTATCATTGATATATTTTTACTTATTACAATTTTACGAAATGATACATAAAGAAGTAGGATAAAAATTATCAACGAAAGAAAAATAATTTTAAAAGAGAAGCATGTTTTATTAAGGCTTGTTTTAAGTTTCATGTTTGAATAAAACATTTCGATGACGCGATTTAGATGAAACAATTTTTTACGATACCTGTTTTTAAACTTCTTGGTGAAATTTTGATTGAATTCTTAAATGCTTGCTAGTATCGTGGAAAAAATGTTTGCTCAGTGGGTCAGCCTCAAGATTACAGTAAAAAGCTTATGGTGATGCCAATGTTCTTCATTGGTTTCGGCAAAACATAATTGCTTTTGATTTAAATATTTTCAGTATTAATTTTTCTAAAATAATTTTTGCGATTTCATAATCAATTACTATGAAACAAATAAAGCATTTTATTTTTCATTTTCCCATTTACTTTTTTAACTTATTCATTGTTGAATTACTAACTATGCGAGATCGAACACTTATGAAATTTTATAATAATGTGTTTTTGAATATAGAATTTGGGGAAACCTTGCAAGTAAAAAATATTGGAACTGATTATTTTTCTACTATGAACAATTCAATATAATTTTATTAAAGTAAAAAAATTGTAGAGGAATTAAAATTTCTCCACTAGGAGCTTCGAAATCTGTGAAACTAATTCTAACAGTCAATTTTGAAATGCGGAGACACCTGAAGAAAATAAAAGAACCTAATTGTTAAAAAGATAAGATTGAAGATGCATGGTATTTTACTAGCAAATTTGTTTTATATTATCGTTTTTTCATTAAAACAAATAATCTATATACAAAAACTTTTTATTGATATTTGACTTTCATGGGAATGATAAAAAACTGCAAATTCCTTTTTATGTTTAGATATAATTATAGTTCGATATGGCTTCGTCAATATTTCTCATCTCCCTCTCTCGAAGTCGCCTGCTTAAAAATGAATTGATTACTAAGAAACTTCGCGATTAGTTTTTACCTCTTTCATCTGCTCATTGTTTTGGAAGAGAGTCTCCGAGGTGCTCGGAACATTGATTCTGACAATTCAACACATTAAACTTGTGAAAAATATTGACGGAATACCCTTCAAAGTCAATTGGAGCTGTCCGGAAAGTAGCGTCATTTTGGGGCATGACGACCACGTTTTCCACGACTTCCAACAATTCCATCAACGAATCCGAATCAGCTTCCGGATTACAGGGTGTCATTTAAGTTCCCGCACAACTTTTAAGACGTATATTTCTGAGACTAAAAGTCCAAATCAAACGAGACTCAAAATATTTTTTATGTATAGTATAACAAATAATTATCTATTAACTCTTTTCGATTCGGCCTCCTTTCGCAGCTATGACTTCACGGAGACGCTTCGGGTATGATGCGACTGTGGTACGCAGGTATTCGATGGAAAGATTGTCTCATTCCGCCAGTAATGTTTTCTTCAGAGACTCTACATTTGAGTGGGGTTTTGCGTTGACCTTCTCCTGCAAGACCCCACACGGAGAAGTCAAGCGGGTTCAGGTCTGGGGAGCAAGCAGGCCATTCGGATGACTTGATGAAGTCGGGAAAATGGGTCTGGCACCACTCCTGAGTAGTTTTGGCAGTGTGGTCGGGTGCTCCGTCCTGTTGAAAGACCCATTTCTGCCCACCGAAATGCGTTTGGGCCCAAAGCATCACATGCTTCTCCAAAATGTCCCGAACGTAGACTTCTTTGTTCACTTTCACCCCCGGATCCACGACAACCAGGGGCCACTTCCCGGTTGAGCAGATGGCACCGAAAATCATCACACTGGCAGGATGTGAGGCTCGATGAATTGCTCTGCCTTTCTCAGAAGCTTACTGGGATGTCTGGGCAAGTACTCGATTGTTTTGTGAGTTGAATGCCGCCTCCACAGTGAACAGCTTCTCGTCGGAGAAGACAGTGACGAGATGTTCTCCAGACCGCGTGCGAGCAAGAAGTCGTTTTGCTTTTTTGAAGCGTCTCTGCTTGCTGACGGCAGATAGAATTGCCGCTTTTTGGACACGATATGGGGTCAGTCCAAGCTTCGTTTTGAGGATTTGTTCCATAGCGTAGATGCTCATTCCCATATCTGACGTTATCTTTTTCATGTTCCTGTACGGGTTTCGCCTGATCCTCGATTTAGCAGCGTTGATCTTCTGACGAGTGGTTACCGAGACGAGTCTTCCTTATCTGGGACGGTCACTGGTCGTATTTAGCTTTTTGAAACGTTTGGTGGTGTCGCAAACCGTTCTACGAGGCACACTGAGGCGTTGAATTATGTCTCTCGGGCTCACATTTTGCTTATGAAGTTCGATAATGGAAGCGCGATGGATGTTAGCCTTCGCCATTTCTCGGAAACACATCCGATTGAGGTGAAACTTGGAAAGTAAGTAGAATATACCTTATTTAACAAAAATAAATTATATTGGTGCACGAAAAGTGCGTTAGCGAAGCTCTTCATAACGTCAAACTTTTGTGCGGGAATTTAAATGACACCCTGTAGATGGCGCTTGATAATCCGATGATACACTTACAGACTCTTCCGATGAAAAGTCGGAAGGAATTCGTTCCGATTGTGGTGATCCCAGCGAAAGAGATCCAACGTTCTGACTATCCGATATTGTCGATTGGCTTGACTTCAACTCATCAGATAAGTTTGAATCGGTTGAACAATGACGATCCATTGGAACTTCAAAGTTTATTGGTTCGCAAGCTGAAAAAAAAGCTCTTATATAATAGCTCCTTTTATTATAGAAATTGTGAAGTTTACATTCAGATGGGAATATCTTCTGGGAAACTGTTGATATTTTTGCCAATGGTTCGTCAACATCTCTACTTGCTTTGGAAGAGCGTTGGCGTCTGAAAATTTTAGTTAAACAAAACGAATATTTGCCAGCTTACTTTTTAATCGATGCTGGCTGTGTTGAGCTCATTTCGACATCTTGAGGTGCATTGCGTTTTCCCTTTATTGAATGCGACATGAGCCTCAAATGAAAACGAAGCCATTTATAAGCTAAATTACAAAGAATTACCTCGAAAGTCTGTGCTGCTGACTAATAAAACAAGGACGACCTAATCGGTCAGTTAATGGCGTCTCTGTTGGAAGAGGTGATCAATAATAAGATGTGCCAACGAGAGAGACGAAAGTACAAAAACTTCCCAAAGGCTAAAAAGGATCTAAAATCGGACCATGCGAATGAGCTCATCGTCCCTTTTCGCGTATACCATGATTTGAATATCCTGTGGAAAACTCAAAATATTGGAGATTATTTATTGTTTACCTCTACTTAAAAGTTTTGTAAAATAACTCCAGCTCTTTAGTTTTGTTGAATAGTCCCAAATTTCTGAAACAAAAGAAATTATAGATAATAGAATATTCTTCCCGGATCATTCAATGAATTTTACCAGGAAATAAATTTTTTGAAATTTGGAATTACTATAAATATTTTAAGTTGCGTATGGGAAATTTTCAATATATCTTGCAACCAAACAATGTTAGTAAAATTGGACTTGGTTTTTGGTATCAGCACTCGAATGAAGAGGTTGCATCAAGAATTCATGAAATTTTTAACAACAAAAAATGACATCCTAACATTTCTCAATACTGATATTTGCTTGAACATCTAACCTCAACTGACTGAAGAAAATCGTTATTTTATAGGTTTTTTTTTGTTATTCCTTATTGTTGGTGGTTTTCATTCGAATGTCGTGGTCATTTTTAAATAAAGCAACATCAACTAGGAACGAATCATATCGAAATTCCACTTGATCTGATCTGATATCACAATCACACGAAAAACAAAGAAAAAACTTTGTTGATCCAAGGCGACAAGCTCAAAATAATTTTTTCCATTTCCACCACCGTCTGCGCAAAGGCGGAGCATTGCGCCGTTGGCCGCACAGACATCAAAGTGTGCGCGGTATCGTTACCCGTGCACGAGCTCCGCTTGTTTGGAAAGTGTCACTGATTGAAAACGCAACGTTCGAGCATTTTTATCCCTCTGCGATATCTGTATATTACGAAAAATTATGAAGTTGGTGTTCGTCCTTCTACTAATAGGTTCGTCCTTTGAATAATATTATCATGATAATTTTTTGATTAGGTTTTCGATATATTCACTGCCGATGTCCCGATCACACATTTATTGGCTGCATGCTTCGTCTGAAGTCTCAAAGAGTCCCTTTGGAGAAGAATATTCTGACGTTAGTGTTCAATATTGGATCAGAAGCGCGTCTTCTCCATACTTGCAAGTAATCTTGACCAATTTCTGGACCTCATAGCTTAGAATTGATTTTAAAGGTTTTACTCTTCGACGCTTCCATGCTTCCAAGAAAAAGTACGCGAATGTGGCGACGACAAACAAAAACGAGTAATGTCCGAAGTTTCAAAGACAATAATGTATCTGTGCTCTCCATTCAGTCTCCAAAGGCAAAGGCAAGTCAAAAAAATGTCTTCATATTTGTTTTATGTTTTTTGTGTCTTGTATTGTTTTGTTTCTGCCGTGACAAGCGTATTACGGCACAATTTACACAATTCCTTATTGTTCGCACGTTTTTGAATCAGCCTCAATCTTCATCATACATGTGTTCGCTTTTTTTTGCGACCAAAGAATTGTTGGGTGACGAATGCTGAAATTTGAGAGGTTTGGCATTCGTGGCGAAGTGTGTATGCGTTGCGGAAACGGAGAAATTATGAAGAAGTCGGTAACTCAACGCAGTTTGCTGACCACTCAAAATGTGTCAAATCAAATAAGCACGTATTGTTTGTCCATTTCAACTGTAAATAACTACTTGCGAATATGTTTATATAACTTAAGGATTCAATGGATTGGATTTGATTGGATAAAGGAACTTAGTGTAAAAGGTATCGACCGGATTGTTTGTTTTCTCACCGCAGACTCCGATACTCCACGTATTCTTAAATTTTTTAAATGATCGAATCCCATTTTAAACTCTATGAACGGAAAAAGAGTGCTACTATAATTTCTTAAAAATTTCCAGCAATTTTGTTTAAGATTTGCATATTTACAATTAATTTTTGGGCTTGATTTCGCAACAATTTGTTGGGTACCACAATCTTATGAATTAACCATTTTTGTTCACGATCTTCATGGAAGCAGACTTAATTGACACTTTGACATTTCATTTTCGAGACGAAGACTGTTTAAATATTGCAATAATGGTCAATTGGTCAATTGTTGATTTAACCCGCTCATTTCATAGAAAATGACCTCTATTGATATTGCGGAAGAGGTAAAGAACATTTTCTCTAGCAATTTTTAACAGACGTTGGCGATTTCTCAACGTTGATCTGAGAACCATTTGAGAATTCGATTGGCGATATGAAAAAATGATTATGTGAGTAAATAACGAATTTTACAAATTTGTTAAAGGAAACACTTTTGATTTTTCCATAATCAAATTAAAAACAATGTATAGGGAGATTGTTATATATGAATACCTTCAACTAATACAATTCTAATAAAAAAGAAAGTTGGACTGTTAACAAAGCTTATTTTGGTTTTTTTTAATTTGAAGTATTTGTTTCTTTTTAACTTTACTCTAATTCTTTTTACTTTCAGAGCTGTAATCGAACATCAGAAATGCATATCTTCAGTACTATCGCTACCCGCTTCAACGGGATGCGATTTGAACGACCATGAAGATGGAAGAAGCGTTCTTGCTTGCAAGTAATTAAAGTATTTGTGTTTTTCATAAATATCAACAATTTTTTTTTCAGAAAAGAATGCTCGACACGTGGCTCCGATTTCATCTGCATGATGCGAACATGGATCTCTGAGCAAAACACGTGCACATTGCGTGATATTCAACGTATTTTTTATAGCAATAAAATATTCTGAATTTTAACGTTTATTTTTCAGAAAAATGTGGAGACTCCGCATCAAATTTATTCCAAGAGTTTCAACGGACCGTATTTGAGCCGAATTATCCAATCGTTTGCAATAGTGGAAATGGCATGTGGAAAATTAAAAATAATAAAAATAACAAATATTTTGCATAATTTTAACTCTATAACAATGTTATTTTTCAGAAACTCTTAAAATCCCCGAGAAGAAGCAGGAATTGGTTAAGGAAAGGAAGATCAAACAGCATAGAAAGCCGGTGCGAATTCAAAAATTTTAATCTCTGAATTGTATCCTATATTTTGCAGCTACGAAAATCAAAAACGGAAATTGAAGAGGTTGCATTAGTATTAACATCACCAGCCACCTCAACGGCAGATAATATTTACATTCCGCCAATTACATATCATCATCATCAAATGCATAAACCACAACCACAAAATAATACCGTATTCCCTGTCTCACAGCATAGTTTGCTGAGCAATTCAAATCTTCAATTATGGAATCGAAATACCCAAAAAAATGAAGGTTCGTTAAAAAAATAGCAATGAAGAAAATATTAAAATTCAAGAAGATTTCGTCTTCACTACTCAACATCCATTATTCACAACTACGGAAGTTGGAGCTACACCCAAACGCCATAAGGTAGATTAATAAAAAAAACCAGAATTTAAATTTTATTGATTCATTTAGGTGATTGATATCTTAAAAAGTTTGATTCCATCAAGCATACCGGCGCAGTTGACAGCCCTACTAGAAAATGGTATTGAACAGGAAGCATTTCCGGAGAGCTTTAATTATAATACTCCACCGGCATACTATTCCAATAATAAAATAGGTATTTATTTGCTTCATGAGTCATTCTTAATTAAAATGAGATTTTAGAGTCCCTTTCCCCATATGAGCTACCGATAACTATGCCATCGCCCAAGACTTCTGTAATTCCACCGAGGCCAGTGACAACAAACTATCCAATTACTTATACAACACGACAAGCTTTTGCACCATCAAGAACGTCGTCGATTTATAATATTGTAACTCCTAAATGGAAGCCGTGGTATCTTGGAGGATCGAAGTAGGTTTATAGTGCTTTCTCGATTACAGAATTTAAAAAAAATTGTATTATAATCGGAAAAACACGAGCACTTTCGGTAATCTTTCACATTAATTAGTTTGATTCTCAGATAATACGGAATATGAATTACCACTATTTGAACACTTCAAAAAACATTCAATGGTCCGCAAACATCCATAGTGCCTCATTGTTTTTTGTGATGGCACTAGTTTTAGAAGCAATTTTTTAAATTGAAGACAATTATTTTCGAAGGCAGGCAAATTCCAACAATATTGATCAAATTTTTGTGCATGCGTATTTGATGTATATTAATGTTTGAATTGATATCCAGCCAGCTCGTAGTTTCTTTTCCCTGATCAAACTCATACACGAATCATACAAATTTGCTTGTCTTCGACAATATTTTAATTTATTTCGTTTTACAATTCAAAATTTCAAATATGAACCCGGTTTCACGAATTCTCAAATTCTGGCTTTGTAAAAGCTAGCAAAGTTTTCTATTTTACTGTAAAGGTTTTTATCTTGAAATTAATTTTTCCAATTTTTATCAAGATCGTTCAAATCATTGTTAAAAAGAAAAAGTATCTAAATTAAAAAAATTTAAATTTTAAACATTTTTTTTTTGGCAAAATTTTGCCTTTATAAAATTCTAAAATATATTTATCTATTATATCATTTCGCTGGAACTCAAAAGAAAGCTTGCACTCAAAAGAAAGCTTCGCTTTATATTACTTTCACCATTTCACGGGATCCCACATCGATTGTTCCTTTCAACTCTATTACTTACTTTTTATTGTAATTCTCGATCTCTTCTGATAAATCATATTGTTTTATTATTACTATTTGAACAATTTTCAAATAATTGTTTAAAATACTAGTTATGGTTAAATAAAAATAAATGAATAATTTCGATATCATGTAACAAATAATTAAATAGATTTTACTTGAAAAGGCGTTTCAAAACTTTATTTACAATTCCAATTTGTTAATTGTTTCAAATTGTAACTGTTAAAATTTATGCGCTGAATTCTTTTTCCGATAAGAAGTGTTAATTCTTTCGATGATAAAAAAAGATATAGTCTGACATTTGTCCGAAAGGCGTTGGAATATATTTAGTAGATTAATCTCATTTATTTGCACGACGGCTGCAAATTTTAAGAGTAACAATGATTGTTAGCAATTATTATTTTCACATTTTTTTTACCATTGATATATTTATGGGACCTTCAATCAAGGAATATGTTGAGAATTTATTAATATATAAAATTTGTACATCAATCTTAAAAGGAATACATATACATTGATCTATAGAATTTTACAATTGAGCGCAGCGCCTACATTCAAATTTATAGGACGTGTCTTATAAAAAATTGTAAAATTAATAAACTGAGTGGAAAGGAGAATTCGAAGAAATGAAACAATGACACAGTCAAAAAAATCGAAAAGAGGTAAACATTCAAAATTCAATAAGAAATCGAATTAAAAAAAAATAACGAGTCTCGAAATTATTTTTTTGAACCAATGAGAACCGTAAGAACAATAAATTATCTTCAAGAATCTCTTTGAAAGGACAGGCAAGTGTTGAGACCAGCTCAGTATGGAATAATCTAGTCGTTCTAAATTGTGACCCTACACTGAGTAGACAACTAACAGCTGACAGAATTCATTTCGTTGTTCTAATCATCTTGCGGAAAGCGTTTTCATCGGGGTGCTGAATGCCAAACAATATTTCATATAATCATTGCGCTCATCAAGATAACGGTTGCAATTGTAAATCACCACGATGAACCAAAGCTCCAAAGCCAGCGAAATGGCGTAGATAATAAGAAGAGCGTAAATTCGGACCATTGTTCCTTAATAACCAGCATTTGAAATTCTGTTAAATGCATGCTATTTATATTACCAGTATCTAATGCAACTGTATTGGTACTAGGGTGCTCCATGAAAGGAGCCGCATTAATTAGACGGTAGAAGACGGCGGAATCGGTACAAAGGGCAATGATGCCGCTAATTAATACCAATAGGAAGCAGATTATAGCAAGAGCCTGAAAATTTTCTTTATGAATGATACGTTTCATTGAGAAATTTTTGTTAATTTTATGCATATATTCTAATTATTAGTCAGGCTAGAGAAGCATTTCTCTTTTTTATGTCTTCTGCCAAGTTTTATGAGAATATTCTTCGTGTAAATTTTAAATTCAACGAGCCATGATTTTTTTTTTCGAAAGACAAAAAAACTGTTCTTCTCTGGCAATTTCTTTATTGCGAAAATTGATTTACATGATTTTCGCTTCAAAAGTCCGTCAATCATATTTTTTTCAAAAATATTGATATATTCGCATAATATATGTACTTCAACATATTTGAAAATACCCGCGCCAACAAGAATAAGCGCAAAATCTTCAAAATGCGAATGGGAAATTTGATTAGGCATCTTGGCATCCAAGAATGCATTCCTACAATGGCAAACGAAAAAAAAAAGTTTTTTTTTTCTCGAGCAACGAACCTGAACAGCCAAATGCGGCACAACAAGAAGTGCCGAATTACGCGACAATGCCACAAAAAGTAGGAAAACTGCAACGAATCCGATGCCAAGCCCAATCATTTCAGCGAGGAATGATCCGAATACATAGTTTTCTTTTACACCACGCGCCTAAATATTACAAACAAAAAAATTGATTATTAATTTGTCTGTATGCACATACATGTTGCAAGCGTCCGTCATGTTGAAAATAGACGAACAAAGAGTGGATGAGGAAGAAGAGAATCATTAGAATATGGACGCAGCCAATAATGAATGCACCCGTTTTGACATGGAAGCAGTTGCAGAGGCATCGGTACTCTTCAGAGCTTTCATCGAATTGAATTGATCGCGGCACCTGAAAATTTCAAAAAATTTTTAAAAGGTAATGTTTCAGAATTTGGCTCTCAGATTGGCGCAAGCTCTAAAAACTAAAGCAAATTCCTTACTTGATCAACTGATCCGTTTTCCTGTCGGTTGTTCCTTATAAGAACGGACCTCACGGCCCGTCCATTCATCATTCTTTCAAATCGTCCTTCCAACCAAAGCTGCAATATTGCCATATAAGAATCATCATCACAATGGCATCAATAAAAAAAGCACACGCTCACTACATAGAAATGAGTAAAGCTACGTGAAGCAGAAGAGAATTGCGTCTCTCCATTTGTGGAAATTCCCAAGTGGGTTTTATGAAATATGTGAGGGCACTAACGAAGACGTTCGTCACACAGAAAATCACCAAAAACATGTTTTTTTTCTCGTTCAAATAGACAGAATAAAAAAAAGACACAAGCTGAATTGGCTCCAAAGATTTGATGGTTATTGGTTTTTCTTATTGAATGCAGACAGGCATAAGCAAACAACAGCAAAACAATATGATTATGTTATTTCGGAAAATTGTCAGAAAATAAAGGGCATTGAAGCAAAACTCACAACAATTTGCGGCTTCCTGTTACTCTCACCCATTCAGTCTTCAACTGGAGTTGTTATTTTGTATAAAAATGAATTTAAAAAATATGAAGGCGGTATTATCGAAAATTGAAAAAAAAACTAAAGTAAGCGAATAATTATTGGATACTTGGCTTAATTATTAAAAAAAAAAAAAAAAACACGGAAATAGGAGGAATTATGATGCTTAAAATAGAATCTCTCAACAACAATAATAATAATAATTATTATAGATAATTATAGAAAATTGGTGGCCAGTTGGTGTTAAAGTACAAAACATTGCGCTTCTGAATGAATTGAGAGAAATTTCGAGGCAAATAACTTGAAAATCAGCGAACCGAAAAGAATTGGGAAAAGAAAAGTCACAAAAAGTATTCAAGATAATCAGATTCGAGACAAAAAAAAATGAACCGCAAGAGGATTTCTTTCAGAGAGCAGAATGCAAAAACAAGCTACTGAAGAAACGCGCGCACAAAAAAAAACAAAAGCGGATGGGAAATGCGCCGACAAAAAGATTCGCGAAATTTGGTTGTTGTTGTTTATCTCGAAAATTCTATTCGAATTTATAAAATTTCAATACATTGGGCGAAATTATCAAATTTCCACAACCTAGAAGTCACAATTCTCACCAAATAAAAAAAAAATTTATAAGCGTGAAATTAAAAAAAATGTGTAATTAGTTGTTCAACAAAGCGTAAACATTAATTTCCTGCGCGCCCAAATTATAGGATACTCGCGGCAAATTTGATTCAAAACAACAAACTCAGCAAGCACAACTATCTACGAAATTATGCAAATTATTCCGTATCGAGTTAGATTGAGCAGGTCGAGAACGCACTTTTAAAAACGAACAATGAATAGTGATCTTTGGAATTACTGCCAATTTGGAAAAACCTACTAAACGAGGCGGGTGGCATGAGGAGCAAAAAGAAGATGGAGGAGAAGAATCCGCTCACTCCGACGTTTTGAAACTACAGCGGGACAACTCACGCTCACAATATCTATTTTATGCGGAAATAGGGTTATTCACAAAGAGAGGCGCATAACCAGACATGTCGACTCTCGTAACACATATCCTTACGAATTGCCATCGCCAAAAAGGGGTGGGAGGAAAATGGCGGTTGAAGTGAGAAAAAATGCCGAAAAAAAGCAGAAGCGACAAACATAACAACATATTGCCAAAAAAGCCGAAGAAAGACGAAGAAGAAAAAAATAATGGCAAGAGCTGGTATGTCGAAGAAGCCAACACATTGTTGCCTTCATAGAGCTAATAGTTATCGATTGGGTGGCAGGTTGGTTGTTATCGAAATGGTGGGCATGCATTGGTGTGAAGGGTGGTGTGTAGCGCGTGAGCACGCGGTGAAGCCCTCCTCGGCTCTGCCGTTTCCTCATCGAGCTCGCGCGTGCGCGCGCGCGCACTACCACTCAACAATTTCCGGAGCGTGCACCTGCCAGCACAAGCAAGAGCAACATCCGATGACCTCTTCTGCGGCATGCCACACGCAATTAGTTCTCTAATAACAACACAGCCGCTTCCATTCTTTTCACTCTACTATTATTGGCATAAAGATGGCTCAAAATCCGAGATTACGACGTCCGCGATATGTGGCGCTCGCACCTGCTCTCGACTTTGGCTTACATGTGAAATTTGTGAATCAGAGATCGCAACTTCTTTTTTTTATATTGACTAAAAGGAACAATTAGTAATTTTGTTTTGAAGTCTTTTTCAAAAACCTTGACAATTTCATGTTGTCGGGGAATATAAGAAAGTCTCAATTATCTATATTGCATTTCAGAAAGTTTCAAAACCATTAAGTACTATCCTAAGCAAGCCCTTATGCTAGAAATTTCGAGAATCTTCAATAATAAAAATTTTACTAGCGGAACAACCATGTTCAAAATAGGAAAGAAGGGGAACACTTGAATGCAATTTGAACAAAATTAGATTGAACATTGAACAAGATTCTTCAATTTTGCGTTATTCCTAAATCCTAAAATGTTGGCTAGAATCAAAATTGAAGTCGAAAACCAGAAATTAAATTGAAATTTTGATTTCTCAAAAGAAAAAAGATGATTTTTAAATCTTCGAGTTTGCCATCAATTTATTCATAACTCGGCTAGAGCGGAACAAGAAGTTTTCTCTCGAAAATTCGCCAACCAATTGGCTTAATCTGTTTTGCAGCCAAAAAGCGAAATTAAGTTAATATTAGAGGGAGAAGAATGCAGGAACAAAAAAGCAGTATAGTAGTCGGCGTGGAAATTTCGAAAATCAATAAAAAGCGCGTTGATGTTCGATCGCTTGTACAAATATTAGAACGTTCTCATGACTCATATGCAAATAGAACAATCGAATAAGTTTTTCTTTGGGACCCAGTAAGGCGCAACCATTTTCCTCCTATTATTGTTGTCGCTATTTCTGGACCGCTATTTTTTCTTCTTCTTCTTCTACTTCGGCTTCTTCATAATTTTTTTCCTCATTTTCGTTTTTGAATGGCACTTGAGCGGTACGATGCACAATTGGTCATACTTGAAAGATTAGAAAATGAAAAAAAAAGAATAGGACGAAGAAGAAGAAGAGGAAGGAGCTGAAGAATAAGATGATGAAGCAACAATTAGAATTTGTGGAATGAGAGAAGGGCGACGATGTGCTTCATATCCAATTTCCGAAATTTGAGACCATCTGCCCTTTTTTTGTCGATGACTTTTTCCAGGAATGAGACAAATACTAACTTTATGCATATTGGAGATAGACGACTAATTAGGACGTCATTTTCGGTCACATTTCATGCAGAAAGGCCTAGAAATGAAGAATGCAAATTCCATAATTTCTCGACTTTGGCAATGATTCAGGATTAGCAAAAATAAAATCTGCCCACACATATTTTTTGTTGACACATTTCATAACATCGCCTATTTAGAATAAAAAAAAATATTTCTATATGATGAACGATAACAAAATTATTGAAATACTGACAAAATGAGTGAGAATTTTTCACTGGTTTATGAATGATTCATGATTTCCGTAGAAACCAATATGTACTTTTCGAGGAACATCAATTCGAGCGGAAATCCGAATGATATCATGGATTTTTCCTTCAGAAAGCACAAAACAACATTTATTTGAAATAAGAAATCTATTGAGGTGGAAGTTTGAGGAAATTGGACTCAGAGGAGGAATCACCACCCCATAAAGCTCGAAACAAAAAATCTCGATTTTTATCGGTTTTAGACGAATTCAATTAATTGTGAGATTTTGTGAAAATTGCAACGACGACGTAAAAGGGCAAACACCAAGCCAACAATTGTGAAAGGAAATTAGCGATAGCCGCAAGGTTGAAAACGCGCATTTTGGCGGTGGCTCCCTAGAGACTCACATGTCAACGTGACCCTCCTTTCCCTCTCCACCATTCAACTACTTCTTACTTTCAATGACTTCATTTTGTTTCATGCTCACAACGGCGACTCATGCTCGGCGTTGAAATGTAGCAGTAACAAGAGTGATGTCTAGTTGTAAATTGAGGATAAGTGAAGATATTTGCACATACATGTATGAGAGGAAAGACGGATTCGGTGGTGGCGACATAACTGAGATGAAGTATATGTGCATGTGTATGACTCTCAGAAAATTGATATAATATTCCATATATGCATACATGTGTATGCGTCTGTTACGTTTTGCAATAGTGGATTTTAAAATGAATTGGTGCATTTTTGATTTTGCTTGGCACAAGTACGATGAAGACTAATCGATTAAAATTTTTATCAGAAATCGATAAACGGGTGTTCTGACCAAATTGATAAGACGAAGAATAATGAGACTAGCCTTATAGTACTCAATACTTGGTGAGAATTCTTTCTACACATTAATTAAACATTTGCAGGATAATTATAATGATAATGGTCTCACAAAACAATTTAATTGTCGACGGTGATCAGTTTTAATGAGATATTAAAAAAAAATGATTTTCAATTAAATTTAATCTATAAATGTCTTTAAACAAATTGAAGTTTTTTTAATCTCGAATAATTAGTTTTTTCAAACTGATATTTGCAAATGTTAAAAAAACGTTAGAAACCAGGAAATGACGTTTTCGATATTTTCAGCAAAATACATTTCCACATTCCCCAAATTTTAATTACTATTCAAAATTCCTTTAATTATTGAATTAAAAATTTTGAAAAAGAATCTATTTCACTCAGCTTTGGGAAAAACTCATATTGCTCATGTTTTTCGGCAAATTGTCTGTTTTTATAATATCTCAAACCGGAAA
This sequence comes from Caenorhabditis bovis, assembly GCA_902829315.1. Taxonomy (NCBI): domain Eukaryota; kingdom Metazoa; phylum Nematoda; class Chromadorea; order Rhabditida; family Rhabditidae; genus Caenorhabditis; species Caenorhabditis bovis. The sequence goes on from CADEPM010000002.1 coordinate 2,327,197, forward strand.
TTAAAGAGAACCTATGCCGCATTTCCGAAGTCTCCAAAACCTCTCAGTTAATACGAATTGTTTGTCAATTGGCACTTGAACTGAAATTAATCAGAATTTTTCAACCCAATCGAATATATCCAAATATATGTCGGCAAGCCCCCCCCCCCTTAAATCAAACCAAAACCACCATTAATATTTAAAGAGCGACCGGGTGCATTTGAATATCACCTGTCACGAAATGCTTAATTAAATTTGGTCCCTTAATCCCCTTCTTTGCCTCTAGCTCATTTAATATATTCTGTGTGAAATTTGTTTATAATATAATGCAATACCAAAACACGTAAGGTTACGTAAGTTGTTTACGTTTTAAAAACTTCGGTGCATAGATCGTGGTAAAAACATTTTCACTATCACGAGAGTACGGCATTTTTAATCATTAATCATTTTCTTCATAAGTTCAAATTGGAATGCTTGATAATAGAAGATTGATAACAAAAAATATAATTTTTCAATAATTCATTCGCCCTAGCTACTTTTCTTTGAAATGTTCCCATATAAGCCTTCTTATATGCAAACATTATTCGTGCAAAAATCCATGGCTTCCGAGAATAGTCGATGAGCTTATTTCTAAGCTTCAGTCATAAATCGTCGTAGAATGACAAAAAACCCGACAAATCACTGGTATATGCCGACGACGACCCACTTGGTTGATTTGTGTTCCTCTACCACATTATCAGTTTCGGTCATTTTTTTTGCCACCAACGTAGATGGCTATCAAAAACATGCAGGTCAAACTGCCGAAAATTCCAAAGAAACTCGCTCCAGTGAAAACGAATGGGTGAAGGGATATGAAAAATGGGTTTCATCTCAGCAGCGAGATGAACGCTTTGTGCCCGCGAACACAAGCACACACATTAATTCCAATTCGCTCAATTTCGCGTGTGAATCGCTTCGTCTTTTTTGTCCTCTAAACCTCTCCCAACCTACCTTTCTTGCAATATGTACACACCAATATATATATTGCTTTATAGTCATCAGTGAACGCCGAAAACCGATAAAATAGTTTATTTGCGGTAGAAAAAATTCCCCTGCAACGCAGAAATGTTTATAAACATCAGATGTTCTCTTCATATTTTTTTGCAATTCCATTTCTTGTACTACATGGGCTCACGGGTGCGTTGACTCCATCTAAAGACAATCATTTTTCCGATTGTGGCTGTTTCTGCGTCTCCCCGTCTTCCGATCCAAATTGAACATTGCATGGGCGCATAATGTATGCACATTGGCCCAAATGTGCTTGTGGTGTTTTTTTGTTTGTGCGCCTTATACATCCAATACAGCACGGTCTTAGAATGCCCCGTTGCTCTTCTTTTTTTCCGATCGTCGCCGTGCTGCGTGTCGCTTCTGCTGCTGGTGGTGCGGGGTCGCGTCCGGCGCCGTTGGGCGTGTGCCTGCCGCAAGATCCTCAAACGCCGCCTGCCGCCGTCTCTCCGCCTTGGTCGATATTTTGCCCTTGTGTTTGTATGTGTGTGTGTGTGTGTGCCTCGTTGGAGCCTTCGTCGTCAAATTAACTAGTTGAGGCGCATACACTCACCATGACGACCAAGACGACGTTCGTTGCGCTGTTTGCCATTACGATGTTGCTGGCGCTGTCATGATATTTATTCATTCATTTTGAACTTCCTTATGTTTGCGTCTTGTTCGAATTGATTTCTGCCGCACGAAAACGCTATTAAACTTATCACTTTTATTAATCATTGCTGCGGAACGAATACATATAAGCCAGTGTGAACCACTGTTCTTTCATTACCTAGATATTTCATCTAAGAAAATTGAACGGCTCTATTGATAATCATATTCACGCTTATAATAGAAAATTTAATTTTTGTTTAAAAAATCGCTAAAATTGAGATTTTGTTTAAATTTCTATCAAAAACCTCCAAATCATATTCAAATCCTGAATTTCATTTCAAATTGATCAAGCTGCAAATATGCTCCATTGTATTGGCGTGAATGTTTTCAAATGTCTTTGTATTCGTAGAATCGATATTGGCGCCTCTTCGACTTTCGGGCTACATTTCGTTTTGAACGTTTTTCGAAACCAACGGGTATTTTATGTAAAATCTACTGTCTTAATTGCCTTCTTTTGTTACTGTTTTGCTGTTGCTCAATTCGAAATGAAAAAAAAGTGATGTTGCGATGTCATTAAAGCGTTCACGCAAAATGCTCGCTCCTCTAGGCACCGAAGGAAAAAGAGAACACGTCGATCTCTCAACGCATTGCGCATTATTTTTTCTTCTCCGTTGTTGTTTCGTTCGTCGCCTGCAGGACACACCAGGCGCACATTCATTTTATTGCGGCTCGATTGCCGTCAAGGGCATTTCTTTTTTTTTCTCCTTTAATAAAACTCGGCGCCGTTGCATGTCTGAGTCGCTGCCCTCATAATGAGCCGTCATGTGCAAATGGAAATTGAAATCATTCGCTGAGATTCGCGATGTCTCTCGATTGAACGTTTTTGCTATGCGAATTTCATTTCATTCGATTCGCATACTTCTTTATTTTTAGATTTAAAAATGGGAAAAAAGAATAGGAAGCAGTCGAAGAAGTCGTCTGGAAATAGAAGCAATCGTTCGGTAACTACCAAATCGTTCGTCAGCGAAAGATTATTTAATTTTTTTAGGAAACGAACAATCGCAGTGAGACAAGAACAATGGCGTCAAACGCGGAGAGCCCGCGCCGAAATTCTCAGAGCCCAACTTATGGGAACTCGTCGAGCTCAATTCGTGGCAACTCGCAAAGCCCGAATCACATGATGGGACCGGGACCCGGCACGGAATACGGGACCTATATGCATGCGCCAATGCACGGATATGCGTATGGTGGACCATGCGGTTACGGTCAAGTGCCAATGCATAATTATCCGTACCCAACGCAGGGATATCCGCCGAATCCCACATACACATACTCACACGCACCGATGCATGGTGCACCACAAAGTCCGAAGCAGCGCTATTCGCCGAATAACGATCACTATGGGAATTCGCCCATTCCACCATATTTGTTGGCCGATTGCCCGGACCGTCTTAAGGGAATGTGCACGCATCGTCGCGCGCCGCCACTCACCGGCTCCGCCTCTGGCTCCTCGAAGGGCCAGAAAGGCAAAAAGGGCGGCAAGAAGAAGGACTCAAAAGCCGATATAAAGAGCTTAATTGAGGTAGGAAGTATCAAATAATTTTATTCACCCAACACGTCTTCTAGCTAATGGATGGCAATGAGATATCACGACGTCCAGGAGAAAAGAAAAGATTGGAGTCTCTCTGGGGCAAAATGGTAACTTATACATAAGTGTGGGGAATGTTATAGCAACGGAGCTTACCCGTACTAAACATACGAACGTTTCAATAACATTCCCTGAATTTTTGATTACTATAGTGTTTTACCATTTGCGAATGATGTATTAACAATTACTAAATTGCATTGGTTTGAATTTAACAATGACTTCATAATTTTTTTTTTATTTTTTGAAATTCTTAGAATGAGGAAGAGCGCGGTAAGCCTCCGCCAATTCCACCCAGACCAAGCCAATTTTTGATTGATCACGACATCTTCGCTATGGTACAACTCTTCATGAACATGATTGTATACGGTTTAAATTTTCTAGAAAAGTCATAATGAGGAGGTTGCCAATGACTACTATTCTCAGCATGGCTACAATGCTGTTTGGGTATTGATTACATTTTAGAGGACAGAAACACCAATGAATGTTCAGATCGATGAGAATCCGTTCGCGTTGGGACGCAAGAGAAAGCATGATCTCGGTTTTCCGGAGAGCATCGCTTTGGCTCCCCATAATCGCAACAAGCATAATTTTCCATTGTGCAACTCACCAACAAATGCGGTCCCGGTGGTAAAAAACCATCAAGTCTTCAGAATCAATTTTTAATATTCAGATTGGACGAGTTGTTACCGTCCACAAGACGTTCTGCCACGTCTTCCATAGCAACTATGGAATGATTTACACACCAGCAAGCAGTTTTCACTTTATGAACGTCATCGATCTAGAGGAATACCTCATGGAAGGTATTATTTCAAAATAGTCTCTCTAAGTGTCATTTTTTTGTTTAAGATGACCCGGTGACGATTACATTCGTCCACTTGCCGGCTCTCGAGGATTTGAGTTATTTGGCGATTCATACTCGCAAAATGTACCAGCCACCAAATCCGAACTTCTTCACTGGAATGGGCACCATCGTTGATATGGGATTGGTTCAAATTCGAATATACTCGGAAGCTTATAAAGCTTATTATCAGTAAGAATATGAATTCTTCTTATGTAGAGTTTGTTAGGGAAAAATCGTTTTTTTTTTCGAATTAATCTGCAGAAAATCCTAATTAAAGTGAAAACCGATTCATAATTCAGCTGTGACATCTTGAACTACATTGGAGGTGATTGTGGAACAGATGCGATGACATTAGCCGGAATTTGTGAAGAAGGTTAACAGAAATTAATTTTTATAAAAATTTTTAAAATCCAATTCGCAGGAGACACCGTTCTTTTCATTGCCGAGCACCGCGGAACGGCTCCGCGTGTTATCAAATGGCATTTGGCCAAGAATGGACACACTGAGGTCCGTCAGATCGTCTATGCTCCAATGCTCTATCCATCGACGGTTGATCCATATGAGCACATCTACATTCCGGCTCCACACAAGAGGGAGAAAGATGATCATATCATTGAGGGAAAGGATTTCGTTGAGCAAGTCCGCAAGGACAGATCACGCGAATGTGATCTTCTTAATAGAAGCTTTGTCAGATATGGCAGAGAAGAAGACGACTGCTAAAAGCCGATGTCTAGCAAAACAATCTCTCCCCCCAAAAAAATAGCTTGGCTGCATTATTAATATATTTTTTGTAATATTGTTTTTAAATAAACGCTTCGGGACGCAAGCACTGTATAATGACAATTGTCTGATATTCCATGAAAGAAAATAAAAATTATTTCATGAATTTTTGCATTTTGCAAGGTACACAGAAATTTACCCATGCTTTCCAATCACTATAAATCTCTTTAGAAAACATATTGGGGAGTCAAACGAATTGACGAAATTTTAAAGATTATTGGATATGTGCCAACTCGTCTCAAGGCAGCGAGAAGTACGTGAGATTGCGTACATTGCACTATAGTGTACGAACATTTAATATTCAGTGAACGAAAAATTTATATGTACACTTATTTCACGAATTTGAAGGATCCCTCTCCCAGTCGTTTGATGCCGAAAAAAAAATTTGAAAAAATCTTCGACATTAAGTTCCAATATGCCCTTTATTATGCATAAAGCCGTAACAACGTGTTTTTTGTACTTCTGCGTTTCATTATTTTAATAATCGTTGCTAATTATTTAATGAATCTTATGATGATTGCGAGGCACTAGTGTAAGCGTCATGTTTACTGAAACACTAATAGGCGAACATGTATAACCAAAATGTTGGTGTAGGTGTTGTTGCATGGTGGTTTATATCGAACATGAATCATAGCATTTTTTTGTAAAAAAAAATTGAAGCAAATGTCTTGAATAATTTTTAGAAGGTCTGTAGATAAAGCTAAGGAGAACATTGATGTGTTCAATTAGCAGAAAGAAAGATTTGCCTCGAATATGTCATCGTCAACGGCAATCAACTAAAAATTACACTTTAACCTCGGAACATCAGGCACGACAACCTTGAGAAATGACGGCGATGTGTCAAGAAGCTGTTCTTGCGCAATCGGCGGCGGGCTTGTTTCGTTTTCAAGCTTCTCGCCATCAAACACTTTCACTTCGCCATCCTCCATTTTTCGTCCTTGATACCCCCGCTGATTCGAGTAATCCGTTTTCGTCTACAAACATTCGGCGTCTTACATACACATACACTTCATCATTTTTGCGTAAACTGGTCTCGAAAACTTTGGCGCTTCTCCAAAAAAAAAAAACTAAGTGGTAAAAGTGGGCCGACGGTGGGTGGTCTTACCTGTTCGCAGTGCGTGCCTGCCAGTTCCACTCATATACCACGTGAACAAGAACAAGAAGAAAGAAGCAGTAAGAAGGACAACGCGACGTCCAACTAGCAGAAACTCATTTGCATTTATTATTTTGTATTCCGATATCGCTGTTAGTGTTTTCTCCGCCATTTTCTTCGTTTCATTGGTCAGCGATGCTGAATTGTTGCGCAATCGCGCTGCTTGCGATCATTCAAGTATTTGCAAATGTTCAGGTAATAATTGCCACACTTATCTAAGAATGTGCGACGTTCAATCATATTCGAATTATAATCGTAGTCTGAAAATCTGAAATTTTATCAATTGACGTTGTGACTTTCCGAAAATTCAGAAACATGTCTTATCATCCATGTGACTTTTTAAAAAGTAATTTACTTTTAAACAGTCGTCAAAAAAGGCCATTAACTAACGGGACAGTTCATTATGTCTATTATTTTCAGGCAGTAACGGAATGTGGCCTTCCATCGAATCTCAATACCTTACCGGACTTTGCACAAGAAGAAGTCAGAGAAATATGGTTAGCGGAAAATTTTTTTCTTCCAACATTTTCGTATCATAAATTAAGGCGTAATTATCAATCGGGCTCTCCATGCGAACGCGAGATTCAAATTCAAAAGGATATTTTCGACGTTGTGAAAAGTATTGAAGAAGGTTGGATTCTTTTCGGTTTCAATTTCAACATTTCCTTGTTCAGACCCTTCTCCGAACAATAGTCATTCAAAAACAACGACGCAGTCACCTGCAAACATTGATTATGACCACATTGCGGTAAGAAATAATTTTAATTACATATTCTAAATATGACAGGCAAATGGCGGAGAACCCATTCCTCTGCTTTCTGCAACTTCTGCTGCTCCTTTGACATCTACGAGTGTTATAATCGATACCGTTGATGAGAAGAATGGAATAAAGACTCGAAGTATTTCTGACGATACCGATGATTATTTGGACCAGGTGTGCAAACTAAAAATTATATGAGACTATTAAAATATGCAGACAACATTTGACGACGTTGCAATGCTTCAATTCGATAATGTGAATGCTCCATTTCTTCGAACTGCTCCGCATTATGTGAAAAATGAGTTTTCAAAAGTTTGGCAAGATCAGAATATACCAAGTGAAAGCCTTCGAGCTCTAAAGGTGATTTTTAGCTAATTCAAAATATTTTTTTAAATTCAGATTCAAACTCTTGCTGTTTCTTTACTCAATAGCCAACAACTCGGCGAATATAATCGTTGGGCTTCCAAGCGAAGAAGAGTATTAAAAGTAAGATATATTTAATTTCTTTTTTCATATCTAATTTTGATCACTAGGCACGTGAACAAGAAATGCGAAATCTCAGCTTTGAAGCAAAGCGAACATTGCGGAGAATGAGCAATTATAAAGGTTTTCAAAATATCAATTCGTTTTAATCAATGCGAATTTTCAGAAAGGGAGGAAGTAGACCCAATAATAGTGTCTCCTGAAGTTAAACGAGAATTGACATCATTTGTTCAAAAATTGAACCGTCGGCGAAGTTTAAAACTTGTCCACTGAATCAGTGGTTTTTATTTTATTGTCTCTTTTTAATCATTATATGTTTGTAAATAAAGAACACTTATTGAAAAATGTTTGAACCTTAATTTAATATAGTTTTTTCAAGTTTATGCTGCCAATTTGAAAAATCGTAAAATTAATCGAAACCAATAAAATAATAACATAATTTATTTGTCTATTAAAATGTTCATATCATTAAAATTAATGTTCCAAATTTTTGATATAAAACAGCTCAAAAGCTATCATATAGTGGTGGTTATAAAAACGATGATTATTTTCATTTTTTAATTTTGTAAAAATCTATAACCCACGGCGGGACTCGAACCCGCATGCCCGGATTCGAAGTCCGATGCCTTCTCCATTAGGCCACGCGGGCGCCGATATGCCTTTATTTATAAATATTATTTGAATGTTGTTGTGCATCAAAAAGTCATCGCAACTTTGCCACTTTTTATACCTCAAATTTTAAGCAACTAATTGGGTTTCTTAACGCTATTTTTCACAAATTTTTGTGTGTGTGTGTCGATATTTTTTTTCTGTAAGTCGAAAATTGTATGGATATATATCTGCGATTTTACCTCCAATTTCCTTTAGACTTTATTTGGTACATACAATCTTTCCAGTGAATTATCATAAATCCGACATTACGCGAAGAAACGTATAATTTTTGTGTTTGCAAAAATCCAAATAATTTCTTATCGATATATTTCTCAATTCAAAAAAAAATGCTGAGTCACGTGTGATTCAAATACTAGACAGACTGCGTCGAATTTTTCGGTTTTGCTCCCATAAAGCCTCACCGCTCCCAAGCCATATAATAATTCTTTGAATTTGCCGACTTCTATACTACATTTTCGCGGCACCCTTTTTTGGCCACCGCGTTCGTCATTCTTCATTTTTGCTTTTTTCTGCCGTTTACCTACGATTCCGCCCCTATTCGCTATCATTCCATTTTTGTTCGTTTAAAGAGTATCACAAGCGAATTCTACCATGGAGCATCCGGTGACCCCATTGTGCCACATCATCCGCCGCATCAACAATCCGGATCATGCTGTAAGTTATTATTTTTTCAGATTTTCCTATTAAGTTTTTTAAAGGAGCATTATCGTGTTCGTTCCTTGGACTTCGACCGTCTCATCGCCTACAAGTCCACGCTTGTGCCGAATTTTTTAACGGAGGAACATCGCTCAGTTAACCGCATGATTGATCGTGTTGCCGCATGGACAGAAGTGTTGCTTACAGACATTTATGATTATATAACTAACGATGATCCCGCCCTTGTAGTAAGTGTCTTTTCGCATAAAAAAAATACCACATTATAAAAATTGATTGATTTCAGGAGCAAATGGTAAATCTCGAAGACGAGATTATCCTTCTGGCTCTTGCGATCGATCGTCTCGCCTTCATGGTTACCGAGGAGCATCCAATTCTTCATGTTTGCGAGCACTGAAAATCAGATTCCAAACGCTTTTAGGGGGGCACCACATCAACATTAGAACGCGATAGAAATTTCATTTTTCAAAATGAGTTTTTGTCTAGTTTAAGTCAAAACCTCGATACGATATCACTAGAAATTAAATCTATGCTATATTTTGTGTGTTATCCTAACCCAACTGTTCCGTTTACTTTTTTTCTCATATTTCATTTTTCGGGCTCAATTGAATTAAGATTTTAAAAGTATTCATGTCTTTTATTCTCACCCCCGATATTTAAAATTTCCTATTTTTTTTCTGTGGTTAAAATACAAAAAAAACTTATTCCTGTCCACAATTCTGATAAATATTTTCACTGAGTTCAAAATAAATGAGTAATACAGTGGAAATGCAATTTTACCCTTTAAAAATGCATTCATTCATTTATTATTTTGTGCCACGAATATACAGAAAAAGTTCGTCTGGGTAAGCAATGAGTTAACTGAAATTCAAATGTTCATTGTGGATTGTTGAAAAATTCTACGAAGTTCTTGTGTGTCTCCCGGGCCAAGGTGAGTCTTTTCGTGGTGGTGGGTCCGGCTTCTTGTCAACTTTTTTCTCCAAACGCGAACTGTGTTCTACTTCTTTTTTTCTCGTTTTCTTCTGCTGGTCCCCAACTTTGTCATTCATTGTGGTCGAGTTCTTCAAAAAAAAGCACAAAACGGATTATAAGAGTTTTAAAAAATCATCATAAAATTCATTTTTTCAAGGAATATTTGAAAAATACGAATTTCATAGAAAATCTAGTCACTCAGTCATCAATGCTTCATTCATCGTGCTCTGCAAAAATCTATAACACACGGCAGGTCTCGAACCCGCTTGTGCTGATTCGAAATTCGACGCCTTCTCCATCATAATAATTAGGACAAGCCAGCGTCGATGAACAAATATTTGCAAACATTATTTAAATGTTGTTGTTCATCATGTAGACAAATGAAATAATCTAGAACAAGTTAAAACCTGAATTGCAAGCTTTTCATTGCAGTCACAATTAATATACTCAAATAGTAATAAAAATCAAACTTTCTGAAAGAATAGGGGCACAATAAAAATATTGAAAAATGATAATATCTAATTCCATAAATTTTACGAATATGAATAAAGAAATGCCGGCTTCTCTCAAGGTTATCTCTCTAGGCGTACAAAAATTTATATGCTGAGAATTATGCAATATATCGATAATAGAAAAGAATATGGGTATAATTAAAGAAGAAATGTTCTTTTGAACATTCATTTTATAGAAATAGGCTACGTTGCATGAAAATTCTTTTCAAAGATGTCTACCGCAATTTCCTTTCATGGAAACGTTCGAAGGAAATTAAACGTTTTCTTTGATGTATCGCTTTTCGCATAGCTTCCGATTTACTGTTTCCCAGCAGTTTTTATTTCAAAAGAAAAAAAATGGTTTGTGTTTTCTTTTTCAACGTGAAGGAAAACAAAATAGTATTTGCTAGCACTCTGAAATTACAAAAATGCTCTAACTCACAGCAAAATTTGAACCGGATAATGAGCCTTATTCCTTATCCATTTGGTCACGCAGGCGCTATTAAACGATTGCTAATATGGCGTGAGTGATTAGTGAATTTTGGTGGTACACCATCACAGCGCCACCAATCGGTCTCATTCCACAGGATCGGGCATTCTAAATATCTGTCCTGCTATAAAAATGCCTGAAAATTCAGATCTAAATTTCAAATGATGCCAGCAATTGATGTCAAAGTCTGTTCCTCGTACGTATTAATTTAATGAAAAACCATCACAATCAGAAACGCGCGAAAAGGTTTTGTCGCTCGCGACGGGACTCGAACCCGCATTTTCTGGATTCAGTATCCATTGTCTTCCCCATTAGACTACGCGTTGGACGGAAAAAACAATGCGTTAAAGAATTATATAAAACGACAAGCTCGCGATGTCGTGTGGTTAACTGTCTTTTTGAAATGACTCATCAGATGTGTGTCAATTTGTCAAACGCAATCCCGCCCATATCAGTTTATTTGAATCTTTGTATTATTCAACAAAGTTGACTGGCAATAATTTATTACTTCAATACAATTTGTAATTAATCACCAAATTGTCTTCCGTCCGTCGAATCGAGGGAGAATGCCTGTTAACTATAATGAGCGCTACACATTCCTTTCAACCGACAGAATTTGCGATAGATGCATCTTCACTAGCTCTATCACAAATGTCCCGGTGTAAAGGAAATATCGCGCCGATCATGCTTGAATAAGTCGAAGCACCAGCACTGTCACCATCATCAGTCGAGGTGAACACTGCCAAATGAATGAAGAATGAAGACGCGGGTCACTTGGCCACCCCTCTCCCGACAGATGGGGGTGGGGCGTACTAGGGCGTGGTGTGCACATTGATTCTTCCAAAAATCGAATGTGCGATCGTTTGCTTTTATGTCGCTTCAAAATGGGAAAAAACGCAATATTTTTTATTATTCTTATATCGGAGACTTGAGTAAACAAGCGCGCAAGGAAGATTTTGAAAAAAAAAGACATTTTTGCATTTATTCACAAAAGGTGAGAACGCCGAAGCAACGGTAAATCGAACATTTCGAGAAGGATTTATTTTTTGTGCAACCTAATTAAAGAAATTTGTATTAAATTTGCCGAATTAAATAGACATTTACTCAATTAAATAAAGATTTACCGAATTGCAAAATCTTTTTAAAAAATTGGTAGAAGCAAAATATAATATTTTAAAGCTATAAACGTTGTAATTAAAAAATATCAATTTTTTTCAGCATAAATTTCAGCTATTATTTTTTGTAGTAGTTCCGGTATTTCATATTTTTGTTGCAGTCATTTTCATAATTTTCCAAATGAAAAAAAAATAGTTTATTATTCGAGATATCGTATTTCCTAATATGGAGCCCAATGTTTAAAAAATTATACGTAATGTTTACAATAATTCCAAACAAATTCCTACAAAAAATGCAATATACATTTTATAAACAAAATTGAATGAATCGCAGGTTAATGAAGTTCCTGGTTTGACTCAAAGTTCGTGTTGCCTTCTAATAATTTAGACAGAATACCCTGAGACATATGGCACTTTGAATGACTTCATTGTGTTGGTATGAAATTACTTCTGGTTTCAATTTGAAATCTTTCAACATTATTTTTCGAAAAAAAAAACACACACACAAATGAGAAACACATTTAAAATATTCAAAGCGTCTTCCAGTCAATCGAAACGCGTAGCAATCGCAAATTCACATATTGCAATTACTACCCATTTGCGAATGAATGGAATTGCTAGTTTATCTTAGAAGCCGAATAGTAATGCATTGAACCGCTTGGAAGGCAGAAAAAATCGGGCAACCAGAAATTATCATGGCAAAATGATGAGACAGTGATTAATAATATCTAAAAATTTGTTTTTGGTAGTCGTTTAATATCTAAATTAATCAGCTTAATTTGGTTCGAAATTTTTTTGATAAGAGAGGATGTTCAAATTTCAGAGGCACTAGATGAATAGGCAAATTTTTATGTCATCAAAAATGCCATATCACAAAATCTTCAAATTTTGGAAACAAAATTAATCGATTAAATTTAAAAAAAAAAAACTTTTTATTTCAATTCCTTCATAAGGAAGCTATTTGTGGAAGGTTAAATGAGATTTCTTGAAATTTTTGGTGCCGCGTAATTAAAAAATGAAACGTTGACATTGTTGATCTAATTTTAATGAAAAATGCTTCTGGAGGCCAACAAGCAATTGCAATTTCAAAAACGCTAGTCACAATTGTTTTAATTTATTGGCATGAAAAATTGATGAGATGACGCCAGTTGTACATTGATTAAAAAATCGTGCTCAAAATTCGATTATATTATTCAATTTCAGGTTCTTCTTGCAAAAACTTTCGATTATTCATCATAAAAGAATCGCACTCACGAAATTATTGGAAATATTAAAATTAGGACTCCAATTCCCATATTAAATTACCACGAAATGTTTCCTAAAATGTTTGATGTGCAAGTTTTGGGTTTCAAAAAACTTCAAAAATATTTATGTGGGAAAAGAATCTAGAGAAAGCGTGCTACTGAAAATCAAATTCAAAAATTTGTTTTAGGATAACTTTGCTTCGTGGATCACGTATATGAAGAAAATTAAAGGCACTAGAACAAAAATGGAAAACATATCTTATATTGAACATTCTTACTTACTTACTTAGTAAGTAAGTATCATACGATGAGTGAGCGCGGATCATATTTTTCTGCTCATGGCTATAATGCTCCACGAGGTAACCAGCCTGCTTCCTGCACGAATTGAAATTTCTTTGTTGAGTGTCTGCCCATCTCACTGGGGTTCTTCTAACAGGTCGTTTTGTATTTCTAGGGATTCACTCTTGCACCAGCATTGTCCATCGGTCATCTGATCTTCCCATTACGTGTCCTGACTTATTATTGTTCCAGTGAAGTGTTATCTTTTTCATATTTATTTTAATAAAATACTTCGCAAGCGGTTGATATTGAATTAATGGAAATTCGCTTTTTATTTTTGATTTTAGTGCTTATTTCGATAATTTTTAACCCGATTCCATAAAGAATTACGAACTAGGGAAAAGTGAAAAGTTCAGAGAGGTGTTTTGAAGAACACTAGAAGATCGAAATAGGTTGCAAGAACATTCTTATTTGTTTTCTGGATTAACTGTTTCAATGGTGTTCTTTTCATTAAAGAGATATACGCAATCTTATTTAATTTCCCAATTTAATGAAAGTCAATCGGATTCGAGGAAAAATGTGTTTCTTCACTGAACGCCAATTTTAACTTATCTATCTTTTCAATCGTAAAAAATAGAATGCCACAGACAAAAACACACACAGAGATACAATGTATTGAATTTATTCCTTAAGATTTATGCAATCAAACAGAATAAGAAACATTCACGTTATACCGTATGTGATTGTAATAAACTAAGAAAATTTTGGCAAAAACTCAAAAAAAATCGATTTTAAAAGTCCTTTTAAATGCCTATGCAGATTGCGTCAAAAACTAGTTCTAACCGGTTTTTGTTTGAGTTATCTTCCAAAATCTACATTGTAGTACCATAATAAAACAAAAGACGTACAGATAAATATAACTTAATGCGAAAGCCATTAAACGACAAATCATAGCTGTTAATTTTTGAATGAAATAAGAACGAATAAAAAAAAAGGAGGTCGATAAATTCTGAGAATCGGAAAAGAAGAAAACTCAGAAATAATCAAAAATATAATTGGATAATTTGACAGATAATTGATATGGCACCAAATTAACATAAGAAAAGAGATTTTCAAAGACTATGACTAATGAATAGTGATTATGACAAGTCTCATGAAGATTCAATAAAAGTAAAAAGAAAAATGCATCTGCTAAATTATAGCAGATTAGCATATTAGTGGGCCATTATGAAGTAACAATAAATCCAGAAAGGACGAGATGGATACATTATTCAGCTTCTGGCAGAAGCAATCTTATGTGGCAAATCTTCCGAATCGTCATCCTCTGTGGAGTCTTCGCAATCCTCACTGGTATCTTCCGAGCTGTAGTCGGATTCAGTCGATTCGTTGTCCGATGCGATGCCAATGAAGAGATCACGATGTCGCTCGTAGATCCGATTCAGACGCTTGATTAATTCCGGCGGGAACTTATATTTTCTTTCTTCGTGCAGAATCTCCGCTTTCTCAGGTCCACATCGAACTACGGATCTCGATTTGCGCTTGAAAATCTTTTTCGAACCACCAGCGTGAATCGGCATGTATCCCAATGACAATTGATTTCTCGTCACATCTTCGTATGAGTAGCGGTATTTGAACAACCACTTGTCGAATAGAAAAATGCTTTCGATGCATTCGGCAACCGTGATATTTCCGATTTTCCGCGAAGGATTTAGCATTGCATACTTTGGATTACGACGCGTAACATCAGTTCTAAATGGAATGAAATGATTGAGAATTGATTTCCGTTTTCACTTACTCAGTGCAAGACTGAAATACATCTGGAATAGGAATCGAAGCCATTTCTTGATTTGACTCGGAATTCTTCACTTTCGCGTAGTAAGCTTCTTCATCTTCACTGAGTCTTATAATTTCCGAAATCAGCGGGAAGTGGTGAAGAGGCGCTGAAATAATTTCATTGTTACTGCGAAATAGGTTCGAACAAATTCTCAACATTTAAAACCTTTAATCGAAACATCATATTGAAAATGTTCAGCAAAAATAAATACCTTTTTCGAGTGGCCGAGAGGGATCATCAAGCATAAACATAGTCATTGCGTACTCAATTCGCTCCCTAATATACGTTAATTCTCCACCGGCAGCTTCAGGCCACGTCTTCTTGGCGCAATACTTCTTACGCGGAGGCATTAGGTGATCCATTCCGTCGAGTTGCACCTTAAGTATATAAAAAAATTAAAACCAATAACGAAGCAAATA
The DNA here is from genome assembly GCA_902829315.1 of Caenorhabditis bovis. Lineage (NCBI taxonomy): Eukaryota > Metazoa > Nematoda > Chromadorea > Rhabditida > Rhabditidae > Caenorhabditis > Caenorhabditis bovis. Next base: position 2,342,646 of record CADEPM010000002.1, read on the forward strand.
TGCAAGAGAAAATCAATTGGAACCGAAACGCACTTGCCCGTCGAAAAAATGAAAGCGTTCGAACAAAGAGTGGTCCAAAATGGAGCAGCTGTTTATTTGTGAAGATAAATGAAAAGAGAGGTGAACGCGGTTGAATGACTGACATGCACAAAAATAGTATATAATTGTGAGAGGTAAGTTGGCTAGCAGATACGAATATAGCAGGTGAACATGCGAGGAGATTGTAAAAAAGGAATTAGCCTTTCACTCAATTGTTTTGAATACACGGAAAAAAAAGTCAATACCACCTTTTTTCTACAATGATAAAGTGATAAATTGTGAGTTTCTCACAAACGCGCAAACACTACTGAAATCAATATAAACAAGTAGGTCAATAGTTCAAAACGCAAATTGATTGGCACAATATTCAAATATTATGGTAGAATGTAAAAATCAAAAAGTCAATTCAAAAATTCGAGATTGTTCAAAAAATAGTTTTAACAAATTTTTTGAGTTTTTCTGCAAAGTAGTAAAATAGAACTGGAGACATAAGATTACAACGTAATTCTCTGAAATCAGCATAGCTCCATTAAGAAACATATTTTAATTATTGAGAAATTGATTGTAGCTATGATAACGCTCGCATAACACCTCGCAAAACAAACAAATACGTGTTTGTCTGAAGATATTGATAGCGAATGCACAAATGAACATGACAACTAGGATGTCCACGCGGGCAAAAATTTGACCATCCGGGATCGTCACGCCAACTGCAAAACGCGTACAGTTCATACACACGTGCGGCAATTTCTATGCACAATTTTGGCTGTTTGTGATGAACAAACGACTTTTTATTCGCAAAGCGGCCATCTCCTGTGATGGTGTTCGTGCACGCCACACTCTTTCTCTCATATGGTTATTAAAAGAACAAGAATGCAGCTTTATATGGCTGTTGTATATGTATATATAAATTTACAATATTGTTCTGAAGATCCCGAAGTCATCCAGTCGTGGATTTTAAAACCATAATCGCTTGAATCAAACATTTAACATTTTAACAATAACGTTTTAATAGGCTTAAAATAATAAAGCATATATTTGCTATGTTCCTTTATTTTTTTAAGTCAGTCAATTTTTTTATCAGCGTTCATATGACGATAAATCAACACTGCTGTTCCAGATGCTTACGTGCAAAATTCATTTTCGCCGCGCATAGACATGATATTGACTATTATCAAATTATACATTGTCACGTCAAAAAAGAAAATTATCAAAACCTCCAACATTGATCAATAAGTTTTAACAGGCATGATTTATGATTTATTGTTAACATTTTATGGTACACTATTCTAGAGCTCTAAAAAGCAAAGCAGATCATCAGAGAATTCACAACACCAACGAAAGGAATTGAATGTTTGAAGTGATTATGTTGAAAGGGTGGATTATTATTGGATGGAGAGAGCACCCGGAATAGAGTGAGAAGCAAGATATGTTGCGACTTTAAAGTTTCATGGATATTGAAGGCCATTTGGACAGTGGGGGAATGACATTGCATGTTATAGTTTTAGACGACCGATTTGCTATTGCACACACTTCCGAGGAATAGCTGACGTGTTAAAGATGCCTGCGGTAGAGCTGTTTGAAGCCATTCTCTTAATGGTGCAGTGCACTGAAGGACAACCCAAAGAATAGATATGTGATTTGCTAGGTGAATTGGAGCAGCGGAGCCGTGCCTAAAAATGATTTTTTTCTAATTTGCCTTCAAATTCAATTGTAGTACTTGGAGAATAAATAGAAGCAAAGGGCGTCACAGTGCTTCTGTTTCTCGGTGAATAACTTATCACGGCCGTCGGGAGAAAGTGAGTAGCTGTCTGCAATAAGGACAGTTCCGAAAATCACGTATGCATTTTACACAAACCACAATCTAATAGGAAAATTGATTGGAGAAGAGCGTAGGAAACGCGATCCACCTGCCCCTCTTTGATCTTTTCGACGGCTGGATAAAGGCATTTTCTGAACATTATCATAATTATTGATAAAAGGAGAGAGGGGTGGGGTACCTGAAACTGGGAAAATCATTTTCGTTTAGCGATTTCTGATAGGCCAACCGAAGAGTTACGAGAAAGAGGGTTCTATCACAAAGAAGTGCGAACTGAAAATAAAAATGACACATACATCTAATAAGATTACTATAATTATCTACTTTGTCAGTAAAATCGAGCTCGCGGAACCATTTGTAATATTTTGCGTACTCAATTGCAAAATTTGTCTCTTTTTCATAGTCGATTTCGTTTGCAATGAAATGAAGAGGTTTTGGCTGGAATTTGCTAATATTATATGAATTATATATATTTGCCAACCTCATAGGCGGTGACATTCTCAATAGCACACGGTTTTGTGAGCACATCGAGCAGCGAGGATGATGGGATGAAATTAGTTTTTCTCAAAAAGCATAGACGATCTTCGATTTCGGAACATGTTTCAATGATTGCCTATATATAGAACGACATTGAATATTTATCAGCGTTATTGTTACCATTTCAGCTTTGATTTTTGGTTGGATGTCTATTGGTGACATCGATCTCGAGCACGTGGGCGGCATGTCGAGAAGTGAAACGATATCGTATCCTCGCTTTTTGGCATCCTTCAATTACAATTCCAATTTGTTTCAACTAGAGGAATGTTTCAAAAACCTGGTCAGGTGTTGTTGACGGCGATTCTGGAGATTGTTCTTTTGTTGCGGTAACGTTTATTCGATTTGTTTGAATCGCTGCAATCAAATCGAATTAATTAAAACAAGGAAGAGAGAAAAAAATATGACACAGCTTGATAAGATTTAAATGTTTCAATTCGTTCTACCGTACTCAAAGATCAATGGAATTCGATAGATCTTGATCATCATAGAATGTTTTGCAGTCTCAAAACAAGGAGAAACATGATTCGTTAGAGATCAAACACACCTTTCGGGTTCATACCGACTTCCAAGCATTTCTTGAAACGACAAGATCGGCAAGCACATCGGATATCTTCAAAAAATCAATTTTCATAAAACAATTTTTAATAACTTTTTACCTTTATTGAAAAAACATTTTCCATTTTTGTGACATTTGAATTGTCGCTCAGACACAATAGTTCTTCGAAAGAATGTTTTGCTGAAAAAATTGGTTGAGCTTCTCCAGATGGTTATCATTGTTATACTTAAAACTCGTAATAAAAGTTTTATGGTTTATAGTTGATGGTTTACATTGCATAGTGTCATTAGGTCTTATAAGTAGGTGTGGGGTGATTGTAATCAACTATTAGATATGCAAAATTAGTTACAGAGGACCGTAATTTTGAGCGCCGAGTAATTTTATTGTTATTCAGTAATTATCCAGCCTTAAAGCTTATCCTGATATCAACTAAATTAGAACTAACCATCCATTGCAACTAGGAACTTCGTAATGATAACCAGTTGATTGATCTCCGCAAACCGCGCAGAGCTCGGAGCATTTTATCGGACGATTCCCTGAATATAATTTTGTATGGTTTTTTGGACTTTCAACCGTTTATCAATTACTTTCTGGCGGTTTTGACAGCTCAGTTTTGGTTTTGTGTGGAAACTGGGCCGAGAGTTGTGACTGAGTCAATGACATTAGCATTCCGACGTCCTTCTGAAGTATTACCATTGCCTAGGCTACAAATAGTAATATGGCGGCGAGAAAAAAGACGCGACAAAATGTTGTTATCATTATTGAGGAACCACCACTTCAAATACAGTCATGTATGATTCATGCTGAAAACAAACACCTAAGTGTTTCCTACAAACAATGACACCTGAGGTCTTTTTTTGTGAAATTGAATATCAAGCGAAATGTGTTTTTTTTTTCCAAATAGCGAATGTCACACGCATATCAAATGAGTTGTTGACTGAGTGCGACAAGAACCCAATTAAGAAACATTTCAGATAAAAAAGGCATCGGCCGCTATCAGTGAAATCTATGATCATACATAAGGGTTTGATTCGTTGATCACATTCATCATTGAGGAGGAAGGTGGAGAAAGGAAGTGTGATTTCATTAGAATCACATCATTCGTTTTCGAACAATATCGCTCAAGGCAATAAGAAGCAAAACATACGTGTATGAATCAGAGTGAGATTTTGATGTTTTGGGAATTGAATTGATCCCAACGATGTTGTAAAAACAGGAACCCATTTTGTAAGCTTAGATTTCTACAAAGGATATCTTGTTTACGAAATTCCCACGCTCGAATATTGGATTCGCAAGTTCAACCTTTGAAAAGAATTCCACATTCGTAAAATAAAAAGCAATTCATCAAAATGGTATGATTATATAGTTTTTAGGAAGGTATATAATACATATCCCACCAATGATGGTCGATTGACCATAATCTACTGAGACAACTGTTTTATCTTCGCGAAATCTTTGACCATATATTATAGTGGACTTCAAAAGATCAAAACACGGCCGGGTTGACTAAGTTTCTCAGAATGAAGCAATATGAAATGTTTTTCGCATTAAATATGTATGTGTTAATTTCTACAGTAATCCGATGAATGGGTTTCTACACATACCAAAGGATAGAAAATACAATAAGGAATCCGTCTCGTTCAATCTTATAGCTCTTTATTTGAGCACAAATGAACAGCTCATAGAAAAAAAACCAATGTGTCAATCTTTCGGACTTTAGCACACAAATAATTGCGATCATCAAAACTATTTGGAGCGGTTCTGATCTTTCCTATGTACACTGAAGTCTGCTCGTTGGATCTGCGCGCGAATCCTCGAGCGAAGAGCAAGACGTAAACGAAGCCAACACAAGTAAAATCGCATCCGAAGAAAGAACAAAAAAAAATAGTACGCTGTACATACGTCAAACATGAGTGGCGAACTTTTGCAAATTTTGGACCTTTCTGTTTGCTTTTAAAGACTGTCGATCTTTGTGAAAAGAATGTTGTAATTTCTCGAGTAAAAAAGAAAAAGAACAAGCCATTGAGTTCGGTAATCAAATCGGTAATTGTCTATAGTGAGACAATATCAACGAAAAAGGGAATAGTTGTTTTTATTTAAATCCTCTTTTTTTTAAAACGTCGAGGTATGCCATTTTATTTGTAGATCAAGAGTCAATTTGAAGAAAGATATATGAAAAATAAAAAGCCATCAAATCTCCAACTCTCTATTTGAAGTCTTGACAAGAAAACCAGGGAGCTGAAATTTGTAAGATGTTAAGATGATAAAGGATAATACGGCGCATTTCTTAGAAAAAAATCTGGAAGTCTTGCTTTTGCGCTCATATTTCGATTTCCATATAAGATCTAAAATCAGATTTGCAAAGAAATCCGGTTTTCAAAATATGTTGGAACAAATAGTTGTTCTCGGAATATTGAGGATTTTCGCAAGAGATGTTCATAAAATCACAATGACAAATTCAAATTTTTATCATCATGATATTGATTTTCAGTGAATTCTGAAATTTATTTTCAAAATTTTGTTATGGTATCTCATACACGAAACGCAAAGCCAACTAACGGCATTTTTTACGTTACTCAGCGATCTGAACACGTTTACACGGTTGGCAAACAAAAGCGACAAATAAAACGCAATGCATTGCGATGTCTGAACTTTCGAACCCAATAGACCGATTATTCAAATGAATTGATCGGAATCAGACCGTTCAAATCAAAGGCACGCTGCTTTGTCGACATCCGGGGGGGGGAAGGGGGATTCAATGAAAACCACAACGATGCCGATTAGATGAATTCATGAACTTGGATTCGTTCGGCGTCTTCCCTCATTGGCGTACGTGAGTGGAACAATTCATCATTAAAAGGAAAACGATAAACGCAAAAAAAAATTGACAGCATGTTTCAAACATCACAAAGGAACTATTTTATTGTAAAATGGTGAATCAAATAGACGGCAGAGAATCGACACAAATAGCCAATAATATTGCAGATTTCGATGATTATGAGATAAACATGCATGTGTTTTTAGTTATCAGTAGACACTTGTTTTTCAAGTTCAAGTACTCTAGTGCTTAAAAGGAGTGCGCCTTCATTGAACAAATCATTCAAATTGCAATTTCACCTGTGCGAATGTTATTTTCCAATTCGATGGGAGGGAGGGGATCATTGCTATTTGATCGCGAGAACCAATAAAAAATATGTAACCTCATAAATAATTATAAAATTATGTGATTCTTCGAATTTCTATTTGACTCGCTTATTGTGAAAATAAACTGGTATGTAGGGTCTAAAATTTGATCAAACATTGCGAGGGAGATTATTCGACTTTTACGTAACAATCAATTGGCTTCCCTCTATATTCCCTTTCCATTTTTTGAAAACTATTGCTAATCCATAGTGATTACGTAGATCGTGTTTGAATTGGCAGATTGAACATCATTAAACATCAAAAGGATTTGGAAAAGTCACGGAAATATTCAAGTTTAATCTTATCATAGGTGTCAAACACTTTCTCGGATTTACGGAGGTAATCATCATTCAAAATATCACAATTTGGTGAAGATGTTTGAAGTTTGAAATCTGCATTATTTTCTCTTTTTTTCCAAAAAAAAGTCATCAAAAATTGCACGTAACACATTTTTCAATAACCTACTGATATTGATAATATTATCATTTAAGTAGAAAAAATTATGTCTTACTGTTAAAAAGAAAGTCGAAATTTTGTAAATGTTGGGTTTAAAACATTTCATTTCTCTTCATTTCTCTATTGAACAATATATCAAATGTTATCTCACAAATATTAAAATCCGCCTTTCAAGCTATTCGTATTTGTTCCATTATTTAATCCAATTGCCAAAAAAATGACATCAGAGGCGTTTTTGAAATGTATTGACCTAAAAAATGCGAACAAACTATTGCCAACATCAAACGCCAAACTAGAGAGACTCCCATGGTTTTCTATACAGTGAACATTGATACATGTTACACACGTAAGCGCGTGATTGGTCGTTCTTTGCTGCATCGATAGTTGTTGCGCCATCAGTTTTCCTACTGAACCATATTGGAACGAATAGGAATGATGATAGAAGCGATAGCTGGTCAACGAACATTGAAGTATGTATGCAAATTTCTCGTCATATTGAAAACGAGTACATTATTTATACTAAGATTTTGACGTTTGATTGAATTTCAAGCAGCGAACGCGGAAATATGAAATAATTTTGCGGCATAATAAAAAATAGAGGTAAAATGTGTCAAAATATTTGAATTTTGTTACAGGTTCTAATTATCAGCTGTTTCAAAACGTTCGCCAGGTTTAAGCATGTCATGAGTTAATCATTGAATGTTCATTGAGTCTTTTATTATTACATTTGATTGACATGTTTAGTTAGATGCTTATAAAAACGAAGGACTCTTTCATTGCAAAAAACCAAGAAATCACATTTTGCTTATACTTTTTTTTATAACATCCGGTTTTTCGGTTCTCAATTTTCGACCATAAATTCACTTATCAATCAATGCATGCTCTTTATTATTCGATAAAATGCACTCAAAAATTTCTTATGAAGACTAATGAGATCAAATGTTCATATCAAACCATAACCATCAAATCATTGAACAAAATTGTCGCTGTTTAATTGTCACATTATGATCACAGAACCGTCAAGAGAAACGTGAAGAAAGGAATGCGAGGGAAAAACTGATTCATTAATTATCTAAATAAAATAGATAGAAAGCGGACAGCAATTTCAAATGAAGTTTCGCACAAAAAAGCAAACATCGCCACCAGCGATTGGTGTCTGATTGAATTGGTCGAAACAAGGATTGGGGTGGAGGAGAAGAACTATATTGGTGTATTGAAGGATATATATATATATATATATATATATATATATATATATATATATATATATATATATATATATATATATATATATATATAGCCGCAGACAATTTCATCAGCGCAATAACAAAAGACTGATTCAAGAAAATGCTAAGCCAATGTAATATATAATTTTGTGGGCCAACGACGTTCCTTTAAATGTTTCAGACATATCTAAATCGAGAAATTAAAAAAAATTGTTTACGCTTTCAGCATAATTACACGAATTCGTATTCAAGATTAGCAGTGATAAGCTTCAAAGATTTGCAATTAATTCATTTTGATAGAAGGTCGAATCATAACTAATTCAAGTCAAAATAATTACAGTCGGGATTATACATATAATTATTTTTTATTTTAACATAATGTCTTAAAAATTTACAAATTACGCTAGCAATAATTAGGGAAAAGCATGCTCTTAACGTCATAAGCACAGTATTATTGGGTTTTAAAGTAATTATTAGTTTTACACCAGACTATACCATAAATGTCGCACCAGAATCTTTTCAAGGCAGCACAAAGAATATATCGAGTTGTGTATAGTGTGGTTGGTTTAAAATTTAAACAAATTTCGAAACTACATTAAGTTGCGTTGGGTTTCGCAAACATATTAATGTTGTTTGTTAGTGGGGCCTAATAACTATTATTATAACATGTAACAGGAAATTGAACAACAGGAAGTGGATCTTCCTAATAAAGAATTTTAAAAGAAGCATATGACGCAAATGTTGGCGCATGCTCTAAAAAAATGTATGTGATTTGAAATATCCGAAAGATTGGAAAAGATTTAAGCTGATTTAATTCATCTCCAACTAAACAAATAAAACCTATAACGATCATCTTGGAAATTGATGTTCGGAACAAAAATGTTCAAGAATCTTCAAGGACATTATTTCTAAGAAACTACGGTTGAAACACGATAACGGTAGTGGAATGAATTTAAAAAAGTGAAAACAAAACAAAAAACGGCATCCGCTGGTTTTGTTTGATTAATTGATTATTAACCAGCATCGGAAAATACAAGATGTAAAAAAATCAAGCTCAATAGTGTTTGAACAATCAAAAGGCTCATTGTGTATATCAAAGCGAATGGTTTATTGCTTGTGTACATAAAAATGCTATTGCTGCAGAACTTATATCATTATCGCGGTTCATAGTTGCAGGTCATGTTCCAGACAAAAAAAGATATGTGTAATTTTCGTGAAAAGTTCTAATAAGGACGTGGAGATCATTTGATATGCGAGAATTTCACATTTATACTCGCTGGAAAATTGACCACACTAAACACATTGCCAAATTGATCCTATTGATATAAATGAGGGATTTCTGTCGGAATGAGGAGAAGAAGAAGGCGGATTGCCCCGTAGACATTATCAATTAGAAGACGCGCAAAGAAATACATAAGTGATCAAACTACCGCAGGTCTCATATATAAAAATAGTAAATGGGAGAACAACCTATCCATAGGTAATCCACACAAATTGAATGTTGAATACGCATACTCATTGAGCTCTTCAAATGCACCATTCATTTCGCTCGCAATATTGACGTTTTATTATTGCTGTCATTGTAGACAGAATTGTCGGATTCCTATTGATGATTTCACAATGCATGTGATATACATGTATAGTTGGTTACTCATATTGACTAGCGCACAATGGGGGTCTGTAAATTTTTAAATTTCAAAATGAAACGATTAATGGTCTGCTTTTTGAACCAAATGCGTCATTTTTGACGGAACGATACTTTTCCAACACTATTTATTTTCACGGATCTGATCTATTTGTACATGTGTGCTCTCGAACTCACGTTGGTTGGTTTCGATGAACAGCTCGCATAGAAAAATTGTCAACCAATAGATCAATGACACTTGAGAAAATGAAGGAAGATTTTGTACCGAGATTAGAGAAAGCCATGTGGGATCAAATTTTTTCTTTCGCAATTGGTAAACAGTTGAAGTTGAGCAATTCAATCTGGTGAGAGTGATCGTCCGAAAGTAGTCGTCACAACAAAATTTATGCAAAAATATAACGGGTTCTACGAATTTTTGGTTTGGATGTTGAACATAAAAATTCCAGAAATAGAAAATAAACAAACTTCTGAATTATAATTCGTGGCTAGATGATTGGCAAATTCCAATTCTCAATTTATTCCAAACCTACCGTAAATTGTTTTTTTCAATATATTTAATGTTTTCTTTTTTAATTTCATAAGGTTAAACATTAGATGTATAATAATTTAATTGGATCACATTGATATAATAAATTGATTGAAAGGGTATCACTGTTTGTGACAATTTGTGCAATTTTTTTAAATTTGTTGGAAGACCAACAAATAGAAATAAATATTGACATATGTATATATTTATGAGCATAATTGAATTAAAATCAACATAAAATAAGATATCAAGAGATATATACTAAGACATTTTGTTTTTAGATTGGTAAATCGCATTTCTAAAAATCAAAAATTATATAATCCGACTTGCACATTTTCCATATTTGATCTTCATCCGAATTATTATTCTTTATTGTTCTGAGAAATTATCAAAGACTAGGATTAGAAAATAGCTGAGAGTTAAGTGCGATTAATCTCTTACAATTTTGCTTGAACTTTCGGAAAAAACACTTGAACTTTCGGAAAAAACTGAAGCAAAATTATGAAAAATACAAGCAATTGTCTTCTTATCTCCAAATTTCGATGACCTAGCATCCTCAACGAATACCCATGCTTTTTACATGCACACTTTGATCAAATAGATTTGAACTTCTCGTTATGTTGGAAGGAATGGCGTAGGAAGAAATTCTCGAACCCTGATCATCAAGATAAGTTGAAAATTTTTAATCTAAATCTAGTAGATAGCAATCATCAAACATCGCGTTTACCATGACGGATACTGTTGCCAAAGGATCATTGTAGTCTATGAAATAGAAAAATTGAAGCAAACCTGGGGACTAAAATGTAGGGGGTTTTTGCATTTACTAAGCACCGCAATAAATTTGTAATTATAAATTACATGGGATACAATAAATAAAGGACAATAGTAAAAGATTATGAAGCTTCATAGAATTTATATAATACATATTTATAAGCATATGCTTATAAAAATCGGCTAAAAATCTATAAATCCGGAAATTGACGTTACTTTTTCAATATAGGCTGGTGCCTTATGATGTTCCTGGAATTGCTCACTTTATGAAGAAAATCAATGTATGTATAGTCCACGTGAAAGCAATATATAGATTTAACGAGCGCGGGAGGTTATCAAAAATACATTATATGTGCCATAAAATTATATTATTGACTTCAATAAAAGCTATTAAATGTATTATATGTAAGCAACAAGATAAAAATAAAAAACCAGACAGCAGCTGAAATCAGTATAATCTTTGACTAGGAGTTTTCATAACTCATTAAAGATATCATTATAGAGTAATATATTTGTTTATTAAAAATCATGGAGGTTCAATTAAAAACAGTTTTTAAAAAAATCTAGGCAGTTTTTAGGTTATAACATTTTTTTCTTTGGAAAATTGAAAAATGCATTAGTAGGGAATATTTTTTTTAAGCATTCAGAATAACACATAGTAAAGCCGTCATAAAGAACGAAAAGATATATCAGACTCTTTTTTGGCTTTCCGGCATTGTTTCTTGTTTTCCGGATTTTGTTATTGGTCGAACCACATTTGGTGTGAGATCGTCCTCGTGATGCAAATGCTCGTTCAACCAATAGCAATTGACCTCGCCTTTAAAATTTATATGCATTTTCAGAATAGAAATATAATTGGGAAGATAAACCTTTTCCTTTGACATGAACAATTCCACGTTTGACAAGTTGATATTCAGCTCGGTCAAAGAGCAGCCTTGCAGTTTGCTCGGAGGTTTGAATTTGATTTGGTGGACAATTTGACTGCATTCGAGAAGCAAAATTAACCTTAGTAAAATTATCATTGAGATTCTATTTGCAAATAACCCTTTTGGTACTTACAGTATCCCCAAATAAGCAATATCTCGGTGATCTTATTCCAATCACACCTGCTGCAATAGGACCGGCGTGGAAACCAATTTTCAGGCGTAACTGAAATTTATTTGAAAAAAAAAACACCATATGTAATATTCAAAATTACTTTAAAATTCTTCAAATGCTTCACAGTGTATTTCAAAGCACTTTCCCGAATCATCAAACTAATTTCTGCGATCTCATAAATATGAGCTCCATCGTTTTCAGTAGGCACACCAGAAGCTACCATATAGGTTTCACCAGTGGTTTCCACTTTATATGCATCAAACCCTTTAATAATGGTGTCGAAGGTGTCAAACACGTCATTAAGGAAGAAGACAATCTAAAAAAAAATTAAAAAAACTGTTTGCATAATATTTTACTTGGTCAGGATTGCTTTGATGCATCAGTACTGGAAAATCGCAAATTTGAACAAACATTACTGTTGCACTATCATAACTTCTTGGTGGTACTTGTCCGCCATTCGTGAGTATTTTAGCAATGGAACTGTAATTTTAAGTTGTTTCTATCAACTAATTATATGCTTGTTGTACGCTGGTAGCATTTCATTAAGCAATCGCATTGTTTGGCCTTTTGCTTCTTCTACCATTGCTTGTCTTTCTTTAACTATTCTTTCTAGGATTGCAGCGTTCTTCATATTGAGATGAAGCATTTGATCTATCAAATTTCCTGATCTAAATATGGATTTCTATTAGATATATTATTATTTCATTTAATTTACGCGGATGGATAGCATTTATAAACCGCTTCCTGAATTCCACGCAGCGATGGTCTTTGGTTTATATCGCGACTAAGACATTCTTCAATTTTTCGGATTAAAGCATTCTCCTCTCCATTTGGTGTGAGATCAGGTTTTAAGTCATTATGTATAATATCTTTCACAAGAGCTGAAATAACAGAATTTCAGAAAATGGGCTGAAAATGACGTTTATACATTGCGTGGGACGTTCTACCGGCGATCCAGATAAAAATGGATCAGTACGAAATATCATTTGCCAAATAACCAATCCAAATGAATACATGTCACCTTCCATACTTCCTCTTAATAATCGCGGTGGTTTCTTTCCGCTCTCGTCGTACTCTTTCATATGTTCCGGAGCAAACCAAATATATTGAGAATATGATACTAATTACACAATCCATATTGCATTTTCTTAATTTGTGCATACCTAATGGCGGAACCGTCTCTCCTTTTATTATGTTCTTATCCAATAAATCCGCCATAATATTTGATATTCCGAAATTGCTCAATTTCAACACCCAATTCACATCGACCATGCAATTTGAAGTGTTTAGAAAACCATGGTATCCAATTTTGGATTTATGAAGATAACTTAATCCCTGAAATTAGTATCATAATATTCGTATAATCTCGAAATTCATACTCGAACAAGATCGCCAAAAAATGCTGATTTGAACATATGATCTAATGTATAATCATGATCAAGACAAATTTCCTAAAAAGAAAAATAGCTTAAGAAAAAAAATAACTAAATGATTATATACTTCAAGTGTAGCTCTTTCTATTAATGTGTACGCACACAATAATTGATTGTCCGGTTCGTTGCAAGCAATTCCCAAAAATTTAGACATGTTTTCATGTTGTAAATATTGAAGTTCAAGAAGATCGGCTGTCTGCTTTCTGGAAATATTAATGCGAATATGAATTTATTCTAAATTCAATATTAACCTTCTTTAGTATTTCTCTTTGCTATGGTGAACGTTAATGTTCCATGGTAACCCGCACCCTGTCTACCAGAAAATTATTCTGGTAGCCTTGCCGATGGTAAAAGTGACTGGACCCATAGTAACGTTCGCCATAGTGACAATAAACTAACCATGGTGACCTTCACCATAGCGACTCAAACCAAGGCAACCAATTTGGTTGCCACTCTACCGTTTCTATGACAGGTAAGCATGGTAACTGCACCATAGCAGCGGTATCTAGGCTACACCAATTTATGGAATATCCATGGCAGCCATTGGCATGACAAATATTTTACTAGGAGACCATGACCACGATCACCATGACATTGTAAATGTCTATTCGGTTTCTATGGTTCGCCATAGTAACCTTTCGAAGGTCCCATTATTATAAAGATGATTTCTACGGAATTCAGAAAACAGAAAAAAAACAATACTTATTAAACGAGACATTCTTGTTCTGCTTGAATTTCATCAATTCAGCCCTTGTCGATCCCATCACACCGTAGGATCCGAAAACTCGACGTTTGGCTAGCATTGCTTCTTTACTAGCAACCCTTTCAGCTTCAGTCTGATTTTTTTTATTTTCCAGCTCTTTTTGCATTTTCTGGAATTTGTAATGAAAAAAATTAGATTGATTTCGAATAGCTTACCGCATTTGCGTTTTTGTTAACAATGACTTTTAAATTTTCACGTGGAATTTTCCAAGACATCAAGTAAAGTTGGGTTCGTCTTCTTAACATATTAATTATTGAAACAATGAAATCGAATTATATGTATACCTTTGATAGTAGTAGTAAATAAAACATCCAGAAACTCCACATAGTAATACAAATACTCCTATGATTACTTGTACTAAAAAGAAATCGAATTAATACGTTTTATTTAACAGAATTTTATGACTAAATCTACCAATTTTCGGACAATTAACTAAAAAAACAGTTTACTAACGAATTTCACATCAAACCTAAAATTGAGTCACAGTCTGTGCTTAAAAGGCATTCCGTATCTATCGGAGGTCTCTCTTTCGTCCAGAATGGGCTATTAATTTTGTTCACTCTCTGAAATTAAAGAATTTGAATAAAATTTTAGGACATAGTTGTTACGAAATCGAAACAAATGAGGTTGTCGCATGATTTTTCAATCGCCGTGAAATTCATCAAGTTTTCATGAATCATCTCTGAAATTCAAAATCTTGAAATATATCTCTACTTATTAAACCAACCAGTATTTATTGTAGAAATGCCGTAATTTTGTAAAATTGACCCTCCTTCGTCAAATTTAAAACTTCCAAATGTGTCTGGAAATAAATTTCACGGTGTTAAAAAAATTTTGCGGCTCATCTTACTAGAGACTGTTTTTCCGGACATTTTTTGAGAGAAGTCCGAGCTTTTGAGAGTAACGCCTAGTTTGATACCATAGCAAAATGTATAACACCCGTTGTAAATAGAAAGATATTCGGAGAAATACTCCTTCAAATATTTTGATGAAAAATGTTGAATTCAAACTTCAACAAACCCTTTCCATAGAAGGTAATCGCGCTTTCATTTGATCGTAAATATAATAAAAATTGTCAAAACGTGGAGCAATCTGCCAAAATCAATTTTTTTTTTAATTTCAGGTAAATTCTTACAATGAAGACTTGAAAGAATGCTAAAGCATTGATAAGATTGTTTTCAACTATAAAAGTTTCGGGATGCTCATTTGCCAATATGACAACAATAAAGTTCCGTTTTACAAGATCGTCCATGTCTAACTTATAAATGCCATCGTAAAAGTCTTCAAAATCGCTGCAAACCACGATCACTGAAAATTCGAAATTTTAAATCATCGCTAAAAGTCTACCACTAACTTCGTGAACCACTTGCTTTTATTTTATCCATTTCTGCTAATGCATCAACATTTTCATTGTCGAGTTCAACGGATTCTCGAATCGTGATTATTTGAGTTTGCTGAAAACGGTTTTTTTAGAAAGGGATTAAAGCATCAATATAATCTAACCTTAATGTAGTTTTTTAAAATATATGCTATTCCTTTGGATTTGCCTCCAATTAATGAAATCTTAAATTTCTTTTTTTTTAATAATAAAAAACAATAAATTTACGTTATCTTCTTTTAATTCATCCATCAAAGTTTTGATGGCTTTTGCTGCACCGGCGGCCGAAAACATTCCAACATTTACAATTGTTCTGGCATCCTTAATTTCACATTTGGCTACAATAAAAATCATATGATTACTGGTTTAAGCATCGTATGGTCTATGTCAACTGTTGTAACAACGGGGACATGCCAAATTATTTTTGAATAGGCTACAAATGTGTAGGCGGGAAAAGTACACGAAGGCCCGACTATTCCAATATCCTGAAAATTTAAAGTTATTGTCGGCCTGAAGGCTTCAAACCTTTGATTGGTTCTTAATTCCGATCATTTCAATTAAATAAGTTCTTATAGGTCCCGAATCAGTGCAGCTTTCTTTCGAAAGCAATCTGAAAATCGAAAAAAATCCTGTTTCGTGGTAAAACATTTAATTTTGATATGCTGGTTATACAAAAAAATGTTGAAAAGTAGTGAAGCAAGCTAGTGTTTCGTAAATCCACCTACTCAATATTTTCTAAATCACATTGTCCATTTGCATTCGCTTCATTGAGAGCAGCTTGACATATACCGGCCGCCGGATTCCATCCGCTGAACACCGTCAACGGAATGCATTCAACGTAACATATAAAAAATAACCATAGAAAGAGTAACGGTTCAATCATTGTGGCTCGACTGCAAGAAGAATATGTTTGCTTCCAGCGCCTAATCATCTGTTTTGATATCGACGAAGATTATAACTAATTCTCGTTATTATTCATCGCTTTCTATTGTGCTGACATCCCCCGGCGTATTAGTCGAGATTCAAGGCGATATTAAAGCGGGGGGAATATTGAAGAAGCGAATATTGGTGATCGCGAATTGTGCATATCAATTCGTTTGGAAAAACGAGTCAAATGTGAAGATACTAATTGAGTGTCACGGTTGCTAAGCAATCTCGAGATTTGAATAATAATTATTATCAAGAAGCTTTATAATGAAAAGAAAAGAACGAGGTTAAGAGAGAATAATTACATATGAACGGAGGTTTTATACGTGGAAGATTTCAAAGAAAATAAAACACACTTATAGTTATTTATTTTCCTTTTGAAAAATTATTATATGGTAACGCATTCAAAAATTTGTTTCAACACTCAGCGTGGTTCTTCATAATTATATGTTTAGTTGTTTGGCAAACTTCGAGCTCCATAGGAAAAAATGGCGATTTTATCACGTGAGAGGAAGGCCAAAAATGGAGCAAGTTTTCGCTTGAAAAATTGTTAAATTTTGATAAATTCTCAAGAACACTTATGGCTTTGGTGCTGTAGCGTTTCATTAATGAAAAATAATTTATCATCACATTGAGATTTGTCTTTAAATATATATCTTGAAATAAATTTTAAATAAAAATTTTTTGTCATAGTAATAATTTGAAATGAATTAGTATATTTTGAAATAAGAGGTTTGAAAAAGTACGGATTACTTAATTCTAATCCCATGGCTAACTCTCCTTTTGTTCGAAATCTGTTGACAAAAAGCGTTTTGCTAGATGAAAAGCTGAACTTAAGAATTGCGATTTAGGATACTCGCAGCCGTAATCAGCTAGCTCAATACATAACATAGAAGAGTGCGAAAATTAAATGAATGTTAATAGAAAAAAAAATAATGTTTTTTACAAAATGAATTTTTGCAAAAATGGATAATTTAAGCATATTCTCTTAGGCTTTTCTCTTGATTGGTCTTTCAAAATTTTTTAAACCCCATACAACATGAAATCCTATTTCAAAATTGCTTTATTATTAAAATTCTTAGATAATATATGAGATATTGGACAATTAAAATTTTCGATCGTTGACACCATTTTAAGTTGGAAAAAAATGTTTTAGATGTTCGGACACAATTCACAGTATTGAACTTCTCAGAGTTAAAAAGCGTGGTATTGAAGCGTACATAAAATTTTCACATGGGTGGCCAAAGCATTCCATCTGTTCAAACCAAATTCCAGCTATCATGAAAAAACGTGTTGGTCCCCTTAAAACAAATTACCATTATGTTGTCTCTTGCTTCATATTTTTATCGATTATAATTAATTACTTTGTTGCACTTTTCCAATGATTGGGTAAACAACACCGCTCTTCCATTTCCCAACTTATTTTCCTTCTCATCATTGTTGATGGTCCAAAACAAAAAAACTTTGTTGTTCCATCAAACTCAATTCCGCGATTGTTGAATCCCAGAGTGCACCAAGTCGATTAATTGATAGCTGGCAATTAAAAAACAATTAAAAACGCATGATTTGCGTCATCACTCTTTCGGGATGAAGATTTCAAGTTTATTATTTGCGTTGTAACAAATGAATATCCGAAACTTGTAGAACAAAACATGTTTTGGACATTTTTTTATTCACCAAATATTATACGGAAGCAGAAGCAATCAAAATAATCAACTCAAAACATAATGCAATTATTATTTTGTTTTCTTCAATAGAGTTTAGCATACAATGATAGTGAGATGTTTAATGAACAAATAATAGGTGTTCAGGAATGTAGATGAATCCGTACGACATAATTCACACTGTTCTTGGTTCATTCGAAAATTGGTCGGCGAACTGGTGTCGATGCTGAATAGGAAGTCGATGGGGTGTCTGAAAATCAATATAATTATCAATTGTTCGCTAAAAAATTTCCGAATTACCCAGTCCCCCATTTCGTCTAGAAGTCGATGTAGACGTCGCAGAGTCGGTTGAATAGCATGAATGACTTCGGCTCGTTGAGGGACCATTTCGGTAAGCAAATGAAGCTGTTGAAGTTGATGGTACATTATAGTCGTCCTCCGATCCTCCAACATTCAATGACTCAAGGTGTGACGCCAAATTGGAGGCAGCTTGACTTTCCACCTGAATTAATATCAAATTCGACAAGTTTTATATATGATTGAAAACTTCGTTATCGTTGCTGGAATCAACTGTATTCTGCTGTCTAAGAGTTCTACGCGAGCTCATGCGATGGCGGCGAAGTTCAGAATAGTAGCCGTCTCGTACCGCCGAAAAGATCATGGTGACTAGAGAAGACCAAGCCGAAACGGTATCAGCCGGCTTAAAAAAGAATGAAAAATTTTAATAGATA
The DNA here is from genome assembly GCA_902829315.1 of Caenorhabditis bovis. Lineage (NCBI taxonomy): Eukaryota > Metazoa > Nematoda > Chromadorea > Rhabditida > Rhabditidae > Caenorhabditis > Caenorhabditis bovis. The sequence goes on from CADEPM010000002.1 coordinate 2,361,398, forward strand.
ATCAAAAATATTTTTGAAGGTTTAGGATGAAAGCGATTTTTCCATAATCGCTCTTAATGTGAAATCGTTAAAAGACAAATCATCACCTGATGATTGGCCATGTCGAGAATGACACCTTCAAGTGTCATGGCATCAGCGACGGCGACCCAAAAATCTGGTTTGAAACCATATTGTTTCAATTCCACATGCTCTTCACCATATTGCTTTGAAAGCATCTCAATGTAGTCAGCATCGTGAATCTGCAATGACAAAGTGAAACGTTGACATCTGGAAATGATGGACATTAATCAATTAGCATTATCCTTGATTTTTTCTCGCCGCTCGGCTATAGATCAGTTAAATTTAGAAACTCCATCTCTTTTCATTACACTACAGCAGCAGCTCATTGGTTTGTCTCAAAACGAGAGAGTGAGGCGCGACGGGGGCCTCTTCGAGATGATAGCCAATAGTTATCAAATAGCATTATCAGTACTACTCGGATCATTGGAACGACATTAAGAAGTAATCAAACTTCAAGTGTGTAACATGAGAATTGATACTTACGCGTGAAACAATGTCCTCGACTAGAGACTTCAATCGAAGATTGACCACATAGGATCGTTCCTTACCAAGGTTCAGAATGAACCGTTGATAGTCGCCCCGTTTCTCGAAGATTCGTTGCAAGACCGGAACAAAAACATTTTATTAATTTTTCTCATGGATTGTCGGAGGGACTATTAAATAGAGTCTATTAAACTTTTTTCTGCGTGACAATTATCACATCTCCGCCGGGTATTATCAATCTTGTTTTCAACCTTGCCAGACAGAAAAAAACGAAGAACAGCATTGAGCATTGAGGCAAGTCAAAAAAACATATATATTGTGAAGAACTTCTCGTCAATGCTTTGTTATTACAGCGACACATTTCAAGAGTCAACCAGCGTTCCCTTCATTCGCATCCGTCTTACATCGGTTTTGAATTATGGCGAAGTGGATTTGAGATTATGACGTCGCACTATTTCATTCACATTCATTCGCTCTTGATGAGCAGAGTCAGCAGTGGTGCGAAAAAATAAAACAAAAATGGGCAAGATGATGAATTTTCGGTGAAATATTAATTTGACGGCATTATAGGGAAATTTGCTCGCCAAAATCTCAAAAATTAATAAGCATATGTGAAAGAGATTTTCGTACACCAAAAATTGAAGAAAGAAGCTTTTAATTGATATCGACGTAATTATACAATATTGGTAGCCTCCACCAATCGACAACGGCTTGTGAATTAAATTTGAACATGTGTTCAAGGCTAATTTGATCGTTTTAAACCTTTGGAGATCGAGTTTCAACAAAAGTGAAGAAGGAACAAAAAACACTCGACATCTCTGACGACTATTCGAAGCTGATTGTAGTATTTGAATGATTTGTGACATTTTTTGAAGATGATCTTAGGAGCTCAGAATTCAGTGTTGAAGGATCAAACGTGGAAATATTCAAATATAGATTTAAAATTTTTAAAATGCAAAAATGCACCCAGATTAATAAAAAATAAACAATTCGTGAATTTTGGGATTTGAAAACATCTTTCAACTTCAGTTATTCTCTTTAGTAATTTTTAAAATTTTACAGATTATATTTCAAAAAAAAATATATTGAGAATTCTCTTTCTCGTTGGTTTGCAAGAATAGCATCACTTCCGAATTCTTCGACTCCATTTTTTTTGAAAAGAAAACCGGAAATCGTTTTTTTCCTCGGTGAGAATTCGACTTTTATAAAATTTATTGTGAACACCGCGTTCAAATTATTTCAAATAGACGACACGCTATATCACAATTTCTGTTGAAAATTGAACATTTGCTCCGGATGTGGGATGTTTCTTAAGAAACAACAATTGTCAAGGCTATCCCTAATCTACCCGAAAATCATTGTGCTTTCGATCTTCGCTTTTTTTTCATACACCTAAACATACATAAATCATTTTCAAAGCCCATCGAGTTTTGACGATTACTAAAATTTGTCGCCAATTTCATTGTATCAAAATCGATGATCTTTTAATACGATTCTTGATCAGCGTTCGCAAGACTGCTTGAGGTCGGCGACAGCTGGCCAAGCATTTTTCGACATTCTCTTTTTTATCATTACGTGTAATTTTCAAAATTTCAGTGTAGTTTCAATCCATTTTTTCCAACCAACCTTATTGGCAAATTCGGAATGTGGGTTTTCAAAGCATTGCATGATGATATCACGGCCTTTTGGTGAGATCGGATGAGCGGCATCTTTTTTCATAGACTTTTGACGGGAAATTCCACTACTGAAACGTTTTTTTTAATTCATTATAAAAAAAAAAGCTGGCAATCTTCATACGATTTGAGATCACGTGTGCTTTTTGGACGATCCTTATTATTTATACTGGTAATGCTTTTCTGACGCAAGGAAGATGAGGCGCCTAAATTATCTTGGGTTTCTACATAAAATGTCAATTGTCGATGAGTACCTGAGGCCGTGGTGGTCGAAGATCCTCTGCTCTTTGAGCCCATATCCATCATGCTCCGGCTTTTGGTGAAATCCGTTGTCTGCAAATGTTGGATTATTATTGGTGAAGTATTGAAAAAAAAAATCTGTTACCTTTTCCGGCTTTTTTCGAATCTCCATGGATTCCGATTTTTGTTTGATTTTCGAGCTGCTTTTCGATGAGTTCGAGTTCCCCATGATTTGGAGTGTTCTGAAATAATCTTGAAATCTGTAAGTTGGAATTCCCGAGGAGACGAACTCCCGGGAAGAGAGCAAAGAGAAAAGCAAATGAAAATGTGGCACCAGCTCCGTAGGCAGGAGAGCATCAATGGTGTGGGAGAAGAGAAACCGAGGCAAAGTCGGTTCTCGTTTTTTTTTGCGACTTCGCACCACTGTTCCTCTTCATCTCATTGGTTCTCTTATCCCAATTTCTCTTTAAAAATTACAAACACGAACAAAATATATGAGACACTTTGATTGAAAAAATGTCATCAAGGAAATGTTGCACTAAACGAACACCGAGACAGAGCCATCATTGAGGTGTCAGCTCGACGAAAAGTGGGCGGATCAGGGGCGTGGCATACGGTAGTATGCCCACTCCATCTCTGAGTTAAAAGTTGTTTTCTGTTTAGCATCAAGCTAGCGAAAAAAAGTAATTGGTTGAGAAACAAGGTGTGTCTTCATGGCGAAAGCCCAAAAACTATTAAAATCCACGTGACGCCTTTTTTTCCTGCACAAGCGCCTTATTTTTCTTAAAGAATAGCCTTAAAAGGCGACTTCCTGTGCTTCATCAAAAATATTTGGTTTTGCAAAAAAAAAGAACATTTCGAATATATGTTAATCTTAAATTGTGGCGTCGATTTGTTAAATTGAATTTTTATAACATGGGGCAGAAAATATTGAAGATTGCTCAAATCGAGGGTGGATAATGAATAAAGCGGATTTGGCTGAAATCCCAGTTTATACAAGATTAGAAGGGAATTAACTTGGCGATACTCAGCGACTCCAAGAAAATAAAAGTGTGTAATTGTCGAGCACTTTTGAAGAGGGAAAAAAGTAGTGGCGAGATTCGATGTTTATTGCGTCGCCTCCTTTTTAAGACGAGCTATTTGCGTTGAAACGGATTTCCTTAAAACCAGAGACCATCATTCTGTTCTGAGGTGTTATGTTCACAAAAAGAAAAAAAATGCACTCAAAAATTAGTGAAGCAGTCATTAATCCACAATCGATGCCCTATGTCAATGGAAATTCTTGGAGCTTGAATATAATTTTTTGGTTGGTACCTATTCGAGTTTTTGGTGGCTGACAGGAAATTTTTCTCAGTTTTTTTCTAATTTTGAAATTGTTTTTTTTTTGTCTCGGAAATTACCTAGTTACAGTAGTCAAAACAAAAAATTGCCAATTTCCTTTCTCACACAAAAGCACATGCCGAGAGAACTCGATGAGCTTGAATTATTCGGCTTAAAACTTGAAGCAGAAAAACAAACAAAAAATAACAAGCCATTCAGACAATCATTAGGAAAAGCTTACATCCTGAAGTGGAACCACATTTGAATGATTTTGTCTAATTCCAAACATATGAAAATATACGAAGCAAAGATGAGACCAGAAATTTTTTGAAAGATTTTTGAATGAAATTGAAATAGGTTCCGTATTTTTATCAAACCATTTCTCAATTTTCCCATTTCATATTCATACTTGGTTACTGACTGAAACTCTCAAGAGGGTTATAGCGCATTTGCCTGAGAGGCCCTCCGAAATGGTTTCCTTCCGCTCATATAAACCATTATATGTCATTTTTCCATTGGATATTTCCTAGAATTAGATGAAAATTATGTTGAGGAGAGGCGTTTTTGTCGGCATCGGTAATTGAGCCACCGCTAAAAGGAAATGGGTCAACTTTTAGTTTTCTTTTTTTGGTCGTAGTTTGTCTGCCAATATCAATTTTCTGCTCAATTATTTTTGACGAAAGTCGACCGAGCACGGAAAACGAACTTTAAACATGAAGGATAGACGCACAACATGAAAAGTTGAAGGTTCGGTTTGACAAGTGACAAACGTTGAAGCAATTTTTGGTGGCGGCGCCAGCGGCTTGGGTACGAAATCGAGATGAAAAATCTTGACACCACCCCAAAAAAAAACTCGGGTCCCATTCCATTTTTTTTAAATACTTTGCGTCATTCTTGAAAACGCATTTATTATCGCATTGACATTTTTCTTGATAAATTGTTTCGGTCTATTGGGACGTTTCAGGTTCTTTATTTTTTAGTCATGCAACCAGCGACTCGTCCAAAACTCAAAGTTGAACCAAATTTTCAAGAAAAGAAAAATGAGCTATTAGGGAGATGCGAGTGGCAAAAAAATAATTAAGAAAAAGTTGGTCGGAAAACAAAATTAACAATTTTTGTTCCTAATAGATTTGTGTTGAAGAAAGTAAGTTATAAGTAATGATTGACGACTAGGAAGTTTTTTTTTCCAAAAGCAGCACCATTCAGAAAAAACGTGTCAAATTCTTCAAAGAAGAAAGTATTAACTGATTTCAACAAAGACTCGAGGTTCCTTGCTTATTTTCGCGCTCGCTTTTAGGCATCAATCCTGAAGCCACGCCCATTCTCTACATTTTATTTTTGCGTGCTTACACTCCACCCCTTTCCATTTTTGATACTAATTATGGAGGAAGAATTTTGAAATATTATTGCATACAAGCGAGAGAATCGAATGTAGAATTTAAATATGGAGCAAGGAATTTGACGGAATACGGTAGACTTTAATGAAAAATTTGAAATGAGTGAGTATTTTTATTTATCAGCCGATTCAAAGAAAAAATTTAAGAATTACATATAAATATTACTGTGGATCATTAAAATTTTCGAATATTAAAAATTCCATTTTATTACAGTATAGTGAACTCAATGAAATACCAACCTTCAGTAGAGATCTGGTTACAAAATCAACAACGGTGGAATTCTGGAACAGCCCTTTTTTGTTGTTTTTTCAATGACCACTTTGGAGAAAAAAGTTTGAGCACAAATTGGATTATATATTTTTAATACACTGAAGAAACAAAAAAAATCAACTAATGGATTCTTAATTTTCGGCGTGCGATTTTTGAGCGAAAAAGAGAAAAAGCAACAAGGTTAATTCCAGCGCGCGTTTTTTTTTGTTTTCTTCGACGAAAAAAATAAGAAAGAGAAGCACCATTATTCAAAAAAGGATTATCGGGATTTTTCCTAATACCGTAGTTTAATGTTGCCATATTTAGGATTGATTTCTTTTCATTCTTGAAAAAGACATCTATTTAATTAATATTGGGCTTTCAATTGAGGCAAAACGGATAATGACTAGGATTTCAGAGGAATGAAGAGGATCTGTAATGCATTTAAGCTTGATCTTCTTTGGGGAAAGACATGTTTTCATCTGTAGATGACTGCCGAGCCCTTCACGGAGCACAAAGTTAACCTAATTTTGCATCATGTCGAGAAATGTTCTTTTCGAAAATTCCCCACGGAGTGTGAAGCGCAATCACAACGTGTTCAAATCCAATCGAAAATAAATTTTCGCTCACATTTGGAGATATAAAACGCCCTAAAATTTTTCCATCAATGGGTTGAATTTAAATTGCCCTCTTGTTTTTGATATATGAATGCTCAATTAAAATCGAATGGCGCAAATGTTATTGGGTGGATGCCAATCAAACAAATTCCACAGGAAATTGTTCACTCACCTGATAGGTCTTCTTTTCGACATGTTTTTCATTAACGATGTCAACATTAATCAATTGTGATTCATTTTTAATCTAAAATTTGGTGATTAAGCTTTTCAGCTTATGACTTATTTACATAAATTTTGTATATGGTTAGGGGATTCTCAAATTCGGGAAAGCTAATTGATATTCAGCAGTAAACAAAAGAGCAGAATATTAGTTCAACTTGTTAGCAATTTGACTGTAATGAAATGGAGCCGACGAGTAGGTACGTATTTGTGTGTTCATGAGAGTTACAAACACGTATTTATTTACATCTTTTGATAAATCGCTTAACTACAATATATTTGTAGTGTATGTCGCACGAATCACCTCAAAAAATAATAGAATTTACGAGTAGATGTAGAAGAGAACGAAAAGCTTTAAAAGGAGAGCATTGTTTTAATAATTTTAACAATGAAATATTAATCGTAAGCCCACACACAATTCTTTTGGAAAAATTTGAAAATCTGAAATTTTTCTATTTGAATGAAAGAAAATCGAAATCTTTACTTGTTATTATACAGATAATATTATTACCTAATTATTTTTTAGAAAAAACGATAAAAGGGAAAACATGTGACGAATATATGGCATTTGGAACAACAATAATAGAAGTTTTTGTAAATTGAATTTGCGCCGTCTGAAACATACGAGTTTAATGAAATATTCTTTAAAATGTTAAGCAGGAAATGTGATTTATGGCGAAATGGTGGCTAGAAAAGTTGAAATCCATAAATAGATTAATATGAAACGACGAGTGAGGTCTTTTCATGTGAACAACGTTCAGACTCTAATGTTACTTTGTTATTCCATTTCAACGTCACAGGTGTACCTGTCAAAGCATCAAAAAAATCGTATTAAAATTAAATTTGCAAAAACGTTTTGTATTTAGTTTGATTTTCTGAGAAATAGAATCTTCTAAATAAACGGGCTATTACGTAAGCGCCTATAATTACCCCCCAGGGCTTCGAAAGTATATCAATATATCTGCAAAAACAACACGATTATTTTTGAGTTTCTTCCAAGAGCAAATAGCCCGGGTCACTGAGAAGACGTCATCGCTAAATATTGGCGAACCATACACATAAAAATAGATAATAGCGTATTTCTAAGCATCATCAACCCATATAGTAGGATAATCGCGGTTTGCTTTTAATGGCCCTCGGGATTTATTTTCTCGTCTTACTCAAAAACTCTCATTAGAAAATGTTTTGCAAGGGCAGATATTATTGTTGTTGCTGGGAAAAAAACAAAGATGCACCAAATATGAAAATTTCTATTATGAAGCACTGATAAATATGAGTGGTAAATAATAAGTTTTTAAGATTCCTATCATGATGAGACCTAAAATAACCTTACAATATATAAGTTAAAATAAACCATTATATTTGTTAATTTTTTTTATTATGCAGAGAAAATAAAAAGATAAAAATATGGTAAAAATTTCAATTCAAAAAAAAAAATCATCCCTCAAATTATTTTTTTTTATCTTTATGGCACCTTTACAATAAAAATGATTTTTCCGAATAATTGAAATAAAACTTATAAAACATAATTGGATTTAAATATGTTTATAATTTTATTTTCTCCCAGCGTTTAAGAAATATTTTTGATTCTTGATCTGCATTTCTTTTACAAAATTTTCGGTTTGAACGTTTTGAACTTTATTTTGTAAACAATTATTATCAAATTCGCAATTGTCACGGAAACGTTTCATAATTTTTCGTATTCTTTCTCTGATGAAAATTTTCTATTTTTAAAGTCAAAATCTGTGTTGTCGAAAACATTGTAATTAATATTTCATACGCGTTGCGCGCCATATCAAATTTCTTCCGCAATTCTAATTCTTACGTCCCAATTTTAACATAAATATCACGTTCTTCTCATCAAAATTGTGAAGGAGGAGCATAAATAATGAATGAGCTGCGATTAAATATGTTTGACAAAAAAAGATAACTGGATGAAATAATATGGAAGCCATGGGTCTCCCCAGAAAAAAATTGAAAATAACGTAATATCAAAAAAAAATGCTATAGGTAAAAATTTTTGACCTATTGAAATGAATTGAAATAAAAGAGCGAGTAAATTGACAAAGCAATGCGCGAAATAGGAACTAACTTTGAATTCTTCCCGGTGGCCTCAAATTTCCTGTCAAAGACAACAACGCGTTTTTTCTTTCGTTTCGGAAATAAATAAATAACGGGTAGCGAAATGAGTGGAAAAGAATTTCCTTAAAATGAAGACGACAAAATACTAACCGTCATTTGAAATATACTAGGAATAGCACTAAAAATCTAAACGACATTCCATAATTTGAGTGATACAAATATGCACATTCAAAACATTCGTAGTAGTAGTAGTAGTATGATTTTCGTCAAAAGTAATGGCTCATCACATGATGAAATCGAGATTTTACGATCTCGTAATTTTGCATTCGTGCTGCTTAGTATTGAAGTTTCAAATAAAAAATAAATATATAATGAGAGTACTATGGCCAGCATTGAAATGAAACTCAATAAAATTGAGATATTCTTTTGTGGCATCTTTATTCAATCAATAAACTATAAATTTTTAAGACAATATCAATCTACTCAATAGTGTGGAGCCTCGAATCCATAGTATGGCTGCTCGTAGTGGCCATGTCTTCCATAGTGTGGCTCACTGTATCCATACTTTGGCTGCTCGTAGTATGATGGCTGGTAGGCTTCGCTCTCGTGTCCGTGACCGTATCCTTGATATCCCTTGTTGTAATATCCATCGGAATGTCCACCATATTTTCCGTCCTTGTCGTCGTAGGTCTTCTTGTGTCCGTCATCTTCGTGTCCATAATCCGAGTGGGAAGCTCCGTGCTTCTCATGAGCCTTGTCTAAATTTTCAGATTTACTGAACATTTTCGAATGTGTGCTATTGCTTACCGTATCCCTCATAACCGTCAGCGTGATATCCTCCACGGTTGTTGTGCTTGTGTCCGGCGTTGTGCTCATCTCCCGCATACTTATCGGCGTGCTTCTCGTCAGTGTGGTACTGCTCCATATGGTATTGTGGTTGTACGTAGTGGTAATCGAAGAATCCGAAGGTTTTAGTCTTCACGTCTAAACCAAATCAATAAGAATGGTAATGAAAAAAAGGAGAAAATGGAGTAGTACCTTTGTTGTAGTTGGCGGCATCATCAACATATTTGCTTCCGTGAGCCGAATTGTGAGCGAGCTCATTGTGCTTATGTCCAGCGCCATCCTTAGCGTATTCTCCGTGCTCAGCTCCTTTTCCATCAGTTTGATAGCTTAATAAAAATAATAATATGTGAATATTAAAAAAATGAAATTGTTACTTGCTATTAGCGATGTCATGTCCACCGTGCTCCGATTTCTGATGGAATCCCTTTTTGTGAGCAGCGTCCGCGCCATATTCATTGTTATGCATACCATTTTCATGGCTGAAATTTTTTGGATATATGACAAATATGGTATTTATGTGATACCTTGCATAGCCCAATGGATGTGCCAAAATGGCGGCAACAAGAAGAGATGAGCAGATAAGCTGAGGAGTAGAGAACATCGTGTACTGATTCCGATGGTTTCTGTCATCTTTATATACCTTGCGGGATGACCGCGTCTTTCTATAACTAACGTACCAGTAATGTGAGTTTTTACGTTTCCGCCGATTTCACGCTTTTGTTCGTTTCGCACACCGTCTATTATTATGATTATTCTAGCCGGTTTCAATGATGAATGCGAATGCGAGCGTGTGTCCTCGGTGGCTTTTTTTTCAGTCGACCATCTTATATCATGAGAAACACTATCATAATGATGTTGGCATTGTTCATTATTATTTTGCAAATTCTCAAGCAACAAAGCAGTACGGAGAAATGAAGGTTTTACGAAACTTCAATTGATTTCAATGTTCAAAATTTAGTCAGTGATTTGCAATTTTGTGCCGACAAGGCTAAATGTTCAAAAATAATAAATTGTACAGCTATTACCCAAATTTTAAAGACTTATTTTAAAATAATAATAATTTAAAATGTATTTTTCCTCAAACGCAATATTGATTTTTCTCACTTTGAATTATTGAAAAGGAACTTCATAAAAACCACCGTTAAAAATGATACAAAATTAAGAAAAATTGTGATATTGAATAGTAATTCTAGTTAAAACAAAATTAAACTTCTTACTATTCTCAATTTATCAATTATCAATGTTTGAAAACTACCAACCTACGAAAAATTACTAGCTTCGCTAGTCATTATTTTTCCAAGATTTGGCGAAACGAAAACTAACGGTCTTTTAAGGGTGCAAAATTTTGGAAAAGATTTGACGTTGGCTCAAAAAATTCAAGTTGTTGTACACGTGTAATAAAAGAAGTTGAAATTGTACAAACGTATGGAAAAAGAAAACATATATTTTTTAATGTACGCATTAACCGGATATTTTGTTATGAGAACACTCTAAGGACACAAACTAAAGAATTACAAAATGTATGTAAAAAAAAAATTGAATTTTTCGAACAGTAAATAATAATTTTTTTTCTAAATATTCGGATTTTATGGAAAAAATAAACATTGGTGAAAAGAAAAAGTTTTGAGAAAATTTTAAGACAGAAAATGAATTCTACACTTCTGAGCCAAAGCCAAATAAAAAATGTGTCATCAAGAAAAACACATTCGCATAAGCTCAATAGAAATATTTGAACTCTTTCTCATTTTTTTGGCCTCTCCGAATTTGGGAAGTACATAATTTATGAACATATAGAATTGCTAAATTTTTATCGTTATCGTATTTTTTCGGCAATAAAGGAATTCGAGAAAACGTTTTGATCTGTTCAATGATAAAAATCGGGCGATGATTTCGGTTTCCGTTAAAGAAGATTGATAGCGTCTAGATTAGTAGAATATTGATCATGAAATTTTGTAGAGAGAGTAACATTTTGAACTTTCTATCTATCAAAGGAATCAACTTGTGACTGTCTTTCGTCAATATTTTTCTCGAAACGAGTTTTTCTTATCACCGATTCAAAAATGGTATAAAAGAATATCATCAATGATTCTTACCGTAACTTTTCAATCTTTCAATAATTTTTGTAAAATGTGGGATACTATGTCCTTGACGAAATTTCTCATAGACAACAATTCCTTTCCTACTGTAGTTGCTAACATCTAAACTGCATTATAAATCGGTAACGTGAATCTTTAGGTGACCATGGCGGTTCCAAACTATACAGCTCAAATTGAGATGCTGGAAAAGAAAATTGATACTCTGCAGGCAAATTATGCCGCTGACGATAACGCATTTTTCCTATGTTCAATGGGATTGATCATTTTCTGTAAGCATGCGGTCCGTTTTCAAATGTTTAATGAATTTTTAGTGATGCAATGTGGATTTGCATTTCTTGAAGCTGGAACAGTCCGCAGTAAAAACACAATCAACATCTTAATCAAAAACTTGCTTGATTCTTGTAATCCGATTAAACAATAATCGACAAGAATATCCAATTTAGGCATTGCTGTTATCGGTTATTGGGCTCTTGGTTGGGCTTTTGCATACGGTGACGCTCCAAACGATACTGTTGGGCTTTTCATAGGATATTCACAGTTCTTTCTTCATAATTTAACTAATTATCCGAAGTATGCGAATTTCATTGTGGAAAACTATTTCAATTTCAAGATTCTTCTTCCAATACGTATTTGCTGCAACGGCTGCCACAATTGTGTCCGGTTCCGTCGCTGAACGGTGTGAATTTGCTGCATACATATCGTATTGCACAGTTCTCACAAGTATCTCAAATCATTTGAAAGTTGGACATCATTGCTGTAATTTTTAGCTTTTGTTTACCCCATTTTAACCCATTGGGGATGGAACGAGAAAGGATGGATGGCACAAGGAATTACTTCCGACTATATTCACGTGAAATATGATGTAAATTACAGTAAAATAGTTCCACTTTAAAAGTGCATATTTTAGGATTTCGCTGGATCTGGACTTATTCATCTCTGCGGAGGTTCGATATCCTTTGTCGCTGCCTATGTGATCGGTCCACGAATCGGCCGATTCGCAAAAAATGAAGAAGAGGAATCAGAAGAGATTCTTGGTCACTCTGTTCCAGTGAGTTGTTTTCATTTACTTTCCTGACTACTTGTTTCTGACCTTATCAGTACAATATGAACAGCACTTTTGACTTTGAAACAACAATAACACATTTTATTGCAGTTCGCCGCTCTAGGAGGATTCATTCTAATGTTCGGTTTCCTTGCCTTCAATGGCGGATCATTGGCTGACATTGATAACCCGGGAGATGGAAAAACCGTGGCTCTTGTGATGACGAACACGATTCTCAGCGGAGCTTTTGCAGCCCTTACGTATCTCATTGTTCACTACGCTCATCACGGAAAATGGTCACTCCTTTTAACAATTAACGCCTGTTTGGCTGGAATGGTGGCCTCGTGCGCCGGCTGCAACAAAATGGAGCCATGGGCATGCGTTTATAGCGGTGTCGGCTCTGCACTGCTCTACTTGGCGTTGAGCAAGTTGATGATTAGGTTAGTCGAGTCTCAAACAAGAAATCCGATATAAAAATTGATTCTCAACAATTCCCTGGCGGATTCTATATCAAAAATTGCACGCCATTTCGTAGTTTTCGAAAAACTTCACCGAAATTCATTTGAGCGTTTGCTAATTGATTAGTAATAAATATAATGAAATATGCACGTATTCCCTTGTTGTGATATACGCAACACTCTCGCCCTGCTAATTCGCATTCAACATTGGCTTGCCATGCGAGCATTGCCTCCCTTTCAAACTCGCGTGAATGCCCTTTATCAGAAATGATAAAGGCGAAATACGTCAAAAGCCGCGAAACAGCCTTTCAATGAATGCGCGACGCCCTTTCATTCATACGCACTATTTCTCCATACTTCAGAAGCTTATTATTCACATTGCAGGTTGAAAATCGACGACCCACTTGACGCTTTTGCAGTACACGCAGGTGGCGGCTTCTGGGGTCTTACTTCTGCTTCAATCATTGCTCCTGGTGGTGTCGCTTATGCAGTGGTTAATTCTATTGGCGGTGCTTCTGACGGTAATCATCAAGTTGCGCAGGCTTTTGCGGTATATCTATAGCATTCCAAACAAAAACTCAGCCATCATTTTTTTTTTCCAGCAACTTGGGTGGCAATTAATTTGCGCTCTTGCAATTATTACCTGGTCAATTCTAACAATGTGGCCGTTATTCCTTTTTCTTAAAAAGGTATATGTGTAGCGCAAGGAAATTGAATTCTGATTCGTTTATTTTTGCAGATTGGCAAACTTCGTGTTAGCGACGAAGTCGAAATTAATGGACTTGATATTTTCAAGCATGGCGAATCCGCCTATCCATTATATGCCTATGGTCATGGATGGCATGACTTCGAAAAGGCTCCGAGTCGCGGGCATTACAACAAGAGTCAAATTCCAATGGCTCGAAAGCAAACAAGAGTGCAAAGCATCCATCCAGAAAGTTTGCGACTCATTGATCGAATATTATTAAAGTGCACATGGTTTCAGTGAACTTGGAGCAGTGCGCTGCCGTTTACAGTCGGAGCAACAGTGTTGTTGCCAATGAGCATACAAAACGGCTGTTTATGAATCAGTTTGATAGAAAGAGATCGAGAATTCACGATGAGGGGCCAATGAATGAAATGAATGAATATGACACAGAACCGACAAGAATCGCTATATCAAATGGGACCTTTGATGAGCAACATGAACACATTAAATATTGAATCCTAACTATTTGACAAACCATTGGTATTCGACATTTATTTTTGTTTCACATATTTTTACTATATTATTATATTGCAACAAAATGTATATAAAGCATAATAAATTAATTCGCTCCGAATGACACTTTTTGGGATTTTTCCTTCAGAAGCTATTTAGTTCGATTGTCACGAACAGAAAATAAACATTTTCAGGTACATATATGTATAAAAGGGAGTTAATCATCATAAATCTTACGTTGTTCGTTTTCTGCAGAAGGTTCGCCGTAAAACTGGTATTAACGAACGATTTCCCAACAAGATAGGATTTTCAATTTCAATTACAAATTCGAGAATGTTGAACTTTATAAGTTTTTGATTTATGTGGCAAGTTCAAGCAGTGTTTAAACAAAGCTTTATTTCAATTTCCCGTTAACATGATATCGTGTAAGATTGGTTTTGTTGAACAATGAAGGGATCAGAATGAAAATGGTTCTAAATAATTAGATAAAAAACAATATGAATAAAATACACAATCTAATAACATATGGTTAAACCAGTAATGAAACAATTTAACTGCACGAGACAAGAAATGACAAGATGACAAGAAGCTTCAAAAAGTTTTCACCGAATAAAAAATGACAAGATTATGTGAGATGATAGGTTCAAGCAAATTTTCCCCTCTTCGCATCGCCACCATCGACGTCATCGCTATTTTTCCTAAAAATAAATGTCATTTATAAAAATTTTAGCTGAAATTTTTCTTTACCTTTTGATCGATCTCGAAGAGTCATGCTCAAAATCTTCTGTCCAACGTTCACTACTGAATAATGTTTATGAATAATCAAACAATCTTTTTTTAAATCATACTTTGTATTTTTACGGCTAGTATTCCCTGAGCTGGTATCATGATCGTCCGGTTTTACACCTTCTTTCTCCTCTTCCTCTACTGAAGAATCCCGATCTTCTTCATCATCCGTTTCTTCACGCTCCTCCTTATCTTCCTTAGTCATTTCTTCTTCATCCTCGTCTTCTAGATCATCTTCGAGCTCGTCATCTGACGTGTCAGTCTCCTCTTCATCACGTTCCTGTCCTTCTCCTTCGTGAGGATTCCTAGCGTTATGTTCCAAATATCGCGGATGTCCAAGATATTCGTGTGGCAGTGGTTGCTCATCATCATCCGAGTCATCATATACATAGGGACGTTGAAGTTCATGCCAAATCCAGCCAATATCCAGTTCCAATATTTCATCTACAATTCCTCGATGCCATTCAAGGTCTAACATGAAGGCCTCTCTCTCGCCGTAATCATAGTTTTCAAAGTCATCTTGCAGTATTTCCGATTCATCCAATTCTTCTATTATATCATTCGCTAAATCTTCTGAATCCCCAACCATCACTGCACGCAAAACTTCAATAGACTCATCAACAATTCCTTCTACTTCCAGCTTCTCCTCATCCGACAATTGAAGTTCATCATTATTACTAAGCCGGTCATTTTTTCTTCTTCTGTCTGCACTGGCATTGTTTAGACTGCAAAGAATCGCATTGTTTTTGACTTGTTTTTTTTCAGAAATTGACAAAATATATCCCAGAATAAATTATTTAAATCAAACAATATTTTATTCTTAGCCCTTATGAAGAGGAAAGTTAAATTTGATTCATTTGAAAATTATTTAGCATTTCACCAATATTCTTAATAATTGCTGTTTTAGCAATTTTCGGAATTCTTCATAATCTCACAACAGAAATTCTCAGATGAAAAAAGCTAAAATTTTATAGCTTTTCATTCAAAATATGAGATGAGAATAAAAAATAAAATACTGAGAGACAAAAAGCTTTTTCGTATATGAAAAAATCCTACTTTGCATTGTTATCATTTTTTAAAGCTACACATAATAAACTATTTTTGTAAAATAATTAAAAAAGCTGGTTGAAACTAGTTTTTTATTACAACTAACTCCTTCGAACATTTGGGAATGCCACTAATTCTATCAGAACAGAAAAATATTTTCTAATAGTCGATATTCAAAAAAAATTAATAACTTGGTAAAAATCTCACGGATTGTGTCCTTCTTTGATGTTACTAGAACGTTCAGAAACTGAATTCTCGTAGCTCTCTCTCGCTAGTTGGCCGTCTTTCTCATTCCGATCAAAAATTTCCTCATAAGTCATCTTCGTTAAGGTATCCAATTGAGAACTCTGAAACACTCAATTTTGTTCTTGATAAAAGTAGTTTAAATAAATATAAACGTCTGCTCAAATGATATTTAATAGTGAAATTTGTTGAATTTCAATGTTCATTTTGGAATTTTCCTTTGTGAAAAAATTGACGCAATGTTTCTTCAAAAAGAATTCATTAAAATTATCAAATGCAATTTTTCGCGAGTGTGCAAGAATCTTAAACGGAAGGAAGTGTATATATTTTTTAATTTTCTTCAACGTTATTGTGTCAAGCCAAATTTTTACCAAATGAAGTCCTTCAAATGATCTGTACACAGTCATGGAAATGTGACGTTGCATATTTTATACTTCTTGCAAAAAAAGGTTTATTAGAGCTTTGCTCAACAAAAAAGGCATATTTACAATAAACAGTGGACATCATAATGCTTATAATCTTCATAAGAAAACAAAAACGAAAACCACTGGTCACCGCCGATTGTACGACTATATGTAATGAATAGAAATGGAGGCAAGCACGTGTAAAGTTTTTCGAGGCCGATCCGGACCCAAACCAAACATTTTTTTTCGCGCGTGTGGTCAGCCGCGATGCCTATGCGTTGCGTATGCGTCGCAGTGAAGTATTGCCATGGTACGACCCACGAGGCGTCTGGGCTAAGGCCGGCCGGGTTGCCGAAACAAGACGCTTGAAAGAATATAAATAGCTCTTCTTTTAACCTCTTGGTATTATGTAAAAAAAAACCAGTGAACTTGTTTGTGTGACGTCACAATACGATTGAAATTCAAAACTACAATATAATAGAAAGTTATTTATAAAATCAACAAAGTGGTGTTTGACTACATAAAAGTGAATTCGCATATGAAACGGCTTGATTTAATTGTTCCTGATTATTGACTTGCAATGTGCATTTGGCAATCTGGCCAAGCTGCGTCATATTCGCGTTCGGTCCCATTCCAATCGCCAACATTTCCAACCCACTATCATGCAGTTTCTTGGCAGTTGGGCTTGGATCCTGGTAACCCTGTTCAATTCCATTTATAGCATTTCCTTTGTCCCAGCCTTGCGAGCTGATGAAAATTAGAAGTTTTCTAACAGGTTCGGCACGTAATGGCACAATTTCAGTGTTAATATAGTCAAAGATTGATTGCACATTGTTGCCATCGACACCAGTATATCCAAAGCTGTACAAATTGAGAACTTCTTCTTCATATGCACTTATGCCGTCAATAGTGCTCATATTTCCTGGCATATTATAATTAAAAAGAAGCCCGACCAATATTACCTCGGAAATGTTGAACATCGTCATAGGTACCGAGAAGAATTCGGGATTTATCGGCGCCAATCACAATCTCATTTCCAATATCTTTAAATGCTCCAACCGTCTAAAACTATTTCACAATATTCCCCACATTCAAATTTCCATTGAAACAAACCGCGTAGAACATTTCATTTGTGATTCCCGAAGATGAATCGAACGCAATGATCAAGTCGATCTGAAAGCAAAAACATTGATTTCGAAATCATTCCTAATCATTTCCTACATTGTTTGTGGCTGGATCACACTGTTCAAGTGTTGTTGCTGGTTGTTGGCTAGTAGACGTGTCAGGAGCTTCAGTAGGAACATCAGTGGCTAAATTAATTCAATTCGCTCAATATTATACCGAACACATACGTCGTGGGGGAATATCTCCATCACAATGGATGGTATATGTTCTTCTGAACGGATGGCCTTCATAATCCAAGCCATCAATTGCAACGACAAACGCATTCTTCACACATTTGAATGTTCTGAAATAGGGAATTCTGCAAAATTTTAATAGAGAATCAAACTTTTGTGAGATGTATTGATAAGCGCATGCGCTTCGTTTAATCAACGGACTAGCCCAGATTAGTCGATTTTCATTCAAATCATATATTTGGCTGTAAGTTAGCACAACATTCGCATCGACATCGACAACAATAGCATTCGAGAAATCTCCAGCGCGTGGGAATAATACAGCAGATCCGTCGTGTAATCCATCATCGGAAGCAACGTCCTGGGTGAATCCGAGATCAATTTCCAAATCCGAAGTTGTTCGAATATTAATCTAGAAATTTAAATTTGTAAATTCGAATGTTTACAGCTACCAACCGTGCATGGACCACTATGCGCTAAATTGTAATCAACATCAACGGTCCAAATTCCTGGCCCATCTCCTTGCTTCTTGAAAATTGCTGCCTGGTTTGTCTTTGAAGAAACAAGAGTGAATGTATCGACAGCTTTCTTGTCAGCATCATAAACCATGATTTGCGAGGCGCTTTGTGAGAAAACATCAACGACAATTTCCGAACCATTCGCATCCAATTGAATGTAGTCCATATAATTTGAGCAACTACTGAAAATTGACAAAATATTCAAGAATATAACAATTTTTGTTGGCATACTTAAGTTGATGAGTCAAAATGAAGTATGAATGGTGCAAACTTGAAAGTACAAGTTCCCATGTATTTTCCAAATCATTTGGTGATGCCAACTGAAAAGTTCAAACAATTTGGTTTATATCAAATGAAATACGTACCTGATAAGTCGTTCCTCCACTAATATGCGCTGCTTCAAACATTGATCTCACTGTCGGATCATCGTAGGTTGTTGCATCTCCTGGAGGCTTGGTGTCTCCAATAAACATGAAGTGAACCGAAGAATGCGACATCGCTAGAGCACTGAGAACCGTTTGCCTATCAACAGTGTCTTCGGCATTTCCAGTCGTTATCACGAAAACCTTTGAATTTGGTACCACTTTCGAGTGAGTTAATGCTTTCACAAGACCAGTGAAAACATTACGCTTTTCTTGTGTAGCTTTATATGGATTCTTCTTGATTTCATCCTAATATTAAATTATTGTAAGTCCTTGAATACGGCTTTTATCCTACCGCTATAAGTGATGCAAAAGTTGTATAGTTATCAGTAGAGAATACTTCCGAAACTGGCTTCACAGGTGGTTGAGCTCTTGAAGCTTCAACATCACGGAAGACAACTCCGACAAACGTTGTAAACCAGTGAGGATCTTGCCTCTGTAAATTGCTTTTATCTTATTTTTAGAAAAGCAGAATATCAACATCAATTGTGCTTAGAACGTCAACCAGCGTTTTTTCAATATTATCGAGAACATCTTTCATTAAGCCATTTGAAGCTCCATCAATTGCAACAACAAATGTTCGCGCACTATCGGCTATTTCAGGAACGTTCAATTGATTGCGAGTACAAATTGCTGAAATTTTCTAGTTTTTTTTTTCATGTTGAATGCAAAAAAATAAAGATCCCACGAATTTCACAAAATTGGCCTTCAAAATCATCGGGACAGCTGCATTTTCCAAGTGATGCTGACAAAAATCCGCCATTTTGGCTGTATGCGTACTGGCAAGTCTCTCCATAGAAGTTTGGTGTGCAAAGGCAGGATCCCTAAAATAACAATAAAAAAAACGACGCATTTAATTATTATATTAGTCACCTTATGGAAAACTCCATCATTTGTGCAAGAATCCTTGTCAATGCCACCAATGCAAGCAGCTGGAACAATTCGCTGATAAAGGAATCCAGAATCATCAACTCCTGAAACACTCAAACGTTTGCTGGAAATTTGTTTTAGTCACTATTACCTGTGATGAGCATTTGATAGAAGAAATTTGGACATTTGAACGGAGTTGAATAGTAACTAAACAAGCAGTTTCCACGATATGAGATTTCCTATAATTATATTATCAGGAATGAAATTATAGAAACAATTAATACTTCCGCATCAATTATTGACATGTCATCATAGTAGAAGTGAACATATTCCACAGCGCGATGATTTTTTATTCCATTAGCATACACAATTAAGCGATTGGTATCTGAACGATACAATTTTCATGAGAAGCCTATCAAAAATACCGGTGTTCTTGTTTGGCTCTTCTCTTCCAACATCGTCATGAATATTGCTGGTGAAGCGAGTTGCCACTTGAACAGACGATTGAGATCGAATCGCAATACTGCAAGACCCCTTTCCTTTGATTTGAACTTGCCAAACTCCTCGTGAAAGATGATCTAAAGTGAAAAATACTAGTATGTCTATTGAATATAAATGTTCATACTGATTCCAACGTCTGTTGGCTCGTAATCAACGGAATCTGGAAATTTTAAAAATTTCAGATATATAACTTCGGATGAATGTTACACGTATGTTTCATGCAAGAGTAATAGTGAGGCTTGTCGCAGGGTTCTGTAATCCATCCGTACTCCCCTCTTCTATTAGAATCAAGAACACATCTTTTTCCTTCTTGATTATCAGGTTGTCCGTTTTGCCAATTGGTGAACTTGGTATCATCCAGCTAAAAAATTTTCACATAAAAAATTTTTGGCTCAAAAAGTGATAAATATTCACCGAAAGATTCAAGCTCGCCTCAATTGTGTCCCATTTGTATGTTCCAAGAGTTTCCATATCGTTTAAGCCAATCCAAAACTGCACACCTTGTGAGCTGGCTTAAAATATACTATGCATGATATATGTAACTGCTCAATGAAATTTCCTTACCATCCAAAAAGCTTTGCTCATTACTGTTGAAGATTGATGACAACGCTGCACCTTCAGCATGACAAGCTGCCCTGGCATCACTCCAAGACAAGGGTTCAGACGAGAAATAGTAACAATGCGAGTCTTGAAGCGCCCAACCATCGTCACATTCTGAAAATTCCACTAAATATTGAAAATGTAATGTGTGCGACCTCTAATAATGTGATCCATTCGGCTATTCGTTGCATAGTCATTGAATGAATTTTCTGGATTTATAGTAGTACCTTCAAGAAAATTATTAAATTCTTATCGAAGTTTTGTTGTACCATCTGGTGCCTTATATACAGGTTCCGTATCAAAGTAGCCTTGCAAATAGCTAGTGAATGATTGAGTACCATCATCAATCGGAAAGTAGAACGTGGCATTGGTGCAATCATCAGCAGCATCCTCATACACCAAATTTGACATATAATTTGTTGGAACAGTGTTGAAAACATTTCCAGCATTTCCGCTAGTCGCAGTAATGAAGGATCCTCCAGAAAACTGCGTGAGCGAAATAAGACCATCAATAGTGATATCTTGACCGCACGGATTCAAACTCGATTGCACTACGTTGATCTGAACAATTTTTAAAATATTCAATTGTCTTGACGAATATGTACCTGAATCTTGTTGACTTCAATTCGCTGCAAAATTTTTGCATAAGAAGCTTGATCTTTTTTTGGCTGACCGTAAAGGAAGACGTATACAATTCCTCCCCATTGAACACTAAACATTTTTTCTACTACGAATTTCACTAATTCTTTCATTCTCACTTGACATGTGAAATCGTTTCCAGAAGAGTTGCATAAAAGTCAAGGTTCAGGCAGGAGTACTTAAAGTAAAAAAAAATATACTGGAGGCTCATTTGACTTCAACTTACTCCACTATGTTGTTTGTTCGCATTATACATATCAGTAACAGCTCGAACAAATTCGTCTCCTTTTTCAGTATCAACCAACAAGGAATGCACCGAATCATTAAAAGTAACCAATTGATAATTTGAAATCCATTTTGGATGTTGGTATAAAATATCATTGATCACTCTTGCCGATGCATCATTCAACGTTCTCATGGTAGCTCTTGTTGTTAAACTATCATGAACCATAACGGTTAAGCTTCGATGGTTGAAACCCCAGAATCCGTATCCATTATATTCATGACATTGCACGATTTCGCAGAATTGTCCCGAGTATCCCGCTGGGCACTGGCATACACCAAACAACGCATTTCCGCTGTGCTCGCAAACGATACGCTGGCATCGATCTCCAGTGAAGTGGGCGCTGCATTGGCAGGTTTTGTTGTAGAAAACGCCACCATTCAAGCAATTATCGGTTGGTGTTGGTTCGGTGGTTGAACAGTAACTGGTTGCGGTACGAACGACAACTTGGTCGTACGCATCGGTTGTGTAAATCTTAATTAATTTATTTTAAAATTTATTTACGAAGGATTGTTTTTCAGCATCTCTTACATTAATGTAAATTGGAAGATATGCTTGCGGGCACACGAATTTTCCAAAGTATAATTCGTATTGGCAAGAATCCCTCCACATTCCCGACGACGCAAAAAGAAGAATGCGTTCGCTGGTGGATGGGTCTAAAAATAAATTTGGTAACGCAAAAACAACATGTGAGTTTGCCAACCATTGTACCAAACGACCGCCTCGTTTGTCGATTCAAGTGGATCATCAAGAAGCAATGAATCCATTCTTGCAACAAGATGAGCTGGTTGTTCTAAATATTAAAATTAATTATTTATACCGTTGACATTTCAAAATCACGATAAATTGGTGCATTATAAATGTTGTCGACATTAATATCAGAAGACAGTGACGCGTAAAGCCTATATGTCGATCTACCCATTAAACGATACTGGCATACCGACGAGTGAGTAGTATTGGTGTTGATATTAAGCTAAATTTAGTAATTTTCATAAAAAATTTTTATAAATACATACAAAATATGCTCCGACTGGTGGGTTTTCAAGCCTCCATACGTACACATCATTGTTAAAGTATGAAACTGGTGGTGTGATTTGGGTCTTATTCGGTAATGTTAAAATAGGAGATAGATTTGCTGAAACTCGTATTGATTATTCTACAACTAACAAATGTTTTTTTATTGTTACTTCCGGTTGCTTGAAGCATCACAATGTCAATTGATTGATCGATGAAGAATGGCTGAAATTGTGGAGCTTTGCGGCAATCGGTCAAATCATTCACAAGAAGACTATCCAGTTGCCAAAGATCTTGAGCCAAAGCAAACGTCGCTTCACCAAGTTGCATTAGTTGTGGCTGTACGAGAAGCCCTCGCGACAACTGGCTGATCAATCGAATTTGGTCGTAGCTGTTGGAGCTGACATCAATGTTACATTTTCCAGAAGCCGAATCGGTCATCATAAAGAAAATCTTGAAATTGAATTTTAAAAAATGGTTCAATTAGCGTTGGTAAACTTGAGAGCGTGTATTCGAAACTTGTTCCATTAGGTATCCCATTGTGGTGAGGTCGTCGTTGGCGGTTCCATCGGAGAACACAAAAACAGGCGAATTCTAAAATTTGAAATGTGTAAAGTGTTCCATTGATGCTTTCTTACTGGATATTTTTTGAATGAATTCGTATCAAGTGTTTTCGAAATGGCTTCCATAAGGCTTTCATCGCACTCTGATTCTGTTGAAGGTGTCACGATGCTTCGAATCGAGTCGACAAAATTGGAGCCCGAATCATATTCATGAACAAATTTGATTTCATTGTTCGCAACAACAGTGAGAACGTAAGATTGTAGGAAAATTGGGTATTTTTCATGGTAGTATTGAACAATGTTATTTGCGGCCTCAGTAATCTGAACAGATTAGATTTATTTCAAGAAAATAGATATGATGTTCACCTCATCTAGTTGAACTTTCATTGATGGTGATGCTCGAATCACGAAAGCAATCGCGCTTTGAGCTTCTTCGAACGTATCCGAACTTTGGGTTGTGCACGCAACTAAACAAAACTATTTTAATTCAGAGCATTCTTTTCCCAATGTTAACCATGTTCGCAATGCCTTCCTGAATATCCCGTTTCACAAATGCAACTGGATCCATCATCGAACACGGTTCCTCCATTCAAACACACAGAAGTTTCGCAATTTGCGCCGGTGAATAATGATCCGCAATAGCAACCCTGGAAACAGAAAAATCATTTGATGTTCGAAAAAAAATCATCCTTTTTCATTTTTCTTTTTTCTCGTTGATTGGAAAAATGCAATGAATCGGTTTCTCTCGAATTCGCTATTCGGTTTTTTGTTTCGTGTCCGAAAAATTACAACATCATCGGCTATTTCGTTGGAGACGCCTACACTCAAACAGGAAAACTTCCGTAAACGGCGGCGAGAGACGATGGCAAATTGAGATACGCTACATTTTTTTTCTCCAGAAGGTATGCTATGATCGGTTTGATAAGGAACAAGGAAAACCTTTACCGGTTAGTTGGTTGACGTTGAGTAGTAGTATAAAAGGGCAGGGGGAATGCGATAAAATCATCCCACTCTCGACATGGGCAAACTCATCGTGGTTGGTTCATGCGCCATTCTGGCATGCGTCTGCGTTTCCATCTTCACTATGGGAAGCCTCCTCCAAGAGATCAGCGAACTCGAGGTTGAGGTTCACGATGGCATGGATGAGTTCAGAGTTGGAAGAGACTTCCGATTCGTTGAAATGAATATCTCAATTTTCAGGAGATCACCCAGGACACCTGGTCGCGCATGTTGGGCAAACACTTGAACCCAACCGGCCTTTCGGATGCCCCGCCAACCTTCGAGACATTGTTCGGCGTTCGCCGCTCGCGTCAATCTGGATTCCCAGAGCAGTGCAACTGCGGACCACGTTCCGAGGGATGCCCACCAGGACCACCAGGTCCACCAGGACAGCCAGGAGCCAAGGGAGCTCCAGGAAACGATGGAGATGATGGAAAACCAGGAGCGCCAGGTGTCGTCGTTGCCATCACTCACGACATTCCAGGTGGATGCATCAAGTGCCCACCAGGACGTCCAGGACCACGAGGACCACCAGGAGCACCAGGACCAGCTGGACCAGCCGGAAACAACGGACGTCGCGGACCACCAGGACCACCAGGAGGACCAGGAGAGCAAGGACCAGGAGGAGACTCCGGACGCCCAGGAAACCCAGGACGCCCGGGACCACCAGGACCACGCGGAGAGCCAGGAGTCGAGTACAAGCCTGGAAATCCAGGACGTCCAGGACCACCAGGACCACGTGGATTGCCAGGACCAGCTGGAAATCCAGGAGCCCCAGGAAACGATGGAGAGCCAGGAAAGAACGGCAACCCAGGACGTCCAGGACCACCAGGACATCCAGGAAAGAACGGACAGCCAGGAGGCCGTGGAGAGGACGCCGCTCCAGGACCAGACGCTGGATACTGCCCATGCCCAGCCCGTGCTACTTACAGAGCATAATTTGGCTTCTCAAAATTTTCGTAGATTATTACTTTGCAGCCAAGTAATAAAATGGCATTCAAAACTTTTTCATTGAACAGATCGCAGAAAAGAAAAACGAAAACTTACACTGTTGTACAAAACACCGCCATTCTCACAGAATGACGCGGGTGTCGTTGAAATAGTGGAACCAACAGTCACGTCGACCATGTTACAATCAAAATCATAAATTCTTTGGAATCGATATCCCTCGGCGTCATATCCTGAACGAAGTTTGAACAAATGAACAATGTTTCTATAATTTTCACCTTGCACTTTCACGTGGTACAAGTTTTGCGCAACGCAGGTGTAAGTTCCGTTTGTGATATGCGGAGCATTACATCCATATCTTTCAGAATTTCGTTTTGTTGTATTGATTGAAATTGTTGAAATACCTAACAGTCAATCCGTATTCACTGTCATGAACTCCATTTGCGTAAATATGAACCTTTTCAGTATGCACTGGATACTCCTCATGTTCAATTTTGAACGCCAAATAAGATTTGTCATACTAAAATAATTAGGAAAATTTAGATGTTTTTATGCTTTTTCAGATCACCTCATTGGGAAACCGGAAGATTCCTTGATTTTTGATTGGAAGAATAAAATGTTGAATGTCGTCGTCTGTTGGATCAACAACGAAGCCGCCATCGAGTGTCAAGTTTGTTGGTGCGCGAACTTCGAAGATGCATGGCCTGATTATACAATTATGATAATATTGCCAATGGAATATTAATAATATTTGTTTGCTATTTAAAAAAAAATAAATAGAAGTAGGAAAAACCATTAGAAATATCCGAGGACCGCAAAAAACGGAAATGACACCACGGCCACTGGCGCATTATTTCCCGGCCGCTCTCAAGTTACATAATTTTTGGGGAAATTTATCGTTGTCGGCGTCAAACAACTGAACGAAATAAAAAAAATATATACATATATAGCCTATTTGACAAGGTGTTTCGAGGCAACTATGCGTTTTAGCCATTTAATATTCAATCAACATTAAATTTTTTTACGTATATCTACACAAAATTTCGCTGAATGCACCGCCTTCATTTCGTCGTTTGACACCGACAATATCGTTCTTACATCTCCGACGTCGCCTTCAATTTGATCTTATACATCCCTAATCCATGAACTTCTTTTGGATTGCAGAACATGTGGATAATCTGGTTCGGTGTGTTCGTGAAATCGCCGCAACTTTCCACTTCCACACCAAATGGATTATATAATGTGGCGGAAGGTTGACCCTCATCGAAAGTGCTAATAACTATGAAAAATTCTTCCATAAACGAATCCACTGTGAAAAGAAACTCATCGCTACAGGTTTTACTAAAAATGTTCGCTCTTATGTATATTTTTTTTAAAGGAGCAAAACCTGAAATCAGTTTCAACCAGGTCTCCAAACCCAGCAGTACCATCGTGTGGTAAAATTGGCACTGTTTTATTGACGCACATTGCTAAAGCAAATATTTTTAAAAAATGGGATTCGAATTTAAAATTCATATACGTATAGAGCAGTCCTCTCCAGTAAATCCTGGCTTACACGGAACTATCGAATCCTCATAAAATATTGGTTTGATATCAAACGTTTCCGGAAAAACGGGATAGTATCGTTCAGAGACCAGCGGGATGTTTGCATTGGATAGATAGTTCAGCTTATCGGATACTGAAATTTTAACAACTATCTAATAGTACATTTCTTCAATATAAAAAATATGTAGTAACATTTTTGAATCTCAAATCTACCTACGTTTTGAAAATAATTCTTGACTATTTCCTTCAACACGATTTGAGTTAGCTATTCCAGCCAAGACCAATATGGAAAAATACCATTTGAACATTTTGCTGGAATAAAAAAATGTGGCTAAAACCGTAAATTAAACAAATGAAAGCAACTTTTATCATTTTGATCCAAATTTGATGCTCTTAATTGCTGGCAGTCGATAAGCAGATTAGCATGATAGAGTAATCATATTTTATTCTCCGCAGAGAAACACACCCATTTCTTCGCCATCATCTCAGATTGCCAATTGAACAAAAAAGAACTCATGGAATCCTCTGCAAACACACCGACCAGGCAGTGATTCATAATTCTATGGGAATCCGATAGATCATCTCAACTCGAATAATGGACAAGAAAAGATAGTGTGGAATGAGTTGTGTTTGCGCAATCGTTCGAGCTTCAAAAAAAATTGTCCAACACCGCCAATACAAACAATAACACGCACACAAGGCATTTTTTTGCGCTTGCCCGCTGTCTTACATTTGTGCTGCATTTTGATACACATTTGCAACGCCAGCTGTCAACACTTGGATTTTCGATTGTCGAACATTGTCCATGAAAAATATTTGGATTCTTTCGTGTTTCGCAGAAAATGAAGCACTGGAATGGAAATTGAGAAGCGAAAACACAAAAACCCGAAAATCGACTAAAAAAAGAGGCGAAGGAAACTATGCCAACAAACATTCAAATAACTAGAAAATAACTATGAAAAAATTAATGAGTGAACGGATTAAAGATGTCATTTCTGAAAATGCATTTAAGTGAAAGACTGAAAATTTTGTTATGAAATCAGGGCGTCACTAGCCATCAAAAATCCAGCACTTTCAGAATGATACAAAACTCAATAATATTTTATGCTGCAATTACAGTTCGAATTAGAAATTTTGATCTTAATTCACTATTGTTTGAGCTGAGCAGCGAACCAATTTTTTTTCACAGTTCAAGACTTCAATTCAAGTGCCGAAAAACCTGCTCTGATTATTAAGTATATTATCAATTATTTCGAACTTTGAGCAAACACAAAATCTTCTCCAATCATTTCGATTTTGATGTCAATGAAGCGTTTTTTTTTTCATTATGATTTTTTGATACATGGTATTTTTCCAAATATTGACTCGTTCTTCCACACACCTCTCAATTCAAATAACTACATGAAATAATTCTACACGTCAATCCCTTGAAAAGTATCAATAGTGAGCGAAGCGTGGAAAATGGGCGGTATGCGTGTTTGCCGCAATCGTGTTTGTTTGCGATTTACGTGTCCAAACGCTGTGGGCGATCGCAAGCCTACCGTATTACGGGTGCGGTCTGCGACGGCAAGCATAGATAAAGTCGTTTCCGCGCAGTTTCGACGGACCGAGCTTCTGCCTTTTCTTCTTTCCATTTCCTCGCTAGAGTTGTGTTTCCTGAACACCGCATATAATGTTATCATTACCCGCGACAAATAGGTTACTAGTTATCGGCTCGATATGCATATTCTGTCTAGTACAGGTACTGTTTAAAAATATTTTTTAAGTAATTGGAAAAATGTGATTTAAACTTTTCAGAATTCTTCCGGAAATCAAACCATCGAGCTTATCAACGATCAGATGCGACACTTTTCGAATGTACCACGAATGAAAGCGTATATATTTTTTGTAACTTCGTACCGCAATTTTTTTTTAATTGTAGATACCCATATATGGCGCCCGAACGAGTTATAGAAAAGGCGTATAGCAGAAAACACAAGAAACCGCAAAATGCGATATACTATTCTCCAGAAGCTTTTTCAGCACCATCAAACGATTGTAACATTGACAGGAAAACGATTCACACAAATTTTAATATTTTCAGTTCCAATGGGAATGCCGGGAAATGCTATGCCAGGAGCTAGAATTCCGCCACTTCAAGTTGTTCATCCACCATCTCCTAATGAAAAGGATTGGGTGCTCACTGCAGGTTCTTTTTCTTTATTCTTTTTCGTTCTTTTCATCATTATTGAACTTCTCTAGGAAACGAGAGTCTAGTAGACAATGTGCTCGCAATTTCTCTTCAATATGGAGGTCGACTCGTTTCAATGGGATACTATTTGCGAAACCAAGATGTCAATTATTATGCAATAATGCATAAATATAATGGTAGCGTGCAATTTACCATATTTACAAGTATTGAGTGTTCAATTCTACAGGACCTGTTTTCATCAAACCAGCTCCAATGACATTCGACGAACTCGTGCGTGCTGTGAGAGAGAATGAGGCGCGTGATTTGGCGTTGACCCAAGTTTGTGGTCAAGAAGGAAAACCTGGCGAAATCACATTCACAACATATTGGGAAAGAGTTCCAGGAGCAGAGTATCATGTAAATAGAACTCAAAGGGGTTGCAGGGTTTATAAATGTTGGTCTAGATTTGGTTCCCAGGGCAACCTCACGCAGACGAGCAAAAGAAACATTTTGAGCAGAATGGGTTCCGATTAACCTATCTTTGTGGTTACACTGAAGCTGGAAAAGGAAAGTAAGTGCATAGAAATTTCTTCAAAAAGAATTGCATCTATTGTTTAGGTATGTTGGAATTTGGCAGAAGCCTGCCCTTTCGATAGCTCAGTATGAAGCACATTATGGTCTTACTATGGAAGCATGCCTTCAAAAGGATAAAATATTGGTGCAGAAAGGATATGTTGCGACTTCCTTGAGAGTTTTCAATAATAGAAATCAAGTCCTCTGTACTGGTATTTGGGAAATGCGCAATGGAAGAAGTACTGTACTAGTGGGTCAAGACCTCCAAGGAATGTATAGGTATTATGTAGTTCAATTTTTATTAAGCAATATTTGAATTTTAGGAATATGCAACGAAATCCCAATATGATTCCACGACAAATTTCGCATTTCATGGATAATTATCAAAATGTGAGAGGAAAATTAAAAAAAAAAACATCAAAATCTGTTTCATTTTCAGGTGCAATATGTTGTGCTTTGGAGCGATGTTGATAGTAATCGGTACCCGAACCCTCCACCACTCTGGGATGAGGCGTAAGCATTCAATTCAATTCTCATAATTATAGCAATTGAAATTCCAGCCCGATCCCTGTCCGATTCCTGAGAGGCTCGCCGGAACTTTTGAAAGACGACCAAATGGAGTTTCTAATCAAACGCGTCGAGCATTTCATGAAAGACCTGAACATTCCCGGTCTCTCAATTGCAATTGCGAAACGGGAGCAACTCAAATTCGCTGCAGGTATGCCCATATTTGCTTTCATTGGTTTGTGCGAAACATGGACATGAATCATGCCAACACAAAATAGACGAAGAAAAGAGGAAGGTGGGGGGGGAAGAAAAAAAAACTGTCCAGCACCGTTGTGAACGGTTAGAAACAATCGGATTAATAAATAAGCAAGACGGAACTTAAGCCATGCGCCGAAAAAAAACCAACATTTTGCCAGGCAAGGCGGTCCAAATGTATTCAACCCAAAAGAGGGATGTTCCAATTTATTAATTCAAAGTGTCTTTGCATTTTAAATTTCAGGATTTGGCTATACTGACATCAGAAAGGAAGAAGTCGTGACCCCCAATCATCAATTCAGGTGAATCCTCTTAGAACCAAAGTATTTACTGATTAATTAAACTTTCAGAGTGGGTTCAGTTTCTAAACCAGTTACCGCATCTGCAATTATGCTTCTAATTGATAGAGGACATTTTACATTAGATTCAAAGCTATTCGGACGGGAATCAATTTTTGGTAGCTTGATTTCCTTCATGATTTTATAACAATTTCACTTATAGGCTCTGAGTTCAGTAAGAAACATCAATATCATCGCTATGTCACTGAAATTACTGTTCGACATTTGCTGGAACATACTGCTGGTTTCTATTGAAATACTATAACTAACCAATAGTTATCAGCGTATTATGAATTTTGTGCCATTTCTAGGTGGTTGGGACAATTTGCAATCGGATGCTGCTTGGATTCAACCTGAAATGAACACAAAAGAGCTCATCGAGTACGTTCTAGCCAATGTTCCGCTTGAGTACAAACCGGGAACAATGTGGATTTATTCGAATTTTGGCTACCAATTACTAGGTCCCTCAGTAAATTTCAATATGTTTTCAACTCTTGTTCTTAAGGCTATTTGATCGAAACCACCACCGGAATGTCGTATGAAGCATTCGTCAAGAAGAACATTTTCGCTCCATCTGGCGTTTACGATATTCAACTGGCGCGGCCGACAATCAGCGAGCGTGCACCGTGAGTTTCTAAAATATTTTACGAGCTTGTAAAAATTTGTGTAATGTGTGTGCGCTTGCAGAAGAGAAGTGATGTATTACATGTCCGGAAATGGTTTGGGATTCAATCCATACGAAATGTTGCCACCAGAGAGAATCGGACCATGGGGGGGATGGATTGCCAGCCCTATTCAGCTTCTCATGTTCATGGTTCGTGATTCAAAATGATGACATAGAAAAATGCGGGATGTTAAACGCGAAACGATTAAAAAAACCTAGAAAATAACGGTCACTCTAGTACTTTATGGTATTGGAAATTGAAAAACTATAACTTTATGCCTAATAATAAAGTTGTCAAATATTGAAGAGTCGAATTGATGGTTTCACCAAGCGCACTGATATTCTGAGCGAAGATGCTATTATTGATATGTCAACCTCATCGCTAGCTTCAAACGATACATATGGTATATTATTCCACTATTCCATTTGGGATGAGGCTTGATATAAATTTCAGGACTTGGTTGGTCTTTAAATATAATGGGATTCAATGGTTGGCAACATGATGGTAGAATGCCTGGAAGTGCTGCTATGCTTGTAAGACTTGACAATGGATTGGAAATGGCTGTAACGGTTAACAAGGTTGGTGAAACTGTTTCAAAAAAATCTTTATTTTAATTCTTTATAGGAATATTCCGAACGTGACTTCTTCCATGAGCTCGGCTACGTATTGCATCATGTCGGCAATAATTGTGATTGGTGGAACGATGACGTCGATCTATTCCAAAAGAGTCGCCGATCATCCCGACAAACACCACAGATGTTCTACAGAGCTTTCAATAATTCATCATAACAGTGTTGATGATAATTTAAGTATTCTAAAACAAGTATTTCTAATTTATTGCTTCTGACTCCCATTGCTGATTTTCTTGTTATTTTTCATGCAAAGTTTATCCAATTATATTCTTTTTATTTATCAACGGGTAAACCGTGTCAATAAAATATAATTTTTTTAATGGAAGAGTTTATGTTCGCTCTGGGATTGGTTGAGATCATGACTGTGATTAATTTCACTTGACAGTTTGAAACGGAAAAACCAAAATATGTAAATGATTGTTACAGTGAAACGAGTGTGGGCTGCTCATAATATTCACTAGAGTTTTCTGGCGGTGTGGCGACGTTAGAGGTGTAGTCCGAAGATTGACTAGAAGCAGATGAAATTTGCTAAACATATCTAATGACAAAGCAACAAAATTGTTAGTAAAATCATACCGAGGCGTTATCGATGATAGACAATGGCTGGGGAATGCCCGGGGAAATATTGCCGCCCTCCCGATTTTGCATACTTCGACGGTATTTGGCGCGAGCGTTTTGGAACCACACCTGAAGCACTCGTTTCGTGAGCCCGGTTTTCTGGGCGAGCTGCTTCAAATCCTTCGCATCCGGATTATGATTCAAATTGAAATACTGCTTCATTGTTCGCAATTGATGATGTTTGAATGAGGTTCGCATTCGCTTCGAACGAGCATGGTTCATGCCTTCCTCTTCAGTTTCTGTAATTACGACACTTAGAATCCCTCTGCCTTATAACCAGCTGGGTGTGCTAGGGATTAGCAGTTACACGGGGCGCACTTGAAATCTGATTCTTTAAGGTATCAAATCTCCAGCCACCTGTGATACCGAACATGGCTCCCCTCTTATTTGTTCTTCATTTATTATGCGGCACATGAAAGGCACATCAAAGGTTATTAACTATTACAATTGCAATTGAAGGGAAATGTATAGATTTTTTGAAGAATTTCTAAAAACCTTATATCTAATACTCGGAATATGCCCATCGCATTTTTTTGACTATAGTGTATATTCATAAAGTTTTGTCTAAAAACACACGTCTTCATATAAGAGCTCATGCTCATTCCCCTCTCAACATGCGCATTGCATATACACATGCCGCAAAATAATGAGAAGTGTCTCTCGACTCATGCAACGGCATACGGTAGGATGCGCCAATTAAGACAAGACATCGCCTCACCTTCCGGCTCTTCCGAATTGTCTCTTTGTGCCGACGCAGCGGGAGGTGCTTCTTCGCGCAGGACCGTATTACATACGACTTCGTAGTGGGCTGCAATTAGATAATCTCAGTGTCCTAGAATTTCAAATCGGACATTTGAAACAACGAATTAATTGGAAATGATGATAGAACTTACAATGGCAGAACAAATGCTTTTGAGCGGACATTGTGAAAAGGTCACCCTTATTGAGAGTTGCGTTGCAAATCTGAAAATTTGCCTCGTTTTCAAAAAAAGGGATTTGTTAATAATTATTTAATAAGCTTATGAATGAAATTTTTGTAGTTTTTTTCAAAATTTCGATTTTCAAAAAATAAAACTAAAGTATGCCAAAAGAAAATGAAACAAAAATTAGAGGAAAATTTGGTTTTTAAAAATAGCGTCGCATTGGATTCGCCACATCGTCTGCTAGGAGGCACAAACAGGCTTTGTAATGGTCAAAACTGCTTAGACAACATGATTGAGCCTATTATCTCGACACTATTACTATAATAGGGTCTGCTGGACATGACTAACATGAAATACATGAATCAACGTACATAGCATGAGAAGCAGGAATGGTGAAAAACAGCATCTCGGACTTTCATTACAATATCGTCCTGAGTGATGGTTCCATCGCATTTCGCGCATTTTTTGCGGAACTTTCTGCAATTCAATGAAATCATTTCACCATTCGGGATTTCTATTTTTCACGATAATTACTTTGCGTAATCATTTCGGCATAACAGCTGTCCATCTTTCATAAAACATGTCTGCTCAAAGCCCATTGGAAGCTAAAAAAAAAAGAAACAATGAGCTCGATTTCTTATCGTGAACCGAAAACCTCGCAACTGGCGCATCGTACACAATTGATATGATAAGGCTTCTCTTCGACATATGCGGTTATTGGCTCAATTATTGGATAGCGGCAGACGTTGCATGTCGGAACCTCTGAAAATTAGAAACACCTTAATTATTCAATTAATTTCTGACTGTTACGATGTTTAATTGCAAGTAGTCCGGAATTGTTCGGCTTGTACTCATTTGTGAGGATGATATCAGGAATTGGTGATGAGTCGGAGCCGGTCAGCAGCAAATAATGATTCGGCGACACCTCCTGCTTCACTTGAATATCAGATAAGATCTCGCACTTTGGATTCGGTTCAATTGGCTTTGGCCCGTTTGTAGCATATATCATGTCCAGCATGAACAGCTTTCTACAAAAGAAAATCATATCTCAAATGAGGGAATTCCATTAAAGCAAGTGATAAGGAATAGAGAATGTTACAAAAAAGAACATTGATTTTGTACTTATAAAACTAGATTCGAATATATAACATTTCGAGAATGTGCCCATGGCGCGAAAATTTTGTCGCCAGTCAACGCAAATCCGATGCATCGCTCTCGGCGAGGCAACCCCCCCCCCTTTACCAAAACACGGGGCCGATGATTTCAGATTAAACACTCACTCTCTCCTAACCAGATTTCTCATATACAGTGAAATATATTTTTTTTTCACTGCTCCTCCTATTAAAACACCTATCGCTGACAGCGTATTTATGACAAAAATTTTTTACAGTAATCCGGCTTTGAACGCAAAAACAATGCATAGTGAGCGGTTCACATGCCATGAGATGTTTTTTTTTTTTTGGTTGCCTTCCTTTTTGAGGCGTTGAGGTTTTGAAAACAAACGTTAACAGCCCTAATAAAAATGATAACGGAAAATGGCAATTCCAAATGTCCATCATAATATTGCTTTTAACAAAAACATAACTATCTGGCGGTTCCCAAATGAATACCTGAAGGCGAGTCGAAAACAAGGTTGAATCAACAAAATAAGCAATTTTATTCAATTAAAATATTATTGAATTATTTTTGGAATCTCAATTAATTGAGTTTTTCTTAGAAAATCTCAATCTGATCTACGTAAATTTATATAAGAATCAATAACTTTATTTTCACCTTATAGCAATTCCATAAAAAGATACTCGCGTTTCCAGTGAATCAGTGATTATAGCAGTCGAGTAAATTAAAGTTTAAAAATTTAATTAAATTTTGGTGGTTTTTATAATTAAATCTCAACTGTGAATATCTAAGAAAAATACTATGATTATGAAATAAACATACCTAAACGCGTCTCGAATATTCGACATTATAAAAAAATAATATTATTTTTTTCGTCATAAAAAGAAAATGTTTGAATAAATATCTACAGCGAGACTTCTAGGGTTGGGCCGTCAGGGGAACTTGCTTAATTGGGATATCTTTCCGAGGCGTACATCGTCAATATTAGTTGTGAGACATTATGCATCAAACTTACGAAGCTTGATCATTCGAAGTCTCCTGAATTGTCTGTTGCGCACCGAGAAGAGTATTGATAAAATTAGTCAATTCGTTAGGTGTTGGTGGTGGCGCCATGGAAAGCGGCGGTGCGGTTGATTGAATAGGTGTAATAGCATTTGAAGCAAGCGCGAGAATTGCTGTTGGATTCAGATTGCCGTTGGTCTGAATGAGGCTGAGAAGGTTTGGATCAATCGACATTGTTCTCAACCACAGCTACAGAACAGCTCAGCCAACAAAAATGTGGTGGGGCGGATGATGCGGGAGGCGAAATGCGGCCGAGGCAGCAGGCTAGCTCACGTCGAAACGCTCACTCACACTCACGTCTTCTCACCCAGGTTACCACCGGTAATTCACTAGACCACCGCATTGCTGCTTGCATGAAATTGAAGAGAAATTGAAATCGCAGCGATGTGGCTATTTTTGAATAAATGAGCTCAACAAGAAAATTTGTTATCAATAATTTTTACAGTTGACTGAACACGTCGCTTACGACGAAAATGACTTCAGATAATGATGGGTGATAATGATTTGTTTACTTGAACACATATTTTTTAGACAAAAAAAAAATAGTTGGATCATCCATTGAACCAAAAAAAATGAGAAAAATATATAGAAAACAGAAATATTTAAATAAAAGCAAAAACTAATGAAATATCAACTTTTTTGCTATTTAACTCAAAATTTAAATCGATTTATAGAATATAGAACAGAATGGTAGCAAATTGACATGATAAAAGGAATGACTTAAAATTAAAATTGCGACATATGCTTAAATATCATATTATTAAAATTGCGACATATGCTTAAATATCATATTATTAAAATTTCCGCTAAATTTCTGTTTGTCAAAAAATATTTCAGTTTTTTAATGTATCAATAGATCACATTTTTAAAATCACGGTTGGAACATTTCATTTGAAAATAACAAAAATTGCATGATATTTCGATATCCCAATAAAAACTATAGAATTTCTTACTGTATTGATGACTCATGTTGTCCATTTCTTGAAAAGATTAACAAAGGCAATTACAATTTTTCGACATTATTTTTCTCTGTTTCAATGAAAATATTTATGAGATAAACAGAGAAAATAGCGCAAAATGACAAGCTTAGGGATCGATTTAAACAAAAATCCGAATGTTTCGCACATTTGGCAAAGTGGGAGGAGATAGACTGTCAAGTATGGAGCACCTGGCTACAGTCAGCAGGGTGCGCGCTTCCTTCCGGGTTGCGTCATTTATTTTGTATTGGCTATTAGCACTTAATTCAAAAAATTGTAAACGGTTTAAAATCGTCGAACGACCAAAAAGAAACCGGCTAATAATTGTGAGCTATCTTGAAATTCTGACGTTCTGCTCACTTCTGCAGCAGTCATACGCGGCATACGGTAGGTGGGCGGAGACTTGCTTCAGAGCGACGAATGTATTCAGTAACAACTGACACATCTGCTCCAAGCGAATAAACAACTTCTTCATTTTCCAACGAGGCGAAGAGGGACCACGCTGCGCTTTTCGGAAAGCCCCAATATAGGAGAGCTCACATTCAGCGATGACGGAGTAATAAAATATGCCTTAAAATTGAAAGAAATATTCAATTTTGCAGTAATTGATCGTAATAAAAATTATATTTATTATAAAATTTTCAAAAATGTTAAACATGAAAAAATCGCAAAAAATTGATTTTTTCTTAAAAAAATAAACAAAAAATTTGCTTTGACTTTATAATGTAATTTTTAGGATTTTCATTTAAACTTTTAAATAATAGATTTCGAACAAATATTACTAAATTTTACCGAACTTTTACAATTTTTATTCTGAAAATGCATTGTACGGAACTCAAATTGTGCGATGGTCATAACAAACCTGCACGGAATTTTAACTTTCCGAAATCGCAAATGCGAAAACAGAAGAGTTGAGAAATATTTGTCAAATCTCCGCTACTGTAGTGTGGAATTTATTTAATTTAAGTTTTAGCCAAAAACCGTATACGGTAAACGGCGGACGGATGACGGAGTCAGTCGAGCTCTAGTTTGTAACTATTAGAGTTGCAGCTTCGCAATCGGGCCGAATGAGAAAATTCGTTGACAAAATCATTTTCTTGATGTTCTTGAATAGTTTACATAAAAAAATCATTGAATATTTGATTTGACTAGATGAATTCGTCTTATTCGACTATAAGAAAAGTGCTTTGACCTGGCTACGGCGGAACAATCCAAAATTTTTAAAAATTAAGTTTTAAATTTTATATTCCCACTACTGTATAACTCAAATTTGGAACCGTGATATTTCTATATTCAAACTACACACGTAAGTTATAATTGAGCTATCAATGAGTCAGATAATAATTGAGAATTCATTATTGTACCACACGTAATATTAGCGCTATCGCTCACTCGGGTAAAAATTGAATAATCAAGATATTCGTAAGCACTGTATATTATGAAATGAAAATGAAGAAAACCAATGTTAAAAATGAAAACTTTCACATAAGTTTATTTGGAAATTAAAATGGAAATTAAATCATATTAGTGTCATGCAATAAAAATAGTCGAAATAGTCATTTTGAACGTCAAATTTGACAAATTCATTGTGATTAAAACGACAAATTTAACAATTTTGCAAACACTCAATAGATCTATAAAAGACATTGTCTGAAGCATGTATTCCCACACACACCGAAAAAAGTGTTCCTATTACGTAGAAGTGACTTGAATTTCTCACGAAAACAATTGCTATTATTAGACACACAATTTTCGTCCTTTCGATTTCAGTAATAACTTTTAACATTTAGTTTATCCAGAAAGTCCACAGATGATTCGAAAACGATGATGTCGTAAATGGGAAATCGAAAAAAAGATTAGTATTGTCAATTTCTTAAAAGGAAAACCGAAAAATTACTTAGGTTTTCTTTTGCGAAATCGATATATTAGCCTCAAAAGTAATTTAAAATTAGTCTGTAATATTGTTTATAACCAGCCTGAAAATAATGTGTTTTTTTTACCTGTTGTGTTACATAACATCATAAGATCAGTAGAGCACATCTTATTTACACGGAATTTCATTTGACATTCTCAAAAACAAAGATGCTCATTAACTAATTTTATTGGTATATAGAAGATATTAACAAAATAAGTGAATCGATGGAGATATGAATGGGATATATTGAAACCGAAACCATATAAATTATGATGAAAGGAATGAAATCATTGGTAAGAATAATCTAGTTATCAAATCTGACCACCGTGAATCTGATGACACGCTTGACCGCCGGTTTCGGGTTCTCCTTGGTGGGAGTCACAAGCGACTCCCCCTCCTCCTGCTTCTCCTCCGCATGCTTGCTATTAAGCTCATCAGCGGCATAGTTCTCATCTTCGCCGTAGAGGCAGTCAACCGAGAAAGCGTGTTTCATCTTAAAAAATGAAAAGTTAGAAAATCTTAAATTCGAGCTACTGACGCCAGAATTTGCATGAATGATGTAACCGGCTACCTTGTCAAGTTGGGCGTCCATCAGCGCTTGGAAACTGGCGTTCCAGTGGAACTTCTCCGAAATCGTGCTGGCGACAGAGTCGAGACTCTGCGAGCGCGAAGTGAGAGCTGATGAATGGGCCGAGTGAGGGACGGAGTTGGGCTGAACTGGGGTTCCAGATCTCGATGGCGCGGTAGATGAGTCACGATCGGCCTGAGCTTCCCCAATGACATGATCGGGATCATCGAGACGCAGCTCCACCATTATCTCATCGATCGTGTCCGATTCAGGGTATCCGGCGGTATCTGGGGCGGCAACAACTGGCAAGGTGGGAAGAATCTGAAAGTGGTAAAATGTTGCGCAAAAAAAATTGTTAATGCTAATCATTGTATTGGTATTTATTCATCGCCACAAAATGGAAACTCTATTAAATAATGACTTACATTTTTGGACTCTTCGGTATTCGACTTGGTCTCGATGCGATCGGTCTCGGCAAACGAAGCGGTTCCAGAGGGCGAGAGAACATTCATGGCAAAATCGTCGTTCTGAAAAAAAATCCATTTTAATTGTTGCTATGAGCGTTTGTTTAATTACCTCTTTCTCGTGAGAATTGAAATCCTCAACAAAGAGTGTCTTGTTGGTCGATGTGAGCGCGTGGTTTAGATCGCTCATTTCTGCAAAAAAAAATCGGTTTATTTTAGGTAAAATTGCCAAAAAGTTGCCAAAGAATAGATGATCGGCGAACATTAAAATAACTCAAATTTCTATGAAAAATATTGCTGATTATTGAGATTAGCTGCAAGTCGATTAATTTTACAACGACAATTGTCTGTCGAATAAAAAATAATCGGCAAAACCCACAGTTTTTTTCTAAAAATTAACTTTGATATATCGAAACAAAAAGAAATATCGGATATTATTATATTATTATGACTAATGAAAAGAGTAGAGAAGCTGGGAAATTACGAAATCGATTAGCAACAAAATTTGACAATTTTTTCGATGAATTGACGATCTTCCAAAAACCAAAAACAAAAATCTATTGAATCTTTGAGATTTTGCCAACTGCAAAACAAACAAAAGATTTCCAACAACCTTTGTCAAAATTTTTCGAAAACATTTTCATCCGCATCGATTGCCGATTTTGGGATGCGCCGGCATCTCAAAGTAGAGGGAAAGAAAAGAAATGAATACCAAACAAAATTTTATTTGTCCGCGAGCGCGGATGGCATTGATGGTGGCTCATTTAATGCAGAATTGTGAAGTCGATCCTAATTATCATCGATTACTCACTAGTGTTGACATAAAAATAACACATTCGCTTATAATATTTATTGCGAGAAATGACAAGTTCTAGGCGAGAACGAGTAAAATATGAGAAATGAAGGGATAGTGGTGCACAAATGCAACAAAACATCTTATACGATGTTGTTATTGTTTGCAAGCGTGCGCGCACGCCGTCGGTCAAACGCGCAATGCGATCGAATTGGTGGAGCAGAGAGAAAGGGGATCAAAGTACGAACATCACAGAAAGAAAGAAAAAATTGGTGTGATTGTAATCTAAAAAAGAGGCGGAGTAAAAGTAAAATCGAGGAGGAACACATTTAGAATAAAATTACTCGACATTTGTGTCTAGAGTTGTAGCATTCCAGAATCCTCGTTGTCGGCAAGAACAGTCTCACGGGTCCTTGACACCACGATTCCTCTGCAAAAAAATTGAGAAGTCTTAGAGAAAATGTTTTTGATGGAAAAATTGCATTTTAGAACAACCAAATCTTCTGGAAATTCAAATTGAGGTGGCTGAAATGTGGTACCTACAGTTTTACAGTAATTTACAAAAAAAGTTTTTTTTTATATTTGAAAATAATATTGAAAATATTCGCGGTGATGCCCACTTTCGAATATTAGCCATTGCCATGATTTGCTCGCCATCCGTTACTGAGTCGAACATATCTTCATCTTCCTCCCATCTGAAAAATTAAACATCCTTCTATACGGTATTGCGTCATTTCGGGCACACCTGTTGTAATGCTTAGCTGGAACACTGATATAAAATCCCATATGATTCGATGATCTGGAAATTGAGAGAAAATATCAACTCAGTTGTTCACCATCTGTTACTCACGCGCAGCATACTATTGCAATTGCAAAAGCCACCATAAAAACAACAAAGAAGAATATCGCAACTTCCAAGGTATTCCACTCGTAGTTTGTGTCATTTGCGTCAACTGAAGGGATTTGAAATTTTTAAATAAATACTACTACTACCAATATCACTTACATTGGCAGAACGGACCATTGTATAAGCGAGGGCAACTGCATCTAAAGATGCTAGAAGTATTCATGCATACTCCGCCGTTCAGGCATTTCGTGGCGAGGCACGAGCTGAGGAAATCTGAAAGTATCTATCTTCAATTACAAAACACATATCCCTAGATGTGTGCTGCAATTTTACAGTATGCTACAGTATCCAATCATATTCATGACTGGCACGATCATTGAAACGAGAATGTTTTGCTCAGCGATTTTTAATTAAATTTATTTTCGGATTTTTTTCGTCATCTGATCCGCTCCGGATCTTTGATTAAAAATGTGTGACGATACGGTTTTTATATTTATTTCAAATTGATATCAATTTCAATCGTTAAAATTTCCGGGGAGAATAGGGGGTCGAATCGATAAAACACGATGGAATGAAAATTGATATAAACAAAATTTTTATTAAAACAGATACTTCATGTTGCCGCACAATACCCACTGAATTATTTGCATGGAATTTTTATTTTACAATATTCTTCAAGTGTTGTTTCAATAAAATTTTAGTTGAAATTGACGAAAAATTATCTTACCAAATGAGTTTACGAAGTACATACGAGACAGAGCGTACATTTTCACATTCTCCGGTATACCACACGATATATCTATTTAAAAAAAAAAAAAAACATTGAGCCTTAAATTTTTTCCAAAAAAATACGAAATGCAAAAAAACTGATGAATCTCGAGGTGAACTCGATTTAATGAATAATGTATGATAGTCAAAAATAAAATTCATCTGGCCTTTTCAATAAGATTGCTAAACAAATATCGAGTTTCAATATTTATGCAAGAAAAAAATGTTCGAAACGAAAGGGCATAGAAGAATGAAAGAAACAAGTTCTTGAACAAGAGCCGCGTGAATCGCGTCAAATTCTTATTTGGAGCAATTCCCAAACGGCAAATTTTTTTGACATATGAATAATAACGCATATTTCTCATTTTTCATTCAATCTTTTGTGCCCTGATCCCAATCCCATGTTTGCTGGAAAAATAAAGCGCTAATTGTTCATTCCAAGTGCACCCGTGGCTCATTCAAAATTGTCTATACGTCAAACGTTGAGCAATGACCGCTTTGATGAATGTCTAACCAAGCCCGAATTTGAATATTTGTATTGGTAATTTTTATGTAAATAAAAAATAGGTGTTCCTGTTCTTTGGCGTCAAAAAAAAATTTGTCAGGCATAATTTAAGGATTCAATTATTGCATGCTTCGAAACTTGAAAAAATGGATTATGATACTGATTACCAAAGAATCAATAGCAAACGGTCGCTACCAAATTTTTTGAGAGATGTGACCTAATTAATTTAGCTAGTAGAATAAATACGACACAGCGAAAAACAGGAAATTTGGGAGTTCCCAGAAAACATCAGGAGTTTTTAAACAAAAACATGATTTTTAATGAAAATGTTCAATGTAGACGTGCATGTAACAAACAAATAAGAAGGCGTAGTTGAAAATTGAGAACTGCGTTTGATATTTGAGCACAAAATCAAAATCGACGCGTTGCTCCGATCATAATTATAGGTTTCGTTTAAGAAACTTGGCTGCGTTTTGTGTTTATCATACGACAAATACTAGCCAACAAATAATTATGAGCTCGGTTTAATTCACAAAAAAAAAGACTAGGACAAGGGATTCTTGGAAAAAATTTCCACAAGGGCGTCAATTTCTGAAGTGTGCAATTCAATTCTACTTATAAAAGAAATGAGGAGAAGTTGTTAAAAAAGCATCGGAACGAATTGATATCGGGAAAGGTTAGTGAATAATTAAAAATCTATCATTTTTGCAATTCGAAAGGTAGTTTATATTAGAATAAAAATTATCAATGTGCCAGGTGTCTTGAAGTGAAGAGATGTTCGACGTTGCAAGCGCAATTCAAACTTCTCAATTAATCCGCTCGTAAATTAAAACCAATCTCAGGGTAAGGAAAGTCCTGCTCCAAATTCCGTTGCTTGTAACCGATAATATATATTTAAACAACCCATCGCTTAAAAATTATGGATTGTCGAATTAAAGACGAAACCAAAATCAAACAAGTAAGACAACTTGTGTAGTGTCGTAAGCAAGTTAATCGGAAATCTCGTTTACGTTGAAATGCTTAACATTTCTGCCGTATGTAGATATTGCCGAAAAGAAACGGATTCGCAAATATTTTCGGTCTCTACAATT
The DNA here is from genome assembly GCA_902829315.1 of Caenorhabditis bovis. NCBI lineage: Eukaryota > Metazoa > Nematoda > Chromadorea > Rhabditida > Rhabditidae > Caenorhabditis > Caenorhabditis bovis. Next base: position 2,404,905 of record CADEPM010000002.1, read on the forward strand.
TATAATAGAAAATAGCTGGTGGATGCTTCGTCTAGAAATCAGTTCGCACAAGAATTATACCCTCCGGGGAAATGGAATGGATTGATGGAAAAAAATGAATTTAGCATGATTCCAAATATTGAAAAATTCGAATATATTTAAATTGTGGTAAAAAAAATTTATTACGTATATCTTGATAATTTATTATTCATTAGTTTTTTGAGCACAGTTTATAAGAATTTCAAAAAAATAGTTGAAAATAAATTATTTTAGAAGAACATCTGGAATTATTGGGATTTTTTATGACACATCTGGTTGACTTTCATTGTCGAAAAAATAAAAAACATTGCCATTCTCATGACCAAATTTCGATCTCTGAACATTTATTCCACATAGTAAAAAATCAACTTTTGCTCGTAGTTAATGCTTCGTTTTGGAATTCCCCAAACATCCACTCTTTCAAAATTTAGAAACGAAACTATGCGATCATCACATAGTTAATAGAATCCACTATAAGATATTGAATCGGAAAATAAAGGCTTGAAATGATTTCATGGACATTCTTATGAACAGAAGCATTCCATTGAGCCATTTTCAAGAGTCTTTCTATGTAAGCTTCTGAATAAGAAAAAAACCAACAATTTTGGCCGCGAAATTCCTCCGATTTTTTTCTTTTGGTTGGTAATCTTACATCGAATGAATAATTGTTGGAAGGAAATGCATAGAAGGTCTTATTTTAAAATTTGTTCTCAAAATTCTTCTCATTAAGCAAAAAAAAAAAGATTCTTACGGCAACATTTTTCCCTCATTTATTCACTGAATTCATATTTTAGATACAATACTATTAGACATTGCTCAAGCAAAGCTCGAAAAGAAAGATTTTGTGAACGTTCCACGAAAACAAATTCATTTCGGTTCTCTTCAAAATGCATTCCGGGGAATATTCGAAGAGCTATTGAAATATTCTTATTCACTTTTCTCAATCATTGATTTAGATAGAAAATGTTTCGTTTCATAGACTCACCGAACTTGCGCTCAAAATACATTTATATATAGCTCGAACAAAGAATTTGACAATGTTTTTTCGTGTTTCCCCCCAGTCCCAATTAGATGCTTGATTTATTCCAAACAATAATGGCGGCATTTCGTCACGCAAAAAATATTTTTCATAGTAAATGTTTTCTGACAGTTTCTCCCGAGGGGAGGTGGGCTGGGGTGGACGAAAATCTCGGATGACAAGAAAAAAAAAGAATGACACGAAAACAGAACAATGCGGAGAAATGCAAAAACAAGCGCGTCAAAATAGGAATTACGTGAACTCTGTAATTATAAAAAAGCATTGGCATTGCGTCAAAAAAAATTCTACGAATAAAATGTCGTCTAGAACATTCGGGCCATTCGAATATTATTATTATTATAACTCGGAATATAGACTTTCTGACGATGGCTAGGAGAAGCGGATAAAACACTTCCGGTGTCAACTTTCTTATGTCATAGTTATGAATATTTTTGATGTTTTAATCCTATAGAATTTTAATGTTAAACGCCCATCGATTAGATTTTAGTGGGATTTTTAAGAAATATCGCAACATCGACAGATTTTTGACACAATGTTCTACAACTGACCTTTTCCTACACTCAAAAATGTTGATTTGAGGTACTTCAAAAAAGTCTTTCTGAAAATTTTGGAATGTATTTTTCAAATCGATGTATTTGAACAATAATTAAAAAAATTTTTTTTTGATAAGTGCGAAGCCAAACATTTCAATACAGGTTTAACTGATAAAAATTTCAAATCTCTATCTTTCTATCTATTAAATTTCTAATAACATGAAACTGCAATACATATATAGCTCAATGGAAAACTGTGCTCCTGAGCTTTGGGCATATTTGGTTTTGATTGGAAACGCTGGTCTCCGGTGACTCAAATAATTAAAATAAATGACATCACTCGATTTTCAGCATTGAAGAAATTTTGGAAAAAAGTGAAACCTCATAATAAAAAAAATAATACCAAAAAAACTATTTAAAAGAACAAATGAACAAATGAAAGGTTTTACCGATTATGTATATACTTTTTAAATTATATCCAGAAAAAGATCTATGTAGAAAGAAAAAGGAAGCGACAATGTATTCTAAGAAAAGAATTTTTTCTAAGAAAACAATATATCAATAAAAAGATAATAGCTAATGGTTTCTTTTCAATCTAATCCAATTTTTCTCATAAATGTAGTAGTCTGAGTTCACACAATGTGTTCCCACAAATTGTTTTACGTAAATAATAGACACATGTCTGGGAACATATTATATGTATTGAAGTTTGCGTGCTCACCGCCAAAATAGGAATGAACTTCGTTCACCATTTAGTTTGTTTTTTTCTATTAAAGGACTTGAAATCATCAAGGTTCTCACCAGTTTGATTGACAACTGAACAGTTGACGTGAAAATCGGCAACGTTGCAGAGTTGCACGCCGCGACATCGCGGTGAACGGCAAATGTCGGCAGTCTGCAAATATTTCGATTCATCTTATTGTTTTTTAAATTGAATACCTTGAATTCACAACGAGGACCCACGAAAAACGCTGAGCATTCACAGAAAAAGTCAGTGGATGAGCCGTTCAATACACATTTTCCATCATTCCAACAAGGGTAACTGCCACACACCGAACCTTCTGTAAAAATCAGCATTTTAAGATTCCATTAATGTGAAGTTTTTTGAAAATTAAAAAAATTTACTTTCACCAACATTTTCGTTAGCATTTGTGAGAATGTAAATTAGATAAATATATGGGTTAAAAAATTTTTATATTAAAAATGTTTTTAAACCTTAAATATTTTTTTTCATTTATTTTTTTATTTTTTAAGATGTTTTTCCTCCAGCAATATTTAGAACTTTCCGAAATGTTTTTTTTAATAATTTTTTCTCATTACGTAAAGATTCCATAATTATGCAAATTTCAAAAAATTTGTTAATTTTTATGGTCCCTTTCCTTTTCTATAATTTCCAGTTAATTCTTAGAACAGCTATTCATATGATCTGTGTGGATACTGGATACTTTGTTGTGTAAACTCCCACATGATACCTAAGTACCTATTGCAGACCACGCGATTTGTCCTACAAGAGTTCAAAAAACAAAAAAATGAAAAGAACATTCTTCCAACGAGAAGCAAAATTTGAAATGAAACTTTTCTTACCGTACACCAGCCTTGAAGCTACACCATTCAACAATTCGCTAACAGAGATAGCCATTTTCCATTTTGCAAAGTAAATCTGCAACAAAAATTTATAATAAAACAAAAATTGAAACGTGAATGAATTGGTCGAGCAATAATAATTCAAGGGTAAAATGAAATTCAATCGGCTTCATTCATTCACGGAAAAAATATGAATGCTCGATTCGATTACAAAATCCCCGCATCTCATTGAATTTGATGAACCTCATGTGGCGAAACAGAACGGAACACTCCACATTAATTATTTATTTTCTATAATATTGCCGAGTCTGACTCAAACGAACTTTCCACACTGATAACACCAATAGAATGTTCGTAATGTTACACAAATATTTTAAGGTTAAGCTTCTGCTATTTTTCTCATTCACAACCGTAGAATAAATGTTTAGAAAACAAAAATGAAAACATTTTTTATGCGTCCAGCATTTTTATTGCAAAAAATGTTTAATGTGAAACAAGATTTTTGAATGTTTGGCCAAATTTTTGGACGAGCAAAAGCTCAATAAACTTTTCGTCGGAGAGCAGCCGGCGACTGATTGTAAAAGATGCTTCATTTTTTATGAGATTAAAAAGAGCAAGTATCAAGAGCGGCAAAATAGCTCTGATGGCCAGAATGATTTTGTTTAGGTTGAAGCTTCGGCAAAAGACCGTGTGAAAGTGCACACTTTGTGTTGAAATTAATATGACTTATGAAAAAGAGGAAATGAGATAAACATATATCTATATTTAGAGAGCATGGACGATGGTGAATATATAAATTTAAATATATATACATATAATTAGGATTTGCTTATCAAATAAACTTGAAATTAACAGGAATCTAATATTTTTACACAAGCAATAACATTTTTTTTTTCAAATTTAACAGTTTATTGAAATGAATATGCCAATTTTAGCGTCTCTGAAGAGTATTATCGAAAATTAAAAACAAAAAAATAATGATCGTCTAGTTTAATTAAAGGTCACACCTAATTATCTTCGATACATTTCTGAATGTAATATCTGTTATACTCATTTCGTATTTTGTTTTAAGAAAAATGTTCTTATTAAAGGAAACTTTTTATTTTATTACTATATATTTTATTAATGTGAATCCTAGAAGAGAAATCAAAGCATCAAGAGACAAGTTCATCAATAAACTCAATTGTCATCGAGAAAGGAAACATACGAAATTGTTTTCGAGGGGAGTCGATTGTTTATTTGAAGAATACTTGATGGATGCAATACATTTAACAAAAAAAAACAAAATCTTGGTTCTTAATTGAAACAATCATGGTGATCAATGTTTTTTACTGGGCTCATTTGAAAGTATTCGAGAAACGGAGAGTATCAAGCAATTTTTATATCTCTTTAACAACTAAACAAACTGAGTGAACAAAATTAGGTGATATCTGACGAGTTTATTTAATTATTCATTATGCTCATTTTGAGTTGGACGGTCAGATTTAACAGAGAAATTTTCTGCTTTGGGAATTTGAGTGAGAAAAAAATAACGCGGTCAAAATGTACGAATGAATTTCAGAGAAGAAGAGATGCTAAAACAAAACGTCAAAAAGGTCATGTTTTGCTTTCAAAAAAAAAGTGAATTACTGCAATTCATTTTCGACGAAAACAATTTTCAATGTTTATTGTATAGTGCAAAAATTCAAATTTGCAGGCAAAAATTTCCAGCGAGAAATTTTTTAAAACAAGTTTTTGTACAATTTCCATATAAGCGAAAATCTTGAGCTTAACCAAAATTGTATCAGAAGCGTGTGACTTCCGTACCTTTGTGAAGCCTGAACGATACAAGCTTGTCAACGAAAACAAAAAATAGCCAAATTCAAATGCAATTGTTCTCGTGAAAGAAGGTAGAACACCTAACAAGTTAACATTATTGTTTTCAAGTTAAATGTGTAATATTTTTTTTCCAGCACCACATGTCTTCCTTGCTATCGTTTTCACTCACCAATAATAAATAATAACGCGATAGCGCTAAAGTAGAAGAAGAAACAATTGAGGAATAATATTGCAAACGTAATCGGTCACTTCCACTATGACACTATTGCAAACAATAGTGGAAAAAATAATAATTACCCATAACTAGCATAAACAACAACAACAACAACTATAAATGGTTGAAGCATCGTTAAAAAACTTTTTGACTATGATAGTTGACTTCAGACGAAAAGTCATTTTACGCGACAAAACAACAATAATTATTTTGTGTCTCAAGTGACATATTCGGAACAAGAAAATAGTTAGTTGGCACATTATTGCGATCAGTCTTTTATATGGGTTCAATCTATTCTTTAGAAAAAAATGCTCATTGAACAGCTAGGACGCCAAACAATGTATAGTTAGGCAGGTATTGAACGCTGGTTTATTATAATAATACAGATGTCAGCGGCAAACCACGGCCACAATCGCAGTGACAGCTCCGCGTCATAAAAAGCCCTCCGAGTACTACGATAATAGGCTGACAAGTTTCAATTGACTGGAGTTACATTTCATCTAAGTAGTGTTTCTCGACTTACTATAGTAAAATTGGTGAGGCGGATATACACACACTTATTTCGGGGTTGTTTGAATTCGGAAAATCTGAATTTCCGCCAAAATTTTTTGTCATTCATATGAGAATCCTTTAAAATTATTATGAACTTCGATTTGCTATTATAAAAGTTATCTGGAATCTTAAATTAAATTAATAGAATCTATTCGAAATTTCGCATTTTTGGATTTAAAACAAAACATGAAATCACCAATATTATTGTATTCCAAAACCAACGTTCCCTTTAAAAGTCGGATTAGAAACATCTCGGAAAATTTTGATACACATTTTTGATAGGAGAAATAAAACGAAGAAATTGCGAAGAAGTTCGGTCAACGAGGAGCAGCGAAATAGAAAATTGTTCGGTTTGTTATCAAGCTATTGGCTCCTCTGGACTCTTGCCTCAAAATTCATCGCGAAACTTGCACTTATGACAAATCGTCCTATACGAGGAACGTGTTAACAAAGCGTCCCTCCGTGGGTCGGCGAGGGAAAAAAATTTTCCGAAACACATTTCCATAACAAAATTTATTGTCTTTGGTGTTCGCTGCGTATGTCTCGAGTGTAATCCTTTTAAATATAAGGGAAACGGGGGTCCCCCGAAAGGATTAAGAGCCAATGTTTCGAACAAGAAACGAAGTGCTCGCGTAATGGGAGAGGAGGGGGGGAGGGGGAGATTCGTTTTCCGAAGCTCGAAAAGGAAGAAAAACACGAAATGAATAAAAGCGAGCAAAATGGTGGGTCACTATTGGTTATTCTTCGGCGGAGACAAAACACACAATCGAAAATTATGCCGAGAGATTTGAGCTTGTTTTGAGGAGGAAGGAAATATGACTGATTCGTCTTTGTTCTTCGCAATTTAAAAATGAACTTCTCAAATAGAGCTATAGTCAACTCTTGAACATTGATTATGGATCATTAAATAGGTCTAGAAACAAACCTGTTATTGCTTTACGATACTAATGTCCAAAAACATGTATATATATATACCTGGAAAACCGGTTTCCCTAATTTCAGGTTGCACAGATTTCGTTTACTTCAACGGATAATCAAGCTCATGCTATCAACTTTATTCATTTTTTAGATCAAGAAAAACATTTTTTCTTTTACTTGGAAATTGCTTGATTATCCCATATAGTTTGTGGGAAAACATAAGTATTTTTTGATTTCATTGGCAGTCCAAGACTTTTTCGATTAATTCCTGGTAAGTTTTTGATATTTTCAAAAAAAAAAAGTAAGTGGTGTAAAAATATTGAAAACTACAGTAGTAACCATTAATTATTGAAAACCTTGGAAAACCACTGATAAGAAGTTAAAGTATAGTCGGATATCAGAAAAAACATTGAAAAAAATTTTAAGTTTTTCATTTTCTAGTGAAACGATTGTTTCAAAAATCTGGACATTTCTGAAAATTATAACTTTTCTAACTATGGGGACACCAACCTTAAAAATTTATGACTTCAAGTAGTGAAACTAACATATCCATTGAATTTTGATTTGGGCAGCATACATAGAATCAATCAGAACACTTTGTTTTGGTATCAAGTGAATATGCCAGATTAAAAACCATTACAAAAGCCAATAACCCATTAATGGTTTGTTTATAAATATATTTCTTGAGCTGCAATTTGATACCTGCTAGAAATACGGAACACCCCGGTGATAAAAAAAACGCAAGACAACAAAAATGTCATGTTGTCAAGAGGTGTTTTCGCTATCTATGAAATTCTGAATATTTTTTGTTGTCCCTCCCTCGGGGCCAATAGAAGTTGATATAGCTATGAGTTGGTGTCCTTTCTCAAAAAAAAACCGCGCTTAGTTTTTGTTGTCAAAGGTTGTCTAAAACGGATGTCGCCAAATGATATGATCGTTGTTGGTTTGCAAGAAAACTTTGGGGAAAAATGGCAACATTTGAGAAAAAAAGATGGACCAAAATTGGCAATTTCGCTTAGGCAGACAATTGTCGCGATTTGATAAATTTCGAGAATTTGATTACTGTTAATTTTGTGATTTAAATTTCAAAAAAAAGAATTTCTGAATAGCGTTTTTTTTTAATATTTTCTATCTCTATTAACCTGTAATATATTTTTTTGAAATTAAAAGTGTGGATAACCATGTTTCTCAATTTTTAGATTATTTAGCTGCGGACATTCCTTCAATTTTCAGAACAAATTGCACGAATCTCTTCTAAAAACAACCCATTTAACATAAAATTTGCGAGTTTTTTATTTTGATATTTATTTGTTTTATTTTTGAAATGAAAAATTAATAAAAATGAAAAAAAAATGAAAAAAACGTGCTTCTCCACAGCACCATACTCTTATTTTGGATATTCTCCACGGAATAACAAAATATCTTTGTTTTCTTACAATTACATATATATGTTATATATTCATGTAAAACGAAATCAATTCCTCAGCAAACTTTTGTTTCCCAAAAAACAAGCCTGAGAAAATGCTGTGGATTTTACTAGTATTATATGTCCTAAATCACGTGAAGTCAATTGGTTTTTTTTAGCAAGTATAGTTGGATGTGATATTAGCTGGCGGCGGCATTACAAATCACCCCAATTATTATTTTTCTCATGTCTGACTGATTTTTTCAAGCATTTTCGTGAATCGCCTTCTCGTTTAATATTATTTCAAATTATTCGAAATATCATTTAAATCTAATTATAGTAATTCCGCAGAGATTGCATATTCTCAAAAAAAGTAGGGCGACATTTTTTTTTGACATCACCTCTCACAACTTTTCGTATAATAGTGCCTACCTATGCATATTATTGTTTTTATTATATTTCATTTTCATTACTATATAAGTTTGTTAAAAGGGAAAGATCAACTAATAACAATATAATTTGCATATACGAATTTTTAAAATATCAGCTGTTTCATATAAGAATTCCTAAAACTATTTCGAAATGGTTAATATTGTTTTGATAATCGTCAAGTAGAAACGGATGTGACGTACAATCAAAATTTTAATTGGATAAAACAACAAGTGATTTATTTATAGCTTTAATGAATATCATATCACATGTATTACTCAGTTAAAATCATTTCTAACTCTTTCTATTAGCTTTAAATCTTTATATATAGCATGAAATAAAATAAAACGTTTTCAAATAAGATTACTTTGGGCCTATTATTTATTATTAATTGATGATGCATATGCGCATTGATTTTGACCAATTGTCTTATTCTAATGACTAGTTTAACTTAAATCTTGTAATATCAACCATAATTCTACGTTTTTAAGTTGTCAAGAAGACAATTTTTCCATAAGCGTTCATAGATCTAACCATTACTGGAACACAACAATACATAACTTCTTTGATAACATCCCGCCTAAAAACAACTCCTATCTTACCTTATTTATACATATTTCAATTCAATTCTAAATTTACATTCAATTTACGTTCGATTTGCAAATGTGGATTCAAGCATTAATTTTAAATTTGCACTAAGATTACCTTCAAATAAATAAAAATTCAAAAGTATTTTTTTTTAATCTTTCAATATTAGCGCATTCGTTGTAACAAAAATAGGTGTCTATTTATTATTTGAAAACAATTAACATAACAATTTTAAGGTAATTTATATACGGACTACAAATCAAACTCTAGAAAAAAATTAACTATCATTAACATCATTAAACTGATACCATATTGCATGCGTATGTAGATAATCAACGTGATTCAGAGGAAACGATGACGCGTAAATTTTTTCGGGATGAATCTGATGTCATTGTCATTCGAAATATTGTTGAAAAGACAAATAAGAAAACATTGGTTGATCGTGAATAAATAAGTGAAAAAATGAAAAATATTTCAATATATAATTTTTTGAAGAGTTTGAATTTTTCAGTCTATTTTTTATTTAATTAATTTCTGGGGAGTGACTACTGGGAATCCTATTAATGCGAAAATATTTTGATTTAAATTACTCTAATTTAGCCTTGTGCGATTTTTGTTTTGATCAAAATTGTTTTAGAATTTACCAAAATATTATTTTTTTAAATTAATTTTTGCCGAAAAAAATGAATTTAAATATTTTAACAGAAATCCATCACTTCCTTATAACTACATAATTTGATTCTTCCGATATTCAAAAATACATCGCCAAATTTTTGCGATCTTCTTCCTTGAAATGCAAATAGAAGTTAGTCAGTACCATGAATCATGCAATCTTTGTGATTTTCAATTATTTGCTTTCACGGTATGGCCCTCCATAGGCATTTTTTTCCGCGAAAAAAAGAGAAAAGTGTTTTTTGTTCCATTGTCTCATTTTTTGTCTCATTTCATTTGTCATGGAGGTAGAGTTGAACGTTCACTATGGTGACAGACGTCTATTTTTGTTGTTTTAACAACACACGGAAAACGGGGAAACGTCGAAAAGTGAAATGATGAGGGGAAGATTGAGACAAAAACAAAATCTATGAATTAACAACTTATGTTTTAAAAAATTGTCACCGCTGTTATGTTTCGTCTGTGCCGCCGCTGCCGCCATTGCCACTCATCATTTCGTTCCCGCTTTATCATCATAATTTCTCTTTTTTTGTCCTTCTTATAATTTTTTTTTTCAGAACAATGACTGACTTCATTGTGGAGAAAATGGAGGAAGATAACGTGGAACCGTCAGATGTGAGTTTGATTTTTGATTTAGTGCTTATCAGCGCCTTCTGGAGAACTGTACATTGAGACGAGTCACGTCTGCGATGCAAATGACATAATGATATGTGCACAAAAGCATTTATTATTGTTTTCAAAGTGATACTGATTTCATTGGATTTGACGTATTTGAATTCTATAGTATACTTCGAAATGATTTTAGAATTTTTTCTGAACTCATGAAATAATAAACCATGTTACGTACATACTATTACTTGAGGTTTGAAAAAATTCTAGATTCTGAAATACTGAATGCTAGAAACAATTATATTAGTTTGAAGCGAAATAGTATGTTTTTATTAATATAATAGATTTTATAAATGTTTCTATAACTTCGGCATTTGGTAGAAATCATAAAACTAATAAAAAATTTTGGGTGGAAAAAAACTTCAAATCAAATAATTGATACGTGCGATTTTTAATTTAGCCATTGTTACATTTTTGCTAAGCTTTTTTTCAGTTCATGCAAATTCGTTTTTCAACATTCAGAAATAACACGCAATTTTCACCTTATTAGTAAAAGTCCATTTGAAAATAAATTTCCATTTGAAAATAAATTTTTGAATTTGATTTTTGCCTGAAAACGCCTCTATTATCATCTTCTCATCACGAGGAAATTTTTTGGTTTTTTGTTAACCTTAACTCATAAAATTGAAATACAAAAATTTAGCACTTGTTTTAATGGCACCATTTTAGAGAATTTGTGCGTTTCAAAGTTAAACAAAAGTCTTATTCGAAACTCACGCAAGCTTGACGCTTTTTTTAAGGCAATTTTCAATTTGCAAAATATTATTGGATTTCGAGCGCCATGCGAAAATATTTGCGGAACCACTAAAACTATCTAGTGATACATCGTACATCAGTTGTTCCGATTATGATTACCATAACTCCATACAATTTTGACCTATTTGGTTCACAGTCTCGCATGATTGGACTGCTTTGAACCAGTTATACAGAAAAACGTTGGGAAAATTTGTATTCACTCATCATTTTTTGATTGAACACAAATTCCTCTCGTTTCTGCAATAAAATTCTGCTCTTTAGTTTGGCACAAACCAGACAACTGGTGTAATATTTCATAATTAAGACACAATTTTCTTAAAATAATTTTACAGTGTGAAAATGTGATTCGCGTTTTCCCACAAGGGGGAGCAAGTGGGAATATCCACCCTCGCCAAGTTCAAATAGCAAAAAGTTCAAACACACGACATTCATTTTTTATTACCAAAATTTGCTTTTCCCTTCTCTCATTTTTTTTTTCGGTGGGGCTCAACAAAAAAATTTAATCACTTTTGTGCATGGCTTCCTTTCCGGCTTCGATTCTCATGATTATGCTGGCGTGTATTAGATAACTTTGACGCCCAACTATGTTGATTTGATGACCTCGTAAGTGTTTGATCATGTCGCTATCAATTCACTGGAACACATTATGTCAAGGCGGTCGAAAACCGTAATTTCCGATAACGATAATGATGAAGTGGGCGGAGTCATTCGCGATAAAAAAACTCGATGCCAGAATAGAGTTTGGTGTTGACATCACTTCGATGCCACTCACAATTCCATTGTTGGTAGTGTTAGGCTCGTCCAATAAATTGGAAAAAATGTTTTATTTACATTTCGTCCCGTTTCAAATAACTATCAACATCAACATTGTAGCCTTCTTGAAGTTTCTGACCCTTTTCTGCTCTACTTCACTCTTCCTAGACATTTTTTTCCTTTTCAACCCTGAAAAAATTGAAAGGAAAAGAAGATATGTGCGGAAGGGGCGGAGTTTCGTGCGCTCGTCTAACCCCACCCTAACGATTTTTTTCTCTACTGCCGCACATTATTTGTAGAACAAATTGACAATAGTCGATTTATTTTTGAGGTCAACAGTTGCTAATACCAATTATCAGGTTTTGTAGGCTTCTGAAGATCAGATGACCAATCAGAAGAGTGACTCAAAAGGTGAACGGTCCGTCGTTCTTCTTGGAACCAAGCACAAGGATGTTTTCGTGAGTTGTTTATTGTTTTCCATATATTGCTAATTTGAGAAATATCTTGGAAACTAAAATTTTCGTTACAATTTTTAAGTGCTTCTCATTTTATCTTAAACCATATAATTATCTTCATGATCATCAAAGGGTCCGGGAAAGTGGGCGATGTGTCATTGATGTGTACATATGTAGTTATCGCAAAAATGTCCTCTTATAACTTCACTTATTATTTTGTTTTAGTTCAAGCAGCTCTGCAATGCCGCTGAAAAGTACGAGCGTCACGTTCATTACCAAGATGTTCACTATCTCACCGTAGATCACATGGGCACTGAACAAGTCATTGAGGTTTCGGATCCCGGATTGGTATGTTGGGCCCTCTCACCCTCTTATTTACGCTTGCGAACACTTGCCGCTGTCCGGTTATCTGACACCTAAGATGAGCCAATTGAAGTATACCGCCAACAAGTTTTTATTGTCAAAATCATTGTTCAACGAGCAATTGTTTCAGGGGCGTACAGGAGGACGCGAAATGGCGCTTCGTGTTGCTGACTATGTCATCCTTTACTATTCATCAATGTCGATTGAATCGCTGCAAGCAATCCAGAAACTCAGCAGTTCGCTTCAAGTCCGCAAAAATGTACGCATTTATATTTCGAATCGGTTTGCTGCGGACAGACGAGCTAAAAAAAATAACCGCTGCAACATAGTTTATTTAAGCATCTCTCGGCACACACATAGACATTCAATCAATTTTGATAGTTTGCCAAAGTTAAACTTTGCCAATTGAACGGGTTGCTCTTCGCGGCCCGTGCAAACAATAGAGAGACTTTTTTTGTCGTTTTGGTAGACATCAATTTTTTTCATGATTTCGAGAATGTGTTGTTGGAAATTGGATGAATTTTTCATATGCATAGGCGGCATGGTAATATGAAACCTGCTCGACATAGCACAAAAAAAGCACAAAAAAAGGGATGACGAATAATTGCCTGAAAGTTTTTTGGGACCAAAAATGGAAATATGATACCACAAAAAATGGGAAAATTTTCATTTTTGTTTGACCTTCGCCCTTTTTGTAGAATGTTTTCAGAACCATAAATTCAACCTTCAAAATGAAATTAGAATTTCTTCACATAAATTTTTTTTCTGTTGCTAAGTAGGCATCCGAGCAACGACCAATTAAAGATCATTTCAAAAAAAAAAATGCTTACAAACAAAACAAACAAGGATGACATAGAGCAAATCGCATTTTTTGCAGATGCCAATTCTCATTCTTTGCGATTCTGACGAAATTTTGATGAATGATGAGACAAGCTCGGCGAATACCAGTTCGACATCTGAAGGTCAGCCATTCAAACCACTCCGCAAAAAAATAATAATATGTGAAAAACATGTTCTTCTGTGCACCTAATCGGATTATTGTGCATTCAGATTTTGGTGGGAAAACCCGAATGAACCTATAGAAAACCTTGAATTCTTATGTAGATTAAATTAAAAAAAAAAACTATTTTGATTTTGTTTTCATAGTTTTTTTTTGCAAAATCTACACACCACTACTGATATATTGAAAAGTAACCAAAAGTATTCAGGTTACGAATCCGATGAACGCGAGGGAATGAAGAGACATTTCTCGATGGAGCAGATTCGCAAATCTTTGGATGACACTCATTTAGCCATTGATCAGGTTCTAAATCGGAGTATGCCATTTTATAATATTCTATTGTGTTCAGGGAGAGAAATTGGCGGAGGAGCTTGGATCAAAATCATCCTATATGAAGATAAGCTCATCAAACTTGGATGATGCAAGAAAAGTGCTCACGCATATTGTTTTGTCCTTGAACAAGTCGGCACCGCAGAGGGGCCGCAGAAAGTCTCTAATCAAAGAGTTAGTACAATTTGTATTTTTGGTTAATTCTGGTACCCTTGGGTTTTTGACTTTATTTACTTTTGAACTCTACGCCATATTTTTTTTTTGTGAGCTCAAACCGATCGACCGACACGGCTGACGATTAGCAAAACAAACAATCCGACTACAAAATTGAGCACTTCAAACTGACCAAAAAACTGTTTTTGCAGTATTCTGAGAAGCTCGAAGAATAAGGAATCATTGGAGCCATCGAGCATCCAATCAGACAATAATAAGAAAAGGAAATCAGTCGACGAATCCAAAGTCTGCATCATCATGTAATATCAAAAGTTTTTTAATAATAATTTCACAAAATGACTTTTTCTTTTAATTAGTTTTCGAGATCTCTTCCAAATTAATGCCGATTGTATATTATCCATAATAGTTTTTTTTTCAACAAAAAAATCCCAGTGCCCATGTATGATTCCTAGTCTTTATGATTGTCCCTGTGAATTTCATCATTTTCTGGGTACCATTTCTAATCAAAATGGGTATTTCAATTGTTAAAAAAAGTCATTGTAAGTTATTTTCGTGATACATCGTCTTTTATTTCAATAATCATTTGTTCAACTCTATTGTATCGCTTGAAAATTAAAAAAAAATTCTCGTTTGTCACATCTATTTAAATAAACAAAGAAACAGTTTTATTAAATTTCTCGGCAATACGTGTGAATTTGCGAAATGTATGATTTCAAACGATGATATTAAACAGTAATGCATGTGGTGAGTAAATAGTGAGTACAAACATTGCATTGGATAACTTATTAATAATTCAGACATAATTAAAGCGCAAAGTGGAAAATCAGGACGAATTGTGAATGCGTAAAACTTTTTTTTTAAATCAATGACATTCTATATCTTTAAATCAGGGCTGTGCTGAAATTGCCGATTTTTCAAATTGCCAAGTTGCTGAAAATTCCAATTGCCGCAAAGACCTTCTTTAAACGGACAGCGAAAATTATTATCTAAGGCTCTTGAGTTTTCTTTTCTTTTTTTCCGTGTCGTGCTCCAATTGTACATAGGTTTTGCCAAAGTTTGCTAACTAACTGCTCTTTAAAATGCTGACAGAAAAAAAAATCCAAACGCTATTTTTTTCCCAATAATTTTATTATGATGGTAAATTTTTTTGTCAATTTAAGCTATATCAATAAAATAGCTTTGCCATTTATTTGCTGACCTCGCAAACAATTCTGATCTCTGGTATTTTATCATACGCTATAGTTATAAATCTATAAAAATAGAAATAACTATTCCATTATAATTTTTTCACTAAGACTACATTCTGTTGGAATTCTGTAACTTACAAAAAATGATGTGATTCGCGAACTCATGTTTAGCAGCCTCCAATAATAGAGCAAAAATATTAGAAAAACTGAAATTACAATAAAAAAAATGGAAAAATTTGGACGTTTGGGAATGCTATTGTGGATTTTCTAATATTAATGTACAAAAATTGCATTTTAGAAATTTTTCAAATAATTTAATTAGAAATGGCTTAAGTCGGAATTTCTCAAATTTGTGTTTCAAAATATGTTTATCTTGACATATTATCATATTGTGTTTCACACGTGTTCGATCTTTGAGACTTAATATATTCTTCTTATCTTTTCATCAGAAACGCGCAGAATTGTTTTCGCAGATAGCGCACAACTCCTACAATGTTATCAGTTTCTCTGATTCTGCAGACTCTCGCATTTATCGTGTCCAGGGTCAGTCGCATTCATTTTTATCAACATTAACTTCTACCGACTAGGCGAATGAGTGACTCTGAGAAGCCAATTCTTTACTCCTATTGGAGATCGTCGTGCGCGTGGAGAGTTCGCATCGGTAATAATTTAGTTTTTAATCTTGAATTAATTGCATTATTTCAGCGCTCAATCTTAAGGGAATTGATTATGAGTACCGAACTGTTAATTTGCTTTCTAAAGAAGCCTTGGTAACCAGAAAAATACAATATAAGAATAATCAAAATTTCTAATATTCAGGACGATCTTTCAAAGTATAACCCAGCCAGATTAGTTCCAGTTCTTGTCGTCAAAGGTCAATCGATTGCGGAAAGTTTGGCTATCATCGATTACTTGGAGGACGTCTACCCAGAAAAATCACTGCACCCAAAAGATCCCATCTTGAAAGCCCGCGCCAAAGCAATTTTCCTTCATGTAACATTTCGTAACATACACAAATTCAATTTTTGATTTTAGGTGGCTTGTGGAATCCAACCACTCCAAAACCTAAAAGTTCTTCAATTCGTGAACCAAAAAACTCCTGGATATGGTAGTGAAGTAAGTTGTTTGAAAAAACTTTTTTAAAAATAATTTTGCAGTGGAGCGCACATTGGATCACTTTGGGCCTTAATTCGTTGGAGGAAATGCTAAAAAAAGGCAGCGGAAAATATTGCGTTGGCGATGAAATCACTGTCGCAGATCTCGCTATCCCATCAATTGTGTATAACGCAAAGAGGTAACAATCGATTAAAAAATTGAAATCCACGGATTTTCAGATTCGGAGTTCCTCTGACCAACTACCCAAATATTACTCGCATTGACGAGGCATTAGGGAAAATTCCAGAATTTCAGAAAGCTTGTCCGGATGCTCAACCAGACGCTGGACTCAATGCTAAATAAATAATCATCAGTATAATTGTGCAGAAAACTGAATATGAATAAATTTATTTAGAAGGAAAAACTGTACAGTTAAATCGCCATTTCAATTATTTTTTAATTATTTCGAAATAGTTTATTGATCGTAATAAGCAATCTATTGCATAACAATGTAAAATCGGTGCGTCACAGAAGTTTCTGAGCAATCTTCAATCCATTCCTGATTATGAGCTTCACTTGATGTTAAAATTCGTTGAACGTTTTCTGTAATCTTTAGTGGGAGATTCCTTAAATGCCAACAATATATTATCTTTGGGAATCTTTTAATACTTGAAGAGATTCAATGTGTCTGTAAAAAGAAACTAAAACTGCCTTTAAATTTTTTATTTTGACAATCACTCATTTGTTTTAAAGAAATGAGAACGGAAAACCTTCTCTCAAAAGAAACAAATGTATTCAATTTGGTTTAAATTCAATTTTGGCAAATGCAATCTGTTAGCCATCCGCTAATTTGTTCTGACAAAGGAATTTCTAGATGTTTGGCAATCATTAAGCATTTGTTGGACACTTATCCTAAAAATCCCCTATACAGAAAATTCGAATAAAAATCACATTTGATTATCATTTGTTTTGCCTTTAACCACATCAACATCAAAAAAGCAACAAATTTTCTACTCCTAAAATAAGTGAATATTAAGTGTTCAATATTCTAGTTTTCATATTGTTTTTCGGTACGAGGTAGACTATTCTAATTGAAGAATTATTGTAAAAAAAATCATTCAGTTAAATAGAAAAAGAAGTCACTGGTGCTAAGTTGGAATTAACCGATTTTTTTGCAAACACAATGAGTTTTTCTTTTTTTAAGAAAGAACACTGCATTTGAAGTTGAGTCGTATTTTATTAAAAGCCACGGAAACATATCAATTGAAAAAATTGAAATCAAGAACGGTATTCAATTCGAACACATTTCCTACAATCATAGACGATTACCATTTATTTGCTTTTAACTTTCGAAAAAAAACTTGTTTGTTATGTCAAAATTCGGATAATGTCAAAAAGTGGAATGTAATAGATGAGGGGTGGGGAGGGGGGCTTAGAGAACAAGTTCTCTTTTTTTTTCAACTTGCTTTGCATTGAGGCGCCATCATTTTAGAGCATTCTATTTTGTGGAAACAATTCGCTCCAGCAACTATTTCTTTATTTTTTTTTCGTGTTGCGCGATGAGGCAAAATTCCCTTAAAGTAGTTATTAAGGCAATTATCTTTTCGACGCATCTCTTGTCTGTTTTCAATTCATACCGATTCAGGTCGTGGTATTCTCATGTAGTGCGCGCATTTATGTATACCATATGAGTCATTTCGAATTTTCGAATAACATTGTTATGCATTTGAGTACATTGCATTTATGTTTGAATGGTTACGCTGTTTCTGAATGGCGAAAATCCATGTCATGTTCAGTTGTTTAATAAATTAAAACATAATCTCAGCATCTATTTAAAAATAACGCTGCTCACATAGTTCACATAAAAAAGCTTATTCTTTACCCAACGAAAAGCAGCACCTTAAAGTAAATAATGAATCATTTCCTATTATATATTAAGCTTGTTCATTGTTATTTTTTTCAATCAGAAAAGATACGCCTGCATTGCATTTTTGCAAACTTCATAATCCAACTGACCACCAAATAGGCAAAAAATCTTCATAAACTTTTATTTGTCTTGTCTTGCGTTGTCCCAATTTCTGCAATTTTATTATTCAATCAATGATGATTTTTAGACATTTTTGTAACTTTCATATTCACTATTAAAAGTTCGATTAACTTCCACTTTCTCAAATACAAATTTAAACCAAAAACCATCTCTCACAATAAGCCTTCTTGTGCAATGACGTTTAATTAAATTTGATAAGGAAACACCACTAATAGATTCGTCGTTCTTCTTCACCCGAAAATGAGAAATGAGATTCTACATTTTTTTTTCTACTTGGTGTTTTTTCATTAGTGGCACGCGCTCCTCTTCTCACTTGTCGTTTATTTTTCTTTTTTGCCTCAATTCCCAAAATGAGCGAATCGCGCAAACCGTATGATTGTCGGCCTCTTAATCAGGCAAGTGTTGAAGTGGCAACGCAATTTGTTAGTTTCACCGCTATTATATTTGACCAACCCGCACACCCACATTTTTTTGTGATGTATTGTATTGTTTTGCTCGCGCGCACGCGCGATTTTCCTCGTTCAATTTCTCATTTTTAAGATGGCTCGAATTTCGAAATATTTCGTCGACTGTCGCGAGCTTGCCGCTCAAAAATGTTGACCTTGATTTCAAGAAAATCGCATAAAATTCCATTTCGCTGAACATTTTATCTTCAACACTCGTGCCTCCTCCATTTGGTAATACTAAATGGATACACCCTGAAATTTAATTCAATCGTTGTTTTGCGCGATTCATTTTTATTTCGCCGATTTTTTTCAATTTACAAAATACATGAATTATTGGTGAAAATTCAGTCTAGAACTAATTTTTTAACGCCCAAATTTTCTACTTTCGAAAATATTCACTCGTTCTTCTAACTCTCTGCTTTAATAATTACACCAGTCAATAGCGTGTTAAAAATTGCAACTTCGTCTCCATCAATTAAAACATTCGTCATACAAAATTTGAATTATACATTCATACAAATGCATCCAAATATCTATTGACAGGCTGACAGTGTAAAGTGAACAGGGTCAAGAGCAATTCGTTATTCTAAGCGTTTCGAGCTCGATATAAAACCGCATAATTTTCAGGAGCCACGATTTTAAAAATTTTCAAAACAGTATTTTTTTATATTTTGATATTGGTTATATATCCTCAAATAAGCAAGGTCAAACTTGTGACTGTCATCTCAACGAGCAAGACCTACCAGATAGGTAAATACCATCCTTATTGACCGAGTTTACTTTATGAGTAATGAGAATCTTTGATTTATTTTCATTGGTTTTACTGATAAAATCTGCTAAATTATTTATTCCGAATTGATAAAGAAAGTGTGAGCAACCGTGTCTGATAAATTAATTCGAATTGGTTGCTCATGTTCGAATTTTTAATAGAATCTAGCAAATCTGATATATGATCAGCATACCAGTAATATTTCGAAATTTGTTGCTCCTTAGATTTTTTTTAAACAAACAAATCATACCCACGCGAGAATCGCTTGGCGGCTACCTTTATGCAGTTCATTTGTTCATATTTTCAAGAGAAAAATCTACGACCACACTATCATCATTTCTAAATTAATCTCAACAAAATCGCCAAAATTTTCTTCCGATTTTAATTTTTATCAAACGGTTTTCACGATAACGCGACGATTCACGATTCTCATTATTTGGTGTGTTTTCAGAACGATGGTCGCGATTCACTATATTGTATTGCTGATCGCAATATTCCACATATCGATTCAATCGACAATAGCGGAAAAAAGTGAGTTTTGTTTTTAAGATATTTGAATGATAAGATTGGAAAAATCTGTGATTGGCTGATAAAAAAAAATCCTATAAAGCATAACGTTTTTAGATATAGCCCATTGTAGAAGAAAAAAATAGAGAGCCGTAGAGAAAAAAAAAACTTTCTTTCAAACCGCTTTTAAAGTAATCACCTTCAATCATTTATCATAAAACAACAATAATTTTTCAAAAATATCTCATTAATGTGAAATGAAAACGGTTTTACAGAACCTTATATAAGCTGTCTAAAATGCATACCACCCGCAAAATGTACAATATGTCATGGAAAATACTGTTTCAAAATGTTCACATCAGGTATTGATAGATTCTTTTGCCAAATTCCTTTTAATTATTTAATCCTCCAGACGAAAATGGCGAAATTCTCGAAAAACGCTCATGTCTCAACAGCACGGATCATTTAACACGAGTTGGCGAATGTTCCACACGACCTTCAGGAATTTTTGAAGAAACTATTTGTATATGTAATGATCGAGACAGGTACTATTGTCATTTTGCCAACAAAAAATCACTTTATTAATTTTCAGATGCAATGCCAGTGCGACTTTCGATTATCTGATATTTGCTCCAATCTTTTTATTGAAATATCTGCTATTCTAAATGTTAATGCTTTTAAAAATTACTATTGTTTTTCATTGATGTTTTTCATCGCTAGTACTGGTGTTTGCTAATTCCCATAACCTCATTTACCTTTTTTTGGTATTTATTTATTATTAATATGAAGTTTAAAAAAATGAAAGTTCTCAAAAAAATATTACGGATTCGACGGTTTTTATCCCAATGTTCTATAAAAGTGATGTTGTGAATAAATTAGCTTTATCAAATTGAATATGTATGTAAAGGCCTTCAAAGACTGGTTTTCGTTTTTCTAATCGTTAACTATACGCAGGTCGACCTCGCATCCAATTCCTCTTTTTTTCGGCGTTTTTTCACCGCGACTCTCAACCACAATTAGTTGGGCATTGTTGTGTTCATTTTTCAAATAGTTTCGCTATTAATGTTGTCGGCCATTTCTACGTTTGTTAAGGTACACATTGCCACCATAATTGATGGCAGTATAATCCAATAATTCGGCATTGATCTGCTATCTAGTTTTGTTCATTTTGAAAATCGATTTCTGGTTAGATTAACATGAATTGATTGAATTGTAGTTCCACTAAACCATCTTCTCAAGATTTCAATTTGTTGCATATTTTCAGAACAACTTACTATATATATGTATTTATATTAATTCATTTTGGAGGGTTCTCAAAGATGTATATTTATTAGAGAAATCCTTTGTTACACCCCTCTTTCCATTCCATTCTACTCCCAGGCCTATACGTTTTTTTTTTCCACTTGGTCTACCTATAAGAACAAGAGGGCGATAATCCGAAACATAACTTTCATCATGCAATTCGGCAACTTCTCTCAAATGCCGACGAACTGCCTCAACTGCTATGCTTCTTGGCTCTCTCTCTCTCTTAGTTTTACACAGTTGAAACTGTGGCGTGTTTGCGCCGCCAATAACCGACCGTCGGCACTCCGAGCAGCTCCTAGGCACTTATCGGCTAAACAAGCCACCGGCAAATTTCCACCCATTCCTCACACTCTCTCCACAGCGATTTTTTTTGCATTATTCGACTTTACCATCGGCGAGGTCCATGTTTTATTTGTTCTTACACATCAACGAGGCTTTTGCGCAATTTTTCTTCTGTTGCGCGAGCTTGGTATGTATTCAACTTTTTGCCAATGTGTAGTTATGTAAGGCCTTCATCAAAAAATTTTTTTCTTCTCATTTTTATTATGACTCATTTGAACAATGTGTGAAAGGTGGGTGGAGGGGGTGCGCGGGAGGAGTCAAATCGTCGTCTCGATTCTGCCAGAAATGGAGAACCGGCCACACCCAAATAAATTCTTTTCCACCTAATTTTTATCGTATGTTTTTGTTACTTCTACAATGCGACACACAACCGCAAATTCAGAAATTGCCAAGTACAAATTTTCACCGCGTTTTTGTTATGTTCATTTAGTAAAATACTATTCATGACAACGTTGAACCGATCTTCATTAATCATAGCATTCGGAAAGGTGTGAAAGATATGATACGAATATCTATGTGTACAGTTCCAAAAGATAACCGGTCCATTCAATTATCATTTATTTTGATTTGGCGTGTCCTTTTAAAAGGATTTTCTTTGAATCAAATTGTCTCGATGAACACTTGGGTGTGGTTCTTGACTACTCGACTACTCAACAATTGTTCTATATTAGGCAAAGAAAACATTTTCATCTGACATTTTTCTATTATAACAAAAACAACAAACAAATATTGAAATTCTAAACCCGCCAACTCTCGAACTCATTGTTCTTGAATTTCGCTACCACACCATCTGGTTTTAGTGTGATAAAGCCGATCTAGTTAATAATCAATGATTATGAATGCAATTAACTTATATGGGTCCATTGTCTTTTGTATTACAACGCTCTCATAAATTTCATTGAAGAGGACAACGCGAATTGATTGCCCCCCGAAAAAAAATGGGCCGAACCACTCCCAAATCAATTTTCTACACACACACACACACACTCGTTTACCGTATTATACTCATCATTTGTTTAGTGCGATTTTTTGCTGTGGTCGAATGAGATAGAAAGATAGGCGATTGAAAACCGTTTGGATGGGCGTCGCCAAAAAACCCATCTTTTTTCCTGAAGGTGTCTAGTGATTGATTGATTCATCAATGATATTACAAAACCGAAATGACGTTGGTTGTGTATTTTCGCGTTTAATTAAATTGCGTTGCTTATCGTTTTCTAGGATAATTCTTGAATTTTATTTTCAGCTATGGAGATAGCTCTTCAGAGCGACAGTAAGGGTATTTTATACGAAGGCTATACCAAGGCCTTTCGTCAATGCGTCTTCGAAGAAGGCGATGTTCATGGTAAAAACGAGCGATATGAATTCCGGTAACCATTAAAACAAATTTCCCTACCATTCATCAATCGAAACAACATTTATTTTTATTCAGTTGTGATTATGACCTTGAATGCTGCGGAAGATCGTGCTGCATTCCACAAGAAGCCACTATTCCATTATGGTGACTCTTATAGTAACATTTTGATGAAAAAAAAATCGAATGCTATTACAGGCTTATGATTATTCTCATTGTTCTTGCTCTTCTTCTGCTTCTAGCACTTTTTGCTCTTCTTGCTTACTTGTGTGGAAAATGGTTGAAATCGAGACCGAAGAAGGGTAAGTGGTGGAATGGTGTGCATTTGATTAAAGCATGGCGTGTTGATGAAACAACATTGAAGCTCGGGAGAATGTTCGAAATGGATTTTTTCACCAAACTCTTTCCTATTACAATTTCCCAATTGATTTTTGATTATTTGAAAATAAATTTGATACCTATCGGAAATGCCATTCACGTGGTTGCGCTTCCGTTTCGAACATTCCAATTGTTGGTATTTATTACAACACACCTTTGACTTCTCCACTAATAAAATCTTGCCCCCACATTGATTTCAGATGAACATGCGAATGGCGCGAGCAAATACGCAGCTCTTCGCAGCAACGGCGACGAGTACGCGATAAATGATCGCTATGAGCGCGAGAAGTACAGCACACCGGATGACATTTACAGCGCTTATCGTAGTAAATACGACAATGGAATTGGAAGAAATGGTGGAGCAAACGGCTGGAGAAATGGCTATGGACATGACTCAATGCTCGATATTGAGAGACCACATAACGATGATTACCGTCGTAGGGATTATGCGGTGTCTCAGAACTACGTTCGCAGACCTTCCGGACAACTTGTCTATGATAGTGACAATGGATCAGTGGTTCGGCATGGAGTCCACGAGACTGTCGAAGAAAGTTACAAACAGGAAATCACCTATGAGCGTCCAGCTTCTACCGATTCCCATGAAATGCTATAACTGATCTGATAACCCAACATATTTCTTATACTGCCAGTTTTCAATTTGAATGTTTCTTTCTTCTTGTAAATACATGTAATCACTTGATTATCCCATATTGGTGGTTCCCTTCTTTATGCATGATTGTGTGTTCCGATTTATGAATAAAATCAAGGATAATAGGTTTTGATGGTTGGATATCGCGTTAAATTAAATTGCCTAATGCGATCAACAAATTGCGGTGATGTTCAAAGCTTTCGCTTCCTCGTTTTTTTTTTGTTTGATGGAACTGCACTTTTATGGGCTGAATTGATAATGAAGAGGAACCTAACTTAGAAATTTATAGAGTTTAAGACAATTTTTGAAGGGATCATGATTTGGGTGAATAGATAAAATTGATGAAATAGATAAACGGGTTGATGAAATTTTGTGACCAATATGTGACACTAACAAAATAATATTCTTTTATCTAACATGTCTGTTTGATTCAACTCACTACCGAGGAAAATTAAGTTTTTATCAAATATTGCAGAAAAATTCGTGCCGTCTCCAATGCAAGAGACGACCTTGATGATGCCAAAGTCGATTCAGATAACCCAGCGTAGCGAAGATGAGATCAGTCGGGCGTCGGTGCCACAGCTCGTCGAGCCGGCACCGTTGTCGCCGCAGCGTGCTCATAACGCTTTCTATAGGTCAACTACTGAACAAATTGCTAGCTACAATCCTGTAGACTGAATTTAAGCACACATATACATATTTTCTTCTATAAAGGAAACGAACACAATTTTCGCATACCAACGATTATTCTCTCATTTTCGAAGATCACAATTATCACTGCCAAATTTTCAGTTCCTCGTTTAGCATTTCTTGTTATGTAGAGTGTGTGAATAAAAAATTTTTTACAACAAAACTGTTTTTTTTTTTGTTTATTTTGATAATATGAAAAGACCAAACGGCACATTTTTACAGACCATTTGTACCGGATAATGTGGATGATCGCGAATTGCCGCCACCACTTCGCGGATCGATTTCCTATCATTCCGTCGATGAGCTCAGCCACAGTCAATTTGGAACAATTAAGTAAGCTTCCAAGCACCTCTAAGATTTGCTATGAAAACTATTCAGATCTGTTGAAAAACCCAAGGATAGGAACTCTGAAAGAATGTACAAAAGACCAGGTTTCGACAACGTTCCTGCCTACTAATTGACTCTCATCAATTTCACAATAGTTTCATTTCAAAAAAAAATCAACCAAAAACTCTGAAAATGAGTTTCCGCTTTCATTTTTTAGATATTATGCTCAGTTACTGCCATTCTGTATGTACTTTTTAATAAATAAATTGATTATATAAAAACATACATTTATTTAAATACGCAAGTCTATATTTGGTTTTTGGTTTCTTCTCACAATTTTGACTCTAAAAAATCCAAAAAACAGAAGGACGAATATTTAACGAAAGGGACCACCAAAAATTCTGTTTTCTGCAATATGTTTTTTTTAGATTGTCATTCAATTTTATTAAAGCCTTATTTTGTTTTTAATTTTACTTGAAATCACAATAAACTTTAAAATTCGATTTACGTCCGTACTATTAGTGCGTTATAAGTTATCAGGCTAAATTTTTTCGTGACAAATAGGAATTTGCCACCGTCATCGCATGTTCTTTCATTCGACAACTGCGTTCTCTTCCTCGCCGAAATTCATATTGAAGGAAGAATTAAACGTGTTTTTTTTCCGTCTTCATTGAAGAGAGACGGCCGAGTACAAATCGCACGTCTCGTGTCTCGCGAACTTTGGTCGTTTTTTTATTGTCTACTCGCTGTTCAATGTTCGCTGTTCAATAAAAAAATTCCATAAATAGACTCCCACGCACTTTTATTATTTTTCTTGCAACACGAACACGTCAGATATAATTTTTTAAAAATTATTTTATTTTTGAAAGAAATTTTAGCATAACGAATCAAAAACATATATTTCTTATTTAACATAATCGTTTATATTATAATGAGCCGTATCTACGCCAAACCATCACCGGAAAAAATCAATACCGGTCAATCAATAAAGAGAGAGACAATGCGCGTTCGTTTGCGCAGTGTCGTTGCAGCAGCTCTGCCTTTTTTGCTTACTTCTCAGCAAAATGATATAAGTTATTCTATAATTACCATAAATTGTTGGGGATTTCAAAATATCTAAAGAACTTAAAAAGTTTAATGAAATTTCAAAACATTTATTAATACTGGAAAATATTTAATTTTTGAAAAATATTGTATTAGATTTCCTAGTTTATTAAGAAAATTATAAAATATCTCAATGCAATTAAAAATTTTATAATTATCTATAATTTTCAATAATAAAAGTCATAAATATTATAGTGTCAACGACTATAATTAAGGATATTTTATAATACTCGTTTGTCTGAGTTATTGTACTATTATATATATATATATATCATTTTCCTCATTTTTATTTTATTCTTTTCCCCTTTTGCTATAACGATTTCAATTCTGACTTTTTTCGCTTAAAAAATCAACGAACACCTTCCATTAGCTTTTCACCGGAAATACTAAGAAAAGTAAAACGCCACGCTTATGCCGAACACTGCCCTCAGTTTAGTGTATTTCAAAGGAGAGCACTCGTTCGGAATTGAATAGTCATTATTTGCATCATTGACGTGCTTGATGGGGTGTTCACTTATCGATTTCATTCTAGGTGTCCATGCTGCCATGGCCCTTAAAGCGAAGATTAACCCGAAGCCAATCATATGACCATATCGATAATCACCGAATCGCCATTGCAAATACAATAGGTATGATCAATTCATTGATTTATTTGAATACAAATATCTGTACAATATTTCAAGATGAACATGACAACTGTCCAGTCCCGCTGCGATTATTTATGAGATGCTGCCGACGATGGTCGACGATAGCGGGCACGTTTGCGGTAAATTGAAACAACTGACACACTGATTTTTTTAAAATAATTTTTTGCAGTTTGAAAGAGCTTACATGTTTGTAGCAAACTTCAAAGACCGAAATATGGGGCCTCCTGTGAAACCGAATAATTCTTATAGAATGATACTGGATTTATTGGGACAGGTTTTTAAAATAGACAATTAGAGACCAAAAAAATTATTTCAGGTTTCAAACTTGGATCGTAATTATTATATGTTATCGTTTCTTGAGAAAAGGAACGAATTCACCGTAAAACCTTTGAAGTCGTCTTATTTAGCATTAGTGTAAGATTTTTTTCATTACATATTTATATTTCCATAGAGTTTCTTTAGAAATTCTACAAAACAGTTCATCGACAAATTTAAAACAATAAAGCTATGGAGGATTGTCGAATTTTTGCGAGAGCTACATTCATACATTTCCACACGTCTGCTCGCCATTGATCTCTACGTCGACATATCACGAGATGGTATTGAATATTCATATCTCGGCATCAAATGTTATTTGAATATTCCTAGAAAATAATTTGAAAATCAACTGGAAAAAGTACATCGCGAGAACGGAAGAAATTATCAAATTATTGGTTCAAGGTAACTTTTATTAACAAGCAAGTATTATAATGACATTTTTTTCTTCAGAATGCATGGGAGATGATGAATCCTACGAGAGACCCATCTTGTACAATTTTGTCGAATCGGATGAAGATTTGAAGCTGTCAATTTTAGACTTGCTCGCTTTAAGAAGAATATCACACCTGGGCCTAAATGAGCCATCACCTTATGAAACAACCCATTTGACCACTGAAAATGGAAGGAGTGTATTGAATTCTACACACGTGGCACGGCCGGATTCGGGCCTAGGTATTAACACAAGATTTGAAGTTGTAGCTGAGAGATCATCATCAACGAAACCTTCTTCTTCTACAAATTCTGCCATTCAACCTTGTTTTACTCAATCTGAACCATCATCTTCGAATGCTAAGGATGAAAATGAAGATAGAAAAAAAGACGAGGAATTTGTTGTGGAAACGGAAACGTATATATATGAATACGAACTGCAAATTGAAGATAACAGTTGGGCAAATACCTATAATGATTCCAATGACGATGAACGGATTCTAAGCGACAAATCTCGTGAATTAGGAAAACCTTATAGAATTGTATTGCTCGTAGATCGAATAGAAAAACAGCAGATGGAAGACGTGGAACTAGAGAATCGCGATCCTCCACCACTGGAAGGATATTTGGATCGAGCATCGCAAGCATCGAGCGAGTATGCGATGTCGTATGAAAGTTCTATAGACGAATTCATGCCGCCACTTTCTTTGACGAACGATGACGAGTCAAGAGTTTCAGAAGATGGTTACTATTATATTCGCGAAACGAGATCAAAAAACGATAGTCCTACTCGATCGGTCAAATCATGCTATTTACAAAATTTGGAATCCAATGAAGAGCTTCGATACATTGTCGATGAGACGTACCACATTGATGGAAACGCCAATGCGGAAATTGATGAGAACACCGATCGAAGTTGTGAATCTCCACATCCGTCTGAAGAGAGAGCCGAATTTGATCGGCGTACTGTTCGGAATTGTCTACGCGATTTTTATTTAACAAAAGAGGAATTTGATGAAATGATCGCTTTGGAATTGCAAAGAAAAATCCAAGCCGAGAAAAATATGCGCCGACGACCAATACAACTAAATAGGAAACGACCGCGTGGATTCTCCATGTGCGAATCTGTCATGGGCCACGGCGCCCTTTATTCACCATATTACATCCCAGGAAACATTCTTAAAGAATACCTGATGATAAGGAAGAATCAGTGGCGAGAAAAGAGACGAAAAGCGAGAATGGAAAGCGATAATCCGGATTATAATGAATTTTATGAAGCGTTCTGCTACGACAATAGCAAAGATGAATTCCGGCTGTTATGCTGCATTCCGAAACCATACGAACGATGCTTTGATGTGCCATGCCAATTTGATTATTTAAAGATCTACAGGTGCTCTTCGTACGAGGTGGAGATTTATTTTTTGTACAATGAAAGATGGTACGAAGACAAAACGAAATATCTAAGAGAAATGCGAGAAGCATATTATGCAACGCTGAAATATTATAAAAACAAAGTCGTGGTTACCGATTTTTTCAAATACACACAAACAACCGCGTCGGAGTATTACTGGTTTCGATCGGAATTGTTTCGAAGGATGACGCGAAGCGAAATTGAAGAGGCATATTCAAGAAATAATAATTGGATAATATTTCTTTTCATTGATCTGGACACAAACGAACTCCTTCAAAATTTGCCACCATTGTACAGCAGAAAAGCGCGGAAACGCCTTCATCAATACGCAAAGCAAGGAAGACTTACTCACTCGGAAAAGACTAATATGGATATTCTCGAAGCACTCTATTTGCTTCAAAAGCGACGTCTACGGAAGAAATGCAGATTGGCGTATTTTCGACGATATGCTGCGAAGCATGAAGAATTGGATCCTGAGGAAGCGAACTGGTATCAAATAGAGAGTGACCTTGTATTTAAAATGAATCATCTGGTTAGTTCAGTTCTTCAAATTGCCTTATTATTATTAACTGAATTTCAGCGCAAAAAGAAACTGCGGCTAGAGAGAAAAATGGAATGTCCGTCGGGCTATTTCAGCAATTCTACCGACAGCGATCCTGACTGTGGTGTTGATGGAGGTCCAACTTATGTGATGCAACAACTTCGCAAATTGTTCATCCATGAACTTCACACTTTGCTTCTTTTATTAGAAACGCAGAATGAGTTGTCATCGGGAAATGTATGCAAAATTTGAGTTCAGAAGAATTGAATTAATCGGTCTTTAAGATTTTGCGAGCTGTTCCTTTAATCAATCAAGCTTCACAGCAATTCGGGTTGTTGTCAAACGAGATGAAGCCAGAGGATACTGTAGTAGTAAAGTCCACAATGTAAGCTATACATATTTATGGAAATTTGAAACAATAGTGTCATCACGTTACAGGGAACTCATCAAAAAGCCGAGAAACAATCTTGCTTATTGGTTCATGCATTCTCATAAGCTATTGAGCGAAAAGCTCTGTCTATACGCTTCAGATATTCTTGCTCCACCTATCAATCACGAAGAAGCGAGAGAGGTAGGAATTGAGTATTTCCTATGAATTAGTGAATAATGGTGCTTCAGGAATTCCTTGATTTTGATGATCATTTTGGATTAATAAAAGAGTGTTTCAAGTTTTGCAAAAAATCAAAAGCCTACTACATGTGTATCTGTGTAGGAGGACGAGAAACTATTTCAGAAGATGACAGTACGGATAAAAAATCAATTCGAAATCTAGATCAATTTTATTTTAGAGTATATTGAGAAATATTTTCCTAATAAAAGAGGTTTTGCGGAAGATTTTTTGAATGCAGTTGATAGTATTCACAATGCGAAAACAAAAGGAAAGTATGAAGATTTGGTTGATTCAAAATTCTTCCACAATTATGTAATGCCTGTGATTCAGGTAACTTTATATTATTTGAAAATTCTGCTCAATTCATTTTTTTCTAGGCTGCCTTTGCTGAATATGATCTCTACAATTTAGAAGATTCAACCGAGCACCAAGCTCATCGTGAAATAAAAAAACTCAGAATTCCAGAAAAGGAAAAAGAATTTTTGAAGCGACTTATGACTTGCGTTTGTCTTACACATCGTCAAGTGGGTCGCATTGAAAAGTATGAGCCGAATCCGAACGAATTCGTGCCAATCATGTTCGAAATTCCATCTAACTTAAATGAAATGAAGACTAAACACCATAGACATGTATGATTTGAATTCAATCATCATAAAGTAATGAAGGGAAGCTTTCAGTTTGAAGAAAATGTGGAGCGCAAAAGGATGACAGAGTTTGTAAATCGCTATATGCATCCAGAAGCTGAAAACTATAACCAAAAGGAGGAGTCATTCAAAATACCGTTTCATTATCGTCACTATGATGCCGAAAATCGCGTTGTAAGTCAACTTTTAGATATTTTAAGCAAAAGCATTGAATAGCACATAATATTTTCAAAAAGATTGGATAATATTCTCATTATTACTTTACCTGTTTAATGAAAAATTAAAATTTCAAAAAATTTGCACAAAAATAAACCATGTCTTACTGGAAATGTGAAAAATCATTTGAAAATCAACGCAATCAATTTTCTCATAGTTAATTACAATCTTGATGACAGACATTCTTCGGCGAGGAGATTGAACGTGGAATCTACATGATAACAACATATCGTGGAAGAGTTTTCAATTGCGAAGTCAACATCCGCCAATTCTACGAAAAAATTCTGACAAAAGTTCGACTCAACTCAACGCTTAAAGCACTTTCCCTTGCTTCAACTGCTGAAGAGCTTCAATTCAATGCGAAGGAAGAGCTAGCACGCAGAGAAAACGCACGGTTACGTCGACAATACACATACGGAGCGTCATATACTCATCAAATTGAGAATAATTTAATATAAATTATTGCGATTGTCAAAATATTTTCATTTAATGTGTCATTTTATTGTTCTCGTTATCAGTATTTTGGTTTATGGAATAAATATGGGTTTAATGAATGATATACGAAGAAGATTGCGTGACCGCTCTGGAAATAAACAATTCCAGTTTCTTTGAAATCCGCCGCTTGTGATGATTCAATTTTTCGGTTTTGTTTCGACGGGTACAACGAAGGATAGGCAAAACAAAAATGTAACCTTGAAATCTTAAAAATCGGATATAAAAATTAAAAAAATCTATGTTTTCAGGATTTGGCGGCAATAAACCACTTTATTCCTGAATGTTTTAAATTTGAATTAAAAAATTGCCTAAGCATTATGTGCATGTTCAAAGTAGGAAAAACGAAACATACTACGAAATAATTGCACTTATTTTTCAATGGAATTCACTTCGAATGCGCGATTTTTCAACATACATGACGTTTTTGGAAGAAAAGGCCGTTGAAATAGCGCAAAGTATCGATTTTTGATTTTCAAAATTTTTATTCAGAATTTCCAATTTTTAATTGATCCATATTTGCTAAAAGATTGTTGCAGTAAAAATTTTGGCCAAAGAAATAGTGCTGTATTAAACTAAGAATAATGATAATCCCAATAGGGTTTATTAACTATTATTTTTCATTCAAATTGTGCTTGAGTTTTTAGTGATAAAATCGTAATAGGTACCTTTTTTCTCTACACCTTTGTTAGAGAAACCTTTTGAGTGACTCACTTACATTTCCTTGGAAAAACAATGACATATAAAATAATTTCGTTTTGAACTCCTATCATTTCAAACACTAGTAGAATATTTTGAAAATCTTTTGAACTGAACTGAAATCGGATATATCAACAATATTATGAAGAGTGCAAATGATCATTGATCCACATGATCAATTTATGAGCCTCAAACTGTTAGGATAAACTCATATATTTTACAACATAATTAATATAAAAACTTATCTTCACAATTTATATAATGAGAGGCATTGTGAAAAAAAAACTAATTTAGAGATTATAGAATTGCGTTGGTTATTCTTTGAATTTCGTGTTCGTGCCTTCAAAAGTGCACTAATGGCATTGAAAATAATCATTATTTAAAGTACATCTAATTTGAAATTTTTTTGCATTCCACAACAACTCGAAATCAAAGAATTTCA
Source organism: Caenorhabditis bovis (assembly GCA_902829315.1). NCBI lineage: Eukaryota > Metazoa > Nematoda > Chromadorea > Rhabditida > Rhabditidae > Caenorhabditis > Caenorhabditis bovis. Next base: position 2,437,821 of record CADEPM010000002.1, read on the forward strand.
CAGAAAAGTCTTCAAAATCATTTATTCATATTTGAAGTAGTCCAGTTCCGGAAACTGAAATCATAAATCAGGAATATGTCACACAAAAGCATTTTGTTTTATTATATGAACATACATATCCTTTAACCCAAATGAATCATATAGAATGTTTCAGGTTTCATTACATTTACTCTGAATGCCAATTTAGAGTATACATTATGCTCACAAAAAATGATCTCTATAAAACTACCCCCTAATTATAAACAATCGACAGCCTTTTTTATGTACATAAAACAAATGATGAATGTAATTGAATTCCGGCAAAAATTTGCTGGATCGCAACATTTGCACATTAAATAGTCCCGCAATGTTCCGAACACCACTGAAGCTTCTGACGTCGAGTCAGATCATAGCAAGTATGCAGATACATATACTGTGTTTATGAACCGATCGGTCGATACGCGTCTTCTGCTTGGTTGAGCGGCGGCCGCCGTTTGCAAATGGATATCTTGGGAGTTTATATTATAAACATCCAGATTGTTGCAGTTGCTTGCGCGCAACGGGGTATCCCTTGCCAGTTCGGTCTCACTCTTTGTATATTCTACGCACAGAAAAATGCTACCTTTTTGAAAGCGTTTTAAACCTGAAGAAGCATGGTTTTCAATTTTTGGAATTCCATTCATAGCCTCAAAATTTTTGTTTCCTTCTAGATTTATATACATAGTTTGCTCTCGAGTGACTTTGCTGCAAACTTGATTCGAATTAAACAAACATTATGGTTCTGGAGTTTCGCCGATCGAACGGCAACACTTCAAAGAGTAACCATTCATCATCATAAATTGTTACACGTTTATTAGAATTGTCACCTTTCGAATGTTGCGAACCGGCGCGTAGCAGTTGTGCGAACACCTCGGGGGAGCTCCAAATTTTCAATTTAGTGCACAAATTCTTGTTCCAAGGAAAATAAATTCATCTCATTTTTTTTGGCATACCAACGCTAATATTAATCGACTTCCGCTCTCTCCATGCTCCCTCGAATTTGAATTCGTATTTATGTTTTTGATTTTGAATATCTGAAAAAGAATAAACGCCTTCAATGTTTTTATGTTTTTCATTATGCGCATTACGGTTATTCTTATTTTGTCTCGCGAAATCAAAAATTTGAATTCGCCAAACGTCAAAGTCGCGGCTCTTCTCTTATGAATCACATGCGTCGCGTCATGTCGGCGTCACGATTTTTGAAACTCATCATTAGCAAATAAAAATAAGAAACTGGGAGTAGATATACGTGACGTTCTTTGTTCGAATATTTTGCTACTGTTGCAATATGATCGCCTTTTTTTCAATTTAGCCCCTACAGTAGTCTTATCATTTCGAACGACCTTTACAAAATCAATATTGCAAATTTTCTAGGCTCTCTTCTCACGAAAACTATTCATATGTATGAACGTGAATTCACACCAAAAAAATTTTCGGGTCAAGTATAAACATGTGTGAAAAGAAGTTACGACATGAGAGCATCAAAAATATGATATGCTCCTCATATTCATATGCGTTTCACACATAATATTTCTTGATCAAAATTCTATTTTCTTTGAGAAAATACCACAAAAGTTTTATGTTTAAATGTATTACTATCGATAAAAAATGCCACATGGATAATGTAAAACTACTCGGGGGTAGTTATCAGAACATCTGGCATATGCGACTCAAAATCAGTTTCCACTATATAAAAAAAGAATAAATAACTTAAACGTGGGTAAGATGTTTCAATCACGTGCCATTAACAGTATTTTTGCGCTAAGATATATATTTAAAATATATTATTGACCAGTTTTCCATTTTTTTTTAAATTTCGTATTAAATGAGGCAAAAGTTATATTATTTCTATTACGTATGAAAACGACGTCGAAAAAATCCTACTCCAGTCTTCGCAAAGAAAAAATTTTTATTAATCTGGCCTGGACGACCCGACCAATAGAACTCAAATCCTCAACTCCGCCCCTTTCTCTCCGCAGTTGTAGGACGCGCCAAACAATTAGTAATGAAAATATGGTTTCCGACGTTCAGCTTAGGTTTTTTTTGCGAAATTTTTATATTTTTGAAGTTTTTTTTGTGAATTTTTTGCTTCTTGATATGCATTATAGATAAATGATGTAAACTTCTCATACCTTTGTCTTCTGCCCATTTCTTTATTCCCGTTATTCATTTAGAGTGCTGGTTTGTTTTATAAACTGGTTAAACGTTATTAAATTGACCTTTCAAAAACAATCCACATATGTAGTTTGAACTGCTAGATGTAGTTTTTTTCTTGCAAAACCAACGATCATTTTTTTTGTGCAAAATTGTGTGCTGCGGATATGTCTTTTTTCTTCGTTCTAAACAATTTGCCTCAAATTTCTTAAATTTTTGGAAGCAATAGATAAAACGCGGGGGCGGCGACAAAAATGTGAAAGTCGAACAATTGATATTTGGGCAGCATTCATAAAATTTCAAGTTCCCCGAACACTCGACTGACCCCCTATCAATCAAAAATGGCATTGATCAAAGAATTTTAGCTATTTGTTATTTGCATTCCTTGCCGATATCAAATATGTAATTCGATATGAAATATATCTCACCAAACTTTCTCCCTAATTTCCGATCAAGCGTATCGAATAGCTGTTAATCGAGTTATGATGATAGTGTATCAAGTAGCCAGCTAGGTATTGAATATCGCGATTCACACGACGCGCTGATAATCGGTCATTTGATACAAATGCATTTCGCATATCTTTCTGATTAATTCCAATAATCATATTAATTACCTTTTAATTCGATACGGTTGAATTTGAGTGGCGTCGCCTTTATTAGAATGATCTGGGTGGGTTTTCGCTAGGGTGGGGTGGAGGGAACGTCAAGTCGTCAATAGATTATGTCAATTAATATCATATCAATAGACACTGCTGTAAAAATTGAGACTGTTCATCCATTGTTTGGTATTCATTTCCTTTCACAACATCGTCTCCTTCTTGTTTAACATTGTTTTCTTTTGACAATTTTTTTTCGATAAATAAACATGCGCTTCTTAATCGGCAACCAGATTCAGTTTATTTTAATAATCCATTAATACATACACCGAAAGTTGTACTTTTACATTCGAATCCGCAAAAAAATGAAGCAGAATATCATATGACTCAAATGTTTCTTGAACTCTTACCCCTTTGGCTGGATCATTCGAGAAATTCATAAACAAAAAAAAACATCGCGGAGAAAAAAAGATTCAAAGATTGTTTCATTGTTTCTTCAGTTTTTTATTCATTCATTCAATTTTCAACCCCGGTCTTTTCCAAAAAAAAATATTGGGACCTTGCAAAAACAGCCCGAAATGCGTTCTTATCTAATATGCTTCTATTGTCTCTCCAGGGGGCCGTCGGGGACCCTTGAAAGTTTTTGGTGTGAGCTTAACCCGAGCAAAAACTCCCGCCACTCGATTGACACTTTTTTATAATTTATTTCGCTGCTTCTCGTTTGATATATGACGTTGTTCTCAGATTTAAAGAGTTGTGGAAAGGAATGCCAAAGTGCGTGTGACTTCCATATTCATAAGCGTAGTAGTCCTCATCAGCGTTCCGTCAATTTTTTTTTCATCATTTATTTTTAATGAAAAATACATAAATAAAAAAATCAATGGAGCATGGAAAATTGCGAAAGTTGACGATGCGAAAAAATGAGGCAATTCCATAACGGTCCAATTTTTTCAAGGATAAATAATATCCAAAGCGCATCCGAACATTAGAGGCCACGCCCATTTTCAGCTCTTATCATTCGAACGAGCCCAGCCAATCCGAGAAACGCATCACATGTTACGGTTTATTGCATTTCGAAGTTCGTCACGAGTGACATCTTTTTTCGCTTTCAATTTATTCACCCCCCCCCCTCTCTCTAGAAACCTTGGATAATAAATAAGTCGACCTGACAGGTTCAAGAGATAGGCCAGTCGCGAAAAAAAATGATAGTCGCTCATATCATGCTGGCATTCAAAAAACCGTTATTTTTTTCCACCGATCGTTTTGGTGTAAAGGAGAAATGGAAACCAATACCAACCAACTTGAAGACCAGCCACCGATTGCCGCCACTAATGATTGTTTCGTTTTTGTGATTCTCTAACTATTCTCGCATATTTCGCTTACCCCCCAACACCAAACCGTTTTGCCCCACCGGCGCACAGATAGATTTTTTTTGGTCGATGCTATCGACGAATTCGCTAATAGCGGACGCCTTATTGTTAAAATGTAATCGAACCCATAACAATCAGTTGGCAATGCCTCGACGACTTTCGTTGATTCAAATTTCGAAAGCGCTAGAAGAATGAACCGAAAAATATATATGGGTGTGAAACTTGTCACTCAGTTTTCGTCCATCTGCACTGTTTGATTAATGCATCATTTAATGCAACATTATTTACCAATCCACCGTAGGTCGGCCAATTAAGTTTGACATTATGGTCCCGCGCGTCAAACTTAATTGTTCGACAATGTTGTACCGAAATTATAATTTGTCCTTCTTCACGCCGAACAATCGGTATTCGATAATGCCCTTCATCATTTCCTCGAACTTTATTCTCAAGTTTTTTTTGTTAAAATATATAGTGTATTTTTTCTATTTTTATTTATTGAGCTAATTGAAAACGCCGATGGTGTTCATTCATTTTATTGCAGTTCTCGAAGAGACATTTTTCGACTAAGCAACTTGGATCGACTCCGTTTTTTTGCCACATATCATCACTCGGAATGGCATCACCAACCGAACACGTAAGAAAATTACATTCATTTGATAGTAGTAGGTTCATTTCTAATTTACTATTATGTATTTATAACAAAGGTGTGAAAATGCACTTAAGAAGAAACCAGTTCTTTTCAACGGTGTTCACATTTCAATCCCTTTCGCCTACTCCCGAATGTGATTGTCGTTGTTCCTTTTATGGAGTTGAACGCCAAAATCGAATTTTTGAAATAATTTTTGATGTGAAAACGAATCGGCGAGATGAAATGTGAAGTTTTTATCTTGGGCATACAATTTTTCAAAATATGGATCGCAACGAACCGGTTCTCAAAACCACCAAATCAATTGATAGGCGGAATTATCTCCAATGATGGTTCTTAGAAAAATGATTGTAGTTATTAATTTCAATGGTTTTAACGATATAAGAAGCACTAATGAAAATTTTTATTTTTGTTGAATGTTAAAAATTTGATTAATGCAAAACAGCAGATCTCATTAAAAAATACATTACCCCATTTTAATGGTTATTCGATTATCTGCTGTTGATAATTTCTTCTTCCAAAACGGAAATCCAAAAATCAGTCCTTCCAAAGTTTCATCATTCTAGGTTGCAAGTTTCTTCATCAATTCAATGGTAATTCAACGTTGAATACAAAATATTTTATTTTTATCGTTTGATCTTTCAGTTTTCTGTAGTGCTATATTCAGACATTTTTTGCAACTGCGATTTCATGTTAAAACATCACATTTGAGCAATTGGTCCCCCATTTCTTGTTGTCTCGCAAAACAAAAATTGCTCATTCATAGCAAATGACATATTCGATCGCTTCGAATGTTTCCAATTCCTTTCACGAATGAGTCACAGGCACCAGAAAAAAATGTATATTGGCGCTGACCAAAATGTGAGAACCGGAAGTTGACCGGGGCGTTTCTATTTTTGGTGTGACGTACAACGCGACGTAACATTTCTAATAATAGTCAAATTTCAGACATTCGAGCCAGGACAGGTGAACCGTCCGTTGGTCTCCAATGGATTCACGAAAACCGAAGAGTTGCCAAAGACGCCGTTAGGCAAGGAGAGAGCATCTTGGAAGAGGCATCTTTTCAAGAACAGATCGACATTTAAGAAAGAGTATCTGGTGCATTTGAAATCTTGAAATTGTAAAGTGCAAATTACAGCAAATGCAAACTTATTGTCTCGGCGATTCTCATCGGAGTCGCCATCGGCTTTCTCGCCCTTCTTATCACATTCATCGCAAATCTTCTTGTAAGACTCATTTGTCCATTTTCGATTTTCAGTTTCTTCTTATTTTAGAACACTCCGAAGATTCACATCGATGAGCCATCTGGCAGCCATCGTCTAGCAAACGCTGGAATCGGAAAACCAGATTCCCCAATGACGACGTAAATATACATATATCATCAGTAACGTTGAAATGTCAATATTTAGAGATTTGCCGTTTGACGAACCAACTCCGCACGTTGTTGCACAGAAGGCGCCTGAAAAACAGTTTGGCACGACAGAATTTCAATGAAACTTGTTTGAAATTTTTAGAAAACTTTTCTCCAGCACCACCATTTCGGCCGAACCTGTTAACGAATTGACTAGCGCATTGGAGGAGATTACCTCGACCTCAACCATGTCAGAATTAGAAGATTCCACTCATCCGTTGGACTATTTTGGACTGTTGACCGATCGCAATTCTGCTGATGATTGTTTAGTTCATTATTCAAATGGAGCAAAAACTGGAGTTTACCCGGTTGTGAAAGAATCGAAGCGTATTGAAGTGTTCTGCGATATGGAAACTGAAAATGGTGGATGGACAGTGATTCAAAGGTGCATTTTAGTTGAATTTTTTGAATTGAATTGTTTGTTAAGACGTCTAAATAACAAGGAATCATTCCATAACAAGTTGTGGAATCAATATGTCGAAGGATTTGGAAACAAAGAGGGTATTTTTGAATATGACATCAAAACACTATATTTAGATTTGCAGAGAACTTTTGGATTGGTCTTGAAAACTTGTATGCCTTGGCGCCGTCATCCGGAGACTATGTCACACTTCGCATCGAACTACGCGGTGACACGTGCTTCGGTGATAAATGCAGCAAGAGCAGTGATGGATTCTGGTACAACGAATACAAATTCAAGGTTGCCAATTGATGCCTCTTCGGTTTTTAATATAGAATTGTCAGATTGGGGACGCCAGCTCCGGCTATCAATTGGATATTTCGACACCAACTCGGGGAAACCTGTCAACTGCAAATAATCCTGAAGACCCACTTTTCGCCATGAACAATGGCCAGAAATTTACCACCATCGACCACGATCAAGATTCGGAGCCGGGATTTAATTGCGCTCAATTTCGCAATTATGGGTAAATTATCGAGAAAGGAAAAAATTAATTAAGATATAAAATTCAATTTTAGACCATGGTGGCACAAGAATTGCACGAAAGTGGCGTTGAATGGACTCTACGGCGATAAAAAACCAGTGACTCGATATATGATGTGGAATTATGTTGAGAAGAGCAAGGACGGGAAAATTGTTGCAAGCTTTCCTATTCATCCCAAAGAAACTATTATGCTGATTCGCCCAATGTTTTAATATCCCACAAGAGAAAATTTGTGTTTTTTATCCTACTGTCATTTTTGCCAATTTTTTCCCATAAATTTCATCAAATGACCTGTCTCAGGGTTCTCTGATTGTCGTTTTTATTTCTGTAACTTGTGTTTTCGACTGTACAGATATTGACTTGCCAATTATTTTTAGTTTTCATTTTTAATATCAAAACGAGTTTGCTTTTCATTTCTTATCTGATTATCAGTTTTCCGTTTTAGAATAATAATTATTTTTATTGAATAAAAATGGCTATCCAATAATGTCGTTGACTATTGACAATTTGGTTGCATGCGCGCTCCAATGAGCATATATTCCCAAGCGTCCCTGCGAGATGGGAAATTTGAAAATCATTCCTTATTGATTTGCCAGCACCTAGTGTTCTCTGCTCTCGTTTTTCTCACGTCCATTCCTCATTTTTCGTTTCCAGATGTCCGATAGAAGCACTAAAAGAGTGTTTCTGGATATTGCAAAAGATGGTGTTAACATTGGACGGATTGTCATTGAGCTTTTCGATAAAATTGGTAATTTTCATCGATTGTCTTCTTTTTTAAAATTAAACTCGTTTAGCACCCAGAACATGCGAGAACTTTCGCGCTCTCTGTACCGGTGAATTGGGAAAAGTCGGTGACGTAAAGATGACCTATAAAGGATCGCTTTTTCATCGCATTGTTAAAGGATTCATGATACAAGGAGGAGATATAACCGCTGGAAATGGTACCGGTGGAATGTCGATATACGGAAGAACGTTTGACGATGAGGAATTCATGGAGTCGCACTCGGAGCCATATTTGTTGTCGATGGCTAACAAAGTTGGTTTTTGTCTTCAAAAAATTCTAGCGGAAAATAAACTTCAAGGAATGCATCAGTGATCGTAAAAATTCAATAAAACCAAATTTATTTATTTGTTCTTATTATTTGAAAAATATAAGAACCCTTTTTTAAAAATTTAGAGCTACAGAAGGCAAGAAACAAAGTTGGCTTTTTTTCTCGAACTCGCTCTATATTATACACGGATGAACGGATTTCCAGTTTTTAATTCATCCGAATATAGTTTAGAATGATAGATAGAATAAGTTAATCGAATGGAAAGCTCAAGTCATAATTTTATAGTACGAGCTGAAATTTGGATTAATTGGTGTGATTAGGAAAATTTGTGCAGTTTTCGAAACACCAATGTTGAAGGAGGATGAGGATTAAACAATGATATAATTTTAATTTCAGGGCCCCAATACCAACAGCTCCCAATTTTTCATTACAACAGCGATAGCTCGCCATTGCGATGCCAAACACGTTGTTTTTGGAAGGGTACATTCTATGAATACAGAATTGAACCTAATTTACTACTTCCAGGTCGTTAAAGGGCAAAGCATTGTTGATATGATTGAAAAGACACGTGTTAATGACAACAACAAACCCTTTGAAGATATTATGATAATAAATTGTGGCGAGCTTTTCAAGAGGAAAAATAATGATGATGATAAAGGCGATCGTTCTGAGAGCCCAACTTCGTCTGAAAAGAAAGCTCAAGACGAAAATGCACTATCGTCTGTAAAAGCCGAGGATTTGCCGCCGGAACCAAAAACGACAAACTGGCTTTACAGAAGATCAAAGACTCCTGAAGGCGTTAGTTTTTTTTTTAAGATTATGTTCTTGCTTAATAAATAAATTATTCAGAAGAAAAGCTCTAAAGAGAAAAACGATCGGAAGCGTAATCGTTCTAAGACTCGTAGCAGAAGCCGTAATCGAAGCAGGAGCCGTAATCGTAGCCGAAGCCGCAATCGCAGCAGAAGCCGAAACCGCAGCCGTAGTCGCAATCGTAGCGGTAGCAGAAGTCGTAGTCACAGCCGCGATCGCCAGCGTAGGCGGCGTGAGCGTCGTGACAGAGATCGCTACGATCGGGAGCGTTATGATCGAGGACGCTATCGTGATCGCGAGGATCGTGGACGTTACAGTCGCGGTAGAAGACATTCACGCTCTCCGCGACGCGATGACAGAGATTCCAGAGCTCCGCGAAGCTACTATGAGGTAAGATTTCAAAAAGAAAAAAGATTGACTTACTTTTTGGAAAATACTTCCTTCCCTTTAAACGCGTTGTTCCTTCGTTCTACTTCGAATAATGGTGTTTCAAATGACATTGTTTCATATAAAATTCAGACAAGACATTTTCGCTAAAAAAAACATCTGCTTAGAAAGTCATTTTTATTGTATGAGTTCATAGAATCCAAAACCTTCATACTCTATTCTTGAATATTATATAACAGATATTTTAAATTCAGCATTTTGCTTTCGAGATATCCCTCATGTCTAAAAAATTTCTTATTAGCGATTAGCTTAGTGCTATTTTTGAAGCAACAGTATTAGTCAACTCAATTCCATGAATGAATTAATTGGTTAAACAAAATATTTGAGAATACCGGCAATGAGTCAATTCCATATTCCGCGAAGAAAAGTATTTTTTTGAAATTCTTCGGAATAATAAGATGACTAAACAATTATTATAAAGAAGAGCAATATGATGAATATAACTTACAATAGGATGTTGAATATTCAATAGTTGATTATAGACTCGTAACGATCGCTTGAGCAAGGATACCGGAACCAAAGTTCGTGGGCGTGGCGAATTGCTTTATGGAAAGGAACGTAGTGTGACACCGCCAAGATGGAAAAGAGAAGAGGTTGCGTCCCGAAATGTTTTTTTTTTTAATTCTGGAATTTTGGAATTTTCAGAGAAAGAAGGTTGCACTTGAAGATGCATTGAAGAAACATCGGCAAGATGAAGAGCATAAACGCGAGGCCGTCAAGTCCAGGCTATCGAAGATAAAGCCGGAAGAGCTTGTCAATTTTGAAGAGAAGCCTGTTCAGCGCAAAGGTCCACGAACTCCAGACTCTCCGCCACCTGATGAAAGGGTTCCGACTCCAGAGTTCCCAGCAATGCAGATTCAGGGAACCCAGGAATAATTCTATAATAGTCGAATTGCTTTTCTCTTCGATTGTTGATCTTTCCATTCACCGTTGTATTGCCGATCTATACGTTTTACATAATTTATTTCAATATTTCAGCAATCCCATATTTATTTCTCACAGTTATTCGATATTTGACTATATTTAGATTTATCAAAAATATTTCATAGTTCTTCTTTCTTTCCATCGTCGTATTTTTTCCTCTCGCCACTGTACTTGGTTCCTATTTAATTAGTCTCAATGGATTGAATAAACTTTTCTGTAGTGTGGGTGTTATTATTATTATGCAATTCAGTGGAGAATTAAATGACGTATGGATGATGTGCACCGATAAGTACCAAGAGAACAAAACAGACGCAGTTTAATTCAAATTTGAGAGACCGCCTGCACTATAAAATGTTTCAATTTGCAATGCACGTGCAAAAAAAAAATACACACGATTTAGAGATGATAAATTGAATCTAGAAATTTCCGAGAAATATCAAAGATTTTGGATACAATAGTGGCAAAAATTTTTTTACGAATGTTCAAACTATGAGCACTGCTCTTTTGACACTTTTTTTTCAAATTTATCAAAAAAGAAACATGTCGAACGCCCCGCGGGTAAAACCTCGTGAGTTATACCGATGGCTCCTTCGGGATAGTCCAGACAAACGTGATGCCTAGTCATGTTCAAAAAATCTGTCAAAGGTTTTTGGTTTCGCCCCCCCCCTCCGCTCACATCACGCTTTGTTCCACATTTCCGGATTGTTTTCAAAACAGAAAATCGTCGTCTTAAATAGGAATCTTTTCTTTTCAGATTGGATGACTGCTTATAAAAATTGTATTGTGTGAACTTCAACGGCTGGAAATTAATCATAATTAATGAATGACGAAGCAGCACACCACGAAAAAAGCGTAGTAATGTAATAGTGAAATTTGAAGGAATTCTACGAACTCATTCCATCGTAGTTCATTTTAATTTCCAGAAATGGATTGTCTGCCGGCGACATTTCGATCGAGTCGCCATTAATGCTTCCGCGTTTGGCACCCAAAGTACGCAACAAAAATTCAGCCAATTTTCCAATTAAATGTACTACGACTACGATAGCGTCTACTACGCCCACGTGTTGACTTTACCAATTAATTGAAATTCAAACCAACTGCAATCACACATAAAAATCTTTTATTCTGACGCTCAAGCTGTTTAAATGTATGGAAAGTTGATAGCGGGGGGAATTGAGATCAAGAGGACATTTGAAAACAGGGTAAAGTGTCCGATAAATAAATTAAGTTCGTCGTCATATTCAATGTTGCTTCAATCCTTTCACATTTCTGAGCGCCGATTTGAAATGCTTGTTGGCGTCTGTAATACTGAAATTGTATTTTATGGTTCTAGTTGATGCCATACGATTCTTGAACATTCGTTTCTCGAATCCAAAGCCAGTGCCATCCAGGGAGTTAAGGGAGCGTTTGTCAAAGCCGAAGCCAGTGCCATCGAGGCCATCAAGAGCACGTTTGTCGAATCCGAATCCAGTTCCGTCCAAAGAGTTCAAAGCACTAAAATTCAACAGTTCATTTATTCTAGAGACGTGGTTGTGCTACCGCTTTTCAAATCCGAATCCGGTTCCTTCAAGGCCATCCAGAGCACGCTTGTCGAATCCGAATCCAGCTCCGTCAAGGCTGTTAAGCGCTCTGAAAATTACTATGTAGAATTCGAGACAGATTTGGCTCTATACCTCTTATCAAATCCGAATCCAGTTCCGTCAAGGGAGTTCAACGATCTGAATTTGAAACATAATTATATGTTTCGATCCGTTGATTTTACCTTTTCTCGAAACCGAAACCGGTGCCATCAAGGCCATCAAGAGCCCGCTTTTCGAATCCGAATCCAGTTCCATCCAAAGAGTTCAATGATCTAAAAATGGTATTATTTAAGCCATCAGATTTCAATTCGGACCTCTTCTCAAAACCGAATCCGGTACCCTCAAGCCCATCAAGAGCTCTTTTATCGAATCCGAATCCAGTTCCGTCAAGTGAATTGAGAGCTCTGAAAAATGGATGATTAAATGAATTTCTTCCTACTTGAACCAAATGGAACCTTTTATCAAATCCGAAGCCAGTTCCTTCGAGACCATCGAGCGCTCTTCGAATGCGTCCTGTAATCGAATTGCATTTATTTTGGTGGTCACGAGTCTATTTCGTTTGCTCCCCTCCCTTGACCAGAACAAATTTTTTTTCTCGAGACTGATTCCCCTGAGGACAACACCACCCGTTCCAAGAAGCCGCAGCCAAAAAAAATTGCGAGGGTCCATGATGACGCTGCTCATTCTCGTGTGTGCCACGAAGACCAACAAAAACTTACCAGCGGAGACTGTTGAGGAGAAGGCGACTAGGAGCACCTGCAAAACGAAATCAAAGTTCATTTCTCGAATGGTGGGCCTGATTAAACTTACAGCGTATTGCAACATAGTGTCAATAATTGTTACCCGGAATCACTGAAAAATATAATTTGAGGTGAATTGGTAACCAATTCGAATTTAACGAGCACGAGGAGAGAATGAATGAGAAGTGAAAACGAACTGGCATTAGTCGCCGGGCAGCAGCTCAGAGCCCGCCCACCAGTAGGGTTTGAAATATGTATCCATATATATATTTTTTCAGGTGGGCGTGGCCTCGCTTGTGCACTTTTTGTCTGAAGCCAGGGTTTGTTGTTTTTTTTTCGATGGAGCGGTGGGGGAGAATGTATGTTAAATTGCCGCCGACGTTGAAAAAAAAAAGTGGAGAGTGGGAGGGCAGTTAGTAAAATGAAACAATCTAATTGAAAGATCGTGATGAGACGCGAAGCAACTTGACGCGAATTAAAGAAAATGCCCGACTATTTCTCTTTATTAGGTCGCCACCCGAGTACAATTAAGGCACCAAATTTTTGAGGATGGGCGAATCGGAAATCAGAAGCCAAAGAGCACCTCATTAGACAGAGGCAGAGTCTTAACTATGCTTAATACTCGAATGTCTTAAAATGAATGTGTTAATTATTAGACGGATAGGTCAGAGTGACGTACGTCGTCCTATTTTCATGAAAAAAAGCGCATTTCTTTTTTTAGATGTTAAAGGTTGAGCTCTGACGTTGCGCCGATACTGCGTGTCGGGATGGTGAGCGCATTACAAATTGGAAAAAAAATTCACCTGGCTGTTTGAGAAATCGAAGCGAAGTAAAGCGCCGAAATATGACAAACACGACCTTTTCCTTGGGTTTTATAGACTTATTTAAGCTGCTCGAGGACACGCCCACCGGAGGCAAATGATGATGATGACGATGAAAGGTATTCCCCCCAGTGAATACATTTTTTTCTGTCGTGAAAAATGCAATTTCTATGCTAATGACATCAAAACCACAGGATACGGTATATTTGATGAGGTAGATTTGAATAAGATAATGAGGACGCCAACCCATTCAACATTTCCATTTTAATAGGTATTTTCGCAGTCACTGAATCCTCCAAAGTCTATAAAAATGGCGGGAAAAAAAAAGATGAAGTAAATGGGAAGAAAGACGAATTTAATTGCAGACGAACGGGCTGACTGAAAAAAAAAAGAAATGATGGAGTCCGTAATTCTTCATCTTTTCGCGTTTTTTTTTTGTCTTCGAGTTTAATAGCTTTTATTGACGCAATCGCGCCTACAGTATTCCGAATAAAATGCGCTTCTGAGTAATAGCGAAAAACGCCGGGGGGAAATTGGTATTCAGCTAATGGGCGTCTGACCCTTCCCAGAATACTAACTAATCGGATAGTAAATCGAGAAAAAATTGAATTCAGTTCAGCGCATATTGAATCATTTAGCCGAAATGGAGATTGGGGGGAAACGGCAATTAACTAAATGGGTGGTCGAGGTTGGTTTCAAGTAAATGAAAACAAAAATCGAGTACATGGATAAGTGGCTCTCCAGATCTTCAATAAACTATTGCGAAAAAAAAAGAAACAATGTGGTAATGATGAATTGCCGGAAGACAGCCGTAATTCATTTGGAATCGGCTGTTTCATACGTTTTCCCATCACGGTGAATAAATAAATCATCGAAATGTGTTGCGCGGAATGTACAAAAAGGAAACACGTGTATCTATCGATGCGTTGCCGCGAATTCGCGATTTTCCATTTTCCAAGGAGCACTAAAAAAAAATATTCAGACATGTGAAACCATCAAATATGACGTTTTGAAACAATTCTGTCTTACCACACACAGCGGCGTTAGTTGGCCCCATGGGGGAGATTTTACCAAACTCGAACCAAAATGCTTGGGATTGAAGGATCATTTTTCATAAAATGACGTCTGATATCTACTTATTTTCTGTTGGTTGGATATTATTGAAATAATTGAAAAGAGCGAACAGGGGAGGAATTAGTCGATATTGTTCGATGAATATACATACTTAAGTATCCTTGAAAATAATAGTCGAGTGTGAGGTGTATAGAAATAGAAAACTCAATGTGTGTCATAAAATAGGTTACGTGAAAACCGAGAAATTTTCTTTCAATTTTCTTTGAACGTCAATTTTTCAATTCATGAAGCTGCAACGTTGTCAGAAGCTTGTCAGAATGAATCTTGTCTTATGCAAAAGTTCGAAGAAATCCGTTGCTCCGAAATTTGGCCTTTATTAGATTTGTATGTAAACTTTCTCATCGTCCAATTTTTTCTTATCGTATTCCAAACATTCAACGAGTACTCAGCCTATAAAAATGTGCTATAATTCGATTTACGACGAACTCAATTAATGTTTGAACAAAATGAGGACGCATTTAATCGAAATGTCTCAAAAAATTAGCATACAAATATTTTCGAAGAAAGCCATCGGCTACGGTAGAAATATGCATATGAGAGAAAATTCTTCATTTTCGGATTTTGCGTAGGAGTGCCTATTGTTTTTTTTTTTCGCTTTATTATTGTGCGTTCTCACGTTCATAATATAGTATTTAACAATGCATGTCTACACATATATGGATCCCAGAAGGGAAATCAAGTTTTCGCTGTTGTCGTCTATGACTAACCATATTCTTATATTAATTTGATTGTAGCAAATAATGTTAAGCAATTGTTCATTGTTGTTTAGAATATCATTTCTCTCAATAGAAGCCAAAAAGACAAAATTGTATGAACTCTTGGATCAAGTATCGGAAGAGGTTGGGGATTAAACAAGCCAGGAAGCAAAAGAACATTCTGGAACAAGCTGAAGGGCACATTCATCAAAGTAATACCTACTAGCAGTTTAAATTTCGATGGGCAGGAGAATGAGATAAATAAACAATTTGAACGTGAGAATATGGCTCTTGAAAAATTCAAAGATTGAATACTGTAATGACATCTCTTTTCCGGATATTACGCATATATCAAGAAAATCAATCTGTTTTTTTTGTGAAATTCATCAAATCGGCGGAAATGACTGGAGGTTTTCAAACGTGCTCGCGCGCTTCCGATAACTATCAATCAAAAATAATGGAGAACACAAACATCAATATTTTGTAACGTTTTGGAAAAAAAAAAGAGAATCTACTTTTTTTGATCAATTTTATTTTTGCCACCTCATCCTTATCATTTTTACACTTTTGTACTTTGACATTTTTTTTTCGAAATTTCACTTTCTTTTTCCATTTCTCTATGCTTGATTTTTTCTACGAAGTTCTTCACATGAATCGGCGTTCATTTATGTCATGCATTTCAAAAAAGTTCAAATTTGTCAACTTCCGCGTTTTCCGAGAATAATTGGGTTTTGGCGTGGACTTTCAAATGGAATTTAGAAAACAGAGAGTCAATAAAGAAACTGGGATGGGCAAGAAATTGGTTGTCATGATTCTCGGAATGGTCTCTTCAATTGAATTTGGAGTTTGAACACAGAATGCTCCAACTCGGAACTTTTAAGGGTCTTGAAAGTGAAATTCAAAAAATTGTGAAGTCCACTGCCCACTTAATTCGTTCTATCATATTTATAAATAATAGATAGAGAAGCCCCTCAAATATGGAAGTTAGATGTCATAAATTATTCCAGAATGCCATTCTCATTCATCAAAAACTGGAACTTTGGTGTTTCGCGTAGTTTTATGACAGCCAACGGGAAGTTGAAAATGTGTTTCGTAGAAATAACCTGGATTAATAGCCAATAAATAATATTTCGGAAAAAAAGTTTCTAATATTTAATATTATATATATATATTGACTGGAATGTTGTGAAACAGGGGAATCGAATGAATAAAAATGACGATATATTAGTTTGCTCAATTTTTTTTCTAATAAAACGATGAAATTAAAAACAAAATATACGAATTTTTATTCGAATATTCCTGCTAATAAAAAATTATTACATGCTATTAATTTGTTTTTTTCAATTTTTCTGAAAAATCGACAAATTTTTAGGAAATATTAGGAAGCAATGATTTGGGCTCTACAGCATATAAATTATTTTAACAAACGTTTCTCAAAATTTGAACATGAAATTGGAAGCTTTTGGCCCCTCATAAACCAATATTGTCTTTGGAGACAATGCGAATATCGCTAAATGCAGGTTGCCATACGCGAAGGCAGCAATACAATTGAAATGTGTATAATCCTATTGCACTTTGCCTTATTTTTCTTCCAGTAAGTACTATACGGAATTATCTGCCATTGCCACTACAAAAAGGGGTTTTTCAGCGACAGACAATTTCCCAACGTTACGTTTTACTAAATAAAACCCGTAAGATATTTATAAAGCGGACCATTTTGAGTGACATATTTCGGCGTAGCTACGCACCTCGTTCCAGAGATTAATTGTTGGCCAGGAATCCATACGTTTCCCTCCTTCCCATTCGTCGGCCTTTAATCGTATTGATTTTTGTTTTCCTTTTTTGTTTCCACTTCTTCGCTTTCGTATACGGATCTTATTACTTTCCAGGGAACCACAATTAATCACAACGGCTCGTTTATGGTGACCATCTTTACGTAGAGGAAAGGACGTTTCAAAAATGTTCAACGTCATTATGTGAGTAAAAAGACTTTGACTTTACTATCCGTGGACTCATCTCTCAATTTCTGTTAATTATTCGATTAAAGTAGAAGAGCAAAAATGACTGCCATTGAAATGTTGGTTGCCCTCATCATTTATAAGAGCGTAATTATTCAAATCCACAAATAGCTAACTAAAAATAATGATAAATAACTTGAGAATTATTTATCTTATTTGAATATTGTATGTTGGTCGACATGGCTCATTCAAATGTCTAGCATATAATCGAAAAATATTGAATTAAAACCCGATTAGTTTGAATGAATAGGGTTGAAGAGGATTCACGACAAATGGAAATAAAATTTTGAAATCATGTCTTGATAAATTTAGTCACACTAAAAGTTGATTTCATTTAAGAAGAAAATATTTCTTGTAAGAGTTAATCAATTATTTGCAAAATTTTGTTGAGCAAAATGAAGTGAGCAAATCTAAAAAATAGCGGACTTACCTTGGCACACGTCTAGACGAAATCGAAATAATCTAGAAAGTGAGAAATAATAATGTAGTAACTCAAATTCGAATACAATATCAATTATGTGACGTAGTTATACATAATTCTATTGACTGCGCCAAATTGTATTTTCGGTCTACTTCGAATTTTGATTCTTAGCCTGAAATGAACAAAATGATGCTTTAGAAGAATTCTGGTGAAATTAAAAAAAAAACCCTATCAATGTTTTTTTCGATTTGTTCAAATACTCTTCAACGGAAGGAGACAGCAAATAATGCGTCGTAAATAAAGAAAGACTGTAAACTAAGAATTCAAATCATAGATCAATTTACCTATATAGAAATCAAATGAATAATTTTTTTTGAGAAATATGGATATAGATAAAATGTATTAAACCTGCTAACAGCATCATGAATCCAAAAATATGATTTATGCCTTGCTATACGATAGTGTTTCTCTGTTTATTTTAATATTCCCGTCATGTTCACACAAATTCGTGGACTGATGCCTGTTTTCAATTTCGAACGGCATCACCTAATATGATTCCAACCCAATGTTTTTGGTTGGACTTCTGTAAAATAAGGAGAACATAAAAATATACGTTATTCAAGATTTGGCTGCGACGCAAGAACTACAATAAAGGTTCAAAGAAGTTTCTAGAAACATTATTTTCAACGTTTAATAAAATATCATCAATAGTCTAAACTCTAAACTACTGTGTTATTGTTATAACCGGTAGGAAAAAGAAACGAATTTCACATTGAATATTCTTTTATGAATTCAGGTGTCAATTTTGGCGAATTTCGAAACCAGAATTTTAGATGAGTGTAGAAAAAAATTGAGTAAAATCACTTCGTCTTGTCGAAATGTTTTGGGTCCGGTCCCAGTCTTTTATTTTTTGTTGTTTATCTTCTTACACTCAATTTGTTTTTTTTTTGTTTCATTTATAAACATTTAAAAAATGTATGAGGTCTGAGTAGTTTTCACATTCTTTTTTGTTTTTTCTTTTTTTAATTTTATACTTTTTTAAAAAATCTGATTGAATATTTGTATGACTTTAAGAGCCTTAACTGATAAAAAAAATCGTACTTGATAAAGAAAGTGCCTTTATGTTTAGTGCAGTTTTGTCAAAAACAATCAGAAATAACACATTATTTAAACATGACCAATGGAATTGCGTAATTTCGCAAAAATTTTGTTTAAATATTTCATTTTGCGCCTTTATGATTTCTGTACGTTTTTGTGTGCATAGCCCTTGTAGTCTTTCCAGTTGTTCGCTCTATTTGCGCTTGTTTCAAATACATTTTTGCGTTTCTACACTTTTGTTCATCGCTACTTTCGCTTACAATCATTATTGATTGCTATATTACTTGGAACGCACATAAAAGGTAACAAATACATTCATCCCAGAAATTGTATCAAATATTGGAGGGATTGATAAAAATAATTTGATAAAACGTGTTGCATTGTTTAATCATCTGCTAGGAACCTTCTAGATTATTTTTTTTTTCGAAATAGCAATAAACAACGATTCGAGTCATTTTGACCATTGCTTTCGTAGGTAATGCTGGATCGATCGAATAGCCGTGTTTTGACTCATTTCACTGATTCATTCTCGACAGAACCAGTTTGCCTCCATCAAATTCACGGATTTCGAACCTTAAAAGTTGGTACATCGCTCGTTGCGAAAATCGACAAAAAAAAAAACATTGGCGATTTGATTTCATAGTCCAAAGTTCGTTTAATTTGTTTTAAATATCCAATCTATAATGTCTTCGCCGTTCAACCTTTTTACATCAACACATTATTCGTATAGTTCCCAAAAGGCCAAAACATGCATAATAGTCCATAATCAATGGTTCAACTCGTGCGACACACCCGAGATAGCGTCGCCGTTCGGCATGTGCAGAGAAAAATGCAAAAAAAAATCAACCATATTTTGCAGTGCACACATATGCGTCATTATACCTTGACAATTTAGCACATCAATCCCTCCATTATTCGTATAAACATTGATTGCTCTTTGTCCTCGTAGGTTTGCTTTTCATTATCAATTTTTGTAGTCCGACTCTAGCAGTAAACATCTTAGTGGCTTGATAATCGTTATCAGTGCTCGATGCAAATTATTGTCGCGTGTCAGTACGTTCCTTGTAAACTTTGATGTCTATCATAATGTCATTTGAACTATATTAGTCGACCGAAAAAATAATGTAGTATTCACATATACCATTTTAATTAACTCATTTTTTAATAAATTATTTAAGTGTAGGTAAGGTTTGAATAAAAATATCGCAAATTTTCTCAAAAAAATGAAATTTCTTTAAATTCCAATTTTAACGCCTCTTTCACTTCTCGTTATTTTTTTCGCTCGCCTGTAATAGTATGCAGATAATTAAAAATCCGGGCGGCTCACACTCAATTCTCGTAAGTCTAGTGTCAACACGTGAAGTGTCATCTCCGCCCGACGTCGGGTTATTTTTTTTCTCACATTTTCAAATTGTCTTACCACAAACCGGTTCGCCGTGCTGCTGCTACTCCATTGCTTCTTGCAGGGCTTTCGCCAGGCTTCTGTTGATTTGTCCTCCTCATCTTTTCTTGCCATTGATGGTCATGATCCACCTCTTTTATTGTCGGCCTCACGCATTAATATACAAACGTTGTGTTTTGTTACATGCCAATCCATCCCCCCATTCTCTCTCTTCTTAACCCTACTCTTGTGTAGCGTAGTCTTATCAGTAATGTTTTTTTGAGAATGTGCTGATTAAGAAATTCATTCATATTCAATTTGCTCATTTCAGGAGAATGGCTGATTCGCCGAGAACTGCACTTGCCAGTTTTGCTATTTATGCTGCAATACTGTATAAGGTCAACAAGAGCCTCTGGCCGTACATTTTCATTGGATATGTTCTCTATCGCCTTCTCCGCACCGATTTTGCGCAACGCGCACTAAAAACCCTATCAAGGGATTTCACGTAAGATTTCAGTGAATTACAATCATCCTTTCTCACTCTACTGTAGGGGTCTGAGACTTCTTATCAAAGTGAAACGCGAGATCAAGCGTCGGCTGGCATCGAATCGGCCAATTCACGAAATTTTTCTGGAACAGGTTTGCCAATTACGATATCCACCTCATTTCTCCCCTATCGTAATGAAAGCGAAGATCGTCGCAATTAATTTAAATGATTGGATATTTTGAGTACGAAATGTTCATCGCACTTTTCGTATTTCGTTAAATGCCCTTAAGGGGATGGACAGTGAAATGCATTGAATTGCATCAAATCGTAATACGCTGAATTACAGGTGGAAAAACATCCCGAAAAGATTGCGTGTATCGAAGTGGAAACCGGAAAGAAAATCACCTATAAAGATTTGAACGCGAGAATGAATCAGTATGCAAATTTCTATAAGGTATTTGTTGATCGAATGGATTGTCGTCGATGAAAAAGTGAATCAGATAATGTCATTGAAAAAAAAAAGTAAAATTTTCCAGTTTTCCCCTTAAGAATGAGTTTTCGGGTACATTATAAGTTTTTGTTGTTCAAAAAATTAATGCTATGTTAGTTCAGACTGAACAAGAATAATTAAACGGTCTATGTAATTATACGCAATTAAAAAACAATTCCATTCTAGTTGGTATTCAATCTTGGTTTTTGAATACAGTACAACCTAAATTGTGCACTCTATGGCTCGTATTTTTTAATTTGCAATTTAAATTTTTAGAACGAAGGATTCGAAAATGGGGATGTTGTTGCCTTGTTCATGGATAACAGTATCGATTTTTTCGCCATCTGGCTCGGTCTTTCCAAAATTGGAGTTATATCAGCTTTCATTAACTCAAATCTCAAACTTGAGCCACTTGCTCATTCAATAAATGTTTCAAAATGCCGTCAGGTTATCACAATTCCAAACCTTGTTCCAGGTATTTTTCGTATGTTCTATAAATCTTGATAATGGTTTTAATATTACAGTATACCGTGCTGCCGTTGAAAAAGATTTGATCTCTCGAAATCTTCCTGTCGTTTTAGCTAGTGAGGAAAGCGTGTACGATTTGCCCGCTATTAACCAGAGCATTAAGACAATGTCAACATATGAGCCAGATTCAAGAGGAGTTGATTTCCATAGTATGTTGCAAGAATATGTTTCATCAAACTTAAGACGTTTAAGGCGTTCTTTGCTACATTTATACTTCTGGAACCACTGGAAACCCGAAACCAGCCGTCATCAAACATTTTCGGTATAGATCGTTTGCAAATGTTTTCCATAATTGAAATCATTCAGTTACTATTGGATTGCCATGGGAGCGGGAAATGCATTCGGCCTTCGTCCTGATGACGTTGTCTACATCACCATGCCAATGTATCATTCAGCCGCTGGAATTATGGGTATCGGTTCGCTGATTGCTCTAGGAACGACAGCGGTTATTCGCAAAAAGTTCTCCGCTTCTAATTTTTGGAAGGATTGCGTGAAATACAGATGCACGGCGAGCCAGTATATCGGAGAAATTTGCCGGTAGATTATCAATTCGTTAAGGAAATGTTGAAATTTTTTCATTATTTTTTAGTTATCTCCTTGCTCAGAAGCCTTCCGATGAAGAAAAATTGCACAAAGTGCGATTAATGTGGGGAAATGGACTTCGAGCTGAAATTTGGACAGAATTTGTTAATCGGTATGTTCAGGTTCAAAATTATAACGTTTAATGCCTAGAAAATATGAAAAATAAATATAAAATTAGCTCTTTAATAACAATATAAAATATGCACCAGAAACGCGTCAATATCCATTGCCCTGACATTCTTTTCCTTATGAATTTTTTTTTCAAAAATACAAAAAAATCAAGGAAACTTAAGATCGACTAATAATAATGAATATTATTTATAATGATTTATGTCTAAATATTTATAAAAATTGTATGAGACAAGACATAAACTCAAATAATTAATTTTTTTTTGCAGGTTCGGAATCAAGCGCATTGGAGAACTTTACGGCTCAACTGAAGGAAATTCCAACATTGGTAATAAAACGAACCATTATTAAACAATTAACAGATTATTACAGTGAATGTTGACAACAAAGTCGGAGCATGTGGATTTATGCCAATCTACCCGCATATTGGAAGCTTGTATCCAGTAAGACTCATTAAGGTTGACCAGGAAACTGGTGAATTGATTCGTGACAAGGTAAGAATTAAATCAAATTCAATACAGTTCTAATATATTCAAAATTCAGCAAGGATTGTGCGTTCCATGTCGTCCGGGAGAAATCGGAGAGATGGTTGGAGTGATTCGCAATAAGGATGCGCTTCTTAAATTCGAAGGATATGTGAACTCCGGCGACACTCAAAAGAAAATTTATAGGAATGTTTTTAAACAGGGAGATCAGGTATATTTGAAACTAACTACAGGTGTCGGATTAATTGGTTCAATTTCAGTGTTTTGCCAGCGGCGATATTCTCTATTGGGATAAGCTCGGATATCTGTACTTCAAGGATAGACGTGGAGATACCTTCAGATGGAAAGGCGAAAATGTGTCGACAACTGAAGTTGAAGGAATTTTGCAGCCGGTGATGGAAGTTGAAGATGCCACTGTGTATGGAGTCGAGGTGAGCGATCATTTTTGCTATTGTTAAAGTGATTTTTTATATTATTAAATTCAGGTCGGAAAGATGGAAGGTCGCGCAGGAATGGCTGGAATTGTTCTCCGCGAAGGATGTGATGTTGATGTAAGTTATAAAGCAAAATTGTTCAACACAATTTAAATCACTTTCAAACATTGAACTACTCAACGTAATTTTTATCATTGATTGAGAACAGGTTTTCATTAAATTAGGTGCAAACCAATTTCATAGGAACATTAGTTTTCTTTGGGGTGCACCTACTTTCTTATCAATGCCAAATTTTTCAGAAATTCATGGCCGAAATCACTAAGCGCCTCACCGAGAATCTCGCCTCATATGCGGTTCCAGTATTTATTCGCCTATGCAAAGAAGTTGATAGAACCGGTACCATTAACTTGTTCATTCCTTTAATTTGTTTCTTTTTTTTAGGCACATTTAAATTGAAGAAAACCGATCTTCAAAAGGCTGGGTTTGATTTGGATAAATGCAAGGGAGATCGCCTTTATTATTGGTCTGCCGCCGACAAAAAATACGCGGTTCTTGACGAAAAAATGCAGAAAGATATTGAGACTGGGGTTTATAACCGTATTTAATCTAATAATCGTTTAATCAATTATTTGGTGTAAATATGACACGAGTCGAAATTGTTTCCAACCTCACAAAAAAACTAGTCGTTATTTTCATGACTTTATAAATATAGATGTTTCACATACATATATATCTCAAATCAAATGCCATATTTTCCTCATCATTCGAGTATTTTTCCAACAAAGCCTTTAATTGCCACTTCAGTTGCTCAGAATTGTTTATGTTTTTAATTTTTATTGTTTTTATATTTTGCCACTTTCATCATTTTCATCATTGAGTAAACCTTATATAGATAACATTTTTGTAGATAAATTGTTTATTTTACTACGGTTTCTTTTATTAGATTATGAAAAAAAAATGTGGTAAGGCATTTGATGCTGAACTTTATTAATAACTAAGCGGAGCTGGTAATCTAATTTCTCTAGATTAATAAAATCGTAATATTTTCTCAATCAAAATGTGGATTATGGTCTACGATGATTTACACGCTAGTTTAATAGCTGAAGACGGCAAAAACAATGGCTTGGCACCAAATGGAGTTCTGAAATATAGAAGGCAAGTTTTCAAGTTCTAAATTTCTGTAAGTATTTTGAAAGCTCACGTTTGTGTACCGATAATGCACATATCCGTCGCAATCGCCATCCCAGATACTCTGAGTCGCAGTTCTAAAAAAAAGGATTAAGAGATTTGAAATACAAGTGAAATTATACGTGATCCCTTGGCCGGCCTGCTCTGACAAGTAAACTTGCACAACAAATTTGTAGCGCGGGTATTGCAAGTTGACCAATTTTGTTCGAATCGATACGGCGACAGTCTTCGAAAGCTCCTCGACAGTATCAGAATTGAAAGTCTGATCAGCAAGATTCTCGTGCACGGTTTCTTTGATGATTGGAAGGACAACAGCTTGGCGGAACCTTCAAATTTATAATGAGCTTGTTTAAGCGATTTACAAGTGGAAAATATTTTTGAAGACGACTTTTTTCTCTTCGCAATTCTTTTGCTGCGCGACAAATCCCAAGAATTTGTTATGAATTTCCGTTATTGATTGTGAATGTTTAATTACGTTAATCGAAATGGATTATAGCCACAAAATTTTGCAGCTTCAATTCTTCTAGAAAAAAAATAATAAAAATAAAACTCACTTTTGTTCTGGAGTCGGCCGCAACACGAAATTGCGTTCGTCGTTGTGGTTCATTTGCAAAAAGTGAAGTGATTCGGTTTGCACTTCAAACACTCAGAAAATTTTTTACGCCGTGTTACCATGGAAACGCAGCCAAGCAACATGGCAGTAGTGCAAATACGCACGTATAGAATTTTATACACATTTTACATACGTGAAAGATTTATTTAAAGAGATCATGTAAACAATGGGACCAGTGATAAACAAGGAAAATTTGAGATCGATCAATTCATGGAAAAAAAACCCGAAATCGTACAGATCACATTTGCGAAGGACTGCGAGCAATTCACAGGCGTAAACAAAAACAAAAATATGCACAAGTAATAATATATAACAAGTTTGTTTCAAACTGTATGCTCTTCAACGTCGGCTGCTGGATTACTTTTCCCGCAGACCTCTGAATCATCAGCATTCTTTGTAGGCGACGTCTTGCATGCCCCATTATTCTGCTGGGTTGGTGCGCGTCTGTACTCGGCAAATAAGGGGTCCGCCAATAGATCCTCAGCAGTTGGCCGCTTATTCGCATCGTACTCCCAACATTTTAGCATCATATTATAAAACTCATTCGGAATGATGTCGTGATGAAATGGGAGAAGCTCTACAAAAAAAACACCGATTTGTGATTATGCGGTTTTTTTTAACGTACGTTGGACATGATGTGACAGCTCCTGGTTTGAAAGATGCTCATATGGAACTTTGCCGTACGTAAATATTTCCCATAATGTGACTCCCAGAGACCTAAATTCGTATTAAAATCCCTTTATTTTCTCAATAATCAAGGCAATTTTTACCAGACGTCAGACATATGATCGAATTTTTGCCTTCGAATAGATTCAGGTGCAAGCCATCTCAAAGGAATGGCATTTTCTCCAAATAACGGATAATAGCTCCTATCGCAGTAGAGTTGTTTTGACATTCCAAAATCAGCGATCTAACAGATTGTTGTTAATTATTGCATTAAAAGCTGAAAACTAAACCTTTACAATAATTGGGGGTCGGTCTAAAGAGGAAATGATTTTTTGATCGTCGTCTCCGGACACCAAAAAGTTTCTGGCCGCAATATCGCGATGCACAATTTGCTGCGAGGCCAAATAGCTGACAGCGGTGATCACCTGAATCAAATTGAAACGAGATATTCTTGATGATCATTTACATCAACACATATTTTGACAAGTTCTTTGAGCAGCAATGGCGGTGGAAATTGATTGTATCCGTGACCTTTTGGTGTGCGATTCCGTAAATATGAAAGCAAATCGCCGCGATTCATCATTTCGAAGACAAGCACGAGATGATTTCTATCCATCATAACACCATAGAATTTAACAATATTTGGATGCTCTAATTTCGATGCAATTTTTGCTTCTTTCTCGATGTCTCCAGCAGCATCGGGTCTTAGTGTTTTAATGGCAACTGGTTCATTTGTTTTGTCCCAAATACCGGAGTAAACATCGCCGAAGGCTCCCTTAAAATTATAATTGTATATTTTTGCTTAAGTGATAGGAAGTTTTTTATCGATCTAACTGAAATGCCCCTATATTCAAATTTTAAGTCTTGCGAAAAATTCGCCTGAAAATCATCTATTTTGAGTTTAGGGAAAAAACGGAAAAAATTTTAAAAAAATTTGAGATGAAGCTTATTTTCAAAACCATCACATACCCTGCCAATAATTGATTTAATTCGAACATTACTGCTATTGATAAATGGAATAACTCGATTAACGTAGTCTAGAGCAATGATGGGCGTTTGCTCTTCTAAAAACCAAAAAATAAATCGAATCGTTATCAATTGAAAGATATTACCTAATTTTAACAACGTTTGTTCGGTTTCATTACTTGGTCTCCTAATTGAAGGTGGATTTCGAGTAGGCGCAGGAACCTGGAAGAAACAGATGAATTTGAAAAATTTACAATTTGGTAGCATTTTTTTGCTGTGCGAAATTGATTAAATCTACAAACCTCTTCTTCTTCCTCTTCTTCTTCTTGTTCTTCTTCCTCTTTTTCTACTGCTACTACTTCGACTCTCCTTTCTTCTTGTAGTTGAATAACGGGTACTCGCTTTGGCTTGCGCATGCCAAATAAGTAAATTCCCAAGGTTAACAAAACGGCGAAGATGAGGAACACCCAGATAACTGAAACGATGGTGCTCAGATGTGACGCGATATTCGGCTCAGCAGTGGTCGTTGTCAACATGTGCCAAGGTTTTTTAGTAATAATCGACTGAAAATGTGCAATTTTTGAGTAAATTCCAAATGGACGGTATACACTCGCATCATAAGGACCCGCGTGATTGATGAAATGCGTTTTCGTCGTGCATCCAGAAGGTGTGCATACGGTAAAACTGGCATTGCCGTGAACGAATCCAGTATCTTGATGAGGATCGGAAAACATTCGCAGAAGCACTTTTAAAGAATTCCTATTCCCGTAGTCGCGAACAATAAAGTTTTTGAAATATCGATGGTCCTTATTAGCTTCTATCTCGTGTGTTTCAGTTATATTCAAATCGTGCTGAAAAACTTTAAATGAGCGCAATATCACCACGGAAATAACACACCCGAGTAATGGTCAAATTCATTGGAGATATTGGATGGGCGCGAATTCGAAGCTGATCAAGTCCTGGATCCTGCCGCATTTTTGGGTAAAACGTTAGGACTGGAGGAGTGGGCACAAGAATCTAAAAAATAATCAAATATGCACTTGTAAATTATTCTGCCTTAAATACTTGAAATGTTTGATACTTAAAGTTGAGACAATGGTAGCATATGAAGTAGACATATCTCAAATCGCGATTGGTGATATTTCTGATAAAAAGTTCGGCGTGAGTTTCATTGACACGTTCGACAATCTCCCTCGTATAATCCTCATATTTTGCGTCTTCGAACGTAAAGTATTGCCTGCAATAATAGAACACTTATAAACTCGCGCGCCCTAATTCAATTTTTTTTTCACTTTTTCGTCCATGTCTTGTTAGTGAATAATCCGTGAATTTCAATAGAAATGTGTATGTCCTCTCCAATTTTCGGCTCGTATCGCGTTTGTTTTGTGACAAGCTCATTAAAAATACAATCCGGTTTGCATTTGTAGAAATGATCGGGAATGCCATCCATTCCAGGGAATCGTTTCAGCGTCGCCCAGTGATTGAGACATTCGCAGCTCAACGGACATTCTCTTACGTATAGATTCTTCATATTTCGAGTGTAGATCGTTTGCCAGTCTAAGTGCTTGAGAACGCATTGGTTTAAAGCGAAACCCTTGGCATTAGGGAATGCGACAACAAGTTCACCTACGACGCTTGTCACTGGGCAGAATATTTCTACCATTGCGATATTTGAAAATGAAACGTTGCCAAAATCGAGGGTGTCATTTGTGCAATCCTTGATGTACAGATAGTAATACTGGTCGTCATGGAATCTTGTGTCATCGGCGAATTCTTGAATACTATTGCATATCGCCGTGTTGCCATATTTGTCAACGCATTCCGAATTTGAATTACCAACGAATAAGAGCAGAAATAAGAGTATACCAGCACGTGTGACCATCAAATTAACGGCATCGAGTGGTGCCGTTTGAATGGTGGTGAGACTATTACGAATTTGGGTGTCGCCAATTGAGTCGGTGTTGCATAAGGCGGTTTTCTGCGCGGCTCCGCGTTCTTTGCCGTCGGTCAGGCTCCACGACCGCTTAGATCTCTCGCTCATTCTCGAGCTGCCGTCGCAACTACTCCTTGGTGATTTTCCACCCGGCGCCTCGCATAAAGTTCGCTGCGTCTTTTTGTGGTTTCGCCGCTTCTGCGGGCCCACCATGGAACCTGCAAAATCGAAATAAATTATTAATAAACAACAACAACCAAAAAAAATTACGGAAATAACAAGACGGCAACAGAAATAAGCGATGAATTTGAGAAAAAAAAACGAAGGCGATTTGAGAGTCGCCGTCAGAAATAAAAATCAACACGAGAATCAGAAATTCGCACTCATATTTGTGATTTATGCGCAAAGAGCTTTATAGATTAAAAATTGCTCTTGATGTCGCACAGTGATTTTAAAACTTGAATAACACGATATTTGTCACGTTTCTTCTTTTCTCGGCACCCTGTTGCAAAAATAACTAATTGGTGTTATGGACAACAAGACTTTGAAGAGAGTAGTTAAATGAAAAAGTTGCGCCCCCCCCCCTCCGAAAAGGACACGAGATATGCGAGAAAAGTTTTGTCAATACTAATAATTTTAATGACATTCTAGACTTTCAAAAATGTATTTTCTTCTTTCAAAGTGTACATAAGTGCCTTCATAGATCAGTATTCAAAAAGCATGAAAAACATATAACCAAATGTTCCCTAAAGTTTGCTGAAAAAATGTTCAACATGGTAATTATCCAAACATATTTGCTCAATGGTATATTATTTCTAAAAGCATGCCAACGAAATATTAAATTATTATTTTTTTTATCGAACCCACCTCACGCGAAAAATTGCTCATATAAAATGTCTAGAAGAATTACATGTGAGTGTGAGAATCACACGCGGTGGTTTAAAAAAAAATGATTAGAACTATGCATAATTTTTGTAAATGACTTATCAAAAAATTTTTTCAATAAAGCAAATTATATTACCATTTCAAAGAAAACGAGTACCTTTAATGATTGTGCTTCGTCGTATTTTTTCTTGGCGGTAAATCAAATTTCGATTTAAACAGTGAAAGTTCGAGTATCGTGCTACGGATAACCTGCTTAACAAACTCACCATAAATCGGCGCCAGGTGTTCGTTTTTTTTGCAAATGTAGAAGTAAAATTTAGCACAATTTCCACACATTGAAGATAAGATAAATTGGTCTTGCCGTTTTGCTAATCAGAAATGAATGAAACGATCTATGGAATCTTGAACGAAAGTTTCAGCAGGAGAGTAGATTAGAAAGGGGTTTATAGGCAAGAAATTTCGATAACTATATTTTTTTTTTTCGAAAACAGGATCAAAACGTCACAAACGAAGCAGAGCCGTTTTTGGATAATCCGTAAACTTGATAGAAGATTACGCGTAGTGTTGTGAGCTCATTCTTAAAAGCTTGCATAGATTTTGCTTGCGATTTGTTTGCTTTTCATTTATTTCACAATGAGAAGAGTTTGAAACGTGCATCAAAATATAAATAATACAAAAAAAGGCATGACAATCATCTCGAGGTATTGCATTTATTTAATCTCTCATGAATGTGCTTCCCAAAAACTTCCCGTCAACAAGGCGGTTGCTAAGCGAGAATTAGTTATAGCTCAAATGCTTGAAAAGTGGTATCAGGGAAAAGTCACCAGCTCTTAAAGGTTTTGCCGTCTCACTTCGCTAACCAGCCTACACTTTTCAATAATTTGTTGTTTGACATACACCCATTGTGAAAATTGATCACCTGATGGCTAATTAGCATTCAATGGTAATTGGAAGTTCACCGATTTTTTGATGTTTTAAATGTTGATGGAAGAAAATGTGTTAGTTATAGAAACTGCAAAAATCGGTGATTCGGCATCAATAGGCTGCAGGTATTATAAATATAGTCACCTGCGGACAGGTGCATTAATTGGTGTAAATAAGTTTGATTATTTCTGATTTGAGCAATTTTAAATGGCTCTGCGGGATTGTCAAATAAATATTTGTAGCGGACAGCAAAAAAAAAAGAACGAATGTGCTAAACAGCTTAGAAAATTGATGAAGGATAGATTAAATATGTGAAGAAACTTATTAAAAGAAGAGCGAATCGAAAACACGAAGCCTCACGTTCATTGCTGTCCGAAAGGATGAGAATGTGGCACATGAACGTGTACGGCACAAAATGTAACATGCTCGAGACTGATAGGTGCGAATTCGGCTCTGCTGAAATCAAAAGTTTTGGGTACCTGACAAAATGAGCCATGTCCATAGACGCCAGATGAATATAATCCGCCTATCATAATGCCGCCACTTTTCAAGTAAACGCACGGAATATATGGTGCTTGGCAGGGCTGCCAACCATCGTAATTACGCCTCAGCCTATTGTTTGGGCTTTTACTACATATTTAAAGAAATCCGTCTCAATTATTTCCTTGGCGTTGATTTTTGTAAAAATGATTCAAACAAGGGAAAATCGCCCATTTGCTCGAAAATGAGCAAATTTGACACAAAAGTAAAAGTGTTGTGAGCATTTTTAACGTCAACGATGTAAAAGTTCGACATTTTGACTAAAAAAAAAAAACCAACTGAGAAAAAGGTATGGGAATGGGAAAACCACGCTTTGAATATATTGTCAAACTTGCTATAGATTTTATTTAAGACAGTGAAAAGGAATGTTCGAAAATAATTTCCTTAGAAATCAAACAATTATGAGAATAATTTAGTAACAAAATAATTAATAAAATAATAGTTTGTAATGTTTCGCTATCAGCGTTGAACGTCATTACGCTTACGTGTTAGAACAATTGGCATACGCTTACGTATTGTTGTGTAGACGTAAGAAATTGTGACTTACTTAAAACAATTCGCTATGCTATGGATTATTTGGCGGAATACTTTGGAAAAATGCACAAAATTCAAATAAATAATGTTTAAACTTAATTCTGAATATTCATTAAAAGAATACATGTGCATGAGCATCAAATGGTGAAAACGGCTGAGCATCTGTTTAATTTTTTGCACTTTGAACGCACTTTCATTATCGCTGTGGTGTGAGTGTGTGTGTCCTCGCGAAAAAAAATGCTCAAAAGCTCGAGATCATGGAGTAAATATAGCACAAGCGCAAAATGTTTCAAAACATGGCTGTGCCTGAATATGGACAAATTATGAAGAACGTGAGGCTCTGATGGTTGATGTTTCAGGTAGAAAGAATGGGCAAAGTACTTCATACATTGCGCGGATATTTAATCCTCGATACCAACATTAGCGGCTCAACGGAAGAGGAATGCGGCGCGAATGCCGCAAATTCTGTATTAGTGTGGCACCCATTAATGGGCAAAATGAAAGCGGACTCATTTTATCAATATATATGCTAAAGAGTTTGCGTTTCTCCAACTAAATTTAAAATTATCTCCAAGGAATTCGAAACAGACAATATAATTAATGTCATTATTTTTGTAGGGGTATTGCACGTACGCATGTTTTCTTTGAGTTTTGCTGTGATATTTAACAAAAATCACATGGTTTTGGCGATTGACAAATCATATCAAAATATTGAAAATGAAAAACAGACTTTAAACTCGGCGAAGTATGAATATCCTGTTGACCAGAATTAATGAGGAGCGATGATTCGGATGAAGAGGAGATATTCACATTATGCTTTACTGAATGAAATGTCATTACTAAAAAAAACATTTTGAGTTTAAAGGTTATAAGCTGAAAAAAATTAAGTGCTAAAATTATTCCCCTCCCCTCCCTTGTCATTAAGATAAATAAGAACCAAGCACTAAATTTTGAAGAAACTTTCTGGAAAATAGCATAAAAAATTCAAACTATTTTTTCTATGAAAATATCAGGAAATGACAGAGCCAAATAGGAAATTATATTACAAAATCGTGAAGAAATTCAATGTTTAAAGGTTGTGTTTATCACGTTTAAAAATTATGCTATTTGCTTATTTTAATAAATTCTTTCAAGAAAAAAAACTGTTATTAGTTGGCTCTAACCAACGCATTCATTACCAATTTCTCATTGGAGAATTTCGTTTTTAATGTTATCCTTATTCCAACTATTCTGTTTTTCAAAAGCAATAATAAAATAATGACAAATTAGGTACAAACAATAATAATCATCAGACTTGTTAATTATTTATCATCAATTCTTGGGATAAGAGTTCTGTTCTCAATACTATCACAAGCTACGAAATATCTTGTGGTTATTAATACGTTATTTCTTAAAACATACACTCCTGGGTCAGCAGTGGCATTGAAAAATTATTTATATGAGCTGAAATTTGTTTTATTGACTTCCTTGTATAAAAACTGGTTGTCATGATTCAAAAATTGCGTTTCTAAAATTTTCAAGTTTTTAATATATGAAGGAATTAATTTGTTGGAGTTTTTTTTTTTTAATAAACTTCAGTAATATTTTGAAATTTATATTACAATAAAAAATCATAAGCATTTTATG
This sequence comes from Caenorhabditis bovis, assembly GCA_902829315.1. Taxonomy (NCBI): domain Eukaryota; kingdom Metazoa; phylum Nematoda; class Chromadorea; order Rhabditida; family Rhabditidae; genus Caenorhabditis; species Caenorhabditis bovis. The sequence continues at coordinate 2,471,091 of CADEPM010000002.1, forward strand.
ATATAATGCGGAAATATGTATATTTGTATAAGCATTGCCATAAGACACACTCATAAATTTCAATCTTATTGTTTTTTTTTTCACGTCACTGAAACTTAATCAAGCTTAAAATGAGTTCATACAAGTGCAACAACATACCTAACGTCTTCCATTCTTTTACCAATTACAAATTCAAACAGGAAAAAAAGAGCTCTTTTCGGAATAATAGGCTCAACAACAAAAAAAGAACTAAGAATGAGGGCCCGTGTGCAGCGGCTCAGAAATGTTTGATACATTCTTTTGACATGCCATATTGGAATATCAGCGTTTTGAAACGAACTATTGAAGACTACGCACGCGTTGTTAATATAGTAAAAGATGTTGAGAGCGTCATAATCGCATGCCCACGAGCTGAACACAATAAAACATTGGTCGTCTTTATTAATTAGCATTAAACTTTCTTCAGAGCCCTTTTCCGATATTTTCTATATTCAGGAAGTGTGCTAAATTTTATAAAATTTCACGTACATTTTGATGTTTGGGTGCGTTTCTATTTCTCTTACTTTATGAGAAATATATTGAAATAATAAACTTTTAAGAAAACAATTAAAATTAAAACCTTTTCACAAAAGAAGGTAAAAACGAATTCGAAGAAGGTTTCAAAACAAGCCAAACAATTATTATAGTTTTGTGTGATAAGTAATGCTAATGCTTTGAGAATATTAGTTGACGATCATCTTAAGAATCATCAAACTGCCTTTGGCTTCTATTATGTACTCCTTAAAAATTGTTTCACGAGCTTCATTTATACAATTACTACTATAACACGACAATTGCAAGTCAGTAAAATGAATATGTATGCTGATATGGTATGCAAGAATTGGGACCTTTCTAAAAGACTGAAGGGATGATGGAACGTAAAAAAATATAAGAGATTTCAAAACAAATATGTGTTGATTATGATAATTGGAAAATCGTGGTTTTCTACCCAGTAGTTGACCGAATTCACATTTATTCACTTACTTTAAATTATAAATTATGCAAGAAATTGTAAAAACATGAGAAAGATGCTAAAGTTGAAAAGGATGTAACCCATTTATATTATTTCACACGTAGACCGCTGCGGGCGATGAATTACATCCAAGAATTTTACAAAGCCATCGGAAACGGTATTGCGGGAGAACGGTGACGGTGATTAGAGGATTTAGAATCTAAATATTGCCAATCGCCACAACTGCTCCGGATTCAAAAAACGACCTACCGCATTCAATGAAACAAAGTATAGGCAAGTCCAAGAGAATAAGATATTCATGCAGCTGATTTCATCAGAATCCTGAAAAATACAGCGTGTTGATTCACGTCACGTTGAATTCCGCCCACTCTCGGGATTATTTGCCGTTTGATATTGTAAAGTCGGTATGGCAGCAAAGTAGCAACGGTGAAAATTGTCGTCATAAAAATGAAGTAAAATGTTCGGAGACGAGAAGCCAACGCATGTGAAGAGCTTCCGTTCTCTAAAATTTTGTATTCATTTTTTTAAATCGACTGGATTCCCAGAAAATCGTTACCATCAGACAGTTTTGTCCTATGGGATGAGACCACTTTCAGAATATAGATTGCTACGAATAATGATGTAAGGCTGGGCGCAATACAAGCAGAAACCTAAAATTTCATTCATATCGTGTTGATGTCATATCAATTTTCAAGTCACATCAATCCCGTAAAATTCAGAAGAAGATTTCATTCTGATCTTCGTCTCAAAATATCATCATTTTGAAGTTTTTTGTTTTAATTGCTTACAGATGTGAAAGAGCACCTGAGTATCTTTTACTTCAAGAAAACCCTGAACTTTTTCAATTATTTTCAAAATCTCTTAACAAACTTATTTCTAATTTGCTAAATATGATACCATTCATAGGAATTTGAAGTAGGAAAAAACTTACCGTAAATACAATATACATAACTACTTTATTTGGAAGAATCATTAGTTGCCTACAGTCTTCTTCGCAGCTAAAAAGCACGAAATTTAGTTCTATCAAACAGTTACAGTAATTCTTGCCTGAAACATTCCAACCACCAGCATAGGGTCACAAAAACGAAGCACCCAATCCAGACAGCAATAACAATTGAGACACCTTTTGACGACGTCATCATATTGGTGTACCTGAAATGGCGATCCCGAATTGCTGTTAGAATAATCCTATTTCTTTTTTTAGTTCATTCCTAGACATTATATATTAAGAAGATCAAAAATTGAGTTATTGTGAGTGGATTATCGCCAATGTTTGAATATTCATAATCGCAGCTCGATTCCAAATATCAGCATATTTACGGCGTAAACAGATAGATATAATGATGTTCACGTTTTTCACGCTAGCGCAAATCATTAGGCAATTGTCAACAAAATTTGGCGCTATTATTATTGGTTGAAAAAAAACATACCTCAATGGAAACTTGAAATAAAGCAGCTTATCAGCGTTGAGAAGAATCAAACTGGCCGAAGAAGCACTTAATCCGACCCACGTGAGAAACTGAAAAAATTCATATTATATTATTAAGAAGTATTTGGGAATATACGTGTTGAAGAACGTTGATCCATAATGGAGGCTTGATAATTTCTTGTTCGCGAAGTTGCTCGATGGGATAGCAGAAGCCTAAAAATTGTTTTAACAGTTGAAGAACATTAATTGCAAAATAATTACTAGTTAATAATAAATCTCCAAGTGTCATACTCAAGAGGAACAAATGGAGACATTCATCACCGGTAGCTTTTCGAATGTTTTTGACAGCCTTCGTGAGGACATAAACCTGAAAATCAAAATTTGAATTTTTGACAACAATTAAAAAATGCTCAAAGATCTGTTGTAATGCAATAATATTTTTATTATTATTGTCGAGTCATAAATATTTTTCTTTCAAAACGAAAATAAATCGCGAATTATAACTTTAAAGGATCATTCACACCATATTACTACATGGTTGGAATTTCGAAAATCGACAAATTGCGAAAAGAAATGTTTCGATATTATTGAATTAATACAACATTTTGAAATAATTAACTTTCGAATAAAAATGTTTGAATACCTGTAAAAACGTTGAGAAAAAACAGGAAACCAGTAGAAAATATTCAAATGACCGAAGATAAGCATCCATAACATCCAACGTCATAAACTGAAAAAAAGCGACTTGGTTACCGTAAGCCCTTGTCGTCTTACCGCAGTCTCCGTGCACACATAATCGTCTTCAAATGTCTCGTTTTCAGACATTTCTGAAAATTTTTTCATACAGCTAACTCGAAAACGGAAAACAAACTGCAATGTAGTAAAACATAAAATTTGCCTAATACTGGTGCAACGGAAATTATTGGGGGACGCCGTTTATCTATAATTGAAATGAAGTACGCCCATTGTCTATTTTTGGAAGTGATATGAGCGTTATTAATAAAATGAAAATGAAGGCAAAATGAATAAAGATGATAGAAAATGGCGGATGAGGAATTCCTATCCAAATACAATGTGCATGTGCAAAAGGGTACAAAAACAAATGAAATGAGAAAAAAAATACATTCACATATATATCGGCGAGAAGCACACGATCGCAAAACGTATACGCCGGAAAATTATAAGGTGTCCAATTTTTTTCGCTTGCAAATTTCTCACCATGTATCGCGGAAAAGAAGACCAAATGAATAAGTAAAAATCAGCGCTGGACAATATGAACTCCCAACAGAATTGAAAGATTAGTAACTTGATTTTATACGAACTCGTTTCTCAACATCACCAAATTGCCTTTAGATTTTTGAATATTGAAGGATGCAATTAACTCAATTTGGGTTCAATCCAAAGAAGTTGGCAACTATTTTTTTGAAATTCTTCCGAGATTGCAGCCTTATTGGCTTAATTTCGATGGGGGTTGAGTGACTAATGTATTGTTTCCAAAGCCTACAAGCTTCATGTGTTTTTTTCTTTTCGAGAAGTGCACTTTATTGAATTTGTGCTTGCTTCGCAGTTAATGAATACCTTTCTCTGGTAGAAGTTGAATTAAATGAACCGACTGCTATTTTTGCGCACACATACATCATACTCAAAAAATGAAGAGGAAGCAAAAAGGCAGTTGGCTGAATATGGCGCGAGATGAATGACAAACCAAAGAAAGAATCGCAGTGATTTATCTTGAATATGAAAGGATTCTCGACGTGTGGCTTTAATTTCATCGCTGCGGATCCTATTAACAGCATAACCTACCTGGAGGGAGCAGGCAATTGATACGATGACGACGGAGAAACAATGTGGCATGCAAGATTGACTAGGGAAAAAAAATTAGCGAATTGCACACGCACCGACGCTCACACAATGAATGAGTGAGCAGTGTGGGAACTACAGGGATAATACAAATTTTCATATTTATTTGAACACAAAAATGTGCCGAATTACTGGAACAGCATCTCTCCCTTGACATTTATTGTTTTCAAGGGCCTGTATTGATTTCAAAGAATGAGATAAATAAGATTTGCCCTCATCCTTCATCTGGTTTCTGATCAATGCGCGACTTCCGATAAGTTAATGTCGATTTCACACGCATTTCATCCCCCCTCACCCACATTATTCACAAAAAACAACGAGATGAGTGCAATACAATAAGATTGAAATGAAATTGCGGAGCTCTCGTCCAAGGGGCATTTAAAAAATGAAAAAAATAGAACTATAAAAAAATAAAACATTAGATAGAACTGTCAAAATCTCTTTCATTCGAAAAGTAATTTCTCTTAGGAATAATTTTTAGCTACATCTTTCTCGTTGTACGGCACACTTATTTCAACTGTTTAACTCGAAAAAAATTGTAGAAACATACGCCAGTTCCTCTATTGGCTAATTATCTTAATTATTTAGGCCTGACAGTATATAATTTCTTATGATTTCTTATATGATATTTTTTAAATAGTAAATATCATTTATGTCTAAAATGAACGGAATGACCTCTAAAGGGCAAAAAACCTGTTGCTCCCTGCGAGACCTTAGCAACAGCGCATGCGCGTAAATATACCCGCGTAGAGCAGTCATCTAACGGTAAAATTATATTATTAGGATGCGCGCTTGATGAATAGAATGTAGTTTTGGTACTTCTTATGTGTAAATTGATTTCACAAACTTGATCTCATTTTCTTTTTATTGTCGTATTTGCAAAATTGCCAACAATTGCTCCTCCTCTTTCGGTGTCGTAAATCGACACCTACATGAGTCACTAGAAAATGCTTAACTCGCAAATTTTTAAAGCACACTAACTGACACTAAAAAAGGCATTGCTGCAAAACTTTAAATTTTTGAGAATCATAATAATTATATGGTTTGATATTCTTCTGACGAAAAGATATTGGATTAAACCCTAATTATGGGCAAATGTCACAATTTCCCACATGAACTGGCGAACTGAATCAATGTTTTTTTTTCTGAGAAACAACTCTCAATTATCAGAATAAGGTGCCCCTAGATTTAAAAAAAAACACATTGAACAGATAGCAAATTTTGCGCAATTAATGTGAAGAAGCTCAAATGGGAAGGATTTGTGAGAAAATCAATCGTATCCAGACATGGCGGATTACAAGGGATTTAGGAGGAGAAGAATCGGTATAAGACCTGAATTTTACAGACGCCTCGGACAGGAAAATAAGCGCAAAATAAAATGAGGAGGTGAAACGCGTGAAATTTTCAGCGGATATTTCGAATAAGCGAGAAAACGAGGGAAATGATTCAGAGCGTTTTTGATACGAACGGATGGTGTTGTGCGAACATAAACGGAATGAAATGGATTTCATGACATACATATACATTTGGTTAAAATACAAAATTGATCGAGAAGGTGGGCGTACAAACTGACAAAGCATTACGAAAAACGAGAACAAACGTCAGAAAAATTTGTTCGAATTTGAGTAGCGAGAATACAAAATGATTGCATGTGCTTTCACGTGGCGCATTTGACCTTAAAATTTTAATAGCGCGTTCTCAAAAATTGAAATACGATTTAAGATAATTATTCTCATAAGGATACTAGTGAATCGTGGAACAAAAGTGGCATATTCGAATTTCTAATTACAGCGTTTAAGATTCACAACAATGGAGGGGGTTGCCGTAGATGCTTTTTCCAAGTTGTTTCTTATTGCCAACAACTATTGTTTCATGGCTCATTTTCTGACTTGGCGTGGCTCGTCGCCCTAAAACTCGCGGAAATGATGAGGCTTCTTAATTTTTTCATTTCGCGCAGCGTCGAAATTCCATTCCGCTACTCATCCGCACATCATCCGTGTTTCTATTTTGAACATGCCCGATGGAAAAGCACAATAAACAAAATGCACGAAAAAAAAAACACACACACACACATCCACAACAAATATACATAGAACAAAAATGGAAACCCCGTATGAGAAAATATTTCGGGGCAATTTTCGGATAATATCGCGGCGTCGATTAAAAGGGAAAATCGGACAAAGTGACATTAGAAAAAAATAACCAACACACACACACGCACAGATTGCAAAGTTGCAAGAATTGGATCATCAAAAATCCATCGCAGCATTTTTGCTTCTAATGATTAAATAATTTATGAATTTTTTTTCTGATATTCGCGATTAATCCGATCATGGTCGACGAGAAGCGTCGGAATGAGTGAAAGACGCCCAAATAAAGTGTGACAATAATTCGATTTTGGTCAGGAATCCCATATATCAAACATGTTTCATTTTTTTGTATTAAAAAGGTGCCAATAATCCAATTTGTCGGCGGGTAGATTAGAAGTCAAAATTGAAAGATTACGAATTTCTATACGACTGGGTGAAGATGAGTAGAAGACTGGATCAACTTTTTAAAAGATTGATGAGTATAGACATCGTAAAATATTATAACAATTGAACTTTCCCACATTTCTTAGTATTTTATTTAAAATCAGTTTAATGTAGATTAATCCAGCGTCAAATCGTAGAAATCTACAATTTTGCTGTTCACACTACACATTACATTACGGTAAGACCTTATTATTGAAAAGTCAAACATTTATGGGAAAAGATTGAGAAGAGTGCGTCCAAAAATAGCAATCATATAATTTGCCGAGTATCGCAAATTGACACCGCGACACTCAGCAAAAAAACTCACTTTAGATTGGAATTGAAAAAGAATTTTCATAGCAGAAATATGTTTTAAAATCTGAATATCTGAACACACACATGTTGCGTGAAAGGCTTCAATCTTTTTCGCGATTTACTGATATCAATTTCATTTTGAAATTCTAAATTTTTTATTTTAACCTTTCGCCAATAAACGTTTAAAAATTCATTTTCTTTTGCCAAGCAACGCCCACTTCAGGCGAATCTTTAGTATCTGAAATTTGACCTACAAGGCAATTTCTGATTTGATGAAGTCAAAGTATAAACAAAATGATGGAGAAAAACATTATTATTCAGCAAATCTATTGAGAAAAAAAAGGAAAAAATTGATTAGTTGTTGTCCTAAAGAATTTCAAAAATAGTACAATGCACTGATAATTAGATTGCCTCTTAAATGTATGATATGAAAGCAGGTCGCTAAAGATACTAAGAATTTTAGCCGCAATTTTGTATAGAAAAATACTTATATTCATTTTAGTCCTACTTGCAAAGGTTTCAAACTTGGAAAAGTGAAGACTTGCCCTTTTTCAAAAACGCCAATTTCTTAAGAATAATGACTACATTGTGAGATTTGAGCGTTCTTCATTGAAATGAAGGGAAAAAAGATTACATATATTTTTTTTGTCATGACTCTCCTTTATTTTCTTTGAGCCAATCACATCAGCTAACCGTGTTTATTTAATTTCCGTTACATCTTCTTTCAACATGCATATTGTTGTGTGAGAGTATCATGAAATTAAATGAAACACTACAACCTACTGGCCTTGAGTCGTCCGATCATCATTTCTTAGAATTTTATATTTTCAACATGTATATTTAATGTGGGAACTATTGAAATTCTTGAGTTACTTTGAGAAATGAATAATCTCAGTTTTTGGACCCCAAAGCACACAGTACAGAAAATGCGCTACATTTTTCAAGAAGAAAAAACCATGTTAATTTTGCGTATAGGAATCGCTGATAATCTTGGAGCACAAATAAGCTCTCGCGTTTTTTTTAATTCTTTAACCGAATTGTGCAAAAAAAATTTGCAGCAAATTTCTTGCGGTGCGTGTTTATTTGATATCGTATTAATCTCCGGAGAAAATTTGACCTATGAACTGAATAGACGGATTAAAGAAAACAACGATGCTTGAAGGAGAAACGTGACATTTGGAGGAACATATATAAGTGTTCAATGTCAGAATACGTGTGTGTAAACATAAGGAATTTGGAATATGCAGAAAATAAAATGAGAAGGAGATCATATTAAAAAGAAAACACCAGCTTAACAAGAATGTGAATTAGGTGAGGTACAACTATTTGTTGTTCATACATGCATTAATAAGTTAAATTATACATTACAGAATTGAGAGGTTCACATAATAATAACAATAACTATTCGACTGTTTCATGTCTTCAACACAAAAAAAACATCTCTTTCAATTCTGAAAATCAAAAGCACACCATCTGATTTCTTATTTTAAAAATTGATCCCAAACCATTCTATAATAATTATAGGTTTGTTAATGCTAACACAAAACCAAGCTGATATAAGTCCCGACCGATCAAGTTATTCGACTTCAGTTGTGTCGAAATACTTGCTGTAAACATCTCTAATTTTTATTTTCAATTTGAAATTTTATTTGATTCTGATATTGACAGCAAATTTCAAGAATAGTTCTAGAAGCAAACATGAGTGGACATAGAATTCTAGAACAAGAATTTTAAGAAAGTCTGTTATTAGTTATCACGCGACCTATATAATCAAGAAACCTTATACTGATAGTTATATTTAGAAAGACAATTCGTATTATAATATTAGAGGAAAAGGAAGATAATCAAAATACATACAAAATGGTGTGGTCACAACTGAAATTAGAATAATTAAGGGGTTATGGTTTACTATAAGAACACACAAACATAACGATTACTAATCAACAATATTTACTATAAGTATATTTAATAAAAAAATATTTTTTCAAAAATTTAAAATAGAGTTCGTGTCCATAGGAAAATGATACCTCTGAGGACATGCGAGCTACTCGAAAAAAAACTCGAATGTCCGATTTTTGGGAAAATCGTTTTGCTAAACTAAAACTTCTGGGAATGAGAGTATAAACTGGGCATCTATAATGCAACTACTAAAATACTTGGGCTTGAATTTTTTTAGCAATATACCGCGGTGTATAAAAGTTTGATTTTCACGAGGAAGTTTTACAACTTTTTCTTTAAAATTGATGATTCATATAAATAATATTGAAAACAAAATTTGAGAAAATAAAATTTAATTAAGCGCAGACATCAGCAAACACGATGAGAATTGCTTAGTCAAAAATTTCGGAACATTATTTGAACTAAGCAAATCGTAGGTGATAATGATTATGTCATTTAGATAATATCTAGATATTCCATGATTCACAATGTTATTGTAAACTGAAAATGGATACAATACAAAAATTTGAATTTGCGATAAAAATAGATCCAAAAAAATGATAGATGCGATATTTTAGAATTCAATATTACTCGAAGATTAAGCAAAGTTCAATTTCTTTCATATGTGTAGTAAAACCACGGGACATTATGAAAAAAAATCTGCTGCATGCAATGTTGGAAAACGAAACGAATATTCATATAAATACTTAATCCCATCAACAGGCAAGATTTTCTCTCCGCACGCCGTCTTGTCTTAAAAAAAGTTTCTATGAGCATCTAGGGATTACATAAAACGTTTTCAGAAAAAGAAAGATGAGAAGCCACGTAAAATGAAACAATAATGAAGCATCCAGGAAACGACAACGAAAAAAAAATGGTATGCGCGAGAGTATTATGCCAAAAATAAAGTTAAATGTGGGGGTGAATGGAGATTTATTGGAAAAAAAAACGATCATCCACGAGTTATTCACGAGAATGAAACTGTTATCTAGAAATGAGAACGGATTGCAATAAATTGAGGATTATTTATAACTACGTAATAATTCTAAATATGGTTAATCGGGCATCCAGGCTTCTCTGAATTTCATTGAATTCTCCCACAATAATGCTGATGTCGCATGTTGGTGGTTTGATAATTGAATTTTGGGGGTCATCCAAGATTTGAAGTTCAATTTTGGATCATAACCTTTCATAAAAATGTTTAGTAGTAATTCTTTCATCTTGATTTTTTTTTCAAAAAACTCTGTAAAATTATATTAGCTCTGAACTGAAGTTTAAAAAAAAGTGAAATTATAATTTTTTTCTAGTTTACTAAAAAAAAACGCTAGAAAAATTTTAAATTTTTAGCAAGAGCGAATAAAGACAATAACGATTTTTTTTAAGAAACGAAGACAACTTCTTGGAGAAAAAATGACTGTTGAAATCTTGACACAACTTTTTTGACTAAACAAACACGTGTGCCCGATGATTCTAGAATTGAAATATAAGGAAAATGGTCAGTTTTACAACATAAAATGTCCCGCAACGAAAATTTGTAGATTACTGATCTATTAAAGTGCAAATATTTCCAATTCCCTTTGAACGATTTAAATCTGATATTGTGGGGTGAGAAGGGGGGGGGGAGTTACTGAGGTCTCATGCTTTTCTGTGATTACGTCAATTTTGCAAGTGCTGAAAACTCATGCATATTTGAAATGAACTTCACTTGGGTGATCATCTCCAAAATTATGTCGTTCAAATTTTGCCCGTCAAGTCTGGCACGAATAAAAGCATTTTGGGGAACACACAAACACACACATATATGCAGACACTCACCATTTAATGGGAGGATTTCCACAAATTGAATTATTTTTTTCAGTAAAAGATGTGCAAAAATCATGAACCGCTAAATCCCTTTTTTGTTTATCTCTAATCAAATTCTAACAAAATATTAATTTTCTACACAAACACTTAAAAATATAGTTTAGATCGAAAACATCTTGATTATTCAAACTCGTACAATAAAATCTTCCAAATAATCTACTAACTGGAATAATTATATTTTGCCCAAGAAAGGCTTTTTCGTAGAATTAAAAACAAAATCACAATTTGATGAAAGAATCTAGAAATTTACACAATGGAAAATAAAAAATAATTTTTCCAATGGATTTTGAATTTTTGAGAGAAAAGCTATGATACGAATAAGATATATATTTTTTTTTTTAAATAAAATTGTTTTACACTAAAATAAAGACAAGCCAGATTTGCGAGAAAAACCATTTTTTTTAAGATTAAACAAATCTTTAATACCTTTTAATTCATTGAAACTGTTATTGTTATTTTGGCATTTTGATGAAGGTCTTCATATGTACTTATGAATTAGGATTTAATTCATAGATCTAGTCTTTCGGTTAAAACAAAACAAAGCGAAAATACACATTGTCGAAAATCTTCAATTGTGTTCCGAAAGTGAGCCGTATTTGAAGATGGCAGCCAAGAAACGGCGATTCGCAAGACATAAATTCAAATTTTCCGGCGATTACTGCGCTGATCTGATGAGTACAGCCTTCACTCTCTCGTCGTTCATCTCGTCGGTCATGTTTGAGTGCAGAGAGACCGAGGCGCAACGAGGAGACACCGGGGGGCAGCATTTGAGCGCCGCACGCAAGCTAGCGTAACGTGCAGTCATGTCCGAGTGGTTAAGGAGATTGACTAGAAATCAATTGGGCTCTGCCCGCGTAGGTTCGAATCCTGCTGACTGCGTCGAAATTTTTGCAAGTTTTGAGAACGCGAATATGCGTGCAAATTGTATGCAACTGCTACATTTTTATGTTTTTTTTTTTAAGAATTACGTATGAAACGACTAAAGTGAATGAAATACTTAAAAAAAAAGAGAAGCAACGAAACAAAACACAAAGATTTTTGATGGAGATTGGAGTTTTTGAAAAAGAAAAGAACGAAGTTTTCTTGAGTTCAAAGAATTTTTTGTGCTCAAAAAAATCTTTTACCTATAATTTAACTATATATACATGTATATTCGAACTAAACTAGCACCAAGTGCAAGATTAAACGGACATTACATTCAGCAATCAATTCCAGGAATTCTTTATGATTTTCTCCTGAAAGATTTAGTATTCGGATTCAAATCAGAAGAAAAAAAATACTCGTCACTTCCTAGCAACATAATCCTTAAAGATTGAAGATAGATTAATGCAATTTAACGTGGGAACAGAAATGGGGGATTTACCGAAAATTGGTGAATTTTTTAATTTGAATTCGAAAAAAAATCACAAAATGAAGCATAAATGGAACATTTGGCGAAATAGGGCCAAAAGCTTCTTAAAGCAAATTTCACGAACCATTGACTTTTCAATATTTGAGAGTCTTAGCAAAATCAAAAGCCAAAATGAATTGAACGGTACGTACACCTCTAATACAAAACAAAAAATTGACAATTTACACCAATAATAAAATGATTTACGTGAAATATAAAAGTGCAGATTAAAAATTTCAACATTCCGAAGCCTAATGAAATTAAAAAAAGCTTGAAATGAAGAAAATGCAATTGCTAGAAGTTTTAATATGTGACACAAAATTTTTCAAACAATCGAACACTTTGAATATTTCCGCACGAGCTCTTTAAAAGATGTGATTCAATTGTACTCAATACTAAAAATAAACATGTTCAATCAAGCTTGAGGTGTTTATTTTTTTTTATTTACTGGCTAGCTTTAGTCATGATTCAAAAATAGAAGCTAATTGCAAATTTCTTGAAAAAAAAAAGATGACAACGATGACTGGATTTTCAGTCCCAAATTTTTGCTAAAAACAACGTAATTTCACGCCGAATATAATGGCAAAATTTTCTATAAAAATTTTGGCAAACTAAACAAGATGTTCGATTTGGGTGCCGAAAATAAAAATCAACTTTCAAAAAAAAATGGCGGCAAACATTTTGGTCAATGATATTAAAAATTGAATGGCATTGTCAAGGGCTACCAAAAATAATTCACCAGTAGACTTGGCACACGCGGTTTTTTGCTCATTCTTTCTATTAGAGTAATTAGTTTTTTTTTTGCCTTCTCCAGTTTGAAACCAATCCAGCCGAATGAGTCGCAACTTGGCCGACGTGTATGTGTGTGTGTGTTTTCTCCAAAAACTCAATATCCGGGATGCCTTTTATAGAATAAAAAAACTGGGGAGTAGTGACGAAGTAAAACTACACACGTGATATTTATATATATGTCTGCCTACATTTTTGTTGATTTTAAGTTTTTTTTCTTGTTAGAAAATGCTTTATTAAAGGACGAGTCAACATTGTTGCTCATGAAAAATGTGAATGCCGTTCTAGAATATTCAATTTTGCAAAATTGCCGAAATCGCTTCTATCCCTTTGTTTCTAATCCTAATCTTAATTGCATTGTAACGAAAAAGAACTGACGCAAATAAATGGCACAACATGAGATAAGAAATGGGTAGTTTAGTGCTAGGAGGTGTCTGGGACTAGGAAACCAAATTCTAAAATTGTTTCACATGTTCTTGACGTTCTAGTTTCCAGTTTCGAGACTCTTTGAGGTGTGAAAAAATCTCTTCGAAATGTCGTATCCCAATTGTTCAGTTCTCAGACACTATATTAACAGAATAGTTTACTGGAACCATAATAAAAACATGGGAGGTCAAATTTATCTAATTATGGAAAACACTAATTAATGAGATGTTTTTAGATAATTTAAATTAATTGAATATCAAAAATATTTTTAACATCACAAAAACAATTTAGAAAATATCTGACTCTGCTTAAGCATTAAAACGTTTATACTACACACATCATGATAGGATATTAATTTTTTTTCCGACAACCAAATGGCGATTAGTAATCAGGATGGTGGGTTTTCCACAATGTCTGAAATTTTATAAATGGCTTTTCATTCCACCTAAGGTACAAAAATTGTTTCTTCGATTTTGTCATTTCGAAACCTTCAATTTTCAATTGCTCTAATTGAAAGTCACGCGGTTTTAAAACCTTATCGATCACAAATAAGCGAGCTATAATTTTTTTTAGAATTTACAGTCCAATACCGAGAATGCTCTCAAATTTGTAAAATAATCGATTGAGAGCTGAAAATGTGATGAACTTCGCTACCCCAATTGAACCTGTATACGAATTAGTCAAAAATAACCAAATTGATGTCACACAATTCAACATATACAAATGTCTACTACAACGTTTTCAAAATTATTAATATTATTAGCCTAATTTTGATTTGGCGTAACAAAATGTAACATTCCCAAAGATTTTTTTTGCAAGCTTTCAGCTGTATCCCATCAAAATTAGCCATGTTCCTCGAATTTGCAATTTTTGAATTTTCCTCCTCACGTAAATTGAGAGCATCCCAATTTCCATGAGTATTATTTTTCTATCCCCTCTCTTCAACTTCTATTACAATACCACCGATTATGCAAACCGCTTAAATATTATGCGATTTTTTTTATTTATCAAATATTTAAAGAAAGAAGCGAAAATCATTGTGTTCGTTTTTTTAAACAAATTTAATGTATATGTATTCATGTGTACAAAGTTTTGCTCAATAGCACAATGCTAGATATTATTGTAGCTTTTTAGCGATTCACCTGACCAGATGAATCTTTTAAATATCACATACATAGTTTATTGAAAAGGACATACATATAATTAATACAATACTTCAGTAAATCTTTTCTGACTTTTTTTTTATGGATTTTCGAATGATAGTCCATTAAGAATTTCAGGAAAAATTAAAACTAACTTAACAATTTTTAGATAAAATAAAATTATTTTAGAAAAATATTGTTTTCCCTTAAAAGTAATTCTCCACCCACCCCTTACCAACACCGTTGTCTTTATGTAATTTTTATCTTCAAATTGGTTAAACCAAAATACGGAATCAGTAGTTACCGTTCAAAAATGCAATCTCTTTTTTTAAAGATATCGAATTCACCTGGATTTTCTGCAAATTCGTTGAAACCTGGAATCGTTGTCTATTCATTTTTCAAGCCTACCAATACGATTTGATTCTTTATCACGTTTTGAGCAGCTTGCAAAATTCGAATACCTGGAAATGCTTTTAGTTAAAGGTTGTCGCTACGTCGAACTTTGAGTTGTTGGCCTTCGAATGTGCAGCCACGAACAACGTTTTTGAAAACCGTTGCTTATACACATTTCAAGCATCACTGAGTATTAAAATCGTAGACTTGTACGTCATTTTGAAAGCGTGGGTTACGCTCGTGTCTAATTGTTCTTAAATGACCCTACTGCTTTACCGTAAGCAATTTTTGCACAAAACATTTTATAAGCTCTCACGTATTATACATAAATAATAATGCCATTTGAAAAATGTTAGTTTATTTGATTGAAAAAAAAACAAAACCAATAATTATATTCATATTTCTGCAATCTCATTTCAATGCTTTTAATGGAAGATTTGCGGTGTTCTTCGAATTTGTGTCTAATATATATTTGTATAATCCATGTCTTGCCAAATTTCGATCATTGCTTACACATCAACAAGGATGACAAATAGTAACATGAAATGTCTTCTAGCTTAATTCGGTTCAATGATTTTGAAGATATCAGTTCGTTTTCATTTTGCGGCATGTAAGGTTAATGTTTATAATTGGAAATTATAATTTCATAAAAATTTTGGAAAATTATCATTATTCATCGAAAAATTTTATTGTACTCAATTTTGGAATATGGAAACTTATTAAATTTAACTAAAATTGTTCCACACTATATTCATTTTCAAAACGACGATATCAATTGTTTAAAGCAAATAATGTTATTATTCAGAAAATTTTTATTGTTCATACCTCATTATAAATCTCTTAATGAAATTGCAAACTACCATAGTCAAGAAAAATATTAAACTATTAAAATTCAATTTTTGACGCGACGGAAGTGCGCATTTTTGCTAATGTGTGTCGGAAGCGGTTTTTTCACCTTTGGGAATGCTTTTCCTGAAATATCACATCCCGAGAATTCTAGTCAACCCAATTCCAAACGATTATTTCTATAGTACCCACATTGAGAAGTAATCTCATATGGAATCGGTAAGCCTATTATGTTTTTTGCACATTTCTCACATTTATTTGATAAGTAGATTAAATATTCCAGAATTCCGAAAATCACAAAGAAAAACACATGTGCAAATGTGGATATAGGAAATTAGTAAATTTGGGAAAATTAAAGTCAACATTTTCATTAAAAAAATAGAAGAAACAGCTTCTTAGTTCGAAAATCGACATTTTTAGATTTTTCTTTGTAAAAACGTGTTATTCCAATGTTCATCACGTCGTATATTTAAGAAGGCAAAAATAGTATGTCATTTGACATTTTCGTTAGACTATATTGTAATTAGCTATGGTTTTTGTGCATCTAATTTTTTTTTGGTCACATGACATTTTTTTGCGCAACATGACTCTTTAGTGTCTCGACGCCAAAAATCAAACCATACATTAGCTCTATATCGAACTCAATGGGAGGATAGAATCAATTTTGAATCCGGCTCAATAGAATCGAATTCATAAATGTTATATCAAATTTTTGTATTCATACTCTCTCACGGGCCAGAGCTCCGACAGAAAAAAATCGCCAAAAAAAAAGTAGGGAGAGGGGGAGAAGAAGGGAGTTCCGAGACCACACCCCTCCATTTTTGGCAAAAAGACGCGGCGGTTGCATTTTTTTTTTGTTTGAGAAGGCTCGTAAATCTCATTTGTAGAATTTTTCAAGCGTTAATTTTGGTTTCGTGGATTCCATTATTGTGTGCAAGAAAAAGGTCACCGTGATCCGTCAACCGTTTCCGATTAGAAGGTGCCAAACACTGAGGGCCAAATAACGGAAGTCGGGCCATTTTTTACATGACGGAAATATATGTATAAGATCATTGCATAGCTAACTAGCTCCAGTTCGTCATGCCCAATTTTTACCCAAACGTTTATTTTTTTCTCAGCAATTCTTTTACAATTATTTCGTTGGCATTTATTCTTATTTTCATTTCTATTGAACTGATGTTTATTTATTGGAATATTAGAAAAACTTCTTCTTCGCAGAATTCGCATCGAGCTGGGTTTGCCACTGATTCGTTCACATTCGTCATCGGTTTGAGTAGAACTCGGAATGTTGCACATTGTTTTTAAAATATTGTGTCGGTTGTGGCAGCGGATTATATTATGTTAGCCATGTGACCTTCGCATACATCCATAGTAAAGAAAATTCAATTTGAAATTACTACCCTTTTGTAGAAAACGTTGTTTTGGTTGTTCAATAACAAGTAAACGATTTCATAAAATTGGTATCTCAGAAAAAAAGCTAATAAGAGTAACAAAAATTATTAGATTAAACATTTCACGAAAATGTTTGGTAGTTCACCAAATTTGACTATTCCCACTTTATATGTAAATTACCTCTGTTGGAACTCAATTTGTACATGGGTTGAACCAAATGATTCAATTCGCAATTTGAGATCAAACCTTTCAGTCACCGCATAATAAATAGAAATGGCATATAGCTATAATCATTTAAAAACCGTATTCGAAAATTTCGGAATAATTTCGTTTCGTTTATTCAATACAGTAAATATAGTTAAAGTTTGTTGCGTAATGTAGAATTAAGTAGATTAAACATCTGAAACGGAAAGGGGCGTGTTCATCATGAGAAACATTTTTTTTCTTTGATTTTAAGACCAATTCAGTGAAAAAAATATTTGAGACGGTCAATCAACTGAAATTGCTCGTCGCGATTTAATCCAATGAGATTATTTTGAAAAATAATACGCGTAATAATACGCAAGAATCGAATTGTTCAGCAACCTTTAAGAATCCCATCCTATATAATCAGAGTTCTTTCTTAAAAATGAATTAACGTTTTTGACTTTGCTACTCTGACATTCGTTTTTTTGATTTCTTATCAATTATTCCAGAATAGCTCTTGTATAATTCATAAAAACATTCAAAATTCAGTGTTGTTTGAAAAAATTATTTTTTGTTTTACTAATCTCGAAATATTTATATAAGCTGAATCTTGAGTTTGGAAAGTTCTCAATTTCCTTTTTATGGATATTGCCGGGAGTAATATTTCATGCTTGATTGGGGATTTACTCGTTCAGAAGGCATCAATTTTTTTCGAGTAGAAATGTGGTTCTAATGAATATCCGATTAACAATCCCGCCGCATAACACAACGATCTCAATTTTCGACCGTTGACCCTAATGCATCATTTATTTGCTGTCATTTTCAGATAAAAACACCGCCACGTACGTGTCAGCGATGAGCGAGAAAGTGAACGAATTGTGTGCGAATTCCACCGACAACTGCTATTGCTTGGCGCAAATGTGCCCAATTGTTTACAATCATTCCGTATGGCTCAAAGAGAAGTGCTATATGGAGAAATGCTTCATCTCGAAACGAGCATTGGATGATGTGATGCTCTACAGGGTAAATTATGGCAGGCGCGACACCGACCTAGCTGGGTTATCACTAATTTATAGGTCACCGCACTTTATGCGTTTATCTTCCTCGTTGGCGTATTTGGAAATGTGACAACATGTTTAGTTATGAAAAGGCATCCGCTGATGAAGACTCACGCTAGGTGAGCTAATAATCAATAATTCATCGGATATTTTATTTGAAAAAAAAAGAGTACCGAAATTTGGTTGGAAATAATTCAAAGAGAATAGTCATTGAATATTCACGTAATGTGCATCTAAATCTTTTGATGTTTATATTTATTATATAAAGCTGTCTAGGGCTCAATGTGCCATAGTCGCATTAATCAGCAAATTGAAATTTGCAAAAACTTGGAAATTAAACAAAACGTTAATAATTGACACTATACTAATTATCATTGTCCCAAGAACGTTCTAATTAAAGTAATTAGAAGATCCCACACAAATAGAAACATGTTTAATTATCCAAAGAATGATTTATGGAAAGAGTACTATGAATTGGATTTTGAGACTCTCTGCAGAAGTTTTCGATTCAACCCAAGAATAAAAAAAATTTAAAAAGCTTTACGTCACTTTTTTTGCAAGCTCATTGAAACCTAAATACCTTATTTTTTAAACTTTTATGAGATTTTGAAAATTATTGAAATTTGAGTAAAACATCTGAAAATCGATTAACTCTTTAAAATTAGTTAAACGATCTTCTATTTTTTCTTATGTGATTTTAGAGTTTCAACGTTCCGAGCGTCGATCTAAAAAAAAATGAATCGCATTCATAATTCAGTTTTCTCGTGTTTGATTATTGAGCAGAAAGCGCCTTTGTTGTCAAATTTGCGAGGCGTCGATCTTCGAGGTTCAATTTTTTTTTGCTCTTTTCTTCCTGTGACACAATCCTTTATGAGAAATCGTTGAGTTCATTAAAAATTCGGACTCAATTTCCTTTTTCAATTATTCATGTTCCTACAAAATATGGCACGTATTGATGGCAAAAATGCTTGAGGGGAAATCTGGATGCAAAAAGGCATTAATTATTTTCAGCATGTATTTGTTCAATTTGGCCGTTTCGGACCTGGTCACTCTAACTGTCGGATTACCATTTGAAGTGATGATGAACTGGAATCAATACCCCTGGCCATTTCCGGACTGCATTTGCAATCTGAAAGCGCTGATTGCTGAAACAACAAGGTTTCGAGAAACGTTTCGAAGATGTCGAAACTCTGAAATTTTCAGCTCGGTGTCAATGCTAACAATTCTGGTATTCGCCGTTGAGCGATATGTCGCAATATGCCATCCTCTTTATCTTATGAAAGTTCAGCCATTCAAGCGAAATGTAGAAATCGGAATTGCTTTGGAAATTTGTATTAAGAATGACATTCAGATTCGGTCAATTATTTGGTTCACCTGGATATTTTCAATATTTTGCGCTATGCCTTTCGCAATTCATCATCGGACTGATTTCATGATTAAAAGTTGGCCGTATACAAATAACAATGAGCCGGTGAGAAAATGAAGAAAAGAAAATGTTATGTGAATAAATATGACCTAATCTAATTTTAGGTACTGTCATCGAAGCTTTGCATGGTGGCTGTTATGTTCGACAGATCGTTAGAGCCAACTTTCAAAGTAAAATTCCACGGTTTCTATTAATGGAAACTCAAAAATTGGATTCAGAAACTCTTCCACTTCTCTGCTATTGCGTTCTTTGTGATTCCATTGCTTGCCATTCTCATCTTATATGCTCGGATTGCTTGCCAGGCAATTAAAAATGAAATATGGGCTCCAATAATTCATTTTGTCCATTTTAGGTGTCTAAGAGTAGCCGAATCCAAATGCAACGAGAGTCCGATGGCAGAGAAGAGCTCCAAATGCGAATCAACGCGATTCTTTGTGAGTTTGAATCTCATCTGAATTTATTCCCAAAATCAGATCAAGAGTAAACAGAAAAAAAAACTCATAAATAATCTGAGGAAAGCAAAAATAAACAGAAGATTGTTAGAATATTTGGAACTGACTTATCGTAAGGGATCAAGTGTGAAAAGCCTAAGGAAAAGCCTAATAATCTGCTATAAATATTTAAAAACAAGTCAAAATCACTTTATTCTCTCACCAGATATAATTAATTGAAAGCTCTGACAAAAAAATTAAATTCCATTTTCCCACGCATCTATCAATTTTCATTAAACAACAAATAACATTGAATCTTGATCTCGAATTCAATCCCAATTAATTTTAATTGTGTAAACATAAACGAGAAGTGTATTTGAAACCAATGAAACATGTCACTATGCCGAAAAACGATATATTTCCTTTGCTAATTGGAAAGTCGTCAATTTGTTTGATAGATTCGGAAATATGATGCTTATAAGATCATCATGTATAACATGATTCAATTAATAAAAAATCATGAACATTTAAGGTTCAATTGTGCTTTCATTTTTCATTTGCTATCTTCCATTCCAAATGCAACGCCTACTTTTCTTCTACGTCGATAATGAATGGATTCTTCTGATTAATCAATACATTTATTTTATTTCCGGTAAAAATTCCAAAAGATTATTGAAAAAAGATCAACACTTTCAGGATTCCTGTTTTACTTAGCCACCATTGTCAACCCGATTCTTTACAACTTGGTTTCGAGCCGATTCCGTAAAGCGTCGAAGGATATCCTGCTTGCTTTAATATTCCATAAATCAATTGATTATCAAAGGACTGTCAGCAAATATAGCATGTAAACTTAAAATATTAAAAAAATACGACTAATGGCTAATTATTTCAGGTCCCATCAACCATTGAGATCACAGACCTCCCAAAGGGTCAAAATTTATGAAACCGACCAAATCTGATGGGTTTTCCAACTCTTTCCAAACTCTCTATTTATTTTTAATTTTAACTTTTCATTCAACGTTTTGTGTTTATGCACATTTTTTTTTTACTGTGTTGTTTGATATTATATTATCAAACGGGATGTATAAATAATAGTTTATAATAAAAAAATCTGTTTTCTTCAAATAAAAGAGCGCATGAATTATGCGACATAGTATGCCAGAAAAAAATACATAAATTTCCCTTCTGGCTCAATGAGCTAGCCGAAAAATAACCAAGTGTAAAATATATGGAAGAAATGAAAGTAAAGTTGCAGACTTTTCAAATTTCATTGGTGAACTTTTTTTTGTCGTCGTGGCCAACCCCCTTCAAAACAAAAGTGTAATGTTTACCTATACAATTGCTGACTGTTTTCGTTTATTTTTAAAGTTTTCATAATATTCAAATTTTGTCGAGGTGAGATATTATTAGTCCCGGATGTCATTAAATTATTTGAGAATTTTTGGTAATTCGTTGTATGAAAATATGTCGCAACAATAGTGGCTAGTGTAATTATGAATGAGACAATATGAAATTTTTGTTCTCCTGGTGCTTCTAGCTGATGGTCTCCATTCTAGTCTAGCTTATTTTAAAAATGGAAGTTTTTTAAAATTTTTATATAGCCTGGCAGACGCAAAAAAGTGACATTCACACATGAAGCGAGCAGGCCGTATATATTTTGGGAAAATGTTTCAAATTGATTCATTTTTTTTTCTAGAATTTCGTCGAAATATAAAATATGGGCGTTCGAAAAAAGTGAAAAATAATTTCACAGAAGTTGGAAATTAGTTTTAACTTTTAGTATTGTGTTTTTACAAAAAATTATTTTATATGCTACCATGTGTGTTATTTTTGGCAGTATATTACAAATTTGGTTAAATTTCCATTTTTTGTACGATTGAACACAAAATTATCTAAATAATGATGACCCATAGCTTTACAGAAAATTATTTTTCATAACAAAATTATCACTTTAAAGTAATTGTCATCAATCGTTTATTTTTTTTTGTGAATCACTTGACATATTGTGCATTGTCTTTTACTAGAAAGAGAAGTGCATTGTCTTTTACTAGAAAGCAATTGTTGATGGGTGAATAATTTGTCACGTAAACGTGAGATGAAGCCCCAGCGTTTTCGTTTTATGTCCGAATTGCTTCAATCCGTTTTCTTTGTTGTGACACTTTCTTTTATGTTTCGCCAACGATTTCTCTTGCGTTTTTTTTAACTTCAACCAATCACAATCACAATCGGTGAGCAATTGGCAACGAAAGGTGGAAGATGAAGAAGCATATGTGCCAATGCGTTGAGGCAGCAACTCAACACCAATGCCCCCCCCCTATCCTCCCCCACCTCTCTCGGCGGGTCGATGAGCGAGGAAGAGTGTTGCTTATGGAGAAGGAGCCGAATATTCGACCGACGGGAGCAGCAACTGGGCGAGCTCGGGAGAGAAAGAGCAGTAACCTTGATGATATCTGAAGAAGATGAAGCACTTTGACTCAATGCTCCTCTTTTCGACGGCACTTTTTGTTCAATTAGACAAAAACTCATAAAAGTCGTTAAGTTTGCGATATCCCGGCCGAGTTTCAAATTGATCACATTTCTCTTAATATCAAATAGCACCGGTAGCATATACTTATATTACAATATTCCATGTTTACCATAGTTTCAATAATATTTTTTTGTAGAAATGATATTATGCAGAATAACGATTTATATTATGTTACAATAACCAATAATGTTGCCACAAAATTAACATCGGAATTACACTTAGATATTTGTTTTAAATACGTGTTTCTTTTCTTTATATTGTTGTATTCTTTTTTCACTTTAGTTGACATTCCTGATCGTTCAAAAGTGAGAGGAATGGGCCCATGAATGCACTTTTCAGGTACCTAACCACAATTAGCGGGTAACAACACAACATCGAAAAATGGCTATTGTTGCTCGAGGTGTTTCGTCAATGCTGACGTTTCTACGGAACACTTTCAAAGGTAAGCTCACTTATTAATAATTCAACAGGATCATTTCATTACAACGTGTTCGTTGTAGAAATGTGCCGGTGCCCAAAACGCACCAACTGCTTCTAACCGCAAATCAATTTTTGCAGGGTTGTTACCGCTAATTATCCTTGCGATTTACACCGTCATTGGTGCATTGCTCTTCTGTGAGCTTGAAGGGCCTAATGAGCAACATATTTTACAAGAGCAACAACGCGAAAGAGAGGATCTCATTCGCGTGAGCCGGATAAGACATCAAACCAATGAAAGATTGTTGATTTCCAGAGAACCGTCTACAAGATCAATCATCTCCAAATCAAACGACAAAGACAGTTGATGTCGGCTGAAGAGGAATTCAACAGAACTGCCAAGGTGTTGGCGACATTCCAAGAAACCCTTGGAGTTATTGATGTGAGTAGGATACTTTTTTTCATGAATTTTGATAAATTTTAATTTTCTTATAAACTTTTTTTCCACTAATCAAATGAAAAATGATGTGTGTACTTGTTCTTGGATCTCATAAACATATTGACGCAAGGATTCTTGAGCTTTTAACAACTAGCATTACACCATATTATTAAAAAACACATCTTTGATTTCCTGATTATTTTGCAGCCGGATCCGGAAAAAGATGTGCACTGGACATTTCTTGGAGCACTTTTTTATTGTATGACTGTCTACACCACTATTGGTAATACCTTATGAATTTATTTGTTAACTTTTTAGCCATGATTGTTAAGGTTATGGAAATATTGTTCCAATCACGACTGCCGGAAGAATTCTCACAATTTTGTACGCTTTTATCGGAATCCCTCTCACGGTCATCTGCTTGTTTTGTCTTGGTTCGCTATTTGCGAAAGGATGCAAATTTCTATGGAAATTGTTCTTGAGATCCACTAGAGTTGTCAGCAAGGATCTCGAACGGAAAATTACCGAGGTCGCTGAAAATATTGAAGATGGAGCCAATGTGAGAGTCAATACATTTAACGATTTCAGAATTAAAAATTGTAGATTGCAAATCAACATCCAGAGGAGAACGGCGATGATGATTTATTATCATTCCCAATTTCCGGATTGATGTTCATCACAGTCATCTGGATTTTGTTCTGCGCCATCGTCTTCACATTCTTAGAAAATTGGGATTTTGGAACATCAATGTACTTTACATTGATCTCCTTCACTACCATCGGATTTGGAGATATTTTGCCCACCGATTATGATTATATGATTGTGGTCGGAATATTCTTGTTGATAGGTCTTTCGCTGGTATCGACTGTCATGAATTTGATTCAGCAGCAAATTGAAGCTTTGGCATCCGTATGAAATTAAAAACCGTAACGCATGATTTTAGTGATATTAAGGGTGTCAAAAGCAATATTGATGAGGAATATGCTCGAGCTTTGGTTGAAGCTAAGGAGGATGGAGATGTTCCACCGGACGAGGAACCGGAAGTTGAAGGAGGTCATTTTTAGCATCTTTTAAAGTTTTTTGTAATACTCGACAATTTAGATCAGAAGAAAAGTACCTTTGATGCCGTTTTATCAAGAATGGATTGGAAGAAAAGAGCACTGTTCTACGCCATGCCCGAAAAGCAGAAGAAGCAGCTTCAAAAGCATTCCGAAAAGAAGATGGGACGTAAAAGTATCAAAGTTCAAACCGACAATGAGCTTCTTGATGTAATTTTTAAAATTTTCTACAATGCCGGCACATTGTCTGGTAGCATCGTTGTTGCACATTTAGATCCTAATTCGCGAGGAGATTTTGAAAGCTGAGCTCAACAATGAGACGCACAAATACACGGCGCCAAGACCACAACATAAGCTAGTCTACTCTGAAGTGCGGGAAAAAGAAGTCCCAATCGAGGTGGTCCGAGTTGAAAACCGAGCTAACGACGACTATTTGGAGCACGACATTTAATTATTTGACGTAGTTATTTGTTGTTGTGACATTTTCTTGATAGTGTAGAACAATATTGCACCTCTTTTTTGTATTTTTTTTCCTCAGGCGTACTTAAATCAAGCAAGAATGCAACGAATTCGCGACAAATCAAAGATACCTAAATTTGTCAAACCAGCGCCGGCATCAAATCGGAGCCGAAGGCACCCAACGTATAAATGAATCAATAATTCAAAACGCCCAATTTTTTTTATCGATACTGCCTTAATTTTTGTTCTTTCGATTTTTTCAGAACATGTCATACAATTGATTTCTGAAATACGACTTCCATTGAGTGAAAAGTTGTCATATTAAATGTAGAGTGGTATACTTATCACGTCTGGTCATAAGATTTTTTCCTAGTCACACTTCTTTCAAATATTCGTTTGCCGAGTTTCATAAATCTATCACTGATAAAATTTATTCCAATTTCAATTCGACTATATACTTCAAACAAAACTTTGGAAATCTGCAATATTTCCAATAATTGTTAAACCAATCGCTTTAATTAAAGATTAGGTTGTTCTTCAGCGCATATCCACATTTGGTGCTCAGAAATTTTCAGAATTCTCGTGTTTTTTTTTGCAGTAGCAAGCATGGTGTATCATATTCTGAATTTCACAGCCTTATCATTCTTGTTTCTTATTTGTGTAATTTTATTAGAATGTTGCTGATTTCGACAATTTTTTTTGGATTATTGATTATTCACCTGATATTCAAATCATCGTCCATAGAAAATCATTTGTCGTAGAAAATATAACATCTAATTATTATTACAACGTATAGGTCAACATGAGGACAACAGTAGAGTGTGCGGAAATGAGAGATTGATGATGAATAACAAAACTGCTAGATTATTCATAATTTTATAGGATTTCAAGAAGCGAAACAATGTAGAGGAACTCAATAGAAAATAGAGTAATTAAATGGGCGCATGATTTCAGGTACTTCAGCAACCCTTTCCACATTTGACTGGCTAGCTTTACCGATGGAAAAAGAACACATTGTAAAAGTTTCTAGCACTTCATTACTTCTAGGATGCGTTTTCTATATTACTACATATAATTATTGCGATTTTTCACACGAAAATCTCACTATTTCTTTTTTTATTTTTTTTTTCAAACAGTCTTGTTTTTGATTCTAACAGAGCTTCCACTGATTGCTCGTTCACTCACCGGTCCAGGTTTTTTCCTTCTGATCTTGCCGTTTGGGACCATCTCTTTCTTTTCCGGAGAAGTTATATCACTTAGGGCTTCCCCTGTATGTGGAATGGGTCTTTTTTTTACATTTTTAAACCAATTCTCTCATTTTTTTTTGGCTGATCAGTTATTGCTGCCGAATATTCTATTTAATTAATTTATCAATAATTCATTGTTTCATCATCGCATTCGACTGATTTAATGTCTTCAAAAAGAGCCTCGATGTAGTCGAATGCATTCTCATAAATAGCAATTTCCTAAATTTGTATATTCGCGTTAAATAGGACAATACAGGCGTTTACCTGATCAACGTCATCCAAATTGGGAAAATAAAGAATGCTTCGTTTTGTGTTGATGTAGAGTTGCTCAAGATCGAGGAAGATGTCAGTTTGTTCGAAGTTGAAATTGCCAAAATATTTGAACTCGATCTATAAGGTAAAATTAATCAATTGTTTCGGAATATAAAACTACTTACTACTTTATAATGCAATTCATCCAGGTCGTTTTCGATGTCTTTGACTCGCTCCTGAAAAAAATTGATAGGTGCATAAATTGAATGAAGCCAGAGATTTCTTACAAAGTCAGCAGCATTTGGTGCAAACTCCGACATCGATAGCTGAAAATAAAGACGTCGAAAATTTAAAAGTCCAAGATAACCTTAAGGATTTCAGATAAGCCTATTTTGTTGTGAGTATTAAAAGCAAAGAAAACTAGCGAAAACAAATCATTGTATCAATAAAAACTATTAGCAGTTACAGAATTCGTAAAGTCTCAAAAGGGTAAGAAAAATGAATGATGGAAAAACACGAGGCGTCGTTATGAAATCGACAAGTAGGAGGCGTTACATATGAATGAATTTGGCGGGCAAAATACACAATTTTTCGCGCGCGTTTAGGTAGTCAAACGTGTCAGTGTCATAGATACACCGGAGTACATTTGGTACACGCTAGTAGACTTGCAGTCATGCGTTTTTCACTCTGGTCTCTTGTGCAATCACATACTATTTTCTTACAAGTTAGTAACCCGAGATTTTTTTTCAATATTTTTTAATTGCAATAATTTTAGAAACAATATCAAACTATTATCCGAATTAGTAAAATAGAAGGTTTACTTGAATATTCCAAAATAAGCTATAACGAGAAGATTATAAACGAAGAAAGTCTGCAAAAAAATTGTGAAAATGTTACAGAATCAATTTTTCTAATTTATCGACTACTTGAAATGTATTAACAAGCGGCTGTGAAGTCCGCAAAATTCTACAATATCAATTCTATCTCAATATAAATGTTTTGATAATTGATTAGGCACAACGCAAAGAATCAATCTGAGCATCATTCTATCACGAATCATGAATTCGAAAGCACTCAAATTAATGTTTTTGAGTATTTGAGCATATTTGAGCACTTTTTGCGACATCATTTATTTTGCAAAATTTAAATGACAAATCAATACAATACAATTTTCATTAATTAAAGCTTGATTATATAATTTCCGCGAGGTTTCAACACATAGATTGACCATCTTGCACATGGTCAGAATCAGAAACGAGATTCTGAAAAAAAGTAAATATAATTATTTTCAATGTCACGTGAAGTACCTGAGGAGTATCAACGTGGGTTTCGATGAAATCAGCAAAAAGCTGCAAGATCAATTCTTTCTCAATATAAATGTTGTGATTGCCGATGAGATACAACGCAACATAACCATCTGAGTAGCATTATTTTTAAATAAAGAATTTGAATCAATTTTACCATAGCGAAGACTTTCTAGAAACGCTGCCATTGTCTGGAGAGGTCTTTCTTCCGGATCGAGCTTGAGAAATATGTATAAGGCAAATACTATAATTTGAAACTTACTTCAGCAAGGAGAACATTTTTAGTTAATGTGACAGTGTTTTGCAATTCAATGAAACATTTGATGCTTCCTATGGCCGTAAGAATTGTGATGATGACAAGATAATATCTGGAAATGTCGATATATTGTCCTAAAATATTCTGAATCAAACCCAATCACGGTCAAAATGAACTCGTTAGCTGCGTTGATGAACAACTTGCACATAACATGCTCGGATGGAACATCTTTGGACAATTTCAGATATTCTGTAGTTTCGATCCAACAAGTTCCGTTAGAAGGAAAAATTGGTGGTTTATCAACGTTGATGAAAGAAAATGGACGACCGAGCTGAAATACACGATTTTCCATCTATGTATAAATAATTACTTATACCATGTATGACCAATATGAAATGAAATCGACTTCGAGAAAATGAGGAAGCGCGACGATTTGGATCAAGCAATTCAACAAATATCCTAATTTGCTAATAAAGTAATACGACGTAAATCTGTAAAATAGATTATAACAATCTATTGGATTTATCTAAACAACCTTCCAAATAATCGTTTGCTTCCTAGTCTTGATCTTAGAGTTGAAGCAATCTCGCGCAATTCTACTTTTCGCTCTTCCTTCTTTTTCCATCCGATGAGATAAGCTGTACCACAAATGTATACAAGGGGAAACGCTGAAATATCATAGATCATATGCTCAAAATAATCACTAACCATTTGTTTTCATTATAATAACAATGAAGAGTTTTGGAATGACGTATCCAATGGCGCTAACCAATAGAAACAAAGGGGCGCCCTTGTGAGTCGAAAAATGAGGAAAATATTGGACTCCATGTTCTAACCATTCCGGCGAGTTTGCATGTACTCCTTCGAGATGGCACGCCTTTTGAATGTTTAAGGAGAACTCGGGTTTATGAATGATCGGCGTTTCACATGATATCGGCGAAACAATCACCGACAGAAGAAATAGCAGGATGGCGGCGGTGAGAAAAATTTGAGAACTTGCCATGTAGTTAATTATGTCCAATCTATCATCTATTATAATTGTAGGTAGAAATGACTTAATTTCAGAAAGACGCGGTCTTCTGTAACCTTCCATCATCGTGGAATCTACAAAAAATATTTTGACCAATGGAGAAACAAACGAGCAACAAGAAAACTGTTGAAGAAAGACTGTTCGTGATATAATCTTATGAATCACCAAGAGTGTTGTAGATTTCGCAACTTCAAAAAAAAAAACAATATCAATAGTGTTTAATGTTTCCCGAAAAAAATACTATCATAGTTCTTTGCAGAACGTTTTTTTTAAGTTATATCATATCTAGTGAGTTCTATAACAAGATAAGTTGGTACCTGCTTCTAAAGAATGTTCACCTTTGTCATTTGCAGAAGTCATGGCGAAGTGTTGGAAAAAAAATTAAAAAAAAACATCACGGAAAATAAAAATCGTAACAAACGCGAAGCGCAATTTAGAATTCCTTACATCAGTCGATTTGGGTAGTTTTTTTTCTTTTTGAGAAACGGAATATACTACAAGAAAGCTTCTGTTATCTATTGTACTAGTTGTTTGAAGAAATTACTATAACCACTGTGAAATCCAATTCTCTTGGATTTAATTTGTTGATCTGATTTTTTCAATAATATCAGAAGTAGCACAAAAATGAAATTGCAATGTGTAGATTTTCAAATAATCCAGAACAAAAGATCAAATTCTCAAAAAATATATTTTAGAAAATTGAAAAAATATATCAAAATGATTGTATTGGAAAAAAACAAGAAATTGATGAGCCTACCGCACAAAGCGAAGAAATCTGTTCAAAATATAGCACAACCGTCAGAATGGGCGAGAGAGGAAGAGAAGAGAGAAGAAAAAAATGAAGACGATTCGAGATTCCGGGATGGACGCAGCAAATTACGGTAGCAGAAACTGATCAATGTTTTCTGGTTAAAACAAAATACCAATTTTTTGAGAACGGGCAGACAATACAGAAAATCATCGGAAGTTTTTGTCATGTTTAATAGTAAAATTATAAGAAAATTTTCGTTTATATACCGTCAAAATGCAATAAAAGTCATCTCATAAATGATCCAATAAAATGGTCGAAAATTGTCCAGCGTAACGTGAATAATAATGTGATTGTAAATAAATGTCAAATACAACTAAATTTTTTTAATGATATTTAAAAAAAACTTTAATTTTAGTGATATTATGTAGTCGAAGAAATAATATATACAGGGTGGCCCAAAATTATGGAAACACATTCAAAGTGATGTAACTTTTTAAAAAAATGATCGAATCAACTTGAAAATTCACAAATAGTTTATTGAATCAATTATAAACAAAAATACATCAACATTACTCGATTCGATTTCCTTTGTTCTTCATTACTTCCTTGAGTTTCGTCGGGAATGCCTCGACTGTGGCACGGAGGTATTCTGGAGATAGTTTGGCCCATTCCTCAACCAAACATTTCATCAATGACTCTAAATTGGTATGGGGATGTGCCTGGACCTTCGATTAAAATACACCTTGAACATAATAACCGAGTGGGCTCAAATCCGGCGACGACGCTGGTCATTCTGAACAAGAAATAACCCTGCAAAATTGGCGGCACACTGGGATTTGACGACTTTTGCTTTGTGAGCCGGTACAGAGCCCTGTCGGAATGTCCAAACCTGGTTTCCAAAGTGTGTTTGGGTCCATGGAAGCACGTGTTTCTGTGAATTTCTTCTAAGTAGTATTCCCGGTTGATTTTGACTCGGGGATCCACAAGAACAAGCAAAATCTTCCCATCAGACGTGATCGCCCCAAAAATCATGACTTGTTGAGGATGAGACATTCTGTTGATCGTTCTTCCATGCTTATTGGCTTCGTCTGGGTCCCCTGTAAGCACCCGATAATTTTGCGAGTTGAATTCAGCCTCCACACTCCACGGTGAAGAGCTTCTCGTCCGTAAGCAGCGTCTTCGAATGTTCATTTTGGCGCGTGCCAGCAAGACGAGATTCGCACTTTTGCATTAGGGCTACTTTGTTCTTTTCAGATAACACGGCCGCTATTCGAACACGATACGGGGTCAGTCCAAGCTTCTTTTTCAGCATGCGCTCCATGGAAGATTTGCTCATACTGAGGTCCCAGCTCATCTTTCTCATGCTCCGGTGCGGATTTCGGCGAATTCGTTCTCTGGCGACCTTGATCCTCTCCGGAGTGATAGATCTGCAAGGTTTTCCGCTTCTCGGACGGTTTTCAAGTGTGTTAAGTATCCTTGTATCGTTTTACGGTTTTACAAACTGTTGATCGAGAGATTCCGAGAGCTTTTGCAATGCAACTGTCGCTCTTTCCTCACGTCGCCATTCGATAATGGTACCTCGGTGTTTTGAATTGACTACCATTCTAGTAAAAATGACGCTAAGAACTAGAAAACTTGGGAAAAGGGTAATTAAAACATGCTGAAAAATAAAATAATAAAAATGGTGCGCGAAAAATGCGCCAGCATCTGCCAGAAGGCTTCAAACTTGTGTTTCCATATTTTTGGGCCACCCTGTACATAAAGACAAAACTAACAGTTATTATGCAATAAGAAAACTCTGAAATAAGCATTCACTCGTTGTGAGACCATTTCGAAATTTGCTTTCGTAAATTTACCCACACAGAGCAGTCACTGAATATACATTTATAAAAATAATTCAGCGGTTTTTAATTCCAATATATGTTGACCCAAAAATTAACAGAATGAAGTGGAAATTCTTAAATGAAGTTTATTAATGTATTGCCTTTTTTTGAAATTGTCTATAGAAACAAGAAACAATATGCTTACTATAGGGTTTTCCAATTTTTTTCCAGTCTATAATTTAAAAAAAAAAAGTTGTTTTATTTTGTTTAACTTTCAAGATATATAATTTCAGTTTTATTGTTAATTAAGTTTATATGAATTAATAAATGCCGATTCTGATATTGACTCTAAAGCTTCCATCGTGCTTCTTCAATTTATTATCAGCCTGCATTTTTTTTGAAATTTTTGACGCGCATGTTTAAAATGAAATTGATTATTTTTAATCATTCACCACATAGTCAATTCTGGTAGAATGTGGTCCTTGCAGAAGCACTTGCGTATGCGTTTCTCTTAGCTTTTTGAAAGAATGGTAATTCTCAACTAATTTCGTAGAATTACACAATTTCTTGAAATTGTTTTCTTAAAAAACCGCACATTTTTTGTATATAATAAACACCTATTTTTTTGTGAACAAAAATTGTTTTGAACCCGGAATTTTTAATCTTCAATGAAATGCGCAAATCAGTTGGTTTTCACCATATTTATCTTCTTTGCTTTTCATGATAACCAACAAATTTATAGAATTTTAATCTAAACAATCTAATACAAACATTGAAAATTCTTGAAAAACTTTTCATTAGTATTAATGTCAATGGAATATTTACAGTCAAATACTCGAAAAAAATAACAAATAAACAGTAGGAATAAGTCATCACATGTGAGAAAACCGTTAACAGGAAAACAAAACGGATGAGCGTCAAGTGAATCGAATTTTGCAGCATTATTTTCAAGAGGCGACTGAGGCATTTAAATTAATATATATTAAAGAAACCCGGTCATCGAATATCGTAAAAGGTAAGTGCACATTTGGATTTAAAAAAAACGGATGCTCTCGGGATGAAAAGGAAATAAAGATATATCGTACCATTTTGAGGGAAACTGGGTAACCGTAAATGTAGGGAAAAGTGAGAATAGTCTATTTAAAGCTTAACAATTAAACAGCGCTGGTAGCCAATGGGGTCTTTTCGGTAAATGTCAGGTCGGTTAATTCAGTACCATTCATCAACAATGCGGAGGTTTCGCTATCACTGCATGAGCGGAGTCTTGGGCAATGCTTGTGTGGCGAAGAATTCTGAAATACACAATATTATTATTAGGAAATTAAACATGCATTTTATATTATTTTTCTTCGTTTTTCACATTAAAGCAAATTCTAAAACTTCACTATAATAGGAACACTTGAACGAAATTATGGGTCAAGAAACACAATTTTTCTTGTATAATATTCCGACATGCTTCCCGAGAGAGATTGATGGATCTCAAGGGCCATCGAGGGTTCACAGTAAGCTATTTACACACCAATGGTACGAATTACCAAACAAAATTTTTTGATAATGGCTTGTCAACCTTACCAACAGCAGAAACTTATACAAAGGTCCCTCGACGACGACCAATATATTTCTTAAGATTATTCAATATATCTATTGTATTAGATTTTTTTCAAATTCTTCAAATAAAATAAAGTGTATCGAGTTTTACCTTTGAAGAGACATCTTCCACCAAGCTCACGCGAGATTGCGATCTCGACAGAGGAACCTCGGATGTGCTGAAAATGTTGATACATGTCTATTTCATTCTTTTCTTGAATTACCTATTATTCAAAATTGAAGCTTTGAAGGCCGTGCAGTAATCGGAAACGTTCAATTCGAAGAAGGTGCACTCATTGCGGACAACAGCGGTGAAATCCGGAACGAAACCAATTTTTTTCTTCAAAATATACACTATTGAATTGTTTTGAAATTATATCTATTTTCTCACCTGGACTTTGAGCTCATTTGCAAATGACAAACTCGGGCTTCCCGATTTCTCTTCCTCTTCTCTAATCGCCCGAATCAATCCTTCAAGCACCTCAAGACCAATGTGTTGCCATGCTTTTGTCTCAAGCAGCATGTGCTCCTGAAAAAGTCAATTGGCTGGGACAGCTCTTGAAGGAGCGTTTATAAAAATAAAGCATAGCCGTGTTTTGCATTTCGCATCTTCTTCTCCCCTCCCCCTCCCCCTTGTTCCTCCAATGGGATTTCATTTGTTTTCCCTTCTGTTTTGTTAAGGGATTCGGAAATACGTCAATGGTCGTTTGTCAAAAAAAACGAAAATGAACAAGTTAAAACAAAAAGCACGTATTAGGAAAAGTGTTACAACACATTAATAAAAGGAAAAAAAAGACAAAAACTAACACTAATATTCACCTTTCCGACGTTGACCAGCGAGCCACCTTCCAAGAACAACACAAATTTGTCGCTGAATTCGCCGTTCGTATACAAAACAGCAGGTTGCGGTGGCGTGCGCTGCTGATTTAGGCATGAAAAATACGCATTCTCAACCTAAATATAGAAGCGTTTTTTTTTCGTTTCAAGTTGAATTTGAATGATGCTCACTCGTCGGACATTCTTTTGAACCAATTTTTCCAACACGAGTGGTGCGATATATTTGGGCGAGAAGATTGGATGGAATGTCGACAGGAATTGGACGACGACGATTTGCATTTGAACACTGATTGCGCATTTTGATTTAATGTCAACGATTTGTGGCAAATGAGCATTCTGAAAAACGATAATAAACAATTCATTTTTTTGCAAAACAGAATCTCTTTTTTTTGAAAGGCACTCATTTTATATTTGTCCCCTCCCTCATACGTATTAATAACCTTGTTGGTTTTCAATCATTAAATTGTTTATTAGAGATTATGCAAATCTCTTAAATTTATTGACATAGGAATCAGCTTGGATAACTTGGCATGATTCATATTTTTGTAAGAATTAAAATCAGCTCCAAATATTGAATTTTTGTCCTAATTTTTGCATCACTTAACCAATTATTTTCAGAGATTTTATAATTGAACAGAAATTAGTTTGAAATATGTTTGTTTGAGAATTTGATAAAATAGTGCTTGAATCTTTATAATCTCTCCTTTTGAAAAATTTCGAAAAAATAATGGATATAGCTTCATCAAAGTGTTCAACATACTAGATGGATCCATAGGACTTCAGAAAAATAGACAAATACATGGCTGATGAGGTGACGGCAATTAATAATAAAAGAGCAGCAAAATAACGACACCACGTGGAGTCGAATTTTCGAACATTGCGATTAATCGAAAACGATCCAGCATTTGAGCAACCATCGCGGACTGAATAATACGAGTTATCGCGTCCGCTGGTGCGTGCGGGAATGCTTGAAGGTCCCGGCGGTCGAAGCATTAATGATACAACGTCGGTGCGACGACGGCGTCGGCGGCAGTTGGGAGCTCACGTATGAAGAATCAAACAGACACAGATGAAACGGAAGAAAAGGGGGCGTGATGCTGTCTGAGACAAGGCAAGGCGCAAGAGCAGGCGAGGCAAAGAAAATGCTCAGCAGTCTGACGAGGCTTTTCGTCTTCATCTTATTCACACCAATCGCAAAAGATGCCCTCAAGATATGAGATTTTGGAACAACAACATACTGATGTGTGATATCGGATTTCTCGGTGAAGATACATGAGGATCAAATTGAAAAACACAAATTTGAACGAAATAAATTTTACAGAAAGTAATTTTTCTGTCTAATGTATTCAATCTCTATATTATTGTGAAACGAAATTTGCCCCGTCATTCATCACTTTTAATTAAAAAAATCAGAGCACTTAAAATTCGTAAAAAATTATGTCCTGTCAAATTATTATGGTTAAATAGGACAAAACTCAATGATAGAAATGACACCCCCAATTTTTTTCGCCAACGATTTAAATAAATATAAATATATAAATAAATAAATAAATAAATATATATATATATATAATTCCTAAGTGGTCAAAAGTCATTGTTATTTTCAAGATATTCACCAAATACAAATAGCTAATAAAATATTATTGGGACCATCCGGAGAAAGAAAAGCGGACCGTGAGAATATGCGACTTCTACGTATTAGACTTTGAAGTTTTGATTGAAGCAATAAAAATTGTCATTTGCGTCATTTAACCTCATTTTGGATCTCTTTAATTTTCCAATTTTACTTATATATATATGACTCACATTTTCATTTGTCTTTTGATTACCTATGCTAATCCTCTCAAAGCAGGTGAAAAAATTTTTGAAGTGTGAATAATAGGAAAATCTATATGCGGATAAGGTCTCAAAATTCTAAAGATCTTGAATCATTTCTCCAGGTGAAATTTTAAAAGGGTTTGCTCGTCACAAATTCCGATAGGCAATTCAATTCCAATGCGCCGAAAATTGTTTCCGCCTCAACCAAACATGACATCAATTCAAACAATATTGTTATTCCGTAGATGCTACAACTCGTTTTCATTATATTCCCATTCAATTTTTAGGTATCGACGCCGTTAAAAAAATGTAATTTGCAATTCATACTTGTACAGAAAATGCAAATATTTCGTTATTTTGCTAGCAGGAGCATATTTTTTCTTAGCATCTAGCTGACACATAAACAAATATGTTAAGGCTGCGGGTAATTTTTCACTAAAAAATGTGAGAAAATATTTAAGCGAACATCGTGTTCCTTCTCTCACGAATGGAATAATCATGATACTATTTGTCGTTCAGAAAACTCCTAATTTTCGCAAACACAAAATTAATCAACTCACCCTCTTCTTCTGTCTTTTCTTACGGTGGACATTGTCGCACACAGCGTCGGTCTCGTCAAGAATCTCGGACTGAGTTATCATTATTAATATAGGTTTGTTTTTCATTCATTTAGTAATACCTGAATGATCTCTTCAATAATGTCCTCAAGAGTAATCAATCCAACTAGTTCATAGGTTGGATCGGCGTCATCATGGCAAACGACGCGATGAACCATAGCCAAATGGTATTCTCCCTAAGAAATGTTTTGATTTTCCTCATATAAGTTTTTTTTTTATTTAATCCTCCAAATCACACCTTCTTGAACTCATCTAAAAGCACTCTCAATGGGGTATCCTCGTCCACAATGCGGAGCTGATGTTTGTAAACCGAGCAGACCTTCATCACATCCATGTTGTCATCAGGGTCCAATAGAGCCAAATCTTTGATGAAGAGCAAGTCAACAACGTTGTTGCGGTCATCTGCCATACGTAATTGTTGTTACTAATGAGGTCAGAAGCTTCTTACTCTCGTAAATTGGGATGCGTGTATAGCCGGTCTCCAGGATTTGGTTCATTGTCACGGGGGTGAGCTTCAATGTGGATTCCAACATAAACACATCCTGAATTTCAAAGTGATTATAAATTGTATTATTCGCAGCAATCCTTACTTCAATTTTGGTCATCGCATGTTTCGCTGTTTTATCAACTATTTCCAAAGCTCCCAATGCCATGCGGAAATCGTCGTTGCCCTCACAAGCATCAGTCTTCAAAATTCAATGTCATAATAAAATCATTTTTATGGTCTACCATGGTGCTCATTTTCATCATCTCAACCAATTTCTTTCGTCCCAGCGGCTGGGTCAACTCTTCTTTGAGGAAAAAGTCGAGTACCTGGAAATTTTGAGCACGTGTAACATTTATTTATTGGCAATGATTCGAACCATCGATATAACCCAAGTGATCGGATACATCAATGCGACAATCACTCTAGTCAGCGGGACTGTGTACGAACCAACTTCCAAACCGCGCCTGAAATTGGTTTGAATTTGAGCAATACAATTATAGGTGATAAAATTACTTCACGCAGATAGCTTGAGGAACGATCTCTCCGAAAATGACAATACCAATAGTCGAAGCGATAAGGGCAAATGCTCCATTTCCTTCAAGTAAGTCATCGAGCAAAAGTGAAACGGCCGAGTTCACAACAACGTTTCCTGAAGCGCAATTGTATTAAATCATGATTATTTAATATTTCCAGGACATCGATCTGAAAGTGTCAAAGAAAATCTGAGTATTTGTGATAATTTTTTTTTTCTTGATAAGAATCGTCTTGTGACTTTCATTATCGTCATATACAATGTGTGGCCTTATGTTTAAGAAAAAATGTGATGTGTACAAACCAAGGAGAAGGGTGCAGAGAAGGATATTTCCACGTTTTCGAACTGGCAAAATTCGCTCAGCGTAGTACTTTTCTCTTGGGGTACCCGATTTGATATACAATTGCAACTCGTATGGCGTCAAGGTCATCAAACCCAAGTTCAAACCGGAGAACAAACCCGATAGGCAGAGCAAACAAAACAACAATGGACACTGAAATAATAATTGAATTTCAGATCCAATTCTAAGCACCTACGGAAATGTAAAGTGGGAACATGAAATTCTTCTCGGGAACCTTTGTAGAGATAATAGTGAATGGGTCGTCGATTTGTGTATATGGCAGCTGTCTACCCATGCGCTTTCGAGCTATGCAAAGTCTATACACGTCTTCTTCATTAACAAGTCTGAAAATAAGAACGAATTAAGCGATTTTTTAAACAAATTTTCTTACTTTTCGAAAGAGGTAACTATGACTAATCTAGTTGGAGTCATAATGGTGAAGTCTGCTTCACTAAACGCTTTTTCGTTGCCGTCGCAAGATTGACTACCAGAAAATTTGAGCTGAAAATAATCTGGATTCACATTTTATTATTGTCTGAGGCTACTTTTCGAAGATGCGAAAATCCCGATCCAAAAATCACTACACGAACCAGCTCATTAGGCTTTACGATTGAGTGGCTTCTCCTAAAATATACATTATTTAGCTAGAGAATAGCTTTAGCAGATTCTACATACGAATTATAGCCAAGGAATGCTGAGTGCTTTTTTTGCTGGTAATTTTCGATACGAATTCCGGACACAGTAATCTCTTCCCTCATCTCGCGTAGCATGTCAAAGTCCTCATTGTTTAACTCAACAGTTCTGCGAACCTCACTTTTGTTCGGAAGAGGCTATAAAAGGTCATATTTAGGAATTAAAATAGATGAGTGTCCCCCCACAATTTCATAGTCAATCTATAGACGATGTCGGTATTGATAAGCGAAAACCATTTCAAAATAGCTTTAGACGACTTGACGCCGAATCCTAATAATTCAATTTTTTCCCAATAATATACAACTGATGATTCATATCTCAACGAAACAGTATTGCTCATTTTATTATACCTGGCTCATATGTGGCTAAGGTAATACGATGAGACATTTTTTCCATCTTTTTTATCTTTTGGACCCAAAATATTATTTCACAAAGGAAATATTACAAATTTATTTTTTCATTTTAAGCGAATCCGCATATAATATAATCCTATTATCATTTGAAGTATTGAGTAAAGATAATTAAAAAAAAACTCACTAAGCTCTTAACGGAAAGTGCCAAAATGCATACAGTAAACGGAACCAGAAAAGTCAGTAGACGATATGACATTCGCCAGGCTGGCTTGCGCTGAAAGTAAATAAAATTTTCTGGGTTTTGAAAGAGATCGTAAAAGGTATGACGGGTCGGGGTCGGGAGGGCAATAAATTAGAACAAGCTGAAATTGTGCAAGTGCAGAAGTCTCGGAAAGTGAATTTGTTATCAGTTTTAATCAGCCATTTATCTAGTTTTCACCATCCAAACTAAACCCCCCCCCCCCTCCTCTTTCTTTTTTAATGCGATAAATGAGGCCCGAGAATGAGGCGCACGGAAAAATTTTCGATCAAGATATGCGAAACAATGTAAAATCATCGGGATTGAACACCTGTTTCGAACGTTAAAATGAGGAATTGCAGCGGGTTTTGATAAATTTTTGATGCACAACGGCCGCGTGTGAAAGGAACCAATTTGAGGAACAACACAAAAAGACATCTTGAGCACTTCCTCATTTTGCTCAAGCGAAAAAAAGCTCAGATGCTTGGAAGTGGAAGAAGAAAATTGTTTTCCGGTGCAAAGTGTTTGGAATATAGGTGAACAATGGCCACATTAAACTTCCTTGAGCACGGAAAAGCGAATGATTTTAGGCTTAAAATATCACAACTTTCTAGCTACATACAAATTCAAGAATTTTTGTTTTAGTCAATTTTCTTTTCTCGCGAATAGCTGCCAAATAAAGCAGAAACCAAATTGAGGTCAAAAAGTGTGGGAAACTCTTATCAGTGCTCTTTAATGTATATTCTTCAAAAATTAGATGTTGCAAAAATTAAGGCCATATTTGGCTTGAAAATTTCAAAAAGAAAAAGTTTAAAAATAGTACTCATATTGATCGTCTATTCTAATGACTAATGCTCAATCTTCCCATTTTCAAACAAGAACAATGGTGAAATGGTGAGAAATCGTGGCGCAAGACTGTCAAAACAGTGAAAATATTGACGAGTCAAAGGGAAACAGCAACGTTTTTGTTAGGTGTTAGTCATAATTCTGCGGTTATTTTTATGCGTTATGTATTCCCTATTAAAAAGCTATTAAACGCAAAAAAAAATTTATTTTCAAATCGCCGAAAACTGTCTCATAATACCATCATTACGTCATACTTTCCTTTTAGTGTCATTATTGCTAAATTAACAAACACAAATCTCAAATTTCAATAAAGCAAACTAAAGCAAATACGCGCACAATGCTAACAAATCAGACAGGTACATTCGATTTCATATATATTTTTGATGTCTCACTAATTTATCAGATGAATTGATTTATCAAATGCTGATTATTTTATTAGAAACAGTAATGGTGGTGAAACGAACCGAAAACAATCGCCCTCACTTCGCTGCTGATAAAATAAAGGTGCAAATGTGTATAGTTAATTTATGATCTACACTACTAAAAATTTGCGCAGTTGATCTGGACGAATGCTGCCATCGACTAAATAGTTAGCGAATAATCTAAACTGTGATAGTGAGGGTAACGGGAGTTTATGTAAACAATGCATTAGTGTGTTGCGTTCGGCTATGACTGGGTGAAAACATCGTCCAAATGAGTATAAGAACGGCGAAAATCGTATTGGAATGAGAGGCCGACGAAATCACTTCAATGGATATGAGATTGAGCTGACAAGAAATCTCTCTCCCGCCCCCTCTCAAAGAAATTTGAAACGTACCCCAAAGATGCGGCGCCTCAGATCGACGGGTGGTGGTGGCGTCGAGTCGTCCATACTCTGAACATAGGAAGCTGAATCCTATCGACCGTAAAATCAATGAAAATTCTGAATATTGATATTTTCAATCAATATGTAATATGAGAAAATGTTAAACGCGGAAAAGCAACACATCAGAATGAATGGAGCATGGGATAAAAAAAATGTTGGCGAGCATGTGAATCAGCATCGTGGGCGTACGTGTTTTGGATCCCGCGCGCCGCGGCGCCACGCCCATTTCTAACCTTGGCAGTGTTCCAAACTATTAATAGCGATGGACCCCCTGACTGGAAAATGTTTGCGATATGTCCCACTAGAGGTTTTTGCTCGGTGCGCGACGAGAGGTTCAAATTTTGGTGCATTTTAGACGTGCATTGGAGACTTTTTGACATGACAAGGTTGATTGCTACACTGAGCGGGATTTTTGAAAAATTGAAAACTTCAAGTGTTCATCGCATTTGGCTATTTATTATTAATGCTTTACTGCATATTCGATGCCAATTTCATTCCGAAAATAAGAAAACCGAATAAGCATTTCTGACGTTAAAAACGATTCCAATTGAAAACTTTTTTTTTGAAAATTGAGCTCTTCCACTTTTGATCCTCACGAGCTCAAATATATAAATACCATTTTTGAAATGGTGAACACCTAGTACGTAAATCTTTGCTGCCAGTTTTTCTTTTTTTGCAAGGCGAAAGAGCAAATTTCAAGTGAAAAAGTGCAATTTTAAACGAAAAAGAAAAACACAAAAGGGAGCAATTTAGGGTCCGCACGCGTGGCTTTCCGGTTACCGGTGGATACACAACCACGTCGGCATCTCGTATTTCTCGAAGGGCGAAAAAAATAATCGGCAAGTAAAGGCGTTCAAAAGAAACTTACGCAAATTTGTCAACAACTTTCTTCTTTTTTTGGAGACAAAAGAAATAGGACCAACGCAACAACACACATCTCGTGAGATTTCAATGCGTAACGCCGATTTTATTTACAATAACAAACGCACAAAATCGGCATATATTTCAAGTTTTTTTTTGAAAAAATCTAGAAATGGGTTTCTTTCTGCAAGCGAACTTCGCGTTATCTGGACGATTGCCAAAGAAATGGATTAAGATATTTTTAGAAGGGAGGAAGGATGATGAAGAGATTTTGTTATCAATTTCAAAAAAAGAATATTCTCTGGTTCATATGTTCAGGGAGATTATGGAGGAAGGAGGAATTATAATTTCTGGGCAATTGCAAACTAGGCTTTTCATCGAAATGATTTGAATAAAAGGCGGCACTTTTGAAGTATGCGATATAATAGAATTTGAAATTTGAGCAATATTCATCAAAGCGGACGCATTTGTTTAGGCTCGGGTTTACTTGAATACCCAACTGATCACATGTTTTTATCAAAAGAATACCGATATTAACAGATGGTGCGTACGGGTGACCAATCAGCAACAAGCTGTCCGAACAAATTGACCAATCAGAGCCAATGAGTTGTAAATCATATGGGCGGCTGGTTACCATATGTAAAAAATCTTTTTTTTATGCGGCAGGAATTTTTGAAATATGAGAAGATCTGACATATGGGAAGGTCAAAGTTCATTTACATTGTGTGCGGAATGACAGGGGAACGAAAAAATTGAAAGAAAGTCTGTGCTTCAAAAATGGGGTGTTTACAACTCGCTACGTGCTCGAATCCGCATTTTCCTCATGCTCGATTATTTCTCGAAGAATTCTGATTTCCCATTTCCTCTCCGTGATTATCAGAATCTATTTTTACGTCGAGATTTGCAAAATTTAGAATCGAAATCGCAACGGAAGTGCATAATTTTTGAATGAGAATTTTTCTAAAAGTTCAATCGGAATTGGATATTATGCGGATGTGAAAAAACGCATGACGTGCGCATGTCTATTCCGCGATTTATTTTTATTTGATTTCTTTCCTGAGAAGCTCACGTAGGTCACAAAAAACTCAATACATCGTCGAATGGTATTAGAAAACGTCGAGTAGTAATAGGCAGACAAGAGAGAGAAAAAGAGAGTAAGCATTAGAGCAAAAGAGATGAAGAGATAGTAGTGTCCTTGCAAAACCTCAAAGCTTGCTAGAGCGCGGATGGTGGAGGGGCCCCAGAGCGCACATATGCGAAACGTGGGGCAATGAGAGATGGAGAAGCGAGAGCAAACGAATTCAAAATGCTGTGAAACCCACCGCGAGCAAGAAGCTTGGACATTGCAGCGGACCGACGAACTGGGTGGGTGGAGATGAGCAACGTCGAGTCGTTTGAAGGAATAAGGAGCGCGACCAAAAAAGAAAAAAGAATCGAGAAGAAGAAGAAGAAGAAGATGCTCCTGCCGGTGGCGCGCTCCCCCCGCAACAGGATTAGTGCGAATTGTGACCGGCGGTGATTTTGAGCTTGTCGAATGTTTATTATGTTTCGACTGCGTGCCATAGAAGAAAATCAGAATCGAGAACAATGCACTGGATTTTCAATGACATCGTTTCAGCTTTTTTTTTGAACATTGTTGCAAATAATACCCGAATAATCATTCACTGGTGTTTTGAAGAAAGCGAAGATTTGTCAAGAAAAAAAACGAAATTTTTAAATAGGATTGATTAATGTGTGCAAAATTGTATCAGTGCGTAGACAGATAAACACGATAAAAATGGAAACGTTTGAAAGTTTTCTTTTTCCAGATTCAAAAATTTTTTGACGAATTATATTTACTGAAAGGTATGCTTCCTTTGTGGCCCTACTCCGCCCCTCCCCCCATTTTATTATTAAAAATCTAAAAATCTCATTGTTCACATCTGCAGACATTCTCCGGGATATGCCACAAACGCCTGTCTCTTGTTATAGCCTGTTGTTTTATGAAACTAGCGCTGGCG
The DNA here is from genome assembly GCA_902829315.1 of Caenorhabditis bovis. Classification (NCBI taxonomy): domain Eukaryota; kingdom Metazoa; phylum Nematoda; class Chromadorea; order Rhabditida; family Rhabditidae; genus Caenorhabditis; species Caenorhabditis bovis. The sequence continues at coordinate 2,515,116 of CADEPM010000002.1, forward strand.
GCAATTTAAACAAAGCCCTCTTACGGAAACCTCGGGCTAGTCTGGTCCCGGCATTTCAAGGCCAACGCCGATGAACACGGTTTCGTTTTCACATCCTATTCGAAACTATGCATTTTTCGGGACAGCTGCAATTCATTTGAAATTGTATTATTTGACTCTATGCCAGAATCAAAAGCCAATTTCAAATAGGGGGAAATGGAGGAAACACGCATTTTTTCAGTTCAATAGCTTACGGCTTCAATTTCCAAATGAAAAAAATAATCGCTTCGAAAATGATTAATGGCGTTTCTTTTGACGAAATTTGATATTTAGAAATTCCAGACAATTGCGAAACAATCGCAATAAAATAAATTTGTATACGAGATGACAATGTGTTAATAAACACATATGTTGCATGATATTGGCTTATTAATTCAATATTGTCGTCCAAGATCCAATTTCATCAAAAACACGGCTAAATATAATATTTTAATTAAAATTTTCGAGAAACTTCTTGGCGCGATAACAATTTAAAGCTTTAAACTGCGGTGTGGGGTAAACAATGCATGGAAAAATTTTTGATTCGAATATTAATCATCCAGATCACTTTCCTCTGTCTCGCCAGATTCTTCGCGAATATACGGCGCCGTGCGTGAGCGTCTTCGTCTATTACTGCAAAAATTATATAAATTGAACAAGAAAATATCGAGAATGAAAAGTGCAAGAGCAGCGAAACTCACTCAAACTGGCTCAAATCAAATCCACCGAACGCTCCAAGAGTTGGCGCCCGTGGCCGAGTTGGTCCCTCAGTTCTCTCACGTTCTCTCTGTTCTTCCCGTTTTGTCATCCAAAGGTCGAAACCGCTAAGGCCCGCCGTGTCCGACGCGGTACGCGTACGCAATTTCATTTTCTGCAAAATGCGTTGTCGTCTTTTTAGATTCCTCTTCAAAAACTTTGTTTCCCTACTCCCTCTACCCTCTCATCTTCTTTCAATGGGAAAATGAAAAGAAATAAAATTAAAGCTAAACGTGTTCAACATACGTCACTCTTCCGATCATGTTTCCTGAATGAATCCCGAATACCGGATGCGAATTGGATGCGCTGTTTGGGAGGTGCCGGGAATGAGCACACCAGCATGCGAATCACAGGCTCAATATCCTGTGACAAACTAGTTCATCTCAAATCAATCATAACTCGCTTACCCGGAATATCAAATGGCCAGGACCGTGATATCTTTCATTGTGGATTCCTTCAAGCTTGTCCTCCACCGAATTAATAATATTGAAGAAAACTTTGTACAATTGGGCGTAAATTGAAGTATTTACGATAGAAATCAAAGCGAGGCCCAAAAGGAATGCCGCTGATAGAAACGGTGAATACTGAAAGAATTTTCACTACTTTATTGAACATAAAATTGAGCAGATGGTTTGAAAGCGAAACATTTATGAAGTGGCACACCTGCTGTATTTGTGTTATTTGAGAAAAAAAACAGTTTTACTTTTAAAACAAAAAAGCCATCAAATTTTATGCGCTCTTGTATTGTTTGTATTCGAAACATGTCACCTTGTTGAGAGTTCTCGTATGTGTGTGTGGCTAAGACGAACACTTTTCAAACCACGATCTTTCTCCAACTATTGTTGATTTATGACAATCTCACATGTCAACTAGAGCACTGCGATAAATCGCAACGAATTTTCAAAATAAAAGAGTTTGAAATTTCTAATGTACAAAGTTTGAAAATCATTATTTATTCTGAGAAACTGTCGAATGCTTATCAGCTATTATCAATTTTTATTGAATTTTACATTTACCTGTATATTATAAGGCATGACGTCACCAAGGCCAATAGTCGTCAAACTAATGAAAGTGAAATAAAATGCATCAAACATTCCAATTCCTAAGAGAAGAGAAGTCGATTTATTTCAAATATTCTCGAGCTTTTCATGGAACCTGGTTTATTTCCCTCGTTATGATCAAACATCTTGATGGTTAATGTGCATATCAGAATGTAGCCGAGGACAAGAAAAAGGGCAATCCACATAGGAAGCACAATATCAGTTTTGTCTCCTTTCAATTTCTGTTTTCGAAGTGATCTGAAATTGAAGCTACCGATTCTTAAATAAATAATATATTGATTCTTACTTGTACTTTAACAATATGAACACGTATCCTTGCGTCAACACTTTCTGAAACCATTCGCCAATATCTCCGAGCACCACTAGCATTATTGGAAGACCGAAAGAAGCATAGACAATTGATAGACATTTCCCAGTAACGGTTTGACAGGAAATTGTACCTATGTAATCTTATTTAAAAGCCACAACCACTTGGTTACCGTATCCGATTGTCGAAAAAAGAGTCATTGAATAGAAAGTAGCTGACGAGAAATACCACATCAGGTGCATGTCGAGATTTTCCGCTTTGTGCCACACACTACCATGAAACCGTCCCTCGGCTTCAAGCATTGTTTTATAATACCTCTGCATGTCTCAATGGATGTGTATAACAAATGAAAATCGCACGTTGAATATACCTTTATAATTTTACTCAGCTGATTTGTCCGATCTGTTCCATTTGTGCTTAAAGTCACATTGATCACATCATTAACTTCCTCATTGATGATTCCTTGCATTAATATAATTGTCTCTTTTAAATCCTAAAATAAAAGTTTCATTAAATACAAAGTAAAGTAAAAAAAAGAACCTCGAGCTCTCTGGGAGATTCCAGTTTTTCAAAGATCAGCCCTCCGAGAAACACGTATCCAACTAACAAACTTATTAAAGTGATGTGTCTGATTCCAAATTTGTGATGATAATATGCCAACCATGCGAACAAGCGTGTTATTTCTAAAAATCCATATTAAATTTTCGTAAAATTGAAAAATGCCCAACTTTGCCTTTTTATTTCCCTTTTCCTCAATTTGTATTTTTTCTTATCAAATTCGAAATGAAAGCCGAATGGAGACATATCTTGTACGTCGCCCATATGAGTGTCAATTTTAAGAACAATGCAGTTGTCCCGCTCCTGAAATTCCATTATAGATCTTGTGTGCAATCCTTATATAATCTCACTTTAATATGATTTCGAACAATACGGTTGCGAGCTTGTAACTCATTTTCTTCTGAAATGTTTCATGATTTGATCAATTTCTTCAATTCTTTTAATTATCATCAGCAATACAATAAATCACATTTCAATATAATTAGCAGAGACGCCAATAAATTTAGTGATAAACAAGCGGTACATAACATTGCTCGGTTGGTTTTTGAACCCGTGTGGCATCATCAGATCAAACCACCATACTGGTTACAGGGGCTTAATATTTAGAAAAGAAAATTGAAACTATATTTACCAAATGGATAGAGGGCTTTTAAGAAAACTAATTACCGTTGTCGGAGTCGAAATGACTTGGCGAAATTTAAAAAAAATTATTGGCTATGTGACAATGCGTTTCGAGTCAGCGAGAAGTACGCGAGATTGCGTACATTGCATTATAGTGTACGCGCATTTAATATTCAGTCAACGAAAAATTTAAATCTGCACTGATTTCGCGAATCTGAAGGCTCTACCTCCCTTCAGTCGTTTGACGCCGACAATACAATTATACTAATTTATTATTTAAATCAAATTGCCAATAATTTGCTATTAATATTCCTTCTTTATCGTACTGACATACCTCAAATTTCAACAAGGTTCGAATGTTAGGAGCAATAAAACATTTTATCAAATTAATATTCAGTCTGTAGTCTTTGACCTAAACAAGAGATAATTACAAATGTCACTCATCTCAAAAGTATGAGGAAGATATTTCTAGTCTATCTGTGAAGTTATCATAATGATGGACGAATGACTCGGTTGAATAGATAAATGTCGCACTCAAAATGCACCTAACAATTAGGATGAAGCTTTCAGAAAGGTGGTCAGATACTGTACGAGTTTTGATCCAGATTATGAAAAACTTTTTTCGCGGATTTATCAAATGTATTAATTATAAACTGATTTACAACAATGAAATAGTTTTTAGATTTCAGACTTTGAAAATCTGAACTTTCTAGTACGGTTTTGAATTCAGTTTTAATAAGTATTCTATTTTCAAATCTTTGAAGAGCTCCAATTGTCCCCATGAAACTGAGAAAAATCTAATTTTCACAAAAATAAAAAGAAACAACATTTCCAATGTATACTGTAGTTTTTTTTTTCAAGTAAACCCCGATATTACTTAGAGCAGCATTCCAGCAATAAGTTGGTGATTTCACGTTTAAACGGCTATTAATTTTTTATAGCTTCTTCAATGATAACCAATCATTCCACGTAATACCGTAATTTGTAGAGTTTTACAGTAAAATTAAATAAGAAGTAAGAATGATTTTAACTCACTGATGTCAATATCCATTGCCGGCAGTTATAAGTATAGGAAGGATAAGAAGCAACGGTGTCTCGATCTGTGCACAGAGCTGTCAACTAGACGACGCAACTCCTCACGCGGTGCGACACACTCAAATCAAGGCGTGCGCTTCTTTGTGCCTCCGAACTCACGCTGAACGCAACTCACTGATAGAGTTGCGCTCCATTAGGTAGTTTTACGACACCCGTTTAATGTTTATTCCCCCCATGAAATAGTGTGTGCAATAAACTTTCTAATGAAGGCGGCGCTATGCGCAATTTTTATCAATCCAAACTCGCATCGATTCGTAATTCGCCTTATTTATGATCGTAAACCGGAGGCAAAAATCTAACTTCAATATTTCATCATGATAATTTGATCTTTGCTATTAATTAGCGATAAAAAACCATCCTCTTTTATCAATTACTACTGTGCATTAAAAATGCGACTTTTGTCGCATTATATGTGCGATAATTCCTTAAAACGACACATTAAAATAAACGTGTTGAATTAAATTTGTAAGAATGATGAAGAGTGCAATAAATATATTATTAAGAGCCGCGGCACTTTGAGAAACATCCCGTCTGTTTATTCTTTTCGCGTTGCGACAAAACAACGCCAGTTGAACGAATTTCCACATCTTCAACCGCCATCAACTCTCTGAAGAATGCTTTCGAAATAATGAATATCTGGACAGGAAAATTGGAATACCTCGTCAAAGCCAGCATGGTGTTATCAATATTGCTGCCATCCAGCGCACTAGTTTCCATAAAAAGAACACCCATTGCCTGGAAAAAAATTAGTCGACATAATTTTTTGATGCAAAAATTGTAATAAAAAATCGGGCTCTCCAACAAAACAATATTCAGAAAAATGTTGTGGAATTGTTTCTCACAAAAATTTTGAAGAATTTCAATAAAATTTCCATTTTTGGTGGGGAAAAAAAAACTCATACCGCCGCCATCGAAGCGCCGTCCGATTTCGTCACCGCGCCCAATTCGGCAACCCGCAAATCGATTTTGTTCCCAACTAATATGATGGGAATGCAGCGCTCCACCGATTCTTTGATCGTATCAATCCAATCGCGAACGCGCAAAAATGAGTGCTCCGACGTGACATCATACACAAGAATGGCGCCATCAGCGCGCCGAAAATATGATTTACAAAGCGAGCGGAATCTGGGAATTTCAATTCTGTTGAGTAATAATGTTGCAATACCTTTCCTGTCCCGCCGTATCCCATAATTGCAATGCAACATTGTGCCCGTCAACATTGACGGTTTTCACATGAAAATCGACTCCAAGTGTGCTTGGGAGCTGATTACTAAACTGCCGGCGAATCACTCTCATTACAAAACTGCTTTTTCCAACAGCGGCATCCCCACACATAACAATACGAAATGTTCGCTCCGCTGGTCCGTTGGCTTCATGAATACCCTAAATATTTTTTTTGAAAAACTTCAAACAAGCCCGCCCCCACAATTAAATCATCAATAGGGCTCAGCTTAGTATCGTTTAATGACGAACTGTCATCAAGCATTATTGATGTCTCAGGTGCTGGAAAATGTTAATTGTGAAAAAAACTAAAGTAATTTACTACTATCATCCAAAGAAATCGCATGCAGAGCCACTGGATGAAACATTTTTGATGGCGATGAAAATGCAGAATTAACTGATTGAAAATTTTCCATCGAATTTCTGTTTGAGCTCACTAATCCCGGAGATGGAGTACGCTGAGAAGAATGCCATTTTGAAAATAAAGTAATAACAGGAAAATGATAATACTAGATTGAACTCCCTAATAACTGAAGCACGATTGTCCAATGCATTTCGGAGGCTTTCATTTGTCTCATGAAGTTTTCTATTAGCATCGCTAAAAATCATATATTTTTTTTTACTCCGTTCATAAATTCATTACAATAACAGCTGCAATTGCTTCTGCATTGTTTCACTTTCTTCTTCAGCACTATGAATTTGTCCTTTTCTTGCCAACAACTCATCATTCTTATAATCATATTCGGCTCTTATCTGTGCCAGCTCGCTTTTAATCAAAGCCAGCTCCAAATGGTTCTCAGCAAGGTTCTTGCGAAGATCCGAGTTTTCCTCGCTAACTTCCTGAAACAACATTAAACATTTCTTATATGGCTTTTAAAAATTCACTCTAAGCTTTTCGTTAAGCTTCTTCTGCAAACTCAATTTCTCATTTTCTTTCTCAAGAACGTGCTCCATCTTTTGCAAACGCTCAATATTAGCTCGCATCTCCTTCATCTCTTCGGTCAACTGATTTCTCATTTCTTCCTTCTCCTTAGTTAATCTCTCACGTTCCTATAGTAATAATCAAGTCGTCTCTATTTAGAATTCTAGAGATCAATATAACCTCCTGTCTTGCTTTCATTTCCACTATTTCCAGCTGCTGATCAATTTCACTTTCGACTTCTTCAAGCCGTCGGTTATACATATCCCGTTCGCTGCACAATTAAAACAGATAAAATAAGTGGATTAAAATCATACTTTGTATAAATATGATGAAGCCTTTCATTTTCATTTTTTCGCTCTTTTATTTCATTGCAAAATGATCCAACAATCTGAAATAAAAATGCAATGCTAATTGTTTTCGAATTTTGAAATTTCTGCCAACCTTCTCAAATTTGCGCAACAACTGCGGCATTCCTGTGGATTGGAGCTGCTCATAAAGCATTAAAACTTCCTCTTGGCTGAAATTCAAGAATTTTCTCAATTCAATCAGCGATTTCTGCCAACCATGGAACACTGAAGTCGATATTCACATTGGTATCCGATTCCGAATTATAGACTTCTTCTTCCAAATTTAATAAATATGGCCTTTTGGTAGATTCCCCTTCACTATCAAACACTTGTTCGTTTCTTTGTGGTGGTGGCAAATCGTCAAAGTGAACTGAAGCTCGTCTCTGCATTCCATTTAAACCAGCAATTGAAAAATTGGAAAAACTTTGCCTAATATTTAAATTTACCATTATTTTCTCCCTTGCTGACGGCTGCTTCAAAACCTTTGCAAAATTCCATTTTCTCGATTCTTCCTGAACCATCGGCATCCAATTGATTGAAAATGAATGAAATATCCTGTAATAAATTTTGTGTCATTTGCCATGAAAAAATATATAATCACATTGTCGTCCAGCTGCGGACAAATTCGTTTCAAATCTTCAACTGTCAAATAGCCCTTCGATTCCGAATCGCACATTGAGAATAAGTGTTCAACATCGGGATTCCACATTTTAATCGCTGAAATCAATACAGATGGAAATGCCAACAAAAAAATATGTATATAAACGTGGCAATAATACGGTCAATCATACGAAAAGCGAAGAATCAGCAAAAAAGGAAATACACGGATGAAAACAAATAATAAATTTTGAATCGCTCTCCACCCCCCCCTCACAAAAAATTGAAATGTGAAATGTGTATCGACGAATTTTCGACTAGCTTTGTTGTGGCCAATAAATCGATAGGCGACTGTGGGTGTTTTGTATGCGACCGATGAGATTTTCGCGGCAAAAATGGCCAACAATTTTTTTGAGCGAAAAAAAATAATAGGGCTTTGTTTCAAAAACGGCAAGAGTAATACAAACAAGAAAATGCCACGTGGATGAGAATGCAAATCAAAATTTCATGGTTAAAAGAAACAAATAATTTAACAATTCTCTCAATTTTTAAGAGCCTAAAAATTTCCATATACTGTTTTATGCAGCAAAAAAACACGTGAGGTTTCAAAAATAGGATTTTCATAAATGTTCTATGTTAATGAGATTTTCGATGAAATGGCCTAACAAAATTAAAAATCTGTAAGAATAGATTCTGTTTCTGATTTATAACCTACAATGCATTTTGGTAATGTCATATCGCATGTGTGGAATGCATTTTAACTTTTATCGGTATAATAATACATTAAATATAACATAAAGCTATGCAAGACAGAAAACGAAAACTTTTGTTTCAGAAAAAAAAGAGAAATTTACTAATAAAAATTAAATATTTAAGAATGTTTCATCTCTGATCTTTTAAAATACAGTAACTTTTTAGGACAAATCAGTTCTACTCATGAAATTAACTAAACGTATAATTTTAATTTATTCAAATTTCAATCTTCAATTTTTCTTTCAAATCGTCCCTCAAATATTTTTCACAAATTATTTCATCAAAATTTGGTGTGACATCGATATGAAACAACAATTCCCGCAAACTCTCACACAAATTTGTCTATTCATAAAACAATTGGTAATTGTCCTTTATTTTCATAATTAGAACTGACTCACACTGTCACAAATAGTCCCAAAAAAGGGGGGAGTGAAATTAAAATTGAAATATTATATTTTTTTGTATGAGACTGTGCTCGATGTTAAACAATTGCGATGCGTTTGTGTATGAAAGTCGGAACAAAAAAATATAAAGTTTCGTTCGCAGGGCGTGTTCAATGGGTTGTGTGATCAGCTGCGGAATTGTTCCTGCACGAGAAGTATGAAATATTGAACATAAATGGAGATATTTCGAAATCGTTACATTATGAAAAAAAATTATTTAAAAGCGTAGAATGGCTTTGGAACATAATTGATTATGCATTAAAGCTCCTGAATAGAGTAAATAACAATACGCCAAATATTAAATTTCCTAAAATTATAAATTCTTAAATTGTTATGTTGGTGATATAATAAATGGAAGTTCGATTATTAAGAAAAAGTATTTTTAAATTGCTAGCAAATCATTTCCAGATGTAATTTTAAAATATTTTCAGATTAGTAATATTATTTGGATGAATATTGTCGAATTACATTTTCAATTTGGTTCCTCAGAAAAAAAACACATTTTGAAAAATGTTCCAATTGGAACATGAAACCCTGACCACATACCCCATTCTTCTTAAAAAACTGCCATGGTGATTTCCATAGTAACAATAAATTATTTTTAATAATTCTGAGCAACACTACATACATACAGTTTGTTTTCTAATGTACTTTTCTCACAAATCGACCCCCCGATAATATTGTCTAACATTTCATTTCATTCATTTCATTTCACCGTCATAACTCATCATAATAAAAGTATGAAGACGCAACAATGGGACATCGTAAAACTTGCCGGCTTATTTTAATGGGACCTGATGAACCGTCGAGTCAACAGCGGCCCTTCTTTTATTCAAAAAAAAAGAGCCGCGCTTGAATGGGGGGAGACAGTCGTTTACCTGGTGCTCATTGTGTCAATTGCTATTGTCGGGATGCGTTTGCATGTGTGCGATTGCGCAACAATCGCGCGTTATGACACAAAAATTGGCTTCCGCATATCCGAATGTAATCTAGAATGTCATTAGTGTCAGATTACTGGCGCCATTTTTTGAAGACCATATCGAGATCAGAAACCCATATGTGCTCAATAATTAATTGCAATATAATTCAATTGTTTGCCGAAATTGTCAGCATATAGAAAACATTTTTTTTTAATTGTCAACATTTTCTCACAAAATTATTACATATTCCAAAATGTTGCTTATTATGCACATTTTATACGAACTTTATAGTTTATTTCTCGCCTTAATCCATTTGATAAAGTGGAAAAATGTTTCATTCCAATATCGTAAAAAAAACAATTGATATAGTTTGAGCTTAACTCATTACACAACTACCCTTTTCGTTGACGTAGATTTGATAATTTCGCTCTCATTGCAGCTGCTCGCCACCTGATAATGGGTTGACAGTTTTCGCGTTTTGATAACTAGGACCTTATTATGTTTTCAACGCGTTTACCCATTTCTCACTTCATATCTATAATTTTTGTTTCTGGGTGAAGAGGCTCATTCACCCGCCCCCCCCCCACCCTTCGGAAAAAAATGACCATGGTTAAATTGGAGTCAATTCTCACATAACGATTCCAAATAAATGTTCACACTTCACTCCATAAAATCCCTCGTCGCTATATATAATTAACCATCGGTGAGAGCACCCTCTACCAAAGCAGTGAATGTGTCGAATACCTAACAATTACAGTACAAATATTGCCCTCGACACATTTTTTTTTTCGGTTCTAATGAAATTTCGCTGGCATGTAAAGGACGTTCAGCTAGTTAATTCACTGCCAAAACACATGTTTCAAAGTCATCAGAGGCGCTGTTTTTTTGTACTACTAAACACACAAACACATAGTGTCGAATGGTTATTAGCTACGTATAAATTTCGCATCAATCATTCTCATTAGTTCCATGTCCTTGAATGAACACACACACACGATATTAGCGTTGTGCAAATCACCCCAATATAATTTTTTTTCACTTCATTTCAAATCCTACTCGCTGTTTTACCATATTTTTTCCCCAAATAAACGATTAATTCGATCCGATTTCATCCATTTTCGCGCAACAATGATCAGCGTAGTGTGAAAAAATCGCGTGAAGAAGTAGCGGTTGACGTTAATGGACAACGGAATTAGGGTGCGAAGTGGAAAACGATACAGTTACAAAATGCATTAATGCTAATTCAATAATTTTGTTCAATTTTAAAATAATGATGATGATGACGATGATGGTGATGGTACACCAAAGCTTCTTAATAGCGGTTGAACAAAATCTGTTCATTTTCAAGTCAATTATAGGGTATTTATTATGTATAATGTGAGAAGTGGAGAGTCAAGTATTCGCACTTGAAAGGGAATTATTATTATTACTAAGGTTAACTGAGAAAATTGCGGTGATTCTGAAAAGCCTAAAATTTCAATAAGCAAAATTTTCAAAGCAATATCATAAATTCAATTTCAGCAGCTATTCTTATAATGGTTTTAGTTCATTGTCAATTTTGACACTGATTCCACGGAAATGTCAAAGTTGGAAAAAATTGGCAGCTGCGTACGATACGCTCATAAAATTTTCGATTTTATTTGTAATGACTTGTCGGGATTTGGGTCTAGATAGCACCTTACCGTGATCATTATCTTTAACATCCATTTACTGGATATATATATATATATATCAGAAGGACAGGTGGAACATAATTGGTCTTTTTAAGGTATTCGATGCCGTTCAGATTTGGGTTCCTTGATGCCAAAGTTATTAGTGGTTTTGTCTACGGAGTCAGCCTTGTTGTTTTCATTCAACCACCTGCACAAAACCATTAAGTTTGGTGGACTTAATTGTTGGAAGATCTCGAAAATTATTGAAACGTAATTGACATGACCATGTTCGTTCGTTACCCAATGAAAGCATCCAATGTCACGATGTCAATTCTTCCGAATAACACCACCAACCACCCAACCTAACCCAGGCCTTCTCGTTCTCAATTGCCACCTAATTTATATATGTCTCTTGTGCGTGTGTGTCGCGACACCGCCGTGACTCCGCCCCCATTCCCTTCGCTTCGGTCGCGCACGCGTTAACTTGTCTTATAGTCCCACCAGCCAATCAACGTTTTCCTGCCGTGCGTTTGTTTCACTCACATTCATATCGCGCCCGATTAACGCACGTTTAAATCTATTTGGATTACTGTAGAGGTTGTCGAAATGTCGCTTCTCGATCCCCGCCAATTCTTGATGCCGGCGTTTTATCTCGATCCGGCGACACAAGCGCTTCTTGCTCAAGTCTCGAATCAAACAGCCACGCATCCCAACAAACTTGTTGGACTTCCGGCATCATCGTTTCGAATTTCCGATTTGTTGGAAACATCGCACAATACGTCATCTGAATCAGGTAAGAGTCTAAACGAGTTAACCATCCTAAATGTCACTCAAAATCGCACTCAACCATTACATACAAATTCTATTTTTTTACAGACCCCTCACCAGTGTCAATTAAATCCGAGTCCTCAACACCGCCACGACCACATAGTCCATATACAGAACGATCAAATACTGGAAGCCCGAGCATGTCGGGAGGATCTAAGAAAGCTAGAAAGGCGCGAACAATCTTTACTGACAAGCAGCTCCAAGAGCTCGAGAACACGTTTGAGAAGCACAAATATCTTTCTGTGCAGGATCGAATGGAACTGGCTCATCGCATGGGTCTTACTGACACCCAAGTCAAGACTTGGTATCAAAACAGAAGGTATGCTAGCATTATTTTTTTCCGAAAAATATTTAATTTAATATGAGCGTAATAAGCGTTGAGATACATTCATCAAGGGTGGTATGTCATCCAATTATCGGCGCGGCATCCTCTAGATCTTGTCATCATATATGCTCAAATTAATAAGTCGCCCATTGCTCTCAATTTTTCGGGCCCGTCCGCGGCCACCCATTGCAATAATACATGCTCGCTTCACATTTCCTAATTATTTGTGTTCGCTATGAATATTTGATATACACCTCTCTATAGTGTTTAGAGCAGATGAGTTGCGAATCCACATCATTCATGGGAGGCGATGCATTCGGAATCGGAGTTAATCCCATTGTCGCTTCCTGGGTGGTTTAATACTCCGGCTGGTCTAGTCTCAATAATTACCGTTTTGCTTGTACGCTTGTATATTAATAACGGTTGCCATCATACGGTAGCCATGATACTTGGAATCCACTTAAAGGCGGGCTTAATATCTTATAATAATAATTACACATGAAGCGGTTCCAATTAGAAGGTAGTAAGGCGTCAATTAATAAGATATTCCTTTCAGAACCAAGTGGAAGAGACAAGCGACTACCGGAATGGATCTTCTTGCCGAGCCCGGAAACCTTGCCGCAGTTCAAAACCTCATCCGGAATAATTCCTACTGGACCAGTTATCTCCCAAACCTTCCCATTGTCCCAATGGGAATGCCAATTCCAATGATAGTGCCGCCCGCTCAGAATTTCCAATCAATTTCATCCCCATCAACAAACAGCAACAAATCCTCATCGCCACCATTAGACGTATCAGCAAATGACTAAATATCATAAATGTTTGTAAATATCGATCTCAATGGGTTAGTCTTTGCTGTTACTTCATATCATTTTTCTTGTATGTTAGGTATCAAAACGTTTCCTCTTTAAAAAAATTTGTATTGTATATCTGTTCTGTCATGTGAAATCTGAACCGTCATTGGGACCTTTATTAATAAATTAGTTGAATGCAATTATCGCGCAAATGTTTTATTTGAAAACAATAAAAATGCGCAATCTGAAAGCCGCCAGGTGTTCGAAGACTTTGCTGCCTTCCCCTCTCTGATGGCGCAACAGTACTGGCTAGATTTTTATCTGAACATCATTGACGAACGCTCGTTAACACTTCACCTGTTGTGGGTGTTTGAAAATGAAAACGGTTTGATATATGCGAAACAAGTTGAAGGACACATTAACCATGCACTACTATTTTTTTATTTGAATTAACTCTTCTCTTCCTCTATTGTGTGGTTTTTGATGGTGAGGGGTGTCAATAAACATCTTTACATACAATGAATAATTGACATGGGTATAATTATACATTACCGTTTTGTTTTGTGTTGGGGAGAGGGGGATTGCATTAAATATCAAATTTATTACCATTTCTACCGTAACCTTCCCCCCACCCCTTCAAATTGGTTAGTTAGTTTGGTTCGTTATGTGGTTAGTTAACATGGTACATAAATTAGTCTTGTTGGTGTCAGTGAAGCGGAAGAATGCGTGTTACATCAAGACAAACACTGACAGACAATTACAATTATCTCATTTGCAACAATCCGTGCACACATTTGGCACAAATTTTTGAGACAAAAATGTCACCCCTTCTTCAATTTTACAGAATTGACGACATTTGGTTTAATCTTTAACCGATATTGGTTGGCAGTAAATATATAGACCGGAGCGCGCGCCAATAAAATTTTAAAACCAATCCCGATACGCTGAGGCAAATAATAATTAGTTGGCAAGTGGTGGGGGGGGGATGAACCCTTCAGCCGACAATAAAAGCTGTCCCCGCGCATAATATTATTATTGTTATTATATGATTATCTCTTGCATGTTCACATTAAGTGCTGTAATCGTCGATTGAAACTATAAAAATTAATAATCATGAGATTTCTTGTTGAAAAGAATGACCATCAGGTCCACAAACGCTTTATTATTTGTATTTTGTTGAATTAATGGAATCCACGTGGATAAACGTCATTAAGGTGATTCGAATGTTCTGAACTTAAACCTTATCTCGCAAATATTACATTTTAGAATTCGATTTACAATTTTGAAGTTTAGTTTTTTAGTGCTTTCAATGGTAAAAAAAAATGTTGCAAATGTCAGATGTCAAAGATATAAGCATGTCAATTACGCATTCTAATGTCCAGGTGTGTCATCCTTTTGAAATTGCAACCGATCCTGTCCACTTGACAATAACCAACCAGCTCTTCTCGTAGCGATGCTCATTATTACGCCGATTTGTTCACTGATCCGTCCAAATCTCGTGTTCAACAATCAACTTGAATGTATCATTATACCAATAAACAGATTACACCGGAATTAAGCATGTAAAGGTCAATTCGATGGCGAGTTTGACACCTGGCCCCATCATTATTGTTTTGTTCCGAATTCGAATTACACACACTACTGCGGTTTTCAATTCAACGATGGCGGCAGCAGTAGCATGGAGCACAGCTGGTTGGCTCAATTTTTAAATTCCCATATTTAACAAAGATCCTATCAATTATTCTTATATCATTGCGCGGCCTTGTGTGAAATTGTATTCAGACGGATTCAATTCAGCAAAATGACTAATTATTTGACAAACAAAACGCATTCAACCTGAAAATGTAGAAGGGGAGCTCGCCTATAATGACCAAACTTTTTTTCCCATCGCTTTCTTCCAGAGTGCTCCTTACATATTCTTTGAACGACACCATTGTTCTCCAATTTTCCGACATGAGGCGCTTGAATAGGAAAAAAGTTGAAGAGCAGCCAGGCACCGGTCATAAACTCTAGCAAAATGAGTTTAACCTACCGTATACCCAGAAGCTCGCCGCAAGAAAAAAAGTGCGGTTCTGGGCTCTTCCCTCCTCGCAGACATTTCATTTTTCCTCATCAAGTTTTATTTCATGAACACATCATAATTAGGAAGGAAACCAATACCAAACTATGGTACTTGATCCCATTTGTCCGAAATAGTAGTAACGCGGTGTCAGACAATTAAAGGAGTTGAATGACAAACTGTGAAGAAACGATTCGGAGGGGGTGGTGAGGTTATAAAGGAAGTGAAGGCAATACCAGAAAATTGCAATACTGCAAATAATTGACGAATTATGAGCGCCTGAATTGATGTTACCGGCGACAATTTGAATGGCGAAACAACGTTTTCCTCGCTCTCTCCCTCTCGATTCCGATTCCGATTCAGCTTTTTTTGCGTTGTGTTCTCAATTATCCGTAAAATATAGCAATTTATTAAATGGATCATGAATAAAAGACGGAAAAAAAAACTGGAGGCTGACAAACTTAATGAGATCAATTAGCTTATATATGTTTTGCATTGTATATCAGAGGTGTTTACAAAAGGATGGGGAGGAGCTGCGAATGAGAAGAAGTTCGGGGAGAAGGAGGGCGTTGCAATGCTGACACATTAAAGCATTTCGAAACCGGATTTTGGTTGAAAATTGTATAAATTAATTATCTTGCTCTTGGGTGGGCTCAGGGGTTTCAGGCTTGCTGCTATCCTGAGTTGGAGAACCTTCTTCTTTTGCCTGGTTTGCTAGAAGGGTGAACAATGAGAGCTGGGAATTGGGACTTTGAACAACCGAAGGAAGGACCATTGAATTTAGAAATGCACCATTACAGGCTCCTGGAAGAAGGCCTCCTGGCTGATTAAGGTAGTTGGCCCAGTATGAATTGGATCGCAGCAATTGTTGAACCGCAGCCATATTTGAGGCATCATGAAGGAGATCCATGCCAACGGAAGCTTGCCGTTTCCACTTGGTCCTGAAATACAATTTTTTTACTCAATTCATTGGGAATCCAATTTGGAAAATTGGTGGATGACAGGGTGTGAAAACGAGGTTGCCCCGGAAAAAAAAATTAATCATGATGGTTCTTTTCCACGGTGCTCGGCTAAATCAAATTGCACACTTTTATTTTGCCGGGGAAAATTGAGTGGTGCGCACGAGATTGAAGGAAGATGGACGAAAAAAGGGAGGTCGGAGTTTGATTAAGATAAATTTCGATGCGCCGCGCTAATGCACTACAATTAGCACAAAGTGGCGTGTTTAGACTCAATTCGCGCGGGCTCATCCGGTAGCAGCTTTTCTTGCAGAAAAACAAAAGACGGACCTTCGATTTTGGTACCACGTTTTGACTTGGGTGTCCGTCAAACCCATTCGATGAGCGAGTTCCATACGATCCTGAACGGAAAGGTACTTCTGCTTCTCAAAGGTGTTTTCGAGCTCTTGGAGTTGCTTGTCGGTGAAAATTGTGCGCGCCTTTCGGGCCTTCTTTGATCCCATCATTCCGGGACTCCCGGAGCAATTACGCTCAATGCCGGGACTCGTTGTTCTTGGTGATGACGGCGATTCCGATGTGTTCGAGCGTTGCGAATTATCTGTAATAATGGCAGTTTATGAACACGCTGCTAATGAACAAACAAAGAGCATTGAGGTATAATTGGATGACCCTCTACATTTTTCCACCTACAATTGCACTGTACACCTATCCATTAGAGCGTTAATCCGCCAACGCTAAACTATGATTTTCCACACGAATTCAACTCAAATTGGACGATATTTGTACGGGGGCACACGTGCACGCGTAAAAAAAACATTAGAGTACGGTTGGATGAAGTTTTGATGGTCATCCCATTTATCGAGAACTATTATAACATATAATTGTAATAAATATCCAACCTGAGGTGTTTGTTGATGGCTCGAGAAGATCGGAGATTCGAAACGAATTGTTCAGCGTCATTTTGCCGCCGGCGTTACCGTATTGAGCTGATGCTTGTGCGAGAAGCGCCTGCGTCGTCGGGTCCAAATAAAGTGCGGGAAGCAAAAATTGGCGGGGATCCAACAGCGACATTCCGATGATTTCGAAGATTTGTCGGCGAAGTGTCTTGAATAATACCAATAATTCTTTTCCCAAAAACCGCTACCGTATTAGCAATGATGGGGGGCAAAGTGTTGGCGTAAATGAGATGGGGTGTCTATCCATTCACTAAACGCCACAAACTCGTTGATTGGTCGCGACCCGCCCAGTTATGGGCGGAGTCGGCGCAAGAATAGAATTGAGAAGCAATGACTGCGCGAATTTGTAGACCTTCTGCCTACTAGTGAAGCGTTGAACCATAACTAATTAAACATACAAGCATGTTAGACGAGATGTGATTGACACCTCATTTGGGTATATTTGATTTCCTGTTTAGGTTGGGTATCAAGATGTTTGAAACAGATGACGCAAATACGTCTTACTTCATAAATGTTAGAAGTGTTTGAAAGATACTCCAAGGTAATTAGGAAAAAATTCAATTAAGTAGTTTTGCATTGACAAGAGATTTGAAAAACGGGAATATACCTTCAAAAAAGTATCGCCAGAAAAAACTTTTAATTTTGCAGCAAAAATTGCAAGACGTGTTAAAATGTTTCCAAATTATTTAAATGTTTGAGTTTTGCTATATGTGGTTGAATATTCCAAAAAAAAGTATACTGCCGTATATATTGTATTTTAATATGTTCAAAAATATACTTCAAAATTTTAACATGTGGCTTCAACATTGGAATGAAAGATAAAAATCGGCGATTTATGTATAATAATGAAATTCTTCAAAAAATTTTCTTACGCATTTTATCTTCTTTATATATATATATCTTATAATAAACACATTTATATAACATTGCGTTTTGTCTAAACAGCAAACGACATCATATTTTCGAGTAAATTATAATAATGAATAATATTTACAATTATTCACTAAACAATTCCATCTTCCGTAAATACCAACCGGAATATGTAATTCCATTTTAGTCAATTAATAGACGGCCAAAACTTGCTCATAACAATAATACGCAAATTTCCTCGCAACGAATTCTTACGGATTTCCTGTTATTTTTTCAGACAGTTTCTTTTTAATTGTTATTATAACTATATATGTATATTTTCGCTGATTTGTGCCTCATTTGTGCCAGTCATCAGCGCATATGTTGTCGCTCACCGACTAATGGGGGTTCATTCGGTGCGTTAAAAAATGAATATATGAGAGAGGTGCCGAAAATTGGTGGAGCCTTCTGTGTACTGTCATTAGCCATACCGAAACACAATCAACTGGAAAATTCACTAATTGAACATTGCATGCGCCACATTGATGAGATATTAATTATTCAAACGGCTGATGATGAGCAGTATGACCATTTATGGTGATGAAGGGCCCAAATGAAAATGAATTTTTTTTTGTCGGATGGAATTGTGAAGCACGAAAACGGGAAATAGATGCAGCATTTTTTTCTTGAACAAGAAATGCAAAAGAAAAACCAACAAATTAGAACTATGCAATCTCAATTATTGTGGTTAATATTTTTAGAAATGCATTATACAGAATTATTGGAAAAAAAATGCATTGTTATAGTTCATAACCTATTCGAAAATAAATAGCATGAACTTCGCATATTTAACATATCAAATTGTGTTCATGTATTATTCTCCTCGTTGTTCCAAACCGAAACATTGCATAATAATTATGTCGAGTTCGGTCGGTTGGTGTCGATTGATTTTGCGGCAATAAATTTGCGAACAACGAGGTGTAACAGTTACAATTACGACGGTGCACCGCTTGGCGGTGTTTTCCAAATTGAAGTGCGCGAAGTTTTTCCAAGGGCAATTTCGAGCACCCAATTTTGTAAATCTAATGTGTCAAAGAAATCCGAGTTAGGGTTATATGGAGAAAAACAAACAATCTAGCCGTAAATTTCGATATAAAATTTCAATTTTTTAATGGATCAGTAATAATTATAGTATACTTTGTCATACACCGAAACAAAAAATTGTGACTTCCCAATTAGTTAAAATTCTTTATTACTGTCCTGACCAATTAATAAAAAAAAAACAAATGTGTCAGTGTCATTCTTGAAATTGATACAATAAATTCAAAAATGTATAATAAGCATAGTACAAATGAGCAGAAAAGGCTAATGCATTCAATTCAATGCAAATTGAAAAAAAAATGCACCAGGGGGACTATGAAAAATGACTGGGATTTTTTCTTCTTCCAGAAAAGAGATGATCTATTAATAGACAGCCTGAAAACTATAGTTATGTATGATTTTATTTATAATAGTAAAATACCGTAATCCAGGAAACCATCGACCAAATTTGCTAAGTGCGAGTCCTCCAATTTCGAAACAATAGTTCTTTTTTTCTTGGAACTCCACTCCACTCAGCCAGTATTATTATATAAACGTTATAAGAATGGAACTCTCAGTTTTCATTGCGCAATCGCCCCTCCAATTTCTTGCCTCCACCCTGTTATGCTCTGTTATCTTGATAACATATGGCAACAGGTATCGTCGAGATGTCATAACCGCAACACCAATTAAACTTTTGACTCGTCAAATTGCGCCATTAATGTAATTTTTTTAATTACGTCCAATGATTTCCGGCTCGTTTGTCCAAGATTTTGAGCGGGTAGGAAGAATGTCGGATAGTTCTGAAGGAAATTATCCGCCCTTTCGGAAGACGGTTGACGTCAAGGACTTGTATTGTTTTGACCATGTCTTATGAATAGATAGACAACTTTCTGTTTTATTGTGCATTTCGGATAATTACGAGTAGGCAGTTAGATATAATTGAGAACTTACTGTATATAACACGGAACGTCAAACTTTGTGGGACGTGGAACACATTTTGAAACACCTGGTTTACATTGAGAATTTTGGGATTACACTTTTGAACAGACGATAAAATTTTATGCGAATTCTTTCAAACATATCTTAGATTTTAACATTCAAAAATTTTTCGAAACATGTGCTGTATTCTTTTGTTTATTTCAACGTTTCTTTCTCATTTTCAAATAAACTGACATAACATCAAAAAACGAAGCTTCTTGTATATTAGTAAAATCGTTGATTTCTCTACGGACTTTCAAAAATAATTTAAGATTCCTTAAGAGCATTTAAATATTTTAATGAGTCCTTCAAATATTTTTCTTCATATTATTCAACCTTTGATCAACTGTTTAAAATATATATTTCGTTCAATTAAATATGATTGTTTCTGCAACGATGAAAAAATAGTGTTTGTAAAAAAACTTTAAAGCGAAAATGTTTTCACTGAAGATGAATTCCATAATCCAAAATCATTAATTATTTGTTCTAATGTTTCAATTCCAATATACCGTAATCATTCACACCTTTTTCCATACAAAATTTTCAATTTCCAATAAATTATATCCCAATCGCACAGGTGTAGTTACATATTCCAATTGCCCAAAAAAACTGACGAGTCATTGAGTAATAACAGGACGGCTGTAACAAATCGTCCTTGACAAGCTGCGAGTTAATGAGTGCCAAATGACAATATTATGTGCGCCTTCCGTTCGATTCTATTGCCAGCCAACTGAGAGAGAGGGAGCACTTCCAAGGTTATGACAACAAATTGTTACGTTCACAGACGTCTCACCTTATTGCCTTAATTATAATGTGCGCGATATGCAAGTTAAACCATGATATATGAGGTCCGATGGAGACGATTAAATGGGGGGGCCAAACATGAACGCAGAATTTCGATGAAACCAAAAATAAAATTGCAAACATCAAATAACAATCGAATTTTAAATGAATTCAAATTGTGTTATTGTTTTCGTCTTGTTTTGGCGTTTAAATTCGAAACTGATGACTAAAGATCGTGCACTCTTTTATCGGTCCCGTATTGGGAATTTGCCTGGAATATTCATGAAGAAGTCTACTTGAGTAACGTCATTTTCATGTTTCCTTAAAATTCGATTCAAATCCTTCAATTTTATTACTAAAAAAGGGCAAATGAGAAACGAGGAACATGCTCGATGTGTTTTTTTACTCCATATGTGGTCTTTCTAATTAACGCTTATTCTACAATGCTATACATATAACATGCTCATTCCTATTTTTATGTTCCAAAAGTTGTTGGAGCTTTGAAAATTTTTTTCCAACGAGTTAATAATTTTTATTAATTTTTTATTGAATATTCTTTCTTAATTTTTAACATTTTTAAAGCATGATTGAAATTTTCGCTTCAATGAAAGCGCTAACAATTTTTTTTCTCAAATTATCCTCTTTTAGAATTTATGGCTTTTGCAAAAATTATTTTTCAAATATTCAGTAAGACTGCTTGAAAAATTTGAAATATTTCAGATAGTTAAAAATTAAAACTTAATATTTGAATTATTATATTTTAAAAGACATTAAAATCGAAAATAGGCACATTCAAAGCATTTAAAATCAGTTCAGTTAATACGATTTTTGGATGATTTTTCATTTTTTTTTCTAGAATTAAGCTCCACTTTTGAGATAATGTTCTCATTTTTTTGTCTTATAAATATGTTCGTTTATAAAGAAATGCAGAACAAAACTAAATTTATAAATGTCAAGACAAAAAAAAAACAAAAGAAATATAACCTTATTTTTTAATGTTTTTTGTTAACTCTGGTAATTCAAAACCAATAAGATCCGATCGAATTTGGCTCCGGAATCAACCTTATTGGAAAGATTGTAAAACTGTCGGATCCGATTGGTTATTATTCGAGATTGTTTTGATTTCATTTTTCAATTCGAGTAGGATCCATAGTTTTTTTTTAATTTGTTCTAGATTTTGTAAAAAGATCAAATATTAGACAAATGCAAAAATTACCAGACAATGGCTTAAAAAAGAAATGCGTTTTTGCCAACTGAAAGTTTTTTATTTCACAAATCAAGAATTTTGACCGGTAGTTTCATTTGTGAGTTAGAGGCTTCATGAAAAAAACCCATGCCGAAAAAACAGAGACATTAATTTTGCCATCTTGTGTGCAATATTCTCGCATATAAACTTGTTCATCAATCTTCTGATAAAATCTCAAATTCCCAGCAGGATTTTCGTTTTATTTTCAGATTTATGCTGGTTATCGTGCAAATCATCGTACAACTCCTTCGGACGAAAAGCTTCGAGGTGCGTTTTATTTTATTTTGATTGACCGATTACATTTCGTATAAGTTGGTAGGACGAAAAATCTCGAAAATGATGAATGTATCGGATTTATTTTTTTTTTGTAATTTCTCGCTCCCGTTGTTTACATATGTTTTTGCCAACACGAATTAACGGGATGGCTCTCGACCAGAAATTCAACCAATTAGTTTACTTGTCTATTTTTACTGCCTCAGAGTTTATTGCACTATGAACAAATGTCCTGAAATGGCCAGGTCTCAGCTGGTTCCCAGTTCAATCACTTCTCTTCATATCTGGTGTGTGGTCCGTAATTCTTATACGGCTGGAATTGCTTCCGACGACACCTAGTTGGTTGCTTTTCCGCTCACTTCATTTTTCGCTGACGTTTTTCGCGTTTTTATTACTATATATATACATAATATTGGGTTAATTATTCGTGGAAAAAAATGTTCGTGTGAAGAGAGCCGTTCATTATATCTGTCGCGCCCAGTTTTTTTTGTTACACGTGTTCTGATCATTTGCCGATTTTAAGTCAATTTTCGACGGAGTCCAATGCACAATCTGCAGACGAAGAAACAGACGTTCGAGGTCTATTTTTTCAATGTATTAGTAACACAATTTTTTTTCCAAACATTTTCCCACTAATTTTGTTGAGGTTTGCTGATTTTTGAATTGCAGCAAGCGAAGCCGTTCACTCTACATTGCTCTTTACTCATTCTTGTTCTGGTATATGCATTCATCGGAGGATTCATTTTCGATCATATTGAGACTGATGCTCATGCTCAAATGAAGAAGCTCGAGCGGGAGAATAGGACCAACTGTGTTTCAAAAGTAGGCTATGAATATATATTTCAAAATAAAGAAGAAAAAATTTAAAAAAAAAGAAATTTTTAAAATTGCTTAATAAGACAATCGAAAAGTTTTTAACTGAATTCATATAATATAAAATAGTGTGCCACTCACATTTTTGACTTTTGTGTTTTCATTAGAATAATGTTCATGAAAATTCATAATTGAATTAAGAATCTTGAATCCAATATATTCTCTTTATAGATTTTATTTTCTATCAACGACTGGAATTCGAGCCCAAAATATCAGAGAAAACTCAGTGAAGAGATTGCGGACTGTTTTGAGCCTGAAAAGTGGGCTCTTAAATTTATGCATCAAGGACCCTTTGTAACATTTCAGAGATGAAAGAAGTGAATGGAATTTCGTCACTGCTACCCTTTATGGGTTTGGAATTGTCACGACTCTAGGTAGAATAGTTCACCCTCGAAAAATAATATATCAAGCGTTTTAGGTTATAATCGGATAGCGCCGATAACATATACTGGAAGAATGTTCTGCATAATATATGGGATATGTGGAATTCCTGTGACTATGATCATAATAGCTAATGTTGGACAGTACTTAAACAATTTCGCCGGAGATTCGAGAAGAAGGGTTCATAAAAAAAGAGTCCAAAATTTTCTATTGAAAAGTTTCAGATTGAAGCCTATCGTCAACAACGCCGGATGTCAAAAGCCTCTCTAACGGGAAAAGTTTACAAGGTAATAAAAAGTTCAATAGCCCTAAAACTAATTGCCTACGTCTCCTATAGGAATCTTCTATTCAAGTGACCTCGTTGGCACTTTTGTGTGTTTTCCTATTGTACGTGACCATGGGAGCATTACTCCTTCCTGCATTGAATGGAGAGGTATAAGCATAATCTCTATCAGATAGAAGATCAAATTCCAGTTGGATTTTTTCAACGGGTTGTATTTCAACTTCCTCTGCCTAACCGCGATCGATTTCGGCCAATTAGTTCCGATTCGCGTGGAATTCCTACCAATCACATTTCTCTATGTCTGCATTGGCCTCGCTATCACAACGATCGCTATCAGTTAGTTGATCGATGCAGAGATCACCTTCGAACATTTTTTCTTTCAAGATATTGGTTCTGAGTATATGAAGAAACTGCATTATTGGGGAAAGAAGATGAAGAATGCGGCGCAAACTAAAATTTGGTTCGGTGGCAAAACGTGAGGCAATTTGCATTGAAATCAAACGATTAAAATATGCATTAATAATTGGGAGGTAATTTCAAAAAACAAATAAGCATTTAGATTAAAAGTGCGCGATCTTTTGCACGCTGTTGGAAAGAAATGTGGAGTTGAGCCCGGTGTAATTGATGCTCTGGACCTTGAAAATGTTGTTGAGCGAACTATTGCCATTCAAGTACTTATTAGACATAAGATATATTTCTATGGACATTTTAAAGGAAGGTAAAGAGCCTCCAGAAGATTTAAACGAAGAACCACCACGTGAACCATCTCCAAGATCTGTGATCCATTCTCCATGCTCACAAAGGAATCCACCAATGAGTCCGCCATCGCCAAACGAGGAAGACCCATTCATAGCTACACCGTTTGCTGATAATTGCAATCCATAGAAATTTTAACGTTTAGAAAAGAGGCAGTTTCTCACAAGCCATCCTGTTCTTCATTTGTGTTGGACATTAAAAACCCAGTGTTTCAAGATCTTTCTAATGATTTTGTGATACAATCAGCTCAGGATAAGGTCATTTGAGAACACTGAAGTGGTTTGGATTACTCACTTTCAGATGTTTGATGACTCCGATATTCAAGAGATTGAGGTTAACCCAGCGGATGTCGAAGAAATTACTTGTGAAGGAGTTGTTATCATCGAACCGCCGATGACCTATGAAGATGTCATTGTCAAAAATCCATCAGCATGTAGCCTCGAGAAAGAAGAAAAAGGTTCGCAACATCATTTTTTCATGATTGTTATAAGACCTTGTTTAGTTCCAAAACGGTTCCGCGAAAAGAAAGATATGTATGGCCGTGATCCCCGCAAACTCTATGAAACGTATCAGGAAGAATGGGATAGATTGGAACGATTATCGGACAAAAAGTCGTAATGATTGTAATTTATATTGCCTAAGCTTAAACAAATATCTAGGCATGGTACGCGTAGGAAGTCGGTGTTGAATTTGAGCAGCATCTCTCCGGAGAGAAGTGTTTCCCCGCAGCCGAATCGTCATTCGTTGACAGATGATAATCGCCGACTATCTTAATTACCCGTGTCGAATAAGTAATAAGCATGTTGAACTATCTAGAATCCCAATAAATTTTATTATTAAAGTAAACATAAAGAATGAATTAAAGAAGAAGATTTAAACGGTAAATTTCGTGACTTCGTCCTGACCGACGTTGTAGAACTCATTCTTGTAAGGAACAATGACTCCTCCCTCCGGAATTTCGCCATCGATCTTAACCCATTCTGGAGAAGTAAAGATGTTGGTCAACTTCCAGACAGATCCATCGTACTTGCTGTCGCACATTCCTGAATTTACATAACTTGAACACAGAAGGTTGCGCTTAAACGACTAACCAACTTGATTGGATCCAGTGGCGTGAATCCACGATCCGCATTCTGGGTGAACCGAAAGTGCTTGGGTTCCGGAGAAGCAGAATTTCGGAGCACTGTCATAATCCCCTGGAACCTCGATGCACCTTGCGGCTTTGGTGTTAATGTCAACAGCGAAGAATGAGCTGCGCTCCCATCTAAATCCACATCCATGGACACCAAATCCGACAGCCACTTCCTTTCCATCAGTGTAAGCAAAGACAGCCTGTCCTCTCTGAAAAAAAAACAATTATTGGATATGGATTTCAATATTGTGCTAAATCTCACAATTCCGTTTGTTTCCTCATCGATGTCAGTTAGATGCTCAATACAAGCCGAGTCATCATTTAAAGTGAGCTTGTAGACCTTGATGCCCTCACCATTGCAGACGAAATAAACTTCTGGTCCGTCATTGGCGGAAATCGCAGCAAAGAACTCAACTCGGCTCGTTGGCTCAAGTCCAGTAACAGCTTGGGGAGCCTGAAATTGACGACAATTAATTTATTTTTATTTCGCTGTGAACCTCAATATAGACTGGAACAAAGCTCTCTCCATTCCACTTATGAAGCGACTTGACTTCGACGGCACCGAAATTGGTGAAAAGCAACATGTAGATGTTGTCATTGGCCACAAAGAGCTCTTCAGCTAGATTTTCCTCATTGGAAACCGCAGGAATCTGAAATAGTTTCAGCATTTCATTCAAATTCATTTAAACTTACATCAATGCGATTCCACGTCTTTCCCTCCAAGCAGAATGATAGAGCATACGATCCCTGGAATGTTACATAATGTCCCCAATTGTGGGTTGGCTGCTCGAAATCTGAAAGAGTTGCGAAATCATTTTTCGAATGCCACCAAATTTGTACATTTCTTCGCGAAAAGCCAAAGTTTCCCTTGCGAGACAAAACCGCGATGGTATCTTTCAAATTCGCCACCAACAGATCCGTATCCGTCACCGACTTTTTCAAGGCTCATTCTGTAAACAGACAATTTAGAAGATGAAAAAAATGAGCGAGTGTGTGAGTCGAGTGTATACAAAACGAATAAAATGAAAGACACTCGGTCACTTGGGCGAAACAAACAAGCAAACAAACCAATGAAATCAATAAAAACCGAACCATATTCCCAGACTTTATATAGAAATCGAATAAAAAATGAATAGAACACATTTTTGAATCATTGGTTATTCTATTGAAGAGAATTTATTATGAAATTCCTATATGAATCATGAATATCATTTCGAAACAAAACTCAACTCAACCTGTTCGGATTTCAAGCGAACTATGAGAATGAGAGTGAACGAACGTGTTTTATAGGTGTTTCCAACGCGGAAGTTGGCAATTGATCAGCACGAAAGAGAAGAGACAAGGAAGAAGAAGGTCGGCCAATTAGTTTCTACCGACGCTATTTGATAACTCGAGTTAAAGTGCATGAAAACCCCATAGACCAAGAACGGCGTGGTGATGAATGAGTTGGAATACGAAAAAAAATAGACGACCTCTGTAGTAGACAAATATGCATTAGAAGGTCACGAGTTTGCAGTACATGTTTGTTTTTTTTTCTATTTGAAAAAGGGAGATAACCAATTTTTGGTTCAGCATAGATTGGAACTAAACTGCGAAAAATTCAACGAACCGGTTTTTAAATTGATATGCTTTTTTTAACAAATCGTTTGAGATTGTTGAAGAAAAAAAATGGAACGCAATGAGATGCCAGTTTGAATTGTGGCCGTCGTCGTTTTATGGGTTCATCGAGACGCAGAAAATACAGCGCGTTCGAACAAACTACACACAACGAACATGAAATCGGCGGCAAATTTTGTTTTTCTTTCTTTTGAAAGAACACAAGTCGATGTTGGGGGAAAAATAAAATAAACAATGAAAATAATACTGAAAATGTCTGTATAGGTTTTCTCATATTGGACATTTTTCAATAAAACGAATTGAATCACAACATGACTTATGAAAGAAATAGAAAAATGAATAAATTAGTTAAAAGAAAAAATTAAAAATGATTTCAGAAATCGTAGTTCCAAAATTCATAAGAAAAAATTAATTGCAGTGACCTTATTATTAACACTTTTCTGTACCTGTGATATATACGTAATGGATAATACCTATTCCTTTATGTTTTCACACATTTACATCACGCATTTACAGTGTCTTATCGAACAATTCCGAGAAAATTAAAGCAGAAAAAAAAGAAAGAAATTAAGAAAATTTCAATATAGAAAAAAGAATAAATCATTTTTTGTGTGTTCTTTGGTTAATTTGCATTGAAATTTTCTCGATTTTTTTTCTCATTTTTCTCTGAATTGCTTTTTTTCTGTGTATACTCTCTTTTTATTTATTTTAGTACGAACTTACTAGCATTCATTTGGTATAATATTATTTTTGATTTAAAAATTGTTATAGATGATTAAAGTTAAAAAATATTTTATTAGACTTTTGAATTATGTTATAATTTAGGAATTATTTAAAGAATAAAATATTCATTCAAAAATTTACAGCAGCTTTTAAAAGCTGAAAAAAATATATCTCGAACTGTTTTTTTATTAAAAGGGCTGAAATTTTATTGAACAAATTTCTAACGAAAATTACGTTTCAAACATTTATTTTTGCTCTGAACATTTTTTCTTTTGAAGGTAATGAGAGAAAAAAATTTAAAAAAATAAATAAAAGAAGAATTGAATTTTTTTTGCATTGAATTTTTTCTTATTGCTAATTTATTAAATCTTGTTGTGTTGCACAATGGAATTTTGCGGAAACACTGGAAAACAAATGTAAATAATAAATATTGAATATTGCGTTCTGGAATAAGAAGCAATTTTAAAATAACTTTTTATAAATACCATTTGAAATATAAATAACACTATGAGACCAATTATTTCAAAAAACATTGATTTGTGCGTTCACGGAATGCTTCATTTTGCATTGTGAGATTTTAAAACCGCTCCCAATTTACCAGACTGACCATAGTTCAAATTGTTGTTGTCAAACAAATTAAAACGAAATCATTTGGAATTGTTCAAAAAAATTGAGAGTCATTTCCATAAATAAATTAACGCCTTCCAATATCCCAAAAAATTCTCGATGTTTTCAAAATTTTCAATCTTTGCCGAAAAGTGCAAACAATTGC
Source organism: Caenorhabditis bovis (assembly GCA_902829315.1). Lineage (NCBI taxonomy): Eukaryota > Metazoa > Nematoda > Chromadorea > Rhabditida > Rhabditidae > Caenorhabditis > Caenorhabditis bovis. The sequence continues at coordinate 2,544,057 of CADEPM010000002.1, forward strand.
AATACGTGCAGTTCATAAGACACTTTTAGGCCCCATCTTCTCATTTTTCATCTTCTTCATGTTGCTTTTGAAAAAAAGAAAATGTTAAAAGAAGAAAATAAAAACTCACTTCGCTGGAATTTTGTCAATATCTCCGAAAAAAATTATAACTTGTCAAGCATCGAAAAAAAAATTATTTATTGCATGGCTAAACTGCACTGTGCATATAAGACTCGGTGTTTGCAGACTCGCGCAAATATATTTTGCCCATCTACTTTTATCACAAAATTTATTTGAAAATTCAGATCTCAGTGATAGTTGCCACAAAATGCACTCTAGTCTTATCAATCAGTTCTTCTTCTCACTCTCTCTCTCTTTCTCTTTCCCAGTTTATCACAGATTTTATCTTTTCGACTTGTTTATATCAAAAAGAAATCGTTGAGTTCAAGAACATTTCAATATTGATTACCAAAGTTCATATTTGTTCAAACGAATTTCTGTTCGCTCAACATCGTTGGCTCAATCAAAGCCTATGCCGTTTTGCCCGTTGTTTTCAATAATCTTGCCAACAATTCTACTCGCCTTGAATTGATGTCTACTCGACAGACACATCATTAAATAGTGGAACATTGAGGAGGATTAGAGCGCGACAACTGTTTAGGTCTCGACTGATTGTCTTACATGAACATCGAAACACACACACACACCCACCGATGGGTCAAATGCCCACTGTCTTGTTTCGACCCGAACCATACGCGCGAAACCAACTAGTATAAATAGCGGACCGATGAGCGGCACACACCCATTCATACTTGTTTTTCTATGATCATTTTTTTTTTAGGATTTTTGGGCTGCTGTCCCTCGCGAGTTGCCAATTCTAGTCAAACTCTGCGCTCTTATCAACTTTACTGATTGTTTTCTTTCCCCCGCGCATCGAAATCATTGCAATTTTTGCAAGGTCAGCGGATAGCCCCAAGGAAAATACTTAATATATGTTTATATTTTTTGAAAATCGACGTACGTGTGTCTCCTGAATCTTCCTCATCCAGTTTTCTTTTTCTATCCATCGACTCTCTCGCTATATTGTTGCGTTGTTGAGTGCCGCGACCTCGCTGCTGTTGCGTCCGTCGGCCGCTGCAATTTACGAAATGTCACGCACTCCATTCTGATGTCGATTTTAACAAGTGTGCTTTCGGACCATTTCTCTCGAACATCTTATCGCAACTTCGCCGTTTATATTTTGTTGTCCTCCAAAAACAAAATTAATAGTGTTTTTCCTTACAGACTTGAGTATGTTGTCCCGCTGCGCTCGACAACTGGCCGCCCCAGTAATCAAGGGAGTTTTCCACGTACGGCCTCGATAAATCTAATGTTCCTTATATATCACAACGTTTCAGCCTGTCCGCTGCACCAGCTCTATTGCACACACCATCAAGGTTGCTGAGAAGATCGAGAATACCCGTGAGCAAGCACTTCTTGGTGGAGGAAAGAAACGAATCGATGCTCAGCACAACAGAGTAAATTCGTTTTCGGTGGTGTGCTTTTTATGGTAATTGCAGGGAAAACTCACCGCTCGCGAGCGTATTGATCTTCTTCTCGACAAGGGATCGTTCCGTGAATATGACATGTTCGCTGAGCATACTTGCACCGACTTTGGAATGCAGAAAGAGAAGTACCCAGGAGATTCGGTTGTAACTGGACGCGGACAAATCAACGGAAGAACTGTGTTTGTCTTCTCTCAAGACTTCACCGTGTTCGGAGGATCCCTTTCGTCTATTCATGCCAAGAAGATCGTCAAGATCATGAAGGACGCCCTGCTTGTTGGAGCTCCGGTTATTGGCCTCAACGACTCCGGTGGTGCCCGTATTCAGGAAGGAGTTGAATCACTGGCTGGTTATGCCGACATTTTCCAGGTTACTTTAATCAGTATAAAGCAAAATAATTTATTTTATCTTGCAGGCCAATGTGATGTCTTCTGGAGTTGTTCCACAAATTTCACTTATCATGGGTCCATGCGCCGGAGGAGCTGTTTACTCTCCAGCCTTGACTGACTTCACCTTCATGGTTAGAGACACCAGCTATCTCTTCATCACTGGACCTGATGTCGTGAAAGCCGTTACCAACGAGGAGGTCACTCAGGAGGAACTTGGAGGAGCTAAAACTCACACTGTCACCTCTGGAGTTGCTCATGGAGCTTTTGACAACGATGTAGACGCTCTCATGAATATTCGTGAGCTCTTCAACTACTTGCCGTTGTCGAACAAAGACCCGTCGCCAATCCGCTCGGCTGATGATCCATGGTAATTCGATGAAATGAAATGTGAAAAATTTAATGGTTTTTTTTTTCTATAGGGATCGTCTTGTTCCATCATTGGACACTGTCGTTCCACTTGAAAGCACAGCTGCCTACAACATGAAGGATGTTGTCAACGCTCTTGTTGATGAGGGAGACTTTTTCGAGATCATGCCCGACTATGCCAAGAACTTGATCATCGGATTTGCGCGCATGAATGGACGCACCGTGGGAATCGTGGGAAACAACCCAAAGTTTGCCGCTGGATGTTTGGACATCAACTCATCCGTCAAGGGAGCTCGCTTTGTCCGCTTCTGCGACGCCTTCAACATTCCTCTCATCACTCTTGTTGACGTTCCCGGATTTTTGCCAGGTAATATCTCTTTAGTGCTATTTTTCAAAATGCCACGTATTTTTAGGAACCGCTCAGGAATATGGAGGTATTATTCGCCACGGAGCGAAACTTCTCTATGCATTTGCTGAGGCTACCGTTCCGAAGATTACTGTCATTACTCGTAAGGCGTTCGGTGGAGCTTACGACGTCATGTCATCGAAGCACCTTCGCGGAGATATCAACTACGCTTGGCCAACTGCTGAGGTTGCCGTCATGGGAGCCAAAGGAGCCGTCTCAATTTTGTTCCGCAATGACAAGGAGCACGCTGCCCAGCATGAAGAGGAATACACTGAGCTCTTCAGCAATCCGTTCCCAGCAGCTGTCAGAGGTATTTGGCAAATTTATTAAAAGCTTTGTTGAATGCATTATTTAGGAGAATGCATTATTTAGGATTCGTTGATGACATCATTGTTCCGTCGGAGACCAGAAAGAAGATCTGCGAAGATTTGAACATGCTTGAGAGCAAGCAACTCAAGAACCCATGGAAGAAGCACGGAAACATTCCACTCTAAGCTTTTTGTGCCCTACATAATTTTTTTTATTCTAATGGAATGTATAAGTAATTGTAAAATGTTGCCATATTTACGCACCGTTCTTTGGTTATACGGTTTTTTGATTTTTTTTTTGATCTTTGATTATCCATTAAATTTCCTCGAACTTGTGCATTTGTTTAAATTAATGTCGCCTTACGAATCAGATAAATTTTTAGATAATGAGATCAGTGATGTATTTATGATAAATTTTATTCTAATTAGAATAATTAGAAATTGGATATGAAAAAAGCAGAGAAATTGTAAGTAGAAAAGGAAAAAATAGAAAGCACAAAAAAATCAAGAGAGAAAATATAATGCCAGATCGAGTCAGAATTTGGAATCTCAGAATTCATCAGAATTTAGCCATCATTCTTCATCTTTTCAATAAATTTTCCTGTTTCTGTGGTTTTCTATATGTAATCTGCAGTCTTTTGAAGTATTTCATTCACTTAAAGATAATCTATGGAAAAATAAGCTAACAAAACCAAGAAATATTTTTTTTTAATTTTATACATTTTGATAGCCTAATTTGTTTCATTTTTATCTGAATCAATTAAATACATTTTTGCAAATAGCCAATCAAACAATGACGTTCAGCAAAACTGATGACATTTTTTTTGACACTTGAATGTTACATTCAGAATTATTTTATGAATCTTCAAGATCAGTTTGAGATCGTTTAAAATGTATTTATTAGAAAATATTGACATTATTATTATTATTATTATTATTAGACGGTTAGCACCGACATTATTAATTAAAGTTATTGCATGAGGTTGAGATTGGTTACACTCAAATGCGAGCTTACAAAACACCAAAGAATTTCGCCACACTCGTCAGAATTGCTCTTTGTACTGGCGGGATGACCTGCTCAACATCTTCAACGCTTGGGATTTGAAGTTTTGGAAGATCTTCAAGCTTCGGAAGAGTCATTGGAGCAATGGTAGAAGTGATTTGGAGTTGCGGCTGTTGAACTGCAGCTCCGGCGGCGGCTCCAGCAGAAGCTGCTGGTTGGGAGACGGCAAGTGACTGTTGAGCCACCGGCAGCATTCCCATTGGCTGATAAAGTGCTGGCATTGGAGCGAGAGTCATTTGTTGTGGTTGTACAAGAAGTCCTAAAGGGTTATTTACGTGTGCACACATTCGCATTGTAATGCTCGAACCTTGCTGGAATTGTTGCTGCTGTTGCTGAATCATTGCAGTCAATGGGTCTTGATAGTAGGTCTGTTGAGGCAGTTGACCATTTTGTGGGTATCCGGTGTCTGTAAAACAAAATTATATACAATTAAAGAAAAAAAAGTTGGCTTACATTGTCCATTCTGTTGAACTCCGTACCCAGTCTGAGAGAATTGTCCGTATTGTTGTTGATATTGTTGCTGTTATAAAGTCATATTGCATTTAAGAATTCTCTTCGAAAATTACTTGTACTGGTTGCTGCTGTCCCAGATAAATTTGGGTGTTTGGAAGAACTTGTTGAACTTGATTAGTTGGTGTAGCGTGTTGTGTTGGTACCCCTTGAGCTTGAGCTTGAGGGGATGGAACATGTTTTGCAGTAACTGGCGCAGTGGTTGAAATTTCATTGGTAACAGCAGCGGTTTCGACGACCCGGTTCTGAAAGGAATCTGAATCATTTGAAGAATGATGTAAAATTCTTCTTACATCAACTTTTCCCTCGCTCTCAACAATTTCATCTTCATCGAAGCATGGCATTCTCTTGATAGTAGCATAATATGTAACACTGAATCATTATAATTATATCAGTGTTATCCTCATAGAAAACTCACTTTCCGGTATTTGTCACTTCTTTCTTTAAGTTAGCAATGTAATCGAAAGCGACAAGCTTTCCATTTTCGCGGACTTCACCACCAACGACAAGTTGACCCCGGCGGACCGTGGCTTTTCCGCGATCTTGCGAATTGATAAGGACTTGATAGCTACAACATCTCATCTAAATAAGGAAAAAAGCATGATAAAACACTGTGTCGAGAATGTATACCTCAAGATTCGACGAGAATGGATCCGATTGTGGAGCGATTCCACCAACCCATTCGCCCTCTTCGCAACTGCTCGATTTGTAATTGTCAGCGCAAATCTGTCAAATTCCGGATAATTTCTTGCTATTTTAATACAAAAATTAATAAATGAAAACTCACTGCAATCTGCGGCACAAAATTGGGGTTCTTTGATGGAGCTCTGATGAACTGGTCAGCTCTTCTCAAATATCCATCTTCTTTGCCAGCGACACGGTAGAACTGGGCTGAATCTCCAGCACGGGTTCCATTAGCTGTCCATCCGAAGCATTTTGGACGTGCACATCCTAAAACCGGCCTTCCGCTTTTAATAACCTGAATGATGTAGATTTTTTATATAGCTGAAACCTATGTTTAAGAAATTACCTGAAATGTATAAGGAATTGCCGATTGACCGCAATAGGAAGCAAATGCAATTGGTAGTAGCAGGGCTATCAGAACAATCGACTTCATTTTATGTTCCGTAGTGCTGGCAGGTTCGCAATGTCAAATCGACAATGAAAAATCAGGAAGGAGGGGCACAATAGCAAAAATAAGGTCATCAAAACGGCGTTGTATGCTTTCTCCAATCCCAAGATAAGAAAAGTGAAAGCCAATCCAGGCAGTTTATACGCTGTATCGCTTTAGTGCAACACTTTCGCTATGGCGCGTACTAATTGGATCAATTGATTGACAAGCAAGATATGAAATAAAATAATTTATAATATGATTCTCAAAACAGTCAACCCGTCATAAACGACTATAAATCAATAATGTGACGCCTAGTGCTGTTGAGCAATTTCCGAGAAAAACTGAAGGACATCATTGGTGGTTACTTCAAGCTCGATCTTCGACCCTGGATAGCACGTCTCAATCGTTTGGTTGTATTCTTGAATCTGCTTCAAGAATTGTTCCTGCATATCTCGCCAGACCACTTGAAGAAGCGATGAGTTGTCCACCAATTGCTTCTCGATTTTCTTGTATAGCTGGTCGAGGCCTTTCTTCACTTCTTTACCGGTATATTGGGAAAGCACCTGGGTGGAAAAAACGATCATATAAGGTAAGATCGGCGGCCAACCTTTTTTAATTCAATTCTGCTGAATTGAGGCTGATAGGAAATTTCATGAGGTTTCACGCCTCTCAAGTCAATTGCATTGTTAACATTGTCAAAGAATGCCTAGAATTGCACTTAGTGTATAGTTTCATCCTTAAAAAACGCATTACCTGAATTTTCTCCAATGGTCGGCCTATATACTCCTTGACAAAAGCGTCAATATGTTCTTCCTTCATCGTTTTAGCATCTTTTCGCTGCTGATCAAGACAACTGATTTTCAATTCCGACAGGGTTACTGCAAATTAAAAGAGCATATCTCTAGCATATCTTTTGACTATCGCACTTACAATAAAGTTCATGGTAATTCTCAAACTTCACAACTGAAGGGGGAGATTTGCTGTTTGGATGGGCCGCAGCTTTCTGTATACCATCCGTAACAGCTCGGCAAAGGTTGAAATAACTGAAAAAAAATTAATTTCAAATAATTTTCAATGTATTCAATACCCTTTCTCCAAGTCGGTTCTTCTATCAGCTCCTTCAAAAATTCGTTCAGCCTTTCTAACGAACGCCGCAAAACGAGCAATAGTAGGAAGAATTCCAATTCTAGTACGCTTCGTGATTTTAACATCCGAGTAGTGTTGAGCTTCCATACTCTGAAAAAGAAGACAATTTACTTTTTTTAACGATTGGCTACTTACGATATAATTATCGAATTGTCGTTTGATCAAAACGAAGAGGCCGCCAAATGTGACGGCAAAGTATGAGCTAGCGTCTTGAGGCGATAAAACCTTCTTAGACATCACAACAAACAATAGAAGAACATTGCTGAAATTGGATAATATTAATAATATAAAATGATTGATTTAGTACCTTGGATTATGTTTACAAATAGATCGACAGAAATTGTCAAGGTGCACATTCAGCGATTCAAATATGGCAGCCATCACGAAGCGAACTTGGTCATTCATCTGCTTTTCAATATTTCGTCCGCCTTAAAATTATTGATTTACAAATGAAAATAGAAACAAATCAATGTTTTTTTTTTGTTTTTACCTAAGCTGGAACTGTCTCCACTTCCTGTTGAAGTTGTCTCCATTTGCGTTAGAAGCTCAGAGTTAATATGGAAGAAACGAACGACAAATTTCTGTTCGGTATCGATGACTGCGCTCAGTTCGGCTAGAAGCGTCTCAATTAACTGGAACCATAAATATTTTTTTTTTAATAGATGAGGTTCATAGAAATACCTGCGGAAGAGACTCAGAATCTACATCACTGTTTGCACTTAAGAAGCTTTGATTGTCGTTGTATCTTCCTGGGTTCAGCACCGTACCTTAATAGATTGAAAGCAATATGTTATGCCTATCTGCTACATTTCTTACTCATTTTCTTCTCTTCGACACCTGCTTTGTGCACCTTGTTGATCAAACTATCAAAGAAATTCTCAAATAATCGTTTGTACAACAAATTGGTTGTATCCGTATAACGCTGCAACGCCATGTTATAAGCTTTCGGTCGATTCATTTTGAGCCAATTTATCAAATCCGATAATGGAGATAGAGCACGGAATCTCTGCGATTGTTTGGGAATGCACAAATCGTGCCATCCTTGATCCATAGATAAGTCATTCTGCAAAATACTATAATTTGCTAGCGAAATTGAAAACATCGCTCACCAAATTCGAAAATAATGCTGTCAAATGAGACATCAAACGGTCGACAAAAATGTCAATCGCAATCATTTCACTATTTCTATCTTGATAGGCTTTCATTTGAAGCATTGGCCTCGAAATTCGCCCATGCCAAAATTGTGAGACCGCTCTTGCAGCTTCGGTGCACTTTTGAACACTTTCAGGATTGCTCAAGTTTCCTTGTTTAAGTGTTTCCAGATGAGCATCTGTCACTGCTTCAAGAGAGCTAACAAAAGAAACAAGTTCAGCGTTCAGTTTCTGCTTATTTTTGCGCTCCACGACTGACAAGCTATCTTTTTCTTCAATGAGTTCAATGCTATTTCGAACAAACTGAAAAAATTAAAAATAGCAATCTTGGTTACAATCTAGGTATACCGAGAGAATGTTATCACAGTTGTCTAGCTCTTTCTCAACTTTTGTCACCTCTTCCAAAGCCTGATTAATTCCCCACAGCAATTGATTCACAGAATTCTCACTAGCCATCATGGAAACAATATTGGCTCCATCAAGTGATTGTAATTGTTCAGTAAGCATCTAGATAATTGTATGCGATTTTGAAAATTTCCAAATGAAACTTACATCTGAAAATATGTGAGCATCAGCAAGAGTCAAATTTGCTTTTTGAAGAAGCTTTCGAAAATCCGCATCTTCTTTTGCAGTGATCGGTTGATAGTCGCTTTGAATGCCTTTGTCATTTTCCGGAAGCTCAACCGGAATAATGGACGACTCATTTTCAACCACTGGAAGTGACACATTGCAGAAGTAGGGCATTTGAAGTGGAATGTACTGGAAAGCCAACTGAAAACAACGAATTCTGGGCAATTTTCTCGTTAGAGCAGCGTATTTCTAACCTTAAACAGCTCTCTAATGAATTCTTCTTTCTCCTCGATAGATCCTGCGATCATAATATATTGGTGATCTCCAATGGTCACATGAAATTCAGGAGATGGCTGAAATGAAAGAGTTGATTGAAGCGTGCTCACATATTTCATTCTTTTTTATTTGCAAATACAAAATTCTCACTTTTTTGGGACTAATTCCATCGATTTCGCGAACTTCCCTTAGATTGAACCTTTCTTTTTTCTTAAATGTATCATCCTTTTCGCCTTTGACAAAATACAATCGGACGGATATTGGATGCTCAATGGTCACTGTAACATAATTATCTAATAAAAAGCATATTAAACTGCAATTAACCTGCTAAACAAAGAAAAGTCTGATGCTTCTTTTTCTTTCCATCAAGTTTCACCAAGTTCACAATTGCTTGAATTCGTTCATCGTCTTTTTGAAACAACTGCCTTTGAATGATTTTTCTAATCGCAGACATTACCTAAAAAACAGTTTTATAAAAGCTGAAAACGCGAACAAAAATATGAATGAAACGGTTATTTGAACTCTAGTCGTACAAAAAATAAACAATGCGCCGACTCTCTCTCTGCGTCTCCATTGCGTGCACGCTCTATGCGTGTGCACGCCAAATGCGTCAGTGGCAAAACGTGAAGACGCTGGTTTCGTTCTTTAAATCGTTCTGATTTTTATCTTAGGAGAGAAAAATAGAAAATTCCATTCGAAACTATCAATCCAATATCACGTTAAAAAATAAAAATTTTAATTTTCAAAATTTTTTTACATTATGATATAAAAATGAGAGTATAATTTAAAATATTCATAAGATAACTTTAGTTAAAATACATATCAAACAAATTGAAACAATTTATTTTTTTTTCATTTCTTAAAAATTTTAATTAGCTTTTTAATTAGATAATTTAAATCTCATTGTTTTTAATTACATAAATAAGTGATATTTTTATTTTTCAGAACAATTATGCTGACAACCAATTGCAGCCTGGTTACTCGTCGAATATTCAAAAATTGGAAGAACGAACAGAAAACGTAATTTTCATCTAACGTTTTTTTAAATACTCTAAAAATCTGGAAATGGGTGAAGAATTGGTTTCGACTGCACTGAACATTTTCAAGTTGACATTCTCATCTTCAACTCGTTCAATTTCTTGTTCGCTTCACATTTTATGAGATGTCAGTTCTTCTGAGATTTACTAGGACAACACAGAACATCAAGGTTGCAAATAATTGCGAAAACGCATTTCAAGCAATCGTAAACACATCAAATCCTGTAATGAGCGTCTCGAAGAGAGTTAAATATGGGTCAGAATCAAACACATCATTGTTTTTTTTTTCGGAGCCTTTTATTTCCTCTTTTTCCACTTCCGAAACAGCATTATTTGATTTTTCAGAAGGCGGCTCCGTGATAACGTTGCCACAATATCCGCCGCCCACACAGATCAATTTCACCGTATAAAAGAAGAGCTCAAAGGCAGGAAATGATTCGATTCAGTTTCATTTCTCATCGTCTCACATTTTCAGGATGCGATTCATATCGTTGATTCTCGCTTCGGTCCTCTTCTCAGTGTCAATCGCCGGCTATTTGAAACCAAAAGGTAGGAATATCAAAAGAGCATACCAAATTCATAAAAATTTTAGGATCGCCATGCCCGCAAGGTGATGGATTGTATTCTGTTGGATGCTCTCAGTTTTATTTGCAATGCGTCAATGTACAAAATAATTTCCTTTATCTGAAATGTTTAAATTGCTATATTCAGGGTATCGAATACGAGCGAACGTGTCCAGAAGGATTGTACTTTGATCGACTTCTTTCGAGATGTGAAAGAAGGGCGAACAATCATGCGTGCACCGAGACCAAGAAGGACTTTGCAAATGTCCGACAGAAAGCGTTGTATGCGATTTCATTTCAATTTGAGTTATCCGGACTTTTCATATAATTTACAGCTTTATTGATTGTAAAAGCCGAAAGAATGGCGACTACGCAATCGAAAAGAACATTTGCGATGAGAATTATTATCAATGTTCGAACGAAATTGGTTACATGAGAAAGTGAATTGACCGCCTAGTTTTTTTTTGTATCAACGACGATTTTCTTTTTGAGGTGCCCGTTCAATCAATACTTCAGCCCAACCACAAAACGATGTGATTATTACGAAAACTGCAGAAGCACAATTGCGGGGTAATTGAAGATTATAACCGTTTTACTATGCCACTGAAAATATTTCACTTTCCAGAAAATACACAAAAGACTACGCTAACGCCTATGCTTCGCAGGTACATTTTGTAATTAAAAAAACAGTTTCAAAACGTATTTTTAGTACGCTGCTAATGACGGATCCAAGGTCGAAGTCGTCGAAGAAAATGGAACCGGTAAGCAGTTCATCTTTTTTTCATCGGAATGATTGATGAATAGCCGTCATGTTAAAGGAATTGATTGCTCTCGTCTCGGCAATGCTACCATCACCATCGACGAATGTTCGCAAGTATATTGGATGTGCGCGAATTACAAATTGTTCAAAAAATATTGCCCAACGGTAATGCTACTACATATATCATTTACCAATAATCGTAAATGATATCTTTTAGGGTTTGGTATACGATAAGGATGAGGATTTGTGCAACCATCGCAACTTTGTCAAAGGATGCGCCGAGTTCACAGGGTATCATTCATCACTAGAACTAACTAAATCAGTTTTTAGGGCCTCCACTACCACCCCACCTGCTCCATCGGAAGACATTTCAGCAACATATAATGGAACACTTTGCCAGGGCAAAGTACACGGCCATATTTACAGATAATAAAATTGCGAAATTATATCGATTTTCAGGATGATGGATTCTATCCACTTGAAACGTGCTCTAACAAATTTGTCTCTTGCAATGGTGGTGTTAGCCGCGAGATTCCATGCGCGGATAATCTTGTGTTCGACGTCCGAATCAACGCGTGCGACTATCCAGAAGCTTGTAAAAGCGAGAGAAAAGTTGAAGAAATCCCAGCTCTCTTCACTCATGGCGGAAGTGCGATGAAGAATCACACCGACGTGCCAGTGGACTTCGATTGCTCCGATAAGGAGGATGGACTCTACGTGAAAGACAAATGTTCGACCAAATACGTGCAGGTTGGGTCCGCTCGCTGAAAATTGGCGGGGGGTGATCTAAAACGAGAACATTTAATTTTTTTTTAAATTTTCGCGTTTCATAGATAGTTCGTGCGTGATCTTATCGTCAAGCCTCCCAAAAAGGTCATCATTTTCTCATTATATGAATGTTTACATGTTTTCACCCTTATCAATCGGGAAGCGAAACAATTAATAGATATTTCCTCCAAGCGGATTTCACTTTCATTCGTCCGTTTTTTTATGGACTTTGATTTTTCTGCGGAAGAATGGCACCACCATTTTGTTAGATCTTATCACTTTCGGTTGGGTCTCAGAACATGTGTCTTTTTATTAGCCGAAATATGAGTACAACCCACCTTATCATTTCAGTGCAACGATCGAACTGCCTTCTGGATGACCTGTCCAGCGAACCTTGTCTTCAATATGGCCACCAAGACTTGCGACTATCTTGACAATTGCGATAAGCAAGTGTTTTGCTCTTGTACGAAAATCAATAATTATTGCAGGAACTACGTTGAGGCTCGTACGACTCAGATTTATACCACCACTACTTCGATGAAGACTCCAATTGTTACCAGCACTGTTTCATATGAGAATATTGTCGATAATTCTGCTCCAGCGCCGCCACCAGCTCAAGAGGAAGCGGTTGGGTATGCCTTTTTTGTAATATACTTCTATATATCTTTGAGACATTTAGATTCTCGTGTGAAAAACTTGAAAATGGACTCTACGCTGTCGGACTTTGCAAACCGCAATTCCACCAATGCTGGAACAGACGTCACTCGACATCTAATTGTCCAAGCCCATTGATCTTCAATCCATATACCGGACAATGCGACTACCGCAACAACGTCGCTGACTGCAATGGAGTGACCATTGGTGTTCCAACGTACACCCCAACCTCTACCGCGAAGACGTTGACTACTACAACCTCTACTACCGCCGCGCCACAATCCGCTTACAAAGATGTTGCCACAACCATTGTCTATGCGCCTATCGATCCGTTCTGCGAGCGTTTGGCTGATGGAAATTATGGAGTCGGATGCAACCAGTACTTCTATCAGTGCGAGAGTTTCGAAACCAAGAAGGTGAAATGTCCAGCTGGATTGTATTACAATCGGGTGAAACACTTGTGCGACTTCCGCGACCAGATACCGGAGTGCAACCCTAATTCAACTTACAAGACAACTCAGCCCCCAACAACAACCACTGCGACGTATTCGACTGGAAATGCTGCCCCAGCACCACCACCATCCCAGAAAACACACACACCATCAGCTGACGGCGTTAGTCAAACATTACCCTGAAAACTTTGACTTGTTCATCACAAAATTTTCAGAAATTCTCTTGCGTCGGACGCGTCGACGGAATCTACGCGCTTCCTTATTGCACATCCGACTATGTCCAATGCATCAATGGTCAAGCACTCGTGAGCCAATGCGCTACGGGATTGGTGTACAGCGAAAATTCGGGACTTTGCGATTATCGCGAAAATGTCGAAAATTGCAACAGTTCTGGTTCGCAGGCTGCTGACAGCATTCCAAATGAGGCATGTGCTGGAAAGACTGATGGTTACTATTCTAACGGATGCTCTCCGCATTACTACTCGTGCATTGGTGAAAAGATTCGCAAGATGTCATGCCCGGCTAAGCTTCGTTTTTCGACAGCTAAGGGAGTCTGCGACTATCCAGGAGATGTGGCTGAGTGCGGTTTGAGTTCCCAGCCAATTCAAACCCCACCAGTGTATGTAAAATCCTAAAATCATTGCTGGTAAAATTATTATAATTATTACAGGGCTGATAGCTCATTATGTGTCAACAAAATAAATGGACTTCATTCATTCAAGAGGTGCTCACCACACTACGTCGTCTGTGAAAATGGAATTGCTACGGTTCGGAAATTGATTTTAAAAAATAAGAAAAATAAATTCTTCAGACCGGAACTTGTGCTGCCCCATTGGTGTTCAACGGCGCCACTGAGTTGTGCGACTACAAGAGCAACCAGCCGGAATGCTCGGAAAATTCGGAAAATCAAAAACCATATTAAACAAATTCCCTTTGTAATCATTATAATATCTTAATAAATAACTTCACTCTTCAATCAAAGTAAGTTTGAACGCTGAAAATTTTTGGGAAACTGAGCGAAAATAATGAAAAAGAAGAAGGTCTACACTATTCTTTGCAAAATAGTGGATTCGCAGAGATTTCAAGAGTTAAATTTTTCCAACTTGGTATATTTATGCAGAATCTTATTGATCCCTAGAGGAAAAAGTAGAAATATATGATAAAGAGGGAAAAAATTGTTTGTTTTTTTTTTTGCTGCAATGAAGTTTTTTCTACATTGTCCCATCAATGCCAAGAAATTCATATTCTCTTAGAGAAATACATACAGCGTTAGAATCCCATTGGCTAATTTTAAACGAAAAAATGAAAAATAAAATTTTATCAGCATTTATTCAGTTCGATCAAAATATTTTGAATTTAAGTTATATAAATAAAAATGAAGCAGGTAATATTACAATTAGGGTTGGGATAGAAAGGGCAGACTGGTAACGAACAATTTTGCGTAGTTTCCAACCAGCTGGTCAGTTAGTTATTTCTAGCTAAAAATATATGAAAAAAGCTTTAAAGCTACGAAAAATTGAGATTTAAAAAATATAATGGGTTCATTTATTTCTTGTGGCGACGCGCGTACGCCGGAACACGGAGCACATAGAACAGCGAATTGCCATCCGAGTGCTTCTTCTGGAAACGAATTGAGAACTCTAGATCATGCTTGTTCTCCGCGTTGATTCGAAACATGATTTTCACCACGTCTCCCGGAAGTCCTCCGATTTGCAATGGCTCGCACTTCCATGTGTAGTTGGTGTAGTTATTGCGAAGAATACGCCAGCGAGTGATGGTGTGCTCATGCTGGTCCTGTGATTTGATTCAGTTATTAGTTTTCTTGAAAATGTGTTGTTCTACCATAGTCAGAAAAATTGGCGATCCTTTGACGACTTCAACGTTGCTCCAGAGATGTTGCGGATTTGGAGCGTCACCACTGATTGTGCACTCAACCGGCTCGGTGTGTGGGGTATGGAAGCTAAAATAATAAAATTAGGCTCGTAAGCTTCTGTATTTCAACACCTGAAATTGTGACGGAGCTTATACGCCAGAGACGCCATCACACCCTTCTTTGGGTTCAACACCGTTTGAGCCACAAAGAATGAGCTCGGGTTATCCTTGGTCAGCACGCACGCCTTATTACCCCATAAAAACGGTTCAAGGCAGTTCTCGAGCGTCGACGTCATCTTCCATCTGAAAATTGATTATCATTTTTCAAGAACGTCCTCCGTTACCTTGTCATAAACTTGGTGCTGAAAGTGCGCCTCAAGCCGCGGAAGCTTCTGGTACGATGCACCTTAATACCATACCTTCTTCTTCCAGTCGAAAGGATTGTTGAGTGGATTTGTCCAGCTCCTTCTATCTTCGCAAGAATGATGACGCTCTCGATGAAGTTATCATTATTTTTCTGAATATCGCATTTATTCCGATTCAATAATTTTATTAAACCTCTCCAGATGCCGCAACGACTTCGTCAGATTTTTCACCGAGGTTTCCTGATTTCGCCGAAATCTTTCTAGTCTTCGTCACTACCTTTCTTGATGCCGTAAAGCTACTATCTTTCCTGATGCCGAATCCATTCGTTTTTTCAACAACCTTTCTAGACGCGGTAACGATCATCTCCGAGTCGTTCTCGTCCTCTTCCAATTTCGGCGAAATATCATGATACTTCATGACGATATCGTCTGACGTCTCAGCAGTATCATCCGAATTTGCGGGGACGCCTTCCGACTTCATAACGATCTTTTCGGCATTTGCGACTACGGCTTTCGATGTCGTGGCCACTTCTTGAGACATTTCGAAATCTTGACCTGACACCGAGATAACATTATCCGACATTGCAACGACGTCTTCAGATACAGCGTTCATTTCATCTGACTTCGCCACGACGTTTTTAGATGTCGCGTCAATTTTCTCCGATTCAGCGACGGCGTCTTCGTATGGCGCAGTGGCTTCATCCGACTGAGCAACCACGTCTTTCGATGCCACAGTGTTTTCATCCGACTTAGCGACGACGTCTTTTGAAGCCGCAGTCTTGTCATCTGACTTTGCAACGACGTTTTTAGATGTCGCGTCAATTTTCTCCGATTCAGCGACGGCGTCTTCTGTTGCAGCAGTGGCATCATCCGACTTAGCGACGACGTCTTCTGAAGCCGCAGTTTTGACATCTGGCTTAGCGACGGCATTTTCTGATGCCGCAGTGATTTCATCCGACTTAGTGTCGGTGCCTTCAGATTCCGCAACGATATCCTTCAATTTTGCCGCGACATCTCCTGATTTCGCGCCGATTTCAACCGATTTCGCGACAATTTCAATTGATTTTCTAACAACATCTCCCAATTTCGCGACAACCATGGTAGATGAGGCAACGGCTTTTTCGGATTTTGCGTCTGCTTTTTTCGATGTGCCAACCTTTTCTTCTTCCACCTCTTCATCCCTTTCTTCGTCATCGGTGCTCACATCGGTCTCGATTTCATTCGCCTGAATAAATCATCTTAAAAATTATATATTTCTTCAACGCAAATACTTTCAGCTGAATCATGAACGCCTCGCGATCATTCATCTTCTTTCCCGACTTTCTACGAATCGGTTTGGTGTTACAGATGCTGAACACCACCTGACTCATGGATCGATGAGCTTCAACTCTCAGCCCATTAGAGACGATCCCGGTCGACACTTGATTCATGATGGTACAGAAGAATTCGACCTCATCAAGACGCATGGTCAACAGATGGAACGAGCGATCCTCATGCTTTTTGAGCAGTCCCAAAAGGATATCCCTAAACCAATCGGAGTATTTTAAAAAAATTGAATTCGATTCAACCCCGTCACATAATACAATTTGACCCAGAAGTAGCGGCTAGTTGGGAACCCTCTCGGCAATCCGAAGTGACGAACATTACTTTCCGTCGACTTCCGATCGAATCATCTAAACGTAAGAAATTCATACAGCAATTCATTTACAATTATTCTTATCAGAAAATGCGCAGAGTTTTGATAAGAGTTTAAGTTACCTTTTAATGGAGGATAGAAAACCAATAGAAAACTTGGTGTATTTTGCCTAACAAGAAATCAATAAAACCTCGATCAATTACACAATTACTATTCAAGCCTTTTAAAGAGTTGATCTAAGCTAGTTCATATCACATAAATCACTAAATCCACTTACACAACTCTTGGCTTCGTTGATGCACACAACGTAGTTGCCGTAGTAGTCGAACGCGCCGAACGGCCCATCGCACGGAAGAGAGAACATTGTTGAGAATGACAATCGCTATTATCAGTCGCTGCAATGCACATTATCATGAATATCGATTATCAGCAAAAAATAAAGCTGTGCGTGACGACGCAATCATCAAACGTCAGAAATAAATTTGCGGCCAACATTTTTTTTTGTCTTGTGTTTCATCGCGAAAATTGCCCGCCGGCTTTTTGGGCACGTACAAGAAAACACACAAAAATCGATAAAATTCCATCAATGCGGCGAAGAAAGTGGGCAATAAAAAATTGCGTCATCGGCTGCTCTCTTCTATTACCAGATTAAAAATTGAGACGCGTTCGAAGCTAACCCGAAGAATTAAGTGTGACCGCCTACCTTTCAAGTGTCCTACACTTAAAACCATTTACCTAATGGCATATAAGAACAAATACAATGATATATTTAATATATACAAAAATTTGGAACAAAAGGAGTTTGTGTGTCTCGAGGTTGGTTTTAAATTTTCGCACACAAAATGGCATTCTCGCATCGCGTAGTGGGAAATACAAAAATGATGAAAGCCGTCTGCTCTATTGCGGTTTTGTTGTTTTTCCGTTCGGAATCAGCTCAATGACTCATCAATAAACTATCGAAATCTTTTGATGACACATTCTTATTGATTTCATTTTTTCTATGTTTTTCTATGCAATCTCTTGCAGAACTGCTGAGTTACCGTACCTCTTGGCCATTCTATCGAACTACCGTAACTCTCTGAGTCCTAGTGTGAGCGCATTGATCTATGCGTTATCCTGTGAACCGTAAACCATCTAATCTATTGGACTTCTTGGAACAAATAAGCTACCGTATTCCTTGAACATAATGAGCTACATGAGTGACATTTTAAGCAAGTCTGAGCATCATTTAAGAGCCCCTCCCCCACTAAGAAAAACTCACTATTTTTATGTTCAAACGGTAGAAAGGAGAAGAAAAATTGATCGCAGATTAGAAGGCAACCAACAGGCTAGGAAAACTGCAATAAGCTAACAATGAAATCTGTCTCGACTGGCGACGATGACAATTATATGGGCGGCCTTTGGTAGGCGTGTTTCGCACAAGCCGTTCTAGAAGAAAGCGATGCGTCACAAAGAGCTTCAAATGGGCGGGGCCGAGGTACGATACAATTTCGAAGACAATTTCAACACAGGAAGAGAACAATAGAGTTCAACATAGAAACGCAAAATCCGTGAGAGAAAAAAAGGACAGTGGCAGTGTCAAGTGTTGAGAAATGGTTCAAATAAGCAGACATTGGCAATATTCAATAAATTCGTACATTTTGAGTTAAAACTCATCTCTCAGTAAAAAAATATTTAGAGATTTCATTTGTAAATTGACATTGAAGCGAACAGAAAATCTCAATGCATTATGGTTTGAAATGGTTAATAAAGCGAATTTGCGTCAATGTTAATGGAAGAAGCGCTGAGTTCTCATTATTTTTCCATGTTTTATGGACGTCTCATTAAGGACTACGATATATAATGACGGTTTTCAAATTCTTGTTCCAAATTCGATTGGCGAAACATGACTCAAAATGGCTTGCAAAGTTAGCTATTTACCTGGAAATTGTGTTCGATGTGTGTAACCTGAAATCACAGGTTCCTTTGGTGATAATTGGCAGGTTGGCAGAGGTTGAGAAACTGCGTGGTGATTTCTATGGTTTCTGATTTTTGCACAGTGACGACATCAGGCTCATAACAATGGGTCGTTTCGTGTTCGAATTTCCAATAAATCCTGACGTGTGCGCGGAGGAAGATGCAGTGCTTGAATCCAATAAAATTTTGGGCGCGCTAATGCACTGCGCTGCAGACGCGAAGATTTACGCAGCAAAATCCACAATCGCCTCAATTATTTTATTCTAATGATATGAGAACCGAAATGAATAACAAAATCAATGAGAATAATTTTAGAATTTGGTTTTTCTTTTTTTTTTGAATTGCAAATAAAAATAATCTAATTGAAAAAAAAAGAAATTGGTAAAAATGAGATCACCGACACAAAAATTGCATAAATCAAAAACGAATTGCGGGAAAGATTGAAGGTGTGTAGAACAAATGAAGGAATGTGATAATCACAAAACAAACAAATTTAATAAATTTTTTTGATGAAAAAAAAAACGAATAATTAATAGCGAAATTCACCGGGGAAAACGAATAATACTAAAAAAGTGCGGAGTTGAGAACTATTCCATCATTCTTGGACTATCATCCTCATCGAATTGAACACTCGGCGCTCGAGGTGAAGTTACTGGGTTCTTATTAATGTCACTTTGTCGGCTTTGTGGTAAGGAGCTGCTCGATGAAGCTTGAGTTATTATTTTTCGTTTTGCCCTAAAAGCAAAAGTTTGCAACAAATTGCTTCAAGTCTACATAATTACTCATTGATTTCAGTGGGTTTGACGGTTTTAGTTGGTGACACAGATATTCGGAATCTCTTCTTTGATGAGTCACTCTGTGCATCGCTCTCTTCGCTCTTCTCCATTTCAGCGTTCTAAACAATATTTTGATTATCACCGAGCGATTTCAAAATATATTTTGTCTCACTTGGAATTTCCTATGTACTGGCACCGCTGGTCGATATTCGAATCTTGTTTCAGTACTTCCAGGCACTTTTTCTTCTTTCGAAATTTCCGAAACTGTGGTCTTCGCCAACATCAAAGGAGTTTTTGATTTCAGTTTGTCTCGCATCGCTTTAGTCTGCAAATTCCAGGTTTCCAGAAAAATAATTTTCGCTTTTGCTATTTTCACCTCTTCAAACGATGGCCATGGCATAAATTGTGGCGCTATATCAGTAGCAACAAATCTGTAAAATCGAGATTTTCTTTTAAAAAATATTTGAAAAATTAATTATACTTCGCCGAATTTGATGGCAACTTTGTGATATCCTTTTCAGGAATATTTGCCAATTTTGGTTTTGCTGTTGTCGTGCCCGTTGGAGCATCATCAAAATTATCATTTTGACGGAGCGACGTGAAGCTTCTGAATGTTCATAATTAAATTATTATTAAATAAATTCTCATGTCGTGCAAAAAATATTGTTACAAAATAATTTGAAATCAAACTGTGACGAAAAAAAGTTACAAAATGGGTTTTCAAAAGATGCAATAGAACGTGTTAACAGAAAATTAATGACAAACTTCGGATAGGAATCCTCTCTTCCGGATTCATACAACGACACATATGAGTTGTATTTTGATGAACATCTCGACGGCGTCTGATTCGGAGGTGTATGAATATCGATTGGGAACGATCGTACACCGGGTTGACAGGGAACACCATATTTAGCTTCCAAATATGGCCGCAGTAATGCACTGCAATCACCCATGCGAATGAATAGAATTATACCAATCATGCACAAAACACATCACATGCTATTAAATTGTGAAATCTTGAGATTTAGAAAATACCGAATTTCTTCAGGTGTGGCTATCTGAACAACACTGCGCGAAAGTTGACTGCTATTGTCCGCAGATGAATCAAAGTTCATCGCTGCCGTCGGAGCTCCTTGATAGGAAATGGATTTGTGGATCGTTGGTGCTTCGGTCTCTTCATCCTCAAGCTCACGATTATCAATTAGCGATCTAAAGTAATGGGTCAAGATTTGTTATTTAATAATTTTCACCCCAAGCTTGGATGGAATGCAGTGACTTGCAAAGTTTCGGGAGTATTGTCTTGATATTGCAATGGTCTCGCAATGACTTGAGTCTTCTGCTCATCTTCTTCATCGATATCACTTTCCTCAGAAGAATCGGATGCCAGCACATTGTCATTTTCAATCTGAATAATTTTCAAGACCATTTTTTTTAAAGAAATTCCTCCTACTTCATGATACTGCCTCCATGGCTCCCTTCTCTGCTGCTCAATAAGTGGAATATAATCGATTGGGCTTTTCTTGTTTCTATCCTTATCCATTTGGTTTTTCTTACCTCCGGCGAGCTCAAATATCTTCTTTTTTTCCTCAGTTCGTTCCTATGTATACAAATTTTGTATGTGAAAACACAATAATGCATTCTTACGTGTACAAGTTGAGCTTGAAGATCAGTGTTTGCTTCTCGGAGACCTCGAACCAACGAAAATAAGAAATAAATAATAAGCCTAAGAAGAAAAAATCAAATAAATTCAAAACTCATCGACTTACATTAAAAATAGGATAATTGGAACAACAACTCCTGGGGATGCAACATGTTTGATGTAGCTGAGAACTGTTTGATCTACCCGTTTTTCGAGTTCTTTCTTAATAACGGTGTAGAAATTATCATATTTTCTGCAAAAAGAACACGCATAAATCTCAATAAATTTTCAATAATATTTACGCAAATGGTCCACAAGCTCTTGATGGGCTCATTGAAGCGATGACAAACCCAACTGGAAGGGTACAAAGGAGCAGCCAAATAAGAAGGATTCCAAGATAAAAATTGCTCGATCTATAGTATTTTAAGCGAAATGTGAAATTTAGCTTCAAAAAGCATACCTGCTGGCTCTGAAAATTTCTCTTGCTGGAACGTTGCAGGTCATGACCGCCCAACCCCTGATATACATCAAAATTATCAATTTGAGATTATTGATTGCTGGAAGCAGCGGGGCAAAGAACAATCCAAGCCAAATCATTCCTTGGTTGTTAATAATGTGGAGCACATTTTCCGCAACTTTAAACTCCCCATACTCTGGCTGAAATATTAAACAATTGAAGAAGAAAACATCCATTATTAAAAATCTCACAAAAGTGGTCTCAATATCCCAACACCACCATGAAGAGCAATATTTGATCCAAAGGCCGCGCAGAAAATCAATAACAAGAATGGAGAGAATAGTGAAAATGAGGTCCATTGTGACAAGTTTCACAATTTCCTAAAAAAAAAGTCGATGAAACAATTTTTTTGGAAAAAATTACCTGGCCAATAATTGTCTCCCAACAAATATCAGTATTGTACCCATCGCCTCCTTCACTTCTTCTCAGTGCAGTTTCACCCATTTTCACTGACGTATCTGAAAAGAGTTTGAATGAAAGAAAGCGTGGATTCTCGGCATATCTACCGTTTGAATCACTTTCGTCATCTTCATTTGGGTCTTCGGCTGGATCAAGCTCGATTAATCCTGAAGGTGTGGACGTTGTCGTAATAAGTCGCCAAGGTGGTTTCGTGCGCACTCTGGGCAATGGTGTTGATTTGGTGAAGACGCGATGTTTTGTAAAGTCTGGGCCTCCATATTGCTGGAAAATAAAAGATTTGATGAACATCGAAATATCAAAACTACCTGTCCGACTTTTCCCGGAACATGAGGAGGGTAAGTCCTTGGCGGCGGTGTGAAAATTGGCAACATTTTTGGCCCGAGTCTTTGAGATTCAAAAGCAGTTGTATGAGTACCATTGTGAAGGTATGCATTCGGATTATTAACATTAAAAGGACCATATTGTGGGGCCACCTGAAAAACTATTTTTTTCAAAGCAAAATCTTTACGGTGCGTTCCAACCGTATATGGTGTTGTTAAGGCTCGAGTGGTTCGTTGACTGATACTCTGAAATCGTCGCGTATTGGCTGCTAAAAATTTCTCCATTTTTCTCGTCTCAGCACGACTAGCATATGGTGGTGGGCGCTTGATGTTCTAAATGCGTGGTTGACATAATTTGATTCCTCAAAAATGTAAAATTACCGGATTAAATCCTCCTTGCTGCCGTTTCATTCGATGATGCGTCGTCGATGTTCCATTAACCCTTTCTCGGAGTGCAGTCATTTTTTCGAACAACGCGAAAATCAGGGTGATGTAATTGACAGTATACAGAATTAATACGCTAAAATGGCGATTAACGAGGAAGCTGCGAGAAAAAAAATTGGATATTACCGTCCCAAATGGGCTCTTAATGCAGTCCTCGGATGATAGTTCTCCATTCTTCCAATTAGATCGAATATCATTGGGAAAACGTGGGTGATGGTGGAGACAACAGAAGGAACCTAAAAATAGCATATTTTACTATCATAAATTTTGAAAAGTGAAAATTTTACCTGATTTTTTGTGAACAAATTTCCGTCGTCGTGAACTTGAGACTTCTGAACCGCAAAGATAATGCAGTATATTGAAAATCCAAGCATAGCGCATATGACAATATTTGCAAATACTCTAAGATCAATAATCTATTATAATTTTTTATGTAACTCAAATTTTGGTACCTTAACATAAATTGTAGTAGTCGAAATTTGCTATGCGCTCCGGTCTTGCAATCCGCAATTGATTCCTATAATTATATTATTTAGGCAATATCTTATATTTAGCAAATTACCCTCAATTTGATGACAACCGCCATCACAGTATTACTAGCAGTTTCAGAGTTTCCAATCGTATAATCCCATCCAGTGAACAATTTCCAGTTGAAAATGTACTGCTCAGCTTTGCTTCCAGATAATTTCGACATTCTCGCATTTGCAGCCATTCTATAATCATGGATATCTTATTCAGATCGTTTCTTCCATTCCTACTTTCGAAGAATTGCAAAAAAACTATATGCGAATATAGTTAATGTGACCATAAAATATGCTAACGGCAAGGCATAATTACTCTTTTTGCCTAGGAATGGATCATCGGAATAATAACCATAAAATAGAGGTGAGTATCGAAGGTATCCCTGAAAATCGCATCCATTACTCAGTCAAACCCATTATTTATTATCACGTCATAATGCCAAACAACAGCCAGCTCATCGGCGTGTATTTTCTCGTTCAATGGTATCTGCTTTCTGCTTTTCGTTCTATTATACCGGCCCTCATCAGCCACTGAGTCGGCAAGCGTCTAAAGTCCATTAAAAACAAATGAGGAGCATTAGGCAATTAGCGACTCACTTCTGGGAGAACGACAAATGCTACGGCGATTAGGGTGATAACCACGTTGACGAATACAATCCAGCGGAGAAATGTAAAATATGATGAAACAACTGATCCAAAATGACCTATAGAATATAAAATTGATTAAAAAAATGAACAATTATATGTTTTTTACTTTCTATCCGTTTGATTTTCGATTCCCATGGTATCAAATATGTTTTGAAATTTGAAAAACTCCTTTTCATCAATCTACCCCGTTTTCGCAATTCCTCAATATATAAATGACTTCGCGACACTTTCGACTCATGCTGCTCCAGATATTTTTGAGCAAGTCTGCAAAACAAAATTCGAGGTTTTCTATCAATTATACTGTCGATAAACTTCAATGTTCGCTTTTTTCTGGACATACTCCATGGCTGACATCGTAGCTTTCCAATAACCTCCTTTTTTTGTCGAATTCGTTCAAGAAGCGCCTAAAAATAAATCGCCTTCGTTTTCGAAATTCTGCGTGATTACCTGTCGAGTGAGCGGATTTCCATCTTCATCAGTTTCCCTTTGTTTTTCACCGCTCTTGTTGAGAAACGTATCAGTTTCGCTGGAAATATACTTTTTTTTCGTAAATATCACTAAAATAGGTACATATCTATTTATAAACATTTTGTTTGTTGTATTTTCTCAAATATTTTTTTATACTTCAACAACAATTTTTGTGTCGATTTTGAGCAGCCAATATTCGAAGAACTCATATTCGTCAAAGATGAACAAGAATTTCTTGCTGACTGATCCTCCTGATAAAACGTGTTGTTTTTCGCGGCCGCTGGTGACAGACAATTCGTCTGATTGCTTGTTTCGATCAGAAAAGCAAATTCGAGCAATGATGAATTGTTTTCGCAAAAATTGGTGGTGAATTCTCATGAGGGAAATTTGAAATGAAAAATCTCTATTGAAAATTTCTTTTGCAGATCCCAAGTTTCTGAGAAAGCAGTATACATGTATACATAATTTTTTTAAATCACATTTTACTGACATCAAAATTCCTGTTTATCGAAACACGCGATCAATTAAAACATCATAGATCGAACAATAAAAAGCTCACATCTAATTTTTCGGATTCACCCACACATTTTTTTAAATTATTGCCTGACATCACAATACTACGGTAACGTTAGTAAAATATCATTGCCTTTATTCTAGAGCCCACGCAACAAAGGAATTTCGTGGCATTCCATGATTTATGCTTTTGGTGGTAGAATGAGGACACACACAATGGTGGTCTCGTCAAAAATGAATTGGAAAAATCTCTTGAAAGAGGGGAAGCGATGAGGGAAGAAAAGTATCGGGCAACAACACAATGGAGAAATACTTTGCAAAAATTGCATAATTATAATACATAGGCATAATAATTTAAACTTTTTCGAATGTGTTCAACACCATTTAAAGTTAAAATTGCAAAATTTAAATATTTTTTACATTTGAGTTTTTTTTCAGGTACTTTATTGTGGAGAATGTTTTATCGTCTTAAAAACTGATACAGGACTGAGAATATATGTTTTCCTTCAATCGCAGAAGTACTTTAATTTTTGAATTTAAACAACAAATTTGAGTAACTAACTGCTTGTATAGTTCATAAACGGTTAATTACCCATTTTTACATTTACAAACTGACGGCAAAAACTTACACATTTTGGTTTTGAGGCTGGAATAACGAAGAAGCATCAAAAGAATTGTTATATAACCTGCTAACGGTATTTTTGCGGAATACCGTTATTAAGTCATGAAACACCGACGCTCGCCTTTGGACCAGTGGATTGTCTCGCAAACCCTCTGGCAGAATTTCAATTCCATTCATTTGACATTGGTGCCGACACGCTGATTAAAACGGTTAGCTATGAACGGATATTAATTAATAGTCGACACAATAAGAATAACGAGGAAGTTCGAACCGAATGAATCAAATGGATCTGATAAAACACTGCTCAGTTGCACACAGGGAGAATAGCCTCACCCTCGATCCCACCACAACTAAATGATGAATGCTCTCTTTCCCTCCCGTGACGTTTGCGATGGGAAATATACGTTGGTATCGGGAGTTGATCAAAACTTATTTTTTTTGTGCGTGCGTGTGCAACATCTTGTCGCAACATTGTGTGCCGAAAAATATGATCGGATATTACAAATTTGATGAACATGAGAAATTGATATTCTAGACACAATCCGCGAAGCTATCCATTGTTTCAAGGGATTGATACTGAGACGCGGCATAAATCACACCGATAGGCACTTTTTCATTAAAAACACCCTCGTTTAATGTGTTGGTTTCTAATCACTAAGTTTCGGTGGCGTTTTTTGAGTAAAAAGATGATTAAGAATGTAATTGATTAAAACAAGAAAGAACAAGCGTTTTGCGGTTTTAGCACAATTTTTTGACGTCGTCAGTTCAACGGGGAAGCGTTTATGACCTCCCATGAGGATATATTCAATGCCAAATATTTCGGAAAGTGTCCCTTCCAGCTCAAATCGTAAACTATTGTTTTAATGAAATCAGTTTTTGCGGAAGAAACGTTTTCAGGTTGAATAGGAATTTTGCTCATGCTCGAATAAACAGCAAATTTCTTGACACTCCAAAATGTACATATAGAGAAAGTTCCAAATTTTTTTATTAAAAAAAAAAAAAACAAAAAAAACAATATTTTTGGAATTTCGAACATTAACTAAAATTATACTTTGCAATAAAATCTGCTGAATATAATAAAAATGTAAGGATGTCTTAAAATTTCTGTCAAAAATTGTATTTTAGCAAACCCAAGGTTTTCTAAGACTACGGAATTTTTTAAATTTTTTTTTATAAATCGAAAAATTATTTTCAAGTATTAATAGCACTTTTGAAGAAATTCCACAAATGACCCCCCCCATCCATTAGTCTAACGCATCGTCCATTAAGCTTGATATAAAGAATAAACGAAGATGATATAAAAATCGAATCAAGTTTTTCGAAAAAAATGGTAAAATTTAAAAATTTGCCTGAAATTCTGATCGTTTGAAAATTTTGTAACTTACCTGAAATCAAAAATACAAGAGAGAATAGACAATGTGGAAAAGCTTGAATTCTGGTAGAAATTCTTGCGAGTCACCTTTCGCCTATATTCTTCTCTTTCATTTTGCTCATCGTCTTCAATCGAGCTTGACATAATACTATCAGAAATGTTGCTCATTTTTGAGATGTCAACTCCGAAAAGTGAGGAGGACCCCACAAGTGTATCATCAATCTATGCATCTTGGCTGGCATTATCTCTTGTAAAATTGTGTGTCAAGCACGCTATCCAAACACTCGAATTGAATTACTGGCACCCTTTTTTCGATTTTTTTGGTTGGTTTGACATTCCTTTGGAAAAAGAGAATTCTGCGTGTTATCCAAACTTACCCAAATGCATATAGAATATCGTAAAGCTCGTCATCTAGGGTGAGTTTCGATGATGCTCGTTCTCCAAGCGATTCCTGAAATTAACATCTCATAATTCCCTGGCGATTTCAAGCATTTCGCGGGGCGTCCTTCAATATTTTTGTGGTTGGCTCATGCTCGCGAGTTTTCATTGTATCCCAAAGACCACACACATTTCCCGTCGGCTCACAATTTTTTTTCATTAACTTTGAATGCTCGAGAATTTAAAAAACCAGTGTTGCCGATTTAATTAAGAGATACGAAATTGTTTTCAATTTCGGGGAGGGCGCCTCCCACAATTCGAAATTCATGCCTCGTCTGCGAGCCAACAATTTCCAACGATGTGATGATGTTTGAATAGTGATCTAATATTTGAAAAATTATCTTCGAGAATGCCACTATAAATCAAATAGTGATTGTGAACATTCATAATCACAACCCAAAAATATGAACTTGGAGTCGCTCAGAAATCTCAAAGGTCGCTGAGGTGGGACAGGAAACAAATTGCGGCTGTGAAAAATTAGAACTTTCTTCGCGAAAAAAAAACGTTTGTAAAGTGCAGGATTGGACTTGCATAAAATATGAAATTTAATTATTTTAAAAAATATGAAACGAAATTATCTGCGAAGTTTTTCCCATAAAACCGTTTAACTATTATTTTTAAATTAATCGTCGATTAAGCATTAAAATTTTCGAAAATTTGATTAGGATATTTTGAATCTTTTATTAAATTCATAGAACTGATAATATTGAGATGAAAAATTTTTTTTTGAAAAAATGGAATTTGATAAATTAAATCAAGCCTGTTTTGTTATATATTCTAAAGCAAATATGAAACTTCTTACTCAAATTTACAGAAATTCTAAATAGTCGAAAATTCACCTGTTTAGATAATTCAGCTACATTGGTTGGTGTGAACTCCCTTCTCAGCGATGTTCTCCTATTTTCCTGCTGCATTTTGACAGCGGTGGGAGCCAACGTAGGTGTTACTACGTAAGCGACCCCGCTGGCAACACCGCCGCTGTTGCCGAATTCTGAAAAAAAATGATTTGAGTTGCTCATGAGGAAACTTGACTTCCGAGTGTTCATTTCAATAAATCATTTTGAGCATAACCGAAACTGGCACTTTCACAGGTCAATGCGTTTTTTGGCATTCAAGGGTGAAACGAGAATGTGTAAAAGTGTTCATAGATAGCATTTAAATTCAAATAAAAAATTGTGTATCCTTAAATAAAAAAAATTGAATGAATAATTTGCAGTATAAAAGACCAAAAGCTAGCCACCTCATTATTGAAAGGGACAAAAAAGCTACTGCCTCAATAATGAGAATATTATTCGCATAATCCAAATAATAATAATCTAATATAAAATCGAAATTATCAAATATTTTTTTCACATATGAAAACAATGTTTTGCCAAATCTCTGTTCATCAAAATCACGTAACATAGCGGCAAAGAATATACTAGATTCCTACAAAAGGAATTGACATCTGTAGGATGATGGTGTTTTTTGCGTGCTAAATGTTAACGTTTTATAGTATGAATATACATTTTAAAAAATTGAAAATTTTTAATAAAGCTATGAATTCTATTTTAAGTAAATATTATAAAAATATAGAATATTTTAGAGACTCTGTGGTATGTTCATTGCGGTTTCTGCAACACGTACTATTCAAAACTTCTTAGGGTTCAAAATCATTTAAAATTATTGAAGATTGAACTCGATAGATGAGATGCGCCGATCAATTTTTTTTCTGGCGTTAGACTTACCGTTTCGCATTTTATGCATTTTTAAAGCTAATCTGAACAAAATGGGCGAAGTTCAACTTGTAAAGCTCCCATGTCAACATCCCATGGGATGATCAACGTTTATTTTTTTTGTCGAAACCTAGACAGACCTTCTATCCGACGAAAAAAAATTGGAAGACTCGCGACAAAAATGATTCTTTTAGTTTTGAGTAATTTGTCAAGTGCCGTTGGTCGAACTTTTTTTTCGGTGGCGGGAGAGGAAAAAAGACCAAAAAAGCATGGTGTAAGCTAAACCCCGAAAAAAAATGTTCGCTATGTGATTTTTCTAAAATACGAGAGTGTACGCACCTTTTTTTGAAGACCACCCATGGGAATAATGTTTTGAAACAATAGATTAATCTTTCAACGTTTCGTTCTCAACGCGTGTACGTGCTATTGAGACAAACTTTAATTCATTAGAGCATGAATGTTTTTCTAATATTACCTGGCCGAAGAAAGACGTGCATCAGGATAAATGTAACAATGGGAATATGCGGACATGGACAGAAATAATTATGGGGGGGGTGTAATGGACAATCTAATTTTGGTGGTAATCAGATTGCAACAATTGTAGGCGCATTTACACCAGAAACCCAAAAACATGCCAAAAAACCAAAAATTTAAACAAAGATCTGTTATGGGTTCCCCCACCAAAAAAAAAAGACAAGGCAATTTTGCAAATTGGCGTTGCTCATTCAAGCCTCACCACCTTAAATATGTAAATAAAATCAACAGAAATTGGTTCCGGGAGTCCCATGAGGAATCAACGGAAAATTTTGATTCACGTTTCAATGTTTCATATGTTCACGAATACATGGGAAAAAATGAGGCGCGGGCAAACTGAATGGTATGTACATACGTATGCGGTTGTGGGTGTTGCTTGATGCATACACCCCTAGGGATGATGTTTTTGGAACATACAAAACAATGTCTTAATTTTCTGACACATTTTTTTCACACTCATATTTCGGATTTGATGCGTATTTGGCCAATGGTGACCCCACAAACATACACACACAAGAAGTTGATTTTGTTTTCGTTTCTTACTGAGTTTTATTTTTTTTTGCATTCCAATTCCATTTTTCACGGATTTGCGAATTGAGGAAATCAAACAAAGAGGAAGCGATTCAATTTTAAATGTTTATTTTTGCTTAAAAGGCTAGAACTTCAATATTGATGAATAGGAATGCGAATTTCAGAAGTCGGTTAAACTAGAACAGATATTGAATTCTCATACGATGTCTCCAGTTGTCAGAGTTATAGGAAAAAAAAATATTCTCAAATTTTTAAATTTTCAAATATGTCTTATATAATATTACAATCGCATATCTTGTTGAGGCTGTGAGTTTCATTTGCATATTAACAATTTAGAAATTTAGGTTTTTACATTCAAATTCGAATTACCGCAAAAAATATGGTGGTCCATAGATACTCAGAGTGTTCATTTAATTGCCATCCTAATATTAATAAACCGAAGTGGTTCGATCAATGAACATGATTTCTGACACTTCGAGCATTGCGAAATTTTCGGAAAGATATTTTTAAAACGTTATGTTTAGACGTAACTAAAAGTAGTAAGGATTAAAAGAACTCAAATTGCTGTAATATAAAAAAAGAGGGATTACTGGTGAGAATGCAAATTTGTCATAAAAATGCATGAGATCGAAAATTGGGAGAATGAGCTCATAAAATTTACGATGTGTAGAAAACCCTTCCCTTTGCATAAGCATAATTATAACAAATATTGAGAAAAAGTGCAAAACCTGAGCGTTTTAGCCAAATTGTTATTTTTTATATTATGCACACGCTCCATAAAAAAAGCTCTTGAGCAAAATTGGTAGTTGACTTTGGACCATATGGAGTCAAAAAGGCGTGGCAGGAAGGTGCCATCAATCGCACTCACAAAAGTGTCACCTTGTTTGCTTTGTAATTTGGTTCATTTTGGGAGAGGAGGAAAAAGGGGGGGGGGAGGTGAGTGAGGGTCCCACACAGATGAGCTTGATTCAAACAAGTGTGCGCATCAACCGAAATTAGGAGGGCGAGAGAAAAGTGGCGGCACCGGTGTTTGTCTCCAAAACTATCAAGTTGCTTTGCTTTTTTAGTAGACTCTAAACACCCCGTCACACTCCAGAAATGGGCTCGCCGTACAAAATCGCAAAACGATCCAAGAGAAAAAAAGATAAGCCACAACTTACTCAATCGATCTCGGAAGAATTTCATTGTAGTCTCGCCGCAAAGTCCATCACAAAACGCAAACGAATGAAATTGACAGATAATGTAAAATTAGCTGTGCAAAAATGTGGACAACGTGTGGAGTGACAACTCAAACGTTGAAATGAGCCATATCACTCATCTCAATATCACCGGTGGTTTTCGTCACAAACACTTGACAAAATATATGTTTTTATCTTCGTGTCTACTAAAAAAAATAATGCAAAGCAGAGAGGAATTGTGAAATATTAAATCCGAAATGAAGATATGATGTTACTGGTAAACACTGCACTTAAAAAAAGGGGAAAATTTAAAAATAAGACGCTTAAATTCTTGAAGGTCATTTTTCCTCACTTTCCATCACTCCAACACCTCTCAATCCGTATTGCACTTTTTAGAGTAAATTATATATTTTTCTCACTTTAAAATTTTTTAATTATGCTGTTTGAGCAATATTATAATTAATTCAATATAGGCAACACATATAGAGCAATATCCGCAGCAACGCCCATATTTGGTATTCTTCATTAACTGACCATGACAAATAGAAAAGTGCAAATGACTTAGCACATCAAGTACATGTTTCGCACCCTTTAAAATATTACTTTGAATTTTGTTTTCAAGATAATCGTGTCAAAAATTTATGTATATTCAACATTATTTTACATATTAAATTTAACATAAAATATATCATTCCTTATATGTACTTTCGATATTTATATTTTTGATGTGAGAATTTCAACGCATATTCGTCTATATAATCCACCAATAGTATATCTGGGAACTCAATAATGTTGTATACACGACAAGTGCTTTCTATCAATTCGCCAGCTCACCTTCTTGCATGTGGCGTCTTCGACTTGACCAGAAACGTTAGAACGCGCATTGATTTATAACAGAATGGGTGTTAACCAAGGGGCCCAGATTAATCTGGCCCAATTTTTCGATTACATTTTTCTATTAAGCATTCTGTTTCTTTTCTAATTAAATGTATTAAAAAGTAGATGCTTTTATTAAGCTTTTGACAAATAATCAAAAAACTAAATTAATGCTACCCTTCAATTTTTTTTAAGAAACCGTACCTTGCGCTGATTCTCTCGCGCTGTTTGGCATTTTCACTCCGCTGGCAATGCACTAAAAAGTCAAAATAGTTTTGAAACAAAAATATTGAATTAAAACGTCTAGCCTAAAACGATTTGTATAAATTGAAGTGGTAGACCAAGTGCAGCCCAAAGTCAGGAAGTGCAGCCCGTTGGGTAGATTACAAGCCACATTACTCGAAACGTTTTTTTTCACCCGTTTCGCCTTCCATAAGTGTAAATCACAGTATTCCATGGTTGAATAGTTTTCGGATATGCGTAATGCACTTCACGCATGCATTATACCTGAGAAAGTCTGGCGCCTATTTAGATATGTGTAGAAATATGCCTGTGTGTATGTGCTTAGATAATCATATATTGCAAACACCACTCAGGTTTTCTCGTCACCCATAGCCAGAAGTGAAAAAAATAGCTGGAAAATCGCTAAGAAGCTAGTAAATTTTGTGCGTAATAGCATACCTTGCACATTTCTATAAAGTACCTTACAAATATCATTTTTTCGCGTCAATAAATTTGAAATAGTTGAACTACCGGAAGTGCGCTAACTGACATGCATTGTCCTTCAGGAACAGGTTGCGATTTTTCACCCATAGATGGAACGGGAATCAAGGTCAAAGTTCACTATAGAGAAATTACAATTATATAATTCATATGTTTCTTCCCATTTTTTGATATTATTTAATTGTGGTCACTTTGAGCATCTTCGTAGACGAACATACATAATTTGGCGGAGATCAGCCTCTTAGAATTTTTTTTGCTTCGAATTGCTTTTGGATGCCCGTTCTTGGTAGCCGCGAATTTAAGAGAAATGAGCAATGCTTTTGTTTCAAATCATCATTGTTTGTTTCGAAAGAGCAATATAATTTCCTTCTTTACTGCTGCATTACTCATTTCTTTGCGACAGCCATCAAACACGCCACAAATCTCATTTCAATATCAACGCTTTGAAACTTGCTAAATTAAATTTCGCCCAAAAATTTTAATCTGATGGGCCAGGTCTTGTCGGCAGCTGCCCCCCATCGCTCGTTCCCCCGCATTCTCTCCGTTTTATATTGTATATGTTGTGTTTGAAAAAATTTTCGCGATTGAACGGAGTGATAAAAGGGGTGTTCTCCTATCATTTTGTTCGAAAAGCAAACTCTCATCAGACATTTTTGGAAGTATGATTTCAATCAACTGGTTTTGTTGTTTCATTTCGTTAAGTGTTCGCAGCCTTCGTGTTTCTTATTATCGTCCACTCAAACCGAGAACATTCCTCTCCTCTTTTAAACGCAAGTGTGATTAATCAATATGCACTTTGCCATCATTACTTTCTTTAATATTTTTTTTCCAAAGAAAACCTTGCAATACCACGCAAAAGCAACAAATATTGACATTTCTTGTTTGAAAAACGACAAGTACATACAATCGCTCACAAATTCGAGTTTTGACCTTTGCTTGAAAGTACAAGTTTTTTTTGCAAGAATAAGTTGAAATATGTGCTACATCTACTGGTATGCAACAACTCTTTAATTGTTTGTCAATAAAATATTGTCCAGCGTTAAGTGTTCTTAGAATTTTTGAAACAATTATTAAAAATTAAAAATTGTTATTTGGAGCCTCTAAACTCTGATAAATTGCTCAAAAATACCGATATCAGTGCATTGTGCCATTATGTAGGCGCCGCAAATATCATTTTATCAATTCCATTCTAGAGCATTCAACAATTGTCGATTTCTAGGGTTCCACAATGGAGAATATGTACGATGTTGTCGTTGTTGGTGCTGGAATCTTTGGATCCTGTACGGCGTTTCATTGCCAAAAGTTGGGTCTCAAAACACTTTTATTAGAACAGGTATGCAATGTTTTCTAATTACACAAATAAGGGAATATCGCTTACATTCTACGAATATGAATCAATGATTCATAAATGTAATTTTGCTCTGCGAAAAAATTTTCAGGTTTCCCCTATCTTCTTAAAACATTTTTATTTTATTTGATCGGTCAGTCGCGGTACACTATGTATCTTTATTGGTTTTGAGATGTGCAAATGATAGGGACTGTCAATGCTAGATAGAACATGGCTACGAAAAACTATTTTCAATATTTAAGATCTTTTTTTCAATATTCTACTAGAAAATTCAATTTAAAAAGGTTTTTAAATTTGAATTGTGCTATTGGGGAATTTTTTGTTTACTCTGGTTTTTTAGCCATGGAACAAATGATTTTAATCATTTCGAATACATTAACCATCTTCAATATTTCCAAATTAGGTTTTGATATAATTAAAAGATTATAAATCATCATTCGTGATTTACATAATTAAGACAGAATAATTATGGCAACAAAATTTTTTCCACTTCACTTTCCACTATAATTTATTTAGATAAGATCAAACTCCAAATTTTCATTTTTAACTGTGAGCGGTCTTCTTTTTCTGGTTGATGCCACTCTGCTCTCTTGAAACAGTTTGTCTAAGAGCATGTGATAAGAAAATAATTAAAAATTTCCGGGTCCAAGCGAACTTTAAAATTCGCAGTTAATTAATCAACTTTATGGGGTTGAAATATACATCATATCAGTTGCCAACACCTAGACAAATACTTTACTCAAAATCATTAATTTGATAACGGGAGTGAACAATAAAATTAATCTTGCATATGTGCATTAAAATAAAATCATTATAGTACACTGTCGGACATAAGAATGGTAGCTCACACGGAATGACGAGAATCATTCGATATGCTCACACTGAAAAGGAGTACTTACCATTAGTCTCGGACTCTTACATTCAGACATTTGAGATGGAAGAGCTTCGAAATGAAAGACTTTGGAAGAAAACGGGTCTTCTTTGGGTGTCGAAAGGAGAGGAAATCGATAAAATTTCCGAAAATCTCCGCGCTTTCAAGGTTGAACACGAAATTTTCAACGGTATTCTGGTATTTTGAACAAAATCCACGTGGAATGTACTTTTCATGACGAGGTTTTCAGATCAACCGCAAATACACGCAGTTCAAATTCGGACAGGAATGGAAGGGCTTGCTGGACCCAATGGGCGGAGTCATATTTGCCGACAAATGGCTTCAAGCCTACCAAGTAATCCCCGTTTTCTGTTTATTAGCTTAATTGTAAAAAATGTTCAGGCAGAATTTAAGCAGCTAGGAGGTGTTCTTCAAGATAATGAAGAAGTGACAGAATATAAAGAAAACGATGAGACTGGGGTGTGCGTGTACACCAACCGTGGCACTTATACGGCAAAAAAGGTGATTTTCACCGTTGGGGCTTGGATTGGAAAGCTGCTGCCCGAGCTCAAGTTCAAACCGGAGGTATTGAAAATTTTCAATAAGAAAACAACAATTCATTTTAAGCCTATTAGTATTGCCGTCTGCTTCTGGGAGCCAAAGGACAAGAAGGACGAAAAAATGTTTTCAGACGATCACTTGCCAGTGTTTATCGCACAGGACAACGATTTGCAACAATTTCACTTCGGCCTTCCTGGTAATGATCATCCGGGCACTTTCAAGTTTTGCTATCACACGGGTCCCACTTTGGACGCTAACTTGAATCATCCAGCGAGTCCATCCGAGGTTTGTAATAAAACAAATGTGCAAACTAGAACAGTTAATTGCTTAAGGAATGCATCAAATTGCCGGCGAAATTCATTGAGAACCACATTCCCCTTGTTAATCCGATTCCAAAAATTGTGGAGACATGCAAGTACACGGTAGGCAGCTAGTTTCAGCTGATTCAAGCAAAATTACAATTATTTGAGGTCTCCCCAGACCATCATTATATTATTGGGCCTATCTCTGAGGATCGTCCTAATGTGATTGTTGGCGGTTGTGGCAGCGGATCGGGTTTCAAGGTAGCGCCGGCAATCGGACGAGTTCTGGCAGAATTGGCCGCTGATCAAGATCCGTCAATAGAAATTGCATTCTTCTCACCAGATAGATTCATATAATTTACGTAAATGTTTTTATTGTACATATTAGCCAATTTCTATACGAGTTGAATTTATTTGATTTTTTTCCTTATCAACCTGTGCTAAAGTTTAGTCGAAATGTTAAAACTCTTTATTTGAATAAATGTTCAACAATATTATTTTGTAAGATTGGATATGGAAAAATCATTTAACACGAAATTGGGGGGTCGATTTGGCTTGGCGTCCGGCGCCAATGTGATACTAGCAATGTCATCGGCGATTTTCACTGTTTTTGGCTAGTAGTAGCCTCCTCAAAAATAATTCATGCGTAAGTTTCTCAAAATATTCAGAATTATACCTCAGTATTCATCGGCTCATCATTATCGGGAAGAGAAACCATGATCTTCTCCGTAGTAGTTGTTGGTTGTCCGGAACTCCAGCGAGTAATCTTGATTTCCATAGTCTGGAGTGAATAACGCTGGATCTGCTTTTTCGTCAGTGTTTCTTTCTTAGTATGCTTGAATTCAGATGTTTTAGTTTTCTTCACTTTGTTGATATTGTCAATTTTCACATTTTGCAACGATTCCGACAACTCCTATACTTACATCTTAAAATTGTTAATTGCCATTCTATACCTTGATTTGAGCTGGCGGATTTGCATTCACCTGCACGTTTTGCTCGGAAACGGTAGTCGCTCCACCGGTGGTGTTTGTTGGAGCTCTTGGTGGTGATGGCGGAACAAAGTGATCCTGAATTGAACTACCATACACGAATCACAACAAAGAACACAAACCATTGAAATTCCGAACAGTTCGTAACCGTACTTAAGCATGCTTGATAGAATTTAAAACCTGCAATGAATTGGTAGAAATGGAACTCATCCTATGCGAAAATAAGCGAACACGGAAGGTCCAGAATTTATTAATTATCAACTAAATTGTGGCTTGTTTATTCTTATTCTGTTTTATTATATGATTCGATTAAAAAATGATACTGATAAGTAGATAAGAATTGTTCAATCATTATTTGCCCGATCATTAACTAGAATAAGCTGTGTATTTAATTTTATTCATGGCAATAAAAGCAATATTTATTTAAAATTATAATTGCAAGTGATAAAATGTAAGAATGCCTAAATTGAATGGAAGAATCAGTAAGAGAAATATATAAAAATAAAGGTATATCTTGAGATAATGCTATGGAAATGTGCATGTAGTCATATACAAATTCTTAAAAAATGTTCCCACACACTTTTATATCCACAATTGATATTATATATATTTTTTTTTTGAAGATAAAATGTTAAATTTTAGAAAAAAAATTGTTTCTGCAAATGCGTTAGCCCTTACCAATTTTTTAATAGGGAAATTAAAAGAAAATTAAAAAAATGCAAAATGCAGA
This sequence comes from Caenorhabditis bovis, assembly GCA_902829315.1. Lineage (NCBI taxonomy): Eukaryota > Metazoa > Nematoda > Chromadorea > Rhabditida > Rhabditidae > Caenorhabditis > Caenorhabditis bovis. The sequence continues at coordinate 2,581,998 of CADEPM010000002.1, forward strand.
ACAAAAAACACTCAGAGAATCAATCGGGGCAAATTATTGTGGGAGACAAACACGAGAATAATAGTGGAAACAAATGACGCCGACGGGTCAGCCCGACACGATAAATTGAAGGCGATGTGTAATTGGAGTGTCGTACTGGCCCTGTTTTTTTTTTGCGACAAACTGCGAGTTTTTGGGAACTCACGTGGAATCATAATCTCAGCGATTCGAAAAGGACGAACCATAGTTGATTTTGGTTGAAACATCGAGATTTCCCAAAAACTTCCGCGGTTTGTTCCAAATCTTTTTTTAACCCTACTAGTACGAAACTCCAATTACAAATCGCCCGCAGTTTAGCGTGTCAGGACTAAACCGTGAACGTTTTGTTTTGACCGAGTTGTTCGATCCGTTATCCCAAACCAAAAATTGTCCCAATGTTCGTCCCGATCGAATCACTGATATGCTTAAATCGAAACCAAAAAATTTCTATTTTAAAAGTTACCCTATTTTTTCATTTTTTTTTAAATTTTATCCAATTGTTCCATAAATTCTAAAAGGGGCCTTTTTGGGTCCTAAAAAGTACGTGATTTTATCGGCTGATTTTTTTTGTATCATAAAATTCATTCCGATCGATTTTTTTTGTATTTTTAATACTTGACTGTTAATAAATCTAGATAAAAAATTAAAATAAAGTTTTTTTAAAACTATCCTTAATTTTTTCTGTTTTGGATTGTTTGAATAACTATCTTAAAATCTATATTATATATTAATATGCCATAAAGCTTCAAGAGTCCATTTCTCTTTATCAGGATATATATATATAAACCAGTGAGCACAAGAAATTTAAAACTGAACGACTTTATTTAACCATTTCTTCTGCTTTTTTTGTAAAATAAATAAAATATTAATATTTATTAAAATATTAATATATACACAATATCAGCGGCATGTGAACGAAATGTATGAAAACTACTTCACCGACACGGCGTATCCCCATAATTTCATCTGCTTCCCAGGAATCCAATATCACGCGTTGTGTAAAAAACACGCGAGAACATTTGATATAATAATTTTGCATTCCCCGAAGTAAAAGTTTTATATTATATATATATATATAGTAAGAACACGAGTAATTTAATGAATGAAATTCCAACTTAAAAAAAAATAGACATGCGAGATATTAATCCAACTGAAATTTATTCTTGTTTATTTCTCTTGAAAAACCTCGAAGGGCTAAGAAAAATGTAAAAAGCAGAAACCAAAAAAATGATTTGCTCAATTTTTTTCTTTGTTAGTATTATAAATCAAATAAAAAATATTGGATTTGGACTTGCCATCATGAATGTCTTGATGTACTTCTCTTCGTCAAAATTGCCTCATAAATCGTCTATAGCCGCATCACGAGGAGACGAATTCGATGAGGGCCCAATTAATAAAGAAAGTGTCTGCGACGAGTCTACCGCTATCCCCGTTATTTTTTTTTTGAAAAAACGGCAAAGTTCCTTCTCGTTGCCCTGTTCCTCCTTCACCACTCCACGGTGTATCACTCAGGTTGTCGAATTGAAGATTGGAGAAAGAGGGGGGGGAGGGGTGGGGTTGCGGTGTGCAAAGAACTATGTTCGAAGCAGTTATATGATGTAACCGTAATCAGCGCATAGTAGCTGATAAATCAACTACCATTGTGCAGTGGCAGGTATTAATTATAATCGGATGATTGTGAAATTCATGACTCTGCTCTTCTTCAGCATTCGAACTTTGAACTCAATAATAACAATGGAATTGGAATGCAACGTGACTTAAACAAATAATTATAATTAAACAGCAAAAAAAGAAATAAATGAAACTTGGATTAAACACGCGTTTACATTTGCGCGGTGGCAGTTTTTTCTTGTTTGGTCGATAGGTTTTAAGATCGAGATTTTGAAAAATCGGACTACTGAAAAAAGAGAACAAACTAATTGAATGAAATAAATCTTTTCGTAAAATTATCGCTTCGAGAATCACAAACCATCCTCATCGGAATTCTGTGGTAAATGACATGAAGATATCTGCCGACATCTTTTTTTCAAGAACATGTGCAATGTGAAGCATGAATTGTTTTTCAATTTTTCTGGAAAAAAAATTATAGTTAATTTAAAAGAGATAGGAAAATACTTCTATGAGGGTGGTTTTATGAAAAACTTGAAAGCTGCTTTTCACGATCAAACATGTAATTTCGAACTTTGCATCAATTCAAGATAAAATCGATTCAAAAATTTCAAACGAATTGAGGTGGAAGGTTTTCCTGCTGGTCGCGCAAAGCAGTTTTTTCTCGTACGCCTTGCGTGCTGTACTAAACTTGATGACAAACCTCCCCATCGCCTCGTCCAAGCTTTCATATTTTTGTTTCATTATGCGATTGACTACAGTGCAACAACAAAAATATGAGCAAAACATAATTTTTCTACGACTCAAATGAATGGAAAAAAGTTGGTACAATAAAATTGTTTCATGATTTCAAATCAACTACGCAAGACAAATCAAATTAATCTGTTTGATTGTCGAAATACCAAAATGATAGAGTACCAGGGTAGATTTGATTGAAACGCGGCGTTGAAATTCTTCTACAAATATTGTGGGAGACGAATGGAAACTCAAATGGTCAAATTACAGGTCTAATTTGATTAATTATCCATTGAACATGATTCTCTGTAACGATTACAATTTAAAATAGAAACTTTGGGTGACATTGGGAAGCATATAGAATTCAAATCAATTTGGTGCAATTTTCAAATTTTAGTCAAAATCTGAAAAAAATAAATATCTATTACGATGGGTTGGGAAGTTCATAAACAGAAGTCTAATTGTTGAATTGTTGAATTTAAACATATTTTTCTAAAATAGTTTAATTAAGCTTTATCTAATTGAGCTCAAACTGCGACTCCTTTTTTTAATGTCACTTTAAACTGTTCTATCGTCAATACCACAGTTTTCATGTAATTTCTATTTTCTAGCTACTTGCTCTTATCGATGTAATCCATTAACGCCCCCTTTTTGATACTGATAAAATTTCCAGATATTTATAGATAAGGTTGCCATTGAAATACGCTACCGTGTGTATCGATAGTATAGCTCAACGCAAAAATTTCAAAATTTTCCAAATTTCAGGTGTCGGGTCTCCAACAGATCCTACGTCCTAACAATGGGCCTTGGCAGTAAGACGGCAATTTACAGTAATCACAAAATTGAGAACAATTTTTGCAGGTTGCATAAAAAATCTCAAGCTTCGAGAATGGCTTAACATTGTACTGTTCATCATATCAATTGCTGTTCTGATCACATCAGTGGTTCTTATTGTCGTATTCGCAGGTATGTACATTATGCCATATTAAGGACTTCCAGAATTTGAAGGGAATAAAGCTTTTAACAATATTCATATTCTCTTAAATCCAATATTCAATTAACTTACTTAGTTTCTGGTAGCAAATTGTTGAATCTTGCTACCATCATTTTTTTATTTTATGAGTTTATGAAAGTTTCAAAAAGTTTATTCTACCAATTTTTATGAGACATAGCTTCCGAGTTCAAATAGTGATATCAAGAACATAATTTTGTAGACATATGATGAAAACCACCGGCACCTGAAACTGAGATAACAATAGTGCAAAATATCAAGCATCATTAAAAAAATGACATTTTAGGAAAAGACCCGGGTCATGAAGCGTCGATCATTTACACAACATCCCTGGCTACTGGTATTCAATGGAATAATGATTTGTTCAATCCGGAATCAAAAGCTTTCCAAGATTTGTCAAAGGCTCTTCAAGCGAATGTAAATTTGAATTCTAACAACTCTAGCATAATTTATTATCACTTGAGATCACCAACGGATGGACAAATCAAAAGCCCATGATGGGTATGATAACAGCATTTATGTGAGTAAATTACATCACATTATTCTACTGTACACGGTTTTTTGATGATAAGCTTCTCAATGAATAATTGCTGATACATAGGCAGCAGCACGAAAATAAAATACGCCGATATGATAAAAACTGATAAATTTTAGGCCCGATTCAGAAGGAATCAACTTCTATGCTGAATACATTTTCATGGGTAAATCAATGGTTCCAACGAAAACTGTTGTGACGGCAATGGAAAGTCAAGGGTACCCAACAAATGCCTTCTGTAGGGAGATGAAAAATGAATACTACAAGGAAAAGAGAATTCTGTTATTTAAGATTTGTCGCTGCAACAATGTAGTGGACTTCTTCCTTACAAACAGCCATCTACCAAAATATCACCAACAGGAGGACCAAATGGAGGCGCGTTGCAATCATTTTTTTCTAAAAAATTTCAGAATTTAGGCTACTGTGATGCTAGTAATAAAAACCTTCTCAACATTATCCTGGTTGACGTCTCTGTCCCAATTATTGGAACACTTTCAGACAAATTAGACACGGTAGACTTTCAGAAAGCTTAATCAATAAGATAAATATGTTAAGCTCTCCCAATTTCTACAAGGCCTCCCCCAAACGATTAATTTGGACACCTCCTCGCCATGGAGCTCACAAGAGTTCAGATTAGTAGCTTATGGAGGAAATGAGCCGTGAGATCTTTTGTATTATTAATACGTATCTGAGATGTGAATTCAGGGAGCCACTTGGTCGAGCAAAGAACCAAGCAGATTGGAACAGCATTATTAATAGCATTTCTCCTAAAAATGTGAACGCAAATAATGTGGACAATCATGCCCTTAAAGGGTAGGAAAAGTCTAATCATTATTAATAGTACAATGCGTTTCAGAGCCCTCCGATATGTTATGGATAATTATTTGCCTACACCAGGTGTTGCGGTCAACGTTCTTATTGTTACTGATGGATTGTAATCACTAAATATTAAATAAAAAAAAACATATCACCGATTTTTAGCGACTTCACTGAAATGGGCACTATTTCTTCAATCACTGATGTCCTAAAGAAGCAATACTTCTATTCAATTGATGCTATTGTAATGTCAACCTCACAGCTTGTCAGGTATCAACCACGAGATGATGGAAGCCTAGAATTGAATGATTTAGAATGAATATTCAACCATTGGTTTCTGATTTTTATCATTTCTATCCAATTGATAGTATTGATTACATTAGTAATGAAGCCGTTCTCAAATCTCAAGCACTTTGGGCTTGCGAAGCTTTCTACCCGACTCAACCGCCGCCAACACCACGCCCGACTCGTATTCCTTTGAAAACAACAACCCTTCAACCAACTAATCAGCCAACAGGGAATCCGCATAATCCAGGAATCGCCATGTGTCGTCAAAATGTTCTCTTCCTCATTGAGCAATCGCAATTTCTTCTGTCATATGGCTACGATGTAAAGTATACAGAAAATTCAGGAGGGTATTGTTATTTTGCAGGATTCGATTGATTTCATCCTCAAAACTGCTCAATATTTGCATGACTTCAACGATCGCACCACATTTGCCTATATTGCATACAATAGTGACGTTGTGTCGCAGACGGTATGATTAATGTTGTGGGAAAAAATAGAAAATAAGCAATTTTAAGACAAGAAAACAATTTTTTTTTCAGCAAAATTGAGATTTTTTTGGAATCACTTCCCTTTCATAACTAAATTGCCATCTTGATTAACTTTTAATTCTCTAATAATTTTAGCTTGGCTACGTGAATTTGGAGACTTTCAAAACTCAACTTAAATCTGCTTCTAAAACTGTGGCCAATTCTGATACCGTCCTGTAAGAAAATAATCATAATGTTTCCTAATTCCTTATTTTCAGTGGATTCAATGCGTCTTTGAACTTCATTTCCAAAAACTCGCAATACTCTGATGACGATACCCGATCTCTTCTCTATTTCATCACACAAGGGTAAATTCACCCGATTTACTATAATCGCAGCTTTTCAATATTTTCAGAAACGATTTGAGTGATCAAGCTACTGATGTGATTCCACTCACACGCCAAATTCGCTCTTCTTATCAAACACAGGTAGTTGGAGTTGGTATGTTGCTATGGTCAATTTAAAAAAATTCTATTGACCATTTTCAGCCATTGCTGAATCAACAATCGGAGAAGATGCCGTCAAGAAAGTCATTCAATACGCTTCACATGATTCATATGCTCCATCTGTATACGTCGGAGTTAACAATACTATGCAGCTTGATAATGATACCACAGTTACATCTACTTTGAATCAACTGATTTGCAAAAGTGATGTATTAAAGTAAAAAATATCTTATAATTTGCTTCAGATTCTGGATGCAATATTGATTTGACGTTCGTCATTGAGACATCTCAAGTTGAAGGGCCTTCGTTCGTGGAGCTGGTGAATAATTTTTACTCTTATTTTGAAAAATTATATTATTAATTATAGCAAGTCGAAAGTGTGATCAATGTAATCAAAAATTATGCTGGAATGATTTCTCCATTGAAAATGGCCGTATCGGTTATATATTTCTCTTCTCCTGACAGTCTTTCACCCAATCAGCCGGATCGCTCTGGAATTTTGTTCGAGCAAGTCACAGATTCCGACTACGCTATTAGTCAGTTGAGCGGCAGTACGTTCGCGCCACTTGGTGCTGCATCAGATCTAGAGCTGTAAAATATGAGTTAGAAATCAATAGTTCAAATGCAAGATTTTAGGGGATTTGAATTAACCGCTGACAGTTTATCGCGAGGTTTCGCCCAAAATAGCAAATTTGTGGTGTTCTTTGCACGCGGACAATACGAGAAGCTGGCTAATTGTTGTCCTGACCCATCTATGGAAGCCGCTCGCGTAAGATCACTTTCAAGTGTGCAAGGAGTGTGCATTGGGCCGAATACTGACAAAGATCAGCTTGACAAACTAACCGGATCAACAAGCATTGATGCTAACAGCTACATTGATAACTTTGACATGAATGTCAGATATGAATACAAAGCAGCTGAACATTTTGTAAATTTCAGTCAACCGACATTACGACATATGCTCAACGCATTTCTGATGCAATCATTCCAACAGTCAACAATTTCATAAATCAACAGAAATGCGCTGGAGTTCCCGACTTTGGTGCGAGTTTTATGTTTTGACTTAATTTTAAGAAAATCCCTATTCAGTTGATCCACCTTGTGAAGAACCGATTGACGTGATGATCATGCTTCATGCTTCAACGTCAAATAATTGGGCGAGAATTACCAATTTCACGGCAACGCAACTCATTCCCGATCTTCTTGGATCGACAGGATATCCAACGAACAAGATTCTTACGACGTCGAACCCAATTAATTTTGCTGTAATGGGATATTATTATTTGGATACCAAAGTGGTAAGAACACACAATTCATTATGCTCCAGCTTATTTGATTTGCTTTTCAGTTTACCGACTTCAATTATCTCCTTACACCTGATGATTACGTGTCCAAAGTGAAATCTCTTCCGTTCTATCCAACTACTGGAACATCCACACTGTCTCTGTAAGAAATTGGTTTGTTGAAGAAGTTCACTTTTAAATATTAGGGCATACAAACGAGCTATTGATGTTTTCATGGATGGAAGGCAATATGCAAGCAAAAATATAATCTTGATCACTGACAGAATTGAGTAAGACTAATTAACGATTAATTTGTTAATTTTTTTTTCTTTTAGTATTAGCGACGTGGAAGCTGCACTTTCTGAGCACGACGCAATGGTTCAGCTTGTTGGTGGATACACTTCTGCTCTTTATGTATCGCCAAACTTGAATGCTGGAGCTATTATTCCAGGGGCTGATTATCAATTGATCATTGATCCACTCGAGGTGAAGATTAAGGAGAACATACCATTGCAACATGGAATATTTCTAGCTTGATCCAAGTAACAAATATGCCGAGAGACAATTGGCAAATCAGCTAACACTTAAAACGTGCACGTACATGCCATGGCAACGTACGAATTAATTCAAAACGCAAAATCTGAAAACAACGCATTTTCAGCACCAACTCAGCAACCAGTTACTGTAACACCAACATTGCCAGGACCTATTCCAGTGGTGAAGGCAAGAAATGTCTGGCCTGATATGACAATCCTTATCGACACCTCGGTGGCTGCAACCACCGACGATGTTGGAATGACATCAGTTAATTTTGAAAAAGTTTGCATTCAAGACAAAAAAACGATAACGACTGTAAAAATTTAATTTTAGATCCGCAGATTCCTCGACATTCTTCTTTCACAATATTCCGTTGGAGAAAAAGGATCGAAATTCACAATTGCGACATTCGATGGGCAAACTACTCAATATTCATGCAAATTCTATGAAGTACCCTCACAATTTTGAAATTTTCTAAAAAATAATACTTAAGATTAATAATTACTATGATCTCAATTCGTGTAGAAATGAGCGACTCTCATTTTATTCGAGAGACCATGACACCAAACGCGATGTCAATAATGCGCTTGCTGATTTACGCAAAAATGTATACGAATCGACTTCGTCAGGATATAGGCAACTTAATGAGAATTTCCTTCTTATTTTGACTCTTGGAAAGTAAGAAATGTGGCCAGAAAACAGCAAACAATACAAATTTTAAGATCTGTCACTGATTTCAATCATGAATTAGTAAATCTCCAGCGCATGGGCATTAGGACAATGGCAATTGGCCTATCTGATACTTTGAGTAACACTGAATTAAGTGTCTTCGGTCAAACCAACTTCTTGGTAAGCTTGAGTAACGATACATCGTGTACCATTTGATATTTTAGATGTCGGACTGGAATTCTCCTTACACCGGAATTGATACTAATTATGATCTTGCTGACCGCATTATTCAGATATCAACTAAAAAGCGTACTATATTTTAATTTCCAGCCAACCTTCTCAACTTAATATTACAGGAAGCCCATCATCTGCTTCATTTTATGCTAACCTTGTGTTTGTCGTTGATCAGTCAGTTGATACAGGCAGCGCCACTCAAAATGTTTCACAATTTGTGTCAGACTTCACTTCCCAATTTTTTGTCGATCCACGAAAGTATAAATTGAAAACTGTCATCTGAATACTAAAATATTTTTAGAACTCAAGTTTCTATCATTCCATTTGCTAACGGAGCTATCTCCCCATTGGACCTTACTGGAGATCAAAATGTAAATTTTCCGGACGAAATTAACATCATTCTTAATTTCCTAATTTCAAGGTTCTCGATTCCTATTTGATGCAACTTAAAAACTCCGTGGCTTCATCCGCATATTCGGATATTGGAAGTGCTATCACATACACAGCTGACATGTTGAAAAGAAAAAGCTCATCCGATCGTCCTACTTATGTTATTTTTGTTGTTGGTGCTTCAAAGTAACTGAATAGTGTATATTAGACTGTTTTATTTGGAATTTAAGCACAACTGGTTCTGAAACAGCAAAGACACAACTGGGCCCAATCACATCACTCTTATATGCGATTGACTTCACCATCGATGCTCAAAACTACACTACCAACTTGACATATCAAACCGATGACATTTTCAAGTAAAAAGATAAATGAAAACTTCTTCAATCAAAATTTACAGGGTTGAGTCTGGAAGTCTTCTGATAGATCGCGTCGTTACTTTTGAATTCAACAGAACAAATCCGATTCTGGACTTTGCCACTGAAATCTATGCTAGTAAATTCCTTGAAATCATTTGGGAAAACTAATAATGATTGCGTCTTTCAGCGCAAGAAGCAACTGATTCCATCAATTATCCTTTGACCGCAATTGCCGCCGATATTGTGCTTCTCGTTGACGAAACTGGTCAAACTGATTCCGATTTCTCATACATGAAGGGATTCCTCGCTGATTTCTCGACGATGTTCCATGTTGGTCCAACATCCACACAATTCGCTCTTCAAACCTATAATGGACGAACAATTCCACACGATGGTTTCCATTTTTACGAAGCAACTAACAATGATGTTGTTCGCCAAAGAATCAATCAGCTAACATTGGCCAAGGCTGCTGAGAACTCAACAGATGCCGATTTGGCGGGAGCGATCGAGCAGGAAATCTACTTTTTCCTTACGGAAGGAAACGGCTGGAGGGATGACACAATGACATACACTATCATCTTCTCACATGCCGATATGTTCTACGACAGAGACACCGCTGTTGCGATGCAAATCAAAAATCAGTCAACGGTTAAAACGTCTATCATAAGCGTTTGATCAACGAACTTTTAGATTTTCGCGGTTGGAACAAACGGACAAATGTTTGAGTATGTAAGAAATTTCACAAATTCGGGATTCTACGAAACTGTTCCTGATATCACCAGCCTTTCGCTTAATACCACTACAATCCAAGATTTATTAAACGCAATTGGGCTTGGTTTAAAAACAAACCAAAATGAATTTTGATTAGATATTTTCTAGACTATCGCGAGAAAGTCTATCCAACTCCATTCCCTATCAAGAATATCGTAAAGGCCGACTTCATCTTCCTTGTGGACAATGCTCTCTCCGTGTCCTACACGCAAAGAGTAATCTATAAATTGTGACTGATTTGAATATAAAACATTCACATTAGGTTCGTCAATTCTTCAACGATTTCATCACCAACGTAGCAACTTTCTCAAACTCCGGAAATGATACAAGATTAGCTGTTGTTAACTATGGGCACGAAGTAACCTAAAAAATCAATATTGATTTAAATTGCATCAATCAACTTTAGGGGGTTACTGATTCCTGGAATCTATTCGCTTCGCAGACAGTGGACTCTTTGAAGAGCAAGATAGCCAATATCAATATTGCATCGTCAGTGGGTGCCAGTAACCTGAAATCGTAATAAAGATGTATGCTTACGTGGTTTATTACCAACTTTAGGGCAATTGATTCGGTTATACTGGAAGAATATGAATTTGGAGTGGATTCCGATAGACCGACATACTTAATCATCATTGCTGGAACTGAAAAGTTAATATTTTTATCCGATATCGTTCTATATATACCTGATTCAGCATTGTTTCGCCAATCGACTCTGTGACGTCGCGAAACCTTAACACAAGATATTCAACATTTGTCATCCAGACGAATGACAAGCAATATTCTTATGTTCCGAACGTTGTCGGCACACAACTTACTGATGGACGTTATCTTCTCGATCAAAACTTGAATTACTCTGATGATCAATTTGGCATTCTCAACAGCTGGATTTCTTCTGGTTAGATAGCCCATTGGAAAATGTCAAAACTGTGTTGCACTTTTCAGAATTCTCCGCATGGCGAACAACATTCCCCGACAAGCTGGACTGTTTCTAAATATTGAATATTCCAGCCCTAGGATTCATGTAATTATATTTTCTTATCGGTATTAATTCGGTGATTCTTTCATTTGTATTTATATATAATTCAAATATACACACAAATTTAAAAAATATGATCAATGGTATGATGTTGATTTGATAGACAATACATAATGAATATAATGGTTCATAAAGGACGTAGAGGTTTGCGAGCAATAAATAAAATAAATAGTAATATATCACAATTAAAAATCATTCGGGCTTCTGTTGGGGAGAGCTAGTGTTGATAGATGTCATTTAGACTTGAATGTTCTTCGCAGATGGCTCGAATTTCTCCCAGGCAGAGAGAAGCTGAATTTTATGCAAATTAAATATAAGCTTAGCTTCATAATAATGCTTACCTCAGTATGAGTGTCGACAAGAGTCTCGAGGTACTCAATGATGATTTTCTTCATGTCATTTTTGCGCTCATTCTCAAATCGAGCCACTTCCTCGCGAATACTTTTGCTCAAATCGCCAAAATGAGCTTCAAGCTGATCCATTTTAGTGATAGTCTCCTCGATCTCATTTTTGAGTTGCTCCGAGCGCTCAGAACGTCCAGAGAGATCAAGTCTGAAATAATTTTATTTTGCATTTCTAGTATTTCTATGTATTGCGAGAGCATACTTGGTCTTCTGATCGCGCTTACGAGCCAACGTTTGCTGAGCATTCTGCCAATTCTGCCAGGCACGAACACGCTCCTCAAACACATCCTTCAGAGCGCCAACGAGAGATACATATTCTCCAATCGCCTCGGCAAATCTGTAAAGTAAACATATCATGTTGTAGAGAAATAGTGCAAAAGTGTAATACAATAAAATAGGTTGTGGTCCTATAAATTGAGCTCATTAGGCTACGAGAGACGCTAGATGAAAAAAAAAACTCGTGGTGTCATTTTTCGCCACTGGTTACATTATATCATTCTAAACTTCTATATAGAAAATAACTATTCTTACTTGGCGTTGTCTGCTTCCGATTGCTTCTGCCAAATCATGGACACGTTTTCCGTGGTGTCAGTGAGAGATGAAAGAGCGCGAGAGAGCGAAGTGGATTCCTCACAAGCGGCCAACATAGACAAAGCCTGAAAAGTTTATAATTTATACCAATGAGTTTTGCTCTCTTAAAGTCTATACGAGTAATCTAATTTTTTTTTAAGAATCCTATATGAATTCTTATTTCTTTTCAATAATGCATGTGAATTATTTGTAAAATAAATCCAAATGAAGAGGGAAAGTGTATTTTAAAATTTTGGGGTACGAGAGTCCAAACGAGGCGAATTATTATTTCTCAGCGTTGCGCCGTTTCTATACTAATCCGGGAATCAATATTAGTGGTTTCGTAAAGTGAACGCCCTTTTTGTAGTTTTTTACATTTTGCTAGTTAATTTGTTGGTTACGTACTAGAAAAGTAGTACATACGCATTTATTCGTCAGAGTCTTTAATTTCCGGATAAAAAATTGAAATTGCAAACTCTTTGCCTAATATTTAGATATTTTCAATCTCATCTCGCCTATTGGTAATCTCCACTCAATTCAAATATTTATTTTCATTCTTTTGCTTTATATCCTCCAATATCTAATGAATTTTTTATCAAATAGCGCATTTGTATTTTATGCTCCGAAAAATCATTCACTTGGGAATTTTTCAAATACGGGTTTGATGTTTTACACCAAACTCTCCCTTTGCTCTTCATTTCATCTTTTAGTTTTCCACTTATTTACTCAGACTATCTAATTACAAATTGGTCGAACCTTGCTTAGCTGCTCTCCGCTGCAGGCCATCTCTTTTCTCGCCGCGACCATCGATTCCGCAATGTGGTGAAGGCGTCTGAGAGCTTCATCCAATTCGTCGACTTGCGATTGAATCTGTTCGAACCAGCGGTCCCCTTCCTCCATATGAAACGCCATCTTTGAAAACACATCGCCAAAGCTTTTGATCATCTTTTTCACACCAGCGCTTGAAAGAGTCGACGTTTGAACAGCTTTTGGGAGTTCCGTCTCTAATGTCAAAAAATCGCGAACATCGCAGTCAGTGCGAATTCTCGGATGCTGAACAAGGCGGCGGATGAATCTTTCAAGCTGTCTTGCGCGACGAATTCCAACTTCTCTCGAATGCGATGGGTCAGCGTTCTTAAAATTATTCACGATTATTCCATATTATCTCATTTGTACCTTTGTCTTTGTCAATGCGGCAATGCTTTTCTCAGGTGGTACTGGAATGATCACCCCCTTCGGCAAGTACTTCTGAACGACTTTCTCATGAAGACCGAGGAAGTCGGAGAAGCGACGCCAAACTTCGTAATTCTTCTTTGTATATCCGACAACACCCTCAACCTAAATCAAATATTGTAATTGTGATCAATCGTTAAATATGAAGCTACCTCTGTTTGGATCTTGTAGACGATGTAGGCGTTGATACCTTCTCCACGTTTCTCGAAATCTTTGATAATGATGATGAATGTATTTGCTGGTGGCTCGGGCGAGATTTGAGCAAATCGATTCTCATTCTTATCATCCTCGAAACTGAAAAAAAATTAACATAAATTATTGCCTCTCCATGAATAAAATATATATCAGATAATATTATGACTAAAATCGATTTTGAAATATTGTGGGTATGCTATTGGAATTTTTCGTGTTTTATATTTGTTTTGCAATATTTTTTTCTCGAAAACAATTACCGATGATCCTCAATATTCGTAATATCTTTGGAATCCACGATAGTCGGCTCCTCACTCAGACGAAGCTTCGACGGCACAGTTTCCGAATTCAAGTTGATTTCGTCACCCTCATCAGCAAGAAGTGATGGCTAAAACAAAATTCAAATTCGGATCAAAATATATTTGTATTTTCTACTTGATCATTGAGAACTTCTCTGTTTCCATACACGTTGGTCGTATTCTCTTCTTCGGACATCATCATACACCTGGAAAAATGAACCATTAAGCTCATCGAAACGCTTATCAACTGGGCAATTTGTTATATTTGGATGTAAACAAAACGGGATATGTTTACAAAATGAAAAATGACACCGTCACAGTAAAATGGACGGGAAATAACAGAGAGAGAGAACTCGAAAAAACGAATGAATGAACGCAATTTGTGTGAAGGAATGCATTGATAGCTTTGCGTAACAGTGACACACACCAGAGGTCGGTGTACAATAGAGCGCAGATACCCGCAAGCGAGTTAGTGTCACAGAGGGGGTGACGCCTCGTTTGCACATTATCTAGACGGATAATCGATAAGAATTTTGTATTTTGCTTTGAATAGAGTGACGCAACGACATTGATAACCTACGCCGGTGCCACTCATGACGGCAGACATATTGGAAATTAGATCGCCATTGAGAAATGTCGCCACTGCACTGCAATTGGTTGATAATAAAATAAAAGCACTAAATTAAAATTGAATCCCCCATATATCCTCTGTTTAATAATTGCTCCTCATCAATTAAATTTCATCCAGTTCGTTTTTGCAATTAGTGCGGAGGAGCACATTTGCAATGATGAGTGCGTGGTCTCGCGGCGGCCGCTGTTGTTTGTGTTGTAATTCGACAAAAAATTTCGTTTTTATGTATTATTCTTCATTTATTATGCAACTAATTAATTAAATAATGAATGCAGCAAATTATTTATAATGTACATCTTATTCATCGTCCTCAATTTCATTGCTATAAGCGTGATTAGATTCTGGGTTCACTAGATTGATGACATCTGACGGCAAGCAACTTCGGTATATCTGGAAAAAATGCATATTTATCAGCTCATAGTTTGCAGCAATTTTATTTATCAAATTCCGTTTGCACAGTGTATGCATAATATATCGTATTTAGTTAACTTTCCTACATTATCAATGTCAGCCTTTATGCGGTTTTAATCGCCCAAAGCAGATTAAAAAACTGCTTACCAGATAAATAATCAATGTGAGAACTATGATTCCAGCCAATGAGCAACCAACAATAATTGGGACTAAATCGGTGACGCGTTGATCTGATGGGCATGTTTCGCGGTTGCCATAACCTCCACCGTCCGTTTTATAAGCTTGTAGCGTTGTTAGTATAAATTTGATACTAGAAAATATCCAAATCGTTTTGAAATTTTTTTAATTAACATACTATGCATAGGGACCATATTTAGTATTTTTGTTGATCGCGTATTTCTGACTACTAGGACAATAATAGGAATTTCCATTTTTTGCGTAAATCGATCCCGAAACATCTGACAAATCGTTTGGATCAATCGGCAAATAATAATGCTGAATTGGCTCTGAAAAGTCAAAAAATTATATTAACTGATTATCACGGCTACTCTGATTGATAGTTAATTATTTCGAGCACTGATATCAATTTGATATTTCTTGTGCTAAAACAATGTCCGTCTTATCTATCATAGCACCAAACTAAATTCATCGGCACATGTCAATTTCAAAGCTGATTACCTTGCACTCCTGGGTATGAACTCGGATCGCTGCCGTAGTTTGCTGTCACGTTAATTTGGAATAGTGTATACTCGGTCCCCTTTTCCGTTTTAAACATATTATCCTTTGTGAATGCCAAATCAATACTCCAACCAGGCATCTGAAAAAAAATATGATAATCAAGAGAATAATACTAATGAAAATGCTCACGTGGTCCAAATTTATTCGAAGTAATTGCGACTTTATTGAGTGATTGCTTGTTGTGATTATCGTGTCGCATGAGGAAACATCTGCGTCTACTGTGGAAGTTGTAGGAACGTGAATCGTTGCTTCTTCCTTGAAACATCGCAATTTAATTTTTTTAAATTTTGTTTTAAACTTACTGTTCCTGTTGTCGTATAATACGATAAATATAAGGTGATGTCGGTTTGTAGAATTATGCATGGAATTTTGGTATCAGAATTTACCACCTCAAAATAATTTTCTATAAATGAAATTCCCTTTAATTAGCTTACTTTATACGTCCCCCTTTTCTGCCCTCCTGCTCCCTCCAGTGCTGAAATAACGAAAATTGCTGAAAGTGAAAAAAAATGTTTTCAGCACATCTTTTTAAACAGACCCAAAAATAAGAATATTTTAAATCCGTTCATTTGTTGGCTAAAATCTGAAATTTGGCAACATTTGATAAAACGGAACGCAATTGAATCAGAAGCGTGAGATCAAGTCCGACACGGGACATCTTAAAAGAATGATGCATTTATCAGTACCAGCGCTGAGTCGAGCAAAAACTAATCGACACACGCAACAATTTTACGACTAAAAGGTGTTTTATCAGCGAAATTGTTTCTTCGTTTATTGCTTGATTACCGGACCTGTTTTAATGCACAATCATTATTTTTAGTGGTTTCTCACACCTTTCCATGATTTTAATCAAGATGTTTGTCTATGGTGTTTGAAATTGATTGTGTTTCAGTGCAATGTGGAAAATCACCAGTGGTGCGGCGATAGCAGGATGCTCATTTTTATTGGGCAGATATTCGAAAAATGAGGAGAGCCGGGTGTTTCGCAACGCCATGTCGGCAACATCAAATATTGTAAGATAGTGGAAATCGACAAATTCCTATAAGTACAATAGATCAATGATATATACAAGAGATATTCGCAAAAAATTTCACAAATTTCTGGAAATGAGGCGCCCAGTGCTAATTTTTATCTTTTAGATAATGATATAAAAATGTGATCAGAAACGTAGTGTATTACAGGAGCCAATATCTTTTCCCGCTACAACAACCAATGATGCTCATCTTCAACCATCGCGAGCCTCTCAAATAATGGTGCACGGATTTCCGGGCTTTGACAACTTGCGAACATTTGAAGACTTTGTCTTATCGTATGATAGGAAGACAAAAACAGCGCATTGGGTAGATGAGAATTTCGTTGTTTAAACACTTATGCATTGTTTATTTTAAGGTTTGTGAGCATCTGACACCAGATATGCTTGTTTATGATAAATCAGTGGATCGAACGAAATGTCAATTTCGACCCGATGAAAGTATTCACAAATATTTTCAATCTCAAAATGAGGATTATAAAGTAATTTTAAAGAATATCATTTATGATTGAATGAATTTTTTTGAATATTATAGGGAAGTGGGTTTGATCGAGGTCATTTGGCTGCCGCAGGCAATCATAGAAAGTCTCAGAACGCTGTTGATCAAACGTTCTTCCTCACAAACATGAGTCCGCAAGTTGGCAAAGGTTTCAATCGAGACAAGTGGAATGAGCTCGAGAAATATTGCAGGTGGGTATCATCGACTAGTCGAGGAATGTTGCAAAAAAAAAAATACAATCAGACAACAAAATTCTAACATGTGTTGCACACGCGTTGAAAATCTTTTTCTAATCAAATTTCAGAAAAATCGCAAAGAAATCGGTGAACACTTACATTCTCACTGGTCCAATGTACCTTCCGAAACTTTTTGAAGATGGTAAAAAATATGTCAAATATCAAGTTATTGGCAAGAATCACGTTGCGGTGCCAACACATTTTTTCAAAGTACTTCTAGTGGAAGTGGCGCCTGGAAATTTTGAAATGGAATGTTTTCTACTTCCAAATGAGGTTTTAAAAATTGGCATTTGAACCAAAACTATATCGAAATTTAAGGTGATTCCAGAGAGCGTCGATCTTTCCAGCTTCCATGTGCCATTGGAAATGATTGAGAGAAATGCTGGAATTCTGATATTCGACAAATTGCCGAAAAATTCCTTGAAGAAAGTGAACGGAAAGAAATCGGGAGGATTCTGGTGATAACATTTCCCATTGAAATTAGATTTTTTTTCAAATTTTCTAGGTCATAATTCCCACTAGTGATTTTTACTTGATACCATTTTTTCTGTGTTCAATTTTTTGTTACGGTTGTTCTTGTTGATTGTTTTTGGTAAATTCAAAGTAGGCGATGTGTTGTTGCGTGGCTAGGCTGGAGGGGCGCTGAATTTAAATCTTGATGAATGATGAATCTGAAATGTCGATAAGATCTGAACAATGTCTCGTTTTTTTTCTGCAACCTACACCGAGACACTATCCGTTTTTCTAGTGAAATTTTTGAAATCGGAAAAAAAAACACCCACACGAGAGGCGACATAATCATCATCAACCTGTCCCGGTGCCCTCAAATATATAGGAATCTGAACATTCGCACTGTCAATTCGTTTTCTTCTCATTTGACCCCCATTTATTTTTGTTGAACAACCAGAAATATGATGAACATGCCGTCGTCATTGGTTAGTGGATTACTGTTGGCGGCGATTTGGATTGGAATCGCTGAATCAGCTGTCGCCATTTTTCCGACAAAGGTTTGTTTAACGACATTTTCGCGAGTTTGTAGCTCTGCTGCGCAGTAATACATATGTGTTTTATGACCTATTTGTTGCTAAACGCTGTTATCCGACCGCCGAAAAAAGAGAAGAAGAAACGGGCCAATTGTCTCTGATTTATTATAGCCTACTCGATCTCTCGGTTGGATGACAAAATGCGACAATATTTGTAACTGAAATAAAAGCTTGTATTGTTTTAATTATATTAAAACAATTGAAAAAAGACAAAGCGCATGAGAAATTTTTTTAGTTTTTCAAAATATGTTAATTTTGAAAGTCTTATTTTCGAACACCCGTATTTTTTGCTTATTTTGAAGAGGCAATAAGTTATATCGTTAGATCGATTATTTTTTTTCAATCTTGTTTTAAAATAGTATATCGTTAATTGCAACAACTTGAGACTCTTGAAACTCGTGATTACTTCAAATATAGGTGTTTAGTCCGAATTAGTCGAAAAATTACCACGTTATTACGAGAATACACATTAACAAATTTCATATCGGCGAAACCCTGATTCTCGACCTCGGCAAAGATGTGAAAGAATGGAAACGAATGCGGGACGGTCAAGAGGAGACAATAAAGTGACGCATTTGATTTAGTGGCGTTTTCAAATTCTTTCATTTATTAGGTATTGTGCCGACGAGAAGGGCAAAGACTGCAATGTTTGGTTGAACGCGGTTTGAATTTCAAGGCGAATTCGGTGAATTTATGCGCGTTCGTTTCAGGACCATAAAACAGTGGGTGACGGACGCGAGCATATATTTGACAACGGCACGTTGATCATTGAAAATTTCCAAACCAGCGACTCCGGAGACTATTATACTGATGATGAACTGCAAAGAGTAGGCACATTATGAGTTGGCGGTGTGCAATGATTAATGAATATCGTTCAGATTCATTACACGGCAGATGGTCATGTCTGGCAATTGGCTCGAACAAAGATATCTGTGGTGCCGATCTAATAAGAATTTCAACAATTGTTTGCACATTTTACACGCCCCTTAATAAATCAATTAATCCTATACATTTTGAAGCAATTTCGCATCAAATTTTTAAGTGTATCCCTTCTCATCGATTGGTAGGACGTCTCTCATTGCTTTCGGCGTTTTTTTTTTCTTAATGTAATGGCGGAGATGAAGCGGAAGCTCGAGAGTTTCTCACACTTGTCCATGAAGTTCTGATGTGCTCTTTTTTCCAAAAAAAATGTTGTAACAATCCAAAACAAATACGATTTTGGTTGAGGGGCGACGCGGAAAAAGGCGACTCTGGACATCTGTTCATGATTGGTCTAATTGATGACAGAATAAGGGAGGTCTTGTTGTTGCTCGCCTCCCTTCACTCATACCCCATTTCCCCAATTTCGTTCCTCTCGGCTCTCGTTTAGATGTACTAATGGATTGCGCTAATATCGTTTACTATGTCGACGCGAATGTTCCGACATTGATTCCAACATAAACGATGAATTTATACTATGTGTTTTCAAATAAAACACTACACATTTGCATAAAAATTTTGCGAAATATCTTTCTTTTTTCTTTCATTCCATTTATTTTTAAACTAAAATGCCTGAGCACACTAGAAAAAATTGCTCCGTTTTAATAAAATTATTTTTGTCTTAAAAAAAATTTTCTTTTTTTTCTACAAAAAATGTGATAATATCTAGAGCGTTGACTATTTTCCTCAGTTTTGCTCGGAAAGTACATATGAAATTGAAATTTTTTTTGAAATTGATATTTTCAAATAAATGCATCTTCCAGTTTCCCAAAACATTACTATTTTTTATTCCTCAGTTTTGCTCGAAAAGTTCATACGAAATTGAAATTTTTATCGAAATTGATATTTTCAAATAAATGCAACTTCCAGTTTCCCAAAATATTAATATCGAGCAGATCACTCAATAAACAAACATCATCCAACTTGTTTATTTTTCATTCTGGTCTAATCGTTTTTGCCAACCGATTACCTTGACAAGTATTAACCTTCAAGCAAAACCCATTACATGACCAAAATCGATAATGCATTCGAATATTATTCACCATCGCACCGGTGGAGAGGGTGCGGGTGGTGTGCGGACACCCGAACCATTACTCGATGCGCAACCATTCTCTATGTCTCCGCACCTCGCACACTATTTCCCCTACCTAAGCATTATGCACGCCGAGCGCCTTGGAACAGAACAGTATCATATTTCCTAATTCCCATCAAACACCTTCTGCTCTGCACCTCCCATCTCTCACCCCCTCATTGTGTTATTTTTTGTTATTTTCTGACCAGTGTGAATGCGATACATAATAATAAGAAGAATAATAAAATTTCGTAGATGATCCCATCGGTCCAAGCAAGTTGACATTTCTGTATACATGAACAATTATTTTGCGGCGTCGCGATTCCGATTCTTACTAGTCATTTCAATTGCGAGACGCGCAAAACGTTTTTATTTATTTATTTCACTTCATTTTGAAGGTAGCGAGATTTTGCAAGCGATACCCTATTTTTTGCCGTCCAACTACTATTGAAAGACTCATGTTCCAAGTAAGGCCATCTTGATGCAATTCAGCGAGAACTCGACAGTTAAAAACGTCGTAATTTTTCTGCGTTACGCGACGAACACAATTGTATAGCTTGATTCACACTATTCTTCTAATTGAATTGATTATCACGATGAAGTGACTCATCAAAATTTTACAACCAAAAAGTGTGCAAGCGGTGGCGGACTCGCGTCCTTCGTGTGCTTTTTTTTGCTTTCATTGTTCCTCGATATTTTCTCGACTGCCATCCCACCAATTTTCTCCATGAAAGCCATTTCTTTTGTCTATGGCTAGTCTCGCATATGAAGTGTAGTGGTCAAAAGCAGCTACGCCAAATTGGGCGTTAGCCGTGCGTCTGTTTTTTTCATCCTCAACGACTCTACTTCATCGCGTGTATTCGTTGTTGTTTTTTTTTATTGCCTACTCATTTTTATCTTTTCACAATTTTCTCTCTCCCCTATAGTGACCCCCCCGTGTCATCAATAATTCACGGCTAGTGCATCGAGATCGCATTATTAATCAACAAGTCCTCATTATTTTCGCGGCTTCTATTCTCTCCGCTTTATTCATGTTTCAATGTACATTGAATGTCAATCTGCCCACTTATATCGCTTCGTAACGTCGTGTAGGTGGCCGTATTTTGTAAACAACCATTTTTAGCATTTGAAGAAAGAGTAAGTAATTCAATGTGCAGCTTCAAAAAAAAATGCCAAGTGTAATCCCATCACATAGGCTTTTGCTGACTTTTTTTTCCAATTTATCGAAACTTCTCTTCATAAATTAGATGGATCTTGAGATATAATTAATTGGCAAAGCCAAATGTCGATGATGTAAAAATGCATAGTAATTGCGAGTCCTTCTTCGAAGCCAGCAGATTATCCGCACGCTGTCGATTTCAAAAAACATTCTCCCAACCTTGATCATAATGATGATCCCAACACAAAAAACTTCTCATTTTGTTAAGACAATTCTCCCTTCCCCCCTTTGCAAACGTCCTCTCATCGCAAATTAATTTCAAACTCGAACGCAGCGAAAAAAAAAAACAAGACACTATGTGAATGACTTGCAACACATATGCCCGAAGTTTCAAAACTTTTTTGTTTCGCAATATGCTGATTTTAATGCCAAAGGCTAGCAATACGTGCCCAACATCTATTTGCACTAAACGACAAGTCAATTCAAAAAGTATCTCTTTGCTAAAAGCAATTCGGCATTGTCTCAATTTGCTTTTGGGACGCGACGCAATATCTGCCCGTCCTTCTGCCTCGACGGTTCATATTTCGCGTTCTTATAGGATTAGCTCTGTCGCCTCTTCTATTCCGTAAAAAAATGCACGCCACTCAACGACCGCCTAGTAAACAAATAAACCTAAAAGGTTATATCATTGTATCCTTCTCAGAACCCTCAAACAACGCCTCGTAATCTTTTCTTATTTATATGTATACGATTTGTGCTATTTTATTGCTTCAGGCGCCGACTTGTCATCCATCAAATTGAGCAGAGGAGAAGGCTAATTTCAGCCTGAAAGTACGCATTATGACGCGTCCGACTGCTCCAATTTTGACGGCAGACTACTACACCTATTCAACGTACTCGCAGGTAATACAATGAAACCCTTTAGGAAAAAAATTTGAATTTGATTAATTTCAGCAAGACGATTTCTATGGTGGATTTGAGGCTAGAAATGGGAGTGTTAATACGGGACCAACTCGAATGGAACCAATTATATGCAAAAATCAGTCCCGTAAAATAGTGAAAGAGGATACCGCATCAGCGCATTGTATCACCTTCATCTACTTCGCACTCGCCATGATTGTCATCGCTTTCAACTGCTATATTTACTACTACGGGATTCGTAATAAAGTAAGTTAATTTTCTTCGATTACAATCTCAATATTCAAAACACTTTCAGATGGTTTTCTACATTACTGCTTTAATGGGTTTCATAGTTTTCACCAGTCTCTTAATGCACGTCGGAATTGTCCGTCGCCATCCATTTTTGTGCATCCCATTTGTTGTGTGCAGGGTATGTAATTAATTAAATAAAACCATATATGGTTAAACTATTATTTCAGACCATGGAAGCTTTCATTTGCATTTGCTTCATGTGTGTTTTCGGGTACTCACTGTTCGATAGAAAAAATGACTTCTACATTTTTTTCTTGGAATGCACAAAATTTGTTGCGCAATTCCTTCCAAAACATTATAACATCGACTTAGCTGATGGTAAGAAATCACAAATCTTTGCATTAAAATAAAAAAATTAGATATAATAATAAGTCAATATATATCTTTAAATATCTAATAAAACACGTTCAGCTACTCTTCAACTCTGCATTGTTGGATTTGTTCTTTCGCTTCTTCTTCTATCCATTTCGGTATACGTTTGCCGTGTTTCCTTCGAATGTACTACCTGGGTCGCTGATCAATTCCGTGCTAAGCGCATCCAGCAATCCTACGACTCATCCCGTGCCAGAATCGCCAGTGATGAATTCTACTGCACTTAAATCATAATTTATTCGCTTTGTCAAGACGTTCTCATTGATATCTGGTTGCTCATCCAACTATAATTCACAGTATTATACATTCAATAATTGACCGCTTGCCACTTTGTAATAGCCAAAATTGTACTTTATCAAAATATATGAGATGTGAGATTATTAATAAAGAAGATGACAGATAAGAAACTCATTTTGATTATACATGTATGTACTGAACGAAAGGCTTTCCACCTCCAAAACTACGGGAGAAAAGTATCATGATAAATGCGAAGAGCAATATGAAACAAAAGGCACATATTCACTGGGTACAAATTTGAGAAATCGAAAGTTTGATTGGGTTTTGAATCAAAGCTCGTTATTTAGAAGAAGACGATCAATGCTACGATGGCTGATACGATTCCATGAGCAATGGCGAAGGTGGAGGACACTTGCTTGTCAGCGTCGTCAAGTTGCTTGGTGAGGGTCTCATCGTCAACTTCGGGAGCTTCAGTTGACGCCTGCTCGGGTTCTGGCTCCGGTTGTGGTTCTGGTTCTGGCTCTGGTTGTGGCTCTGGCTCTGGTTCCGGTTCGGGCTCTGGGGCATAGGTAACCTCTTCAGAGACCTACAATGACTTCAAGATTAACATTGCTCATTTTGGTTGTCTATAAACCTCTTCGTCAACTCCACAGAATGCTCCCGTCTTTCCGGCATTGCAAACGCATCGGTTGCATTCGCAACGACCATTGTTTGAGCAGAGCTCCTGAAAAGGCAATGATGCATCATCTTAGAAGTTTGGTTTTAATGGCTTCATACTCCATTCTCCACGCAATTATTGGTGGCCGTTGAGCAGCTGCAGTCGTCTCTTTCCCATCCATGTTCGCATCTAAAATGGGTTTGAGGATTATGAAGAAACAAATGTGAGACAAGAATCTTACTTGCACACTCCACAATCGCATACACCATTTCCAGAGCAGAGTTGGCCGTTTGGCGACGCCGGACACGCAGTGTTGTCGCATTGGCAATATTTTCCGGACACCTGAAAACGATTCGTCATTTCATTCCCATCCAATTGCTCTCAATGTTTATTTTACAGTTAGATTTGTGCACCGACACTGGCCGCATTCGCATCGACCCGCTCCGCTGCAGACTTGAGAAGATGAATCGCTAAAATAATGGGGCGATTTCAATTCCGACGGGGGGGCACCTGATAAAAAAAATCGCTTACGCTTTACATTTCTCGGTGAGCTGGAGAGCCGATGAAACGCCGTGAAGCGCCAAAGGACACTCGCATTTGTCACCACCGCGTGTTGCATCGCAAACACATTGACCACAAACAAGATGTCCGTATTGATGGCACAATCGGGAATTCATTTCCTGAAAAAAACAAGACCAATTAAGAACAATTGATGGGTACTTAAATAATTAAAAACTATGGGATCATTAAAAAACACTCTATCTCGAGCTCTATCTCGACTTTGAAGCAATAAAAAGCCATTATCTTAATCATTTATAATTTTAATGGTTTTCCCGAGCTAGAAGCTTTCTTCCACTTACTATGCTTTATCCCCCATTAACTCACCGGGTGCTTTTCACATTCACATCCGCAAACCGCTGTAATGTACAATCCAGCAATAGTTCTTTGGCCACGAACACCCACTGACAACGTGATGTCTCCATTCGTCGAGCAAGAATCCAGAATGATCTGCAGGTTATGATTGTACACTTTCGTAGATTAAAAAAAACATGCATGTGCTCGTTCTTGTCTCCGCTGAGCACCTGTTCTGTTTTTTTTAAACGAGGGCGTTATGACGGATGCGATAAAAAATATCTCTATAGTACGAACACATGCACTACTTTTCGATGGGTGGAAAAGAAAGCGACAAACCTCGATGCGGAAGTCAACAATCTGATTGTTTTTCACGTTACAGGTTTTGGTTTCCGTTTCAACTCTGAATATTAAAAAATTGGAATTGGAATTCACAAACTGTTTCGTACCCATCGCAGGTGATGAAGAATTTCAGCTTCACCGGGCTTTCCTTAATATCCGATGTTTGGATCTCCATTACTTCTGGCTCTTCGCTTTTTCTGTTTGGATCCGAATGATGGAGATACTTGAATTCGGCGCTCGCCGAGTGTCCTGAAATATTTCATAATTGCCATTTGTCAGTTGGAACCGCGAATGAGAAGCATTAGTCTTTGTTGATGCGATAATTATGAAGATAGTGCAAAACACATGGATTCTATTAGATTTATGGTTACCCGGCATGAGGCGGACGCTGACGGCCTGTGGCTGCATGCGAACCGGCGTCTTGCCATCGTGCTGAAGAGCCTCTAACGGAAGATTCTGAAAAAAATTAACATTGAAATTGTCAAATTTCTCATAAATCTTACCTGTTGGACCTTGACTTGAGCGGCTTGCGGGGAGTAGATCAAATGAGGAGTGCACGTATTGTTGGTGAAGCTGTTCTTTTCGGCACAACGGTTAATCAGAGGCGAATGCGGATCGATGCACCAACCGCAATCAGCATGAGCTTTGATGCACTGTCCGCAGCTGAGCTGGGCTTCTGGGCTTCCACAGAGTGTCTGAGCATCTGAAAGTATTTCACTTCAACTATATATCCAAAGGGAAATTGATCTCACCTGAGGCGAGAACTATAGTAGTTGCCGCTCCAATTAGCAAAAATACTCGTAGCATTTCTGAAAGATATCAAATAACTTGACGGTTTCGCTGTGGCTCGAGAGGACGAGCAAAAAGTCTGAGGAAAAAAATGATAGGAGCGTGAGGTTAACGGTTCTGCCGGAGCAACTCAACCAACTATAAACATCCCAGTCGAACCAGCGAGTAATATGATAAGTCTGACTATGCAACAGTGTGTTGATTGAATGGTGAAGGGTGTCTGGCGTTTTTTTTTGCGGCCCAACAGACCACCATACCATTTGCTCGCCGAGTTTTATGATAGCTCGAGAGGGCCGAACGTTGCGCGCGTCACAATGGGCGAAAATTTTTGAGAGATGACGATGAAATGCAACGAAATGACTTCCGCAACATATGTGCCAAACGATTTCATTGGAATCGAATCGAAATTTTATGATTCGAGCGAATGAATTCACTGGCTAGTTGTGATTGCAAAGTGAAAGCGGTTGAGGCGAAATATATATGAATGAAGAGTCAAACCCGAAGACCGCATCGATCAATCATAAAACAATGAGTTGAGAATGAAAACGAAAATGAATGGAAATGCTCTCTTCTAGTTAGCCGCGGCACCTTGCCATCATCGCCAGATGCCGCAGTTGTTTGTGGAGATTACTGCTGACCTATCGCTGCACCTTCGCCAGGGAACAACCGAGCTTGTGCTCCCCCTTTTCACCGCTTGCCTCACGGCTCAAACTAATCTAACCACGCCCACCTATTCGAAAGTTTTTCGAAAGCAAGATAGAGAATGCCCCTGCGTGAGCGTGTCGTTTGCTGCCGCTGCCGCAGTTTTTTTTTTCGTTATAGTTGTTATAGTTGAAGCACAGCTAGTGAAAATACGAACACTTTCGAAACAGTGTAACAAATGCTCATGATTTTTGCCATCGTAAAAGTTCATTGCTTGAGCGTGTGTGACGATCAGAAAAATATCGAAAATACCAGAAACCAACGCTCGTTTTTTGATACTTGGAGAGTATATGGAAAAAAAATGAATTGGAATGGAGGCGGATGCAAAACTCTTGACGAGTTGAGGTCAGTGCCGTCGACGTCTCACGCCAAATGAGTCGAGCATTGTATGGCAAATGAGTTAAGAATCATTTCAAAAAATGGGTTACTGTGGGAAGCGGCTACTATTGAACAAGTAAGATAAATTCAAAAATGCAATTTTTTCTAAAGAAAAACTGTCACATCAAATACCAGTGGAAAAAAAAAAGAAATCGAATTCTGTAAAATTTCTAAAAATATTATAGTTGACGGTTTGAAACGTTTTGCCAAGTTAAGAATTTTCGAGAAAAATAGTAGAAGATTAAAATTACCAATGACTTTGACGTGGACGACACATACTTTGATGTTTGTCTTTTCAAAACATATCTTGTGGAACCCGCAGGTTATTGTAATAAACAAGGCTTAACAACGCATACGAGTGGATCGGAGAAGTTCGAGGTAAGATGGAAGTTCGTAAATTCTACTAAAACTTTTATTGTCCGGAACTTCATTTTATTATATTGGTAATAATGAGTTTCTTGAAGTGGGTGAGGCTATTTCCATCAGATTTATTCATAGCTATGCCAATCAAGGTATCCATTTGGCCATTCTTCAAGTGGACATTACCAATTTCTTTCTTTTCAAATCCATTATACGATTTGGCTCTTTGATCTTTTCAATATTGCGTTTTGTGCAGATCTTCCGATTTTTGAATGTTTAAAGAAATAGTAAACCAAAAAACACAATGTCTTATTCAAGCAACTCAGAATTGAGATTGAAAGTGCAAGTTCATATAATAGTTTATTTGCAACATTTCTTGGCTTTAATTGGTTTCAGATGCCGTTTCCAATAAGCTTTACAATACGAACACCAAATCCTCTTCCGGATTTTATTGGAGTTCGTCTTGCGGTCCATCAAGCTCATTTCATTCCTCAAATCCTGCAATTGTTCCACTCTTTATTATTCGCATTTGCATATGTGATTCGGCACAACCTAAGCGAAACCAGCTGTTTAAAGCACTCATAAAAATAATAAATGTTGCAGTTTTATAAAGCTGTGGTGTATTTCGCCGCGCTCCTCCGCTATCAATCATAGTGCGCGCGCAACTCCGATGCGACAAAAGGATTTGTTTTGCTCTTGGTTCATTTCTTGCCAGTAACAGCTGACGAGCAATATCGAAGGACAACTCGGAGCAACAATGAGAGTTAAAACATCACCTTGATTATCGAGTTCAGAATGGATTTCATTATCATACGCCGATTCGCGATGCACACTTTATGCTCCGTAATCGATCCCGGACGTGGTCCATATGGATATCTGCCACCAATTCGCGTCACAAATGTTATCCGCCAGTTCTATAAAACGAAACCACATATCGATTTCATAACAATTAAAAATTGGGCTCATTTGTACGTGCTTCTTCTCATCGTCGTATAGATTACACTATTGCTATCGAAACGCATAAGCCGTCAAAAATAGTTTCAAAAAAAGCAATCGCATGGACGGCTGACTATGAGAAATAGTAAGAAGTGAAACGATTGGTACCTTTTCATCATCACATGTGTTCATTGTTTGTCGTTCAAACGAGCGCAATTTCTCAAAGCTGAGCCCTTTTCTGCAAAAAAAAAAGAATCCAAAACACCTGAAGAAAAAACCCGAAGGAAATGTTGCATCAAAACGTTCGCCGACAATCATTAAAATTCGCCTACCCTTTGATTCGATGCCTCCGAATCCAAGAAATGGGTTTTATAATTACTTGCCGAGTCCGGTTATCATTCTGAACACCGATCCCATAAATATTGCGGGTACGAGCCGAGAAGGATTCTGAAATCGAAATGGACAACCTGTTGAAAAAACTGAGAGTCAATAAATCTTATCCTGACAAGAGCCATTAACTCGTGAAAGCTTTCGGGACAATTTGTTAACAACATCGGGATCGGATAGACTTCACGAAAGAAAAAAAAAACTATGTTTTAAATTCATTCCTTTTGATTATTTTGTCATTGTTTTTTCTAGTAAAAGTGTTTTAAAGAGCAATAAAAAGCGTTTTTAAAAGGCGTATGACTCAAACTTAAAATGAGCCAACAGCTCCAATTTTTTGTGCATTTTTCTATCAATTGTATGTTTAAAAAAATTCCAAAATGAAGTAAAATTAAATATCGTTTTTTACCGAGAAAATTTATAAAGTCATTGTAAAGTTCATTAGATGTATTTTTGTTCTTTTCCCTGGGTAGCTTTGTTATTTTACATTAATATACGTTAAGTATTATTAAAAATTATTTTCTTACCTTCAGGAGATTTCAAAAATAAAACTAGAATTGCAATAAAGCCAAAATGTTCATAATTCATGCTAGACAGTAAGCGCCGCCGCCAGAAAAACCAGCCGAAATTTTTTGGAATATCGGTCAGTTGTAAGACATCGTCATAATTGGTCACTAATGCAACATATCCATCAAGTCCGACGGCGTCCGGACACGTCTTGGTTACCGGTCAATTAGCACATTTTCATCGGCGCTCGTTTACAATTTATTTATTTTCAACATACATTATACAACTTAATAAAGCAATTTCGGTAAACCAGCCCACAATCAATATATCTCAATAAATAGATAAATGTCTGACAAAACGATTGGCTCATGATGTTATGACAGCAAATTGGTTGTTGGTACCGACAAGTGCCCATTGAACTTGTTATATATAAATGCGGTGCACGCTTTAAAGCGTGGGGCTGGGCTCAACATTTATAAATGTTGGTAGTATGGCGATAGCTGCTGCGATCTCTGGAATATTAATACAAAATTTCAAATCTAACTCTTATTCTTCGAAACTCACTTAAGGCAGTCATCATGTTTCTTGTACTCGAGTACAGTATTTTGGGGAAGCTGCAAAACACGACGGAGAGCATCTCTTATACGATTTGTCACCGTTATATCATCCGAAGTCCTGAAACCAAATCAGCAATGGCTATTAATGAAGAGAGAACTCGAAATGTTAAAAAGAATTTTGAATGGGATAAAAAGGTTTACAAAAAACTAGGTTAGCTACGCGATTTCGCGCCGCTTTGCAACGATAAAGAATTTTGAAAATGACCGCGTCGCGTTAACCGCTGCGCAAATGGCGATGTTAGATAGTACACATCATACGATAGATAGGTGGCGAAGATTTCATTGCGATAAGATTGTTTCAAACTTTCGTTTTCTGCGAATTTTTTCAAGGTCGTACCTGTTCCAAACAGAAATGATGTCTTCTTGATTTCGAATCGAACACACAGCACCGCAAATCTCGTCGCCAACCATGAATTGTTCGCCAATCATGGCTAGTAATAAATTTTCCCACATGCGGGTGCACAATCCCTAGAAATTAAGCAAATTTATTTGGATTTTGGGCATTTCTTTGCGAGACTTTCTTCAAGCGAACTATCCATTTTCCACCTCGCACGTTCGCCGGATCTTCCCAAACCGGCTTGATTCCCTTTTTAAAGAAGTGAATATCGGCTTTATCTCCCAAATCTAAAAATAATGCGAATGTTTTGGCAAAAAAATGAGACTTCCTGATAAATCTACCTGTTGGTCGTTTAAAATGTATAAACACTCTCCAGAATTGTTCAACCGATTTGATAACAGCCACGGGCTGCACATAGCTTGCATATTCTACTGGATCGAATTTCCCACTAGGCCTAACAAAAAATGATAGCATAAAGCTATATTCGGTTAAATGATCGTTCGATTCAGGATCAGTTTCTGCCTGCAAATTTTTGGAATCTTCTGAAATGTTATAAATCATATGAATACTCACCACATACATTGGAACAACTTTACTTTCTGGTTCAAAAGATTTTTTGTCTGAAGCGGCCATTCTATTCTAAACGCCTATAAATAATTCAAAAATTTTTTTTTCTAACTACATAGAACAAATTATATATGAACTGTAAGCTGACAGTTGAAAAAAATAGCACACAAAATTGGCTCTATTAACTTTTTATTGCACATTTAACTATCACAGACAATGGGCAACCCGTTAAACCGATATGTTTGGATGATCACAATGGAAATTCTAGAATTCAATATCTATAATATGGTTTTAATATATTCTACGGCTGATTTAAAATTTGTCCAATAGTAGGCGTCTCGACCAGACTCAATGCATTCACCAGCGAACGCTTCAACGAACTGCACATTGGAAAGCAATGCACGAGGATTGGCCTAAAAATGAAGCCAATGAAATGCGAAGATTATTTTGAATTTTAAATTGCAAAGCACGTTATGTGTTAGAGTTGGTCAAAGTACGAGAGAATAAACAATGGGATTATATTGGTACCTCTCGATCTAGACAATGAATACGATAAATGTACCTTTATAATTACAAACACTAGCACCGGTGTTATATCGTCTGCAGATGCCACTGCATTTTTCGATGACAATGCTATCAAGTTATTAATCACATCGCAGCATCGAACAATGCATTTAAGTTTGTCGCGAGCCGTCACATAAATATCAAGCATTGACAGCTCCGCCTGGGCAGATGGCCATGGAGCTTCGCCATGTAAACGTCGAGGAATTCGCAAAAAATCGCTATTTGGAGTAACAGAAAGCGCCAAAGTTGCAATGCTGGCTTGTAGAACTCTATAAAACTCAATTCCTTCTAATACATTTCGTGATTATGAAAATTACTTGTCACGTGGCTGATCTGCACCAAGATTTGGGTAGAATGCGGTTTCATATATTCCAAACATCACATATCTTTCTATAGCAATCATTGCGCGTTCAATCATTGGCTCCGAGGCGTACTGAAAAAAATCAATATCAACACAATTGTATTAGCTTAATTAAATATTACACTCCAATCGGCATTTTTCAATAATCGCGACTGGAGATGCTCAAGAAGCTGTTTCAGAAGCTCGGCTCTTTCATCTT
Source organism: Caenorhabditis bovis (assembly GCA_902829315.1). Classification (NCBI taxonomy): domain Eukaryota; kingdom Metazoa; phylum Nematoda; class Chromadorea; order Rhabditida; family Rhabditidae; genus Caenorhabditis; species Caenorhabditis bovis. The sequence goes on from CADEPM010000002.1 coordinate 2,614,131, forward strand.
GCACATGACAATGCTTGAAATCATCGTAGAATTTGAGAACTGTCTCAACTTCTGCCGACCGGGTATTCGGCGCTTTATTTTGCACAAAACCGCTATCCAAAAAGATTCTCATCAAGCTGTCAACCAAATTTTGCTCAATAAGCTTTTTGTTTCTGCAATCCTTCATTTTGAAATCTGATCTTTGTTCAAAATAAACTCACAATATCACTTTTTGTTCAAGAGATGAAATGTCATTAGCCTGTCGCATAAGTAAAATACGCTGCTCTCTGAGTTCGGCAAACTTTTCTTCTTTCGAGATTTCATCCAATTTCAAATGCTCGAGGAGTATTTTAACCCTAAAATGGTTGTTTAAAATAAGGGAAAATGCCGATAAAAATCTCACTCGTCGTTCAAAAATAGATCGATGCATCGCTTGACCTCCAATAACTGAGCGGCGAGACCGTTCTCCCGACGATGTTCGGCTTCACAAAGAAGGCCACTAAGAAATCGATAAAGCAAGTATTTCTGATCAATTCTCTCATCATCGGACCTTTAAAAGAATTTATTAGGCGAATGTTTGAAATAAGATAAAGCACCCATGAACTCTGCAATTGATATGAGGAAGATAGGAAATGCTGCCTAGCACTGTTCCAAGTTTACGAAGAGTGTCTTTAAACGCTCTAAATATTTATTCAATTTATTAATTTTTTTTGATTCAACGTTTTACCGGCAGTTCAAAAGATTTTCAGAAGAGTAGTAGGGTTCAATATCTTCCTAAATTCTTATTTTAATTATTTTCGTTTCGGTTATTTTTACAATTCTAGGCGACTCAAATGAAATCAGATTTCCAGAATGGTGTTCAGGTTTGACTGTTGGCGCTGCTTTCGAAGCATATTTCTCCAGAATATCGTCTCTCGGACTTGCCGATGTGAGGGTTTGCTCACTGGCGCTCGAAGAAAGTGTTGTTTCCGGACGAGCCATTGATGCGCTGCGTCGTATATGACTACGTATATCGGTAAGTGTGTTTGACTGTGTTAAACCTAAAAAAAATTGAAAAAATTAGACCAAACACAAGCAAAAATCAAAATATTTTTTCTAATGTACCTTTTTTCATACGATCTCCAATAATTTTTAATTTTGCGAAACCTCGAACTTCAGTTTGACCGTCTTCTTGTGTTGAATGATCGGCGCTCACACTCGTCGATCGATTCTCCATCTTATCCTTCACAGAAATCGTATCAATTTCGGTGGGTTGTCTGAATACAATTGCTGCTACATGTACTAGTATGACAGAAACTTACTGAATTTCATTTGCACTAAAAGATACGTCATCAGTTTTCACAATTTCATCTTGTGGTGCAATTTCTTCCGCAGCTCTAACTGGGGCATCATCTGGAACAGGTGTTGGTTCATGCTTATCTTGAATAGGCTCTTCAGATGGTAATTCCTTATAAAGCTCTCTGCAATGCCTCAATGTAGTTAACTGTTTCAAATCGTGCTATTACGGATGATATTCAGCCAAGAAAATTTCAAATTCCTCTCTCACAATATTAATCGAGTCCAGTTTTTCAATAGTTCTGCGCTCCTCAATATCATGAGGGTCATTCCTTTTAATTCCACTCAACATTTTCTTTTGAAAATTTTTCAGTGTGCTAAGCCTCGATGGATGCTCGGGGCTCCCCATTGAAAGATGTTGAGTGGTACATGCGAATGATTCAGGTAGTTTACTGAACTTTTTCCGGATGTGCCATAGAGAAGGATCGCTCATGTTCGATTCAATCCGTGCGAGTTTTATCTGAAAAAAAAAACCCGTTTGATTTAGGAATATGCTACTATTTGAGATTTACCATTTCGTTCATTTCTCCAATTGATCCAACAAACATTGTTTTCTTCATTTTATCCGACAATAGTCTTTCGTTAGTGATTACAGAAATTACTTCGACTTCCGGAGCGGGGATATCCATAAGCATCGTTTCCATCATTTCCGATACCAGATTCGTTTTCTGAAAATCCCCTTATCCATTGTAAAATCAATAAGATATGTGTACCCGGCATTCCGTTAAGAACTCTTTGTACTCGGAGGGTGGTTCCTCGAGGTTTTGCAATGGAATCGCCTATAAGAAGTAATACCTTTTGACTTTGTTTTAAGCCATGGATTACTTTAATGAGCATTGCAATTTGCGCCAAGTTATGGCTCACTATAGCTCCAATCCGAACATCATTGTCAATAATTCCAAACTTTTGCGGGCTGATAATTGCAGAACATATCAGGTTGGATATAAACATATCCTTGCAAGCATGTGTGAGCTAAAAATGCTTTAAAATAAGTTTTCTTTGGATCATCAAGCACCTCAGCATTGTCATTATCAGCTCGAAGGCTTTCAAATATATTGCGAATGATCCAGTTGAGTGATGGCGGTAATATGGCAAGCGACTTATGAATTTCTGCAATCATTCCTTCAGTATTGAGTGAATTTATTTTTTTGCTACCTTCTAAGAAAGAATCAACTAATTCAACAAGTCGTGATACCACCAAAGCTCGATACTCTGGCAATCTCTCTTTATTACGGAAGTTATCGCGTAGGAATCGATTTGCAGACTAAATTGATAACCACTATGACAATCCAATAATATATATGATATTACTTGTTTCTCATCAATATCCAACCAAAAATTTCCAGTTTGTATGACTTTGATAATTGATGATCGTAGAGCACCAGTCAAATACACCTGTAATGTTAGACTATTGTACGGAAATTGAAAATCGCTTCCTTCAATCACATGCCCATCGTCCTAATATTGCAACAGAAGTCAACAAATAAAACAGACTTTTGTTTTTTTTTTTTGTCGGGGGAAGAATTTTTGCAGATAAGCCTTTTTAGAAAGGGTATGAGAAAATACTAGACAGAGAACGTGAGAAAAGGCACGTAAAATGTTGAGCGAACCGCAATTTCTTTCCGTTTAGGAGCCGCCAATTGTGTTTTCTTTACGCTTTTATTCCTGTTCTCCCATTTCCTTTTGTTCGCTCGTATGTTCAAAACATATATTATTGTTTTCCAATCATTTACAAAATCATTGTACAACATCAAAAATTCACGAGAAATAATCAACCATGAAGTGGTCTGTACTGTTCAAATTAGCAACGATGACCACAAGTTAATTTCAGCTTCCGGTAGAGTTCAGAAGTGTCTATTCTATATACTCTCAAATTCTTCTCAGTAATGTTTTATTGTTAACCTTTTTTGTAACAATACTTACATTTTTACGTGTCTACTCTTTGTTGTCCGTACGCGCATAAAAGCAGAATTGCAGCTCTAATTTAACTTGGGCTCATAGTTGATATAGCTTGAAAGATGTTGATATTTTGCGTTTTTTATTATACGTGCCATAAATATGGTATTTAGCAGTTCTCTTTTTTGTTAAAAATTGCAAAACATGCGATGATATAAACATAAATTTGCTATTCTTTCCACGTTTTCGAAAATTTTGGATCTTAGAACGTTTTAATGTGTATTTGAACAATATTTTTTTGGCTTCACACCTATCACTTGAATTATCTCAAATCTTACCATAGTTGGATGCGATGTTTCTACATAAAGCCGATAAAACCTGGTACATATCGCAGTCTCCTTCCGAATGACTTGTCGCATTCGCCCTCTCGCCGATGAAAGTTGAAGTTTTAGCAATTGGCACACGGCCTGAAAATATATGCTATATTGCTATATGCTTGCTTACTTCTCACCTGCGAAAGTCGTAGCTCATCTTCCGGAAACAAACCGCACGAGTAAACCATCTGATAGAAAATATTGGATATACTATCATTGTTATGAATATCATTTTCATCAAAGTTCTGCATAAGTTTTGCCACCGTGTTAGGCTCATGGTAGAGAGTTGTAAGAACATCTTCTATTGAGGAGTAATGATGACCAAAAGCCCTGAAACTCGCAGAATTAGGCGTGTGTGATGACCAAATCAATATTAATGTTCTGATAATGATTGTAATTTACCTCTGGATAATTTAATTTACATTGAAATTTTCACAATTTAATTTTTTTGATACCAATTACTGGTGAGAAAAAACCAATAAACCATGAGAAACTTTTAAATGTCTCACAATACATCGGTTTTTCATTACATGCAATTTATATATAGAACAAAACTCACTTATAAGCTGGCACTGATTCAGTTTCGCTAATTATTTTGATAAGTCGACACACATTTTGCGGATCCAACGGGTCCGATTGACTTTTTAGTTGTTGTAATATGTTCTAAATAAATTGTTTTATCTAAGAAATGCTTGTGCCAATGCTCACTTTGTAATAGAAGCAACGCCAGGCTTCAGTGAGAACACGTGTCTCATCAACTGCAACATTTTGCCGTTGAATATCAAGCGATTCTTGCTGTAATTTTCAAAATATCAATGAAATTTTCAATGATTAATGCAAACCTCTGAATCAGTTAGCAATTTCTGATTTCGAATTCTCGTGGCAATTTCATACAATTCCTTATAACTATCGCTATTTCTAATTTTCTGAAGCAAATCCGCCATGAGAGTTTTTGGTTTTTCTTCCCTATAATATAATAATATAGAAATTTACTATCAATTGATAACGACAACAATAATGGTGGATTGCGATCATCACAACAACAAGGAAACGCCACAAAATGCAATGAAAGTGCGAGGATTCGATTGATTCGTGTTCCAATGAGTACCCGTCATCGCTCTCGCATTACTTTCTCTCTTTTCCCTCTCTGCATTTTCATTCTATCGTGTTTGCACAAATGCGCATCACTATACGGAACCATCCATTTCAGGGCAATATGACACCAATGGTTAAGTATTTGTTTATATTTTCAACGTTCCTATTACAATCTTCGGGCACGTTCGGATGTGAAGAATTGACTCATCCGCAAAATAGCGTGAAAATGGAAGTGAGTTGAATTGTTTTAAAAATATTCCATAAGTAGAATGTTTTTTTGTAGATTTTCCGCAATGGACTCCATCGGCATCTTGTTGTGAAAACTAATATCCTATCAAAAGCACGATTTTCGCAATGTCGACTGCTCTATCGTTTCGAAATTCCTCGAACGATGTATTTGGATGACTATGCGTTAGTTTTCAGCAAATAAAAGTCAATTTTGAATTTTTTTTTGTTCAGATTGAATCGATCGTTGCTAGCGCATGAATATATTTCATTTAGGAATTTTGACGTTGAAAAAATGGCAATAGAATCCAAAACAAAGAATGTAGGTTTATTATTTTTAATTATTTTGGCAATTCCTATTTTTAGGTATACTTCATTAGGAAAAAACCGTTTTTGTCAACATTTGAAATGAAAGATACGCTTGAGCTCCCGATTCATATGCGTTATCCACCATCGGGTGATTAATTGTAGCAAAACATTTAAAAAATTGAAAAAAAAAATATTGAAAAAGGAAAATCAATGGAATAGAACAAATATTAAAAGTTTTGTTGCGATTTTCAGAAAATTTTCTTCTAAGAAATCAAGAAATAATGCATCTAATCTTGAGAAAAATAAGATAATTTATTAAATGTCTGTTAATTAAGAAAACTATTTAAAAACTTGACACAAATTAACAAAAATTGGTAGAAAAATTTTCGAGTTAAAAAATTGCAAAAACTGCTGAAGAAATGCGAAAAGATAGAGTGTTCGATATCAGTGCATTCTTTTGTCCTTTTTTCCCGCCGAATAATTCATTTCTATAGTGAATATCAAACATATGAATATCAGACTTTTAGTACATATAACTAAAAGAAAATACTGAAAATTCTAGCTTAAAATGCCATATTCCCCTAAATGAAATCTGTATTAACCAACAGAAATAGCATTAAAGCATAAATAAATTAAAAACTGGACTGATGTGTAATATATTCAGGAAACACCCAATTACGTTACACTACATTTAAACAACCGTCATTGGCTATCGATTGTCAGAATGATCAGTTTAATAAGTGCCCAAGGTTTGCGGTCCATCCCGGTGAGTCATTACGTTCATTGCCATTACATATAAACGACATTTTCTAGAACAACGCTTGAAGTCGCAATCTACCAATTGGCGGGAAATTACATTACCACAAAAATCAATTAGAATTGACTTCAAGGGATCGAGCTGGGACGATAAAGGTGTCGAGTTTAAAGTGGCAAGTGCCGTCCTCGCTGTTATAATCTTACTTTGCACCGGAATTCATGTTTTTTAATGTGTGAGCTGCCAAAATAATGTGTATGTGAGAAACTGGTGTTCCAAGGCGTGCTTAATACGATGTTGTAATTCAACGTGACCACTGCCCACAACCTACGGTATTATGACAATGTAAAAATTTTCGAATTCCTCAAATCTTGTCATGTTATAGTGGATCTCATTTGTTTTTATTATCATTTTTTCTTTATTTTGTTTTTAATTTAAAATGTGTTTGTGTTATTTATTTGCGAATATTTGAATATCTGAATCATAAATACAGGGTGTCATTTAAGTTCCCGCACAACTTTGTAGACGTACATTTCTGAAACTAAAAGTCCAAATCAAACGAGACTCGAAATATTTTTTATCTATAGTATAACAAATATTTATCAATTAACTCTTTTTGATTCGGCCTCTTTTCGCAGCTATGACTTCACGGAGACGCTTCGGGTAGGATGTGACTGTGGTACGCAGGTATTCGATGGAAAGATTGTCCCATTCCGCCAGTAATGTCTTCTTCAGAGCCTCTACACTTGAGTTGGGTTTTGCGTTGACCTTCTCCTGCAAGACCCCATCACGGAAAAGTCAAGCGGGTTCAGGTCTGGGGAGCAATCAGGCCATTCGGATGACTTGATAAAGTCGGGAAAATGGGTCTGGCACCACTCCTGAGTAGTTTTGGCAGTGTATGCGGGTGCTCCGTCCTGTTGAAAGACCCATTTCTGCCCACCGAAATGCGTTTGGGTCCAGGGCATCACATGCTTCTCCAAAATGTCCCGAACGTAGACTTCTTTGTTCATTTTCACCATCTGATCCACGAAAACCAGGTAGCACTTCCCGGTTGAGCAGATGGCACCGAAAGCCATCACACTGGCAGGATGTGAGGCTGGATGATATGTTCTTCCTTTCTCAGAAGCTTGCTGGGATGTTTGGCCAAGTACTCAATGGTTTTGTGAGTTGAATGCCGCCTCCACACTGAACAGCTTCTCGTCGGAGAAGACAGTGACGAGGTGTTCTCCAGACCGCGTGCGAGCAAGAAGTCGTTTTGCTTTTTCGAAGCGTCTCTGCTTGTTGACGGCCGATAGAATTGCCGCTTTTTGGACACGATATGGGGTCAGTACAAGCTTTGTTTTGACGATTTGTTCCATAGCAAAGATGCTCATTCCCATGTCTGACGCCATCTTTCTCATGCTCCTGTGTGGGTTTCGCCTGATCCTCGATTTAACGGCGTTGATCTTCTGAGGAGTGGTTACTGAGACGAGTCTTCCTTGTCTGGGACGGACACTGGTCGTATTTAGCTACTTGAATCGTTTGATGGTGTCGCAAACCGTTCTACGAAGCACACCGACCCGTTGAATGATGTCTCTCGGGCTCACATTTTGCTTATGAAGTTCGATAATGGAAGCGCGATGGATGTTAGCCTTCGCCATTTCTCGGAAACACATCCGAATGAGGTGAAACTTGGGAAATAAGTAAAATACACCTTATTTAACAAAAATAAATTGTATTGGTGCACAAAAAGTGCGACAGTCAATCTCTTCATGGCGTCAAACTTTTGTGCGGGAACTTAAATGACACCCTGTATGTAGATTATAATGACTTGTTTCACTCACACGCAGAAAAAAAATGAAAATGCCCAGATGGAATACAGGTTTTTTGCATTGGACATTAAGCCTATGCAGATGTCGCTTTTACGACAAAAATGTATCCATATGCTTTCGATTTTTTCAAGCAATATATTGGTAACAAAACTTCCAGAATAGAATACACCAATGTCGGCAATATCGCTCTTCTCCGAAAAAATTTTTGGGTGGGCGTTGTCACGCCAAGGTGCCAAAATTGAATGACCATTTGCTGACCAAGAAGTTCCCCCTCATTCGCCCCCGTTGTAATTCTGGCCTACAAACATGGTATTATTCTTTGTACCAAACCTTCCTTCTCATTACAACCAACACAAAATGGTTGTGATTTAAATCTGTCTTCATTGTTTGTTTGTCCTCCACTTCTGTTGGCCGTCAATTTTTGTTCAAAAAATCTTTTTCTCGTATTTTTTGTGGCGTTTGAACGAGTTTTTCTGTGCTCTCCAGGTTTTGCTTTGTACGATAGGTTTATCAGTAACTTCTATTATTATCAATTTCAAACTCCATGGAATCGAATGATTACATTGTAGTGTGAAACATGGCCAATACGATGTTGAACAGGATAGCAAAGTTCACGGCTTTAACAACACTTGTAATTGGATGCATATTCCTAATCCTTCACAAGCCGCTACCTGAAGGATTTACTATTTCAGTGTCGGACAGAATAGCTGTCCATATAATCGAACCGGTGCTAAGAGCGGTTTATTACTATCCTGTAAGTTAAGTCAGTTATTTAAAAAATTCATCGAGTCTAAATTTAAGAGTCAAATGTTTTCCGATCCCGCTGATATGATTTGGTGGACAAGACTTTCTTTGAATAGTCTTAATCGTGTCATAAACCCGATAAAGCCGACGGACAAAGAGCTGATAGTCAAAAATGAGGATTGGTTTGGTGTTCCAGTGAGAATTTACATTCCCGAAAATGCTTCAACTCGAAATAATGCTTCTGTTCTGTTTTTCCATGGTGGTGGTTTTGCATTGGGCAATGTTGAGATGTACGACAGTCTCACAAGATTACTAGCGAAAAAGTAAGGGGTATTTCTAGAAGGAAATTCAATACTACAAAATGCTACAAAATTCCTTTTTTTTATCGAGTCGCTACAAATTGGGTGTGTGTTCTAAACACTTGACTAGATAATATCAAAATTTCACTTGTGATTTTTAGTGCGGAAATCGATTAAAAAACCATTCATTCTTCAGAAATATTGACAGAATATAGTGTTGAAACATCCTACACTTATGAAAGAGAAAATCATTATTATTTGATGAAAATTTTCAGGTTGAACAGTGTTCTAGTTTCGGTCGAATATCGCTTATCACCGGAAACCGCATTCCCTGGACAAATCCAAGACTGCGAAGCTGTTGTGGATTACATGATGGAGAATGGCGAAGATCGATTTGGAATTGACACCCATAGAATCACATTGATGGGAGATTCGGCTGGTGGAAATCTTGCGACGGTTGTAATTCAGAGACGCGTTGCAAAGCGAGCTCATCCAGAAATTGGCGCTCAGGTTCTACTTTATCCATTACTACAATTTGTCGACCTCCAAACATCATCCTACCGTTATTTCCACAAAAGACTGAATGGTCTTGCCCTTGTTGGTAAGCTTCTTCTTTCTTGCTTTCCTTTAAAACATTTTACAGACCCCAAGTCGATTGCCTACTATTACATGTTTTATGCTGGAATTGAAAAGAATACTGTGAAGAAGCTTGTTCCCTTTGTGATTACGAACGGACACGTGAAAACCGAACAGAAAGCAGCCATCGAGATGGTTTGTTTGAATGACTTTTGTTGTTCACTTTTCAGTTGTGTGATATGCGTGGTGGCAACCGGATTGCCGACAAAAACAATCATCATAATTTCAACGTGTGCCAATAATACGGGTCGAATTACAAAATAGATAGTAGAGAGTTGTTGATGTTTCAAAAGAAAGTAGATTAAAGCTAGTTTTGTATTCAAACACCGTGGACCCAGTTTTTTTGCATCTTAGAAAGACATTTCATTACAAGCATTTTCCGGGACACGCCACAATTGAATGTTTGATGCAGCGTTGGCGGCAATCAAAACAAGGACTCATTTTTTGCAACCCCGTTGATCAACTGCCTGAAATAATTGCTTATTGCATATTTTTTAATGTTAAAAAGGCTCATACATCTTCCAATACGCAATATTAAAAAAAATGCCTTGCAAGTATTGCTGAAATAAATTCTCATAATTTAACAGTATTTACCTCTTCAGTTTATTTATATGTGATAGTTAATATTTCAAATAGTCAACAAACAAAAAAACCAATTTGTTTATATTTTCACTATCAACGCCACATGACCCATTTATTTTTTTTCTTTCAGGCAATGAGGTACGAATCAACAATCGAGAAATCGCTAAACTATCGAAATGCGACAATCCCAGCGAGATTCAAAGTGAAAGAAAGTCGACAAGCGCAGGAATTGCTTAGCAAATTCATCCTAAACCCCGACTTTTGTCCGTTGTTGAGGGAGGATTTGCGCGGGATGCCCAAGTCGCTAATAATTACCTGCGAGTATGACGCCCTTCGTGACGAGGGGATCATTTACGCGCAAAGATTGAAGGTATCGTACATATGTGTCAACCTTGGACATGAATAATGCGCTGGAAAATTGCAGGATGCTGGTGTGCAGGTCGACGCGCGAAATTATGAAAATGGCTTCCACGCGATGCTAAATCTTCACAAAGAGGTGGAAGAAGCTCAAAAATGTGTCGACGACATTGTCAATTGGATATTGAACAATGTCTAGAAGCCAATAATATAATTTTAATATATGTAAATTTGTTATATTCAATAACGCCATTTTCCCTTGACTACGTGTGTTTCTTGTTTCTGACCTGACCTTCTTGCGAACAATTTGATTGTTTTACGAATAAAAAGAGTAAAAGCTTGCATCGAGATAATATTATCTAACAAGCCATCTTGGATGTTTTCTATGACCTCGGCTAATAGTTCCATTGTGAATTTGATTTGGTGGTGGTTGGTGTAACACAAACGAGTTTCGCTTCTGCATACGATGCCCAATAATTTTTGCCGGCACTTTTGCTTGCCACGCGGTTGCGATAAACGAAAAATGAACAAATACTTTCTAAAATAAGCAACGCTCTTTTTTTTTTCTTCATTCGCCTTATCGTTTCAATGATGCCGTATTTGCATTACTCCTGACACTTCTTGAACCTGCATTTTTCGATTCGCAACTGACATTTAGTTTAGTCACATTTATTTGTTCTTTCCAATAAGTTTTATTTGAACAGTGGGATCGAAAAACTAGATTTCATAGTTAATTTGAGCAGCAATAATCTGGGACGCCAGAAACAATTGTGAAATATTCGAGAGCATTCGATTCATTTTCGGGTAGTCATAGTTACAGCAATATTTATCACCCTACTTCCTCTTTCTCTTTTTTTCTTTAATGTTTAGCCAACACAATTTTTTTTTTCAAAATTTTCATACTTGGCCAGTTTATTGGCCACCAAAACGCATTCGTTATAACTGGTTACAATTTTTTTTCTCTTCAATTCCTTCTCGAAGGTCATTTTTAATGCCAAGTTCTAGCAAAATTAAAGGTTGCCCCGTTTCTAAGTGAGTCAGCTAGGAACACTTGAACTCTCAACGTGCTATTGTGTTTACTCATATTATTATTGATGGGATCAGGAGTAACAGAATCCCTATCGAGCTGAAGACAAAGGCAATATATTCTCAAATTACTTGTCTTCCTTTTCTTCACGTCAGTATGCATTTAACGTTTTTATGTGATCAGGTATCATCAAACATGCATGTTTCATTGAACCACCATTTTTTGAGATATATCATCAATGTTCCTTCTCATTTTCTCTCGCGCAAGTTTGTGGAACTAATTTTCTTTCTTTTTTTTGTAGTTATCCACTCCCGATGAAATTGCAGTTCCGTTCTGGTAACTCTCCAATTTTCCATAATTGGAAATGCGTTTTACATATAAATAAGAATGACAAAGAGGATTACATTGAGATTGAGAATCACTTAGTCTTGCTTAATGTTATCATCATCTTAAATGGAAATTATATATAGGATTAAGTATACGGTAGAAGAAATTTTGCATTCCACTCGCTATTCTCAGTCCAGTCGAACTTGCAATTCTCATCAAAACTCGTGCATTTTTCACTTTACAGCGCGTCGAGAATTCCCGCGTTTTTTTTTCTTCACCCATCATCATCATGATCGTCACATTTGAGAAAATTTTGAGCATATGACCAACGAATCGCGGCTGCTTTGTTTCCAGGTTTTCGCTTTTTATTTTCCTTTGGGAGAAAAAAAAATACTGCCGCTCAAATGTATCTCTCATTATAAAGAGAAACACGTATTCGCGGTTGTTTCAAATCGTTTTGCTTGATCAGTTTTTAGCGGAAAACATCATTATTATTATTGTAATTTTATCGCGAAATGCGGTTTTCTTCACAACCCCGCTCGATTTTCTCAAATCATTTTGCATTGCGAATTACGACGTTTTACTACGTTTTCGTTGAGTCATTATTCTAGGAAAACTCCGTCGTTTAAGTGTGAGAGTTTGAAATTCTAGTATTATGCACATTTTAAATTGAAAGCTTCGAATTCTCAATTAGGATGATTTTTGTTTTCCAAATATTTATTGCCATCGGAATTCAAATTACTTTATCGGTCCCTAAAATAAAATTATAAATACAATTTAGGTTGGTGAACAATTATGTATACTTTAGAGACAATTATGCCCGTATGTCCTTGTAGCGCAAAATATTGACAATACTTAATGTCCAGAAGGTCAACCTGCTCAGGTTTCATACTACAACTCAAATGTAACATTATAAAGCATCACTCAAAAAAAAATTCATATAAATCCCTAGATGCAATATATTTTTGATCAACCTAATTTTGTTCATTTCACGTTTGATTTGACGAATTCACATAAAACCCATTTTATCAACCATTCCATTAAAGGAAATGCACAATTTAATTCGTTTCCGTAAAATCTGCTGACGTAGGCTGTTCAATCACATGATAAGCGCGTTGATATGAATGGTCTGAGCCTTTCTCGAAGATTGAGAACACATTCCTGCAGGGATACAATTTTTTTCTTCTGATAAATGACATCGCGTGATACTCTTGTTATTCTTTCGGGTTCAGTTCCTTCGGCAAATAAGTGATTGACTATTAAGTTCAGTTATCAATCAAAAATTGCGCTTCGGTCATAAGACTTGAATTGGTAGATAAGATAACTTCAGAATTGTCTTAAAATCCTTCCTTCTACATCCTTCTATATTCTTCTAGATTTCCAATCCAAGGCCCTTTTTTTTTTAGAAATAATTGTTTTTGGGTCGACCATTAAAGTGTGTTTTGTTTTCCTAAAGAAAATTTGCTACTTGCTTTTCCTCTTCACCGTTTTCCAAAATGGCAAACGCAGAACGTCTAGTTGAAAGCGAATGTGTGCATGCGTAGACTATTGTAAAAACGCATAATTTTGTCGTCAAAATGATGACGCTATAAATTGTCAAATGTGCTCATTAAAACGCGTTTTGTTCCTTTTTCAAGCCGCCGTATTGCGAAACCGTTCGAACTTCTTTACTATTTTCTTAAATACCATCATCGCTTTGGATATGATGATGACGATGCAGAAAGAAGGCGGCCAGGGCTGATTCCTTGCAACGCGAGGGCCTAGTGACTATTCGAAAGCGAGGAGACACTGGCCGCAGAAAACAAGGCGAAGTAAAAGTGGTGTAGAGATGGTGTCGCGGCGAATTCTTGCCGCTCACGCGACGATTTCACGCCGCATGCCGCGTATTCGCCCTCCTCATTCTCCTCGGAGGTCTGCGTGTCGCGTTTCTTTTTTCCCTCTTGTCAAGTCCGACTAGGCCCGTCATCCAGTCAGCTATAGGCACCAATTCACGTGGCCTAACAAATTTCCAAATTCGTACCATTCGCCATCCTATTTTTAGACAATGTTTACCTCATTAGTATTCATCAGATTCGTTTTTTTCCTATTTTTTAACTTTCCCCTCTTAAATAACTATTAGGTTATTGTAACTCCTATTTTCCTGGTCGCCTTCGATTCCTGACCAAATACTTCTACACTATCCAACGCGATTCAATAATTATTATATCATTCAGGTCCCATTAGAAAACCGATAACAATCTATTGAATTAATTACCATTCAATGACTACTGATAGTCATCGCAATTTAGTTTCCGTTTAGGATATGGAAAGGGAGGACCACCATTTGAACAAATATTGTGAAATGAACTCAATTTAGTTAATAATCATTCTATTTATTTGTTTTATTGAAAAACGACCAAAGTTCTAGAAATTTGAGCCAATTTGGTTTATGAATGCAAAAATAAGAGCACTCATAGAATTCCGTTTGAACTCGATTACAGTCAATATGAGAAAACACTGGTTTTCTCATGATCACATGCTTTAACTTATTGGTATATTTTTTTTTGTTTTTCACATCATGTCGATGTGGGAAAGATTGTATGTGTGTGTTTTGAACACCTTACAAACCTCATTTTAAATTCATACAAAGCCCATTTTGAATGCGCCTCTGTAATTGTACTTAAAACATTTATTGTTCTAGTATCTTGCTAACTGTTGTTCAATTTTGAGATGCCGGAACTCGGAATGATTTACATACAACATGAATCACAATACAAGCATTTATTTGCACTGCCATCTGCTCTCTAGCATCTTTCAATACTATGCATTATTAAGACAGTCGCACGCACACGCGGCACGGAAAAGATTTTCGCAAATTTCTTGCTCACCCGAAGCCGCCATACACACACGCACACATGCATGCATACCGGGAGCACACAGCTCGGTCGCGCGAGGTCGATTGTCTGTATGCATGCATTCGGCGCAACATGTACAATATTTCCCTCCTTCAAACGAGAAAATATTTGCTTTTTGCGCGTTCTCCATGCAAATTCTACTGTGCCGCGGTGTGCACCACCACCACCATCAACCGAGTCGAGTCAAAGCTCAAAGTGTTTGGAGAACCATTTTTTGACACATTCCGAGTTGATACGCTCGCACCGCATGCATTCGAGCTTTTGTGCAATATCTGCGTATATTTCGAAATATTCAATTGCATTTTATATGTTTATCCCAGCGCGAGGTGATTAAATTATTGTCATGGACTTAAAGTAGAGAGTTTGAAGTTGGACAAATATACTTCTTCTGGGAAAACTGGAAGACATTGTAATATTATTAGTGCTCTAGAATTTTCTTGCTCTTCTCCTAAGATCTTCTAGGGAGTTGGAATTCTAAAGACAAACTCGAATGATCGTATTTTTTAATGTTAGATTTGAATGAATCTCTAAAGAAGCACAATGCCCAACGAGCCGGAAAAAATTCCTGGAATGCAGCGAAAACTTCCAAATGTGCACTGCATACCAATTTGAGGAAAAACATTTCCTGAAAACACCAGCAATTTTATTGAAACATCATTGATTGCTATTACTTTTGAATGTCGCTCGTGACATCATAGCGACTTGAGGATTGAAATTTTACCAAGACCAAACATTAAACATTTTATGTCCCACTACGGTATTCGTCGTCATTGGGTAACCGGCTTATAAAATCGATTTTTTGAATCAAAGTGCAGCGATTTGATAAGAGAAGAGAAGGTTGTGACCAACCAGCCAACCATTGCTGCGATTTCTCCCCAAAGAATCACATAAATTTCCAGACAAAAATCAACAGTTTCGATGATACTTTGTTGTATAGAAAAGAAAACATGCCGAAAACAGTTTTTTTTGTCAATTTTTAGAAGCATTCTTTTATGCGTATTGTTTGCTTGCCTTATCTTACATTTTTACGTTTTGCTGTTAAACCTCTATACAGTTATATTATTGCTTGAGGTGAGCGCCGAGTTGTTTGCAAAACATTTGATTTTGTTATTGTTTTTAGTTCGACCGCGGCGGTGATCGATTTTCGGTCATTCCCTCACAATTCAATTTTTTTTCCAAATTCTCGCGGTCGCTCTTCTCGTGTTGTCATTCATGTTATGTTTGATGCCGTCTTTCTCGTAATCCGTTCATTTCACTTCTACCGTCAATGAACATACACACGAATTAACCCAATTTGGCGAAATGCATTTCATGTATTTTTTCTTCAGAACACATCTACACGTCTTTTGTGGATGTTATGCATTAATCAATAAACCGATATGAGTATAGCCGCTACTTCATCGGATGCCTCCACTGGTATGATCAGATTGAGAATATCTTAAAATTCAAACAATTTCGCTTCAGAAATCAGTGATCGAGACAGCCGATTTTCTTGCGAAGATGAGGAACATCCGCCTTTAGAAAGTCGGCACCTCAACTTGATTCATGAAGAGCTGGAGAAGTTGAACATTGCCACCGACGTTATCAACAAAATGGAAGTTCAGCTAGACTCCGCTAGAGCCGAATTCAGGTGCAATTCCATTAGTCATTTCAATCTCAATTATTGTGTCTGTTCCAGAGAGACTCAAGTACAATGGTCGGAAAAGCTGAAAGAGCTTTCAAAGCAATATTCAAGCCAAATTGCCAAAGCCAGGCCATATTATGAGCTTAAAATCGAGGTAAATATTTGTCGAATCTACAACTTGTGCAATGCCAAATGAACCCAACGTTTATTTGCGACCGGATTGCCAACTGGTTTAATGTTTTTCAATGAGTTCTCAAACAACTCGATTAGAAATCCTCGAAATGACTTCTATTTATCTTGCATACTCTTTTGGCGGCAAAAAGCCGAATGATTGCTTTTGAAATGAGGCCGCCTGACTGGATAAATTGCGCGTTTGATTGGATTCGCTTAGAACAAATGAACCTATTTTTAGTTCAATTGAAGCACTTTTTGATGTCATGAGATTGGAATCGTAAAGATAACCAGTTTTTTTTAGAAGTTAAAGGTTATCTGATATAAAAATACAATGCGTTATAAGGCCACCCATATAATTGTGAATAACGTTGTTAATTGTCACAATTTTTTAATGTGATTTTCAAGAATAAATTCAGAACTTAAAATTACATGTGTGAACCAATTTTCAAATTTATATCAGAAAAATTATTAAAACTATATTGATAGTTAGAAAGAAATCTTTAAATTGAACTCATAGTATTTCGATAATTATACATTCCGATTTGTATATTTTAGATATCTTATGTGTAGATAGTACGTAAGTGTCATTTCCAATGCGATTTTCTCACTATTAAAAACAATTGCCCTTTTAGACGTTGATTTATTATTGCAAATATCGTGTTGGCTAGTCCCTAAAGGCACTTTATCATGTTTTTTCGGTTGTAAATAAATCATTTTTTTAGGAGCGCAAGCTTCGCGAAGAATCTCAGAAAGCCGCCGAGAGATTTGAAAGGGCTACATCGCTTCTCGCCGTGGCAAAACAACAAGTATGCCTCACACAGGACAGTTTGTCACGTCAGACATCGGTGCTTCCCGAATGCCTTGAGGTATATGAGTCGCAAAATAAGATGGTGTCGAAATATGTCCGGAATTTTCAAGGTTCTCAATCACCACATCCAGCGGGTGAGTGAAGTGGAAGAGGAGAGAATGATGGCGGAAGCGCTGCATGCATCGAAAGCCTATTCAATGCTTCAACTAGCCGAGAAAATTCGGGCAATGGAGAAGGAGAACAGGTAGGTGGCGCGGAAGCGTCAACGACCGGAAGTGCAATTTGAAAACGGCAAAATTGCAGGTCGGCCATCAAAAAGTCTCGACACTACTTTGAAAAGCGTCTCGAATTCACACGCATTTTGGAGCAGCAGAAAGCGACAATTTTGAAGCTTGAGGCTGAAGTCCGCCAGAAAAAGAGCGACTATACGACGTCGCTGCGCAATTTGGAGCGGATCAGCGAGCAAATTCACGAGGAGCGCTCGACGGGCAGCTCAGATGTTGGAAGTATGGACCACGTTGAAACGGAAAGTTTTGCGGGCTCCGAGTGCAATGGGATCCCCGGAAATCCGCCACCGTATGCCCCAACAGCTCCACCACCATATGAAGATCAGTATATTATTGAAAAAGTATACAAGAAAATTCATAACTAATTGAATTTTTGGTCGTTTAGGATGACGATTCACTTGTTCTCAATATGATGAAGGAAGAGCAAGAAGAATGTGGTGATAAGAGAAACTCGAGATCATTGGGATCAGGTGTTATCCTTCTCGCCCAACAGCTAATGGGAAATTCGACGGAGAAACAGCAAATCTCTTTCAGCAAGTAAGAAATTTGATCAAAAATATCTGTCGAACAGTCCTCGAGAATCGCGCATGTCTCTTGTCAGTGTCCTTCTTCGAATTCTCGTGACTATGAAGGTTGAACAAATCAATTCTGACGAATGAATGTATTTTCAATGTATGCATGTATCGAAAAACCGTAGTACGAAATCGAGTAGTCATCTAACATATCGACATAGTCGCGAGAGATGAATATAATATGAGTTTCACATTTCACTCAAAATGCAATATTGTAATGTTTGGGCGCTAGAATATTCGAAAATTGCTTTCTACGCTTTTACATTTTTTTTGTAAATTTTCGCGCTGCTTCTAACACACGTTTAACCAATATCGTTTAGATTCGGAGAAGAAGCCGATATCAGCTATCATACGCGGCCAGCAGGACTATCGCCAAGCTCGGATAACTCAGAGGTAAGAATGTTGTCATTAATGTGTCGGTGTTGGGTAATATGTGTTGCACGAAGCTTATCTTATTCTTTATTCAATGTTTCTGTACCACACAATTATAATATTTTATAATCTGCTCACTTGAAATTTTCAAAAAGAAAATTGTGGCAATTTTATTATTTGAAGAATTTCACGCAAAAACTTATTTTTTTTAATGGACTTAGAAATTAGCAATATATAATAGCATGATTCCATAGGCTCAACTTAGAATTTACACCAAAAGAAAAACAAAAGGCAAATTCAAATTTCGTGTATGTAATTGTGAATGTTCCAATAATTCCTGTGTGACCTTTGGGCCTCTTCTATCGATTTTCAATATTTCTTTTAAAACTTGGAATGTTTGTTTTATTTGGATCATTTTCCAGGTCTCCTCCCTCTCCTCGTTCAATATCGCCGATGATGACACAGTTTCAAAAATGCTAATGAGCCATTCGGAATTGATCAAAGTGAGTTTATAATACTATAAGTGGATTATGTTCGAAAAAAATGAAATGTTTTGAATTAATCTCATGTGCCATTTTGAGGGATTTGGAAACTATATTTTACAGGACATTGAAAATGCCACAGACCGAGTCGGCAGCATTTTGAAGCCCACAATGAAAAGTGTCAGCGATGTTCAGCAGCAACCACAACCGCAACATGCTTGAACAAAACGTCTCTGATGTATATTTGGTAGAAATCTTCCCACCACCCTTATTATAATTATTATTGTTTGAATTATTAGAAACTAATTAATTATACAACGAATTTAATTTTATGGTTGCCAGTTTCTCAGGTATTCATGATTTTGTTCAGAATACTTATCAGTGCTCGAGATATCGCTAGAAAATTATTCTAGAATGGAATAATTGATATTGATTGTTCTCGGCGAATTTCTCTACAATCAACGTTTCAACTTGCCTTTTTTGTGTTTTCCTGGGTATCAATGTTTCCTCTTTGTATTCGTTTTACTGTACAATTAACGTTTTCCATTCTGTTGCTCACGGTAGTCATACGCGTTGTATTAATTTGTATTATTTTGCCTCCTTCAATTTTTTTTGTGGTCAGTCATAGTTCAATCATTGGTGATGTTAAATTTGATGAATCAACATAGATCAAAATAAAACATTCTTCTTATTTTAATTTGATTACTATTTTTGGTTGTCTTGTCGAAGCGTACCCGAGTCAAAGGTTTGGTGAATCGAAACACTCAAGACGACTTTCCGGTTTTTAATAATTTCGTCATATAGTTAATGGTTTGCTATTTCGATTCACCTTTCTCTCGAAACCCATTCATTGGAAAATTGCCAGTTTGGAGGTCAGCGTTTCGGAAAATACCCTATAATTCATAGGCATGGAATTGTTCTAGTAGGTAAATCTATTGTTTATGGATTAATGAGTGGCAGAATAAAAGTTAATGTGGTATTGGATGGCTGGATGAGTGAACGAATGAATTGAAAGTAATGGGTGAGGAAAAAACAAAAAACACATATAAATAATTAAAAATTTTCATATTAATTGGTTTTGAAAAATGAATGAAATTTTTTGAAGAAAGGTAGATCATCATGAATTTCAGATATTTTAAGGAATTTTAAATTTTGATGTCTGTAAATGGAACCTACGATATCTAAAACAAACGACAATCAGATAGCTTATATTCGACGAGATTTTTGACTTGTATATTTTACACTAAATTTGCCATGACTTTGCACTTACAACGTCACAATAATTTTAGAAATCACCAGACTGGAATAGTTTAACTAATTTATTTTTATATACACATCTATTTTTGGAACATTGTATTTCATATAAATGTGCATCTTTTCTTTTAATTTGGATCCATATTTACTCTCCTATACTAAACGTTAAAGATTTCTGAATCATATTGAATGGAATTTTTTTTCCCGTTTTTTTTTAAAGTAACAGCAGAATATTCTGCACTATCATCTCTACTATGATTTATGGCAACTTTACGAAGAATGCGCTTACCAACAATGAGTTTCGTACTTTGTTACTTTGATAAAAAAAGAGATAGACTAATTCATTTGTGATCACTAGGTTTTTTTTTGTTTGAAAAGATTGACTCAAACATTTCGAGATTGCTTGTTTTCATTTTTTTACAATCAAATGAGTAATTCAGCGAATTGTCGCGTTCAACTGTTCAATAAGATCAAATAAGGATTTTCCAAAAAGGCTGAAGTGAGAAACAATTGAACAAGAAAAATCCAGAGATTTATTAAACATTATTTGTTTATTGTTAATTGCCTACTCGACCAATTCACCTCCCATTGACTTGCCTGTTCTGTTCTAATTGACTTAACAAATTTCATGTCTCAATTGATGGCAGTTATTTGAAATTTGCATTGTTCATCGTCTAGATTTCGTTGCAATTCCATTTCGAAAATCAAATTCGACCCTTTAAAAAACAAAAAAAAATTGGCTGACTGCCGCGAAACCTCTAATTTTCAAGCCAACAAGGGCGTGATTTACCCACAATTTTAATTCGCATTTACTGTCGAGTGATTGTTGATGACGATTCTTCTTGCCTCCTCTTTCCTAGAAGGTCGTTGTTATAATTTCTCTCAGACACGTTTTTCTCAGCTCTATTCATTACTTGCCACTGTCAATCATTTTTCAACATATTCTTATTATTTTACAATTTCAGCAATGCAACGGGAATGGGAGCTAATATCATGCACATTCATATTATTCATTCTTGTTGTTCAATGCCAAGAAGACCCACCGATTAGCAATAAGTTAGAGGATATCACTAACGCTCCACCACATCATCACCATCACCACCATCATCATCATAAATCAAGAGTTCAACGGTTGAGAACTCCTATGTAATTTCATCCACTGATCAATCTCATTGATTTTGTTAGTCGATCAATTTTAGATGTGTGAATGGGAAAGCCGTTGATGGAGCCTGCCACTGCGATCTTGACTTTGTTGGAAAACATTGTGAAAAACAAAAACATTGTGAATCTTACAGAAGATTCCGAAACGGATCGTAAGTGTTTAGTTCTGCCAAAACATTGTTTGTTCTTATATACGTAGAAGTTTTACTACTTCTATATACAATTTTTTCAATATAATCTATTTTTGGATTGAAATCTATTGCAATATGTTTTTTTTTTTTAAATTTTCTACCGCCATTAGTCAAAATTTCATTAATTCAAAATCAGAAATTATCACTCGGGGATGTTTTTGGTCTAATTGTTCTCGCAATTACTTTAACAAAATTGAAAATTGTTTTTTCATCAAACACTCGTCATTGTATTTTTCAGGTGTCCTGCATGTAAAAAAGGCTACGATGGTACTTTCTGCGAGGACATTGTTTGTGTTAATGGATCAGCAGATAAGGTTAAAGCAACAACACAATGTATCATGTCATTCCTAGTTTTGTTACAGCACAAAAACTTTTGCACGTGTAATAAACCGTTTTCCGGAAAACACTGCGACGAACTCGAAACTAAGCATATTTACAGTTACTATAATCAGAAGGTATAACTATTTTTGAAATTCGCGTTTCACTGGTTGGAAATTTTAGGTGTTCCTTCTGGGACCACTGGGCGCAATATCCTTGATCCCAATGTGCGCACTTTACGCTGGCTGTGAGTATTTTGCCAAAAAACGACAGGTAAAACACGGCATGCTGTTAAATTTCATTCGGGCTTCTAGGTGAAAAGAGTTGAAGCAATGATGTCTGGCCAAAATATTCCCGTCGGCAACAAAACATTGAAAAAGCTTCTTGACGACGTTTGAAAAGAATTGATTCTCATAAGTATTTTTTCGTTACGTTTTTTTTTACAAAAGAACGATTGTATTTTCTGTGAAAATAAACCTTGAAGCGTTTCATACCGACGAAATAAGATCACAACCTTAAATATGCTTTTTTACATTGATGGTGAACAGCATTGCTATGAAATTTCGGTTCGGCTTGAGCCCCCCCCCCCCAAATTCTCAATCAATCTAGTCAATAGGAAATTTTGAAAATTATATTTTTAAACAATCAGACAATATCGCCATTTCTAACATTACAAGCAGAAATAGGAATCCACAGAAAGAAAAATACGAATATTCAATATTTTTTTATTCGTTCTGCTTTTACACTTGAAATAATTCAGAAAAACATCACAAAGAGTTTGAAAAACGTTTTAAGTATTGAACACGTATTAAACTACATAAATAGCTATATATCGCAGAAAAACAAGCACCTTGAATAATTGTGAACCATCATAATTTTCGAGACGGTAATTCAAATTCCGGTTTAAACAGTGTGACTTAATACAAAATACGGATCACCTGCGAATCAAACTCACTCTAAATCGGCGAAGGGTGATCATTTTTTGAGGATATTATAATTTTCATTCATTCCAAATAGTCCCTGTATACAGTTAAACTGCATGACAGCCAGCATTTATAAAAAAAAGTGAGTAAATGGCATATCAAATTCGTGAAAGTTCAACGAAACTTGGTTCTTTTAATATTGCGTTTTCGGGCATTTATCAAATGTGGTCAAACTTTATCAAGATTGGGCGAAAAACAAATCAAAAATTGATAAAATATGGATCAAAAGTGGATCAAAACTGAACTGCCACGGGTCCATTTTCTGTCCATTATCCAACGTGCAGTATGCAAAGTCAGACCCCAACGCCTAATGAATATTTCCGAGCTTCAAACAGACATTATTGGTTTTAGGCATAATCTCGACATAATAAAACATCATTATTTTTTTACTGGTGCATTGATGGAGCCAATATGTTACAGTTTGAAATTCATGCATTTCATTTGATCTGTTTGGGATTTTAATTTATTAAAGGAAAAATTCCAAAATAGTTTTTGAAAAGTGGCAAATTGAAGACAAAATACAATATTCGACATCAAAAATATCATTAAACATTATTTTATAATTTGAATGTTGAGATCAATGAGATTTTTTGGGGGACGAAAAGAGCAGATTTGTGCCATATCAAGTGTGAATGAAGACATGCACAATATCCGAACATTGAGTTTTCTTTTTTGATGATTCAACGAAACTGAGGAATGAATTAATTGGTCGGAGAATGTGCGATTGGAAACAACAATTTGACTTAGCGAAACTTATCACATTTCGAATTATGGTACATTTACAACAGGAATTAATACAATGAAAAAAATGGAGAGAGACGAACAAGATGAAATTGGGAAAAAGAAGGACACAATAATACGATCAACAGAAATTTGTGACCAAGGAAAGAATGAGAATGGTGACATTGTCGCATGTAAGAATAAATTCCTAATCGAGTAAACTTCAGGAAAATTCGTATTATTCCATCCAGATCACTGTATTAATGTGCTACTTGGGTTGTCAATTTCGTATCACAACGTTATTTTAGGGTGACAAGAAATTAATACTAAAGATATGCTGAGGATTATTATTTGAGTGTAAAACATTTTTTTCATTTTTTTGAAAATGGATTGTTTAACGATTGTGTCCGGTCAATCCATTTGTAAGTTATTAATAAATTGCAATAAAGAAAAAAACCAGAATGATGCCCACATGCATTATTCGGTACGCGAGGAAGGGAGAGTAATTCACAGAGAAACAAACAGGAATTGGTGAATGCTCATTCGATGAGCCTCTGAGCGAAAAATCGAGAAGAAACCAAATAAGAAGGGAAACACACATTTTTTTCTGTTCAATGGTTGGGAATGTTAAGTGGGACACATGAAAATCGAAGATGTTTGAAATTGTGATTTTTTTTTGTAGACGATTATTTTGCGGACGTTCATGTCGTCAAACTTCTTCGAGCATTCCGTGATTTCCGATCATGTTCTTGTAAAGCGTCGATGCGAGGAAACGCGGATAACTGTCGCGTTGCATCAATGTGTAGATCTGATTCTGAGCTTCATCGAATGTCGATGCCGATGGGCGCGACATGTTTGAATTGACAATTTCGCGAACCCGCGAATCCAATGACACTTCCTTGGGTGAGAGAATCGAGATGAAGTCCTCGTAAATGATGCGAGCCTGAAAATAAGCCTTGTTAACTATATATCTTATGCCGCTTAAAGATCCTAATAACCGTCCCCCCTCTTTCTCTTTTTCTTTTCATCACTACTACACATTTGTTCTTGAAGGTCTCTCATTTTTCCCGGACCGCGCATAACAAATAACATATTGGAAGCACGTGGTCCGTCCTTTGAGCACGCGCGGATAATTGCACGCAAGTGGACCGTTGGTTATTCGGATCAAATCCTAGGCCATCTGCTAATAAAAATAACAACAATTGCAAATCCAGGTGAAAAATAATTCCAAACAGATACGTATTTGAAAATTTTCGAAAGTCAAAAAACAATTTTGAAAGAAATTACAAATATTTCAGGGAGTATTACTCAAGAAAGTAAAAAAAATGTGGGCATTTTTGAACGCAATTATTAAATTAAGTTCTAATTGGAATATTTTGGGAGTTAGTTTGTCAGATTCCTCAAAATTGGAACTTCAGGTTTATCGAATTTTGAAAATTTTTGACAAATTTTTTATTGACTAATTGTTCATCACACGCGGCTCATAACAGTGTCGGCAACTCATTGTATACCCAAATTGGCATCGCCGTGGTCACACCTGGTCTCCCAGGACGCGGATTCGACCTATGAGCCAAGGTTCTCAGCTCTCGCTTATTCATTGGCTCTCTTACGAGATTCGACATCCTTCAATAACCTTTGGATGAATTCTATGGCAACAGTGTCAGATCTGCACTAGTATTTGCTGAATTCACATTGACGAAAAGTTGCGATGCTGCTATCAGTCTACTCTATATGCTATTGCATAACATATTTTGAAAGAGGAGTTTGCGAGGATGAGACAGGTACGCGACCTTTATAAAATTCAGCATGCTGCATGTACCTTTAAACTGTTGAAATATGCAAAGTTTCACAGTTCTGACTTTCACCTCTCAATGATTCACACTTTGGGTGGCCTATGGATAAATATAATCTAATACTATATCCAAAGTCTATGTACATTCTACATTTTACTGTAATCCTCATAGATTCACATGTTGTGCGATTTTGAAATATCGCCTTCTTAGGAAAACAAATTACTCCCTCGAGGAAGAATAATTGGAATTTGAAATAAATGGCTCCCCCTCATTATTCACCGGCGTCCAAAATTCTCATTCATCCAATTTTTAATCGAACCAAAATTCCTATTTGTCCGGTCATTTTCATAGGAATATTTAAGAAAATTCTAATGACTTTGTCATCAACATCATGCAAAAGCATTGAAGCACAAAAAAACCGCATTCGATATTTTTGCATGAATACTGAGAACAAGGGCGAACGTCTGTTTAAAGGGCTGATCTCAAAGCAATTCGTTGATGATGAATAAATGTATGAAACATCAAATGTGTTTCGATATGCGTGATTTGCTTAATTCCGTGAATGTCGCAGTACATGTTAAGGTGAAATGGTGACTCTAAGCTTAGGATTCTTATAATAAACAATCGGATTAGATTGACAACGACGACGACAGAAATCCTGCATATCAATATCAAATTTCACATGACGAAGTCGAAACTGGGATACTGTAGGCATTGAAAATGAGAGAAAAGAGGATTTGATCTACAATAAACCTTATCTAGTCTGAAACAATATAATACAAATTTGTAGACTAAGTGGCCCGTTGGTCCCTATGTACACGTTTTTATCAAAATTCCGAATCTATATTTCTATTTTCAAACATTTTTTTTATGAAAGCGAGCCCCCCCCCTCGCCCATCATCAATCCTCGACTTTTTCGCGTTGCCTCATTTTTCATTTCGCCAAAATTGATGGTCCGTCTTGAAACATTTGAAGATGAAAAAACCCTCCCCAACATCTCCTAAAAATTGCAATAAATCACCTTTTCTTCAATTTTTTCCGAGTTCTTTTCGCGCTTCAACTCTTCGCACGCCTGCCAGAACAAAATGTTCTCATCCGAATATTCTCCCTTGAGGAACTCGGCGAAATACTTCTGTCCAATGCGATTCTTCATAAGATTGTCGAACGATTGCGACCATCCGTACACAATTTCATATGAGGGCCTATAATGTACCATTTGATGAATGTGAAAAATTGGAAACACCTCAAATAATTGATTCTATTTTTATAAATATATTGCTTTTTTATTGACGTTTCATCTAAAACTTAATGTTTTCCGAAAAGTTCATATCTTTTAAAAACATTTTGAAATAAATGCTAATAATTCTCAAACGATCCAAAAATTAAAAAAAAAACAATGGTCATTGAACTATAAGAAATTTTCTTTTCTACATCTGCCTCTATGGTATATAATCGGAAAATCCCATTTTCAAAATGGACCCTTTTTAGCTAAGCTTTTAATGGTAAATTTTGCTTAAAATATCCTAAAAAAAATTCAATTTTCATCACAAAATTGAATTTGTTCAGAAAATGTATCAAAAAAATAATAGAATTTGGGTCAAAAATATCTCATAAAAAATATTTTCGGTTATTTACCGGTTTGCTGGCCTATAATTCACATTCATAGCCGTCAGCAAAAATAAAATATTTTTTTAGCTTATGCATATTTTTACACAAAAAAAATACGAATTTCCGATTCATTAGGGTTTTTGTTTTGTTTTGTAGGGCCTAATTAAAAGCAAACTCGCTGTATCCAAAAAATATGTATATTCGTTCGATCTCTTTTTGTTAGGGTGAAACGCAAACAATTTTTGAATTTGTTTCAGCTTTCGAATTGACGCAATTCTCGCTAGCAGGTGGCTTTGCCAGCGGCAATACGTCAGAAATTTCTGATAATTCAAGAAAACAAGAAATATGTCTTGAATTATTTCAAGCCAACGAACGACATACGAATACATATGAAATACACGTCAAAAACAATATCGAACGACCACAAAATAAGACATACGGTAGTTGTTTCGAAACAATGATTCTTTTTTTTTTTTTGAAGCGGAAGATTGCCGCAACCAATTTTTTTGAAAACGTTTTATAAAATGCCAACCGGCATTTTCCCGTAGGGTGCAATTACCCTTGTTTTAGATCTTTAATTATGCGCGTTTTTTTTCTTGGGAAAAAAATGAGCCAATTTCGATTCTTGTCTGAACTCGAATTCTTGGTAGGTATAATATATAAATCATATTTCGAGTATTATAATACGTCGGCTAATTCAATTTGCATACGCCAAGTAACTTACTGATCAATATTTTCGGGGACATTGTTGACTGGTTTTTTCTCGGCTCCGACGCTTCCACTGGAAAATGGATTAGATCAGTTTCAATATTGCTGATGATTTTGGAATATGGGGGCCATGGCTTTTAATAGAATTCCACTCGATCTCTCTCCCTCTTGGACACTTACCACCTTTTTCGGAAGCACAGCTTAAATATGGACATAATTCGCTTATGTTGAGCAAGAGAATGTTAGAATGCGATAGCTCCCGTCTAAAGTGCAATAGGTTGATTTGTTTAGCTGCAACTTATGCGAAAAGGAACAACTCTTATTACATGACGCGTGAATTTTTCAGGAGGCTTGTAAATACTCAATGATTAAAGCATGTAAGTAGGATGTGAAGAGTTAAAGCAAAAAAACGAGTGTAGAAATATAATAGCACTTTTTCGAGTAACTATAAGTAAGCTCAAGTGTCCGAAGCCCGGAGTTTTAAAAATTTTTAAAGCGATATATATTTCGTGTTTCTTTATTTTTACCTAAATTGGCCGAATAAATAAATAAAGGCAATTTGAGACCTTATTTGGTGCCATTAATTCTGTTTGGTAGTATATTAGAATCTGTTCTATTGATGATGAGGGCTCAAATTAAAATTAATGGGCTCCAAGTGAGGACGCGAAATGGATTCTATTGAATCGACCCCCCCTCCCATTCAATGACAAACCAGCGTACTTCAAGGATGATGAGCGACCACCCATTGTATGGAAGCAGAGCCGCGAAGCACAATTAAGGTTAGCGATGGTGCCGATGGGTGCAGCGCTCCGGCGCCTAGCTACAGTATCCAAAATTGTCTTACGATAATTGGATGATTCGAATTGGCTCTTGACCAATTAGCGGTTTGCGCGTGACACACGCACCGTTGATTTTTCTTCACTGTGAAATAAGTGTAGTGAAGAGTGGAAGGGTGAGCAGCTGAGATATGATGGAAACTAGGCACGAACATATACATACGAAGAGATGATAGTAAAAGGCAAGACGAAAAGAAGCCAGAGCCGAGAAGCAGATAGCGCGCACTAGAGCGAGACCAAACGGAGAGAGATCGCGAGAATCGCACAGTGGCGCGCGCAACTAGTTGGGAGGCGCGCGAGAGCAAAGCAACTACCAGCGAGGACTCACCTGTGATTCTGCCCCATGAAATTACAATCGCATGTAAGAATTCTCATAAGCATACTAAATGCCGTCTTTGGCGGCGGCTGCGACGGCGATGTTTGCGACGGCGATGGCGACGGCGGAGGCAGCGGCTGCTCCTGCTGCGATGGCGGCAACGACAACGTGGCTGTGGATGCAAGGCTCGCCACGGCCCCCAGAGACGAGCTCGGAAACCGCCCTGGCCTCTATTGATTTGTCTGGCGAAGCGAAAAAAAAAACGCGGGAAGGGAGATGGCGAGTGTCGCGCGAATGTCGCCACTATAGAGGTCCGTGTCCCCGCCTTTTATGTCGCTGGACCGCCCACTATTTCTTAGACTCCCACCCCTCATGGGCCCACATGCGCTTTTCTTGTTACAGTATCAGATGACATGCATAATACTCTCATCTCGGGGGGATAGTTAGTCAATCGCTCAGATCAAACAGCCAACAAATGGGAAAACAAACAGAAGGGCCACTCATTTTTGTAATAAGTATTATAACGTGAGACCCTCAACCTTCTCCATTTCTCAGGATGATACAGTCATCATCTTAAAGTTGTTTGATTCTTTTGGAACTCAATGATGAATAGCACACAAAATTCTCAGAACGAACAAATGTGACGAATTATTATTGAACCATTATGAGGAAGTATTGTCTTAAGAAACAAACAATCTCGGTAGCATAAGGGGTGTGGGATAGTGAGAAACTAACTTTCTGTATGGGAAAATCATCATATTTGAACAAGGATTTGCATGAGGAGATGGACAAACTCTCATATGCACTTCTTAAGTAAACTGAAGATCCAAGAAGCAACTACTTCATCTCCTGATTCCAAAACTACTTGATAATCCAATTTTCTACCGGAAATACGCCCAATTATCCAGGCTAATCATATATTGCTCAGTGAAAATTCAAAAAGTTTGTTTCCGACCAAACAGTTACAATTTTGTCTCTATAATACTCAAACGTAGACTCTTAATTAATTTCAATTATGATGTTTTGAAATGTTATTTTTCTGAACTTCGAGCCATGGGGATTTGGGTATGTCAGATTTGCTGTGACGAATTCAGAGCATAAACTTGGTCCTAAACACGCGCTAACGAAGAAGCTGCCGTAGATATGCTGGTTGAAAGTGGCTTGAGAAAACGATGCTAATAAGCACCTTAACGCTCAATCTATTATTTGATTGACCTTATTAGGCTCTAACGATTTCTGAGCAATTGTTTTTTTTTGGAATGGAACTGTTGATTAAAAGTAGAAGACAAAATTGCAGAAGGTGTGCGCAAACTTTTGGAGCAAGTATATCGGATTACGGGCGCACGTGAAGCCTGCAACTCGTCCCCATAAGCTGTTCGGATTAGAGCCGACACATCGTTTATGATTAATTTTGAAGTGGTACATGCATATCTACCAATTGAGAAACATGAAGAAGAAAAAGAAGAAGAAGATGAAAAAGCGGATTTTTGGGAGAAAAGAAATCCTCAAAGACATTGGAAGATTGTCGGCGACGATTGACGAAGAATGACTGAGGTGGAAAAACTCAAATTTGTTTTCAGTAACGAATTTTGAGCTAAGTACAATAAAAAATTTAAAATTTGCTTGCTGGGCATTCCCTTCCGTGAATTTTATCAATTCAACTGAATGTGAAGTGGGCTATATTGTAGGTGTCAGTAGAAAGGCTTCTATAAACATTTTTATATGAATAGGGGAAAATTAGAACCTTCCTGTGGTTGCAAAAAAATGACTGCACAAATTAGGATGTTTGTTTTTCTTTCGTTTTTCCTTTCTTACTTAGAAAGAAAGAAGCTTGAAGTGAGCGAGAAAAAAAAACGACGAATTTTGCAGCTCGCAGGATGAAAAACAAATTTGGGTTTCTCGAAAAAATTGAAATACCGCGAGAAAATTGAGCAACTACTAACGACCGCATATCGTATAATAGCAGCCCATTAGATATAGAAATAATTAATTGATACGAAGAATGCAATAGGAGGCAGCAAACTTTCAGTTTTTTTTTTGCATTCTAGCCTCTCACATCATTGAGCTCAGACAAAAGAAAAACCATGGTCATTAATTTACGTACATACGTACAGATGGAAGAAAAACATTATTCGTTTTCAAATGTTATTATCTTAGCGGAATTGAGAAAAAAAAGGATTTGAGAACGAATACTCATAGAGGTTCTGTAGCTGAGGATTAGGAACGTCGTCTTCCAATCGGGTTATTAGGAATCTAGAAGCGTCACATAAAAAATAACGATATATTGATTTAATGGGATATTCCTCAGTCCGCTTCTAGGGATCATAATTCAGAAGGCACTGCTTCAGAACTTGCTACTCCTAAACTCATGACATTCCTCAGAATCAAATTTCTTGATTAATCTTATTAAGAAATGTGTGTAAGTGTATGGATTTGATATCAATGTCCAAATTTTTTTTTTCTTGTAAGTTTGTCTAGCCCTAAAAAACTTTTTAGACTAAATGCATGACAGCAATTTGAAATTCATCAAAATCTCAGTGATCAAAATGATGGCCAACGAACGGCGCTATCATCAAAAATTCCGAGACAAGAGTGATTTGGAATGATTCATTCTCGGAATAATCATTATCGCAATTGTTAACATCGCCTATTCATCGTCTCTATTAAACCGCTATTGATGAGCTATTCGATTCAAAATTCTGATAGAATTGGACTTCAATGTTTTTTCTAGTGTTTTCCACCTCCTCCGCTTCAATTCTTCTTCAATTCGCTGGTCGGCCAGCCGCCGCTCAAAAGATCTCGATGGTGTATCGGATTACAACCAATGGCGGGGACGGCACAAAACGCACACTGGGACCAAAACGCCAATTATTCATGAGGGTCTCCTTCCTGACTTCCAATCGACTTTTTTGTCGCTTCGCAATGTGAGCGCGCGCGCGCACCACAAAGATTTTGATCGACAAGAAGCGTTGGAAAAAAAGAAATGAGGTCCGACGAGAAACGTATGTGTATGTGTGTTGAATTCAATCAGCACCTCTTCTTGGGCATTAAGTGAAAAGCAATTGTGGAAAACACCATAAGGCGAAAGAAAATTGCGGAACATAAAAGGAAAGGGAGATTAAGCGGAAGAAAATGGCAATGGCGGCACGTTAAATTGTTTCAATTGGAAGAAGCGTTACAACAAAAAAAAACATTTCGCTTTCAATTTTTATTTTTTTTTTCGCTCCGGGCTTTTCTTTCGAATTTACGAGAATCAATGCGGTTGGAATCGATAAGAAGTATGCAATTATGCTGAAAAGCGTGGTAATTGGAGGTTTGTCAAAATATCAACGCCAATTTTCCAACTACTACTAGCAGGTCATTAAAATCAAATGACTATTTTTGAAAACGAAATTATGTGAGAGAATCTGATTAAACCGAAATTTTGGATTTCATTCTTTTTCGGCTACACCTTTCTCTTCAAAATTTCGCGTGAATAATGATAACAATGAATCACAATTCTACGAAGAAACATGTCAAATCTAATTAATAAAAAATTGTAAACGAATTCATCGGTTTTCGATTAATTTTTGAAAAAACAAGCAACCAAATGAAAGTTTAGTTCAAAAATAAATTTCCTGTAACGTTTATGTAATTTTAATTCATGGAGTATTTTTTGAAAGCAATAATTCCAAAATTAGCGAAAATTTTGTATGTACTCCTGAAATTTTAAATCATTTATTTAAAATCTGAAAAAACGAAGTTTTTGAAAATTTATGGTGGTAGATGACGTGAAAACGTAGTGCATTTGGGAATAGATAAATGCACGCAAGAAAAGTAAGGAATTGGTTTTTTTTATTTACTAGTATCTTCAATAAATCCCATAACGCAAAAAACTTTTACAGAGATCACAGAAAAAAATAGGTTTGATTGTGAACAGCAATGAAATAGAATTCCAAGTATGAGAATGTCATATTGTAGTTCTCCTTATAATTAAAACTATTCAATAGGAACTGATATTGGTAATTAAGTTAGAGTTGTCAGATTTATTTTTTGTTTAGGCAAGCTTTCTATAATTAATTAACTACATCGTTTTAGGGGAAATTCATAACCAATATTCTGTTTTAGGTATAAAATCATTTGGGACCAAAAATTAATGTTAACGAGATGAAAACAAAAACAATTGGTTTGGCTTCATTTTAAGAGAAAACTGTGGGAAATAGTACAACGGAAGAAGAAATGAATGTGGAAATCAGAATCGGGGAACCGCGAAAAAATTAGAAAAATGTGGTCCTCATCGGTTGGAATGTGTTTAGACAAGGATTTCCCACGTCAGAGAACTCTCAAATTTGTTGAAAAATCAATATATACCACACATCATCGTATCAGGTGTGTTGGTTAGGAAATGATTAGAAAAAAATTATATGTTTTTCGCAGTTGCGCTTATATATTATTTATGGTAACAGAAACGCCTAAGGAATATTCGTTTTCGACATCTAAACGGTTAATAAGTTATAAATTTAACCATGTGAGCTTGGTTGGCATTCCAGAAAAACTAAACACAAGAATATATAATTCTCGTAATCGAGTTTCTGCGTCACAGAGTAGTAAAAACCGAAATTGATATGGTTTATTGCTTTTCGCGCGCAGAAAAATGAAAAGTTCATTTATGAGGATTTTTTTTAGAAATGTCGATTTACACTTAACAATTCTGTCATACAAAAAGCTAAAGGACGAGCCGAGCCAATATTGAGGAGCTGTGCCAAATTTTTTTAATCAACAAAATGGATTGTGATTATTGCAGAGCTGCAGCACGCCAAAATCGGCGAGACGAATGAGGTTGTCTAATAAAAATAGGAGCCTGCGAGCTGGTTTTTGGTTGTTCTGTGCTTTGCAAAAATTAGATTTTTGTTCTGTCTTTACCTTCACCGTACTCTTATCTAAATTATCAAAGATCATCATCGATATTTCGGACCGCCTTTTTTCCCTCGGTTTTTTCATCGTTAAACCCCTCATTCGGCGACGTCAAAACAAAATCCAATTGAAATTGCATTTAAAAACTAATGCTAATCTAGTTAATCTTATGAAACGCAAAATTCTTTATTGAAGTATTCTAAAAATAACGCAGTGCCTTCATTTTTATTCCTCGGCGTGATGCATCGAAAAAATAAAGCGAATTTCCATCCAATCATGTTGGAAAAGAGCACTAAACAACGTTATGTGCTATTTTAATTGACCTACTTTATCGGAGCTAATACTCATGGCACGCATACCCCATTAGGATCCAAATTCAAGAATTCAGGGAAAAAATAAAACATGACTGAGGAAGTATGTAGATGAGAACCCAAAATCTGGGAATTTCGCCCGGAAACCAACAAAAATTTGCATCTTCGACATTCTTTTTTTTGTAGCGCGTTTTTTCCAAGCTCATATAGTTCCAAGAAAAATAATTCAATCTCCAAACTCAATTTACGACATCATTAACAACTTTGACTAAAGATGTGAATTTTGAAAGTGGATAAGTAAAATGAAAAAAAATTGATATGGATGGAACTTGACACGCGATGATTTTTCTACTTTTCTAAAACTTTAGAAGATATTTTTTCAAGCATATCTAAGAATATTTGAAAGTGGTGTGAAACTAGCACAGATGTGAAAAATCATTTTTTCGAGAATTGCCAAGGCGCTGTTGATTCAGTCGAACGTGTAATTATAGCCACCTACAGTAGTAGGCCAATACATATTCTTACTAGGAATAAACAGTCTCCATCTTTAGGGCAAAAACCCCTAGAACTCAATATTATTTTCCCTCATTTCATATTAATCCATACGATTCATCGTTCTTTATAATGAGAAGTGCTCTGACTCAAATTTCGAGAACTCTTTTTTGTTATATTAATTGAATAATAATTGTTCTCGAAATTTTGATAATTGCTGACTAAGTGAGGTTGAATCATCCGCTAAGACCAGAAATTCAATATTACTCATTGGAAACTAACGCCTGAATATTTGATGGAAACAATCATACATGCAGGAAAATAAATTTGAAGTTATGTGCGAAAAAAACACGATGCAAATGTTTCGCCTCGTTCTCATACGTTTATTTCCATATTCCATCACCCTTCATACATATATTATACAGACATTGAATCGATAGGACGCGCGCGATTAAAAAATATGAAAAAAAAAGGAGGCCCCAATCATATGTGCAAATATCACACGATGAAGTGATCTCGAGGGTAAACAAAAATAATTATGGGCAAGCCGCCAAACCTAGAATGGAGCAACGCGCAAGAAAAAATTGAGTTAGGGCTCAATCGCCAAATCCAAAAATGAATGTAGACGTGCGAAATTCATTTCGCCATAAATGAAAACGTAGTGCTCCTCAATGGAAGAACCATCTTCGTTGAATAAAGGAGCATCAAGATAATGGAAAATAGCGAGAGACTCGCTACAATAGCAATGCGTATAAACCGAATGGAAGTGTACGAAACATAAAGTGAGAAACTCTCCTCTCCTCGAAGCGCAGTCTTCACATTTGTCATTCCTACCTGTGTGGTATTACGGTACCAGATGCACGTGCGCCCATTGGACATAGACAGAAGACGCCTCTGAGCATTTGACAGTGATCGTTTTCTGGTCGATCGAGATTGATTTGCAGATTTTTTGAGGCGTCGCTATATTATAGACAAATTAGGTAAGATATTGTAAACAATATGATTTGATGGGAAATTTCTGATGAAATTTTGATAAAATGGGGGACTTCAAGTACATTATTATTTATTTGAAACTCGTTTATTATTAAATGACTTAAATACGACCATACATTTCTTAGGGTTTCTTTATGAACAATTATTGGTCATATTATGATATTTATCAAATTTATCTTATCGCCGGAAATTGTTCACTACAATAATATCAGATTGCGGGTAGATTAAATAAACGATTGAGTTTTTCTCTCAATTTCATCTGATTAGTAATAGATCAAACAATTTAAGTATCTAAGGCTAGGAATCATCATAACAGTGGTGAAGACATAGAAAATCTGGGAACCCGACAGTAAATTTTGATGACGGGGGAAGGGAAATCAAGTTAGTGAGAAAATCGACAAGGCATTTTGGTTATGAGGAATGACCATAATAATGGTGGGTGCATTGGAAAATTGGCAGTTACCTTGCCAAATGTCGAGTTTTCAGAATCAAACATGTTTTCCTAACAAGACGAAAAATGGCAGGAAAATTAGAATTGTTGTTTTAAAATTTCACAACATTTTTTTAAGACGGAAAAAAGAAGGAGCTCAATTTTCTACTTTTGACAAAATTTTATTCATTGGAATTTTAATGAAAAACTTTTCTTTCAATTTTAACAATTTGAATAAATTCCAAAATTTGTGAGTCTGTTCTCTTCAAATTAATATTATTTGTCATGATTATGCGTTAATAATGGCTGAGAGAAATGTATTTAAAAGTAAATGATTTCTCATTACGTATCTTAAAATATTTTAAAAAGAAAATCGAATGGGATAAGCTCATACGTCAAAATGTGGGAAAATCTTATGGGAATTTCGCTGTCAACTGTTTCACGTTTTTTTTTTGTTTCCACAGACAATTAAACACGCAAAAAAATCAGTTTTGTGTTCGCTTGACAATCGGAAATTGTCAGTAATTAGTGAAACAAGAAAATTCGCAAATGAAATCCTGTCACGATGTCGTGACCATTAATCCCGTGAAAAATTGGTGT
The DNA here is from genome assembly GCA_902829315.1 of Caenorhabditis bovis. NCBI lineage: Eukaryota > Metazoa > Nematoda > Chromadorea > Rhabditida > Rhabditidae > Caenorhabditis > Caenorhabditis bovis. Next base: position 2,650,701 of record CADEPM010000002.1, read on the forward strand.
TACGTCAGGAAATTTCACAAAACTGGATTTTAAAAATCAATCCAATAAGGCTATTAAATTTGAATTACTTTTTTTTGTTCGAAAACTATGTCACACATAAAACTTTCAGGAATATTTTGGTTTAACAATTCAGTTAAAAAAACGCCAAAAGTGATTAGCAATTTTAGAAAATCGAGCTGCTGCTTAAAAGTTCTTCTTAAAAATTTTGACAATTACTAAATGCAATTTAAAAATGCCAAATTATCTATCGTTATTGTCATACCACGTCATAATATTATTGCCAAAACCACTGACGCACTTAACATTTTGAACAACGATAAAAATTGTAGGCCCTCGCCATCATTCTCATATTTTTCCAATCACGCAATTTTAATTTTTTTTTCGATTTCGGGGGACCTACTGAAAAATACTGAATTTGCAAAGTTTTATGATCATATCGTAAGGCGATTTAAACCCGGCGAATGTCACTTTTTTTCAATCCAATATTAATCTCAATGGTTTTCATACGCGGGTGTCCGTGTTCCCACACATTCTACGTAGATAGACGTTTGAGTTCAATAAAACACTTCACATCAATGAGCATAGATTGATGATTCAATGGGTACCGTAATACTCCCCAATGGTTCGAGGAAAAGTTTAATCAATTATTTGTCATGCATATCTGAAATATCATTTTTCCTACGTATTCAGCAGCTCATTATTCATCTTATTGCCTCACTTTGAAATCAGTTCACAAATTTTTAACTCTACTTTCTTGCAATCGCAAAAAAACGAGCAACCTCGTTACTGTAATTTAAAACATTTCGTGAGTTTGATACAAGAAATATAAGTAGCACACGAATTTCAATTGTCGAAATCGAAATTTGAATTCAACAGGATCGAAATGGTTCGCATACAATCAAAGTGCTCGTTACTTTTGTGATGATAATACTTTCAGCAACAGAGTTTAGTATATATGTAAGGTTACACTTAATTGCTAACCTTCCAAATTTGAGTCAATACATTTTCTCACTCAGTTTTCACAGAAATTCAGGCCGTTTGTTTCAAACCTTGATGTGTCTAGTCATAATTTCCGGGACTACGATAGGAAAGGATTATCTATTTCTATCAAACGTTGAGCTGATTTGTAGTGTTATTGAACTCGATACCGTATATCTAATTATTATTTACAACGCTTGCAACTTTAATGAAATACCGAACTTTTAAAAATATCTAATTTGCAATCTATAAACTATAAATGCTGATAACCATACATTTTCGACTTTTCTTTCTACAAGTCAATTCACAATCCTCGTTCCTTGGCATTTTACTCCCCCGTCAAAGGAATTTGTGGGGGGGGGGCTTTACAGGAAGAGTACTCCTAGATTTTAAATTTATATACCATTAGAAATAGTGATTTGTTTGAGGATCTATGCAATTACGTCTATGCAGAATATTATTAATTTTATTTATGAACTTGAATTAAAATTATCAGAGGTCATAAAATCAGAAAAGAATTTTTTTGGATACTAAAAATTTTTTCCAAAATTTCACAGGAATTTTCTCCTCAAATAATCTTTATATTCTAAAACTAGAATTTTCATCATTTGGTTACCCCATTCGAGAATTTTAAGAAAATTTTCTACAATGTACCGTTTCTCTATCTTTAAGCCCTTGAATACGCCTCAAAATCTTTAAATCGCTTACTGTAATTCGGAGAAATGTAGAGATTCGCATTGGTCCTCATCTGGTAGTAAACATCGAATATTATCATGAACAATTTTATCGAGCGTTTCCAGCCACATTTAGGAAAAATATAAACGACAATGGCGCAATTCGCGCCAAACAGGATGTTCTCGTTGCTATGACAGGCGATTTTGTTCATAATTTTTTTTCAATTATCTCTGGCCCCATTCTTGTCGAGGTTTTCATTTGATTGTTTTCGCTGCTCTCGATTTCATTTTTGCGCACGTGCCTCTAGTGCGTATGAAAATCGCGTCGAATGTGCGCGCAAAAGGTTTTAATTGGGATTTGTTGTTGGCTGCAGCTTTATTGCAAACAAACATTAGCGAAACACGCGCACTGCAGAACTTGCAAGGATGCCAAGAAATGGGGGTCGGAAAGCCTAGAAATGAAGGAAAAATGTAAAAAAAGGATGACCTTATTTTCGGTTAATATCTCGGAATATGCATCTCTACCAACTTTTGCATTACTTATAGTAACTCATAATTTAACCATTAATTTTTGATTAGACTCTTAACTATCTAATCATATCTCCATCGGCACTTAAATTTTAAAATATAATTGCATTTTAATATTGTTTGCTTTTTGATTTACGTCTGAAAATCCTAAATTTTATTTCTGTGCCATGTCTCTTCATAACCGCACTCTTCATAGTTTACGGTATAAAAAAAACAAATCAAAAGTACTACCTCCTACCATATACTCCAGCCAATCAACATAATTTTAGAAATGTATAATTATCCCTTAACTCTCCAAAGTAGCGCACTATTTTATAAACTCCATAGACCAAATTAAGTCAGGCGAACAATTTTTAAACCTGCGTATCTTAAATTGCGTCTGAACTAGAATTTTCTCAGAAAAAAATAAGGTTTTGAAATTGTTTCGGCTGCGTACAAAATCTGAGCAGTATAATAGAATTTTATACAATATACAAAATACAAAAGTGTTTGGGATACTAGAAGCTATAACTCAGACTAGGCAAAAAAAGGAAAACTATTTAGAATGTAGCAGCGATGATTTTTTTTTCAATTTGTGAATAGAATAAAACCGCCGGAAACACATCATAACGGTTTTCAGAAGGAGGAAAAGTGATGGAATGTTTTCAGCTGATTGTTTCCATTATAACTGTAAAACATTCGAAATTGCAAAAATTTATTAGGTGTTTCACAATGCGTTCTGGATTTTTAAAAATTGGTAATAGACGCGACATTCCATTTTCGTTTCCAAATAATAAAGCACAATCCTCTGCGTGGTGTTGATTGTTGAAATTTTTCACAGCACCAATTTTGCTGAAAATCCTTTTATGTTGATTTTTTGACATTGGAATTTGATGCGCTCCAATTATCAAAATCCATCTGTTTTTGAGTTAGACAATTCCGTGTTTTTTTTTCGCACATAGTACTGTCCTATTAGAAATAGATGATTCTTATAGACAATTGTTGTGCCGTCCGTCCATTTTTGATTTCAATCCATGCATCGTATTGTTCCTACATTAATACAATTAATTAAAAATGTAAAAAAGAACATTAATAAATGAAAATACTGCAAATATTGAAAATACAAATAAAAAAATCTGAAAAACGTTGAAAAAAAATGCAAAAGCGTTAACTACTTTTTCTGACAAGTTTTCATTTTCAATATTCACGAAAATAATGTTCCCATTCTAAATGGTCATACAAACTTTTTTCTTGAAATTGTAGCTCATTATTGTCATTTCAATTGGATATGCAATGGTATCTCTTGAGTTTTGATGCATAAATATTTTTAAACAAAAATAGAAGCCAGAAAATCATGATCTCCGGCTGATTCAGGTTTTAATTAGCAAATTCATTTTTTTCGAAATTAAAACCGTGAAAATCCATTAAACTTACTAATATTTTTTACACTAGATTTCATCATAATTTTTATAAATGTTTTTTTTGAAAAGCATGCAATTACACCAGTTCATTTGAAACGGAATAATGAAGAAATGCATTTGGAATGATTTTGATTGTTTAATTGATTAGCGCTTTCGGGCGTCTTCCAACCGTTCCATATTTTATTGAACTGAATCTTTGTTAGGATCACCATCACGGTTGCTTAATCACAACACTTTCATGCAGACAACGACGAGCAAATAATAGGAAATAGTTTAATTTTTGCCAAAATTTCCTCAAAGATAAATCGAACAAATTCTGGATTTTCGTTAAAAAAAAAGCTTATCACTAAATGAATCCATAATATTTGATGTAAAAATTTTTCGAAAATTATCATAATTGATTACGGCTTCTTTTTGAATATTGAATGTTGATAATTTTACAACTAAATGCAATAAAAATTGACTTACACGGGTTCTGCGATCGGCGGCGGAGGTGGCGCTTCCACGTCAACCTTGGTTCCTCTGCCGTGGCAGAAGAACACTGTTTTTATGAATTTCAACACCGTGTTGTGTTTCGGGTTCGGAAAAAAATCCGAACCAATTTCAATAGATGCAACGGATGACTCGAGGCGTCGAATCTTGCGGTGTTGTTGGGAAAACGTAGCTTCCGTATGGGCTACTTGCTCTTCAGCTTGATGAGAGGATGACTGATTAGCTGTTTGATTGGAGGGGCGTTTCTCATTGGCACGTTTCCATGGCAAAGACGATGAGTTAAACGAACACGATACTGGCGCAGAACTTTGAGGCCACAAAGATGGGAGGCGTCTAGGTGAGAACACGCGGTTGTGGCCATCTCAAGATGCAAACGAAAATATAGCACACGATTGTCTTGACGCAGACATTCCAAAAAAAGTGTTTTAAAAAAGTATGGCAGCTAGATTAATAATATGGTTAAAAACAAGTTTGAATGAGTAAATCAAGCGAATGCCAAGTGTAGCATAGAAAATGACTACCTGAGCCATGGCGATGTAAGGTATAGTTAGGAAGACGGACGAGAATACTAGGAAATCTACAGACTAGTTGTATAAAAAAATGTCAATGGATGTTAAAGCTGTTTTTTTAATAATCAAATAATGTATGAAATAAGAAATTGGAATTTTGAACGCAGATATTTGTAGTTTGTCTACGACGTTTGTTTTGTAGCCATCAAACTATGATGTATAATTTTTTAAATTTGTAGAACTCTCATAAATTTTAACAAAAAAAGCCGAAACATTTGTTATCACTTTCAAGTTTGAAGATTGGGTGCGCACTACAGAATGTGTGAGTTGCAATTATGTGTCTGGATAAAAAAAGCTCGTATTACCAACAAACTACCTATGCTCATAAATCGAATTTAGATGATCGTCTTCAAACTTAACAATTTTTGGATTATTTCCAATTTTAAAAGAAACCCTTAGCGGATTCATTTTACTCGAATATATTTTCTTGACTCTATATAACTCTACATGCTATACTCTCTATTATCATTGCTGATCACTAAAATGTAAAACAGCCATCCTACTTATAGTAGGGCTTATACCCTATTTCAATCATTTCAGCATATATAACCTAATTTTTATGGCACCTGCAGAATTCTTACGTGATTTTTATGTATGCTTCCTCATTCATTCAAGTTGTGCATTGATCAAATTGCTTAAAATTTTTCTCTTAAAAATCAGCTCAAAGTAGAAAAAAATCAGTCTAGTAAAATTTTAAACAAAGACTCACTCTTAATTGCACACATTAGGTAGTGAAAATAAAACATTTGAAAAATTTTTTTCATTTCATTTCCGATGCAATAGTCTCCGGTGAGCACTGCCGACTTGCTTCAAAATGCAATACTATTATGAGCTCCAAATTTTAATAAAACTTCTTCCAACCATTTTAGACATATTCCCGTCGAATTTTCATAGATTTTAAGATTTTCGCTTGATTTCTGCTCATTTAATAAAATTTTCCCGAATTTCATTTTGATGTTTCTCTGTTTCTATCTAATAATTCGATTTCAACCTATGATTATATCGTCATAGACACGTGTACGAAAATTTTGGCAACGTGCCAGCTTCCCATTGCCCCACGGTCCATTTTTTTCGGTTTCCGCATTTTTTCCCGAATATGAGTCTTTGATTCGTGAAAATTGGGCTAATTTCCACTTTAGACGGTAGAACTGTTCCATACTTACGCTTAGACTCATCGAATGACCAAATTTCGACTCTGGCCGAATTTCCAAATTTTCTTAGGCCACGGTTCAATTCGGCCATTTCACGGGTATTAAACGATTATTTTATGCCTTGATGCCCACGAGACATGCTTCATCATGCTTAATTATCACCAAGTGAGAGTCGTTTCGCATGAATCAGACCGAATATGATGCCCGCCGTCAAGGCAGGGCTCCGTGCTCACAGAACACGTCGATAAATGGCTCGTATTGCCATACGACTCTCTCCTTAATCTTGAACACTCTCGTATCTTCGAGAGAACTTCACTCATGTGCAACCGTTGTTGACCGTGCTAGATGTTGGGGCCACGGCGACGCCCGGTGCCGGGCGCTCATTCTTTCCATCTTTCGGATCTCTCATCCTTCCCGTGATCTGAGACGGTTGCTCGATGATGGTGTGCCTCTAATGAGGCGGGGGGGGGGGTGAAGATGTGCAATGATGGGTATCGTTTGAAGAATTGAATAACACTATCGGATGGAACATAGGGACCGGGAAATGTGACATTATACAATATCATTACAGTCTGGGAAAAAAGTTATTCTGATAATGCCATACAAGAAATCGAGGATCATCGACAAGTCAGCTTTGTGTTTATTGAAAGATTACAGTAATTACAGTAACATTACACAAGTCAGACGAAATATGTGTGCGTATGTCAAAAGCTCAATCAGCCTGATTGGTCGCAAGATTTCCAGATCCACTATTCATATTTTTCATCATACAGTAAAACGCCATGAGTTTTCCATTGCTCAATAGCTATCCATGATTGTTCACACCGCGATAGAGGCTTACTCATGCTGTAACCGCTCATTTGCGCGGCAATCGATTGTGCCGGCCGACATCGTCAACGTGCGAGTTCGGCCGCCCGGCAGCGCACATTTCTCTCCATCTATAATCTCTCTTAATTGGGTATCAGACGTCGAGAAACGCTGAGGATCATCGAATTTTCAGAATACTCGAAGGAAAATTAGATACTGATGGGTTAAAAAAATACAAAATTTTGATACTGCCTGTAGTGTGCTGAGATCAAAAATAATCTGTACCAGAAATAATCCTGAATTGCTCAAAAATCGATTGAGAAGAAATTTTGGAGAATTTTGCAGTTCTGATGGATTTACTTAGCTTGTCCAAACTGTCTTAACAATTAGTATCCTTTACTGTGATCTTTGAGGTTAACTGAGGTCATCTTCTGTTTGACTTCTTCAACTATCTTTTCCTATGGCTCGTCTCGAAGATTCTCGATGACCTCACATTCGCTGGAATCAAGGCGAGACAGAAAAGACCTTGGCAAAATTGAGATAGCATGATCATCAATGAGATTTTCTTGAAGGCATGGCGCTCTCGTATATCAATGGGTGTTTCTGCTCATATCAAATCAGATGGCCATGAACCGTCGAAAGAGCTCTTCTCGGCGTGAGATGCTCTGTGCCAGTTTCTGCGCAATTTTTCTCATTTTCTCTCGATTAACAAAATTCGCAGAATCAACCGAAATTTGAGATAAAAAATATCTTATTAAGATTTTAGGGGCGGGGCGAGCCAGGACAATGTGAAAACATGAAGATTCGAATAGTTCAACCGGGGGACCAACTGATGATTCTAACTATTGAATTCGAATATGTTTGACGGAGCGATTCCTTCATAATTTTAAAGCTTTTATGACTTGTCATTTGCACCTGCTCAAGAGAACATCTTTAAAGAAAAAAATAGAAACCTAATTATGGAGGGAAACCGTTTTTTCAACAATAGCAATCTCTTTCCAATGTTGTGGAAAATTACTTAAAACTTGTAAAATGTGATAAATTATAATAATGACATGGAATTTGACAGAAGTGAAATACTAATATTTGTCAATGGAATGAAAATTTCGTCGATCTGTTTCAGGAGTCATATTATGCAATTACTATAACAAAAATAACAATGAAAACTTCAGCAGGAACAACATTGAAATTTTTCAGAAACTGTGCTGAAAATAAGGAAAATCTATCAGTATACTTTCATGCAATCAGCAGGATTTCAGAGGTAATTATAATTAATTTCTCTTCGAGGGACAATAATCCATAAAACTAAACGTACGGTGAATTTTAAGAATTATCAATTTTTCTTAGCTTAGTTTTTTATAATGCTTGAAATCCTCGTAATTTCTTCGCTTAAAGCGCGGTCATCATTCAGTTACAATTCCATCTTGTACTACTTATTTTTTTTTAATTTCCCCAAGTACCCACATTACTACACTTATTTTTCTCAAAAATGTTGCTTTATATAACTTGTGTATATTTAACATTTTCATGGGGTTTCCATAGAAATTGATTAAACAATTATAAAGCAACTTGTCGTTGTCAACAGCTTTTTTTGTATTATCCCTAATGATGACAAATCGTTCTTGATAATTTAAAAATTTTTTTAAAAATAATTATCGGGAAATTCTGAGAAGCAATATCGCTTTCACATTGTAGCCACATAATAGTCTGTAGTTTCACAAAACGCTCCTTTAATTTTTTTGAAGACTACGGTAACTCACGTTAGGTCAGCTGACTGAATTCTATTCTAGTCTAACTCAAATGAAATCTCTTCAGAGAGCAAAGCACAATCTTGAATCCACTGAGAATTGCAAGAGTGTTGCAAACAAGCAAAAGGAAGAAGATCAATGGTCATTTTAAGAATCCGGACTATCCGGACCGGTCTGACTGTGAACCCTATGAAAAATTCTTAGAAGTTATATTTGAATAGGATTTGAAGAAAAAATAGCAAATATAAAGATGTGAAAAATTAAAATCACCAAAGAAGTATGGAAATGTACTTGGCGGAAAATTTCACTTAAGGACTTTAACTTTTTTTTACCTGACGTTTGACTCTTTTTTTTTCTTGAGGCAAAAAAAAATATGTGAAAAATGATTTTTTTTATAATTCTGAATACAAAAATATGCGGAAACACATTATTGTTTTAAACAGCATAATTTACATACCGTATGCTCATCAATTAACATAGGCGAATTAGAAACTCGTTTTATCGAGGAGAGAGAAAGGGAGATCAATTACCACCATAAAAGAAAATGAACTAACCTGATGTAAGCTTTTCCAGATGATGGCGGAGATACGCAATCCATAAACTTGCTAAAACAGCTAACGCCACAACTCATTCGCATATTTGATTCGTTGCTGAAAATGAGAGGATTATGGTAGGTGCCCATATAAGGCCCTCAATGAAACGTTGCGATTGGAAAAAAATTGGTGATTTTATTATTTGTCAACTCGATTATATTTGGTCCAGTGCGGCAACTCTCGATAAAAATTGGGAGGTCGTGGTTAGCTCCGAAAAAAATAAACGACTAGATTATTGAGAGAAGTGATTGATGTTCGATTTCAGTTTCGCAGAATATTAAACAGAAACGAGATTATGCACTCTTCAATTTCAATTTATTGCATGTCTGATGATTTGCCAAATTCGAATGTGAAATGTGACGGGAAAGGGCAAAGATTGATAAAATGTGACAAAGAATCTCTAAAAAAAGCCAATGCATATTTGAGAGATAATAATTTTGAAGTCGAATTTTATAATTGTACAAGGATATTTTTTTTGAAGAAACGTGAAACTTTAGAAAAGTAATGTTTTAAAACTTAAAAAAAATTAGGTTTTTAATTTTGAATTGTTTTTCGATTTTACAGGAAATTTTCAAGACACATTTATCTTTGTGGTTTTATGAAATGAAAAAATTGAATGTTTGGATGTTTCTCATTTTAATACTGATATTATTATGTAATTATTGTTTTTCGAGTTCAGTGAATTCAGGTTTACAAACGGCCAACTTTTTCCAATTTTCGTATATTTTAGAGTCTCGAATATTAAATTTTCCAAAATGCCAATCGTATGTAATGCAAATAGAATTTCATTGAATTTTTCTAAATCGCATTTTCTACGTTTCTCTTCATTTAATTCAGCATTTTTTTGAGTCAAACTATCCTACTTAGCTCTAATACTATTTGCTGATATTTTCAAATTCAAATTCTTAATTTTAGCGTCTCTTTTTTTCGTTTTGAGTTTCATCCCTCGAAATGCAAAGCATATAAAATAAATATAAATTTCATAACGGAGAGAGTATATTTCGAAAAAATGCAAACAAATGGAAAGAATGATATATCTTCACATTGGAATTGTAATAATGGAGTACGAATTGAGCAGATGATAAGAATTGAAGGAATAAATTATTAGACATCGAGAACCTTCCAGATTGCGATGAAAAATTTGATTGTATTGATATAACCATAACAATAGTGACAATACCATGCAATGTGTCATTTTTGAAATGAAAAAATGGAAAATTTGGTTTTCTCATGGTCGCTTTGGATTTTCTCATTGCTTTTGAATGTCTAATATAAAAACAATCAGAAATACTTGTGAAGAATTGCAAAAAAAAAAAGTGATGAAGCTATTTTAGGATAAATTTTCAGCTCAATTTCGGAAATTTGTTAATGATTACAAGTTTGTTGTAATAGAAAAAAGTATACAAGATAGTAATATTTTTTGTTTTATTTGGTTATCGTTGAAAAGGGATTTTAAATACAAACTTTTAGACTTCAATTTGGTATTGTCCAGCCGAAATTCTAGATCCAAGATCTTTGCAAACGACCCAATCCTCTTGTGTACACCACTACGAATTTTTTCCCGTTATCTCAGTTCCCATTACGAAAAAGTTGGATGTGCAGAACCTTAATGAACATCTATAAATCTTTTCACAAATGAGAACAGCTGCCGACCAGTTGGGGAAAACGAAGAAAATTAAATTTATTCCATTTAGAAACGAAGAAAAAAGGGTCTCCGCAAAAATTGATTGCAACGTTTTTTGGGTGGGTGCTAGATAAACATTATTGCAAGGAAATGTTACAGAAATATGATATGGCTATTGACATTAAAAATATATAGGAATGTTCTTTTGGTATGCGTTTTGTGCTAATTTGCGAGGGGGGAAGGTGAGACGATGCAAAAAAAAACCACTTTTGTGTAACATCGACGTTGAAAACGTTCACGAAAATAGAGAACATCCAAAAAAAAACTATTATCGGAAAAGAAAAGAGGATTAAAATTTAAGTAGAAAATATTTTGAATTCCTTAACAGCTGATTCAGAACCATACGAATTGCTTCGGGAATAATTATTGGAAAACAAAATACATTTCGACACGTTTTCCGCTATTTTGAATTTTTCTGGATTAATTTTCGAAAAATTCTCTCCAAAATCTAATTTTGATGACTCTGTCTCTGCTCATTTAGGCAAACTGTTTTTCGGAATATGCACAACAATAAAATCCTACAAAGCTTTATTCGTTAACCACAGAATCAATTATAGCCTTGCGCAATAATTTTAATCAAAATATGAGTTCCAAGAATGAAAATGCAAAAGAAAAGAATGATATCAACAAGAAAATATTGAATGTTGAACATGGTGTTGGCGGTCAAGTCGTAGATTTCATGCAAATCGTAGCGAATGGTGAAATTAATCCATTTCGTGACGCGCTCCTCGCCAATGAATGGTCTCGTGGTGATCATTTTTGCAATACGCTTTGCTACTTTGACGTATTGCTCCTTGTCCAATAGAAGCTTCATCTTGCTAAGGAATGTCGTCTCTTCAATATCCTCGCGTCGAATCATCTTGAATAGTATTGGGTTGTGCAGAGGATCTTTGATAGAAAATGAGGGCGACTTACCAAGCCGTTACCACGCCTCTCAACGTTTTTGCCGTTTCGAAACTGATCGGTAAACACCGGCATTACGAGCATCGGCACTCCGCCCGTCGCACCTTCGAGCACGCTGTTCATCCCGCCATGTGTAACAAATAATCGTAAATTGGGGTGCTCTGAATCGTTTATGCTATTACACACCGCAGTCAATAAAAAAACAACGAACTCAAAACGTCGTTTTGCGGTACCCAGTGAAGCAAGTCGACGTTGGTCACATTTTGGAACAGTTGGGCCGTCGTGGTGTCAGCTGCAAAAAAACCCCCCATTAAGTCAGGAGAAAGCGAAGCGCCAGAAAAGTTTAAAGAAAAATTTGTTTGAAAATTACTCGTTGGAATTTTGATAATGAAATGATAGTCGGGAAGTCCTTGAACTGCAGTTAGAATTGATCTCTTTATTCTAATGGGTAAGTAATCAAACGGAGCGACAGTTCCGAACGAAATATACACCGATCCAAGGGCTCCTTTGTTGAAAATCTCATCAATTTTTGACTGAAATTACACTCGTTTTCATTTTTCAAATATGTCCATTTTACGTCAACACTCCCATTTCCGTGTCCTAGCGATCCAATGTACACGACTTTTGGTGAAATTGGTCTTGGTAGATCAAACATTTCATTAGTATTCACCAATACTATTGAACAATTTCTCATTAGGTCAATCGTTGAAGGAAAATTTGGATCAACTTTTTCGCGAAATATCTGAAATTTTCATCACTATTTCCATGCATTCTCATAGTTTATTTGAATGACCTCAACGATCCATTTATTAACTATATAATGCAACACAATTGATTGGAATCGCTTGTACGAATTAGTAAGTCGTTGCCAGAAGCTCATTCTATCATCCAGCGCGTTCTCTTCAATAGACGGCACATATGACGGAGGGTTGTGAATGCCTGAATAGCGTCCAATTAGCGCGAAGCTCAATCAACGTCGTCGGCGTTACCCAAATCCCAAACAATCTTATCCATTAGGGGCTCGGACGACAATAGAGCGTATTTGCGGATGCCAAGGGACCTGTAAGCTAGATTACATATCATTTCCATTACGCGGAAGGATATGTGATCTAACTCACCTAACTATTGCGATATCGCAGTAATCCACATCCTTGATGATGGCCAGATCGAAATTATAGTCCGTGATGTGCTTCATTCTTGGCAGCATGTCGACCATTGCTATAAAAAGTTGAAATTAACACATTGCTTATAGATTTGTAAGGCACTCACTTTTGCACATTGGTATCCACCATATATACTCCATATTCATCCGACCGAAGAATCCAACATCATTGGTATTTTCTAACCAATCTTGCCATGTTTCTCCAAGTGTCTCAAAGAAATTGCCTAAAATTTTAACCAATAAATGGAGGCTCAAAAATAAAACGCTCGACATACTAATATTTTTGAGTCTCCAGACTTTCGCTTGTTTTGCGCCATCGAATGTATCGAGCGATGGAATATAGGAAGGTATGAATAGGACCTGAATACACTGAGTAGAACGTTTGAATGTTTGGCAGTTTTGACGCGAAAGAGCCACCGCTTATTCAATTTGAGAAGATGGGAAAATGCTGCGCACGCGTATGCAATGGCCTAGGCGAATGAGTGAACTGAGACGGCGGCCGACAGCGTGCAGGGAGGCGGAGGGTTGGAAAGCCCCGTCGTCGTCGCCGTCTGCCGCCGGCAGATGTTGTGAAACCGTTAAACACTCGATGATGGACAATTGGCATTTGTGCGAGTCCCAGGGACAACGAGATTGTTGGAGGGTTATTGAGTGGTGGAAATCGCGCATTATCTGTATATAGAGATCGCAACCCTGTGTGTTCACGCCCCGCCGGGTTGAATCCTCACCATTTTCCGGACGACGGATATGGAAACCCCAGCCCTCGGGGGGCGTAAAACTAAAGAAAAGTATAGAAGAGCCATATACTCGTCAAACTGCGCTGGCGAAAGTATGAACTACTAGTCAGCAGAAAAGGCGGCGGCCTTGCGCAAACTAGAAACCACGCCCACCAATTTTGGCCGTGAAAAAGAAGAAAAAAAATGAGTTTCAGCAATAGTGAGAGAAAAGAGACACAGCGAATTCTCTCCCTTTCCTCCAGAATTTACATATATAGAAAAAAAATGCCTAACCGTATCGTGTCCGTCATTGTGCAGCACGTCAGCATATTTGCCGCATAATAATACATGACTCTGGCTGATTGATGGGCAATAGATGAGAATTTTTGCGCAGTAGCACACGTTCAGGAATATGGCAAGCAACACCACCAATCGATGCATTGTTCATTCAAATGCACAGATCGGCGGGTCCTTCTGATAAGAATGGCACAAGTTTGATGATAATGGGCGGCATCAATAGAGTAATGCGAACGCTCGTATCAATCAAAAATAATGTGATGTTTACATACATATACAATAAAGATGACGATCTAGTATTTTTCCCCAAAAGAAACGCCGTCGAGAACAATTCAAGAATATGTAAAGTCGTGTTTAAAACTGTAAAATCGTTTATGGTCTCCTTCAGTTTCACAAACATCTGGTGCAATAAACTAGTCGTACCATCTGCTAAGCTCAGCTGGACGAAACGAAAATATATAGGGCTACTGAGCACCTGCTCAACATTACAAACACACATACATCAAATGACAGCAAGAAATTTAGCAATTACCGACTGTTGCGTCAGAAATAATCATCTGGATTAAAAGACAGACGGCATAATTCCGATAAGTTTTGTGTAAGCAATCATTTAAATAATGGAGCATCTGTTTCGCCTTGTGACCTCTTATAGAAATGCCACAAATAATTTATTCAAATTTGGTGATTCACTGACTATTTTAATCCAGAGACCAACGTGACCAAATTTTCTCTTGCAAATCTCTCTATAAAAATTCCAAATTCACACAGCGGCTTTCAATTCTTATTTGAGCATCATTCAGAGAATTTAGGCTTTTGAAAGCAGAAATCGCGACATTATTGCTATTTTATTCATGCCGCAGCTCATTCATATTCATCATGCGCGGCGCATTCTTTATTGCGCTCATTGTGTGTGCGTGTGCTCAGCGCGCAACGTTTCAAAACACTCGACGTCGTAAATCCATGTTGCGGGTCGGCGAGAGCGAGAGGCAAGCACAAAGCCGAGAGTCATCTATTAATCATTCATACGCGCGCATTTGTATCCAAGGCAAAAATTTATTCTCAAAGTCGGCACGACGACGACTAACCGAATCGTGGCGTCTCCTCAATTTTCCCTTGAAAAGAGAAGGTCCATTAATTGTCGGAAGAAGGGGGGGGGGGCTCTAAACGACGTGCCATCCTGTGCACTGGCACAAGGGCGCGGCGGCCCTTTCCGAATGCTGTCGTTGACGCCGACGGCTTTGCATACGAAACGAGGCGAAAGTGCACTTTCTTGGCGGAAATGCGACTAAAAGTGCAGACGGAAATGTTGATTAGAAATACATGATCTAGAGATTATGAGGTCAATAAAGCAATACTTCAAAATGTATGTCGGCACTAAGATTGTGAAATTGTAGGCAATAAGTCACACAAAATATATCGAATGTAATATTTGAGTTCTTATCAACTGCTGATAACTGCCCAATAATTTTATACCTTTACGATGCATTAGAATGTCCAATATGATCGAATTGATTTCATACTTTGTAGCCTCAAAAACCAGGCATGGCTTACTCATTTTTTATTATTGCTCAAATCTTGATCCATTAATCCATCTTTCAATTTTTATAGCTTTCATATTCAGCAAATTTATGCGCTGGCAATAACATTCACGTTCCGTCCACGTCACTATTTTCTCGTCAAACGCGATTCAAAATTTATGTATATTCCAAAAGAACATTTTTTTAAATATTTCGAAACGTGTTCGCATGTCTGTTTATGTCATGCGAGTTCTCTCAATTCAATTTTCGAACGATGGAAAACGAATGATAAAATGAGGGAGAAAAAAAGTGAAATGCATTATCCGAGTACACCATCCCTCTTCCTGAACATTTCAAAAAGGTAATTCGATTTATTAGTAACCGCGTCGGCAATCGAATCTGCAATTTCGGTTTTGTGTAGCAACGTTGCACAAGTTTCGTTTATCGGGGGCAATAAATTAAACATGAGAAATGTAACAATTGAATTCCTAGAAAAGAAGAAGAAGAAAGAAAAAACCATAGGTTCTGAACTCGTAGAGATCAAAAAAATAGTGCAAACAATAAGGGTTTGGACGGGTCTACTTGAGCGTTCATTTTTGGTGTCTGTTGCGTTTTTCGAAAGACAAGAATACTGAAAATTTGAAAGGCGGACAAAAAATGAATGACTGTGTTGACACTGGGCGTAACATTCCGAATATTTTAAAACTAGTTGTCTAGAATAAATTACAAACATAATAAATAAAGCAAGATTTAAAAGGAAAAACAATTTTTTGTATGTACATAAATTACTCGCTGTCTATAAAGTAGCCATCGGCGAGAATCGAAGAGCTAATAAATGTGGAGCACAGGGAATGATCTGATTTGCATTCCATAAGTTCTGACGAGCGGCCAAAACAGGGCTGACCTCCGCCAGAAACAGGAGGACTCACACAAGCACGAATTCTGAAAATCATTAATCGTTTCCGTTTATTCATAGCGATATTACCTAGTTCGAGTACCAACACCACAGTTACCCATACAATTAGACCATTCGTTCCAAGCCGACCATTCACCATCGCTTTCTAAACGTTTATTCTTTTGTTTCTTTTAAAATGAGTTCCATGTCTCTTTCTATAGGTGTCTTTGAATTTTTTTTGGGTATACTGTAGTAAATTGCTATCTCGCCTTATGGACAGGAAACCGGAAGATATTTTATTTCCGGCAATTCATGCTCTTACTCATTCTGCTTTAAAGAAAAGAAAAAAAGTACATGCCGGATAGAGTTCAAAATAGGAAGAAGCATTCCGCAAAATAAATGATGCATGCAAGCCATTACCATAGTCGCATTCCGGTAGATCACACAATGTTGTTTGATGTGCCAATCCTTCGCAAACTTTTCCGCCCTTGGGTGCCGGCTCGCTGCAACTACGCTCGCGATGCTGAACGCCAAATCCGCATGAAGCAGTGCATGATGTCCATTCCGACCAGCTCGACCAGCCGCCATCGCGAGCTGAAATTTTGGGGGGTGCCGCTGGGGGAAAAATGACAAAATACGAAATTATTGGGATAGCGAAAGTGCAAAAATTGGAAAAAAACAACAACAACAAAGGTTCAAGCTCGTGCCAACATAACAAATACATATTTTCTGATGTTTACTTACAGTGGCATTTTTCTTGATCAAAACATGGTTGGAGTTCAAAGTCTGAGCCGGTGCAAGCCTTGCCGCCTTGGGATGGTCTTGGGTTAGCGCAAAATCTGCATCGATAAGATACTCTTTTTAAACTTATTTGACTCTATTGTACCGTGTTCTACTGCGATGGCCATTACGACAATAGTCGCTACATTCGCTCCATGCCGTCCATTCTGTCCATCCACCATCGACCTTATCAGTGCACACACTATCAACAATACATGGACGTTGATCAAATGAATATCCCGAGCAATATGCACCGCGATTCGAAGGGATTGGCTCGCTACACATTCGATTTCTTATTTGGTGGCCGTTATCACCGCAGTCTTTTGAGCATGTTGACCATTCCGACCATGATGACCATCCACCAGCCGATGGAACGCAAGACTATAAAGGCATGTCTTGATTTTCATAATTATCTTGTAATCATACCGCTGGAACGCATGGAATTTGCTCTAGAATTGGTCCTGAGCAGAATCCTTGAATCGCGGGGTCAGACACTTGACAGAATCTACGGCGAGTTGAAGTTAAAGAGAAGCATGAGCAAGCACTCCACGATGACCAGTCGGACCAAGTTGGAGCTAAAAAATTAACCTTTTTGTTAATTAAATTTTTATTATATTTTCTACCATCAAGAGAATTCATTGACGATACCGAATCGCATAATGGAAGATTTTTGCATTTCCTGCTTTCCGCGTAACTTGAACACTGAAAATTAGAAAAAAATCAACTTCAAAAAAGAAACAAGTTTTTTTTACCTCTCCTCCATTGAAAAGACAAAGCTTCTGTCTAGTTTGCACAGAGTCTTCGCCACACGACTTAGAGCATGGGCTCCAATCACTCCAGACAAATAATTCTGCAATGAAAATAACTTTGAATCGAACTTCTTGAGAATTAAATAATACCCAGGCAAGAACTCAGATTACATTCTTTTCGTTCAATTTGCTCTCCGCGTTTTCTTGTTGTAAATCCTGATCCGCAAGTAACACTGCATGAACTCCATTCCGACCATCCTTCCAAAGTTAATGTCGGTTTACCAAATGCCTAGACATTCTCCATATTACAGCATTTTTTCGAATTTCGCTCACTTTTCTTAAATCATTTGTAGTTACCAATTTCGGTTTTATGGACCCAAAAGTGTTTTTCTCTCGGAGACAAACAGTATCGCAAAATTCCTCCTCAGATTTGTCTGAAATTCGAAAAATTGCATTATTGAAACTCTTCGGTCTTACCTTTACAAGAAGGATCTGAATTACCGTCACATCTTGCGAATCGTTTTCTTGAATCGAATGATGAGCAAGATTCGCATGCTGACCATTCAGTCCACTCTAAAAAAGAATCAGCACATGGCCCATTGACACAACGCCGGGTCTGAGAAGATTCGGATTCAGAGCAATTCCCTAAATTATCCAATTCTGATGAAGAACATTATGAAGTATAATCACCTCTTCTACACGATCTCTCTCTAGTTTGAGTTCCTTCTCCACAAGATGCTGAGCATGTGGACCATTCACCCCACTGACCCCAAACAGAAATTGCCGATAGCGATGGGCATTGCTAAAAATGATTAAATATTTCCTGTCTTGCTATCAGTTCTCACTTGTCGATTACACGTTCTTGCTTGCTTATTCGCCGTTGGGCATAATTGACCATCGCATAATCTTGAATTTCAATCGTAATTCACTTATTTACGATGTTCATTCAATACCTTTCTCTAATTTGAAATCCGATACCGCATGAAACCGAGCATGGCAGCCAATCACCCCATGTTTGCGTAACGCATTTTTGAGTGTTGCATACATCTTTCTCCAAATCCTCTCCATCGCATTTGTCATCGAGACATTTCCTAAAGAAAAACGAAGGGAAAATGGAAGGGGTTCTTGCAATTTTAATGATTTACCGAATTCTGTATCTTCGCCCACCGTCGCAAGTTCTCGAGCAGGAGGACCATTCGTCCCAATTAGTCCAGCATCCTTCCTGAAAAAAAAACAAATATTTTGAAGTAAAATTATTAAAATCATTTTACATTGTCGCAGGGTCTTTTCTCGACAAGTTGATTAGACGGACAGTTTGTTGTCAGACATGGACGGAATCTTCGCTGAGTTCCAAGAGCACACTTAGCACTACATGGGCCCCATTCTTCCCAAGTTCCAAACTCTTGGCATTCTGGCAGAATCTCTTGGCATTTTCTCGTTTCCTCCGAGATTCCTTGACATTTTCTTTCAGAAGAACATCGACGCTTTCTAGTTTGTCTGCCGTCTGATCCGCATGTTGCGCTGCACTCAGACCAAGATGACCTGATAATAATATATTCGATGAGACGAATTGTCATAATTATACCATTCTTCCCATTGAACTGTGCTTCGTCCAACTAATCTTGGGCAATCATCTTCCTCGAGTACTAGAGCTTTGTCGTCACATGATAACGCCTAGAATATGTATTTGGCTAAAAATATTTTAATTGATTGATACCAAGCATTGTCCACCGACACAATACTGTCCCGCTCCACACGGTGTTCCATCCGGAAATTGTCCTTTATTTCTGATAAGTTCCGAGTCAATGAGATGACACCATACACGACATGGTTGAGTGGAATCTATAATCAGAGCGTTACGTGATTTCAGCGATAAATAAACGATACGCTCGAATCCTTCTCCAGTAAGCTGGTGATCTGGTTTGTTAGGATCATATTTGATCGATGTGCAGATCTTGTTGGCAAACTCCTCTCTTCCAAATCCTAGGCAATTGCTGCTCGTGGACCCGCAAACAATTCCTCGGATGTTTGACCCTTGACATGGGAGACCACCATTATTCGGGCTAAAATTTTAAAGAATGTTATGCGGTTCTAGACAAAATATAAATTACGCAGGGTTAACGCAATCCCGATTCTGAGCTTGGACAGTAATACTACCAGTAACTTGGCATTGCTGAATTGGGCAACCTTGTTGAGCGCCGCCCCATTCACTCCAGGCGCCATCAACAGGTCTTGGTGGTAATCCACCCATCCATGGTAAGCATTGTCCCTTGTGGCACCATTTGTTGTGACCACACCAACTTCCTTCCAAAGCCGGATGAGCAGTGGAAATGGTTGAGCCACTGTTACCGCACCAGAGAATGCGACAAATATCCTAAACGGGTGGTTCAGAATTTATGAGATTGTCGTTATGCTCTTACATCCATCACTCTTCCATTTGGAATCTCTACTTTGTAATCTCTGCCCCAGAAATAAGAGCACTGCTGATCCGCGGTAAACCTTTGTCCGGGAAGCCTAGTATCGCTAAGGTGATTAGTGGTGATTAAGCCTGGTGATGCGTCTCGTAGGCAATTTCCGCGACCAGACTCACTGAATTATAAATTATGTCGTGTGAATATGAAATTGATGAATTACTCAAGTTGAAGGAGAAATGCGTTGAACTCCCTAACAGAACATTCAGACCAAGTCGTTTTTCCTGCACCATTAACAGCTGACATTAAACAACAAGACCGGCTGCATTGATTTTGGACACCGTCGTGAACCATTCCCATACTAAAGTGGTGAGTTGTCAAAATAGGGTGGATAGTCGAAACTTACTTATGTCCCATCTCATGAGCAAGCACAAATGAGCGCCCAAGGTGAAGTCCTTCAACCAGAGAGCACGCAAAAAGTGGATCGCACATTCTCGCAACTGGGGCAACACCAGCCACCGAAGTTGTGGTATGATAAATATCGTATCTAAATTATGAATGAACATATTATTACGATAATATTTTATTTTGTGTACCCTGTGAGCAGAACACCATGATCCCAATGGTTCATGTCTGTGAGATCTGTTCCGGGATTCATATGCGCTTGATATCTGCAGAAAGCATCAAGGAGACTTTGCGCTTGTCCATTTTTATGAACTGATGTACTTAACGCACTCTGAATGCATGTTTTTCTTATTATCATCTCTCTCATTTAAGCCTACTGGCTGGGTTTTCCACATTTCATATCGGACAATCACAATGTCCAAATTTGGCGATAATGTATCTTGTTGGTAAAGAACATGAACATTATTAATAAGTGCTAAAGAAAATTCGAGAAGATGTTGCTCAGCGTCTTGAATGTACTCTCTAAATGTATACTTATTATTTTATAATACTATTCTTCGAAAAAACCGTTCGAAATGCTCAAAAAGCTTCGAATCCAAAAACAATCCAATCTCTAAAGTAATTGGATCCATATTGGGGAAAATGAATGGCGAGTCGAGTTGAGCTGACGATGGCACCGTATAGTTAAATTTGAGATGCGCTGGAATCGCTAAAACGTTTAGTTGATTGGTTCAGCAAAGCACAAATTAAAATTGCGAAAGCGATCTTTGTTTAGGATAAGCTTCAATACGTATTATCAAGTAAAGCATCTACATATGCCGAAAACCAAACAAATAGTAAAAATAGAACATGAATCTGCTTGAATCGCATCAAAACAGTTTGTTGGAACATTTTTCTAGAGATTTTTGTGTGCATAGTATTAACGTTTTTCATATTTAATATTATGAAATGTTCTCGTTAGTAAATTCCTAATAATGCAGAAAACCAAGCTTAGAATTATTGCTTTCAATCCATTTTCAACTCACTCGTCGCAGCGTCATCGATTGATTCGCTGGTATCACAAAACGAAGACTCTTGCGATTCCTCCTGCAGTTTCGCGATCTCCACCCTAATCCGACTTTCTGTTTCGGTGAGAAGCCCTGCAGCCCGTTTGTAAACCAGATGTTGCTCCCTCTATAAAAACGTGTTGCCCTTTTCATACAGGGATTTTTTTGCGGGGGATTAGAAAATGAAAAAGGCGATTAGCGGACCTGTAAGTGATGTACGCGCTTGGGAAGCGTTTGCAACACTAGAAAATGATCATCCATCACGATTGATCCCATTAATGCACCACAATCCGAAATTGCAGCCTTCATGTTGCCATGAGACTTGACCTCACCCTATATAATTGGAAATTGATTACTCATCAGAGTTTAAACCAAATAACGAACCTGATAGTGGCATTGTTCATAGTTCTTGAGGCCATCATACGTAGTGACGTTTTCGCCTTGTCGAATTACAGATATCTATAAAACGTGAGTCATTATTACAACAGTTTCTCTCAAAAAAAATAGTGAAAGCTTGGAAGTGAAAGTGTGCCGAAGGCAGAAGCGGAATAAAAAACTGATTAGCGTAAGGAACTGCGACTTACAATATGCGGGCTAACAATCCGGGAATTTTTTCTCAAGTGCAACCGATACGTATCATTGAACGCAACAAATTTCATTTTGAGAATCCCATTTTTGGTATTATAGCGGGTTGCCTTAATAAGGCTATACTCGGGAACCTAAAAAAATATCTTCATATAAAATGTACACCGAAGAAGCATACCTCGTGCTTGTTGGATACGCCAAAGACTTGCTTGAGTTCTTCCTCATTGAGATGATTGTGGATTGACTAAATAATATAGATCAGAAATCTACCTTCATAATGATTAATAGGAAACATAATCTATAAAACAAAAAATTCAAAATTATAATAAACAGGCAATTATTACTTATAATAATTTAAGTGTTCAAATTTCACATTAAGTATCTTAAATGATATTATAATCTCAATCAATAAATTATAAGAGAAATTTCCTTGATATTCTACTTTTTTATTGAAATAAATTACCAGATATCTAATTACTAAGATTATTATTAGAACTTGTCGATCATAAATTTAAACTGACTTTATTGGCTTGTTCACAATTTGAAAAAAAAATAGTCGATGACAGACGATTAAGTTTTTTTTCTCCGGTATCATTTATCCGAACCCTAGACCCTCATTATCCTTGATTAAATTCGTGATGGATTTGAAAGTGAAAATTGCGCAAACCTGCGTTGAACCGATAAGCGTTGAGAAGAATAATACGGCGGCAAATAATAGCGGTGGCATGTGCCGTTCGAAGCAGATCGCTCATATGCGGTGTGAGAATAATTACAACTTCAGTGTTAACTTCTTCAGCGTTTGCCTCCTCGTCGCCCCCTGGTCAATCGTCGTTGTCGTCTTTGCCGTCGCCGTTGTCGTCGTAGCCAGTTCGTCTTGCCAAAAGCAGTATCCTCTCTGCAATTCCTTGTTCCCTTAGATTTACTGTACAAATTCGAAAAATAAAACACAACGATATAGTTCAACGAATTTGGAGGGGATGGGGGGGGAGATATAGTGAAGGAAGGGAGAAAGCGCCGCCCAAACCAACACCAATTCATACTTGTAGCCGAACAACACCATTTCGTTTCGAGACACATTTACCACACACTTAACTTAATAACTGACTGAAATGCACGCGCAGTACTACTCACGAAACCAATACATACGTAACCGGTTCGGTTGCTACCCGGCCCACACACATACATACACACACCTCCGCTGAACACAATGAAGGTTTTGACTCTTGAAGTCGTTGAATATGAAAAGAGCAGCGTGATGGAGGAGCACAAACAGTATTGAATAGAGAAACAGAATAGTGGCAATGATCGATGAAGCTTTTACAACTTTTCTTATGGACGAGACGGCATTAAAAGAAACAAGTTTTTTCCTCGACTTTTTGTGTTGGAAGATGAAACTTCGGTAGCGAAAAAATAGAATTTTCTGTCGAGTAACTAAAATTTCGAAAGCAATCCTGATTTTCAGAAGGGAGTTCCAAAAAATCGCAAAATCTTTTCTTTTTTTTGAATCAAACATTTAAAAAATTAGAAATTGTTAGACGAAATTGTCTTTTAAACTGAAAAACAGACACGATAAACGCTAAGATGAAACGTTCAAAAATAGTGACGCCGTGGATATAGATAGTGATTTTCAAATTTCTGATGAATGCCACCTATCGTCCTTCTTTTTTTTCGCACAAAAAAATTCAGAGAGATATAATGCAACATTAATCCCACCCGATTCATCTTTTAAAAGGTGTTCCGTATGATTTTGCAATTCAATGGAAATATATAAGTGTCCTCTTCACATCACACATGTGATCGGCTATTCCGTTCGCTTCTACATCACAGAGAGACAAAAAAAAATCATTGGACGATGCGAGGAAACGGTGGGATTACGCAAGCATCAATCGTCAATTGTCCGTTCCGGAA
The DNA here is from genome assembly GCA_902829315.1 of Caenorhabditis bovis. NCBI lineage: Eukaryota > Metazoa > Nematoda > Chromadorea > Rhabditida > Rhabditidae > Caenorhabditis > Caenorhabditis bovis. Next base: position 2,674,699 of record CADEPM010000002.1, read on the forward strand.
TCGAATCGGACGCGCCTCATTATTTCAATTTTGAATGGAAAATGCAGAAAAAAATATTGTCGAGTACGAAAATGGCTATGCAAACACACATAATGCCATTCGAAAAAATTGATCATGCTAAACGAGATAGGTATTGCGTCAATCGGCAAAATTCAGACATGTAAGCGATAGGTTGTTAATTGAAACCCTCGACCGGTTTCAGTTTGCTGTATATGTATGTGTGTGTGTTTATTGAAAATGATTCACCATGTCATTATGAGGAGGGAAAAGAAAATGATTGGTGAAAGGCGATGGGGCTTGATATCATTGATAATATCCATAGTCATTTCCCTCAATGTTTCACATCAGCCCACTTTCAATTTCATTCAACATGTGTAATGAAGGAAAAACAAGCAGAACTCTTTTTTTGGAGGGGTGCCGACGTCGGCGCAAAGATTTGTTACAAAGTTAGATAATCTCAGATAATATATATCACACCCTAAAATGCCTATGTTGCGACGATAAGGAACGTCTCATCAAACATTTCGGGTTTGAAATTGTAATAGTCGGAACACGATATACATCGAATATTTGAAAATATCGAATTTGAAAAGTTTAAACTATTAGTACCAGTCATCAAAGCTCAAAATTTACGCTCCCTCAATGAATGGGAAAAATCTCTACAAAATTCTAAACGTTTCCAGATTACAATAGAACCTGAAAAAAATTACAACCACGGCTAGAAATTTGAAACAAATTGTAGCTTAGTCATCCCGTAATACGGAATTACCATTTTGGCTTCTAGTTTTTCATACTAATCATGTTAACCTATCAATCCCACATTTGTTAAACAATACAAGCACGCAGCTATAGGTAATTAAATATTAAGGTGCACTCTTTTTCCTAGGGCAGTGTTGGTGTTATCACTATATCTAGAAAATAAGAGCTAGAAATGAAAACATGTGATTATTAAAAAAAATTAGAGCAATTTTTGCTAATCATATTTAATTAAAACACGGTACACAGAAGGTCGACAACATCGTGCAACTAATGGCTGGGATTACGTATGGGATTTCAAAATGCGTGTATGTTTGACCGAATTAAAATGTGAATAGCTGGTGTAGTCATGTCAATGTGGTGTCAGAAGAGGTATTCATGGCGTCGAGTATATTTTCTGGGCGCAAAGTGAAGATTAGCCGAAAACCCCCCGCGGGCTGGAACCGGCCGTGCCGAAATGCAAACGTTTCGACTTGGGAGGCGTTGAGTGACCAGTCCGGCACGCCAACCGAAAGTCTCTGTCTGTGTCGCGTTTCGATTGAGTTTTCTGGTTACTCGCTCGCCTTCACGGACAACGACGACGTCGGCGACAGGCGGCCGATTTTCAAAAATGAAAGCGCGACACAATTTTCACCAGGCGCTTCAATTCGCCGTATTCAAATTGAATGACATACAATAATAAATAAACCAAAAATGACTTCATTGACAGTTTTTTTTTCAAAATTCCATTCTTAAAATCTGTTTTTGAATGATTAGATGACAATATTTAAATAACATTCTATCAAGGAAGGACTATCTAATTTACAAAAAAGTACATTTCCAGAGATTTGAAGATTTTTACCCTCCTACATATTATCGCTATGTGAAATGCGATTAGTTTTCAGTAGATTTCTTTGCAAAACCATTTGTCATTTATGATTCGCTTCTTACTAATCCACTACACCTTTTCTTTATGATGAAGATGCGGCATTACCATCACGACGATTGCCTTCCATATTTCAAGAAGAAATTTTTTTTGATCCAAAAGAGAAATTTTTTCGTCGATTCACTCATTCTATCATTTTAAAGGTACATTAGTATATATAATTAATCGGTTGACATTAATGGATATATTATTATCCAACTTTACTATTAATTCCCCGCATTTCCATTCAATATGCACATAACAACTCAAAAAAAAAAAAAACAACCGCGATTCTGAAAATTATTTGCTTGTTTGTGTATTTTACACATGTTATTAAGAATGGTTCAAAATTCATAAGAACAGGTGCTATGAATAATCAGATGTTGTCTCATTTTGAACTTTGATTTCGCTTCGTTTCATAATTTATAGTTAGGTAATAATATAAGCCATTAAAAAGTGAAAGTTGCAAAAAAAAACATAGGATAAAAGCAAAAGTGGTATAGGGAAAGCGCATCAACCGGTCATATGCCCGTAAATGACCATTCCATGCCATCCGTTAATAAAGGAACAGGAAAAAAAAAGAACACGTAGAAAATTATTATATATATTCGGCATTTTGTTTGACCATACTCATGATCACGTCGTCATACTGTGGAAATAGTTTCTGGCGTAAAAGCACAATAGCGGAAAACCTATCCAAATCGAAAGCAAAAGTGGTGTTTTGGGGGTTTTTATTGTCCAAATTGTGCTGAATTGAACATTGTAAATAGTTCGTCAGCTTGTACGGTTTTTCTCCTTCCATATCTCCAGAAAATGTAACAGTACGATCGTTAAAAAAACACACACAACTACAACAAAAATGAGAAATACGTTGAGGCGAATGGCCGATTGAAGACCAAAAACTGTGTGAGAAGCAAATTGAAAAAAATTGACATCCCACCCAAAAATTGGATAAAGTCTCTAGATAGATTATTGGCTTGAATTAGTTTTTGCAACTAAGCGTTATAGCGGAACTTGACAGCTTTAGATTAAAATTTTATAGTCTTTTTTCAAAAATTACCCCCTTTAAAAACTCTTAAATGTCCATGAAACGTCTAAAAAATTCCATTGTAATATTGCACTTTGATACACTAACAAAATTTGCACGTTGTAGGATTCTAGCTTCTCATAAATAATCCGATTATTTATGAAAGCTTTCTGGAATTTGTTAAGACGATGTATTGGACACTCGCTTCTCACCACACTTGCTACTTCCAACTATTTCGCTAAAGCTCATCGTGTTTCGCTGATTAAATTTTATTTTTTATTTATTAGGATGAGAAAAATCTTCGAACGTGTCGATAATTCCTCCAATAAAGCTAATTTTATAATTAGTTTGTAGAAGCAAGCTAATGCCGTTGAGTACTCGGCTTATTTTATTTTTTGACAAAACATTTAGTTCCATGTTTTGCAATTTCCTATGATTGAAGGATTATTAGAAAATAGAAATGAAAAGTAGGTGTAAGTCTTTATAAAAAGAATTGAAATTTAATTTATTATCTAATTAAATGATTCTCATCAATATCTTTTTTTTATTCTTATTGTGCCTACATAATAGGAAACTGAGTAAGAAAATGATAACATTCAATGCATTTTTTTCGAATTCCGAGAATAAAGAAAAACAATTTTTGTTATAAGAATGCGTACTCAGCATAAATTTTATTAGCGTATGCCTCATTTCCGATACGATTAATGCAGAACACTTAGGCTTATCTTTCATTAATTCAAAATTCCTATTTGTGATATTCAGACCTTTGTTTCAAATCTGCTATCTCAATCATGGTATATTTTTTAGGTTCATTACAAAACTTATCTTATCAGCACGCGTTGTACTATTCAATTGATTAGAAATCGAAACATTTTGAGATTTTGGATTCAACACCGTTCTTTGATTCCCAATTTGCAGAGCACAAGCTTGTTAATGGCTATATATTTGCCATGCGTGCATGGAACCTGAATGTTCTGTGAGAAACCGGTTATTTTGCCAGCGTTTTCTGCCATTCTTATATATGAGAACATCCCTGTCATTCAAATACAAGCACTCGACATTTTAAACAAATGTGAACAAAGTTCAAAGAGATGCTTCTCAGTTTCACTACTGAATATCCGTTTTTTTCGTCATTTTTGAGGAGGAAGAAAAAACGCGAAATTTATTGCTGAACTCTCAGCGGCGAGCAAGACATTTCTTATGCGCTGCATACATTCTGTTCTTTGTTATCAATTGAAAGTCAATAGACAAATGGCATTCGTAAATGTGGGATCACTGTGATCAGATCAACTTGACCGCATTTCTAACGAACTCCTCTATACAGCAGCACCACGTATTGATTGTTTTGCACTCTCCGCTATCTTCGATATATTTCTCTCTGTTCGTCCTCCGCCAACACCTTGCTATTTGTTGTACTTTTTCGTTTCCGCGTCTGGCGTCGATGTGTTGCATTTTATTTAAGAAGTTGCAAATTAATATTTTGTGAAAGTAAAACAATTATTCGAATTCATTCAACTGTAAAAATTTTGTTTCATATGGGTTTTTTACTAGATTTTTTCATTTAATGAAAAAGCGTTCGTGCACGAGAAAATTTTCAAATTCCAATTATTTTCGTTGCTCTTTGGCAAACAAAAAAAAAATAAATGAAAACGAAAAAAAAAAATAGAAGGAAAGCGATAAAATATTCAGCAAGGAACAATGAGCATTGCACAAATTATTTGGGCATACAACATTAGTGAGGACTTCATTTCCACTCAATTATTTATAATAATTTCATTCCAATTTTTAGGTAGATAAAGCTTTCCGAAACGATCATCTTTAATTAAGTCAGTACTTCATTATTCTTTCATAACTATACTCATGCAAAATACTGAGTTCAATTTTATGCTTTTATGGTTTTTGATTCTTCAAGTTTCGTTGTTCTATGAAAATGTTTCAATCTACATATTGAATTTCAAAAATAGGACACGTTTGAAATGCTTAAAACATTGAATATTCAAAATTGTTGCAATGCATTGCCATCACCCCCCCCCCTCTCAACCCCCTATTTACTATCGAGAGAGGGTGTACACGCACATATGCTGGGTGCACGTAGCAGGGTCACCACTAATACTCAAATAATGTATTTTCGCATTTCTGAAATTGAATATCATTTATTTAAACAAAACTTCGAGAAAACAGGAAAAATGTATATTGTTTATCTACTCTTTTCTTTCATTTTTTCCTATTGAAATTAGAAAATGCATTCATTATTTTTGTCAATTTTATCGAATCAAATCTAGCACGATCTGAATCAATGTTACAGTAGACAAAAAATATCATGAATGATCATTTGACAAACTTTTCTGTTTTTTTTTTTTTGTCGTGACATTGTAAAAATAAATATGTTCTTTGGTTTTGCATAATCCATTTCAACCAACGATTAAAATGAAGACCTTGGTTTTCAAAATGTTTGCTGGTTCTTTGCAGTCTTGAGAATGGCTAATTCTTGTTCGCAGAGTTCACTTTCCTCTCATTCTATATTGTTTGATTTAATGCTTGTATCGCAATGAAATGGGCGCAGAAATCAAATGATCATTGAACTTTCTCTTTTTCCTGTGCCCAGATGAATCGAAGATCGTGCGTATTTCCATAATTCATGGTTCATCCTAATCTAAACAGCCGACATAATATCAGAAAATACGCAATAATCCTTGAAGTACATTTCTGCTTAATCATTAGCATTCATTTGAAAAAATTCTATCGATTATGTTTAAATATTCAATGATCATATTCGGACATATTTCCTTTTGTCAATAAGACTTGACTCAAAACATAAATCAAAGTAAATGAACCGGCAAACCTCGTGTGAACACAATATCGTTTTAAGAATTTATCAGGACGTAATTTTGAACTGAACTGTGATTCACTTTTTTATTTGGAATAAATTCCTAGCGCTTAATACATCAAATAATGTAAATAATTATTTACCCAACTCTTTTTTCACAATGATGTACTTTGGTTTACAAGAACATTGATCGTTATCTCTAATGCTTTCAAAACGCCACACGTTTTCTTTTTGCAACCCTATAATCTTCTCAAGTTCGGCACATGTCGAATTTCGCGCGATCTCCGATTTAGCATAACAAGTTGTATGAATCGGTACCTATTTATGAATCGGCATACGAGATTTGTCGGGCCACTACCGTTGCCGCTGCAATGAATGTCTATTGATCGCTATCTCACCATTGTTTTCAAATCACTTCTCTCAACGCTTTTTTATGTGGCACGTTAAAACGAGTTAATCGTGTTGCGGTTATTGTTGTGTTGTTATCATTTAAAAACCGTCGTTGATTTGGATTCATAGTTTTTCAATTTTTGAATTTTAGTTTTGTATTCTTCTAGATTTTCCGTCATTTAATTAAATACAATAGGTAATTTAGTCTTTATCAGTCTATGGCGAACAGAGGATATTTAAAAATTTGGCTTTTTGAACTTTTTTTTTAGAGACAACACTGTAGTTGTCAAAAAATTTGACGAATTTTGAAAATTTTACTATTTCGAAAATCACAAATTTTTTTTTTCAAATTTTCCAAACGCTGCTATCTATTTGCCCAAAATAGTTTGTTATCAATTTCATGTTGGGTAAAATTAGAGAACTTTTTGTTTACCTATCTATTAGCGAGTTATATGATATTATTGCAGTCTCTTGATTTATTTTGAAGTTCTTGCTTTGATGTCATACTAATATTGGTTCATATTGTTTTTGATATGCACGATTATTTCGTATTTACTGAAAATATTCAATTTTTTTTTCAGAATGGTCACCATTGGTGAGCCAATGTCTGCAACACCATACGAAAAAACACGTTGCAAACCTCTTATAAAGCCATTCGAAACAGGTATTTAAATGTTTTGCAATATCAGATGCTGATTAAATTTGACGTAAGAAGGTTAACGAATTATTTGAAATACTCCACAAACTTGTTGTTTCTCGAAAATTCCTTATACGTCATTATTTATATATCCAATAGTAGTATGAAATAACATTTTGAAAAATTCAAAATTGCAAAAAGCGCAAATCCTTGTTTTGCCAGCAATTCAGAAACTTCTTTATTTAAAATTATTGAATTTGGATGGTACTTCATAACAGCGCAGTAAAATTTTTTAAAAACTACATTGAATTTTTTTTTCACTGCATCGCCCTCTTATCTTTTTTGCTTATTCTATATAACGTCAGCAGACAAAAAGTTGTTGTTGAATATTCAGAAAAAAAATTAATATTTATTTTGAAATTTAAGGTGATTTATGCTGCGTTTGCGGTGATGTTGCTTCCGGTATCCATTATTCTGTCCCGGCATGCAATGGATGTAAAACATTTTTTAGACGTGTGGTTTTAGAGGTTGAATAGTATAATTTTAATCGAAATTTCAAATAATCAAATTTCAGAATCGCACATATTCATGTAAAAATAACGGAGATTGCATAATTGATAAATCTATGAGATGTTCATGCAGGCATTGCAGATATAAAAAATGCATACTTGTTGGAATGGATAGAGCTGGTACGTCGATTTTCAATAGAATTCGAAATTGACGGAAAAGTTAAAAGTTGAAGGTTATTTACAAAAACTATTTCAAAGTTCAGTGTGACTATGTAAGTTAAAAACTATTTTAAAACGAAAAAAAACTAGAATTAATAAAATATTCAAAATCTTTCATTTTCCGTGAAAATAGGTAAATTAGAATTATTATTAGCACAACACTCGTATATTTTATTTAAAAAACCTGCAACAATGATTTTAACAGTCTCACATCTTCTAGTGATTATAGTGAGCTAATATCATTTAAATGTGACTTGTTTTATATCATATCTCATTCAGAATTGAGTATGGAACGACGACGGAAACGGAAAAAGTTGAATGGGCTTGATGATGATGATATTAAGGAAATCGAAGTAAAGGACCCACTCATTGACTTGTTATTAGAAAAGGAAAATAGGTTTGGTTGAGGAAACTTTATAAAAATAAAATTGATATGCATAAGTTTAGGTTTCAAATGTTACTGGTTTCTGCTGAAATGCAAATACACACCACATTACACGAAGCGTTAAACAATGGCCATCGAGAATTTGACGTGGTATATACAAAAGTAAAATAAGATCAATTCTTTCAATTTTGTAATTTCAGTTTTTTCAGCACACTCGAAAAATGGATTCAAAGTATCCGACGAACTTTTCTTTTTGGAGAGCGAAGATTTTGAGTGTGATTGCGGAATGGGCCAAGTCTTTCGAGGTAAGTGATTTTTTAAACATTTGACAGCAAATATCTTTGCGCAAATCGTAAAATTGAATTTATTTAAAATCTCATTAGTTTCTGGTCTTTTTTCAATTGACGCTTTTGATATCTTTTTACATTTGATCCTTATTAAATCAAATTTTTTTTATCAAATTTAATTAGATCAATTTAATTAGTCAGGTTCAACGCGGCACTGAATTGCCAATTTATAGGTATTTTCTCGTCTTGGACAGGAGGATCAGAAGCGATTATTCATCCATACTGCTTTTTCGAATCTTGTTCTGGCTGAAGCATTTCATACCCCCGAGAATTTCACCGACCGAGTTGTATTTCCCGATGGATTATCAGGGTAAGAATTGATTTAATCAAATCATCTCGACACTGCGAATAGTATTAGCGGCTTACTCAATTTTCGCATATTAGGATTATTCATTTTAATCAAGTGCCAACTCGGATATTATTGGAAGCATTGCAATTTTTTTCAGGTTCCGAAGTGTCGCTCAAACCGTGGCAAGCGACGCGGTTTCGAATCGAACGTTTGGCCTCACCCCAACCGTCGTTGCAGTCATCAACGATGTGCTGGTGCCAATTCGGAAGATGCGCCTCAACAAAATTGAATTCGTCCTTCTACAAGCCATTATTTTCTACGATCCAGGTTAATAATGGGGCAAAGAAAAAACCAATTGAGAAGCGATGCTCCCATCACCGGTTGTAAACCAATTTTGCGAAATGAGAAAACATGGATTATTGATGGGGGGAAGGGGGGGGGTCGGATCTCAAATTTGAGAAGGGCCAAAAATAAATGATAATGAGAGTTTTGGATAAAAGAAACGATAAAATGAATAGGTAAATCTTTAGCAAAATTTTTTTAATCAAAAAAGATTCTTAAAAATTACGTAAGAAGCATACTCGAAAAATGTTTTCAAGACTCAAAATTTTAAATTTAACAGATTTTTTCAGATCTCTTTTTAGATTTTCCTCAAAAAGTTTAATATTACTATTTCCATTTGAATTCCAAAAATATCTCAGTTTTTTTTGTTTAAAACGCCCGGTCTCAAATACTAAACGCTCTACTGAAAATATATTGATTCCAGATTGTTTGTCGCTGACGAACCACGCAGCACAACTGATTGGTGCCAAACGTCGTCGTCTATTGAATTCTCTTCAATGTTATTTACGCAATCATCTCAAGGATCCTATTGAAGTGGCGACACGGTTCGCTGAAATTTTATTGCGAATTTGTAATGTCCAGGTTTGTTTTTATTTCCATTATTATACACCTTGCTCGATTTTTTTGTTTTTGGGAATTGAAATGAGAATTTATAATAATTTTATTTAAAATTTCGATAATTCTTATTATTTTTCAGAAAGTTGCTGCATACAAGCGTGAAACCCTTTGTACCATTGAAACCTTCGAACTCATGCAGCCTCATCCATTCACAATGGAGATTTCCAGGAATTACCCAGATCTATCTTATTTTTAAATATTGTACACTTTACACTCTGTTAATATACCTCAAAATCATGGTTACCATTAATATTCAGCTAGAATTAGCAAATTTTCGATCTGATTTATTTAAGCATAGAAAGCCAGGTTCTTGCCATAAAAATGTTAATAACTCTTTTTTGAACCTTTTTTGTTGTTACCAAATTTGACTGAATGCAAACAATCAAATTTACTATAAAATTTCTTTACGGGAACATTCGTTATAGTGACGATATTTGTCTTCTATTGTTAATTTCGGGTACTTGTTTTATATTTTATAGTTCTTCCAATATTCAAGGATCTCTTTGTGAAAAAAAAATCAATTGCTTCAATCAATTTATTTCTTGCATATTTTATGACATTTTCAAGTCGTTTCTGATGTCTTTGCGACGAATGTTTTACTCAATTATATATTTTCTTGTGATAAATCGTTTTGCGTAATTCGCTTCTAATTGAATCGACCGGAAACGAGAAGGGAAACATACGTTTGTTTCGCACGCCCGAAATTAAATTCAATTCTTTCTCGTTACCGTATCCTCGAAATTGTGGGGCGGAGAATGTGACGTACGGCGGCATATTCGTGTTCTGACAATGCACGAAATGGGCGTGGCTTCCGGTCGAAGGTGCCGAGCCGCGCGAATCGAAATTCATTTTATACAAACCAGCTTGTGCCAACATGAATCGGAGTATTTTCTTTGGTAAGCTCACAGCTTCATTGTTCACCAAGCTTTTGGTTATGCTTTTAGTTGTGCTTTTCTTCGCATTCATCGTCAGCGTTGAATCCCTTTGCGGTGCTCTTTTCCGTTCAGGACGGAGTTTGGTTCGCGTCGGAAATATCGAGTCAATCGAAGAAATTCCAAAACGATCAGTGGTCAGTTAATTCATTCATAGCTCGAATCCCAGATCTTCCTATTCTTGTTTTTTTGTTCAGGAAGTGCAAGAGTTTGTACCAATTGCTTCTTCTAGTAAAGAAGAAAGTCGATCGGAATCTATACCATTTGCTGGACCACGATTCTGGTTCTAGAAGACCCTTGAATTGTGAATTGTATTTAAAAAAAAGCTCCTTCTGTTTGGCAAGAGATCAACAACGCGTGATTTAAATGAGACTTTTTGGTATTTGGCGCAAACCGAATAAACTGTATCATTTTAATAATTTTTTTTGAGTGTTTCTGTGTTATAAATTTCCAGAGAATTCCGAGAAATTGTGTCATTTCTGCAATATTTTGAAAATTGAAAAAAAAAAAAATATAACATGACTTACGTGGAAGATTGAAGGTACATCTTGAAAGACAATCGTGAAATTTTAGAAAAAAAAGAAACAATATCATGGTTCTAATGCAAACTCCTTATTTTTCTCTGCGGTTAATTAATTCATTGGCTATTTTTAAGCGATGTCGGCAAAAAGAGAAGCTTCTCAACATTAACTGTTTACAAATTTTTTTTTTCACGATCCTGTTAGCCATTTTCGGAAAAGCATGATATAAAAGAATTTCAAGAAAATAAATATTACAGTTGTTAATGCTAAGCTTATTCCGTCTGTTCAGCGGCCCAAAGTAGCAGACTATTTCGATCATAGGGTTCAACTTTTAAGATATTTTCTGATTTAATTCATTTCGAAAATTTGAACCTTCGTCTTTTAGAATAATTATTAATGTGTGCCAAATCTGCGATTACGCAGAAAGCAAACGGTCGCGGGGTCCCCTGGGGATCTTGAAGGGGGAAAGGTCATTTACCCCTAAAATGGAATAGAAAAATTTATTCTTAAAGACAAGTTACAATGAAATTAAGAACTGCTGTCGTTGAATTACTTGGGCATCGGAGCCGGTGGCGGCTTCTCCTTGGTCTCGGAGCGAGGGCGAAACGAAAATGACGACATTGTGAGAATACTGAAGAATGACACCTGGAATTTTGTCCACCTTTTATGCCACAAAATTCAATAATCGAATGATCGCATCAAATATAATCAAATTACTCGATTATGTTTGGAAGAAAAAAAACCATTTAAGTCATCACTCAGCAGAAAAGTTTTCTATTTTTGATATAATTAAGCAAATTGCACAAAAAATTTGGAACGCTTCACGAATTTGCGTGTCATCCTTGCGCAGGGGCCATGCTAATCTTCTCTGTATTGTTCCAATTTTAGTATATGTTCTCGGAAGAACGAATGCATTCAAATGCGCGCGGTTTATATACCCCCTATTCTCAATGTACGGACATCTACGCGGGCCACGGCACCGTCTATCCATGGCACATGGCAAGAGAGTGTGCGATAAGTGAGAAAGTAAACGTCGAAGATATCCATGGTAACTAATATTTCTTTCTAATTTGCTACAAAACCAATCTAATAAGACAAGAACATATTTTTAAAAACACTTTTTGGAAAATTAAATCACAAACAATTTTAAATAAATAATTTAAAAAAATATAAATTTTATGAGATTCGGAACAAACCAATTTTCAAACTGTTTGCCTGACATAAACTTTATACAAACAAATTCCGAAAAAATAATAAAATTCAATGTGTATTTTACAAAAAACTCAATAAATCAATTTTAGTTAAAATACATATTCTTTGCGCGCTTTCAAATCTCAATATCATTGTTTGTTAAGTTGAATCCGATTAATTTTTGGGTAGGAACAGTTCTTCCATTTAATTTAGGTGGAACACAGTGAAGTTTGACAGCCAATCCAAAAATCTACAATTATTTTTTGCTAGTAGATATATAGTCGGCGTCCGGCGACTGCTGTATGCGGGTAGATTTACGAAGATGCTTATTTCTCTTGGTCACGAACGAACTAACTGGTTGCTTCACATTTTATGGGTCGGCTCGATAATTTTCAAATCGAACGACGTCAGAAATTTCAAGAAATGTCAGACTCATCAAGAAAAAATAAATGATTCACGTGAAAACAGCAAAATAAGCGTTCACACGTGGCGAGACCTTTTCAAGGCGCATGCGTATAAATCTTTATTACTACTGATTGTAATACAAATTTGGCTTTCAACTTATCGTTTTGATAATATAGAAAATATTGAAAACTATCACAGTTCTAGGTTGTATTTCATTGTTATCGACTATATAGATATATTATTGAAAAAACTTATTTTGCTTGAAGAAGGCAAGAAAATTAACTCTGGATTCCAGTTCAATTTCAGAAAATCGTTAAAATTTTTCAATTGCTGCTTGAAGCAACATAAACATGTTTTGCCGAACCTTGTAAACAAAATATGGTTTTTAGTTATTGTTGTTGTGGCGAAGTTCCTATTTCTTCGGTTTTTTTTTAGATTTCTTGTTGATGATGGCATCCCACCGCCTTCATTATCATCCATCCCTTTATTCTGGCGAACTTGTAAAAGTGCTTTTTTCATGTTTCCATTCCTTCTCTTCAAAAAAATGTGTTAGCTACGCTTTCACTAGCGTTGCGGCGTGCGGGCCCCAGTCAGCAAAAAAAAAGAAGAATGAATGAATGAACGGAGTGAGTGAGCGCGGAACGCGAGGGCCTCAATGGCAGCGGCGACGAACGTGCGTGTGCCGGCCGGTGTCTCGGCGTTCGTGTAACGCGGCGTCAAGCGCCGATTGTGGAGGCCGGTGGTGGGACGTTTTCCGCGCCTGCGCCCACTCGCTTAGTCTCCTCCTCTCGTTCGTGTGTTCCTTATCGTGAACGGCTGGCTAGTGAGTTTACTCGGTGACCGACTGACCGTCATTCCATTTCTCGCGCCCCGCAATTTTGTTTGACATTATTTCGAAGTCACATTGATGCTGCTAGTTTTAGATACAATTATAGTTACAAGTTCCCTTTTTTGGGAAGAGCGTTTCCGAAAATCAGCAGCAGCAAAGTGAAATCAACAATTATGCGTAGTTTCGAATTAGAGCACTGAAATTGGAAAACGACTAATATAGCAATATTTTTCTAGTAATTTCTAGTGACTTTCAAAATTTTCAATATGGGGTCAAATTTTTTATTCAATTTTTGAAAATAAAAATATTACTAGAACACCCTTGGATAAGGCTTGAAATTCTATAACTTCTTAAAAACATCAATGGAATAGTTCGATAATTAATCACCGGTTAATATTTTGGTTCATTTTTACTAAATTGAGATAAGAGGATCGTACCAATTCGTACAAGCCGGAGTCTGCTGACAATAGTACAATAGAGGTTTTAATTTTTGATGATAACGTTTGCTGACTGTTTATCTCATAAAGTGTTTTACATTTTGAAGAAACAAGGGAAAATTGAGAAAATATTTTTTTTTTGGAGGCCTAGTGAAACAAAAAAAACATAATCGGGAAGAAAGCTTGAGTTTGCATTTAAAAAAACGAAGACACTTAATTGGATACATTTTTGTTAAAAAATCATTTTAATTCAATCATCAGCGAATTTCTTCTTGAAAAAAAAATAAAAGTTAGGTATAATTTAGTCAATTCAAAAAGAATTGAATATTTTACGATTTAAATAATCTTCGACTGATGAATCTACTAAAATTTTGATCTACTTAGAAATGTCGAAAACTAAATTTTCCGAAACATTTTATTTTGGCTCCCAAAACTTACAATTTGAAATATGATCAATTTGAAAATTTGAATGCAATTACTTTTTTATTTAATCGGTACTCATATCAGTTAGTTGGCTTATATTGTCTGTAATTTTTTGTAGTATTACTGTATCAAAATGGCGGAAAACTCTATAAAAGTGTAATTACATATTTTCACGGGATATTCTTGAGCTATTCTTGGGATAAATTATTATTTTTCGTAAAAAAATAATTATATATTTGCTGATCTCATTGATTTTCAACTCCCCCCCCCTGTCTTATTTTCTTCTTACTCTTCACACTAGTTGCTTAATAATCATTTACTCAAGCTGAGAATTTCCATTCCCAACAATCCCACTTTACTCATGAAGACAACAACTATTTTAATAAGTGTGCTAATTAAGCTCTTGTAGTGAAACTTCTTTCTCTCTTTCACGTTGCGGCATTCTATTTCATTGATATCATCGTTGGGGCCACATTCCTTCCAGAGCATTCTTTCGTCTCGCTTTCATTTTTCACAACGTCGAACACGGAGCCGCGAAGCTGGCACAACCTGATACTGGAACGCCCGAACGAACTCTTCCGCGAGCCGTCGGTTGAAAAGTGCACACGCAAGTGTTCAGCGCCGAATGAGAGCGCAGACAATTGTCCGGTGGGGGAGCGCCGCCGCAGGGGCCATTGGCGCTGCCGGGCATCGATGCGCGCGTTGAGCATGCGTTCTGCTGCTGCTTGGTGTGTATGAGTTTGTATGAGTGTGTCTGTGTTAGTGAGTGTGTATGCTATGTGTGTGTGTGTTCGATTAAAAAAAAGAGTGAAGAGTGAAGATGAAAAAGAAGAAGAAGAAAAAGAGTGCAAGCGAACTTGTTCGGGCCGTGCCAGTCAGAGGGAACACTGCAGCGCCTCAACGCGAGCGGCGCCCGAATGCGGGTCAGCGGCCGTCGGCGACGAACACCTGCGCGCATAGAGTATAGGAGACGAAGAGGCGCAGCGCGCCAAAATAGTTTTCACTAAACCGTCTCCCGTTCCGCAATACAGGACGAGCTCGACGTCCACTTTCGTTTTTTTTTTAGTGGACAAGAGGTGAACACCGTTCGCTTTCACTGCATTCGACGCGACGTGTGGTCACTCGCGCTTTCACCTCGTTCTTTCGCAATTGTCAACCCATATTTTTTCCCTTTTTTTATTTACAGACGAGTAAATGCAAAATTATCCAAGCTAACGATAAACGATCAGAGAATTACAATATTTAATGTGGAAAACACTATGAAATAATGTCTTATTTTTTGAAATATTAGCAAAATCCAATACAATGCGAAACATCGGACTTGATCACGCTTCTCTCTCATTCTCACTCCTGCCCGATCTCTCCCAATTTATTAATAGGACCTTCGATATTTCAGCGAATTTTCGGATTCGCTCAAACGCGGGTTTTTACTCCACATCCCAGTTGCCAGACGTGGCGGATGCGTAACTTGTCGTCACGGTTACATTGGTAAGCGTTTTCATATATATTTTTGAAGTCGCTGAAATTATGCATTTTCAGAGTTTTGCGTTTCGGTTGAAGGCTAAAACTATGTTCGGGCTTCCTTGGGTTGTGTGAGGTGCAATTTTCCATTTTCAATTACAGATTTCAAATTGATTTCGCCGATTTTCAGAGGCATTCCACGTATGACCGATTCGATGGAGGTTCAGCTACGGGCTGCGATGTCTAGGGAACCCCACACTGGCATACTGAACCATCGCAGTCAAATTGTACGGAGGACTTGCGATAATAACAGTTAATCAATAAAAAAAATTTTCTTCGGAATCTGCGTTGTTTATGTTTGTGTGAAAAAATTTAAGGTAAACAAAACAAAAGCAATTGAATCAATATGTGCAGTCGAACCAATCGCGCGAAAGTGATCGTGGGTATCCTTTGAAAACCTCCATTGTTTCACTACCAACAGCCCAGTATTTATCTCTCCAGAAAACAAATGATGATTTTTTGTCAAATCGGAACGCCGCATCGAGCTCTCTTGGGTAATCCTAAAATAAGAGAAGGATTAATGATTGTGTGTTATGTCGACAACTTTTGTGAAAGCTGATCGAATACGGCGTGGCCAAAAATGGCGAATGTCGTCGCGCGAAAATCGCCAAAAGAACCCTTCTGAAAATTCCAGCATCATTTTGGAAATTTTGTAGTTGCGTTTCGCCTTTTCCTACTCTATTTATAGAACGGTAACAATTTGACGTTGTTCTTTTTTTTATAAAAGTTTCCAAATTGAACAAAAAAAATTGAAACTGGTTTTCACACAATATTTTGATTGGAATCGGAAAGTTGACGAATTCTATATGAACAACTTTCATCACCAACTTTCTCCGGAAACCACCGTCTTCAGTTAAGCGCTGCCTCCTGTTCACGATTAATATTAAAAACAACAATTTTTTTCAATAGCCTCCTTCCAATATTAATATATTTTTTGTGTAAACCGATCACTCTCGTCGATTATATTTGCAATAAATCGCTTTGCGAACCTTCCCAAAAAAAATATTTTTTAAACCCACTTTTGAAGAAAAATGGTTTTCCATCGTTCCTATATAAAGCGGCTCCAAGCGTATCCGGCAGCGAATTCAATCCATCCCTAATCTTCTTCGGATAATTAGGAACTGAATTTCCGTGTCTGTTGAGCACCCAATATTCATTTCCCTAGAGTTTGAAGATTTCTTATTCAGTATACAAAATATTGAATGCCTTGAATACATAAATATTCCCGTTTTTGTCAGTTGTTGCAGCATCAATAGGTCCCTCAAAAGGAAATAGTTCGAGAATAATTTTAGGGTTTTGAACTTTTCCACTTGGGAGCATTTCAAATACTACATTTTCTGGAAAATATTGAGTATTCTCTGTGAAAAAATAATTCAAAAAAAATTTACTTCTAAATGCAAGAATTGTTCCATTTTTCAACCTTGTAATCGCATCCAAATAAGGGTTTTCGCATATTTCTTTTCTCCACTGTTTTTCATTCACTTCGAACTTCTTACCAATATCATTCTTTCCATACAATTGTTTGATAGCTAATATATCGTCTAAAATTTGTTCAATATTTATAGAGTGGTTGTAAATTTTTGGTTTCAATTACCAAAATGCAAATGCAATTTCGCTCCAGTATATTGCTTGTAAAAAGGGGCCATAATGGCTAGATAATTGGATGAATGTTTCAAGCCTAAGGCGTGCCCAATTTCATGAACAGCAACAGCATACAAGTCAACTCCCTCTGACAAAAACAGCATTATTGATGGATTTCATTTTTTTTTTAGAGTAATAGGTCATACTTGATTTGTCAGCGCTCCAATATTCATCTTCGTCAAAATGAATATCACCGCCATATCTAGGGAAAAATGCGTGAGCTAAAATGTTACCTGTAAGTTTTTATCAACTAAATATTGGTTTTTATTTTTTTTTTAATTTCAGTCACAGAATTCAATTCCAAAAATCTTACCGTTCCCATCAAAAGGCTCACCATCGTCATGATTTTTACTAGCAAATATAATATCAATATTCGCATCCTTCATTGAATTATCAAGACGAACAAACCGAAGCTGTGTGTGTTCTTCCCATGTCTATAATGAATAAAATTACGTGAAATGTCATTATGTCAAAAAGTGACATTTTCTTCAATCTAGTTTCTCTGTTTAACACTTTTTTTCAGAAGTCAATCATTTCTAAAAATTTATTAAGAACTCGAGTTGGGCTCATCGATCCCAGTAGCCTTGTTCTTTATAGCATAAAACGGCGAAAAATTCAAATATTCAAAATTTATTTTCCTAACACCGACAATTATTAATAATTTTCGATTATTTACATTTCAATTAAAATTCATAAAAATTTTCAAAATCTCTACATAATCTAATTAAATAAGCTCTGATTGCTTTTTACTGATGTTAACCAAAAAAATTGAAATTTTGAAAATGGGCGCGAAATTCGAAAAAAATCACGATTAAATCTCAATAGGAAATTTATTTTTCCTTATGTCACAATAAATTTTAAAATATGCGAATCCTAACACAATTTTTAATTAGTTTCACTTCTCACAAAAGTCATTAATTTTTCATTTACCATTGGAAAAGTTTGGAATATTTCAAAAGATGTTTCTAAAACGAACTTTGGTTCATTCATGGCTTTTAAAAATGTAATTCTACTACTCATGAAATTCAATACACACATTTCTATGGTTAATGAAAAGTTCGATCAAGTGATATGTACGAATGAATTAACGCCCATTCACTCCTATCGTCAATAGATTCAATCAAGATATAAATAATGAGTCCTAAACATTACTGAAACGTGACTCGCTCAATATTTACACCATGTGACATTTTGTTCCTCAACTGCCATCCAATCCCCCATTTTCTTGACTTGACACAAACCAAACAAGATGAATGTGCATATATGTTTCATATATATATATATGTTCCAAAAAAATTGATTTATTTCTTTGAATGTTTGTTCATAATCGCGCGACACGCGTAATCGGCTCCCTTCCCCGCACATCACAGTTTTGTGCAAATAAAATGACATACCGCAAACGCCTTAGAAAAGACGGCGCGTTGTTGGCTCAAACTCATCCTTTCGCTTGGCTTTTTCAATTTATAAGTGACTATATTAGTTCCCCAATAAGAACCTACAAAACTTTCATTATCCTTATTTGGCTAATATTATCTATAGGCAACCCTCGATTGAATATCGTTTGACTCGCGAACAATCGGCGCAATCGCGACCCTATAATTCATCATATCAATCCATTAAACTCACAGTTTGCCGCCAAACTTACCATCCAGATGAACAGAAACGATAATAATAATATGAAGTGCATAATAATCGGATAATCCAAAGCGTTGGAAAATACTAGGTTGAATAATGACGAAACGAACCAAAGAAGGTCAATAGGTATGGTAATTAGAGGGTTTGTCTGAATCAGGTAGGTTGAATCGATGGCCGCGTTCAGAGACGTCTCATCATTGCCTTTTTGATCGGTTTTTCTGTTGCACCAGGTCGTTGGTATTCAACACCTTTTGTGCCGCGTTTATGTAATGTCGAGCAACGAGAGCGTCGAGTCACCTCCACCACTGCAACTGGCTCATTACAACCCACATGGGTGATGCTTGGTTAGTTATGCCACGGGAATCCGAGTGTCGATGAGAGTTCTCACGGCGATTGATGATTTACTGCGAGGTTCGCAAATAAAATCCATATAGTTTGCATTGGTCGATAAGTAATTTCCCTTTCGTTCCAAGCTACATACATCAAAGAAATGAAGATGTGCCAATTAAATGCCAAACGAGTTTCTATTTTTACTCGTATTTCGTACAATATTTAGACGAAAAAAATTTGGCCATTTATAGTTGCGTTTAAGCTTTTTCATGTACACGTAAAATAAAGGCAAACGCGACAATAATTGGCCAAATTTTGAAATTGTGCCACTCAAAATGAACTATATTCCGAAATTGTAGCATAAGCTTGAGAGCGTCGTTCAATAAGACTGCTTCGAACATTTTCATGAAATCCAAATTTAATTTAAAAAAATTCAGGTAAATCATTCACTTTTGTTGATCAGCCAAATTAGCCCCCATGCGTCATTGTTAATGTTAATGAACAATATCGAAGCAAATTAACAATTCCAAAGGGACGTTTCTTTGTTCAAACCCTTCTTTTTTGTAGTGTCATTTATCAAATTTCAGCATTCCCTTTCAGTATGTCTGTAATCTCCTTGACAGGTGTTTTATGTTCGTACATTTCCATAGCAACTTATACTCAGAAAACAACGAATTCAAATGAGCTATGTCTTGAATTTAAATTTTTGCCGAAATGCTAAAAATTTTTCATTTGAAATTTGGGTGTTAGCCAATACGCTGACTGTGGTGCGAAGGTTCAATATTTTTTTTCGCACAAGTTTAAGTTTCACAGAAATTTGTAATTTTGCGCATAGCTAATTCAAATCAATATTTTAAATGTTAAAAATTAATTTATTAAAAAAGGTCTAGAGCGGAGAATATCAACACATGCAAACCAAATTGTTATATTTTTTTGCGTAATAATTCGGACAAATTCTAATATCCATGTTGTAATTCAAAAATAAGGGCGCGTTTTGCGCGACCATCGCCATCATTCCGCATCAGCAGGACGCCGTGTCTAATCGCCTTCACCCATCAATTTTGCCTCGTTTTCGCGCAACTTCAGCTCGAGGCGGTTTTTTTTTGTGTATGTATGTTTGTCTCCTTCCAAACACAACACTTTTTTATGCGTGTGGCGTGTCCTTGTCGAGAAAAATACATCCCATTGGGCAAAAAATTTGTGTTCTTCCATCTCGACTCATTCCTGTTCTATGAGTCATCGATGTTTTTTTTTTGTTGTTTGCTTCCCATATATCAAAAGCCGCTGATCATAGTAGCCCTATTTCAAATATTGCGCAATCAAGTCTTCTCATTCAACGGAACGAAAATCCATTAGTGAAATTGAAAAAAAAAGTTGCAAGACCGAATGGAACATTTTTAAAATGTGCGTGAGCTGCACAATTAATGCTTTTTGTCACTGGATTTATAAATTTTATTTTTCAACTCCAGTTATCAAAGGCAATTTGATTTATTAAAATTCCAAAAATTTAATTAATTTGAAATTATGTTCTATAAGAAAGATTCTTTGAATCGTTTGAATGTGTTAGCACAAAATTACTAGCAATGTCTGGACATTGTTAAAATTTTAATGAAAATTGTATACAGCGCTATCTGCGACTGCCACTATACAATCGTGGCGCAGTTGGCGAACGCGCCCACCGTGATGCGGAAGACTATTGTTTCGCCCTTCTTTGCAATTTTTAAATCTTTTACATCAATTTATTTTCTTGTAACTTTTTGCATATTAACTTTAATTCCCTATGATGGTACTATGCGTACTATGATTAACAATTTCGATGTCGGCACATCCATTATTTTTACATTTCAATAAATTGTAGTAGTTTCACAAATTCACGCGACCTTGTTGGCGGGGCGTCAAAAACACTTGAAAACACATACAAGTATTTATTTAAATCGTCCAAACCTGGGCCAACAGCAAACAAGATGAGATTGGTTTTATTACCAAGTCTCTCGATTCCCCCCCCCCTTCCCCCAAGTTGGTGTAATTGCCTCAATCGCACAATAAGACTCATTAATGCATTTTTTTTTCTCTTCACATCAAAGTGCACAAAAAATGACGTGGCATAGATGATCCAACACAATTTCGAAATCGGCGGCAAATTTGAAAAAAAAACCAGGGGGGAAAATACAAACGAAAAGACGGACAAATAGGCCATTATTTCTGATTTATACCCCGATTTCTCGCGGGCAAGTTTGTCTTTCACGGGTGGTCCAACTTTTGTTCATCATTTCGACAATTTCCTACTACCACTACTTCCCTTCAAATTTTTTGTTTTAACTATTTTTTTTTTCATTGGTGAAAGAGTGGTCCAATAAATTCTGGTGCATGATATTTTACTTTTCAACTTTCGCCTATTTATTTTATTTCTTTTTTCACCCTCCTACTAAAATAATCCGGTTTTGGCCTCAATTTTCAAAATCAATTCTATACCATCAATGTTGTGTATAAACGGAAGCAAATAAATGTTTACATAGACATTTGTAATTGTGGTACTCTTGATGATGAATATATTACATTCATCATGACTCCCGCTTTTTTTGGCATTTTTTTGCTACTTTTTAGCTGGGGAGAACACCCAATTAATTTACAATGATGTATATTTATGCGTTGGTTTCCGATGGGGCGGCATAATTAATTTGATATTAGTCATTTGTTATGCCTTGTGATTTTATTTTCTTGTATGAAATATATGAGAGCGTGTTCGTTAAGGTTTTAAGATTGAGAATGGGTTTACAACACTTTTTTTTTGATGATAAATTAGAATTTTTTGACGTGGTTTCCACGAAATGATGTATTTTGGCATGTGTGCATTTCTCTTCCAAATGTGAAAATTTTTGAACAAAAAAACTAGTGGCATTTTATCCTTTTTGTCTGTTCGAAGAACTACGGTTGTATGTAATAGATTCAGTAAAAAATTGTGTGGAATTTGAAAAAAAAACATATTTCTGTTATTTTTTTTCGGTAGTTTAATACAAGAGGAATTCTAGTGGCTCATGTAAGTTTCATAGGGTTTACCTCATCTCGAAATGTTCTATTTCTCAATTGCCGATTTTCAATTTCTATCAATGTCTAGCCTAGAATTTGAAATGTTGTTTCCAAAAAATCCCATTTGCGCCAGAAACCACCTGCAGCCATTAATTTGAATTCAATTCTTTGTTGTTTTCCTATTATTTTTGACGCGTTATAATTTCTAACACCCATAATTTATGCTGTTCATCTTATTTTTACGGGTAACGAAAAAAAAACTCGAGCAAAACTTATTCTTGCTCTCAAACTTCGTAAAAAAAATTGTCGCTCGAATCTAATTATCCATGTTTTTTTCTTTGCCGTGAATTCCGTCCGGTCGCCTACTGCCTTTTTTAGTTGATTACAATTAATTTTCACTTTGGCCTTCTTTTCCGCCTCACCACATCCGATTCCGAAATTTTCATTTTGGTATCGAAGCGAAACGAACAAAAGCTTTCGACATTTATTAATTATATCATTTTCGTTTCAATGAGACACTATGAGAGACCTCTCGCCCTCACCTCTTTCTCTCACTCGTAACAAAAAACAAAAAAAAATGAAACAATACCAAATGCGATGAAAATTGTATTGTTGTGCATTGTTCTCCACTTTTCGAACTCACATCTTCACCCTCTTCTCCGGTTTCGATTTTCACCCTCATTTTTTAATTATGTCCCATCTAGCAAACCTTGTCCGCGCAAAGAAGAGGAGGCGAATTTAATTGACCATAAATGGGACTGGTCGAGAATTTGTCGAAACATACATACTTTGACGTTTTGTGCGAATTTTTCTCATGCAAACCTGTCAGATCATTCGGTTTGCACATTTATTGTAAACTTTTCACGCTTTTCATGTCAACATTTTTTTTGGCGAATAAAAATATTGAGTGGAAATTAGTTTTTTTTAAGGTTGAGATGATTCACTTTTTCGGAATTGATGACTGGCTTACCACTTCGGGAAGAACCTGCAATATCAATATGAAGGTAATTCTTCAATCTATAACCTTTTTTAAACCTTTTTTGTAGAAGTCCATTCTTTGTGCTTTGACTTTTATTCTTCTTTTTGCTTCCGGCTTGATGCAATTTTTCTTCATTGAACATTTCAAATTGGTGGTCCCTTCAGTCGGTACGTTATTTTTTACTTCCGAGATAGGCTTATAAAGCCAATAAATTGGTGCCACGTTAAATGGTAGATTCGTGCGCAAAAAAATTTCCGGCCCATTTTGCCGAACAAGCCGATCTGTCTTTGTAATTAGGCGACATGCAAAACGGAAACATTCAGAGTTTCACTTGATTTAATGAAATACAAAAGATTTTCGGGGGGAATGTTGAATAGAATTCGAAATGGGACATGAGTTATTCTCTTGAGAAAGCGAACGATTAAGCGAAATTGTTCTATAGAATCCAATTTTTTTGGATATTTTTTTGTCATACTTGGAATTAAAGAAAATTCTACTTGTTTTTCACTAATGAGAATCCCATCCAAATAATAATTAATTTTTTATTTCAGGACATGCCGTTCTTTTCCTTTTTGAGCTCATCTGTATGCTCGTCTTCATTCATGCTCTTTTCAATGAAAGAGCCCTTCTTTTTCTACCATTTGTGGTAGCCGAGGTACGCATAAATTATCAGATTTTTTAATATTCCTCAGCTATTCAGATTGTGAGATGCGTCTGCCTTACAATTGTAATCATCTTTTACATTGTGAAAATGTTCCGAGACGGCGATAAGGAATTTGAAAAGTTCGATAATCTCATTATCATTTCTGTCAATGATGACAATTAAATTTTAGACCAAAATTCGCGTTACCGGCTCTTAGTTATGACAGCACACATAAGAGTGTAATGTTCATGACGAAACTTGTCATCCATTTGATCTTCACGTGTTTTGCTCATATCATTCTCGCGGCAACTGCCTACCGCTGTTATCAGGTTAACTATAAAGTGGCATAGTTTAAATCAATGATAACACTTTCAGATTTACTCATGGCCAACGCGTCGAAACAGAATGAATAGCGCTGATTACCATCCAACGCAGCCGATGCACTCAGTTATTGTGCTTGAGCAGCCAATTGAGCAGGCTATGTATGGAAAGAAACCATGAAAATGCAAAACACAAACCGCATTAATTTAATATGTTAAATGTATATGTACATTATTTCACGGGTAGATCATTTTTGTATCTCTCTTCTTTCTTGAAAATCCAATTATAATTAGAGTAACCTATTGTTGGTTTCAAAGGACTGAATGGGCGGGACCATCCGAAATTAGTGTAGATTTAAGGTCTAAGCATTTTATTTGACAGAATATTAAAGGAGCATCAGCTAAAATGCAATGAACGACTTCCGATTTCGTTTTGCGTTGTGACACTTGGCACACATTCAATATTTCCGATCGATCATTTGAATTCAACAATAGTATTTTTTCCTGAAAAAAAAGCGTAGCCACCAATTATTTGACCCACGTTATTATATGTATATGTAATAACTATGGAGTTGTGTAATTAATTTTTTTCAAAAAATATTGCAAAATTATTATAAAAAAGAAGAATTCTGAAAACCATATTTTTCAGAAATTTCATCATTTGGTAACTTTGAAAAATATTGTACTATTTTTTAAATTGTCTTTATTTTTTTTTATATGTAACAATAAATGATGGTTTTCTCCCTCACATTCGAAAAATATGAAATCGAGATGGGTCGACAGTGGGAGATTGTCTCAAAAAAAGAGAAGCGATCGCATAGGTGAGACGAAAATGCGCAATCAGCTGCCCGAAAAAACTCATATCTACCGCTTTTTTTTGAGCGTCATGCGGTACGGCGGCAGAAGCAACCCAAACGGTTGTAACGCTTCAATGGAGATGATATATGCGACTGATATGTGTATTCGTATAGAAAGTGAACAATTGTAGAGAAATGATTTCTTGGGAATTGACTTTATTTTGCAAGTTAGACAGTTATATTATTAAAGGAGCATGAAAAAAAAATCAGTTCGAGTGTGTAAAATAAAATGTAATGTTGCAAGAAAAACTGAAGAAGAATTTTATATTCTTTTAATGGCGTAGATAAAATCAGTATTAAACAGATAGACGTGAAATCCCATATTAACCTCAATTCTACACACTTTTATCTATAGTAGAATATTTTAGGAAATTTCCCATGTAGGGATCGAATCATTATTATTTTTGAATAGAAAATTCAACATTGTAAAAGGGAAACTAATTTTGTTAAATTTACCAAAAAAAAAACACATGTTTGAATTCCGAAAACCTTTTTATTCTTCCAATGACAACCCTTTTTTTGAAAATCCGGAATTTCTGAATTTGTGAAAATAACATAATAGTAGTTTTTAGCAAAGTTGCCTGAATTGAAACTTGAATAGACGACAAACCCATCTATTACAGTCATAACTATAATGACGCATTTCAATTTAATAACAGCCTCGAATGCGCAATCTCATCAAACGGGTGAACCCGCCCCAAGACGTTGTAAGCAACACCTCGCGCAGGCATCATCGCAGCGCGACCGGCCGTTTTGTATAAAAGGCTGAAGCACTTGACGAAATTCGACCACTGGTGTGTCATTCACAACAGCGTCTCATCTCAGCTTTTCAGCCATGAGTGGAGCCTTTGCTGCCTACAGCAGTATCGCGATATGCACTGTCAGCATTGCGGCCACGCTTTTCTACGTGCCATTGTTTATTTCACGAATTGAGGGAATCAGAGCTAATTTGGCTTTCAACATGGAGGAGTTCAACACCCTACAGGTTGATTTGAGTTCTCTTTGTTTCCATGTCAACCTATTCTCATTGCAGGCCGAGGTTTGGGGCGATATGATCAATGTCAGAAGCGAGATTCCAGGAGCAAAACGCAACATCGTGAAAAGACAATCGACCGAGCAATGCAGTATGCTGTCCATTTCTCCCTACAAATAATTTCAATATAATATTATAGACTGTGATGAACAGAACTTGTGCCCAACTGGACCAAAAGGACGTCCGGGACCTGACGGACTTGACGGACTTCCTGGAACTCCAGGAGAGCAGGGAGAGCCAGGACTTCCAGGAATCACGCCAAAGGCTGATGTCAATAGGGATGGCTGCCGTGTCTGCCCACCAGGACCACCGGGGCCACCAGGATATCCAGGACAGCCGGGACCACAAGGACTTCCAGGAGGTCAAGGAGAACCAGGAGATGCTGGACGCCCAGGACCTGTCGGACCAACAGGACCACCAGGCGACATGGGAATGATGGGAGACGCAGGAAAGGAAGGAGAGAAGGGATTGCCAGGACGCGAGGGAATCCGTGGAGAAAAGGGACCATCTGGACCACCGGGACTTCCAGGACTTGTCGGGCCAAAGGGATTCCAAGGAAACGCTGGACCACCAGGAAATACTGGAGAAATCGGACCAGAGGGAGACCAGGGACCACCAGGAAAGAATGGTACGTTAATAGGATTTTAGTGTATACAGCGATCGAAAAGTTGACTTTCCATGATTACTAAAATTCTTGCAAATGCCAGACAAATTCTTATATTGTTTGAACCAACCATATCGATCAATTTTGTCTGGAACTATTTATTTCGGTCTAATACCATGTGAATTATTAGACTGATTTGAATAGTTACAGAACAATTTTGATTCGAAAGTTTTATAATAATAGAAGAGTTTTCTTGGCGGCTCTTTGATTTCTTTTTGATTGCTACTGATTTCTTTTAAAGGAGCACCTGGATACGATGGTGGTATCGGAAACTATGGAGAATCTGGACAGCCTGGAGAGGACGCCGGATACTGCAAGTGTCCATCAAGAAAGCCAAGAAAGCATTAAATACATATCGCATTTTATATATCATAAATATATTATATTTACAATTGAACACATAAATACTTTTTGATGAAAATAGAATTTTAATATTGTCGAATCGACGTTCAAAGTTTCTCTAAAAGGAATACAACTGATGTGTTTGGTAAATGAGCATTTCTTTGGTAATAAAAAAAATGTTTGAGCATGAAAAATCACGGCTGAACTCAATTTGTGTTTTAATTTTTTCACTTGTTCTTTTTCGAAGAAAAGTTGATACGATAGGCTGAAGAAACAAAAGATATTATATACCTTTTGTGTTATAATTGAAAGCGTCTTAATTCGCTTTTGAAACCATGCGTTGTTGTGAAAAATTTCTTCCAATCCAACATATTTCAGTTTTAGTTTTTTTTTGAATATATACTCCAAAATCTTATTTAAAAATTTCTCACATTGCTGTGTCCCATAATTTGTCATCATATACAGTACCGCTCAAAAGGTTGGAAACTTTTGGTTTTTTGGGCATAACTTGATCGAAAACGTATGGATCGAGGTGAAACTTTCAGATATATTGATAAACATAATCAGAAGATTATTGGTACGGTAGTCTTATCATATGCAATTATGTGTGAAGTTTTTGTGGGCTTTTTCATGTTTTTTCAAAAATCACTTTTTTTCAACTTTTTTTTCAAAAGTTTTTTTTACTATTTTTCTGTGGTTCTTTTTGCATGCCCTTATTATTTTTGTAATTTTAGACATGTCCACTATCGAAAAAAAACTGAACTTGACTGTTGAACAACAACGGGCAATTTACGCAGGGCGTCAAACAGGAGCAACCCTGCAGATGTTGGCCGCCCAGTTAGATGTCACAAAATCTTGCATTTTCAAATGTTTGAAAAGATGGGAAACTCAAAGAGGGGTCCTAAAGAAGTACCATATTGGTTGTCCACGCGTGACAGATCGTGCGACTGATAGAAGCATTGTACGAGCCTCCAGATTCAACCCGCGAATGACGGCACCGGCGATCCAGCCCGAAGTTTTTGCCAATTCTCCATCGCCTGTTTCGGTATCAACAATCAAACGCCGTTTATCAGTGGCAGGATTGCTCGGAAGATAACCAGTGAAGAAACCGTTCATTTCGGAGAAGAATAGACGACGCCAGGTCGAGTGGGATAAGCAACATCTGAATTGGACGCGATTTGACAGGAATGGTGTTATTTGGTCGGATGAGAGCTTTTTGGCAGTGACGGAATTCAATGGGTCCGCCGTCCTGTAGGTTTTCGATACAATCCCAAGTATCAAACTCCTACTGAAAAGCACGGTGGAGGCAATTGCATGATTTTGGGTGCCTTTTCCGGAAAATGCATTGGCGCCCTTCACCATGTGAAAACAATCATGGATCGCTTCGTCTATAAGGAGATCCTGGAAAAGCAGATGTTGCCGCATTTTATGGCAATGGGTCGTGGTTGTGTTTACCAACAGGACAACGACCCAAAGCACACTTCCAAATTTGTGAAATTAAGAAAATTCGCTTTTTTTTCTCAAATATTCATCAATTGAGGATTGGTTCACAAGTCAACACATGAAGGTTATGGACTGGCCAAGTCAATCCCCGGACTTGAATTCCATTGAGCACTTGTGGGAAGAGTTGGAGAGAAGAGTGGCAAGCAGAACCGCCACAAATTCGAACGAAAAGTTCCGATAATTGGAAGAATAGAAAAAGATTCCACTCTCGGTCATCGACACCTTGATCGACTCCATGCCTCGCAAGTGCCAGGCAGTTATTGACTCCCGAGGCTTAACAATCAAGTATTAACCTTATAATTTTAGTTTCCAATGATTTTGTGTCAATAAACTATCTTTCCGGTTAAAAAAACCGACTTAAATTGCATATCCAAAAAAAATGTGTTTTTACGGATTTCTGAAAAAATGGCTTAAAATCCTTATTTGGTAAGTACGAATCATGTCTAATAGCTCATTATATCGGCAATTGCGTAAGAAACAATCGGAAAAAAGTTCATGTAAAAAAGTTTGGTTTCAAAAAAGTTATGCCCAAAAAACCAATAGTTTCCAACCTTTTGAGCGGTACTGTAATTATATATCGAATAACAAGAGTGTTCATGGAATATTCCCGATTGCGCTGAACTTTTTTGCTCACATTCATCATAATTAGTATCATTAAATGCGTGCATAATTCATTCCGAAAAATAAGTGAATCTTGTGACTCGGCGACGAATTCAATAAAAAATTATTGTTTTTATTCAATTCGATTCTATAATAACAGGATTTTGGTATCCCTTATCCCTCCCTTTGAAAATTACATGGTTAAAAAAAATTAGAACACTATTATTTTTGAAGCTGTTCCCTCAAATGTCCGGTTTCCACAAAACCTCTAACATTCGGCGGTCTTATCGACCATGAATTTATAAGCGAGTCAAGATCAAATGTCTAAACATCGAACTATTCCTATGCCATTGATCACTATTGCCACCGTCGACGATGTACTGCAGCGATGATGCTGAAAGTGAGTGGGCGGAATTTCTGTTCGCTTTGGGAAACAAAAACTGACGAAAGCAAATAAATATACACGCGGGAGTCACATCCAATTAAAATGAACCTCACATTTAAATCTGATGCCTCAAAAATATTGGTATTTCTCTGCTTAGTATTCAATCACATATGTATCGTCATATCATCAATGGTAATTGTTTAGTATCATTTAAACTTTCAAATAAACCAGTGAAATTATTTTTACAGCTCTCTTGGATACTTTGCATACTTCTTTAAGCTTGAGAATAGCGAAAATTCATCATAAAAAAAAAGAAAGAAGCTCAATTTGCTGCCTACGTTCCAATCAACCTAATTTAGATAGCGCTAAAATATTTAATCACAAGTCATTTTGCCAATTATGGCGTTGTTTGGCTTTGTAAAGTCAACATCATTAAACAAACAATGTCCATTTTTAAACTAATTTAATGTGAAACCTCGGGCATTTATCCCAAAAAAGAAAATACCAAAAGAATTTTTATTTCTGGTTACTACATGATTCTACAACTTTTTCTGGAAACCATTTTTTAGATGTGTTCCGATTTTATTAGTATTTACTTAATAATGCAATTTCCTTTATTTCAATTGGTCATTTAGGGAAATCATTTCACATTTCATATTTTAGTTGTCGAGAATTTATTTTTTAAATAAAATAGATCGTTAAAGAATATTTAGTATTATATATTTTTTTAAATTCCAATTTTTAAAAAATTCAATTTTTCATGTTTTTCTGCACAGATAGACCAATTTATTTAATTCGACGATTATATTGTAAAAATTATGATTAAAAATAAAGAAAAAATAAATAAAGTTCAATTGAATTTTATACATAAGGTGCCGCCAAGAGCCGAAGTAAATTCTCGATGTGAGCCTCTAGCGACAGTATCCAAATGTTTTTCTTCTAGATATCGCGAAAATAACGTTCATATGCTGTATTCGGATACACTTTTTTGTAATTGTTTGCAAAAACGAATCGCCTTATAAGAAAGGTCCACGATGTGACAATGTAAAATTGAAAAAATCGCTTGAGGCAGCTAACTCAAGTGTATTAGTCATCACTATCTAAAAAAAAACAAAAGCTCTCTAAACAACAAAACATAGGCCGATTTCAATCAGAACGCCAATATTTCTGTGCAGAGCTTCACCGAATAGTTTTGTATGCCAACAGTTCTCATTTATAGACCCAATGGAAAGATCAACTGAGTCAGGTAAGTGATATATTCAAAGAAAATATGTATTTGTAACCGAGAAAAAAAGTTCAGCTCATTATTGTGATATTAAATTGTAATGAGTCATTATATAACGATTTCCTCGGTAGTATGATGCATAAGAATTTCTGTTAGTAAATCCAGAAAAAAATTAACTGATTGTTGTATTCCCTAGATAAAAACTAGTATTTAAAATTACTAAAAATTAGTTGGTGCTTTAATTATTAGCATATATTTCATAATTTTTTTAATTTTTATAATTACAATAAATAATAGGATTTGAAATCAAGAGAATCAGTTTTAAAGATGAAGGCCCTTTTCAGTAAGCAACATATATCCATACTCAATATTGGGTTTGAAGACAAACCTCGCTGGCGCTAGATTTTTCT
The DNA here is from genome assembly GCA_902829315.1 of Caenorhabditis bovis. Lineage (NCBI taxonomy): Eukaryota > Metazoa > Nematoda > Chromadorea > Rhabditida > Rhabditidae > Caenorhabditis > Caenorhabditis bovis. The sequence goes on from CADEPM010000002.1 coordinate 2,705,802, forward strand.
ATCCTTTTAGAGCCATTAAAATCCTAATCGAATGACGTCGCCGCAGATTTAATGGTGTGCTCAATTTAATGGCCTTCATAAAAATATTTTATTCCTTCAGTATTCTTCAACATATTTCATCGTTTTTTTTTTCCTTTGATCATCTCTAATTAACAAACAACAACTATGATATCAGTTGTTTTATAAATGTTCGCCAATTTCTCATTGATCTGTGACCAACTAGGTTGTTTGAACTACATAGTCTTTCTATTTCCGACAAATTCAAACGAGTTTCTCAATTGATAAAGACTACAGTAAACGTGCGAAACATATTGAGAAGAATAATGATATTTGGTGTAATTGTCAAAGTTATACACCCAACTGCTCATATTACAATGAACCAATCAGTGTCCACGGTGCCATCAATATTGCACTCATCACTTTCAACGTTATCTTCCGTTTTCTTATCCAGCGGATCGCTCTCTATTTCTTTTCCATGCGGAAATATACATAGATATATTTATTATTCTATATTAATAAAAAATTGAAAAAAAAAACAAGTAGATCAATTTCAAACCCTAATCATGTTTTGCTAATTAATTTTTGCAATTAGAATCAAGCGTCTAAGGTTTCAGCCAATGTTCTCATGTTGCCATGACAGCTCTTTTTTTCCTTGAAAAAAAAAGTGGCGCGTGAAAGAGAAAAATTGCTGGCCCACATTCTTGCATAAAAGTCGAGTTCCCCTCCAATTTTGCATATTCAATTATATGAGGTTATATATTAGAATCGTTGCTAGCAGTGTAGAAATATCTAACCATTCCGCCACTGAGGTTAGAGGTAACCTTTTTCGATTTATGAAAAGAACGCCGAGGTGATAAGAGTGATACATGCACTTTTAGATCAGGTTAAAATTGATTTCAAAAATGAATTTCATCACTGTATTAATAGGTTTAAATGGATCTATGTTTTAAACATTATTTCCCGTTCCTTTCCACTACACCAAATTCTCAATTTGGCTGTTTTTTGTGTGCGGTTATCAATAGTATTGCGGCAGAACAGGTTTTCAGTTTGATCAATTACCTGGTACTGTGGTTTCAAACTATTATCTAACAAATTTGATATGAATGATCAAGGAAGAGCGAAAAGATTAATGACGTCAAAAGATGAAAGTTGCCGAAACACTGTATATTAATCGCAGCAAGAAATGGAAGCAGGCCTAAATGTGCCAAAATTGGGGGACGCATCTACGTACGCCTACCATGCAATATTTCTTGTCAATCTCTTGGCACCTGTTCTCATCATACAAGTTGACCTGTCGATTGACATTTGTTCGCAGTGCGTATGCCGTCCGTCCCATCGATGTTATTTTGCCACGTTGAAAATTGTAGACAATTTATGATTCGATTAGCCATATCGCATCAATTGTGTGTCTAGCATTTTCATTTTCAATTTTGCCCATGTTATATTAGTGTGATCTACGAACCCTGCGGAAATTTCGAAAAATGAGTGCAAAACTTGTCAAGCTTTCAAAAATCCTTGCTTCCTCGAGCTTTGTTGAACTATTCCAAGAAGGCAAGCGAGGCACAAACAATTTTTCGAAATTAATGTTCCCAATCGATCACAATTTTCACTCGATATTGAATCGGTGTGCGTGTCTCTCATCAAATATTTGACGATTCTTTTTTTCTCAATATGTTGCCTTTCAATTATTATTTGCAAAACGCGTGTCAACAAGCTCAAATTTTGTCGATATGCATCTCAGCGGATTTAATTAATGTATTCCTCCCCCGCTCAGAGGGATTTACATACACGAAGAGATGTGTTGGTTTGGAGGTAAAGCTGCTTAGCCTCCGCATTCCATTCCTTCGATATTCATTAATCTACGTGGTGTTTTTTTTTTGTGTCACATATTGAATTTGCATATGGCGAAAAAAAAGCAAATGTGCACGACTCCGGCGACCCACAAAATTTCTGTTGATGTGCACTTTCTGCGCGATAGGTACAGGGAGTACTTGAGAGAAAACCAAAAAAAAACGAAATCTCTGGTGTTCAAAAAATGCACGTGTGTTGCGGGAGTCGACTAATGTTTATTTGGCACGACAATCGGCGGATCGCCGTCTGCTTTTTCTCCTCCTTGAGTTTGGGCGACAAAACGCTTATTTTGCCTCGCTTATATTTCTTACCCCCGAGCTATTCCATTGAATCTTGACCTTTACCTCTTGTAGTAGCGATGGCGATGAAGAAGCCAATTGTTATCCTTGCTCTATTTTGAGCATGTCCCTCTATTACACTCAAGGAAACGTGCGTTTGTGCTTTCATCATTTTTTTCCTCTGTTCGAGATATATGTATAGATTGGTTGATCAGACATCTCACCTATCGGAAGGTTGAGTGAGAGGTGTGACGTCACAGTTTAACCGTGCATTTTTACACTGTTCGATTAGGGCATATGAACGAAAAGTATAGCCCCAATGAGGAATTTGCATAAAAGTGCAAATCACTTTCATTTTCATTCATGGCAAAGAAAAAACGAGAGTCGTAGGTGCAATTTGCAGCTGGCCAAGCGTCTAGCCAAAAAAAAAAATAAAAATTGTCAACGACGCATCACTAGGCAATAACCGTACATTATTATTTTCCCATGTGTAGGCGTCGTTTTTTATTTTGCATTTTTTTGCGATAACGAAAAAATGCATTGATCCCTCTCTCTCAACAAAAAAAACGACAGAATGATTCTAATGTTTTTTTCTTTTTTGTATTACAAACCAATTTTTTTTAGTCATTCTTTTGTTTTACAAATAATGAAATGTTTGGCGGTATTTTCATAAAATTGAAAAAATTAAAAAAAGTAAATCAATGTGACTTTTAGACAATTTTGCTACATGTCAACCTCAACATGAAATGGGATATTTCTGGCTGACCTCGGCATTTCTTTTCGGGATCCAGAAATTTCTTATATTGATAGCAAAATCTAATCTCGCCGTAGATGAAAGGCCAATCTATTATTAGCCCGGAAGCCAGTTTTTTTTCTGCTTCGCCGCATACCACTGTATATAGACCGCTGGTATCACCCCATAAAAAACTTCAATGAAAAATGCGCCTAGAGCAAAGTATATTATTTCTCTGTGCTCACCACATTGTCTAGCGTACAAATAGTTTGCCACTCGCCGCCTCATCTTTGGTTCTTTGCCGCTGTCCTCCAAATGACCATACTCTTTCGAACAAACCCGCCCATTTCGTCAATTTTCGCCAAATCATCAATTAATTTTGTGTGCGTGCGCGTCCGCCCTCCGTTGTGAAAGATCACAATTTTTTTTTATCAAGACACCATTACAACAAATTTGACTGGTTATGGGCTGGTCGACACGGCGTAGCGTAATGGCAACATTTTCGAAACGACATTGATCGAATGTCTTGCATTTCAATGCCAACACACCATTCTGACTCACTTTTTCATTATTCGTCCGCAATCATTTAATTTCTCTATTTTTCAAATTGTTTTTCTCGTCACCATTTTCTTTGGACGCCCGAATGTTTCCCTAATAAATATGCGATTGATGAAAAAAAAAAGCCACAAAGGGCCCACTTCTCCTCCTCCTCCGAAATGAGTAAGAGCGAATTCAATGTTGAATGACCGCTTTTCAATAAGGAGGCTGCAGACAGCGATGGCTCAGTGAGCACTAGCGGCGTGATATGGAGAGTAGAAGCAGTGACCACGTGAAAAAAGAAGAAGGAAAAAAATGCACGAGGTCCGTCAGCGTTTTGGCGCAATACACGACGAGTGTGGCCACCATTTTAGGAAAACCCTATTCGTTTTTCTATGTTACATTTTTTTGCGTCTCAACCCGATTTGTCGTTTCTGTCACTTTGTTTCAAATCACAAATTTTATTCCTTTTGTTTCGATGAGCTTAATGAGATTCTTGTTTCAGCCTCGGCTCCATCTGGGACACCAAACCAGCCTTTAAATCCGAAAAGCTTCCTGTTCCGCGACACAGTCATGTCACTCGGTGTTAATGTCGATATTCTCGAGGATCAGAGAAAAGTCTCTGTGATCATTGAGCCGACCGAAAAACAGACGAAAAAGGTGAGGAAATGACGTCCAGCCAAATTGGTCATTTTTTTTGTTTTGAAGTCCACGACAGCGCGTTTCCCCAACAATTTTCAAAAAAATGTATGTCTATATGTTTTTGCAGGGAGACCTGCTAACGTTGGTGCCGAAACGAACCCGCAGTGCGGTATCAATGAGAGCTGATGACACTGATCGCTGGGGACAAGAAGTCATTGACGAGAAGGAGGATTATGTTGTTATGCTTCGCGATCCAACTGTCAAAGTAAATTTGTCTTATTTCCCTCTCTCTAGAATTATTAGAATTGCTGGTCCCATAGCAACCATGACGTATACACCGATTTCAAATTACAAAATTTTATGATGCATGACTTCAATGCGCACTCGCGCGTGAATTCACCCCTTACACACACACTTCATCTGCAATTCTGAAAAATTGAATGAAATTTGTGTTCAACGCCAATATTCAGAATGAACTACTGGATCGTCTCAATACATTTCGCCGAAATCGCGAGCTATGCGATTGTGTTCTCTTCGTTAGGTATGCGATGAATTCCTTAATATCAATCCAATAATTTTTTTATTTTAGAGAACGCGAGATTTATGCTCATAAGGTTGTGCTTGCTGCCGTTTCTCCGGCTCTTTTTGATATGTTCAACGCAGATGGAGAAGAGAGAACCCAAGAAGGTATGAAAATTCATCTTATCAATTTGAATTTTCAAATTTTTTAAAAACTAATCAAACGTTTAATTCATGCGTATTAGTATGGTTTAACTGATAAGCGGAATTTGAAACTTCGCGATAGCGGCAGCATCCAAATTTGCAGAGAAATCGAATGGTTCGAGTCCAACCAACGGCACCAACGGATATTCAAACGGAGTTAATCAAAAAACAGCGCTATCCTATTACGAGTTTGCTCAAACCGATTTCGAATGCTTCAACGCATTGGTCAATTTTGCCTACACTGCTTAGTAAGTGTTCATTTGATTCTCATCGTCGTATTCACGTGGGGGGTTTGCGGCCTGGCCCTGCAGACGCAATGTGATAAGATAAGCCGAACACATGTTGTCGTTGAATGAAAACGAAATACAAAAATGGGTTTGCAAAAATTTTGTGTTGAACATTGATGGATGAACGAATCAAATACCGAATTTGGTTTAGCCTCGAGATCAATTCGCGCAAGGTTGCTGAACTCTACAAGACCGCATTTGCTCTTCAAATGTCGCCCGTGATTCGCGCGTGCGCCACATTCCTTGCCGACAATCTTCAAATCAGCAATTGCATCGGTAGATGAACTTAAACACCAAAAACCAAATCATCAATCATATTGCAGGAATTCGCCGACAAGCCAATTTTCAAAATGATTCCTATCTGATGAACAAGGTTGATAATTTCATTCAAGAAAATTTCGAAGGAGTGGTGAATGAGAGCAAAGAATTTACTCAACTGCCTGTCATTCAAGTATTAAGACAAATCCGATGACGTCAAATTATTGTAATTCAACATTCCAGACAAGAATCATCATTCCTGTGGAGGATGCTCGAATTTCAAACCATGCGCATAACAATGGAGGGCTCGCTGAGATGGCTTTGGCGTATTTCCAAAATATGCCGCATGATAGGGCTGAACTCTCCATCGACTTGCTCACATGCAAAGTATGCATTAGTTTACGAGGGTCATATTTATACATATATATATATATATTTCAAAATTTCAGACGCATATTCTTTACTTGGAAGAGGACCATTTGGCAGATTGTTCGGAGATGGATGAGCGCTCATCCGTGGGAAGTTGCGACATCATTCAAGATTATAAGAAGTCTGGAAAGGATCGCAAGGATGTCGCAAAGGCGATGTCGGGCCAAGAGCCGATCACAAATCCGGCGATTTCTCATCGTGTAAATGGCGCTGTGGCTGTTCGGTTGAATGCATCAAGAATGAATAACATGAGATCTTCCAATGAGAGTTTGGAATCTGCTGGCACCAATGATTCTGATCCTCAGGAGACGATTGAAACTCTTCTCATCGCAACTCATCGCACTGCTCGTAAGTATTCGATTAATTACTCACATATAATGCAAACATTCAGCTCAATACTGGGTCGCTTTGGTTGTTTTGTATCGCCGTTTGTGCGTGTTGAGCCTCCAGCTCACCGATGACGAAGAACTTTTGCGCACCAAGCGTGAGAACTACCCAGTCGACGTTCAGAAAGCCGCTCTCCTTTCTCGTCTCATATCTTGCACTGGAAGACAACAAAGCCCATTGGCAAACATGAGTGCTCCAAGATGTTCGATTGGCGCCTCGTTTGTCGGAGGAAAAATTATTGTCTGCGGTGGATATGATCGTGGAGAATGCTTGAATAGCGTTGAGGAATATGATGTGATCACCGGACAGTGGCGGGAAGTCAAAAATATGAAGACCGAGCGTGGACGTTTCGATTGTGCTGTGAGCGGCGGAAAGGTTTACGCGATTGCTGGAAGTAATGGAAACATCGACTTGAAATCGGCGGAAGTGTATGATCCAAAAGCCAACACTTGGACAGATCTGCCAAGTTTGAAAATGGCTCGCTGTCATAATGGTTGTGCATCGTTGGAGAACTACGTCTACTGCATCGCAGGGTGTTGCGATCAAACAGTTCTTAAGGATTGCGAACGGTTCAATGTGAGCACTCAAGAATGGGAAACAATGGCTCCTTTGGACACTGCACGCTATCAAGCGGGAGTTTGTACATGGCGCGGAATGATCATTGCATGTGGTGGATGTGATAGGTAACTAAAGTGCTAGTATTCTGAATTCTATATACTATCTAGATGGTCTTGCATTGATTCCGTGGAGGCCTACGATCCCAAAACGAATACTTGGCGCTACCTTGCAAAGTTGCGCCAAGCTCGTCGCGGATGCGCCGTCGCCGTGGTTCGTGAGACACTCTACGTGATCGGAGGACACGATGGAACGCAATCGTTGAATTCCGTCGAGATTCTTGACAACCCTTCGTCAAACTGGCGTCCAGGCCCGCCACTAACCACTCCAAGAGCTAACACTCATGCGGTGGTTACTGCTGGAAATGTGATTTATGCTGTCGGTGGTTTTGATGGAAATCAGTTCTTGGACACCATTGAGTTATTGGAGAGTGGTATAACATGAAATTATCTCGAAAATTATTTTGATCTTAATCATTAAAGAGCAAATTGGCTGGAGAAATTGGCAGCAGCGTAACAATGCTCTTGAAGAAGAGGAAGAGGAGGCCGTAATCAATGAGCTTCAATCTGATGACCTTGCAGCCGACTCGAACTCCGTTGCATCATCTCTTTAATGTGTAAATAGTTGGTATTGCGGTTGATGGGAAAATCGACTATTTAAATCATAAATAAAAAGAAAAAAATCATATAAAAATTCCTTTTCCCATCAATTGCAACATGTTTCTCGTTATTTTTAAACCAATCTTCAACATTTGTTTTATTTGTTATCTTCCTCTATTTTCTACAAAAAACACTTCTCGAAGCATCAGATGTCTACAAATTGAGACGCGTACCTTCTTGTGATTCACATCAATATTTTCCTCTGCGAATATCATTTGTTAAAAATGACATATTCTATTATTAAGTTATTCATTGCCACTTTCTCTCACTCTCTTATTTGTTTTTTTTTTTATTTGTATATTCGCGTCCTTGGAATTCTATCTAGCGTCAGGAAAAAATCTACATTTTGAGATTCAATATTTGAATAAAAGACTTGTAGTAGTGATTTGAACATTTAATGTTTTGCAGATTGCCCAATCATTAAAACGAATGAAAATGCCGTTCAAAAAAATTGATTTTTTAATTTTTCACTGTCTCATGAGATTTTGCAGCCAATTATGGGCTATTGTTGAAAGGGGGTGAATTATTCTAAAAACAGTTTGATTAAATATAAAAAATAGGTATTGAACACTTTTATTACATCGAATATCATATAAATTTTAATGTCATAATTTGAACAAAGCACAACAAATATACACAATTTGGATTTTGCATGAGTTTTTTATTATACAAAATTATGCGGGGTGCGATGTTGAAGGCTTATCACATTTTTGAGAATGACTAACGCTTTTTCTTTCTTTCTTTGGTTTCTTTTGGGTGTTGATGGTGATTGTAATGGATGCGGGAATAGCGCGAATTTCTGTGGATCTATCAATCGCCACTTTGATCGTTATTCCATTCAGTAGATAATTATTCATCTATAATTAGAAATTGAATGCTCAACGATTTCATATTGAAATTCACCTTAACAACACCATGTTCGGCATCTCGACGTGAAAAACATACAATTGATGCGCTTCTACAATGAGTCATTTTGAAACCATCAGATTTTAAACTGAAATCACCTTTGCTTCGAATCCACTGTTATAGTTTTACAATTGATGTCAGCATGAGATTTGAAGACTTTTCGAAGTTTATCTTCAGTTAAGTCGATTCCACGAACAATGAGCGAACACGATTTGGCAGAAGAATCTAAAAATAGCCAATTAATATGAAATAGTTGAAGAATTTCCCGTTAAATATGACATGAATTATTTTATTGTCAAAATTTGCATTAATACTGACCTTTGGGAGTTGATGTAGAGGCTATTGACGTTGTTGGGATTGACGTTGAAGGCTCCGCAGGATCATCAAGAATTTCCCCATCCTCCAGTTCTTCGTGAGACATTTTTTCAGTTAATACAGCTGATTTCTTTTCAAAAGATGGTAACTTCGATCGTTTTTTTGGCAACCATTCCTCTCCATCTAAAAATTTTGGCAATTTTCATAAAACATAATGCTGTAAAATAGAAGTACCGTGCGATTTTCTAGGTTTCACCCTCTCACTAATTGAACCTTCTGTTACTCGATTGCCACAAAGTTTTCTTTTCTGTTATTTAATTTAATTAAGGAAATATGCAAAAAAAACTTACAATCTTACAGCATTGCTCATAAATGCGCAAATAGTTTTTCTCCTGAGCGGTTAGCGGGATTGTTAGCGGAAAAACCATAATATCTCGGCTCCTGAATATAACTTCTGTTAAAAATTTAAAAAAAATCAAACCGCAAAAGTAATTTTTTTAAGTTTTCAGAAAAATTTAATGAATTCCTACAGCGTTTACAATTTCGTTTTGAAAATTTCATAATATTTATTTTTTTTAGAATTATAGATAGAAAAAAAATTACTACAAAATGGAGTTGTTCTATAGAAAGCAGAGCATTGTGAGAAATAATATTCAAAATAAAAAGCCTCTAAATGCAACCACGCTCTATTGCTAAAAAGGACGCTTGGAACGCTTGTTTTTGAATTAAATCTTATTTTAGGCCAATAATTTATGATTATGTTTTCTTCAATATTCTTTTCACTTTTCCCTTATCATTCAATACATTTTCATGAATAATTGCATAGAAATTTTTGTGGACGGTTTTGTATCCTGTCCGATGACAGATTTCTCTTTTGTCATGAATTTTCGCCCAATTTACATTTTAATTCCTATTCTCCCGTCAATCTCAATTGCGGGTGACAAATCTCCAATTTTATCTGTAGAGTTTTGTGTCAGGTGCTAATATCCAAAAAAAAGGAATTATGTAAGTTTTCTCAATCATTTTAATTTCATAATTTTCCTAATTTTCAGATTGATGATAACATTCCGTTGATTTGTGAAAATGAATTCAGCATCCATCAAGAATGAAAATGTTATAATTAATTAAATTTGTTATTTTACCAGTTAGTAAAAAAAATTATAAATATTTGTTAAATCATTATAATGTTTCAATTCTATAAAATGGAAAAATATGTCATTAATGGCAAAAGGAATGTTTTTAATTACCTGATTTAATTACCCAATTTTGAGGTCTTCCTTCTACCACTAGTCGATAAATTTGGTGCATCGACTGGGAATCAGAAGAACACAACGATAAAAACCATCACGAAAAAACCGGAGCAAAAACACGAACCTCAACCGGACTCATCATCCGAAGGATTGCCATTGAGTACACCCGGGATGGAGACGATTTGAATTGGGTGTTCTGCTACAGACCACATTTTTCGGACAAATGCTTTGAAATCACAAATGTCAAGGAACGAGAACGTCATCTGGAAAAAACAGATCGATGCAAACGATGCGTGAAGCGGAACCACCGAGGAACCTGCCATTCAAAATGCTACTACTGCTCAACCCACGTAAGGATTGAAGCAGCGAAGACACACCATACGGCCATATGTCGACTCCTCAATGCCACCATTCTTGAGAGGAAGTGTCATTAATGACAACAGGAACCTAATGTAAATTCCATGACCAACCATTTCCCCGTCATCACAATTTAATATATGAGACACGTTATTAGGCTTAATAAACGATTATTAAATTGTACCCCCAAAACCACCCACCACACAACATTTAAACTTCATATTGCATGTGTTTTTCCATTTTTACAATAAAGGTTTAATTACCCAAGTTCGAGGTCTTCCTTCTTGTCGATAAAAAATGTCCGAAATTATTGTTGGAATGGTATTCAAGTTTCACAGATAAAAGAAAAATATTGTACTGTCAAGAACGCAAATGGTTTGAAATTTTATAACGTGCTCATTTTTTATGTTACCATTTAAAAGGGCTTGCAAAACAATTAAACTCATCGACATGAAAAAATTTTCTCATGTCAATTTATAAAAGAAATCTTCCATGACAGCTCTAATTCAAATAAAGGTGTTAAAGTAGTATTAAAACATTGAAAATAATTCTGAACATTATCTTTAGCTCCAGTCGCGCCAAGTTAAAATGAGGCAAATGATTCTCCGAATCATTGCACACTACTCAATTTCAACAAAAAAATGTTCTACGAGTTTCTCTTGTATCACAATAGCAATTCCGAATTGTGAAAGCAAAATGACTAACGAATGAATTAAATAGGTGGTATAACATACCCGAATACCACGGAATATAACATAGCGCGGATTGATTTGCACTCATGGAGAAATATTGCTCCCATAGAGAGTTCGTTTAGTGCGAAATAAATCACAAAGCAATGATGAGTTTTATGCAATTATTTGGTAGTTTAAACATTTTTATCATCACACAATCTGTAATTTCTCGGTCAAACAGATAAACTTATTGTATTGCGTTGTATATATGATAAACAATATTGGACAATATGAGGAACGGAAAAATTTGGTTTTACATTGTAATGAATACGTCTTGGCTTGCTACAGTTTGTTTCTACATATGTATTTATATAATGAAACCAATTTGCGTATGATGAGTGCTATTCAACTACATATGAAAATCAAGATCATTAGTGCAGGTGTGAAATGAACAATCTGCAAATGGTCGCAGGATTTCACCGGGTGGCTTCATTTCAATCAATGTCAAAAACTTCTCTTTTGCTTTTTCGCGGGCCTCCTAAAACATATCATGAATAAATAAGTAAAAAGTTGCTTACAGAATCGTCCGAATCGAGTTCATCATAAATCATCTTTTCGACATAGCTGGTTTCTCCCATTGGAATTTTGGTGTGAAGCGAATAAAGCGCGTCGATAGCAAAGAAATTAAATTTTGACATCACCGGATCAATTGCGAACCAAGCAAATTTAGCGAATTGCTCATTGAATCCACTTCGGTTGATCAGTTTCATATGGGTTCGAGTCAACACTCTTGCGACATGATTTTCATCGCAAAATTGTATCAAGCTGATGCCTATTCGGAAGCGACACAAAAGAACACCCCAGCTGTCATCAGTTTTAGGCATTTTTTTCGGATTCACCGCCTAAATCAAAATTTTTAAAATAGTCTAAAAATTGAACAGAAATACCTTTATAACATCACGAATCCAACTGGTTTTGTTTCGATCTATTCGTTCGGAATGATAGAACATATATATTTTGTTTATCCAAATCAGACATTGAGACACTATTCTGAGACGAGATTCGCTGAGTCTGAAAATTTCTTGATTTCGCGTTTGATGAGCAAATCATTGAATACTCTTGATTTGAATGTTGCGGGCTTCCTTGAGCAACTGTTTCAGTAATGAGATCGATGATCTTGTTAACGATTGAAAAAATTTGGACTAAAAATGAATGCTGATTCAATTTTCAACATTCAAATACACGCGTACCATTATCCAATATTCTTACTGGTCTTTCTGTGGTCCTATCAAAAAGAATTTCCGGGAGTAGATCGGCATAGCTTTGCATGACGCCTGTCGTTATGGCAACTTGAGTTCTTCTCTCTTTCAACATTTCCAGAACATCGACGAGTAATTGATAATTATAATCATTGAATTTACTGGTGAATGATAAAATGCGCTAAATATTATATTTTATCTATTTTGATTTAAATTTTTTTATCTGTTTTGATTTAAATGGTGGATTTTTGAAATCACAAGCACATCCAAATTCGAATTTGTTGCTCTTTTTGTGAACATACCGCACATATTTGTCGAAGTGCATTGTCAACGAAATGGATATTGATTGTTTTGATCGAATTAATAGAATTCGATAATTCAGTAAGCATCGCTTCTTTTTCCGATGAGTTGACGATAGATTCCATGTCGTTTTGAATTAGTTTTAGTGGGGAACAATTTCTTGCCAAACTGTATTTGCCTTAGTTGGTCAGCTAGCTGGAAATAAAACGGGGTTCAGAAATTTCAAACCGATGATATTTAAATTTTGGAATAATTTTTAAAGAGTGAATATTGATTTTCACATGAAGGGACGCGCGCTCTATCGCACATTTATTCAAATCCGGCTCACGCGCTAATTCAAATAAGGCGTTTAAATTGAGGTTGCTTTGGGCAAAAAAAAAGATTTGAAAATCGACACTGCCACAAATACACTTCACCTATTTCTGTTGTATAATAATTTAAAAAATTTACATTGTACAATGCCGAACAATAATTTTTTTCTTTTCCAAAGGAAAAAAATGTAGATAAATTGATAAAAAAGAAGAGAAGCTTAAAAATCGGTGTCGATTAGTACATTCTCTGAAGCATTCAGCAATCTTTAATATTGATTTATATTTTATCATTAGAACCTGATAATTCTCATCAAATCATTCTTGATGCTTCTTCTCTTGCAAATGAAAAAAATTAGAATCAATTATTCTGTAATTAATTATAAAATATTGTGTGAAATTGTAGTGTTATTTGATACCACGTAAAATTATTGAAACACTTAACTTTAAAATATTTTTAAATTTCATTTAAGATTTTGCAAAATATTGAATAAATTCTAAATTATCTCAATTTTTTGGAAATTTGAAATTAATGAAATAAATATTAATATAATATAGAGACACATTTTTCTCTCAAGGAATCTCAAAATAATTTAATTTGATTTGCTGGAGTTTTAAATGAGCATTTTTGAGGTTTTCGTTTTAATTGTCGAATGTTTTAAAAAATCTGCAAAACATCCATCGGATTTGTAATCGTTTTAACTGATTACCTCAATCAACCCATGTGGCAATAAGTATGTATAGCTCATTAGGAACCGATATCGCTGTCGTTATTTTTCATAAATATGAGACATGTCCTTGGGTATAATTGGCAAGTAGCATCATTTGTGTTAGCGTCATATTTACCTCATTAGCCAAATCTTTTCAGAAAAATAAATTACATTTTTTTATTTTACCCTATCACATTCTTGTTAGAAGAAATGCCTTTTTTCATGTGACAGAATTTTCATCTGAGATGTATTTCAGTTTTGCTCTCAATTTTTAATTTCGAATGATAGAACCTTGCAGCAACGGGAATTGATTAAACGTCCAAATTAACCAAAATATCAAAAAATAATTGGAAGCAACAATTTTTTTTTGAAAGATAACAATCGCTATATTGGCTTTTATTAATATTTTCACTAACGAACCAGCCATACGCCAGAGTCTATCAAATGATGAGAATTTACATTCCTTTTTCGGAATTCGCATGACCTTGTCAAACTTGGCACTTTCGGGTTAATGAAATTTCGCAGTTTCTTCAAGGCTAAGCCGAACAAATATGTTCTCATTTTATTTTTTTCCTTCACATCGACAGTATTAATTATCTACATTTTACCTAGTACTCCACTTTTCATTGATGATCGATGATTAGTTTTCTTATTCAAATTGATGAAAATCGCTACAACAAGTTTTTGCATAATTCTCTTGTCTCCAAAATTGATATTTTTTAAAGCTTCTAACAATCGATACAAAAAACCAGAAGCGATATCTACAATCTGAACACCCAGTGTTCAATAGCCTTGAACTTTCTCTTTCGAAATTTACAACGTCTTCAATTCGCTGCCGTGTTACGGCGATGGAGCATGTGGCAGACATGCACTCGCATCTCATTGGAGCGCCCTTGACGCATTGGACAAAATATTGGAACAGATTTCTTACATGATTGTCCTTTACAAGCAGTGTCCCGACAGTGTCCTCGTAGAATTATCTGCCCTCGGGTAAAAAATTCTTCGAACATAAAAAAATGTCGTTATTGTTTTACACAGTCTGTCCGACTAAATCAGACATGATTTTCTTCATTTCAGCGCGTCTACAACAAAAAATTGCCGTTTGAAGTTTTCTACTATGGTTCCTGATCCGAATCAATACCCAGACAACGAGCGGAAGATCAACGAAGAGGTTTGGGATTTCAAATTGATCCATACAATGATTTACATTTCTGATTCAGCCTCAAAACGAAAATGATTTGGAGGAAGCTCGACAACGGGTAACCCAGCAAATGATTTAAACCAAACCAAATATTTCTATTTTAGGAAAGAAACCTTCGTAACGAGCATTTTCGGAGACACCTTCAAACTGGAGCTGCGTATACTGAAGTTCTCGATGCGACAACGAATGTGCTCACTAGAACTCTCGAGGAAGCGAAAACACGTCCGCTCACTGAGGCAAAACTTCAGAAATAAAAAAACTAATTCAAAGAGGTTTTAGGCTGATTTTCGTCTCCTCCAGGAAAACATAGAGTCTGTTGGACGGGCTCTTGCCGCCTATCAATCGACTTCGACCAATATTCTCAACTTCGTGGCAAGATATCAATAAAAATTTACGCCAGCGGCCAAATAAATCTTCTCATTATTGACAATTTGATTAGATTTTTGTCCCCAAAGCTTCTGAAAAAAAATGTGAAAATAAATTATTAATTATTGAAACTAATGTATTTCTCAGATAGATGAGGATCTACATAGCTTTTGCGTTAAAATGAATCAGTAATTTGATTACAAAAGATAAATTTTAAAAATGATTTTAATTGAAATTAGCAAGGTTTGCAAATTTTGTAAATTATCATCCAAAATAAAAAAATGACTGTATTATAAAATTAAATATTACGGTAGTTATTAATTTCATTGTTTAGTATATCTATATGAGACCATTTTGAACGTTGAATTTTTGAATTTCTCATGTTTTTCGATTAATTTTCGAATTTTATTCTTCAATGAACATCAATTTTGGGTTTTGATTAAAAAATAATTATAATGCCAAAAATATTTGCAGACTGTTCCTTAATTATCGCTCTCGTTTGTACGTTGATTGTTAGCTTATAGGAATTTTATCATTTTGAAGTGCAAAAATCCTTTCATTCTTCATTATGATATGTATTTCCAATATTCGAAGGAAGCAGGCAAGCCATTAGTTGAAGGCATCTGAAAAATGTAATTATGATATCGAATATTAGGCATGTTTTTCACATTAAAATTGATTGTTGTGATTCCTATTAATACCTTTAACCAGCAAGGTTTTAAGATTCTCCGCTACCTGAACTTTAAAATGCTTATTTTTGTGCAAAATGCAAACCTTTGAAGTTATCATTATAAGGCAATTAATAAAACACAAAGAAAAAAAAATATTTACACCATTTTGAACTAGTCGAAATATTCGCTGGTGAAAAAATAAACAAATTGCGGAGCGCCGCCGTTGTGCATTTATGCTAAATCTAGGGCAACTGTACATTAAAGAAATAACCAGCTTTAAGTAAGTTCTTTAAGAGCTACAACTACTAAAAACGGAACAAACAATAACTGAAATGCTTAAATGATGATTGTTTTTCCGCCGGTTGCATTAAAAAAAACCCAACTCCGTGATCCCGTATGCTTCGCATAGATATGCTTAGCATAGATCCCGTATGCTTCGCGTGTCGTAAAATGTCGACTGCAGGGCGCTTATAAAAAGCTAGTGCACATTTAAATTGTTTGAGATAGTTACATGAGGGATACAAAATTCCTTGGTTCGAACTTGGTTCGCCAAAGCAGAACAGCCTATTGTTGTCAAATTATCTCCATCCCTACGAAGTTAATATTTTCAATTAATTTAACTCGTTGTTGTTTTAAAAAATGAACATGGTCATGCAATCATTTTCTTTTCGACGTGATATGCCTAGAAAACATGCCACCAACTACATTAATGTGCATACAAGAACATTTTCAATTCGCGCAAAGTTCAATATTATAAATGCGCTTAATAATTTTTGAGCGTCTTGTACAAAATATTATCCTTTTCACAAATCCTTTCTAATTATTTTAATTATAACATTTTTTCCATCTTCCAAGTAAAGCTTTTACCCACATATTATTTCCATATCACTGATATTTTCCTTCGCAAATGATAATAATTAAAAATGTGTCTCTACTATTATTTTTCGATAAGAATTTGAACCATCAAAAATGTTTTTAACTCTATTTTTAACTCTATCATAAAATTCAACCAAAATTTATAAAAGCACGCAATTTTTGCTAAAAAAAAGGTTTATTCATGCGATTTGCAATGGTTAACATAGACAGCGGCGAGTGCCGTAAAATGTCCGCTGCTGCATTAAGGGAGGCTTTATAAGCGTAGCGCACCTCTAACGCGTTTGGGGTAACAACATCAGGGATACTACGTTTTCTCAAGCATAACCTGTCCTAATTACCACCGAATATCAGCTTCATCCCTATGAAGTTACCCTTTTCGATTTTTTGGATAATCTTTCTAAGCAGACGCAGAAAAGAAAGTTTGAGAATTCAATCTTTTTCACAACTTTATTGAAAAGAAATAATAGTCGCCAAAACGCATTCTAATTTAGAAAACAATATAAAAGGGTGACGCTATGGGAATTGAATTTGCACCCGGTATTTTTCGTTCGAATTTAAAAGCTTGAATACATGTTTGAGTTATTTTTGCATTCCACATCAGTTCACCCCAACACAGTATCATCTCGCGCGGTATATATATCCACCTTCAGCAATGTGGCCGACACTTCACTGTTTTCGCCACTGTCTATGTTTATCGTGATGAAACGCTTTCGGCAATTCAATGAGATGTGACCTTTCCTTTTTTGCTTTATGAACGATTCATGTTGGATGTCGAATATTTTGAAAATTTTCACAAATTGCTCTGTTCTGTCAAAAACTCATATTGAATTATTTTTTTCAGTCCTCCATTTAAAATTTAAAGATTTGGTATTGCTTAGTTATTCCAGAACAATCTAATCAAAACTTTATCCGAAATTCGTGACATATTTTGAATTGCGATATGGCTGAGCTTCTAAAACGTCGAGAGGCTTATGTTATGTAAAACAAAAATTTCTAAAGCCATATGCAAAAAATTCAAAAACTGTTTTGATCTTCTTATAACGAGTTTTTTTTTAAAAACTTTTTTTTTTTTCAAAATCTACTTAGTTTCTGCTACTACCTTCAATAAATTTTAGTGCTCAATAAAAGTAAAATATTCACTTGAAATGTGAGTACCATAAGTATTACAAACGAAATGGTTTCGCGATTATTTTTCGTCCATTTTGCTAAATATTGACTGAATGCTAAATATTGACCGTCACAATCAGTTACAATATTTGATTGATCATTTTAGAAATCAATAAATTTTGACCGATTTTATTACAAAAGGGCTATATATGGCCGAGAAAAATATTAAATTCATCATAAAAAATCAATTGTCGTTTCTCACTCATTTCACCTTTAACAGATGATTAAAAGAATAAAACTGGAAGAATAAAACTGTTCTCAAAAAAACTGAAATATGGGTTAAAACTAATTTTAAAATGCGATATATGAATTAACAAATGAATGGAATTCATACTTTTCAACAGTGATAAAATGATAAAAAAATTCTTATCAGAATTCCACTTTTTTAAAGAAATTGAAGACTTGAAGGTTTTCGTATTTCAAAACATTATCAACATTGAGGAGAATCAGAGAAAAAGACAGATTATTATCGATTGATGAGTCACGATTTTTTGGACTAATTAGGCGAAAATTGGAAAAATTTCGAATTTTTGAAAATATGTCAGAAATTGCATCACACCGAGAGCATTCTGAAAATCAAATCCATTTTTAATAAGACACATCCGTTACCGAGAAAAATCAAAAAATTTAAAACCTCGCAGGGCGGAAAATTTTTGACAGGGCGAAAAGTTTGCGCCTTTGCCAGGCAGCATGCGTCGACAAAAAAAGTAGTTTATATTTTTTGTTAAAATTTCATCTCAAAAATAAAATGTTATTATTTTTCCACTATCATTTCCGTCTAAATCAATCTTTTTACGTAATAATTTGAAAACTGATATTTAAAAGTTTGCATCACATCAGCAAAAGGGTGATGGCAAGGGGTAATAGTTGATATTTTGGGTTGAAAGATGGTAAGTACATTGAAAGTTTTAATTCTGGGCTCTTGGTTTTCAGTTTTTTCCGACTTCCCACCACCCCGAAAACGAGCGCTGAGCGCCGCGTTTATATAACCCTTTCAAGTGAGGTGTCGGACGTTTTGCGGGATTCGCCGCCAACTATTTTTTGTACAGTTCAGAAAAATTGCATGATACAGAGAAGCAGAGGAAGCCGCAAATTTCGTAATGGTGTTCGTCGACACTTGTTAAAAAAATGTTGAATCGTTCATTTATTGGAATTTTCATCAAATTTAAACATCAAATTTGGGGAAATGAATACCGATGAATGTAGCAGGATTTCTGTAAAGTCTGAAAATATAAAATGCAGAAATTATTTCTTTAATATGAAATTTGCAGTGTAGACTCTAAAATCGACAGCTAAAATATTTCAAAAACAATTTTTACACTTTATCGGCAGCGAAACTTCCAATCTCTTCGTTGAGATTATATCTTGCGCAAATGATTTTATCTTTTCACTTTCTACGTTTTTTTTTCCATTAATTTATAGCTAACGTAAAAAATGATGGGGATTTAGAAAAATGGAAAAAATGCATGCGAAAAAAACACTACTTTGGTTAGTTTTTTTTACCTTTTTAAAGCATCATTTATCGAATCCACTAAAAATTTCCTTCTTTGATTTTTTCAAAAAAAAATTGCAAAAGGGTGAAACCAGGGAGATAAGGTTATTATTCAAATTAATGCATCCCAACCAATAAGGCTGTGGATTACAGCAGCCAAGACATCTCACATCTTTCCACCCCAGCCTTCCATAGCAACGGAGTGATATATATACTCCCTTTTTGGTTGTGGCTGACAGCATCCGGGTTTCGCCATCGTCTAGGAAATGCACACGAAACAAATAAGTCGTGTACTATGAGCGAGAAGCATTGAGTGAATGTGCGACGGCGTGCAGTGATATGAATAACACTCGCGAGAGATTTGGTTTACATCGACTAATGAGAATTTTCTATTTTTAAGTCTTTTATTTCAAGTTTAAGAAAATGCCAAGCATCTAAGAAAATGAATGAAAATTGAATTTTTTTTTTCAGTATTGTTTTTTATTTTTCGCGCAATCTTCGATAAATATCTGAAATAAAGGATTATTTCCTTAATATTTTATTATACGGCATCAAAAAGTCCGATAACATCTCAGCTATTGCGTAGCTCTCTGTGGCAAGATGCATCAAGTTCAATTTGATGCCAATCGTGCAAAATGTATTACGCCAGTATGCCAATGAATACCGACGGTTGAAGATATTGCTAGTGATTACTGTTTTTTAGGTTTGACCTATCGGGAAAGCGTATGCTCTGTTCAGGCGTATCGTATTACAAAATGTATTGCAGCATCATAAACTCGGGCAGATGGAATTGTGAATATTCTTTCTGATGGTGGATAACATAAATAATCATAATAGTCATCTGTATTCAATATTTTATTTCTTGAATTTCAAACTAAAAAATTGTTTTTCATTTAAAAGATTTGAATGTTCTTGTTCAAAAAAAATGTTATTCATAATTAGCATTTTGATTCGGCTAACAAACATTTTCAAATTCATCGTCTTCCTAAATGTTGTGTACATTCATTAGCTCCGCTATAATAAAAAAAAAAAGTCGTTCTTTCCCGTGTTCTTTCGACACATGTTGGTCGGCATTTCACCATCAACCACAAATCATTCGCACGAAGAGCTATTTTCTCTCCCAGGAGCACTAACTATGTTTAAATGATCATTTTTCAAACTTTTTAAAGTTTTCATAATAATTTTTTTTCCTTATTTTTGTTTACTGTTTTTAAGCTCCCTTTACATTCAAGATTATATTGCACGGTTATGGGATCTATGAAAAAATTAAAAAAAAAAATCACAATTTTTCATGAAAAGGAATTGTTTTGAAAAACGGTTGTTTTAAATTTGCGCCACCGCGCATAAAGCCTGCGTGGGTCTCGGCGCGACGCGCGCGAGAAATACGATAGCAGTTGTTGTTCCGTTATTAAAACATCATATTTAAAGCAATTTTCGCCAATTATTACTTGTCTTTCAATCATGTCATTGCATAATAATTATTTTCAGAATTCTTATATCAGTTCATTATGCCTGCACAAGGAACAGCAAAAACCAATAGTCAAAACCAAGAAAATTCGCTGTTTCTGTTTAAAGGCAAGTATTATGAGTATGAGGTCAATTTGGGGAATTTCGACGATAACGAGTGGCAACAATTCAGCAGTAGGGACACTGTTGATTTCGGAGGGATGATTAATCGTAAGTTTAAAAAAATTATAACTTGTTTATGCTTCATTTCAAGGCAGAGAACCGATCGGATTCTTCGAGTTCATCATCTCATCTGAAATTGTTCCTGATTTGATAGGCAAAAACGGTGTTTTTTTGAAGGTATTTTAACTTTTTTTGTATTTTCCTCGAATTCTCATTAATGCAGAAATTGATCGATCGCCAACAAATTCGTGTTTGCTTCGAGAAGCTGAATAACCCACGCTACCCTAATTCGACATTGTGTCATATTAGAGGACCAGATGATCTTATTCATGAGTTTCTGCAAAGAGTTCGCCGATTCATGCCAATAACTAGAAATGAGATGACGACTTTCGTTATTTCGCAAGTTATTAGGCCAACATCTAAATATCAAGTGTGCAATAAATCATTTGGTTTGATACAAGTAACAATTTTTCTCACACAAATAATGCACTCAATTAAATTTTCAGCAAGATTTGTTGCATCAGTACTGGTTTGATGGCGTTGTCACATATTTCATGGGCCCATATGACTTCTGCATTCAGAATCGAAGCCCAAGTGGATCGTACGAGGAATTTTTGAAATTGGAGATTCGATTGTGTCATTTTTATCGAAAACATAAGAATTTCCCGACACTTCCGGCTAAGAATTGCGAAGGTATGATATTTTTTGACAAAAATTTGTCTGGTTTGGAGGAGCTCGTATTGTCGACGTCGCGCTACTTTGGAAAATTTGCTGACTATCAAAAAATTCAAAAAGTGGTCTTGGCGCGCGATGTACGCCCTAAAGCTATCCATATGCATAGACCCGTAAATCGACACTTTTACTTTTGCGCCAAGACCACTGCCATTCTTTCTTTTTGGTAGTTGGCCAATTTTCCGCAGTCGCGCGACGCCGACAATAGTAAATCTGAGCGAAACCCATAAATAAACAAAAATGACGATATCATCAGCTGGAGACAACGAAGGGCCACTCGAATTAATTATTTGTCAGTTGGTTTTCCATCACGGTGCTAACAATGTACTGAAAAATCTATACCAATAAATAAACAGAATGTATTGAATTGACATCAGCGAGTTTCAGGTATGATGGCAGTGGTTTTCGAAAATCGCAAATGGGTGCGTTGTTTGGTAACAAAACACTACCCGAACACTGATTTGGTCACAATCACTAAAGTGGACTATGGGGGAGAGTACAAAACTCATAGGTCCAAACTCAAATCGATTCGGTATGAGTTGACTAAAAATAACTACTCAAACACGATTTTCAGAACTGACTTTTCGCTTTTTCCGTGCCAGGCAATCAATGTGCGATTGGCGAATATTAGGCCAGGACCACGCTGGTGCCTGCAAGACGCATGCAATCTCATGGCGGCGTATTGCTATCTGAAGGAAGTCTGTGTTCGATGGGTGAGCCCGCTTAGTGCTCCAATCAAAGAAGTGGAGATGCTTGTACCAATTTTGAATGGAAATATCATCGAGGTAATATTTAATATTTGAAATTATTTCAATTATAGCAAACTCAATAAAGGTCTTTGAGGAGCGCGTTTAGAACGAGGACATGTATGCGCAAAAAGGGCAATAATTGCCATATATGGGATGAGATCATTAGTGACTGTCTCATTATGAAAAAATCATGCCAACTTGTCAAATTTTGCGTGTCATGTAGTCTTTTAATGTTTTGAATAGCATTGTGTTTAATTTTTGTTTTCATGTTTAAATATTTCTGTCCCAAAAATTAAAGCAAGGCAATTCATTCCCTTTTAAAACATCATTTTCTCCTGAATAATCTGCTAGAAATTATTGTTTTTATCTGAAAAATTGGAGGATATTCTTTAACACTTCGATTATTTCCTTTCAACATAAATCTATTTGTCTTGCTGAAGAAATTTAGCAAATTGGCGCAATTTTTGCAAAATAAAATAGGGTTTCGATTACACTTTAGGCTTATCAAAATTGATCTAAGAGCTATACTACTTTTCGTGTGAGTAAAGCTTCAGGTTGTATTACTTACATTATTAAAGGAACTATCGTTTTTTACAATCTAGTTGTAACTGTGATATTACTGAAGTAGGTTGTGCTCGTATTCAACAAATCGTTTTCAGAACTACTCATTCGACCGCATTCTTATTGATAGTGGTCTCGCTTCGTCGACCCGAATGTTTTCACCTACCGTAGACTTTGTTCAACTATAGAGATTGTTCTTTTGTAATATAGGTGTTTTGTAAATCTTTCTCAAATTGTTGTTAGTAATTATTAAGAATACACTCACTCCGGTTTGTCCCAATGCTTTTTGCTTTGCTGTAAATTTGGCAATCATGCATATCTATTTTTTTTTGCTGTTGGATTTTTCCATGAAAATATCACCGTAATTGTCGTCCCGGTATCCGTGAAGGTCTACATTTACCACGTAATACAGTTTTCTTAAAGTGAAGCAAATATAAATCAATTCATAAATAGAATATTTAGATCAAACGAATTACCATTGTAGTACCGAAAAAAAACATTTTTTTCAAAGCATTGTTGTTGGATTCGAAAACGCTTTAATTTTGAAATAATATAAAAGCAAAATATACAGGGTGTCATTTAAATTCCCGCACAAAAGTTTGACGTTATGAAGAGCTTCGCTAACGCACTTTTCGTGCACCAATATAATTTATTTTTGTTAAATAAGGTATATTCTACTTACTTTCCAAGTTTCACCTCAATCGGATGTGTTTCCGAGAAATGGCGAAGGCTAACATCCATCGCGCTTCCATTATCGAACTTCATAAGCAAAATGTGAGCCCGAGAGACATAATTCAACGCCTCAGTGTGCCTCGTAGAACGGTTTGCGACACCACCAAACGTTTCAAAGAGCTAAATACGACCAGTGACCGTCCCAGATAAGGAAGACTCGTCTCGGTAACCACTCGTCAGAAGATCAACGCTGCTAAATCGAGGATCAGGCGAAACCCGTACAGGAACATGAAAAAGATGACGTCAGATATGGGAATGAGCATCTACGCTATGGAACAAATCCTCAAAACGAAGCTTGGACTGACCCCATATCGTGTCCAAAAAGCGGCAATTCTATCTGCCGTCAGCAAGCAGAGACGCTTCAAAAAAGCAAAACGACTTCTTGCTCGCACGCGGTCTGGAGAACATCTCGTCACTGTCTTCTCCGACGAGAAGCTGTTCACTGTGGAGGCGGCATTCAACTCACAAAACAATCGAGTACTTGCCCAGACATCCCAGTAAGCTTCTGAGAAAGGCAGAACAATTCATCGAGCCTCACATCCTGCCAGTGTGATGATTTTCGGTGCCATCTGCTCAACCGGGAAGTGGCCCCTGGTTTTCGTGGATCCGGGGGTGAAAGTGAACAAAGAAGTCTACGTTCGGGACATTTTGGATAAGCATGTGATGCTTTGGGCCCAAACGCATTTCGGTGGGCAGAAATGGGTCTTTCAACAGGACGGAGCACCCGACCACACTGCCAAAACTACTCAGGAGTGGTGCCAGACCCATTTTCCCGACTTCATCAAGTCATCCGAATGGCCTGCTTGCTCCCCAGACCTGAACCCGCTTGACTTCTCCGTGTGGGGTCTTGCAGGAGAAGGTCAACGCAAAACCCCACTCAAATGTAGAGTCTCTGAAGAAAACATTACTGGCGGAATGAGACAATCTTTCCATCGAATACCTGCGTACCACAGTCGCATCATACCCGAAGCGTCTCCGTGAAGTCATAGCTGCGAAAGGAGGCCGAATCGAAAAGAGTTAATAGATAATTATTTGTTATACTATACATAAAAAATATTTTGAGTCTCGTTTGATTTGGACTTTTAGTCTCAGAAATATACGTCTTAAAAGTTGTGCGGGAACTTAAATGACACCCTGTAAAATCTCTTCTGTAATCCATTCGTTTGATATTGGGAATTCACCTTCACACTGAAAGTTTAAAAAAATGTATTATTTTTGAATAGTAGAATCATTTTTGATCTGCTAACACATTTCGCATTTTCTTTAAAAAAAAACTTATTATTGTTTCAATATTAGTATATTTTTTTAATATATATATGTTGAGGAATGCCATAAAAATATCATATACTTTTACCCCGAATAAAATCCTAGATTTCCGATCATATTCACTAAACTTCTCAAATTTGTCATTCATTCATTCTAATTGGGTGTTTTTGCCTTGAAAAAAAAAGAGTGAATTTTGAATAGGTCTTTTTTTGCGTTTTTTTTCACGTGGAATACCAATTTATTTCGGTCCCTAACATAGATAGCTTGTTATATGTTCTTTTCAATTCATAAATGTTTAATTTCTTGAAACATGTCTATTGTTTTTTTCTCGTTTCATTTTTTTTCAATTAATTTCCATACAAAAAAAAACATGTTTCCTTTTTAAACTTATTGGTCCCGAAAATGCACAAATCACCAAAAAAAACATTGACGAAATTGAAATTTACAAGAAATTCATACGTTTCACACTACACTTCCCTTTTTGGTGGGCATTTCAAAAATTGTTACCGATTCATTAAAAGAAAATGCAGCCAAGTGAAAAAAAAGAAACGACTGCCCACACATCGAAAGAAATGCAAACTTTCAAATCGTATTAAGCGAAGAAACGAAATAGTCCAAAAAGCAACCAATTTGGCTTAAATATTCTATTCTTTACTGAACAAATATGCATACTTAATATTCAATTTACTTATTCCGTTCATTTCTAATGTGCTCCTACTCAAAATGTCAGACATTCATTCATTTCATCTAATCAACTGGTCCTTTAATTAAAGTACATCTAACTAAAATTGTTGAAGAATTGAATATTGAGTTAGTTTTTATTTGTAATTAAAAATTGATCGTTCATTGATGCTCCTTAAATTTGAACTGCTGAACCATCTCAACAACGTTTGTCTAATTGAGCTCAAATTTGAGTTGAATCTGACAGATGAGAATGAGATGTAAACTTTTTAGGTTTTTTTGTTGTTGAATAATTTGGAATGTTTCTTGATAATTTGTTTTCAAATTCGTTTCTTTTTTAAATATTTCTTTTTAAAGAATTTTTGGATTTATCAATCAAAATTTTAATATGATCGTCTTTCACTATGACTAATATTTGTTATATGGTTTCCCTAAATGATTTTACTACAAAAATTATGACGCTACTGATGAGCTTCATTCATAATATATATTTGGCGAACAAGAACGGAAAACCACTCTGGTTCAGACAAACTATTGTTTGTTTTTACAAACTTTCATGGGAAACGAAAATTGACGAAATGGTACTACTTTTGGGAGCAATTTGGAATGCACTCATTCCTTATTTTCAATTATTACAGTGCCACAATGACAGGTGAACATTACATTCACTTTTGTTTCTTTCTTTGGTTTTCTTGGAGAGACCAACTCGGTTCCAGTCTCGCCCCGTGACTGATTTAATTTGATCGTACTTCGAGTACATATACGACGTCGAAGAAAAAAGAAGAAGAAACAGAAATATCCATACTCGGCATATTTTGGCGCATTTTTATTCGACTAGGCGAAGAAGGAAAAATGAGGAGCTGACATTAATGACAAGAATCCCTCAATCACGTGTACATAGTCCTACTCTTTTTTTTATTCTTTTTTTTTTATTTTAAATATCCACCATTTTGTTTGCAACTCCGCTGCAAAATTCAAAATTCCTACGGGAAATTCAAATCCTCCCATCATCATTATCAGGTTTCACATCAAATATTCCATGCCATTCTCCAGAAATTTCTCAAATAATTCAACAATCTCAATGAATCATTATTCCGTTTAGTGAGTTATTACATTTTTTTTTTCTTCAGGATGCGTCACTAAAAGGCATATTAAGCTGCAAGACATCAGTGAAGTCATTTTTTTTTGAAACCCTATTGAGTACAAAATTTGTGTAAGCATGGATTAGAAAATTACACATGCTGCTAGCAGAACAATGGGGCAACCACCAATTTTAAGTAAATTTCAGAAAAAAAATTAAATGTGAACACTCAAATTCCTTTTTGAAATTCCGCTTGATATCGCTGGTTTGTTTACTTTTCATTCCTCAATTATTTGAATTTAATTATTCCCGCCCCACCGAGCCACTTGCTGAATAACAAATCTTCCCTTTAATTGTTTTATTGGGACATTTTCTTTAATACCAATTGGTAATCTTTTATTAATTCGTAGTAGTTCAATGATGTCTTGAAATTTTGTAGGTTTGCTTTCAAACTCCAATATTTCACAGATTCATTGAAGAAAATATTTCAAAGAGATTCACAATTTTTTACAGTATCATAGACAGGTTAGTTTAAAATATTCTTGGCAATTTCATAAACGAAACAAGCCATGAGGTGTAAAACAAATACCCTATTTTGTATCTTTCGACATAGTAAAATTTAAAAAAAAGACCATTTTGTTCTGAATAACCCTGAAATTTATTTTTGTGGCGATGTAAGTTTTGGAGCTCTAAATTTCTGGAAGTTATGAGCTTCAGAATCATTGTTACAGATCTGATTGACTTTTGCATTCAAAGAAATTTAAATCTTGAGTTTCTTTAAATATTAAACTTCTTTTAATGACATGTTTTCAACTTCAAAAAAATTAATAAAAATCTGCGGTTCTGTTTCATAATCTTCCTAACATTTTCTTTTACTATTGTCCCATTATCAGCTTTTTTCAGTCTCATCCAATCAACGTATTTCATTTCAATTCATTTCTCTGAAAAAATTAAAAAAAAATTCGCTGTCTTTTTTTTTCGCCTCAAATTTCAAAAACACAAGTACAAATCAACATATCAACATTTCATAGTGATGTAATGTGTAATATGGTGTATGCCGTAATTACTATTTGTAGAATTTCTTTTTTAGTATTTTAGTGCGTTTAGTTAATTAAAAATTGGAAGGAAGAAATCGAAAATACAAAAAAAGTAAAGCATTGGTATGAGAAAAAAGGCTTGAATGAGTAAAGGTACGAGCCTTTTTCATATTTTATATCAATCAATAAACAAGGGTTAGTTGAGGTTCCCGAGCATCTTATTTGAGCCGCTCGACATTAAATAAAGGTTTTTAAGGCTTTTTTTCATTAAATTTATATTAAAACATTATTGTATTCATATTGTTGAAGATATACTATTTCCATGGGGAGCGGGGCGGAGCGTTGAACAAAGTTGCTTTGGTCTATCCATAATTGACGGTTTGGCTACGTATCGCATATGTGAAAAACTACAACGTACATCATAAGCAAGGGCAAAAATTGGTTAATTTCGCGCCGAGAAACAAAACTGTATTTGGCTTAAACTAATTAAGTTTCCGACCGTTGACTTTCTTTGACCATATCTGTTTTGAAATAGTTTGTTCTTTTTATTTTACCGACGTCATGGGCAACTAGTTGAACTAAGATGAAGGGAGGCTTAACTAAGTCTGCTTTGGGAGTTCATTTTATTTAAGGTGTACACATAGTAAATGAGTCAAAATAAAGGGTGCAAAACAATTTTTTGCTATAACCGGGTTATGAGATTTTAACTAGAGATTGTTCGATTATCCGATGATTTTCAGAAACATTTTTCCTGAAATTAAATTAAGGTTATTTGACAAAAATCAACATATATTTAGTATTTCTTTTCCGCCTTACGAAAAAAAAAATCAATTCAAAAACGAAAAGCTAATAAATAATGTTGTATGGCTAACGAATTCATTACGTAGCTTTGGTTATTCAGAAAGAGAGAAACGTTTAAATTTCCATTCGCGACACATTCCATTTTCAAGCACGAAATATTTAAAATTGCTATGTTGTGAGAATTTTTTTACAACCCCACGAAAATAATATCAAATTGATTGCTCGGTTCCGAAACTCATTAATGCTCCTAAAAAAAAATCATCAACGAGCTTTCCTATTAGTTATCGCAGGAGCCCAAAATAATTGATAATGAGATTTGTAACAGACTTTGACTTTTAGTTTTGTTTCGCTTCGTCGTCTTTTTTTTTCTATTTAACCGTTGAGTAGTTTTTTCTGACTCCTCACTCAATCTTGAGATTAGCTTTCAGCTTAATGAAAAATCTGAAGCGGCGTTCAAGAATCCGAATCTTCTTTTCAATGGTAGAGCGAACAATTTTGAGGCATCTTCGTTCCCATGTTTCTCTTGATTTTGGACAAAATTTTCCCAGTTTATCTTCAATTTCTTATGCGGGAATATCAGCAAACATTCACGTTATGATGTTGGGAGCTTGAATGTTTGGAGTTCTCCGGCACCTCATTTATTGGAAAAAGCTGAGAATATCTGAATTAATTTTTCATGCTTTTTAAAGATATATTTATATAATGTATTATAATCAATATTTTCATCTAGCAATGATCAAACAACGTTATTTGAGCTGACGCATTATTAAAGTCAATTTTACAGATGTTTAGTCTTCAAAGCGCGTGTTTCATAATAAACAATATCCAGAGATTGTCAGATTTCTAAATAATCATGAACTAGCATTATTTCATTGAAGCTTCTAATGTGACCAACAAACCCAAAACATTGGTTCACATTATACATTAAATAGCTTTTGTCTCAAAACGCATTTCCTCACACGTTTAATTGCGGTAGAATAATAACAAAATTAATTCGCTAAAAACTACTGCTACTGCAAAGCCACTTCTACAACTTCTTCTATTTGAAATCTTGCTTTTTTGGTGAATCAACCTATATATAATTTTGGGTAATATTATTTTTGAAACAAAATCAGAATTGTACTTGCCAGTTATTTGATTTTCGAATTACCGCAAATATGAGTATTTGATTAAGTGTTTACTTGGTAAGAAACAGTCATGCGATCATAGCGAAAAAAAAAACGTAATGATGAATTTTTTCCACCTCTCGTTGGCCCAACAAATCAGTAGAAAATTTGATCTCATTTCCCATTTCCTAACTTTATTCTTGACGCAATATGTTGTTATTCTCTTTTTGTCTAAGAAAAGGTCCTTTTGCGAATATTTTCGGTATCAACCCCCCCCTCGCCCTCCTCCAAAGAATAAACAAAAACGCGTTGGTGGTGATGCAGCTCATTTTTTGATTAAATGGCATACGAATCTGGATCATCAAAGGCTCATGTCGCCCCGCTCAATTTCTTTCTTTTTTTGTTCTGCCTCATTCGAGCGCTTCTTTCAATTCCCTTGTTCCATTTTACTCGATTGTTCACAATTTCAAGTGACACCTCGTTCTTTTTTGTCCGCCCAACGCCTCCCCCGCGTCGTCAGCACATCTAAGACGCAAAAAAATGTTCCCGAGGAGGATTTAGTCGCTTCAACTCGTTCCCTTTTTTTTGTTGGTTCATGTTTTATTCAAATAACGCCTTAAAAGATTCCTTGACACCCCCCAATTATTCCACCTAGTGTTCATTTTTCTGCTCATGTAGTAGTTGCCTTAACGCTTCCTTGAACTTCAATATGCCATCCAAATCATCATTTGTCCTTGTGAGTACCAATGATCAGCGTAGGCATTCCTTTTCAGTGTCTAAAAATAATAACAAAATAGTAACACCGGGATTTCAATATGGTGACTGACTAATGAATTCGTGCACTTCTGCAAATGAAATCGGATATTCCAGACAGCCCATAGTCTGTATTATTCATAAATTACAATAAATTATGTAATTTTCTCTTGGCACCAAACTTTGTGTCGGTTTGATTTGTCTGCATTTCCAAGCAGAAATAGTTTTTGTCTCAACCAGGAAAAACAACTTTCTCATGTCACCTTATTTTGACTTTAATCATAATTTTCGCCCAACAAAATATTCGACAAAACTATTCTCCACAAATAGACGTTTTTGCGGAAATTTTTGCATCTGGAAACACAGTAAAAAAATTGGTTCCGGAAAATTTCAATTAATTGGATACTCTTGAAGAAAAAGCGCCTCAAGATCGTTTAAAAGATAAATTGAGTTCGAGATTTCACGTACGAATTTCGTTCGAATTTGTTTCCTTTTCAGTTCATTTTGGTTTTTCTTCAATTTGCAACACCAAATTAATTTATGAGGCTTGCTAGATATCGAATTCTAAAACATTAATGATTAGCATAAAGCGTGGCAATTTTTTAATTTTTCTATAATTTTCCCGGAAAACATCTGAAATTCGTCTATAATTATCGATACTTCCACATTTTTCAGGTCTCGATGAGTTAAAAAATTTTCGCATCTGTCGGTATGATGAAATCATAATTTCTACATAACTCCCGACTTTCACACTGTCGGCAATGATTTGAAATTCCTGGAAATCACGAAAGTGAACGCAATTTCAAACAAAAAAAAAGGAACGAGATTAAATATCTCCTAGCACAAATATTTCATTATATTAGCAGCTTTTGTGTACTTTTCCCTCAGTAGCTTTGAGAAATGTTCCCTTGAACTTATATATATTTTTTCCTTCTTACTATGGCCATCCCTATAGCACTACTTATACCCTTCTTTAATTCGAAAATGTGGTTTTTATGGAAATGCTTTGTCAGAATATGACCAACATACACCAGCTTTTACAAGCTCAAACTAAAACTAAAATGGACAACACGAACAAATCTTGAAAATTCTGGAATTCCGTCTAGAAATCCTAGCCATTTTATAAAATTAATTCATCTGCAACGATGATTGAAAATGATTGATTTTTTGATATGTCTAGCAATGTTTGTCTAGATACTTAAAAATTGTAGTTTTCTAAGAAATTCAGAAAAGAATTGAATAAGCGAACAAATTTTAAGACACACCCTCTCACCATTTATTTTTATTTGGGAGAGAACTACGATATTCATATTTTCAAATATTTTTTTCTTCATTTCCTTTCTAAGTACGACGACTACAGGGTGTCATTTAAGTTCCCGCACAAAAGTTTGACGCCATGTAGAGCTTCGCTAACGCACTTTTCGTACACCAATACAATTTATTTTTATTGAACAAGGTATATTTTACTTACTTTCCAAGTTTCACCTCATTCGGATGTGCTTCCGAGAAACGGCGAAGGCTAACATCCATCGCGCTTCCATTATCGAACTTCATAAGCAAAATGTGAGCCCGAGAGACATCATTCAACGGGTCGGTGTGCCTTGTAGAACGGTTTATGACACCATCAAACGATTCAAGGAGCTAAATACGACCAGTGACCGTCCCAGACAAGGAAGACTCGTCTCAGTAACCACTCCTCAGAAGATCAACGCCGTCAAATCGAGGATCAGCCGAAACCCCCACAGGAGCATGAGAAAGATAGCGTCAGACATGGGAATGAGCATCTTCGCTTTGGAACAAATTGTCAAAACGAAGCTTGTACTGACCCCATATCGTGTCCAAAAAGCGGCAATTCTATCGGCCGTCAACAAGCAGAGACGCGTCGAAAAAGCAAAACGACTTCTTGCTCGCACGCGGTCTGGACAAGATCTCGTCACTGTCTTCTCCGACGAGAAGCTATTCACTGTGGAGACGGCATTCTACTCACAAAACCATTGAGTACTTGCCCAGACATCCCAGCAAGCTTCTGAGAAAGGAAAAACAATTAATCGAGCCTCACATCCTGCCAGTGTGATGGTTTTCGGTGCCATCTGCTCAACCGGGATGTGCCCCCAGGATTTCGTGGATCAGGGAGTGAAAATGAACAAAGAAGTCTACGTTCGGGACATTTTGGAGAAGCATGTGATGCCCTGGACCCAAACGCATTTCGGTGGGCAGATATGGGTCTTTCAGCGGGACGGAGCACCCGCCCACACTGCCAAAACTACTCAGGAGTGGTGCCAGACCCATTTTCCCGACTTCATCAAGTCATCCGAATGGCCTGATTGCTCCACAGATCTGAAACCGCTTGACTTTTCCGTGATAGGGTCTTGCAGGAGAAGGTCAACGCAAAACCCCACTCAAGTGTAGAGGCTCTGAAGAGGACATTACTGGCGGAGTGGGACAATCTTTCCATCGAATACCTGCGTACCACAATCACATCCTACCCGAAGCGTCTCCGTGAAGTCATAGCTGCGAAAGGAGGCCGAATCGAAAAGAGTTAATAGATAATTATTTGTTGTACTATAGATAAATAATATTTTGAGTCTCGTTTGATTTGGACTTTTAGTTTCAGAAATATACGTCTTCAAAGTTGTGCGGGAACTTAAATGACACCCTGTAAATACGATTAAAAAATTAGATTAAATATCAAAGACTTAAGATTAAGTAACATAATAAATAGTAAAATTTTGTTAGAAATTCGATCGCTGAAAAATGTTCAATATACATCCGTTTATTAGCAGTATTGATAGAAGAATTCCAGGTTTTGTGTTTCCAGCAAATGCGCGAATCGCTGTGCCGTTTTTCGAATTCACATTTTATAAAATTCAGCCCCCGAACGCTAATAATATATGTCAAAATATTCGAAATTTGTTGTTACCCGATTTAGCATACGGCTGACGGCTAAATGGAAAATTTTTTTCAGGTGTCACTAGAAATTTCCTTTGAAATGTCAATCAAGCCAAATAATAAATATGGCGTTTGAGCATTACCGCTAGTATTTTTGGTATTTGATAGAAAACCCTAATGAACATTGGTTAACTCAAAGGAAAAAAAGGCAAAGTGCAAACGAAAATAGTTTCTAATTGCTCTTTTATTCAGTGTGTTCTGTATTCTTTTTTTGGAGTCATTAGCAGCGGTGTGAAGAAAACGCAACAAAATGACTTTCCACATTTTGTTTCATCGTCCTCTATTTGCTTTTCCTTTTAGCATTCAACTCGTCCAATCTTAGGCGCCATCATTGATTCCTGACGTGATCCCCTTCAAAAACTTGACTAACTAACAATTGTTTTCCGTAAAAACCTTTTGACACACATCACGAATGAATTTTCAATGTAGGACTCTTTCCTTAAGTTGGTCGGCAACCTATGACAGCTTTACCAGCCGACAATACTCGACTTTCTGATATGCATATCTCACTTCGCGCAACATCTACATACATAGATGAAATTATTTCGATTAATAATTCAATTAGGGTAATTTCTAATTGAAGGTCACTTGTTTCATTCTTCCGCCGCGTTAATTTTTGCATGGATATGTATGCAAAGTAGGAGTGAAACCGAATGATGTCACACACATTTTTTTTCAAGATTTTGTTTCTTCGCCCTCGACTTCTTGCAACATCGCAACATTTTCAAGGTGTGAATAATTGCTGGACGACTTTTTGTTCTTCCACATATGTGCGCAAGCATTCGACTCCTATTGAGTAGGGCATTCAATTTTCTCTTAATTTTAGCAGGATTAGTTCAATTAGATGCTTTTCTACCAAATGCAAAAATTTAATTTCTATAAAATGACGTTTTTTTTTTTCAAAGTTGTCCCTAACGATTTGCGTTTAACCAAAAACATATAGGATATTTGCTAAAATGAGCATTAGAATATTTTTGCTCTTCTATTATTGAATTTCCACAAAGATTTATAAGATAAACATAAACCCTAAACTTTGAAAACATTTATAATCCTTGAAATATTTATTTTATGGACTTTAGAATCAAAATTTACTTTACCAACAATTCGTGAAAAATTTATAGTCGCATAAAACGTCGTGATTTACGGTTCACACCTTTCCCAGAATTTATTTTTTGTTCCACCTCGCTTAAATTATTCATTTTCTCAGTTCATAAATTATTCAAATGCCTTAAGACATATGAAGACGAAAAAAATTGAAGAAATCACACTAAGAAAATGGAAGAAAGAGAAAAGGAAGGTTTGCCATAAATTTGTTGGCATTCGATCCATTTCTTTGGTATACGGTGTGCGAATAAGCGAATTCGTGGAATTGGCAATCAAACGATTTTCTTGAATACGACTTTTTTGCTACTTTCCTTATTGAATTAGTCTTTGGAATCTTGTACATCCAATTTATAGATTCCCTCTCCACTCTCACATCCCCGAAAAGAAAGGAATAGAAAAAATTACTTTTTTTGATTTCATTTTTCTTTTTTTTGGATCATTCTTTTTCCCTAACATTGCCATGAATCAGGCTTACAAGATTTACGAAGGCGGTGCTCTTTGGCCCTTTTTTAGTCAGCTGTTGCTCATTGATTGAGCTAATCAAGATGTGCGAGTTCGATTCAAAATGAGGTTCATTGGATGAAAACAGACACCAAAACTATCCGTCCAATTTTACACATACCAAGCAGATATGTGATGCGAGAGGAAAAATACAATAATACTTCAATTTTGATTGGAGTCACACGTTTGTTGCTGTCGAATTCAAACCGCTGCCTAATTCGAACGAATACAATTAAGGGATGTGTTGAAACAGAAATTGCTTTATTCAGTGGCTTCTTGGAATATCTGAACTGCACGGAAATTCTTTCTATTTTTGACATTCTTTCATGTTATTCTGTTTAGTTATAATGTAAAATTCAAAGTAGAAGTGGAGGAAAATTGGCAGCTCATCTGGCTAATCATAAAGCATCTTCAGTGACAACTTCAAAATTAGCTTGCTCTTTTTTGAAGTAGCCTTTTACGTCATAAATAGCTTCATGTCCAAAAAAGATAATCATGAGTAGTATTGCCAATACAGTACTCATACTCCTTTCTAGACATTGTTTTATTCATTTTGAAGTTAGCATAAACTTTTTGCATAAATCAAAATGTTATACGCAAACAAACATTGCAATTCTTTAGGATGATGTGAGAATAATTATCGGTTTTGTCACGAGTTACAAACCCACGTAGATCTTTGAGTTTGAACCTTCTCCTCATCCACCACAATCGTCTCCTTCTCCTACGCCAATTTTGCAACTTCCTTGAGATCAAATTGTTATCGCGGCGAGCAAAACATTTGCTCACCGCACAAACTTGGCACTTCATTAAAAAATCAGAAAGCTCCCACGTAAAAAAAAATGGAACTTTGACGTTTGAAGTTTTTCTTGGGATGGAAATAAAGTTCCGTCATGTGGTGAATTAAAGCTTGCGATAACACTCCTGTAACACGTTTGCAGAAAAAAGCTGAAATTGTTTATATATCCCTTTTTAATAATTATAAGGTTTGATAAATTATAAGAAGTAAGGTTCCTAGCACGATTAGCCGGAGAAAAATTGAAGTGTGCCATTTTTTTTAAGAATTTTTAAATTTATTCTTAGCACTTATGGCAAAAAAATATATCAAAAATAGGGAGTGATGTGTTTATTGAATAAAGAAATCCAACACAAACTTTGAAACGAGATTTTGGCAAGCTTACAAGTTTCCTTATTAGATCATCCATTCCTACACCCTTCCTTCTTCAATTATCCTAATAACCCCCGACTAATCTTGGCGAATGTACGCTTTGGCGAAATTACAATCTATCGAAGTAATCTGTTGTTTTTCTTTGCACGTGTGTCTGCTTAGAAGTGGCTTCAATTCATAATTAAGGCTAGTGTCACATCTCTATATTACGCTGGCTTGGATCAAAAATGATAATTGCAAGTGAATACTATAATTAATGAGTGAAGAATGGCGTGGTGGGAGAAAGAGGAAGGGGGAGGAGGGGGGAATGCTCAAAAAAAGAAAACGACAGATCCGAAAATAATAATTATTGTTGTGACTTGTATTGGCAGAATCGTTGCAGTTTATTGTCACTCTTGAAGAATTTCTCGTGTTTATCGATGCCAGATGTCGGCGAATTTCAATTATTATTAAGCGAATATAAACAATCTTCGACACCAAACTAATTTCAGGCACGAATCTCAAGTGAGCTCTTGCAATTGTGCCACTGGATCTCCGGATTTACGTTCATACGCTGATTAATTTAGGTATATGTATGCTATTACTCATTCTTCTTCATACTGTGAAAATTTTGAAACTTTACAGAATCAAACATTTCCAACATCAAACAAAGCGGGTAGAAATGGATATTCTCGTGAAGGGCCGCAAATTCGGCGAAAAGTTTGTTATTTTCTTCAGTTATCTATGCCAAAGATTTCAGCAAAAACTCTATCAAATTGTGAAACTATTTTCCAACGAGTAAATATTTGCTCGCAAATATTCCAATAACCCCTCTCATTAGAAATTTTGTTTTGAGGTTTCCCAAAAAAACTTTATGGATTAACCTATGAGACAAATAATGTATAATGATTTCATTTTAATTAAACTAATCCCCTTTGTTTGGTATAAATATGCGCATAATATACAATTGAGAGGGGGTTGATGAAAGCTGCTCATTCTTGCCATCTTCCTTTTTTCCGCAATAAATTTTCATTAAGGCATATTACTAGTAAATTCGCTCCGGATTGTTGTTTAGGCATATTTTTTCTTCTAACTTCATTTTTTATTGTTCACATTGTTCTCTAAATTTTGCTACTACAATGCAATTCAACCAGAATTTTAAATTCATTTTGGCGTGTTATTGAAGATTGTGTCCAGGAATGAGCAAAAAAGGATTTCCTTAAAAAAATCCAAGGCCCAAAAACGGTTAAACATTGCTGTTGCTGGGTTATCCCGTAAAACATTCTATGTTTTCTTTTAATGGTTGCAATTACACTTTTGATCAGTTTCAATTAAGAATGAATCTAATGGAATTGTCTATAGTAAGAACCTCATGCCATAAAATCATCGGATTATTAATAAAGTTTCTTTTAATAAAATAATGATCACAACTTGTAAGGTTTCATTTTTTGGCATCCTTATTTGGCATCATTAGAAGATATATATTATGCATTATTAGTGACAAAAATATTCAGAATTTAAAGTTGAAAATAAGATTTGTATTGAATTTCTTGATTATCCTGGCTTTCAAAAAACCAAAACCCGCGCATGGCTCAAATTTCACTTCAATCCAATGTTTTCTAATCTCGCAATTAGATCGCTCTATTTTTAAATAACTGATTCAATATGGATATCGATCATGCATCATTCATAAACTGAGAAATGAAAGACTATCTGAAAAAATCCTACATAATCTCTGCTCTCACATTTATGTTTATTTAATGTCAACCAACCGTATACCGTGAACTAAGTACGAATACGTGGGAGAATGAGTTAGAATTTTTTAAATCATGAAAAAATGATGAGTTCGATGCATTTGTAATGTACATGTTTTTTTTTTTCTTAGTTCAAGGAAACGAGTTTATCCGTTGTTGAATCTAATTTCGACGCCACAACTCTCGGCGAAATTTTATGGTGTTTTAAGTATGTACAGCCCGTTTGCCCACTGTTTGAATGATTTTTATGCCCATTAGGCTGCCTGTAACAATGAGCCCATATTTAATGGCGCTTATTAGAGATTCGATTTGTCAATTGGTGCTAATCGAGAGAATCGACGCCAATGAAAGTGGCATGCAAGTTTTTATGCAATTCTCTTCCAAACGCAAGAAAAAAATGAGAACTGAACCCAACATTTCTGAAATGAAATTTATAGCGTTTCATTAAATCCCCCCTGTTTTTTACGCAATCTTTTCAAATATTCCCTCTAAATTCAGATCTAAAAAATTATCTGAAAGAAATTTAATTGAATTTTTTAAGTTCTCATTTTTAAAGATTTTCTAGTAATCTCAACCAACGAACTTGATCTCAATGAATGCTAGTCTAAACTTTAATATAATAATTTCTCTGAATGGAAAGCAAACTCAAAGCCGCAAAACAATGTTGCTAGTTGCTCTCCAAACTCGATCTCTTTGTTTTTGTGGTACTGCGGGTACCAATGAAGCGTTCGTCATTTTATTGAAACGCCAACTAGCTCGTTATTTTTCAGCTTCCCAATTTTTATTCAAAAATTCTATTTTATATTCTACTCAAGTACAAACCAACTAAGCACACAACAAAGTTTTTTTTTATTCATTATATTTACACATTGGCATGAGTAAAAAGCAGGAAATAACAGACAAAAGGCAAGGAAAAAATGAAGAAAATTGTAATAAGAAGAAAAAACATAATTTAGGTACTCTTTCCAATATTCAAAAATCCCAGACATTTCCATTTTTCACGTATATAGTTAGATTTTCAAATGTTTAGTATTTTTGCAAACAAAAAACTTTGCTCATTTTCGCGTTAGTCACTCTGAAAAAAAATTAAGTAGGTAATTTTCTCATCATTTGGATGAGATTTACGATTAGTAGCTTCTTCCTTTTTCCTATTCTTTTTCATTTAGCTCTCTGCATTTGCTTTTTTTTTAATATAAAACGCTTTGAAAATTGTTTCGAATTTTCTACAAGCCACACCTTTCTCGTCCCCTCCACTCTTATGTTTACTTTAATTATCGTTTATTGTTACTTGTTCCGTCCCTAACTAGTCGTTGATTTTTTATTTGATACCTTTAGACTTCATGGTTTAGGTTTTTCACAAAAAATTAAATACCGCAATATTCTTACTTAATTACTCATTCGGTAAGCGCTTTGCTGTTTAATGGCTTCACGGATCACAGATTTTCAAGTTTTTTGGTTCCTTGTTTTTGTGACAGCCATTATGTTCCGGGACACCATTTTTATTAGTTTAAATAGTATTTATCGTGTATATTCTTAATAGTATAGAAATTTTACAATTTTTAAACTAAACTTCTTTTAAACATTCAACTACAATCTTGGATATCATATTCGACTAACAAATGTGTACTTCTAAGTCATTACGCATGCAAAAACAATTAAACTTTAAAATGTAGTAAGTTTCTGACCAAAATGCGATATTTATGAAGTGTCATAAAGAACTGAATGGGGCATGCGTTGCGGTTGCGGCGCAGTATTGCCACAGCTACGAAGACAAGCATTTCTACAGTAATCCCATTAAGAACGGCACATTATTTTTGTGAAATTACAATGCATCGAACTAGTTTTGTTAGTTTCTTTTATTCAATGAGATTTATAAAATATAATTATTTTTCAGCGTAGGTCAACAAGTTAATGAACTGTACAATTATTAAACTAATCCCTTATTTAGTGTTTGCATCAAAATTCTGACTCAAAAAAAGACCAACGCTCATAATATAGTTAATTCAATGAAACTACTATTATTTCTTCACTTTCTTGTTCATTGCTCGCTCTTTACTCGAACCTAGATGAATGGTTTAAAAGACCAACTCAAAGTTTAATCTGAGTATGGGTTGTCAAAAGGGGGGGCATTGTTTTCTTCAATCTTTTTAAAAGTATTTTTTTATTTTAAATGTCTGCGAACATTTAAAATTTCGATTGCGGTGGCGCTAATTCAAACACGGGCACCTACAGACCTCAAGACCGCACCAAGAATCCCTGCTGCTTTTTTGCAACGCTAATTTGGACAATAGCAAAAGGAATACGAAACTGGAAGTATTAATAACATTATTTCCTATGAGTCAGTTTTAAATTTATTACGGTAGATATTAGGAAATTCGCATTAATTAATAAGCTGCAACCGCTAATACGACCATATCTTGTTTTTATATTTTTAAAACCATTTTATCATTAAAATATTGTGAATGAAATAAAATTTGCCTTTTTCAATTATCCCTTTTTTACAAAAACCTCGGAATCTCAAGTACGATAGGGCTATAATATAATATGTTTTGATACTAAATATGCTCATATTTTTTATATCGACGAAATAATTTATACGAGAGGAAATATTAGAAACGGAAATTCGCTGATATAGAATATTTTCTTGAGCAGATATGTAGAAGATATCACTAGAAGATTTTGGTTCACTTGGTCTCAGAGGTCCGTTCGTGATTCTCAGAGGTGAGTTTAAAATAGCAAATTTGAAAAACATGAAGAAGCCGTACTCTTGAGATTTCAACATACAATTAGAAGTAGTTGAAATTTTTCGAATTATGCTGATGGCCTGCATAGAAACGTCACAATTTTTAGAAATTATGGAAAAAACGTAGGAGGCGATTTCAGCCCACCTAGATTGACAAATAAGGAAATTTTTTATTCTGTTAATCTTTTGAACACTTTCTTTATAAAATATGGAATCCTTTAAATAACTTTCGTTTTTTTTTTCAGCTCATGTTCGGCATTACAATTATTAGTCTCAAATTTCTTCCCATTCCTTTTTAGCATTCTTTCCTTACAAATTATTCATTAAGCATAGAGTTGAAATGCTTCTAAAACAGGATGAAAATATTTTCTCTTTTAATTATTGTCACGTACGAATTGATCGAACTCTTATAATTGATGTTATTCATGTAAAAGTCATTCATGGAACTACTTTATGTTTTTAGCAAAAAAAAATTCGTAGAACGTATTTTGCAGAAAATTAGGTTACTTTTGATTTGATTGAAAACACCCACAAACACGACGCGGTTATTTTTTTTTGGCCAAAAATAAGATTTCCAGGTGTTTTTATTCGCGCCAATTGCATTTAAGGCACTTCTATAGTTTCGACTTCTTGTTTTTTCGTGAAAACCCGACAAAATTTCCACCTGGAATATATTTACGTATTCCGTTGTCACA
Source organism: Caenorhabditis bovis (assembly GCA_902829315.1). Lineage (NCBI taxonomy): Eukaryota > Metazoa > Nematoda > Chromadorea > Rhabditida > Rhabditidae > Caenorhabditis > Caenorhabditis bovis. The sequence goes on from CADEPM010000002.1 coordinate 2,747,068, forward strand.
ATTAATGGCAGAAGTTTTTGTATGAGGTTGCTCCTTGTTAGTTTTTCGGTGGGTAAAAACACAGGGTTTTTAACATCGGGCTCTATATATTCCCCTAAAGTCGTTTCTTTAATTTCGATGTATCCGATTTCTGTTCACGGACAAATTGAACCTTGACATAAAAGGATTGCAGCGAATTTCCTCTCTCAAATAAGCATGCCAATTTCCTCCTTATTTATATTGCCTTAGTTTGGTTAACTGAATCAAAAAGTGACTAATGTCTTATATATGCATGCATGTAAAAAGTGTTTTGTTTTCCATGCCAACCTTACACACCTGCCACTCATTAGAATACTAATAATAATAATCCAAATAATATCAACAAATACATGATTTTTGAGTTGAAGAATTACCAAAAAAAATGCACGCTAATGTTAATCAAAGTTTCACTAGTGGGCTCTTGAGAAACTACCGGCAAACTTGAAGTGGATGAAACTTAATTCTTTCAAGTTGATATTTTTTTCGCGCATTTCCTCACGTTTTTTTCCTGTCGGATATCGCACCGAAAATGTGCTATTATCATGATTTCCTCGAGACACAGATGGATGTTTTGCTTCTTAAATCCGCTCCTACACGCGGATCAGTTTTAATCCTGTCATCATGGTGGGATGATGATGATGACACGATACGTATGTCATAAAAGGAGGTATTATTCACATAGTTAATATTTCATTCGCTTTAACGTATTCCAGCATAACAAACCTGGAAGTCATATAGGGATTATTCTTCTTATTAGTAGTTGCTGCTAGTATTTATCGACATTTGAGCTGTTCATACACATATATAAAATATACCTATTATCAAGTCACTCAACATTCCGTTTTAAAACGCAACACTTTCGACGATCAAAAATCGAACAATCTCTTACCATTCTGTCAGAGTTCGCATTCAACAGGTCAACATTACATATTGAATGTTAAATATTCTGTATGCGATAACTACGTTTTGGTCACTTCCCGTAGTTCTTTGGTGTTAATCATTGAGGTGTTTGAAACAACATATTTAAACATTGACTTGTTCAGTTATCAAATTCTCATTAATTACGATAATACTACATAATATCTTCCTTAAGATAATCAAGAGATGAATCGGCCAAAAAAAAAACATTATTTAGCAGTTCGATAACATAAAAAAAGGCCGTTTTCAACAACATTTTTAAATTTTCTTAAAATTTTGTGGCGTGACTTAAATATTCTCTATGAATTGTATTCATTCGTTAGCAATCTCGTAGAATCGTGGAATCGTTTAAAAACAACCCCCCCCCTTAAATGTAGTTGAAACCGACATCATTTGTTTGATCGTTTTCCTCAAATTTTCCCAATGTAGGTTATCTCATGATATTGACATGTGAGTAAATTAATTAAGATAATTGCAACACAATTTGAGTTGTCGCGGTTCAACCCAGTTTCTTCAGTAGCTTGCATATTCTAAGAGATCAAACATGAACCAATTATTTTCACGGATAGATAATTGTCACGATGTCAAAATTACTACTTGAAAATGATTTGCCCTTAACCGCATTATTATTTATGGGTTTCAAGCGGTATCACATTAAATTTTATAGTTGCTTCCCCATAATTTTTTGTCGAATGCTCGTTGAAAATTATTATTTATACAGGTAGTATTCTACCTTGACGATTAATACTGAAATGAAATTATTACGTAATTTTTTTTTCGTTTGAGTTCAAAATATTCACCTATCTGTCATTCTCATAATGGCTAGCTGACATGTATGAAACTCATATGAAAAATTAATGAGTCTTTTGAAAGAGGAAATATTTGCTTAAAAATAAATTTTTTTTTAGAAAATTTTGACCATGAAAACAACTTTTCAAAGACAAAATCAGTTTGGAAAATTCAGAAAAAAATATTTTTTAAGTTAAATGGGCTAATAATATTTCCCCAATGTTTTTTTTTCTTACATTCTTACAAAATCGATGTTTCAATCCGAGAATATGTTTGATATTTTTATTTCCTTTTCAACGGCACCCGAACATTTTAACAACCTAATTAGGGCAATGGCATTTCCAAGCTTCAGGCGCAGTTTAGCAAACTTGCCCATTAGTTTTTGACTCGTAGACATAATTATATTCTCGACAGCTTTTTGATAAACAAGTTTTTGTGAGAAAATCTATAGTGAAACTAAGTGAATTCAAAAAAAAATTAATTCATTTATTTTTTGTCAAACGTCATGTTTCAAAATCCGCCGAAACACCTTCATCTTCTAGAAAGGAAATGAAGAATTTATTGAATTCGAATTAGTCGAATGATTAAGGCGCCCATCACTTTCATTTCTTGGGGGCTGTTTTTTTTTGCGAATTAGAGTCCGACGTACCTTTTTTTCCAACGCTTTTTCGTTCAAGAGATCATTTGCTAAACTTGTTTTAAATTTAGCGCGACATCTTGATCTATGAGAAGCTATCTAAAAAAAATATTGTTTCGAAAAAAAAATATTTCTTTTTTCAACTTCCCTTACTTTCTGACTCATCGAACTCTTGAATACGATCAAATATTAGGCACCCTATTATTCCGCGAAAATTGCATTATTGTCGGTTTACGTGCCCCGCCAATAAGTTTCATTCAGTGTTTACTTAATAAAATGAAAATTATAAGGTCTTGTTGGCAAATTCTTGAAACAGAGTTTAGTGAACCAGACAAGCAAATTTGTTTGAAGGTTCTTCGTTTATCCACCTTCGGCTCCGTTTTCATGGTCGAGTCTTTTTTTTCGAACGTGCAATTTTCCCCCGTCTCCTCTCCTTTGCATTTTTTTTCATTTTTTTTTACTTAGTTTGCTGCTGCTTCTATACATCGGTAGCTAATTAACTGTTTCTCTAACTTGCTGTCTGTTTTTCTGTGCGCGATGCGCGCACCTGACAAGAAATGTATAATTAATTTTGAGCAAAGTTGTATAGACGTGTTATTATCCAGTTAATATTTCATTCACACATTATTATCTTATTTAATTTTACCTGAAAAATTTCAGAATGGAGAACAGCACGGAATGCTTAAATCTGAACGAAGAGCTTTGGGATTTCCGTGCGGATCTCTCATCAAGGGTTAGAAGAACAAAAAGAAATGCCTGAAATTTTCAACAAAAGCCTTGTCATTTTCAGTGGCCAACTATGATAATATTCGCATTTCTATATTTGGTCATCATTGCTGCCGGTCTTATTGGAAACACGTGCGTCGTCCTTGCTATATTGAGAAACAAGTAATCGGCACTAGCTGGACACAATTGGACCATTATTGAATTGATTTAGATCTCTTCAAACCGTTCCAAACCTATTCATCATTTCCTTATCATGCTCAGATATTGTTGTGTGTTGTACGTCTGCTACAATCACACCGATAACCGCATTCAAAAAGGAATGGATATTTGGCGAAGGATTGTGCCGCGTGGCCCCGTTCATAGCGGTTTGATTCATGGAGAATTCCAATGGTTTTTAATTAAAAAAAAGCATTCAGGGTATTAGCTTGTGCTTTTCGACGTTCACATTAACCGCCATCTCAATCGACCGCTATATCCTTATTCGATTCCCGATGCGAAAACCAATATCGCATTACCAAGCGCTCGCAATAATCGGAGTCCGTTGATTTCTTATTGTGCAATTTAATCCGGTTTTTCAGATAATTTGCGTGTTTGCCGCGACAATCACGTCACCGATAATGTTCAAACAGAAATTGGACAAATTCGCTAATTTTTGCGGCGAATATTGTACTGGTAAGCTCATTGACATCTCCGTTTCAAATTAATAGATGAAGTGGGAAGATAGTGAATATTTTGCTCTCTAGTTCCTTTTCGTCCAATCGCCTAGAATGACTTTTTTTTAGAAAGCTGGGGTGAAAAGGAGACACATATTCGGAAGTTATACGGTGCCATTTTGCTTCTTCTACAACTTGTTATCCCTCTAACAATTATCATCATCTGCTATACAGCAATATCGTTAAGAATTGGACAGGTTTTAGGCGGCTAATACAATCCGATAATTCTGAAAACTTCTAGAGCATGATTCTAAAAGGTGCTAAGAAGCAGAAGGCCGACAATTGGGAGGTTGAGCTCAGCGAGCAACAGCGAATTGCCGTTAAACGACGGCAACGAACCAATCGGATGCTTATTGGAATGGTTGTAGCTTTTGCATTAAGGTGATCATTATCAAATTCTCTGAAAATTTCTGAAAAAAAAAAATTGATTTAGTTGGATTTGGTCGGTGACGTTTAACATTCTCCGTGATTATGATTATCTTCCGGAACTTATCAAAAATCAAGAGTACATCTTTGGAATTGCCACACACTGCATTGCGATGACGTCAACGGTAAATCAGATATTGTGAGAAACGAATGAATATCACGTAGTTCCAGGTCTGGAATCCACTTCTCTATGCTGTTCTAAACCTTCAACTCCGCGCTGCTTTCATCAATTTGATGCCAAATTGGCTGCGGAATCGACTCAAACTTGAGTGCGACACTCAATCTCCATTGTTGAATCATACGACTAATATGACAGCAAATAAGTATGGTTCGACAGCGACCCAGGTATTCGCCCCGATCCTACTGCATAATGCACGTGAATGTTCGCAAAAATTTTCAATTACATTCCACAACCATTTCTTTCCGAAAGCAACACACTTGAAAGCATGAAATCGCTACAGCAACACGCAATATCAAAAGCATTTGTTTTCGTCGCTTTTTCATCTTCAGTGGCACTGAATGGCTGCGCATGTTTTCAGATGGGTTATGAGCGAATTCAAGATAAACCTTAAATATTCGTATGTCAAAGAAAAACTGCAAAATTTGAGATTTCTGTGAAGATCACCTTATAGAGCCAAGGCACCTTATTGCAATCGTATTTGATCGACAACTAATTGATTGAATTTCAAACATTTAGGGATTCATTCAAGCATCAAGACTTCAAATTGCATGAATAAAAATGAACGAAACCATGTGCATGCGGTTTGGTGAAGGGTTGATACCAGGCCAAAACAATTCTATCGTATAACTACTCACGCATATTTATGACTTCTATTCATCATGCAACTTCTATATTTATATTGCCTCTCTGAGCACATTATTTCGCACTGTCGAAGCTACGCGATGAATGTTGGAAATGTCGAAACGAAAGACGTCGAGAATCCCATTGATCCTTTTTTGTAATTTCTACTTTTTTCGAATGTTGCTCTGATAACAGTCAAATTTCCCATGTTTTTTTTTTCAAAGTACATTTAATTTTTCAATGTATGCAATGCAATCAATTTCTTTGAATGTTGCATTAATTAGATTAAAGCTTCAATTTCAAATTTTCAATTTTTTGAGGCTGACACGATTTGTTAAACCGTCACAAACTTGACAGAAAAATCATAGAAAAGGTAATGGGATTTCTCAGTGCTTTCATTTCAAATAATTTCTACTACCGTAATCGAATTACTCATATTTTACGACTTCAGAGACTCAAGGCTACTGTCGTTGACACCAATCAAGGCAACCAGATCGTGTCAACTATAGTTGAGCAAATTCATCGGGAATCGAATAGTTTCAAAATGTATGAGCTTCTGAACCCAACAATTGTTTTCTCATTGATTAGCCGTTTTCAGAGACTCAGCCATTCGTAAAAAATCATCGGTTATTCGAATACTAGTGCAGAAAAAGAAGGGCGAGGAAGAAGAGCACTTGATCGTTCGCGAATCGCCATCACCGCCGAATATGGAGATGCAAACCCTATCAGTTTCCGATTTTCCAATTCCGCGTAGAAGAAGCGCCCAACCGCGAAGCAACAAGAAAGTTGTTCTTCCTCGAAAAGCGTCCTTCTAAACGAGCCGATTGCATGTGTATTTCCATTCCATATTCTTTTGATCAACGCATATCGTCTGCTTTATAACATAAAACTCCAATACACGTTTTATTTTCATTTTACGCTTATCGTTCACACTGGTAATTGCTAGAATCCCAAATACATATGTATCAAAGTGAATTAGACACGTTACAGCAGATCGTATGAATTTATTACTTCTCTTTTTTTTTCATGGTACTTTATTTGGCAATCCCATTATTTCAAATTCAACATTTCAAACGATTCATGCGATGCGACGTTTGAAGCTATCAATCGTCGTCGACTGGGACAATGAGTCGTTCAAGCTTATTAGATAATGAATGTTCTTGTACATTTATTATGAGATTTTGTTGTTTGATATATAATTATATATGACAATAAAATTTATCATTATTTTAGGAATAACACAACCAATGAGTACGTTGATTGTTTGAATAATCTAGATTTATTCAAAATTGTTAGCGCAATATTTCGACCATTTCGACCACTTTATAAGTAGTTCATTTCGGCCGCATTTTTTTCAAATAGTTAAGACAAAAGATCAATGAAATTAAGCCTTAAAATGACTTGAAAACAATGAATACCGCCAATGGGCGAAAATGTGCGCCAGAACAACAAGATGCATGTTATTCGCCAACTACGAAACACCACTATATCTCTCTTCTGTACAATGAGAATTTAGACGACAACGAATCCTTTCTTTCTACACAAGAAGAAAAGAAATAAGAATGTGATTGGTGTGCCTCGGGAGTTGATTAATGCGTGGGCTCTTATGAGTGTGGATTTTATCTATGGGAAGCATTCAAATGTTTTGAACTCACCAAACACGTCGACCAGTCATGCTTGTTGATTTCAATAGCTTGTTTCAAATTTAGTACTTTTGATGAGTCAGTTTCGAAGAATTGTGAGTTTTGAAACAAATTGTGTTAAATCATCGCGAATATGCTAAAATTGACTTGTGATCTCAAGCATAATAGATGTGCAGTTGTTCTCGAGATGACAAATCGTGATTTGGTTCATAATGAATGCTTGACCATCCGAATAGTGCAAACATATGCTTTTCGTTTTCTTGCAAATTCAAAAGCGCAATAACTGACGTTACGACGTAGTGGGGCGTAATTACAAAAATATGCCTCTCCTCCCACGCGAACTACTTGACCTTTGTGATCTCAATAAAAATGAGATATTTAAATTGTGGCGGTCTTCTTGAGGATGTGAAATTCATTTAATTGGTGAGCACATTCCCAGATTATTTATTACTTTTGACAAATGATTTTTATTTTATGAATCACGTGGACTTTCTCATTATTCAAATTTTATCGAATGCTATAAAGAATTTAACGTTTTTCTGGGTTTTTCTTTATTTTGTAGCTGCACTAATTAAAAAGCCTGTTTTCTAGAATTTTTCATTGAATGAGAAACCAAAAATAATTGATAATTAATTTAAAAATTAATATAAAATTTTTTCTCACACTTTGAGAGTAATTATACTTTCTGGTAATTAAATTACATTCAACAAAATTTGAACTTTCCGGCCAAAATGACTCATTTTATTTGTGAGCTAAACTAAAAGGCGTTTCAGGACCCCAAGAGTTCTTAGTACAAAGGTATTTTCATGTCAATTCCCCAAGCTTCTCCCCTTTCCCCCCCCCCCTCCAAAAGATGTACTTTTTTTATTAATATAGCGGAATCAAATAAGAGCACGCCTGGTTGCGAAGTCGAATATCATCACATCGCTTCGATTTTGTCGTATCCGGTACGCGTTTCCTATATTTTTCTTCAATTTCCGCTCATCGTTTCCGTTTATTGCTTTTTCAAGATAAAGAAAAATCCACGTAAAAAAATTTTCCCAAACAAAATGCATCATAAAGTTGACTATTAAATTTACTGTTTGATCATTCAAGTGCTCTTCTAATATGATGTATGTGGAAAAAAAATTAGGGCTACGTAATTCCCAGGTGCTCCACTGAATCTCTAATGAGATCATGGCAGGCAGGTGCATTCGGTCAAGAAACGTTGAATGATTTCAACAATATAGTGAACTTCGAGCAACCTAAAAATGATTTTTTTCAAGTATACAATTGTGGAACATAATCATAAAATGTTTTGAATTGGCCGCCAACTTTCAAAAATTTCGCAAATATCAAATTTCTATCAAAATCTTACATGAAAGATTTATAAATAGATTTTATGCGAAGAAACACTCGAAGAAATATATATTTCAAAATACTTTATTAAAAATAATAGTATTAAGCCGATTTCGCAAAAAAAAATACTGAAAAGCACGGTTTTAAAACTTTTTTTTAACTTTAAAAATTTAAAAACCCTATCCAGATGGCGCAGAAATAAGTTTTTCAAATTTTTTTTTGGAGATTTTCCCCAAAATTTCTATAAAACCATAAAATGTGTGTAGTTTCGCGTTCGTGTATATGAAGCCGCGTTTTATATTTTTCCTCAAACTGCTTTCATTTATTGGTGCTGAAACAAATTATCAAATATATCCGTATGAATCATATATAGGCATATCGAATTAATACATTCAAAAACTTATATCGCGAGCCTAAGTTTTTCTATTTCTTTAATTGTGGTTGCTGGTTGATGTACGCACGTGACGCATATAATTATAAGTAATATGATAAACCAGCAACAGCCCAGAGAGATGAAGTTCAATCTATGTACACGGGACTTTGTGTTATAAAAAGAATTTCCCGAAGTTCAAAGATTGCTTTATATATGTATGATGAATATTCGCTTTGTGTACTTACTCGAATAGATGAAATCTTTCTTATTGAATATTGCAATTCGTGCCTAATATCACAGGTTCAGGAAAAAATTAGGTTCTCTTCTTCTTATTACTCGATCCCTTGCAGAAAAAAAATTTGTAAATTTCCTATCCATTAGGCAAATCTGATTGGAAAATTTCCAATTACGCGCACGACTACATATTTTTGAATCAAAAAAATTCTATTTTATAACATTGTAGTCTGATTCGTCTCGTGATTCAACTTCTGGTTCCTATCTTGTTGCATTACCGAGAATCGCGTTTTTTCAAAGCAAATAAATTTTATGATGACCTTCCAGAGGAAAAAAGCAATGCAACAATGTTCGTCCAGTCTGCGAAGGCGGTACAAAGAAGAGGTGAAAAAATGGAATGATATCAATATGGATCATTCCTCTTTCATTCCGGTTTGGGCTCGGAAAAATGATTTCCTTCAGCGATGAAAAATTTCTCTCGGTTTTGCTTCACCAATCACAATACCAATTATTCCACCGTAATCCGCTTCTCTTGATTCTCACTCTCATTTATTAGAAGCTCTTTTTCGAAACTGAAAAAAAGAAAAATGGGGGTTGGAAACCCCCGACGAAATTCGTTCCTTTTTTCTCCATTTATGAGCAATTCGCGGTGAGCCGTCTTTTTCGAACGACGCCCTTCAATTTGATCGCATTTTTTGTCCATCTTCATCGCTTTTTTGTCGTGTATTGTTCATTGACACTGATCTGCGTGGAACCAAGCAACCCGTGCGAATTCGATGAAATTAGCAATTCATACATATATGTGTGACAGATTGTTGAGACTCCAAAGATTGGTTGGATGAATTTATTTAAAAAAAAACGATGTTTGTTTTTTTTTACATATTTTAAAAGCTAGACGAGATTTAAAATTATTTTTTTCTGTCTTAACGTTTATTGAAGGAATATCTTTTCGCCAGACAACAAAAAAAGCATTTTAGTTAGCCATAAGCTCTATCTATGTTCGACCAAGCGCATTGAAATGTCTGATTTATTTCAATATTGAGATTATGCGATATTCATAATGTAGCCAAGTCATAGTTTTTAATTTTTTGCGACTTTTCGAGAAATTTTTTGAATCATATCTCTCTATTTTCTTGTAAAAGGCTAGAAAGATAGCTCTCCACTAATTAAAAAAAAGACCAACTGCAAACTGTGAAAATGTTTGGCTTGCCAACGCCTAGACATATTTATTTTGGCAAGAAAATATTTTTATTTATTACAGTCTAGCGGAAAACAAATTTGTTTTTGTTTCCGGAGATTGACTATAAACAGACAGTAAAATTGAATCAAAATATCTTAGAAAATACCAACCTTCCAGTTTTCAAATATTATTAATTACAATAATTTCCATTCTCATTTTTTTCTATTATTGCGAAAAAAAAAACAATTTCTGACGAGATTGACTCATTCCCACAGTTTTTTGTCGTCTTCATTGTAATCAACAACTCTTTCAAGTTTGTCGAATTCTGACAAAAATTTGGCATGAAAAAAAATGTTATGTATAAACAAAAATTTGCCAAATTTCATGGCTGCATGGGTAAAAATAATTAGAATCGTCATCAATGCGCATTCGGCTTGAAAATCATTCCATTTTTGCATTAAATAAAATCGATGCTTCTAGAAATGCTCCAAGAGAAACTACGTTTTTAAAATGTGTCATTTAAGAATCTACATATTTATAATGCCAGACGCCTAATTCGATCACCAATTCAGGAAGTACATCCTGATTTGCAGCAGTGCCTCTTAGTGTGTACGTAATTCACAATTTACTGATTATGGATGCATATAATGTGTTTCTGGAGTTTTATCGAAGCATATATCCCCAACGCGATATTAGGTTGATTTTTGTAGTCGGAATTAATGAACTAGAACCGATTAAGTCTCTGGCATATAAAAATATGCGTATTTCATTTCGATAATGTCATTCTTCGAAGCCCTTGCCCTTCATCTCCTTTTCCGTGCTCATTTTATTAATTATTTATATGCCATTCAGAGAATCAGATGTGCAAAATCCTAATATTAAAGAAGCTAAAAGTATACTTTATCGGAAAATTTGCTCTTAATTAATGGCTCAAATGCTAAACCACCCATCCATAAATCCATAGCCGCTTTTCAGCGTCTCATTGAGATTGAAATGTGCGCATGGAATCATTATATTTAGCATTGTTGTGGCACAAGGCATCATTTGACAAAATTATACATCATTGTGCTCTCCGCTCTTCGAGCAGCGCCTATTCAAATTCAACCGAGTTTTCTCGTATTGTGCAAATCATTTCGCGGAAAAGTTCACGATTTTTGATTGCACCGCTCATTACATTATATATTTTCTATACTTAGAACATGAACGCCACCTCACCGCATTTTTTCTGCTCATATTATTTCACATGCATTCGAAAGCATCATTTGTTCCAAACATTGGTCTTTTTTTCAGTACAATTCCCTCAACCCCCCCCCCCTCATCCCCCGGAAATGTATCAGCAACGATGTTGGCGAGCTCTCCCCCATTATTTCAATGTCCTTAAAATATACAACTTCCGGAGGCCCTCTTCCATATATGTATGCACATATCAGGATTTGCTCAATGACGAAAATAACCGTGGCCTGCGACTGCGGATCATCCAAATCTAATCGCTGAAAGTTTGACCGCCCAATTCAATAAATATCCCAGATTAGAATTATCTAAAGACTATATAATATCAAAAATCCGACGAAACCTTTCATCGCGGTACTGAAATTATTTATTAGCGAAGATAACGTTAAATGTTTTTTTTCTCAACTCTGTTTGGGCAAATTATCTGGAGAATACCATAATATTTTTGTTATTATCAGACTTCTAGAAGCAGAAAAATATTTTTGTCTGATTCCAAAAAACACTTTTCTTCCATTCATGCGTGGTCGTTATCATTCAAGTCAAAAAAATATGCGCATTCCTGTTCCGCACCACCAAACTTTGTTTCATACGTTTCAATTTCTCTTTTCACGGACCAGCAAAAATCAATTTTCCCAATTTGATTGAACCCGGCGCGTTATTGAAAAAAAAAACTGACAATCTCGCAATTCGGTGTTTTTTTTTTCATTATTTTGTCTAGCTGTTACATTTTTGCCAACCCATTGCTCTTGTTACGCGTCATTCAAGTCGTTTCATTTTCAGCTATAAAATTGACCATATGTTCAATAAAAAAATAGATCTTAAAATTATAGGATTCGGTGCATAAATGCCGCAAATTATATAGTAAATAAATCACTAAACGTGTTCGCGTTCCTCTTTTTTGTGTAACCTATAATTTTTGTGCACATCTTGAGATCTATGTATTTTGACCCTGGAAATTCAATTTTTTATTTCATATAAAAATTATCATTTATGAAATTAATTTCATGAATTGCTCAAGAAACACCGTGCTATGCTTTGTGTTCAAACCTTGTTATTTTAATGATTTCATTCTGTTTATGACTCCGCTAATTATTCCACTATTCCTGCAGCGATTCGTCTTTCTGTACTACTCAAATTGACTCATATTTATTTCGTTGCACATTTGTTGAAAATTTTCATCAAATTTCAGGTAATTATTAAAAACAACAAAATAAAATCGAAAATGTCGTCGCGCCGCCGTGTTTGGGAGAATTCGATGCGTGGAGCTTGGATGCGAGGTACGTTCCAATTAGACATTTTACGTTCGTAATATCAAAAAGTCTACACCTTAGAGGGCGGAGAGGGGGGAGGGGGAGTGAATGAGTAGTAATAAAATTAAAAAATATGCTTCAGTAGATTCTACGGTAGATTCTTTCTTTTATCTAAGTATTGTATGAGTTATGAGCTATGAGCTAAATGAGCTAAGAGCTATGTATGAGCTAAATCAATCACAAATCAAAGAAAGGTTTTAAAAAAAAGACACCCAGAGAGATAAAGTTATGCTAGCAATGGAGCGTGATTGCAACGCTATGGTCGCAACAGTTATATTGATTTCATTTGATTTCTATTTTGTTTGTTTTTTGTTTTTTTTTTTGTTTTAATTATTGTTTTGATGGTGATTAAATATATCTATATTTAGAACTATTGATTTATAGATGAGTAAAAAAAATTCTCTCGCAACATGAGTGTCGATTTACACGCGGAGATATTTACGTCGCATTGTTAAGTACTACATTGTCCGTGTGGAATGTAGTACTTAACAACACACAAGGCTCGTCTCGTCATCTCGAGACAATTTCTGGCATTTATCCAATTTTTTGCAGTCGAGACGAAGCTTTTGGCAAAATTTGGTGTTTCTTAGTGATGCAAACCAAAACTTTTGAGCTTTTCTTTTAAATTAATATCTAAAGTAATTTTATAAGAATTATCCACTGATCTCTTGACATTGTCATATTTCGCTAATCCAATCCCACAATATTCTATAGAAATCGAGGTACATACACATTATTCCCGGATTAGCATTCTATTTATTTATGCATCCGCGCGTACACACTTCATTCCTATAACGTATATTTTTCGATGTCGGATTAATGTGATTCATTGCTGTTAGAATATGCAAAGAAAGGGACGAAACAATAAATTGCGAAACCATTCCACAAAATGATTTAGGCGTTATATAAAAGAGAAATTTCAATGGAAAAAAAATTCAGAAGAAAAATAATTTGTTTCTTTTTTTTTTCATTTTTGCGTTGCCCCTCAAATAAAATGATTTTATTGAAAATTCAATTAGCCATTGAAACATTACAATAGGACCTTTGACAGTAATAATGATTGAAAATTTGTGCTCCTTTTGGTAGAAAGGCGACGGAGTGGAAATTGACATGAAAGGGTTCAAAAATCAAAATGGAACTTCTCTGTTTGTTTCCTTTCATTATTATTGAAAACGGCTACTGAGTGAAATAGATCCTTAATTTTCACTAGACTCTCTGCGTTTAGTGAACTATTGAGTTCACTGCGAAAAGTGTTTTGTAAATAAATATGTACTATAAATAAATCCACAGACTTTCAAATTTTCTTGTTTTGAAAAAAAAATTTTAAAAATGTATTCTAACGAGAAGGCTTGTAAAATTTCATAATTGGATTTAAAGAATTTAATTTAGAAAATTCATATCTTGTTTGATTTTTTTTAATTTTTAAAAAGAATAATAATTAACTTGATAGTTGTACGTCGATAAGACAGTTTTGACAATTAATTCAATGCTACATTTTATGCTTTTGTCTACAAAATGAACTCTCTAGACTTTGAAAAAAAAACTATTCACATTTCAAAGTAAATAAAGCCGTCAGATGTTTCTTTTGCAAAATGATCAATGATCTCATAGAAAATTTTTTTTGATGAATACCTTTTTTCCAATTTTACTGTTTTCCGTTCCAACAAAAATCCCTCAAGAATATCGTAAATGCTAGGACTTCACTTTATTTAAAAGCGCGGAACACATTTTTTCCATAAAAATATTTTATATTATATGAATTCATATGGAAAGTATCGATTTAACGGGTGGCGTCAACGCGTCAAGAAAACGGCCAAATAACAGTAATCATTAAAATTTTACAACGCTCTAGATTTTACAGTTGTCGAGCTAAAGATGCCACGTTAGTTATCGTTTTCGGGTTAGCACTTTAAAGACAGAATAAACTGTCAAAAAATTGGAATTCTTTGAAAAAAAATCTAGCATTTCATTGTTAATAATTTTTCCCACACCTTAAAATTCCGGTCCCTCATTATGCTGCGGTATTTCTGAGAACTATTTTAGAAGCTATTGTCTTTGCAGTCAGCTTTCATCGACTTTCTTTGTTTTTTTTTCTGGCTAAGCTGTGCACAACACAGCCGGAAATATTTGTGTGCAATGTTTTTCCCCATCCCCCTCCCAAAAACCTCTCACAATTTCTGTTCTTTGAGTTGAATGAACTTCAGCAACGTCGGGCGGCAAAAAAAAATCTAAGTGATAAATTGAACCCCCTTCGCTGCCGCTCGAAGCGTCCGATCGGCACGCAACAGATGCGATTGTCATCATCGTTTGGCGCCGTTTTTATTCCCATACATAACAAAACGATGACTAACGTGACATTGAAATACCAACATGAACAGTGTCGGCGAATACGTTGAAAACACTCTTTGGTTGACTTTTGATACGCTGCGCCGTGGCGAGCAGACTTCGTTCAAAGTACAACACTCAAAGATTGCACGTGCGGCGCGCTCATTCTTGAGCAAACAATGTTTCGTCACAAAAATTTATTAAACCTACTATACAAATAATCTACGAATTCTTCCGCCAACCGTTCTCACCCGTAATTCGATTTATGTATGTCCTGTGCTGGTCTTTAAATCAATCGGCTTAAAAGATTTACACCTGAATTGAGCTTTTCTAAAGAATTCTATAATCCATAAT
This sequence comes from Caenorhabditis bovis, assembly GCA_902829315.1. Classification (NCBI taxonomy): domain Eukaryota; kingdom Metazoa; phylum Nematoda; class Chromadorea; order Rhabditida; family Rhabditidae; genus Caenorhabditis; species Caenorhabditis bovis. The sequence continues at coordinate 2,762,084 of CADEPM010000002.1, forward strand.
ATACGGCTGCTGTTGCGTCCAAAATTCTCCAACCTTTTTTAAATGAATATTTCTATTCAGCATTCAAGTCATACGCAGAATTGAATTCAATTGGCTGGCGCAAGCAATGAATTTATTACAAATTTCTATGAATGAACTTGTCTGGTAGCTTTCAACCATTTTTTTTTCATTTTTGTATTTATAAACGATGTGACTTCTCTTAAATACTTATCTTTCTACTATTTTTTATTTTCCAATCATGCTGACGTTTGTGTACTTTCACTTCGTTAGTTTTATGTATTCAGCTGCTGAATCCCCCATTGTGAAAAATAATTTGAAAGAAATACAAGTTTAAAAAAAAATAAAAAATTTTTGATAGCTCAAAATTCAGAATCTGAAATAAAGATAACATAATTGTTTTCAATAATGTTAATAAGATGATGAAACTCTGAGAAATAATGCTGAAAATTTCCGATAGGACGCATTCATAGATCTAAAGAAGTTTTTCAAGGTCTTCAGATTCCATATAAAAAAGATCGCAACCGTCTGCGAAATCCATAGAACAATTTTGTCTTCGATGATTATCTAAATCCAAATTTTCCGACAAATAATTTTTTTCATACAATAGAAAAGACAAAATCCCAAAGATATTGTAGTTTATCTCTACACATTCTCTCACTGGCCTGCAAAATTGATTTTTGGCCACAACTCGATTAGTACATTAGATTTTCATTTTGATTTTAATCCGAATTCCGCACAATGCGAATGACTTGTGGACTTCTCAATTATTCTCTTCTTTTCCCGCGAATTCCAAAGAACGCCATTTGAAAGAAAATTTTTTTCGCAAATCATATTATGAGACGTTAGCTTTCAGCAAGTCTCCATTTCTTTTTCGTTTTTTTTTTCTTGCATGAAGAAAAGACTTATAGTCGGTAAGATTGATGAACTAAAAATATTATATTTTTGTTTCATTGTGTTAAATATACATTGGTTAATATAGTTGACTATACATCAACCAATACACTATTCATCTGACCTCCGGCTTATTTAATTAACTGTTCAAACACATTCCTCATTGCGCATTGGACTTTTGATCTTCTAACAAGATTCACATTGGTGCCATTGGCTGGATGTCGCACAAAGACCATTAAATATTGTGTGGTGATTGCTCGAATCGCTGCTCAACGTTTGGCCCCCGATAGTTCTTTTTCTTTAGTTTAAAATGATGAGAGAAGAAGAAGACGCAAAAAATGACATTGGCTGACGTGCACTTTTTTCGATGTATTCAGTTCATAATTTTTTCATATTTTTCATGTCGCCAGATAATTTAATTAGAAAAAAAAACCTTGATTTCCTCGTTTGCATATTAGCTGATCCTTTTCACTAAACGAAAAAAAAAGGTTCGCCCACTTCAATGGCATTGAATGCCACCGGAAGAGCTAAAGCAATTTAGCCTTGGCTTTTGATAGCCTCAAGGCGAATTCACAGTTTTACTGGTTTTCGTGATGACCTATAAAAGGCTGCGTGGTATTTGACGGCATTCAACTGATTGGCCGCATTCAGTTGAACACCCAAAATGGGAATGCAACGTGGTATTCAACTCGTCAAGAAGAAATCCGCCAAGAAGCTTGGCATCTCTTGTGACGCTAAATGCAAGCTAAGGATATTTTTCACGATTCTAAATTATGAGGTTCATTTTGTTGTGAATGAGAACTTCGACTTGACCTTCATTAGTAGAATTTGTTGGTTGATATTGATGACTAACTTCTTTCCAAGTTATGGTAAGTGCACTACTATTAATTTTCTATGGCAGAAGCTAAGAGTCAACAATGTCGTTTGTTTGAGTATACAACCGTTGACTGAAAAAAAATGAAGTCGTGACGTCAGAACAAATCCGAATATATCTTAAGCCCTTGAATTAGTCGAATTGGCATTGAAAACAGTGTTTCGTTTAGATATGCGATTAGATTTCCATCCTTAGTTTTCTCGGACAGATTAACATGGCCATAATGACGGCTCGTTAAATACGGTATCCACAGATAAAAAACGCTGCTTCATTAGTGCTCAAGAGCCTCATCATTTTAAGGTGGAATGTATCGAATTCTGATCTCTCAGTGTCAGATAGATTAGGAGAATGAGACTCCCTTCTTATTAGTAACAAACAATTGGGCATTTGGCTCGAATTGACTTCCTCCCATTCATCGATCATAAACATTTTTCGGTTATTCCATAAACATTTCGAGCGCACAATTTCGAATGATCACATTTCGAGATTATAATGCGGAATTACGTACGGCAATCGATATCGATCGCAAATACTAAACATAATGTGTTTTGCCTTTCTCTTTTTTTTTTGCGAAAATTGTTCACAACGAAAAGATTGAAAAAAAAAAACGCTGAGGTGTTTTCTGCCGTCTTTTAATATACGTGAGAGATCTCGGATATTCTCCAATGCCATTTTTTTTCGCACTCTATCCCCCACTGCTTGATTTTATCATCCTGAATGCATTCTGTTGGCAGGTATGACTATGTGTCAGCCGTCTATCGTCCTTGAACCGCCATTTCTGTTATATCATGATCACTGATTCCATTGATTCAAAATCGTTCGGCAACCACCAAACAAAGGCCGATATTCAAATATTTATAAATTTTGTTTGCAAGTCAAACGAGCTGATTTTTTGACCTTTTGTTTTTATCAATTCTCCGATAATTGTAGAAATGAGTTGTAAATTCGTGTTGCCGCAATGGCTTCCATTCAACACTAATTAAATATTCGAAGGTCGTGTAGCGATGTGGTGCGAATAACGAATAACAACGCGTGTGTATTGCAGAAATCAAACAATTTCAATAGTAGTGCACGCTTCACATTTTTTTGATTACTTATAGTAATGTTTTTATAGAAGGTTCGACGCAATTCTTATACATTCCCAATTCGATGTATGGTGTCGGTAAACACGTGACAGTATCAATGTCACAGTGTTAGCACTCAGAAAATTTTCTTCCCCCCCCCACCGCTCCCAGAAAATTACGAAAGCCCATTTTGTATTGTTCTTTCGTCGTTCTTGAACTTTTACGATAGGTTCCGCATCTAATCCTCGATTCAAATTGCAACGAAGTCTTTTCATTATCTTCAATGTTTCATCGAGACATATCTCGCCTCGCAAACCGATTGTATCTCCGCGAATGTTCTTTGATAATGCTAAAAGATCAATTCCTTGAATCTGCGACTTGTACAATATTCTGTAGTCAGAATTTGAAATTGAGCAAGTTTTTTTTCCGAAAAATTTTCCTTGAGTGAAGTGATCAAGTACCAAAATAAATAAATCATGAGTTGTTCAGCGTTATGAAATACCACTTTAGGTTTTATTACTCGTAGCATTTTGAACGGATATTTTCTCTAATGTTGCTCACTTCAAAAATACAACAGCCACGATTCACGTGCCTGGAGCGAAGTGTGATCTTGTGAGAACGTTTGAGTCATCGTCAGGTTTTATGAAGAGAAATGCTCGCTGCATTTCTCGACCAGATTGCCGCCGATGTTGAATTATTTATGAAGTGGGCCTCCAATAAAGAATACTAAGACCTTAATCCATTCGGCAATTTTATTAATCTTCATTGCTTCCTCTTATATATCACTTTTTATTATTGTTAGTGAACAGTTGGATTCAGATTGCTTGATGATATTTAACTGAAATGTGCATTTATTATCCAAGTCGCGTGGTTACTTCTAATTGGCAAAAAAAGTCAGCGATAGAAACGAGGCGAAATTGTCCACTTTTTGTACTTCACACGGTGAACAAAAAGATAAACAACATTGCATGAAAATCCCCACGCGTGAAGCGGTATGTCTGTTGTGTTTTACCAACTTTTCAGTAGAGCGTGTTATTCGCAATATTGAGACTTCATCGACGAGATGTGCGTCGCAGATAATTCTTATATCGCCTATTTAACGTTTGCCGCGTTCGGTGCAAAACCCATTTGCTGTTTGTTTGCATCGACCACCGGACCACACAGTTTCTTTCCGTTATTAATTATATATACAAAGTATCTATTATATTGACGCCAGAGCCTTGAGTGACACCTGTATTATGTTTAAAAAATAAGACGTTGTGTGCCACTTCTGATTTTTTTAAACATCAGATGTCATTGAGGGCCGTGCACTTTGAAACAAAGTTCATTGAAACACGAACATGCCGAATCAGTTAATGAAAACAGCGCGCCTGGTGTTGGGTTTTGAAATCGCAATTTTTTGTTCGATTCTCATCGTAAATTATAGTGAATTCACGACGACAGAAGAATTGTAACGTTCCCATCGTTTTCAAATCGCCACAACGAATAATCGCCGATTGCAGAGAGAAATTTTTCGGTGACGCAACATTACAATATTTTCGTTCTATCGACTTCCTTTTCGCGCCTACAAACAAAAGTAAAACCTAAATTTCTCAGGAAATGCGATTATTTGATATCTGACCAATGCCACAATTTAGTAGAAATTTCTCCATTTATTTTTGAGAAAAAAATATTGGTGTGTTTCATCGCGTATCATTTAATGATCACAAATCGATATTGACGAGCGAGGCAGAGTCTTCTCGCCTCATTCTCTCTTTTTCTTTTATTAGGTCAAATTGGCAAACTTCGAGATGAAGGCAGTCAAATTGGCAGAGATTGCTATCGTGAATCTTGCACTTTTCGACAACACTGATTAGTATTATTAGGTGCACATGCGCACCGTATTTATAAAGGCACATTGGTGGCAGTTAAAAGGAATGCTGCCAGTTTGTCTCGAAATTTGTTGAACTCGTTGAACCTCAATTTTTGCAGCGCATTTGTGTGCAGTTAAATTTTAATGAGCGTCGCGCTTAGTGTCTCTCATTTCGCTGATGGAAAACGGCGGAAGTCGCGCGACCATTATTAATCAAATGCTTGGTCGCAAGAACGCGCTGATTAAACTTCAATTTTTGTTCCCCAATACAACATTTTTGTTGGCAATTTCAGAATAATTTTGCTATACTTCACCGCCACTTTTTTTTTTAGTTAGTTCCGTCTATACATGTATATGCATGCAGTTTTTATTCTCAATCCGCTGCGCGCTTTTTTCTTTTCATTTTTTTCCCGTCTCTCTATAGTATTCTTTTCAGTGCGCTGAGTGCGTCTCGCGCCAAACGCTTCTCTTTTTACGTAGAAAATGCGTTTTTTTCTTGCACTCAGAAAATTGCCTTGAAAGATTATCGAAAACGTATATGGCGCGAGGTTGGCGGTAGGCAAAATTAATAAAAAAAAAACTACCCGGAAAATATTTTCTCAAAGTGGCCGACAAGTATACAAACAAAAACACGCAACTTGTTCTTTGTTTCTTCGTTTCCAACTTTATTGACCTTGAAAAAAAATGTGCGTTTTTCGAAGGTTGCCTTAACTAAATTTCTGCCCGATAGTGTGTATTGGAATGCTAGAGTGTAGCCAAACAGCCTCGTGTCTAGTGTGATATCGATGAGTGCATCATCAAACCACGGACCTCAACAAAAGATTTTCTTTGCCTTTCACGCAACGCACATTTGACCTATGAATTAGCGTCAAATAAGTAATGTAGACGAGATGGGCGGAGTGTGATTTGGCGTTGAGATGTCTCGTCCCGGCGCAAAGCTTTTTTGACTAGTCGTCCTTCGTTTTTCTTTTTTTTTACTTCATCCGCTGGTGAATTCCACTTCTTCAAAAACTAGGTGAAGCAACTCAACCACACACTTCACTGAAGCGAAGAGAGTGCAGACGCATCCAACATATACATTTTTTTTGCATTCTTGCTCAGAGATATCTCACGATATCGCGACAAATAATATTAACGTCAACAAAATAATGAACGGCGTCGCTTCGGTCGTATCACTGCGCACTACTTCCATGTACCTGTTTGCATTGAGGCAAGGGGTGGGATTTGTCTGTTACTGTTTCATTACATTCTGTAGGGTTATTGAATATTGAAATTCGATCCCCTTCTTCATCCCCCTTTGTGCTGTTTGATTATGAAGGTTTTTGATTAGAATTCAAATGTCTTTCAATGCCATACGTGGCTCTTATCTATTTTACGATCATGACCGTCAGGTGTAGACGACCCAACCGATCTTTATCGATTAGAACATTGGTGAATAAAACAAAAGAGTTCAGAGCGCTCGAATTCAAACGTTTTCTGTCTGATTTTCGATTTTACTCTTTTTCTGTACTCAATGTAACGGCTATTGATTTGTGATCAAACAAAAAGCGGTAGTGTAGGCGGCCGATGTCTATTATTTGCTATACTTGTTTGACTCTCTAGTCACCGTTCAATGTTTCTAATTTTTCTTAATTTCAGAGATGAACGTGGGTAATGCAGGACAACAGCTCGGACTCACGCAAGCTCAAATTCAGGTAGGAATTGCAACACTTCATTTTTTTCTATAATGTTGAATGAAGGAAAAACGGAAAAGATGTATATTTTAATTAGTCACTATGCAAATAGAGGCAATGCTACAAACATAGTACAAAACAAAAAATTCATCAATTCGCATTGAATATTTGTCAGCTTCATTTTTCAGCAATTGACGCAACTCGGTCTCACCGTGTCGCAAATTGGATCGATGGCCGGAATACCTGGAATCAATGGAATGACTAATTCGATTGTACAAGCACAACCTGGGACGAATCAAGTGGTTGCACCGTTGGTACCGCCAACTGCCGTTACTGCTCAACCGCTCGTTCATCCGCATGCGCCACCAACACCGGCTGTTCACGTTGTTCAACCTCATCCCAATCCGGCTCACGTTTCCGCTTCTCTTCCGACACCTCATCCGCAAGCGTTGCAACAGCTTCAACAACATGCGATGCAACAAGCTCAATTTGCGCAACAGGTATTTTTGTAAATAATTGCTTTCTCTAGAATTTTCATCCTTTTAAGCTTCAACAAGCTCAAATAGCCAATGCTGCTGCCGTGGGTCCGAATCCGCCGTGTCCACCTCCGCCAATTGGCATACCATCGATGCCTTGGCCAATCTCGACTCCAGTCTGTCATGTGCCGTTCTTTGACATTAATTCGTACCGTTCGGTGAATATCGATGTTCCGCCGAGTCATGACGCTTCTGGAATGGATTTGCCGCTTACCGATATCACGACGCTCAGGTGCATCAAATAATAAATAGTGATTTGTAGTGATTGCATGTTTTCAGGTTCTTCTTCAATCTTGGAGTTCAGCAATCGAGAAATCTCATATCGGCTAGATCGCAGCAACAACAACAACATCAAGCGGCCGCTGCGGCGGCTGGTATCGTTGCTCCACAAAACCCGAATTTTGCTGAAACGCTCAATCTTGCCCAACAATCAGGACTTCTACAATTGGTAAATTCTGAAAAAGATTGAACCCCATAAACAATTCATGCATATTTTTTACGTGTTTTGATGATTTATATTAATTATTTAGGTTCAACAAATGAACCCGCAGAATTCGAATATTGAACAGCTGACGAATCTGATCAATCAACATGCTATGCTTAGGTACTATTCCGAAATGAATAAAATTATGAAATGGTTGCTTATAGACAAGCTCAGCAACTGCAAGCAATTCCTGCCGGCGGTCAGCCAAATGTTCAAAATTCAATGCAGCAACAGATGATGCAGCAACACATGAACGGTCTCATGAACGCGCAGCGGAATCAGCAACAAGTAACACCCCAATCATAATTACAAATGTCTCAATGTCATCAACAGATCCAGAATCAAATGCTTCAACAACAAATCACGGCGATGGTGCAGCAGCAGCATCAGCAGGCGATGATTCAGCAACAGCAGCAACAACAGCTACAGCCTCAGCAACAACAAACTCAGCAGCCGCAGGCGCAACAAACTCAGTCTGGAATTTCTGCATCCATTCCTGCACCAGCGCCAACCCCATCTGCTCAGTCATCTCAATCTACAGCTGAACGGAAACAAACTCAAACAGAGTTGGCTCAAACCGCTGGACCGGCTCCAGCTCAAACTCCAGTGACATCGGTCACTAATAATAATTCATCGTCGTCCCAGGTTGACTTCTGAATATATTGCTTTTTTACATTTCCAATTTTTTTGAGATGGCTTCTAACCATGTGAGCTCGTCGACAACCTTGACCACCACTACATCGTCGTCAGCAAATGCTTCGTCTTCGACTACCAACTCGACGTCAAATGCTCAAATCACGTCGCAGATTTTTAACAAACCTTTTGATCATCATGCATTCCTTCTTCAGCAAGCATTGCAAGCTGCTAGCGCTGCTAATGGTATCGCAGTTCTCCATTCCAATGAATAATTGTTTTGACCTTTCAGCTAGTGCTGCTAACAAACCAAGCCTTCATGAGATTCGTCTCCAGGCTCTTGCTCAACAACAGCAAGGACAGAGCACGTCTTCTGGATCGTCGGGAGCTACAACATCTTCTGGAATGCATCCATTCATTCGACCAACTGAAGTAATTGGAAATAATATTTTTGCCGAATTTGAATAAATATTTCAGGCTGTTAAGCAGATGAGCAGCAGCGACTCGACAACTTCGCCGCGCCCAATTCCAATTGATCCAAGTCCACCAAGAGGTGCCGTCGCTTCAAGCAGCGGTGAAGGAACTAGTGGCGATTCGCAGTCGTCGTCGGGAAATGATGAGACGCGCCCAATGGTGAATCCTATTGGAATCGCCAACCCAATGGCGTTTGCTAGAACCGCATCGAGTGGTGCAAGTGGAAGTGGAACTACAAGCGGAGCCTCCGTTGTTTCCAGTATTCCGTCAATCATTCAACTCTCCGAGGATAATTTTACTGATGCCTTCAGCAAGGCTGAGCAAAAGCAAGCTCATTATTGACTTTTTGTTTAATTGAAACTACGTATTTTCAGAAAAGTTGCTCAATTGACTGCCGCTCAAGAGGCTGCTAAGCAAGCTGCTTTAGATGACCAACAAGAAGACAAGCCAGCGGTACATCCTAGAGAAAATGTCATCGAAATATGATAATTTTGCATTTTAGCTTGCCCCAATTTTGATGATGTCATACTTAAACACGTGCATGAGTCAGGCGAAAACTCAACTAAATGCTAATGGGGTTCAAGTTGGAGTGGATGATAACGGCCATATCGTAAGTGAATGAATACAAATGTGAAATTTATTTGTTTTATTTCAGATCGATTTCTCCTCCCGTCCGGTGGATCCAATCTTCAAAGATGCTCGCGAAGAGTTGGCTCGTCAACGCGACTTCCGTGTTGAGCGCACATCGCCAAAACGGCCACATGGAGCCCATTCGCTGGCAGCGAATCAGCCGTCTTCAAGCCGACTTTCACCGGCTAGACCTTGTAATTCACTTGAAACATTTTGACAGAAATCAGAATCTAGCGTAAATTGTTTGTGACTTCTTTCTGATATCATTTCCTAATAACGCGAATTTAAAAAAAAACCGACAACACTAAGCAAACATTGTGCATTGTGTCCTGAGTGCTTCAAGATTATCAAAATTGATTATTAAAATGTGAATTGCGACAGAAAAATGACTAGCGTGAATTTCAGCTGGCTCACCCAAGAATGATTCACCATCACGTAGCTTGCCGCAGCAGAATCCACTGGGAATCAACCGGCCGCAACGGAAATCAGCCATCAATTCCAGAGTGATTCCGACAATCAAGGCGCGTTTTATTTTCTACATGTATTCTGTAAATGGTTGTGATTACAAAAGCTTGCTTAATCACCTGACTAAAATAGATAGACTGAAAAAAATTTTAAAAAATTGGTTTGGCATAATAGAGTGACGTTTTCAGCGTAGAATTTTTATATCTTCGTGATTTTGGTGATATGCTCTTTTAACAATTCTAGACATATACTGTCAATTAGAATGTTATTTTGCAAATTTTGCTCATATAACAGATTTCAGATCGCTGATGCGGTAGCCATTCGAACTCCAGAAACTGAGCAAGAGCCAATTATCAACGTTGTTGGCCAAGAGGACGATAATGAAGAGGACAACTCATCAGGAAAGCGTCTCCGCATGACCGCCGATGAAGAGTAAAATGATAATTTGCTATTGAATTATTTTTAACGTTTACCAACTGTTTCTTTAACATTCCAAATATTTTTTTTGAACTTCTTATTTTCAAATTGTTGTTCAATATATAACTTTGAATTCTTGTATCTTTAAATGGCTTCTCTGTCTTGCATATTAACCTCTGAATTATTTTTAAATGCTGTTTCACTCTATATACTTCAAGTATTTTATTAAAATTATCATTATCGTTATTATTATTATGAATATTATATAATTTTGTATGCTCTTGTGTAATTCATTCAAATGTATTTCTGTATTATCATTATGGCAAATAAATCTGTTTTTTGGAGATGAGTGTGCGGGTGAGAAAAACTAGATTGTCCAGAAGCTCGGTGCTCCATTGCGACCCGTGTCGGGATGATATACAAAATAATCACTGTCAATTGTCAGCTGAGTTATTTCAAATTAAAGCAAATTGAAATATCTCAGCAACTGTCGACTTTCGTATTGTTTCATCACTTTAAGCTGGTCCGGCGCTGTCATTTTGACCTCATTATGTGTTAGTCCGATGTATACCTGAATCGAGATTTGCATTTGCATGAATATTTCTTGCCTACCTTTTGCATATCAGATCGCGGAATGAGTGAAGTCTTCCGACCAAACACCATGTTGTTTTTTCCAAGAACTTCATCATCTAAATAACGGATAGACAAAAAGATTTTCTATTCAGAAGTGTCTAGTTTGTACCGTCACTCCAAAAGCTAGCGATATAATCGGCTTCTTTTTTAGGAAAATTGTTGACGTTTGAAAGAAATGGGGAATATTCGTTCTGTAAAACTAGAAAACTGAGAAGAATGATCTCGACTTTACAAAAAACATACGACGTTGCAAACGCCTTTGAGATTATGGATGTCAGAATCGCATTTGTAGTCGCCGCAGTTTCCCGGATAGAATCCAGTCTGAAGTGAAATTGGCGAATGCGGATAAAATCTTCAAAGAAAATAATTGTTACCTTGAATCCACATGCTGGAAATGCGTGAGCAAATTGGCATGGACACATTCCATGATTTGCAGCAGCCAAACCAATTAGAACTCCAACACGATGGGATAAGCTATCTCCGATATCGCATTCTTTTCCGTCATCGTCAAAAAACTACAAAAATAGAATTTACAATATTTTTTTACTTTTATTTCCGGTCATACAGTTCCACCTTGAATCGCTTTTCGTGCAATGCTTACACCCATTGAGTGCGCAATTATGTTCACTTTAACAGATTTTGTGTAAATCAGAACATTCTCAATGAACTCGCGATGGAAACGAATTAATTGACAATCGAAGTGTCTGTAACTATAAAGCTTCACCTCAAAAATATATTTCGCATACCTTGTATAAGAGTTTGAAATATTCCTATCGCCGTATGTCATGCCATAGAGCTCGCTCATAGTGTACCCATTTTCCAGGAAAAATTCCAAGACTTGGTTCCATCCCGATTGATAAATATCTGTTCCGTGCTTAAGTGCAGAATCCGAGTTTCCATGAATAAAAACAATTGGGGTATTCAATATCTGAAATGCACAAAACAGGTCTAGATTTTTTCGGCATCCTTAATAATAGAGGTTGTTATCTCAGCAATTTGATTATATTTGACTATTTGACTATAGTTTGATTCCTATCAAGCTTTTTATCGAAGTGTTATTTACACCTATTTACGTATTTTAATCTTTATTCACCAACTCCAGAAAATTGTTGTATTTGTTTTTTTTTTTGCAGATTTTCTATGAATCTTGAAGTAATGTGGGGAAATTCTTCTCAATATGCTACATATTATCAAATTTTGCATTCATGACATATCAAATATGGCTATATTACAGACAACATTCACGTAAACCAGTTAATCTAATAACAACTGACTAATTCGCATTTTCGTGAAATGTAAAAAAATATTGGTCTTATTAGTCTTAAAATTAATTTGCGATTTTGATTAATGGTCAGAATGTGACTTGAATTCATATAAAATCACGAAGTCACAAACCAATTATTCAATGGTGTCGGTATGAAACAATTGAACATTTTCACAATAATCTTCGATCAACCAATGGCTAATCAATTCACAATTTCCGGGTAGATTTTAACTTTGACTTTTTCGGGTCATTTTGCGTAAATGATGTCAACATAACCCACAAATTTGATGCAGATCTGACACATCGATGTTCTTTTAAGCATTCCTCCGAAACGCAGAAACATTTAGTGGTTTGAACCACAATTTTTTTTCTACGCAACTCGCCGAACGCGGGTGTTTAGCTAGTAATAGAGTGCATGTGGGGTTTGATGTGTTTTTGATCTTTCGAGTAAAACACAAAACAGACCTTGGGAGTTTCCGACTCTGCTCCGCCGAAAGATCCGGTATAGCCGTAAGTCAGAATATGACGAATAAGGTTGTCGTAATTTTTCAATCTGTAAATTTCACTTCAAATAAAACTTTGGAATAAAAAGAATAAATTCAAAAATCATCATAAAACTTTAGAAAATTTAAGATCTCCAGTAACCCATTAAATCACGATATTTTTAAATAATAAAGTTTGTTGTGATTCGAAAACTATATTAATAGACAATTTTTAATTACAAATTTTTCAAATTAACGATTTTTGATTTTTTTTTCTAGACGGAATGAATCAACAAAAATATTTAAACAATTTGTTTCAGACCGCTGTCAGGAAAACTTCGTGTAATCCAAAATTAAGCTGTCTCGTCTGGCGACTCAATTTTTGGTCTTTTACTTCTTTAGGCTTTTAAATATTTTCAATCTCATGAGCAATACTCTTTTAACACTTCTAAAAATGTTGTTTTGCAAACAAACAATTATGTAAATATTTGGTGACACTACCTGTACATGGATTTCATGAATGAAGTAGACAATGGCCCAAAATCGGAACAGAGGATCCTAGAGCAGCAAATCAACATCAATATAACTAGCCATTGCATTTTTCGTTGAATCTGGAAGATTGTAATGAGGAATATGGGCGGTCAGATTGCGAAAAATGCGATATAACGGAACGGAACGCTGAAGTGAATCGTAAGGAATTGGGCGATGTCAGCTTCTAAGGAGAATTGACCCGCCCACTATTCGGCATTCCGGGATGATATTTAACATCTAGGTTGTGTGTTTTGAACAGAGTTGTACAAACCAGTAGTTGGCATTCGGATCGTCATTAAAACGAATAAAATATGAATGATAGCTTGTAATAAAAACTTAATAATAGACGACAATGACAAATACTAATTCTACTATATAAGTCAAATGAATGATTCTTAAAAATTTGTATGTAACTAGAACAATCATAAAATGACGACAGTCTTGCAAAGATAATATCAGGAAACAAAAAAAGTGCACTCAACTGAATTTATCGAGACTAGAATACCTCTAATTTGGCGAACCCGCTGTCTACGGTAGAAGGAGATAGCATATAGGATTGGTTTGAAAAAAATTGCTTCAGCTATTTTACTAAATCTTTTAATGGCATTTACTGATCTATTAAGCTTGTTACTCGCTTATGAGAAATTAATAATAAATTTAATACGGTTAACTATTTAAAGAATTTTTATTCATCAATTCCGGCTAATTAATTTTCATGTATTATTAATCACACTGGCGCATATTCTTAACATCGTTGGCATTATTGTGAGAGCCAATGAACTGTCGGCAACAACACTTTTTCAAATAATAGCTATCCGATTTCGAGAAAAACCACAGACGTCTAATCATATTGTTGAAATAAAAAAGAAAATGCTGACGAGAGTTTGGTTGGCGGTTCCGTTTCGATGTTTGACTCCAATGTTTTTCAATCAAAGCCGTAGAAATGAATAAGTTAGAGTAGGCGTAGGGCATGAGTCTGGCCGTCACAGGACAATGATCAGTTTGCCATCAAACGGTTGAAATAAGGTGGAATTGTCGATAATTTCAGATGGGCGGTGTTTTGAGTGAACTACAGTATCCCTCATTTCTGCGTTCTAATTGTCCTCCACTGTTGTTATCATTTCGGTAGCCGTGACGTCGGATAAAACTAGAACTAATTAAGTGACTGTGCGCATTTCAATCTGCACAGACAATAGTTTAGCACTGCCAAAAAAAAAATGGATTCGTAAATCGTCGCGTTGGAGGGATATTGTCGTATCTGCAGAACATGGATTAGGTGTGGTTTCCATCATTTTCTCCGGAGTTGTATTTCTCCATTAGAACATTTTGAACATGGGCATCGAACTGTAATAGATTTCATTCCGATAATTAATAGATGCAAATCTCAATAAAAAATATTCTAGCGATTGGAAAACATGTCGCCTTGCAAGAATGTACCCGATCATTAGATTTTATTCAATGACAGGTCAAGTGGTTTCCCTTTGCGCCAAGATTAATCAAAATTCAATGATTTATCTCGAAACATTCGTTCCAGAAACAAATTTGTGCTTTTCTGTCTTGTCTACGAAGAGTCTGAGCTAGTAATTCAAATTTGCAAAATAGCAGACTAAATGAATCTCGCACTGTTGCTTCAATGTTCGCGTATTGGTGTTTTGTTTTATCTTTCCATCTGAATCAAACTTAGACACTTCAAATATACAAATTTATTGAAAATGTAATTACAATTGAACTGTGTTAATAGCACCTACAAAGTAATAAACGAGGTTTTACATTACGCGTTCTGAGCAGTACCAAGTACAGATACATCAAAATGGCGGACGGTAAGTTGCATAGTTAAGAGCTTCTCTTCGCTGGTTAACATTGATAGTAAATAAAAAAAGTGAAAACGCGAACAGAATCTATTCGAACAAAGCACACAATTCTCACACACGGACCCATTGTATAAAATCTATGGCTCGCGTCATTTTCATACATTTTAAATCGTTCCAAGAGCGTGGAAGTTTTACAAATGAAGCCACTTCGTGGGTGACCCGACGAGATGACGTCGACGTCGCATTTTTGATCCCGTCATATATGCAAGATGACCAACAAAAAATTGTTGAAACAAAATCGAAAGACTAATTTGCGGGGATTTCAGATAGGTACATTTCGGTGTAACGGAACAACAAACTACATGGCTAAATGAATAATTATGGCGCCTTATTTTGCTTATTTTTTGATTATGGAAAGATTCTTCAAAGTATCCGAGAGCTGCCGAGCATGCTTCACTATTTTACTTTTTTTAGACGCTACTTCTTTCACAGGCTTCTGTGCCTTCCCATCGCGGATATCTTGGGCGAACGCCACCAAGTTAGCAATGTCAATGACAGGATAGTTCTAAAATGAATAACTTCAAAAATTCCTTGCCAAATTTTGATGACCTGCAAAGTTCTAACGCAAAGGGAAAAGTCGCCATTCAAAAGCTCATTCCTCTGAAGTTCCATCATTGCCAGGCATACGTAAGGAAGAAGTGTGAATCTGAAAAAAAAAGAACGGTAATTAAGACTCCAAAAAGCAATCTTTCGACGTCACAAGCCTTTTTGAATCGGCGAATAAAGCGTCCCAAAGTGTGATAACATCGGGTAACGGGAATTCTTGACTTAGAAGAAGGGAAAGCCAGCGAAATGCGTAGAACTGTAAACAATTGGAATGAGATTTATTTTAGATATTTACGAATAACTAATATTTACCTGAGGTTTAATATCGAGTCTTCCAATCAAGTGATTGTAGAGCTCATTGTCGAAGTGCATTATGAGATTATGGAAATTGGACATTGAAGATTCTAAAAAATATATAAAAATATCGAAGTCTAAAGAAAAGTTCGCTACCAATTCCGCAGACGCTGTCGTCAAGAGTTTTTATAAAATTGTCCTTGACTTCGCTCATGAGTTGCTAAAAAATTTTTTCATTCATTTTGAATTGCAAAACGACAAACCTGAAAGCAGAAAAATGTGTCGGCTTCAGCGAAAGCAGCCCATTCCTCATCAGAATCAGTAGCGAGCACATAATAAATCGGAGCCACCAGCTCATTCATGCCCTTCAAATTTCATTGTTTTTATTACCCTCATTACGACTTTATACCTGCACATACTGCACTCCCGGATTGAGTTTTGCGTAAATGAAGAGAATTCGTTCAACAATCTAAAAACAATAATAGTTATTATCAAAATCATTTTTTTTTTCATTTGAGATTCGTACATGCCAGTGGAATTCTGCACTCCCTGATTTTTCATCGCTATTATCTGCAACTCTGATGTTCTCCTTGACGCACTGAAAACGAAAATTGTTTTGATACTTTTTAAGCAGTATTTGCAGCAAACATAAAAAAAAATCAAACATCTGTTTGATTTAATAATCTCATAATTCTTAAAACTTGGTTATTTGATCGAACCTCGTGCTGTACCAATGCTATATTAGACATTTTCTACGTAAAAGTCTGATTAGGGGTGTTTATCGCAAACGCAATAGAATTATTTGCAAAGAAATCACAAAATCATTATTCAACTATAATTTGCAACACTTCCAGAATAGAAAACATATTATAGGGGATCTAACGAAAATTTGGATTTTTGGCAAAAAACTTAAAATATTACTTTAGTTGTATTGCGTAAAAAAATTGGAGACAATTATTTAAATGGTAAATCTTTAAATTTAATACACAATTTTTAATCGAAAAAAAAAACATTCATTTTGAAAATCTATGATTTGTTATTTTATCGCGTTGAATACTAATAAGTGATTTTTTTCTTTTTTGCTCGACTTTCCCATTTTCTCCCAATTATTGAAAATCATAAAATTATGTTCGATTCTATCTAAAAAGTATTCATGAAATATGGAGAAGTTCGGAAGATCGAAAATTTTCCATTGAGATTAAGAAAACATTGATCTGAACGGAAGTAGGTTGATCCGATGAGTTGATTCAAAACGCGTTTCTCAATGAATTTTCTTTCATCTCAATCTTTTTATTCGAAAATTATCTCACGCTTATTATTCCATCGCGGTTGATTCCATACTCCTGTGAGTCCAATTCCTGTCCCGAAACACGTTTTGACAAGGGATAATTCACTCCATATCTAAATATTTTAGCAATGTTTGCAAGTGGTGCTTGATCAAAAATCACTTATGCGGAAATTTGGACTGCAACTGGAAGAATTGTATCTCCGGGTACAATCTTCGTACATCCTTGTCGATCTGCGTAAGAACTTTGTTGTCTTGAAAGAACGCCTGCCAATCGCTCGCCGGATTATCCGATAGCGGCTGAAAATGCTAGACGTTGCGTATTTCCTTCTCTCCTTTTTTTGCAATGAAAAAAAAGAAGATATCCATCCCTTCATCTTTGTTCGAGAGAAACGGAAATTCTGGGACAGAAATATCTTCTCAATTATTGAGCTATTATGACGAATACGCGTAGACAGGACAATGTCGGAAACAATTATATGATGTCACGTAAAGGAAACTTTTGGAAAGGAAAATGGATATCAGGGCTTACGAAAATAAATGGACAATGGCTTAAAAAATGAAAGAAATTTGAAATAATAATTGAAGAAATATAAATGTAAAATATCAAAAGTTCAGCTTACAAGAGCAATACGATTTCACTAAGGTAATTTTGAGGCACGAGGTGGTCTTTTACAAATATAACTCAGTATTGGGCATAAGTAAATTTTTGTATGCGAAATTGGCATATATGGAATTAAGCGCAACACTGATATACATGATATATGTAAATTTGATGCGTTTCAAATACAGTCAAAATTTTTAAGCTATTAAATCCCAAAAAAATGAAATATAAGAGAAAACAATAAAAAGCGGATGTTTCAAAATCTACCATCTTCCTGATATAAAAAAAAAAATCTACCATCTTCCCGATTTAAACTATGAAAAAGTTTTGGGTAATAACATTTTAATTATTTATGAAATTATATTGAAGAGAACATTTCATATGTCATAGAAACTAGCTAAATTTTGGTTCAATTTTTTTATGTTCTACATCTATATTTTTAAAAGCTTAACTAAACTTGAATTAATCGTCAATTGTTTACTGATATATATATATATTTTTTTCAACTTTCAGGGCATTGAAATCATTGGAATTACACCCCTCCCCTCTCTCGAAATACCGTAATTAATTGAAAGCAATTTCGAAGGTTCAACATGTTTCAAAATACGGCATCATTCAGAAATTTCAACTATTTGAATTTTCAAAGCTAACATTCGTTTAAAATAGTTCAAAATTTGTTATTTTTTCTAATAAAAACAAGTCTCGGTCAGAACATTCGACATTTATATATTTCTTAATGGTTGGATTATAAAATACAATGAGAGCTTCCACATTATATCATAACAATTTTGAATTTCTACAATAAGAAAAAAACCTATAAATGGTTAGGAATCGTATCGTTTCTGTGGAAAAAAATTTGCAATTTTTATACAAGATAATATCATTCACGTTGAAGTATAATTTTTCTTAAGAGTTTCCTAATTCCCTTAATAACCATCAAAATTGGATGATTAGTATTTTTTATGTTCCCTTGAAATTGCATAAAAGAGAAAATTATTTTATCAAATGTGACCTTCCCAAATGAATGGTTTGGTCTTCTGATAACGATTGTTACTCTCTCACAAATGCCCTTTTATCAAAACAATCAAATAATATTATAAAGTTGCAAAGATAAGTTTGAAAACGTTAATTGAAGACTGTGAACAAATGATGAAATCAGAAAGCCCCACAATTACTTAGCGAATTCACATTTTTCATAGATTTCAGTCGCACATGATTAATTTCAAATCGCAATTTTTTGCCTCTTCAAAGATTTTTAACTTACGTGATCATTAATAGACTTATTGAGAGCTTCTTTGCCTGGCTCCACAATAATCTGCTCTATCAATTGGTCGTAGGTTGCTCGCTGTTCCTAAAAACACCGCTTTCATTGAAACAGCCTTGAATAATCTGTGCTAACCTTCAAGTATGATGGCCATTTATGCCTTTCCAATGGCAGATAATTGAGAAGTAACCTCCAAACCAATGGCCGCAATTGTTCAGGGACGCCTTAAACGTAAAAATCAATAATTCGCTTGGTGGGTTTCCTTCCAAACCATAGCTGCAACCATTTCGAAGCTCATCAATATCGATTTTTTTATTATCAATGAGCAACACTTGCTCGATTTTTGCCATTCGTTCCATATAGCGAGATGTCATCGTTCTAAAAATGGGATAAGAACAGATATAACAATAGGATGAGAAGTAATAGTATCGATACGATCACAATATGACTCACAGCAACACAATCAATAAATTCTCGGCAAAATAGTTTATTTCAATGTTTTTTTTTTGATAAATAAATAAGAAAAACAAGAAAAAATAATTATCACATTAGGATTGACTAAAATATTGTTGAACTAGGCAATAATCATTTGGAGATACGTGTCATATAAATTTGAATTGTTCTGAGAAGAAATTTTAAAGAATGGAATAGATTGGATTAACCGGCCAAATAGCAGAGATTTTCTTGGGTAGGATACACATGGTTAGATAGAAATGAGAAAAACCGAAACAGCCAAAAATCAATTAAGGAAGGAGTGCGGATAGTTGCCCACTGGAAATTGTCAATTGTCCGGTGCCGGTCACCTCACACTCAACGCGCAATAGCGAATACTAAACATTGAATATTAAATGCTGACTATACTTGTATAGTTACTTCATCCAACATTGTTCCATTAATCGGGTAACTCGGCAGAACGATGGAGACTTTTGGCGCACTTGTTGTACTTCTCTTAAGCGCCGGCAATAAAATATAATCCTAGAATTAATTTGATATTCAAACTAATATAAAATTGATAAATGAAACCTGAAGCGCAACAATGTACAACGTGTCTGATTTTTGGCGAATCATTGTGCCGAGCTTCTCAATTTGCTTCTTTTTCATTCGAATATTCTCGCGGTTGTGCATTGAGAGATCACTAAAAATTACAATCAATGTTTAAACAAGGAACATCAATTACGGTCTCAATAAATCTAATTGCTTCCAAGTACGCTGTCGGGATCGATACTTCGAGCGTTTCACTGGCTCAATTTCAGCGCTATCTTGAACCGCCGACTTTTGAAGTTTGACCTTGGTGAGCTGAAAAGAAACCGGTTTAAAAGCGTATTAACATGCAAAATTTACTTTTCCATCTTTATTGAATCTCTCCATGGCATCTTTGTTGAACAATTGTTTGGGAAGTGTGGGCGCATCAAATTCTTTGAATGAATGGACACGTACCCATTGATCAATATCGTTTTTCACTCTAGAATGCCTGACTCATGAATACATATAAACAAAATAAGCCAAACCTCAACGCCTCTGACGCATTCATTTTAAACGAACAATCGCTGTGAACTGATGAATTACTGTTCGTTGAAACCTCGCCCTGGATTCAATAAAAATTAGACGCCTTATTTGGAAGATTCGGATTACCACAGAATCTGGCAAAACTCGACCATGACTGGTAGACTGGAGTAAATATTCATTGGAAACTCGATGAATGTTCGGATCATGACCACTGTTAAAATAATTGAATATTGAAAATTACATGGCAATTACCCTAATGAGAACGGACTAATTACTGCAATAATTCCAAAAGCGAGAAGAAATGTTCCCGCGGCAACCAATTTCCTCTTGGTTGGCGGCGCCGATGCAAGCGGTTGTGTGGTAGGTGCTCTCTGCGGTGTCTCTTGCTCGACGTACTAAATTATTCACGTATTATTATTAGTTATGCGTGTACCTCGTATCGCGAAAGTCGATTTCTGAGCTCACAATTCTCTTCTCGAAGCTGTTGATTTTCCTTCTGCAGCTCGTCAATTTTATTTCTCATTTCGGTTTCCTCCTTTAAATCAATTTCAATTATTGCTCACAAATATTTATTCCCCGATGGCTTACATTCTTCTTTCTCTGTCGCGATGCCTGCGCGTACATTCGATTCTTTATTTTTCGATTTTGCTCTGCAGAAAGCTTCTGAAAAAAAATGGAATCATTCGGTCAATATAACATTTCATTGATGGCAATTTTCAAGCCAATTTTTTTTTCAGAGGAACTAAAAATATACATGCTCGCTGCAATCATGAATGTTGCTTTGATTTTGTCCAACACTCTGCTTATTATCACAGTTTACATGTAATGGTGCCAACGTTTCCTAAATTATTAGTTTTCCAAATTCATCACTGACTTCTTGATTACCAATTTAATTACTCGAACAGTTTGTTTCGGAGTAACTGGAACCAATGTTTTAATTCCAATCAAATTCTTTGGGTTTGGTGGAGTTGGACGCGGAGCTCTTTGAGCTACCGGTTGCGGAATTCGGGCAAACACTTTCTGCTCCTCGAGCTCATTATCATAGTTAAGAGAAAATGCAGAATTAAAAGCGTAGTCGTCCTGAAAAATTTTTTCATTATACCAAATACCGTGCTGAAGAAACATTTTTTTAACGACTAGCCACGCACTCAAATTTTTAGTTGCATTTTCACATATTTTTTCTCAATGAAAATATTTTTGTTGACACTGACTTTTATTCGATTTATATCTGACAATTTTATAATTGAGTGGTAAAAAAAAGTGAAACAATTTTAGTACGATTTTCGATCAAATCGGATTTCATGTTTTTAATCGTTTTTTGTTATTTATTTCAAAACAAAGTCATTGTTTTTTTTTTCATTTTCTTTTCAAAACAAAATTACCTAATAAATAATATCTTTGTTTCAAAATTTTATTCTCGAAATTACAAAAAGCTTACATATGTGTTGCCATCCCAAGACTCCAAATCCGTTCCTGAATTAAAATTGATGCTCAAAGGCGGTGAGCTATCCGTCGACGAAGATGGAACTAAACGTTGGCCAATTTATTTCCGAGCATTAATAACGAAACTTACGTTGATTTGAGGATGACAGGCTGTCTTGCGAGAATTCGAGATTGTAGAGATTCTAAAAACCGGTTTTTCGAATGCATTTCAAAGAAAATTGGTACCTCTTCGTCAAAATCCGAAAATCTCGAATACGTAGCACTGACTAGAGTGTCAATCGTTGGATTTATATCATCCAAGTCCATTCTAAAACGTTAAAATTATTAAAAAAGAAATAACGCATGGTTACTACAATGAAAGCACAATAACTAAAACTCGGTGATGATAAGTTAATTAGGTCAACTAAATGAATGTTGTTAGGTATTAAAAACCGATAAGAAACGACCCTGAAACGAAGGACGTCGACGAAAATCTCGGGTAAGGTGTGTACCAAGCAAATAACCAAAAATTGGACATTTGCCAAGATACACAGGATGCGCTCCTACGAGCTGCACGATGGAGCGTGTTTGCGCAAGGCCAACGGATTTACATTCAATAATCAAGGCCAAGACGATAATAAGAGGCCAACACGCTCCGTACAGAATCTTCTGGCGACATTAGGCTAATGGTATTTTTTTTATTGCCTATCGCGGTTTTCACTGTCGCCTCTATAATATTCTACATCTCTCACCTTATACCTCTCGCCTTGCTGCTAATAGGAACACTATTAATTTGAAAGAGACGTAAAGATGTGAGCTCTCAGCAGCGTGAGGCGAATGGGCAGTCAGGAATGCATATACACATGTGAATATATAGAATGATAACAATGCAATCGTGGGAACATTCATACACATATATATATATATGTATATGTAGATTTGAATTATTTACAATATATTGCAATTTTTACACAATGGAAAACCGCAAAAATCGATTTGAAAGATTTTGGGGTCGAACAAAATATGAAAAACGTTAGTGAAACAAAAACCATGGTAACAATATAGAAAATGACGGAAATTGGTTTTCTTTCGTTTATGTCAAAAATTTTAATCGCGAAATGAACCAATGTGATTTGAAATACGATCGACTCGTCAATTATGGGATTAGCACAACATAAATGTGCCACAAATGGCTTCATGCATTATTGATTTCGGATTACTGGAATATTAATGGTCAAAGAATCAATCGTACATTTGTTTTGTGTCGTCTTCGCATTGAAGATTTATGGGTTTCTATGGAGCAAACAATGAAAAACGTGATGAAAATTAGATTTTAATCAATTTATTCGGCATTCGCTCGCCAAATTTCAAAAAAAAAAGATCTCGAAAAATCACTTTGGGAACAATTGGTTATATTGAAAATCTATTCATAAAACTTTCCACAAGCGATATTGCTTTAAAAAAAGGAACAGAATTGGAATACATATGAATGAAAAAAATTAATTATATTGTATATCCATTGTTATATAAACGAAAAAGTAGAACCTGTCGTTTATAATAAAACTGGCAAGTTGAAGAATGTGGAAAAACAGAAAAAAAATGTACGGAGCTTTTAAATGGTGAAATGCGAATTGGTGAAACAAATATTTGATTATTCCTTTCAAAAAATTATCAAATGTGTTGTTTTTAGATTATAATTGAAAGAAAATCTTAGTGTTTTATTTTGGCATATTTTCACGCTGGAATTTTTGAAATGAAAATTCACAAAAAAATGCATCTTTCAATTTATGTGAAGGAATTGTGCCTGTTAATTCTAGCCAAAGTTTGACAAAATGATCATCTCACAATTAAAAAGTCATTTAGATATTGTCTACATTTAGTTAAAATTGGGTGATGCAAGAAATATTTGAAACTCCACTTGAAAATTAGGGGTCGTCGCTAAAATACTCGTGTACAATATTCATCAGACGCATGCATATTTCGGACCAACTGAAATTTTTATGAATTTGCTATATATTCTTCAAGATATATACTTTTATTATTCAAAATTAAACAAACTAATCATTTCTCAATGAATTTTTTCATGGAATCTTCTTTGAACGTTGTTACAATTTTTGTATCCAGTCCAGATTTTCTTTGTTATTTTTAAATATTTAAAAATTCTTGAAAGAATTTTAAAACGAATTCGACAATTGTAGAATGAAAATATAAATGTTGGCAAGCCCTTAGAAATCTTATAATTTCTGGTTGCCATATTCGAAGCCATTTAGCAATTCACAGAAACATTTCAATAATTATAGTCGAATGTTTATGAATACATCGCAATGCTATTCTCGAGTGAATGTTTTTTCCGATTCACAAATCTCTGCCACATAAAAAACAAAAAATGATGGCATTATATTTAATTGTCAATACCAACTTTTATTTTCCATTCTAAAGAAACTTAAAATGTTCAAAATGCATTGATATAGTTATGTTAATCGAATCTTAATAAAGTGGAACATAATATGTATGTACAATATTGCTTCATGCAAATTATTCTATAACAAATTATTTAATCAATGCTAAACTAGCAGCAACAATTGTTGAATTTCTTGTATTTTCCACCATTCCGCATGGTAATGCTAAAGCTATTTAGAAACATTTTGAATTCTCAGGCAAAACATAGCAATTAGCTAGAAAATACCAAAACAATTATGGTCCCCTCTCCAGATAAGCATGACTTTTCGAAAAACGCCATTTTGAGCAAAAATTTATTTCTTTTTGTTTCGGATTGAATATTTAATTCATATTTTATCGAATTTGCCAACTTTTTAATCCTTTAAGTGACAGAGAGATCGTCATTAATCTTTACTAAATACTAGCTATTCAACAAAAAGAAAAATTTATTATTCTCTTTTTTTACCTGAACTTGTTTGATCATTCCCACAAATCGTTCTCGAATTCCATATTTAGCTGTCTCTTTGCAAAGTTCAGTTAAAATTGGTAGTTCAAAGCCTTCTGATAAAATCAAAAATGTTCAGGTAGCATGGCAGGTGAAAGTATTTTCGACTACGTCAAAGTAAGCATTAAAATGCAGTAGCTGGGCAAAACGTTTAGTTTTCATCTGAGATAAGTAGCCATGCTCTACGCACCGTTTCTCAAAAATCAGAATTCGACTTTGACTGATGAAGCCGTTGAGAATTCCATCACCTTATTCACTGCTACTTTCGCCCTATTTATTCCATACCTTTTCCTGGTTATGTTCTTTTACATGGCGAGAAAAACCGATAATCGGGTTTGATATCGCTGTAATAAAAAGTGGGTTATTTAATAATTATTTTAGCAGCCACACTATATCATTCAACTACACTTTGTCGGATGTGGATCATTATGCTTCCTGGGAACATTTTTATTCGCTATATTACTTCTCGTGTTTCAATCATCAAACCTTTTTGGCACTGCTTTTGAAAATTTCTATTTTATCAACTTTCTTTGTACATGTAAGTTGCCAAGCGGTGAAGTGCCTAATAATTATGTTACAGTAATTTTCAAGCTAGTGATTTCCTCTCCAGTGCTCATTTCAACTATTTTTTACCATTTACTCTTTGTAACATCCTTACAAAGGCTTATTCTCATTTCAAACGCTAAAGTGGGAATGCAACTTCTTACTGGGTAACATTTTCGTCGAAAAAACTCAACCTATTTTTTATTGAATTTCAGAAGACGACTGGGTCTGAAAATTGCAATACTTTACTTAATTGCATTAATATCGGGTATTAGTAAGTTGATTCACATGACCAAACCACAATATGTGAGCGCACACGACGAATTTTGATTAAGAAGTCAAGAATTTGCAGCTGGAAGTTGTCATGCTGATGGTGACAATCTGCCTCTTCGGAATTTCGTATTTCTTTATTCGACACATTGAGCGACGCCTAATTGCCTCAGCGCATACAACCGTATTAAGGCAAACTGTGCCGATTGTTGCGATTCAATCGGTATTAAACGCATTAAATATCGAATTTCAAGATTGTTTCAGTTATTTACATTGATTGAGTTGTATGCAATACAATCGCAAAAACCTACATCCATCATCTATTGTGTTCGCACTATTGAAACATTCTCTTTGTCATTTCTTGGACCGTTGATAATGATATTGGGCAGTCGGTCAAAATGTCGAATTGTGTGGGCGATTGCAACTTGCCGATGGGATGAGAATTACGGAAGAGGAGAATTATATACTTCGAATCAAACACCTATGGATATCAGCAATGCTGTCAGCTTATCTCCGACCCCAACAAATCGATTTTAAATTATTATTGCAATCTATTTATTTTTCAATTTTTTTCTTTAAGCACAATTTCATAATTCATTTGGCATGAAAAAAGGAACAGCAGAATATTTTTTTCAATAATTGTGTTTAGATTCTATAAACATATTTCTGTAAAAACTTTATTCTTAAAAACAAGTTACGATGAAATTAAGAATTGATGATGAAGCCTTGAGTGATCGATATTGAGACTGACGACTTGCTGTCGTTGAATTACTTGGGCATCGGAGCCGGTGGCGGCTTCTCCTTGGTCTCAGAGCGAGGACGAAATGAAAATGACGACATTGTAAGAATACTGAAGAATCACACTTGGAATTTTGTGCACCTTTTATGCCACAAAATTCAATAATCGAATGATCACATCAAATATAATAAAATAATTCGATTATGTTTGAAAGAAAAAAACTAAAATTAAAAATATAGGAAACGATTACGTCATAATTCTGCAAAAAAGACTTTTTTATTTTGATTTTATTAGGTATACTACACCAAAGTTTTGTAACAATTTGTTTGTCTCAATTTGTTTGTCTCAATTTATAATGCATTAAAGAACAGTTCGACTTTAAAAAATCGAGCAATTGGAAAAACGAGAAACAATAAATGCGCATTTCTATTTGATAGCTGAAATATTTTTCAAAAAAAATAGGCAATATTTTTCTTTATTTTCCACTTTCAACATCTCTCCGAGCCTTTTTCTTAAATGTTTGGTCTCATAATCAGAAGGAAATTTTAGTTACCATGGATATATTCGACGTATACTGCCTCACTTATCGCACACTCTCTTGCCATATGCCAATGATAGACGTTGCCGTGGCCCGCGTAGATGTCCGCACATTGAGAAGAGGGGGTATATAAACCGCGCGCATTTGAATGCATTCGTTCTTCCGAGAACATATACTAAAATTGGAACAATACAGAGAAGATTAGCATGGCCCCTGCGCAAGGATGACACGCAAATTCGTGAAGCGTTCCAAATTTTTTGTGCAATTTTGTTCGTTATTTTTTTTCTATAAAATTCCAAGCAAATTTTAAAAAATAATTTTAATATTTTTTTTTTCAAAACGAAGTTTAATTTAACCTTTTTAAATTATCATTTTTTCCAATGCACATCTATACAACATAAATATATTTGGTCCCAAATGATTAGATATAAAAGTGAGTTTGCGCATCGAATTAATATTGCCCATAATTATTGTGTTTCATTGAGTAACTGTTTTCAAAGAATTTTCGTTAATTTAAAATATACTTTTGAACAATTTATTAACGATGAATAAAGTTTTGCTGCACACACATATATATTTACAGTCTCCGCGAGTGGCTACTGAAAGTGTTTATTAGGGCTGCAAGCGAGAAGTGTCAATCAAACATTCTAAGTCACTACGATGATCGACAAATTTCCACTATCCTACAATTGAAACGAAGCATTTAGCGATAATAAGTAATAATACGAGAAAAAAACATACGAAAAACGACAGAGAAGATGTGTGTGTGCACGATGAAAACTCGACACGTTTATTGCGAACAAGACGATGAAATTCAATAGGTGTGATGGGGGACGATAAGTGATAATTGATTACAATTTTAAGACTGGTGATGACAATAATGAGTGGGATTTCAGTGAAGTTCGAGACGATTCATTCTCAAATTCACTTCTGCTCGGCAGTTGCCCTTGTTCGACTTCGGATTCTGACAAGGCACTGCTCAGCAGAGTCGGCTCTCTCCTCAGCAGTCTCCAAAGATAGTTGAACGGTTCTGTACTTGCTCAAATGGTTGTTGGCTTGCTCCTCCTAAAATCATCAACATGTTTGATTGCAATTTCGGTTTATATTACAGCTTCATCGAGTTGCTTCTTTTGCAATTTGAGTTTAGCGGTAAGCTTCTCAACGAGTTCTTGAAGTTTGTCGTAGTTCTTCTTGTCTTCGGCGACCTGGAATTCAAGCTCGCGGACCTTGCGGTCAGCACGAGCCATGGTCTTTGTCGCTTCTCCGGCGCGGCGGGTCTCGGTTTCCAAATCGGTTTGGAGAGCCTTGAGGCGTTGCTCAGCCTTTTGCACGGCCTTGGCACCACCCTTCATCACGGCAGCCTCGGCAGTGTCAGCGCGCTCTTGAAGATCCTGAATGATTGCCGATTTGTTAGTCTTCCGTTTGTTTAGCGGTTATTTGCGCAAGACGCGCACCACTTTACAACAAAGTTAAGATAACGAACCTTGACGGCGCTCTCGAGTTGCTTCTTGAATCGTTCAAGCTGTTGCGATTGCTCTTGCTCGTGACGCAAGTCCTCGGCCAGCTTGGCGGCATCAGAAGCAGCACGGCGTCCGCGGTCTTCGGAAGCGGCAAGTTCGGTATGAGCTTCGGCGATATCGCTCTTGAGAAGAGCGATTTCATTATCGAGTTGGCTCTTGGCGGCAGCCAAAGCAACATTGTTGGCGTTGAGTTCGTTGTTCTGCTCCTGGTGTTCCTTCACCGAAGCCTCAACAACACGACGGGCTCGCTCAATCTGAATATTACAAGTTACTAGGAAAAGTGTTTGAACGTATTTACAGCTTCGAGCTTGACAAT
The DNA here is from genome assembly GCA_902829315.1 of Caenorhabditis bovis. Lineage (NCBI taxonomy): Eukaryota > Metazoa > Nematoda > Chromadorea > Rhabditida > Rhabditidae > Caenorhabditis > Caenorhabditis bovis. Next base: position 2,790,649 of record CADEPM010000002.1, read on the forward strand.
GAGCTCTTCTTGCTCTTGCTTGGCGACTGCCAATTTTCTTTCGGCGGCCAACAAATGCTCGCGGAATTCTTCGCGTCTCTTCTGTTCCTCATCAACGGTTTGTTGCAACTCGCGGATTTGGTCCAAATAACGTCTGAAAGGCAAAACAATAAAAACTGAAAATTATATTGATTATCGGCACCTAATATTCTTCTGGGCATCTTCGTTCGCTTTGTTGGCGTGATCGAGAGCGATCTCCAGCTCGTTGATATCGGCCTCCAACTTCTTCTTGACACGGAACAATTCGCTCTTGGCTTTGGTCTCCGAGTCGAGGGTGGCCTGGATGCTGTCGATGGTCTGTTGGTGTACCTTGCGGTGGTTCTCAAACTCTTCTTCCTTCTCGGCAATTCTCTTCTCGATCTCAGCACGGATTTGCGAGACCTCGATCTGGCATCTAAGAGCCTTTGACTCTTCGGATTCAAGGGCAGCTTCGGCCTCATCGAGTCCACGTTGGAGCTCTTCCTTCTCCATCTCCAATCGGCGAAGGTTCTTGGAAAGAGCGTGAGTGGCGCGTCCTCCTTCGGACAATTGTTCTGTGAGATCGCGGACCTCATCTCCCAAAGATTTGTTCTCTCGGCGGAGTCCTTCAACCTGGTCAGAGAGAGTGTCGTGTTGTCCACGGAGCTTGTGAGCTTCTCCAGCTAATTGACGAGCATCTCTTTGAGCTCCATCCAACTCGAGGTAAAGGTCGTCGACCTTCTTCTTCCATTCATCAATGACCTTATCGAAGGCCTTCTGCTTCTTCTCCAACGAGGAAACGATTTGAGCGTGGTGTTCAGCTTCAAGTCTGTTGGCGTCCGCTTCAGCGGTCAAGCGGCTGCGGGCATTCTCCAAAGCAACGATCTTAGCGTTGCAGGCATCGAGGGCGTCTTGGATCTCGGAGGTCTTCTGGTTTTGTCTCTTCTTGACCTCGTCAAACTCATCAGCTCCGATAAGTCCCTCGGTCTCGAACTTGGTTCTCCACTGTTCAAGCTCAACGGTGGCCTTCTGAAGTTGACGGTTGCATTCGTTCTTTCCAGCAACCTCATCTTCAATGGACTCCTTGAGCTGCTCGAGCTCGCGGGCCAAGTTCTTCGAGAGGTTGGAAAGGTTTTGGCGTTCGCGGCTTTCTTCCTCGGCTTGTCTCTTGGCTTGGTCCAATTCGTTGGAGAATTGAAGCTTGAGGCGATTGGCAGCCTGGATTTTGGCTTCGAGCTCCTCGACTTGACGGGCGAGGTCGGAGTTCTCCGAGTTAAGTCTTCCCTTCGATGAGACAAAGTCTTGCAATTGTCTCGATTGTTCGTCAGCCTTGAGGCGAAGCTCGAGATGTCGGACTTCGTGGGTCTTAGCGATGCGTTCTTGATCGGCACGAGCCTTAGCTTCTTGATCAAGAGCAGCAGATGACTCATCAAATTCACGCTGAATTTAACAGTTAAAATATTGAAGACATTTTTTTGTCTACCTGCATCTGGGCCTTCTCCTTCTCAACACGGGCCTTCTGCTTTTGAAGCTGCTCAACTTGGTCGGAAAGCTCTTGAATAGCATCAGATCCCTTCTTCTTCAGAAGGTTGAGCTGCTCGGCGAACTTGAGTCCAGTCTCGTCAAGATCACGTCGAAGTTTGGCGAGTTCGGCATCCTTTTTCTTGCCAAGCTCAATTTGGGCAGCGGTAGCGCGAATTTGGTCTTCGAGTTGCTCGGTAAGCTCGTCGTACTCAGCTTGTTGCTCAGATCTATAAACCAATATTTAAGAACAACGAATTCGGAATGTTTTCAAATACCTTGCGCGGTCAGCACGCTGGCGAGCGTCCTTCTCATCAGCCAACTGATCTTGAAGATCCTTCATTCGGGCTTCGTCTTGTTGAATACCCTTCTGGAGCTTCGCGACGGCGGCTTGTTCATCTTCAAGCTTCATTCCCAAATTGTGAAGCTCGGTCTCCTTGCGTCGGAGGGCATTCTCAACGTCGCTTTTCGACTTGTTCAATTCGTCCAAAGTCTCCTGAGCGATCTTGAGCTCGCCTTCAGCCTTTCTCTTGGCCTTGTCCATGTCAGCGCGGTTTCTCTTCTCACGTTCCATAGTCTGCTCAGAATCTTCAAGGGATTGCATGAGTTTAGCCTTGAGCTTGTTGGCGGCGAGATTCTGCTCTTCGGCGGCTTGAAGGTCTTCGGTGAGCTTTTTGTTCTGCTCTTCTTGGTTCTTGCGTTCTTTGTTATGTTTGGAGATGTTCTCGTCCTGCTGACGCATTTCATCTTGAAGAGCTCTGATCTGGTGCTCCTTGGCGTTCTTCTCTGCCTCAACCTTCTTCAAAGAAAGATCGACATCTTGGCAGTTCTTCTTCAACTCGGCGCATTCAGCTTCAACCTGCTTTTTCTGCTTAATGATCTCAACAGATCGAGACTCTTCTTCCTCCAACTTCTTGTTAGCGTCTGCCAATTTTCCTTCAAGAGCGGTCTTCTGCTCGTTCAAAGCCGTCATGCGCTCTTCAACTTCGCGGGTGCTGCCTTTGGTGGCTTCCAATTGAGCCAAGAGTTCGGCGGTCTCTTTGTTGAGACGCTCGGCTCCCTCTTGGAGTTGGCGCTTTGTCTCTTCTTCTTTCACCAACGTGTCCTTGAGGGTGGCCACGGTCTCTTGAAGCTTCTCGTATTGAGCCTCGATTTTTCCAGAGTTGACAAGCGGGCGAACTTTTCCGTAAAGTTTGAACCAAACCCAGGTGCGAAGATTGGCCCAGTTTCGAACGTTTCTTTGGATGACCTTTAGAGCTTCAATTTGATCAATACGGCGTTTGCGCTCGATCAATTGGAAGTACCATCTTCCTTGAGCCTGAAGTCCGGTGATCAAAACAGCAAGCTTGGTATCGCGTTGGTCTTCAAGATGGGCAACAATACCGGCCTTGAAGAACACCTTGGTAAGACCGACACGGAAGTTGTCCTCTTGGAGGACTTTCTCTTTGACGAGTCTCGCGAGCATTGCCGTAGATCCTTTTTTAGGATCGGCCTTTCCAATAAGGGCCTCGTCGGCAGCCAAAATAGCGTAACGCTGGACAAAGTCTGGATGGAGGGTTCTGTTGGGGAATCCCTTGCGGCAAATACGGATTCCTTCGAGCACACCGTTGCAAGTGAGCTGATTCAAAACAAGAGCGGCATCCATAACTCCCGAAGCCTTCTTCTCGTTTGGAATGATACAACGGATGAAGTGAGGATGGGTCGAGTTGAGCATCGACATGAGATTGTTCAACGATTCTCTGTAGAGCATAGAAACAGTCATGAACGAGCCAGATTTTCCCTTCTTCTTTCCACCGGTCGAAGCTAGAACAAAACAAACAAATTAAAAAAAAATTTTTTTAATATATACTTTTGGCAGCAGCGGCGGCTTCCTCCTGAGTGGTGTAATCTTGCCACACTTCGACGAGAAGTGCGTTTTCCTTTGAGGTCTTCATGACTTGGACAACGGTGTCGTTGAGAGGGTCCTTGTTCTTCTCGAGCCAGTTGCTCACATTGTAACGAACAGTTCCAGCATAATGACGCATGGCAAAATGAGCTTCGGCCTGTTTTCCCTTTGGTGGTTTTGGCTTCTCAAAGTTCGGATGTTTGCCCAAATGTTGGTCGATAAGCTTCTGGGCAAGGGTCTGATCAGTAGCCTTTGGAACAATGCATTCCTCATCAAGCATGGCAATAATACCAAGTGGCTGAATTAAAGAATTTTTCTCAAAAAATTGATTTGTTGCCGATTACCTTCTCAATGAGTTCAATACAAGCTTGCAAATCGAGTCCAAAATCGATGAAGGTCCATTGGATACCCTCACGAGCGTATTCTTCCTGCTCGAGGACGAACATGTGATGGTTGAAGAATTGCTGGAGTTTCTCATTGACAAAGTTAATCCAAAGCTGCTCGAATGAGTTGAACTGAAACTCGCAAATACAATATTTTCGATCAGATTTGAGAAATTACGTCGAAGATTTCGAAACCGGCGATATCCAACACACCAATGAAGAAATCGCGGGAAATTCCTTTCTGGTCAAGAGTGATGTTACATTTCTTGACAAGCCAGTGGAAGATTCTCGCATAAAGACCTTTGGCCATGGCGCCAACGGCCCAGTTGACTTGCTCCATGTTCTGTCCCTTGTTGACCCATTCGTTTCCAACCTTGACACGTGGACGGGTGAGAGCTTTGAGGAATTCATCGCAATCAATTCCAAATGTTTTGGCGGCTTTTTCGGCATCTAAAATTTCAAAATGCGATCACAGTCCACTGACACATTTTTCTTGGAATACTTATATTTTCAGGAAAAAAATCTTTGGTGAGAGCCGCGGATGCGAGTAGGTAAACTTTAAACATAGCACCCCCACACTTGAGAGGTCTTAAGCAAATAGAGCAGAAAAATCTTTTCTCGTTTTTGTAGCTACTAAAAATTGTCTGATAGATAAGAAACGAACCTTCAGTTCCATCAGTTTCGGCTTGTTCTTCACGTGGGCGTTGCTTGAATTTCATGTTACCCATGTGCATCATAGCGGCGACCAAACGATAGCACTCCATCTTTTCACGTGGCGAGAACTTGAGGATGTCGAAAGCTTCATCAGTAAGAGCGTGCTCTTCCTTGTCATCAAGACCATCGATAGTCAACTCAGCCTGAGCAATGAACCAGTAATCCTTCACCGGTTTGTCAAGGCACAAGTCTTTCTTGAGGGTTGGAATGTGGCCAGAGAAGAGCTGGTAGAAAATGTGGTAGCAACGCTCTCCAGGTGCTTGACGAATGACACGAGATTTCTCAAGGAGATCTGAATTATTTATATTAATTGAAATTGTTCAGATTTCGCTGTTACAGTGTTCAATATCGCAGGAAGCGACACGTCCTTGCTTCGAGAAGTGGATACGGATGAACTTTCCGAAACGGGACGAGTTGTTGTTACGGACAGTCTTGGCGTTACCGAAGGCTTCAAGGACTGGATTGGTTTGGACAATCTGGTCCTCAAGGGTGACCTTCTTCTTGTCGGATTTGACTTCGTCTTTCTTGCCGAAAGTTTCTTGTTGGGAAGCTCCGACGGCGGCGAAATAGGAAATAACTTTCTTGGTGTTCTCCGTCTTTCCGGCTCCAGATTCTCCAGTAATGAGCATCGATTGGTTTTCATGGTTTTGAAGCATGTTTCTGTAGGCTTCATCGGAAACGGCGAACAAGTGCGGTGGCATTTCGGTACGTCGTTTTCCCATGAACATGCGGGCGACCGAGTCGGTGTAAATTGGAAGGCGTTTGTATGGGTTGATCACAACACAGAAAAGACCCGAATAAGTCTAGAAATGGGATATTGCGTGAAATTCTTTAGTTATTGATTATTTCTTACGTAAATCAGCATGGCAGCATAGCGAGCACGGAGATTGTGAAGGACGGAAGCATCATTAAGGAAAGTCAAGTTTGACATATCCTCGGTCTTCTCGAACTTCGGTGGGTTCATCTCTTGGATGACTTCCTTCTTGACGGTCTTCTAAATCATCAGACACTATTATGAGCAAAAATTGGGAATCGCTATAATTACCTCAACGCCCTGGCCGACCTGAACGGTGACAGTGTCTCCAGATGTCTTCGTGATGATAGCCTCAACATATCCCTCTTCGGCATCAGGAATCCAACAGTTTTTCTTCGAATCATACGCTTTCGATTGATCCTGAAATAAATGTTATCCGGTAAAAAGAAACAATTCGATTATGAATATGAATGATGGGACCTTTAGCATTTCTTCGCGAGAACGGCGAAGATATTTCCATCCTGGGTCGTTTTCGTAATCCATTGTGTCTTCGGTTTCGACTTGTAGTTGATTAAAAAAATGAAAAAAACTGTTTGGTCTTGAAGGAAGAAGACGACCGCTCGACGGAGATGCGCGAGCCTGGAGATAAGTATGAAATTCACGGTCTGTTCTCCTCGCTTTTTTCCTCCCGTGGGTGGGTGGATAATATGTGATGGGCGGAGATATCCAATTGTAATTCTAGGTAGCGCGAGAGAATGCAAATATACCCTAGGAGGGGGGGGGGTGAGCGGGCGCTAGAGGCGCCTACCAATCCCTCGCGCCCTCCATTATCGTGCCCACTTGTGTGTGTGTGTGTTTCAAAGCTTCTTCATCGTTATCTCTTCGCCTTCATTTTTTTCGCAGTCTAAATGAGAGATGTCAATCCGCGCGGAGAGTCGTCTACCGTGCAAATAATTCCACAGGCAGTCTCGTTGCTCATCCAGAACAATTGAGTACAGCGCGCGCAAAGTGCTGCTTTTGCTGCCATTTGCTACTCTTATCCACACACACACACACACGCATACGCATACAAACACATACCAAAGAGCTAAAGGGAGAGACACAGATTTTGAGAGAATTGAGCTCATCCACCACTTTAGCTATCGCACTGTTACCAACCTATCTTGAGATCATCATTGCCGACGCATAGTATTTTTTTTGTCGCCGACTTTTTTCCAGGGGAGGCAAAACTATCAATCGAACTGATCTTGTCGAGAAGCGGATAAAATTGGAACCAGTACTGCAAATGATGAGAGCACACAAACATCAATTATTGATGTTCAGGGCGGTTGACGTTTAAAGAAAAGTAGCTAAATATGGATATATTAAGTTCTGGAAATTATTGTGAAACTGACAATAAAAATTTTGCCGAAACGTCGAATATTTGCATATAAATCGGGCAAAATAAATGAGTGGGTCCTAAAAGAAGAATTCTGCATAAACCTCGTACTGATCATCTATTAGTTTAGCTTTAAATTAAATTATGAAAAGACCAACGCGCAATGCGGAACATTGCGACTGAAAAAGGCATAATCAGCTAAACTACGTAAATATTCTATGAAATTTGTTCACTTTTTCCAACGTTTAAAATGATGTACAATTGAAAAAATTAAGATCAACCAGACCACTCTCACAAAAATATTGCATTATAATTGATCATTTTTCGTTAGATAAAATAATTGTGATGATCTTTGAATATGAAAGTGTCTCGACGCTGAACATTTCAGACATTTTTCATTTCAAAATTACTACAAACTGTTCTTAATATAAAAGCTAGATCAATCTACCACTGTCTAATCATTGAATTCCCATCACGAGGCGAATGATGCAAATTTGTGAAAAACACAGATTCATTAGAACATTATAGTTTGTGATATTGATAACATTATCTCTGCATAACCCGCTAATTGTAAATTTTAAACGAAAATGAACCAATGGAAATTTGAATTGCTGGTTGTTGAAACTTGAATCTGCTCATCGTTGCCCCAGGGTTCTGATCAACGAGAATTACGAATGATTTGCAATCGTTTTATGAGCCATTTCCCATTGATTATCGCATGATTTTAAAAGGAAGCGAACACGCGAAAAAACCCCCTATTGGAACTGATAAGAGTCCCCGCCTAAACAAGGTGTCTTGTCGCACATGCTCACGCGAGTATAACGATAAGGGTCAGAGAAATATCAACCATTTGACATTCATTTGTATTTTTGATGAGCTCTGAAAAGGAAACGCTCTTGCACACAAGGTTTGCTTCTGGAGTTTTGTTAAAAGTTGCTCAATTTTAAGTCTTTCATTTCATTTTAGATTCCCGTCATACAATGGAAATGATAACACAAATTTTCACTGTCATGATGAACCAATTGGCGCTAACAATGAATGTAACAAAAGGGCTACTCGGATACTTTGGGCGACTGTCGTCCTTTGCCTATTTTTTATGATTTGTGAGGTGATCGGTGGAATCCTTGCTGGTTCTCTCGCAATTGTTACCGATGCCGCACACTTGGTGCGTTTATGGATGATGAAAATCTATAATTAACTCGCAATTGCTTGCAGCTCACCGATTTCGCATCGGTTCTGATATCTCTTTTCTCTCTATACATTGCGCGGCGTCCGCCATCACAAACAATGAGCTTTGGTTTTCATCGAGCAGGTAGCTTTGAGAGTTGTTTCTCTCAATGAAACACACGCACGCAGCGAGACGAGCGAGCTCAGCAAATGATTGTTTTTAGAAGTACTCGGCGCATTTTTCTCCGTGTTTCTTATATGGATTGTGACTGGCGTGCTCGTTGTGCTCGCGATAATGAGAATCGTTGATGGAGACTATGAAGTCCAAGGAGGGATTATGGCAATAACTGCGGGGCTTGGAGTAATTGTGAATCTCATGTAAGGTTGCGAAAAAGCGAAATGAGAACTTGCTTAGATACACTCATTTTCAAATAGCTTGTAGCCGATCCAAAATTCCAGAATGCTTGCGCTTCTCTACTTTGGCGGCCATTCGCATTCACACGGTGGGGGTTCTTCTCACGGGCATGCTCATGGTATAAAAAAGGGTTACTTTGATATTCACACGACAACGTTTAGATGGAAAGAACATCAATGTTCGTGCTGCGTTCGTGCACATTCTTGGCGATTTGCTGCAAAGTTTGGGTGTTTTAATCGCGGCGCTTTTCATCTATTTTAAGGTGCAAACCCAATGATTTTAACAAAAAAAAAAAAATAATATGTTTTTAATTTCAGCCAAGTTGGGTTATAATTGATCCCATCTGCACCCTTTTATTTTCGGTTATCGTTTTATGCACCACAATTTACATTTTACGTGACGCTATTATTGTGCTACTTGAAGGTGAGCAATCTTAGAACATTAACCTGATATGATGTACTGAATGAACATTCCAGGAAGACCAAATAGCATAGACTTTTCCAAAGTTTTTGCATCTCTAGCCGATATTGACGGAGTCAAGAAAGTTCACGATTTACGGATTTGGTGTTTAACAATGGATAAAGTAATTGCGTCAAGATATCAATAAAATCCACGTCACATATTTCAGATCGCGTTGAGTGTTCACTTAGAAGTCGACAGTGATTCAAAATCACAAGAAGTGTTGCGAAAAGCAAGATCAATGTTGAAATTGACGTATAATGTTCACGAGATAACTGTACAAATAGAGGAATATCGTGAAAATGATTGCGGAAAATGCGATGTTCCAACAAAATAGTTGTCGAAAATTGACTTGAACAAAATACAAATTTTTAATAAACTTTATTAATTATATAGTCTAGTTCCTCGTTTCTCTTCGTAATATCCGCTGCAGCCTTCCTCGTCCAGCTCCTTGTCCTGCTTCTCGCACAATTTTTGGAACATATCATTGAAATCGTTCTCAATTTGTTGTAGATGCTTATTGCGAACTCGCCGACAAAACCGACGTCCGTACTCTCCTTCTTTAACTAGGGTTACCTGCAGTTTGAGTGAAATTTAATTTTTTTAAATTGTGAATGTGCAATTTAAGAGTGAACACTGATTGATGAGGAGTAGAACATCGATAAAATGTACCGTTTCACCATGGTAGAAATCATTGGCGTGTCTCAACGCGAAACAGAAAAGGAAGCATAGAATGATGACAAGCCAGATATCCGAATTATCCCTTGAAGCCTCATTGTGCCTTAAAAAACTTTTTTGAATTTAAAAACAAACAATCTGATGGTATATTGTCTTTATTCAATTAATCAAGCACCAATGGAAAAACGCTTTACGCGTAGTGTAAATAAGACGCACAAAATTGCGATCCAAGGTGGCACTTGAAAATGTTTCCGTCGATAGTTTTTTTTTTCAAAATTGTGGGCGATTTGGGATGTTCAATACTCTAGGATAGAACAAAAAATAAAAAGTAGTAAATGTTTGCTTATTTTTTTTGAGAAAAATCGAACAACTTTAGAACAAATCACAACGGGAAGAGTTATTATGTAAAGAACTTCATTAGGATTCTTGATAATTAGAAAAGTGTCGAATCAGAAAAAAAATGTGGCTCAAGAAATCTCCTAAAATTTTTCAATATCTGATCATTTCATATTCAAAATAATGGATTTCTTTGCAACATTATTTTCAGGATTAAGAAATGCATAGCCGACACCAACCCAATTATGAGGAAATCGCAATATTGCTGAATAATGAGATACCTTGGGTTCTCCGAGCAATTACAAGTCGATGAGAGGATTACCAGCGAGCAGGTGAGAAATAGTTGCATTTTGTATTTCAAAGTATGAAATCTCTCCCACCCCCGCCGAATTAAAATTTCGCATTTTTGACACTTCGTAAATAAAGCAGCTCTGTCGAAAGTTGAAACAATAAATGTGGAAATTTTCGATACAACAAATTGATAGAACTTATGAGTTGGAGCTATTTAGAAATGGGAATTGTGCGGCTGAAAAATATAGTAATGTGGATGTTAAAGAATGTTAAAGCTGCTCTACTATTGGCTCATTCTTCATATGGATACGATAATTCTCCGCCCACAATAAGTGAGCATGAAAAACACAAATCTTCACGAAATGCAATATTCATATCTTTCACAATCTTTCTTGTCATCATTTTTTTTGAGTGAACAAATTTTTATCGGCAATTTTATATTGGGTGATCATTTTTTGGAAGTTCAATTTCCAAATTGGTGGCGGAATGCAAAATTTTGTCGATTGCTATGATATCGCATCTGTTCTGGATGATGAACTTTTCAAGTCAAATGTGGAAAAATATAGTTCTGAGTCTTCAAAACTAGAAATTCTACTGTTACTTATATTTAAATTATAACAGATGTAGTATTCAAATTCAAAATGTTCAAATGTGGCTTTGAAATTTTGAAAAGTACGAAAAAACTCAAGGATTTAATAATTAAAGTCCTAGATTTTAAAAAATCAATTTGAAGATTTAGGCAACTTCCAGAAAAGATTTCAAACGACCAAAATGCTATATAAATTTTTTCCATTTTCTGTTAAAATATTAAATAATAATTTGTCTTATATAACATTTTCATTAGTTGGCTGTTTTCTAGAAGATTATTCCTTCAATTTCCAAGAACATCAATTTTACCGAAGCTAGATTTGTTTTCACATATTACCAATTGTAGCGCTTGTCACATGAGCATACGGTAATATTACTTACCAATGATGCTGCCATATTGTAGCTAAATGACTACAAATAATTCGTGTTCAAGAGGGAACGAATAATAAGTGATTTGTTCGTTTCAATCATATCCTCCATGTTCACAGATAAAATTTGTGCTTAAATGGTTCTCCAAAATGTTGATCAAATTTTATTGGGCGAGATAAAATTTGAAGCAAAGTCAATTACATGTTTTCCCACTGTTTCCCTGGGCCAAGAAAATGAACTTGTGCTTATTAACAAAAGGAACTCCTTTTTGTTTTTCGCACGCCAAAAAATAAAAAAAAAGCATTCCACGAGCTATTTTTTATCACTGCCGTTGGTTGCTACGCGTACACCGTCATTATACGAAAATGCCTATTATAAGTAACACTAACCCTAAATTGGAACGTTTCGACCATTTTAAGGCTATTTTTTCTTGTTTTGTAGGAAGTCTTTACAAAGGTATTCCCAAATGATAAAAGTTATGTTCAGAAAATGGAGAAGCCAGCCGCACTTTCCCATCCTTGGATAGTACCTCAAAATCGAGGGAATGGTTTTGGATATGAAGAGCCGATTCGCCCTATTAATATTCAACGACCATTCGAGTCTGATATGAGCAATGCACGTGGATTAGACATGAACGCGCCAAGACCCCAGTTCGTACCGCATTTCCTGCCACACTTTGGTAGGCTTATCCCAAACTTTTCAAATGAATTAACCGACTTAAGGTCTACCACTTCCCGAATTTGATTATCGCTTGAATGACTTTCATACAGCTAACCTCATTGGCGCTTATAGCATGAGCCAACGTGCCAACCTACCACCACCGGCATTTAACAATTCCGCGTTTTCGTTTGCGGCGACACGTCATCTCGCACAATCCGGACAAGCGGGAGCGGTTAACCAACCTCCGTTGAATCCTCCGGTGCTAACCCCGAACAACCCACAGCCAACACATCCACCACAACAGCAGCAACAGCAACAATTACTACAACCACCGCCACTGTTACAGAAAGAGCCGCATCAATCAAATTGCAATGAAGTCACTACAACAAATAGTGAACGACTTCAAGAGAAACCGAACCATCCGAACCATCTACAATCACAGTTCCCATTTGGCGCAAAACGATTTGACGAGAAACCCGCACAATTCCCAATGACAAAGGCTGATCAAGTCAACCAGTCATTCACAAAGTCATTTCTAGATCGAAGCATGTTCGACAAGCCATTTCCCCCGAATCGGTATGTTTGGTAGTTAGGAACTCTCACAGTTAATTAATTTAAGGCTTAGTGAGGATGTTATATTTTCATCGCAAACTTTTGGAAACGGACAGTTGCCGGTCGAAATGTCTTCCTCAAACTTTCTAAAACAAGAAATTCAATCGGTATTCATTAAAAACATATTTATTCTCATATTTTCACATTTGTAGCCTCCCATTCTAGATGATTATCGTCAAAAGTATAGTCCTCCGTATGATTGCCAGGTGTGTTTAATTGTTCGAACAACGTCGAATTGTGCCCATTTTTTTCAAAATAGCTGTCTTGACGTCGTTAATAGGCAATTTTATCTGAAAACCAAGTGTTTGCAGGTATGCCTTTCCACTCACGCAAATGGTCTGCATTTCGGAGCTCGAACTTGTGCTGCTTGCGCAGCATTCTTCAGGTTCACTATAATTTAATATCCAAACTAGAATCGATTCATTTCAGAAGAACGATTAGCGATGACAAACGATACATCTGCAAAAGGAACCAGCGATGCACAAACGGAAGCCGCGAAGGCAACGGCTACAGGAAAATATGCCGAAGTTGTCGAATGAAGCGGTGCCTTGAAGTTGGAATGCAACCAGAAAGTGAGAAAAAATTGACAAACAGATTCAATCCTTGCTTTAGAAGTTCAAATAACAGACCTGCAGCTGAAACGGAACAAGCAGAATGAGACACCGACAAGAAAGACATTCGAATTCTTCCCAGCCTTCTATCCAAATATACAACATAATATTCATGCTAATATACAACCGAACCTTCAATCGAATCTTCAAGCTAATTTCCAGAGAAACATTCAAACAAGTCTTCCACCAAACCTTCAACCGAGTATCCCGACAAACCTTCAACCCAATATTCAAGCAAATCTCACAACAAGCGTTCAAAACAATATTCAGCCGAATATCCAGCAAACTGTCTGACACATTTCATCTTGTTACACTATTTATTCGATTAGGGAAGAAACAAGATTCATGAATAAATTAAAATTGTTGTTGCATTTTTTTTGGTGATAAATAAAGTGTTAAATAGTGTCAGTTAATAACGAACAAATACAAATTCTCGGGATTATAGTCACTACGAAAGGACTGGATATGAAAATTACCCGATCTGCAACGAGATCTTCTGAAACGGGCATCGGGTAAATTTTACAAGAAAACAAAAGAAAACAGTTTAAGAAATTAAGAAACAGTTTAAGGAATGAAAGAAAAAACAAATTATACGAGTTACAGATGTTACAGAAAGGAAAACAGTTACTGATTAGTATGGCTTGTAGCGCTTGTCTCGGCGATCGTCACGATCCTTTCGATCTTTGCGATCGCGATCATCTCTTCTATCGTGGCTCGAGTACTTTCTATCTTTGTCGTAGCGATCCGATCGATCCTTCGCTTTATCGTGGCTCGATGATGGCTTCTTGTCATGACTAGAAGAAGATTTCCTGTCACTCTCATACCCATGCTTCTTATACTTGTCATAGTGACTTGACGACGGCTTGTCTTTGTCAGAGTTTGATGACGACTTCTTATCGGCATCAGCCTTTGCCTTGTTGTCTCTGTCATACTTTGATGATTTGTCCTTCTCGTTATGTCTATCCTTCTCCTGATGAGACGACTTCTTCTCTTTATCGGATAATTTCCTATCCTTGTCAGAAGACTTCTTATCTTTGTCATTATTTGACGAAGATTTATCCTTGTCGTAAGACTTCTGTTTTTCAACAGTGGCTTTCTCCTTCTCATGTCCATTGGCCTTCTCCTGCTCTGGCGGAGCCTTCTCCTTCTGATGTCCTGATGATGATTTTTCCTTGTCATTGGCTGAAGACTTTTTGCCCTTGTCGTTGGATGAGGACTTCTTCTCCTTTTCAATTGCCGATGATTTCTTATCTTTGTCATTTCCCGACGACTTCTTCTCCTTCTCGCCGGTGAATGGTTGCTTCTCCTTGTCACTGCTAGATGGCTTTTTCTCTTTGTCATTGGCCGATGACTTCTTCTCCAACTCGTGGTTTGACGATTTTTTCTCCTTGTCCTGGTTGGAAGACTTCTTCTCCTTCTCACTCGAATTTTTCTTTTCCTTTTCATTGCTGGCCGATGTTTTCTCTTCATTGCCTTTCTTCGCGCTTTCTGAGCTGGATGGGACTTCTTCAGTCGCAAGAGCTGGCGAAGTCGATTCTTCAGTGTCGGCAGCGTCTTCTTCTGGCATTGGGTCCGGACTTTCTGGTGACTCAAGTTCATCGGTGCGCACTCTCTTTGAGCTTGACTCTCCAGTCTCGCTTTCTCCCGGTGAAGCATCGCGTTTGTCATTCTTCGACTTCTTCTTGTCCTTCTTCGGCTTTCTGATGTAAAGCCCAGTTTCTGGAGTGTAAGCCAGTCCTTGCGTCCTTAAATTAGTGGAATCTTATAATGTCTTTTTTGGAAATTTTTGATCACTTACTTAAAGTCGACGTTTTTAATAATTATGTTTCCATCCTCACCGCCAGTAACCAAACGTGTCTTATCTGCAGCGCAACATTTGATGATGCCATCATGAGCATGATACTCAGCAATCTTCTCAGTGCGAACACCCTTCTGGTCCAATGCAGTCAGCGTAATCTGCAAATTTCTTGTTCTATCAAACTTCTGCATATCTCAGGTGCTACCTTGTCACTGTTCTGTTTTTTCCAAACTGCAACGATTGGAATTTCATCATTCACTCCCTTAATGACGGAAACGAGCATCTCCGGCGGATCGAAGCGAACCCTGAATAATTAAATTGTCTTTGTGGACGCCTCTTCATGCCGTCCAACAACGCGAAAAAAATTTAATTTCCCCTCTATCTCAAAATAAAAAAAATATGGTCATTTTTCATTTAATTGCCAATATCCGGCCGCAAATTGAAATTTGGGTTTGGGTTTTTGTTTTTTTTTTCATCTTTCTTTGAAAGCTAAAAAAAACGCTGCCGATGAGCAAGAAAAGTGTAAATGAGACGTTTTTTCATTACCACTTTTAATGAGGCGATGATTAATAGTAGGACGAAATCAATTCATTAGAAACGTCATGTGAGCAGGCTTCAAAAATCCCACGCCCGTGTCCCCCGACTTACGCTTTTTTCGGCTTTATCTTCTCCTCGCGACGCTCTCTTGCCGAGCCGAACAGAACTTCAAGCTCATTATTGGTATCGACAAATACGCTGCAATCCTGGTTGTCTCCAATTGCATATGCAATACGCTTGTTAATTAAGCCCACTGAGCTCACCGGCTCCGATAGCTATAAAAAATAACAAAATTAATTTGAAGATTCAATGTAGTGCCTGCTTACGAAGCGAGTCCAGCGAAGAGCATTGTCCTCATCACGTTTTTGACAATTGTACGATCGAACGCATCCACTGAGATCTCCCACGATCAGACTCTGGTGATTCTTATAGAATTCCATGCTGACGATTTCCGATGTATGCTTCTTAGCATATGTCGTAATTGGCTCCTGAAGGCGTCGAATGTCGAAAAGCGTGACGACATGAGGGTGCTGCTCTTTCTAGAAAAAATTACACAAATTTTATGGGTTGTCGAAATTGATATGTTGGACCTTGCGCGAGACCCGAACGTCGGCAATTCCACCACCAAACGTCTGACTAGCTACTGCCACGTAGCTATTCGAAATGGCCGAGCAAACGACCAAATGGTTTTCCACCTCCGGATTCAAGCGAATCTTCCTTTTTGAATCTGATCGAATGTCGAACAAGTGTACACCGAATGAGTCGTCAACGGCATAGACAACAGCTGAAAATTTTGAAAAATTAAAATTTACCAATAGGGGGCATGTTTATACAGTGATTGTCCTCCTTGAAATGGAGTCCAGAAATCTGATTAGCAACCTCGTAGCGTTTGATGATGGCGGCTTTGTTCGTATCAATGACCGGGATGTAAAGATTCGCCATGTACCCGGCAGCAATATGATCATCGCCTAGGGCGATGTGCCGGACTGATGCCTAAAATATATTTATAAAAATTAGTTCCACTTTCAAGAATTGATTACCGTTTGGCTCAGCACGATCTTCACCGGCATGTTGGGATTCTTCTTGGTCTTTGGGGCCGACAGTTTCTGCAAAATGATTGAGTTGAAGCAATCGAAGGAAAAAGCAAAACGGTAATTCGAACGAGTTGCCGCAAAAAAATGTTATGACTGGCTGGCAATGCGTGTTCAAAAATATAAACATTTTTGTCGCTTGTTTCAGTGCGCGTTCGGCGCGAAACCACACGCCAAAAATCGATGGCACGTGTAGTTTCAGACGCGATAACAAAGACTGCAAGATGGAGAAACAGAAACGCGGCGGTGGAACGCACGAACGCGAGAGATTGAGGCTCGAAATTAAGAAGCAGAGCAGCATGTGTGATGCCAAATCGAATCTAGGCCACGCGACGATGGCCGCTCTGACGACGATGGCGGTGTCAGTCGTTCGCGCTAGAGCGCACTTGTCCCATTCGTTTATGAGACGTTGGAGGAATCGGGTCGATAGAGGGAATCGTTGAGTACGCCGCGTTGTCAGTTAGACACTATCGCTCCCGGACGGTGCGGGAAATGTGGCGACGAGGATTTGCCTTCAAATTTCATCAAGAAAATTTTGCTGTCACCTACTAAATTTCAATTAAACATAATTTCACTGCGAAACATGTGTTTTTTCAGTTTTTATATATTCTGTTTCTAGCAATCTAAATTAAAAAAAAGAAGATGTAAATTTTCTACATTAAATATATGCATATTACTTTCACTGCTATATTCTTTGAAAATTATTTTGAAATTGAAATATCTGCATCACAAGGCAATTCTTTACTTTCTCTGCTATCTGTCCGACCTTTCGTTTCGCAAAACTTTGCACTTAAAAAATTTCAAAATTCCAGTTTTGCTTCAAATTTTTTAAATTATTCATTGTTACTAAAATTTCGTTTCTTTTACTCAACAAAAAGCTTCAAATAGTTCCATTTGTAACTTAATTTTCGTTCTTCATCAAACCAGTCTGCCATTTTCTATGACCAATCGCGTGCACTTTTCGGTCTAGTTCATTGTTCAATTTTTGATAAGATGGTGTGAACTTTAATGCGATCACCATCTCCCAATAGCATATGTTCACGCGACATTTGCGGGACAAAGAATGATCATCTCAACAAGAAAACGTCATTGTCAGATGCTTATAACTTCTCGTGCTATTTCGTTATCGCGTTGTGGATGTTTTTTAGGTGGCCCACAATTTTCTATATCTCACATTTACTTCTCTACTTTCAGCGGGTTGTTCGGAGCTTAACTGTGTAGATTTGTGTCCAACATGGCAATACGATTCATCCGGCGTCAGATTACCAAGCGACCACTCACTTCACAAATGGCTTTAGCAGGTATTGTCAGTGTCAAACGACCGAATGGAAGAATGGTTTTTACAGTCTTAAAATCGGTGTAGATTTGCTAAATGTAAGCTGAATTAAAAAATTCTCATTTTTCTTTGCTTTTCAAGAAGCACTTTGCACATAAACAATATGTGTTGAAGAAAAAATCCTAATATTTAATGTTAATTGTCCAAACCCATTATTTTGAGGAAGCAATTAATTCAAGATTCCAATTCAACGTGACATGACTTTTTTTTTCACGTCATTAACGTACAATTTTGGTTGCAAAAGTAAACACTGTTATCTTAAAAAAAAGACAGAACTCTGCTTCAATGCTCGTTCTTTAGGTTCTTCGTAAAGCAAATAATAAAACGTCAATTAAAGTTTACTTTCAGCTTGTATTAGTGGCTCTGGCGATCGTCTCACACAGCTCTTAACTAAAAAAGATGATTGGGATAGATTTAGAACATTGCGATTCGCGTTTCTATCAGGATGTTTCATGGTTGAGTCGACATTAAAGTCAGCAAGTTTTATGTTTTTTCTTTGTTTCAGGCTCCCACAATCTTCAGATGGTATAAACTATTGAAACGATTGAATCATCAGGAAGCATTTGTGCTCAAAAAAGTTGTTCTCGACCAGGTATT
The DNA here is from genome assembly GCA_902829315.1 of Caenorhabditis bovis. NCBI lineage: Eukaryota > Metazoa > Nematoda > Chromadorea > Rhabditida > Rhabditidae > Caenorhabditis > Caenorhabditis bovis. Next base: position 2,808,826 of record CADEPM010000002.1, read on the forward strand.
TTTACGCGTTATTTTTGATATTTTACATTTCGATCCTCCTGTAAAATAAATAGAGCTACTAGTACGACGAGATGTTTACAAAAAATCAAACTCGCAGACGCATGTGGGTAAGTATTTTCGATGTTTCACCAAAACGGCTTGAACCTGTCCCGTCTTTCCGTCTGTTACAACACTATGGAATTCTTTTCTCTGTCTCTGCGATGCAGTGGTTCCTGGTCTTTCCAGCTGACGCAAGCGGATGATAGTCTTGGGCTATTGAAGAATGAAGCGTTCTCGTTGTGTGATATGAGCCCTCATGAAAAATTGTTGAGTGCAAGAATGAAATGAAAAGAAGTGTGCGATTATTACAAAATACACAACAAAATAATTGTGCTTAACTAACCATTTTGTTCGTTATCTCGTTTTTTTTTTCCAATTATATACAACTCGTGAAAGGTAGGAGAATCGTCGAGCTTAATCTCAATGCAAACCTTTTGCATCATTCTTCCAGAGTGTTGCATAAGATGATGAGAAAAATAATTCTCACCAATTTTCGACGCTTTCTTGTCGATATTTTGGACGAATCGGTAAGTTTTTTTGAATCGTTTCGGTACCCGGAGAACTGGCAGCACGGAGTAAAGGATTACCTGGATTAAAAATTTGAATTCATAAATTTATCAATCCATTTTTTTGATTTTACAAACGAAATGAAACAAAAATTGTATTGGAACCTATGCAAAATAAGATTAATTTGCAGTGCCTCTTCAGTCCGATGATCAATGCTTGTATGCTGTTCAACTTGAAAGCATTGGAGACATTCTCAATAACCAAAGCGAAGGACAACGTCAAAAAGCACTGGCCTCAGATTTACGGAGATAGTCTGAAAGTGAGTATTCTCTCTTTATTATTTCATTCATTATCTCGAATGCACTATTTTCATAATACTTTGATTGGCGAGAAAAAAACACAATGTTTCAATCAGAAAAAAATAAACAAGCGGCCTCATATTTGCACATTAATACACTAATTTTCATTAAATATTTTTTCAATGTTTTGCAACAAACTCTCATTATTTAAAATTGCTACAATTTGTAACATCTCTTCATATGATTAATTTTCAGGTCTGCCTATTGTAGCGTTTGTCAATTTCTGCTTTGTTCCCGTCAATTATAGAGTTCTTGTCAATCAGGTGATAAGCTTCCATCGAAAATTCATCCTTCTGACAAGTTTAATTTCAGTTATTCGCTTTCTTCTGGAATGCGTACATCTCCTTCAGAACTCAACGTCCGGATCTCATTGAACAAGTTTATTGAATAGTTAAATAGTTTGTTCGAATTCGTTTTACCCAGTGCAATCTCATCTCTTATGTAATTCCGTGATAAATAAATTTTTTAATGTCAAAAAATCGTTTGTTGTGGATATAAAAGAAATGCGATTCGCCGAAAGAAAATCTTTTCGGTCCCTAAAGTTCTTCAACGACCGATTCCGACAAATAACAATTTCATATTGCTCCTTTTTATGGTATTCAAGTTCAGCAATGTGGAACATTCTTTGACAAAAGGCTTCAATGCGGTTGGTTTTTGAGACCATTCAGCTCGGCGATAAACAAAATTTCCGGCAATGATTTTAAAAGTTTTGGTTGAGAAATCAAACATGGACAAGTTTACCAATCAACCCGAACTTGAACTTTCAACAAGTCTTTTATATTTCCACCAAATTGGATTTTTCAATTTGTATAAGAGGGTTTTCTAACACAAAAATTGGTGATTTGATGTGTCACGCGCTCATAAAAGCCATATGAGCACTTCAAGCGAATCCATGAAATTGACATGATTTTGAAGAAATTTTTCTATTTAGTTCGGAAACCATGTTGGGAAAGACTAAAAAAATTTCTGTGTAAACCGCGAACGGCCTTTGTTACGACTATTTGATATTTCACTTGTTTGTTTCATAATGGTCCGCTGCTTATCCCAAACCAAAATTGGTCCGCTGAATAATGTTCTCCGCAAAATCTGTAATTTTTTTGCCCACATTCACTTGAAATGATGCGTGATTGGCTTACTTTGTGCGCATTTCGTGAAAGCGTGGATAACATGTTATTTATAGAATAATAAATTGTTTTTGAGGAAACGGGTGCCACTCAACCACGTAGATTTTTCGTCTCTTCACAAGGACTCATCTTGAGTTTTTGATCTTTCACCGCCGACTATAATTTAATTCCAGTGAAACCATCGTCAAGACCTCTGATTCTGCTCCAATTCCTTTAAATAAATTTATATCCACCGAATTGTTCAAATAAACGAACAAAAAATTAGGAGTTTCATGCTCATGTGATAGATTTCCGGCGACGACGTTGTCATATGTTTCTTAATTAAACATGAATGAATTAAATAAATTATGTATATTTCATGTGACCGTTCCATTCGTCAAACAACTGAGTTCACAATATCATGTGGCGAGATGTGCTAAGTAATAAATGAATAAATAGTATCAAAATGAAATGCAGTTGGCCAGATTTAATGACATTTACAAAGGTAGGTCCACTGGTACTCAAAATGCATAAATCATTAATACAAAAAAAAAAACAATAATATGCATGATCGCAACATGCGAGAAAACTAGTGTCAATGACACACCAAAATGATTAGAATGGTCAATATTTCAAGACAACGCGATTATGGAGCATTGGAATGTCCGCTGTACACCGAAGACTTGGGTGTTTGTTCAATTGGCTGCTCAGCGAGGTACGCAATAGGTTGCTCAGCAACTTGTTCATGCTCGATAGCACCAGTAGCATCCTCATCCTCGTTCTCTTCGGTAATTGAAGCCAGCTCCTGGAATCAAAATTGCATTTGTTTTGGCTGCTATAATTCATTGTACTTACGGAAGCAGATGACGAGTAGCGAAGTTTGGAGTATATGAAAACCGAATGACGTGGCTGAGCGATTTCCGGTTTCCCTTCAACGGCTTCCTCCTCCGCCTCCTCTTGTACCTCATCCTATAACAATTATAATTTATGAAAAATGAATGACGCGATTTCAGATAAGAAACATTACACCTAATGAACGAAGATCGAATTTTGACTGAGCAGCTGGTGTTTTCGGATATTGGATCGAACAGATCATTTTATGTTTCAAAAAATTGAATCAGAAACCGATATCTGGGGTCGATAAACTAAGACTATTAGTAATGTTTTTGTTCTTTGTAGGTCGCCCATAATTTCATTGAAAAAATAAACGATTTTATCTAACGCATGTTGCGCAATATTGTTTTTCATAAAACGTCCTTCACCCACACTATCGCAAATATACTTCCCACATTTATCTGATAGCATGAGAAAAACACTTACATCTTCTTCCTCGACGATCGAATCCAGATGTTTCAATTCTGGCGAGCGTTCCTTTTTGCCCTTGACCGTTGGACTTTTGATGAACTCGGCAGCTTTCATCTGCGACGTTGATTTTCCTGGAGATTTGGACTTCGAGTCTGACTTGGCGGTTCCCTTTTTCGGCGATTTCGCCTTCATCATCTGCTTTTCCAGAAGAGATTGTTCATTGCGAACCTTTTTTGGATCGGTGTCCTCTTCGTCTGATTCATCCGTTGACGAGTAGCAGCGTTTCTGTAGCAAAATTTGTTGGAACAAATTCAATAAAAAAAGTATACTAACCGAGGAGGATCCGATCGGACAAAGTTTGCGAGCTTTTTCAGCTTCTTGGAACCACTGAGCCTCTTGAAGCACAAATTTCATTGGCACGTCGAGTTCACCGCGGAGAACCGACTGGACGTCGTTCACAGTTTTGTCATAACGTTCAATAACGTCGACAGCATTAACAACCTTATCCATGATTGATAGAATAACTACACTATCGTCCTCAACAGGTCCTTGAGCAAGCTGTTGAAGTCGAACTGAACGCTTAGGCCTTTCCATGGCACTGCAAAATACGGAAATGAATGTCTATTGGGGGAGAGGGGGTTGATTTCATACTGCCATAAGGATACAATAAACAACTAGAGAGCACACTGACAACAGGTAATTTGAAAGATATGAAAAAGAAGCTATAGTGCAGGTGATAAACACGCCGCCATTCGAGCACGCGGGTCCTCGCCACCCATTCTTTGGAATAGGCAAATGTCATTGTAGGGCGGAGGAGAGATAGAGCGCGGGCGAGAGGGGGACCCGCTACAGAGGTGAGAGATGCAGAGCAGGACGCGTAAATCGATTGTAATGGAGTTGTGTTTATCGAGAAGCGCGTGTTAAATCGACAACATTAATCACCATACTACATTTGAAAATTCCCCTGATCCACAGGGATCAACGATTTTGATCCGCTCGAGTACGTTTTCACCGCCACAGCGGCATTTCGGTGGCACTCATCGTTGATAAGCAATTAAAAATAAACAAATGTGTGAATATGTTGACTACATTATGACAATGTACATACATGAATCATCGTGTTTTTATCAATTCCTCGTTTTCAAGATGACGTGACCTTAATAGAATTTCATTTGTTCGTAGCTAATAAATGATTTTGCGAAAGGTGGACCAACATTATGCGCTTAAATTGGCAAACAATAGAAATAATACATTGGCGATCGACAAAAAAAGTCGAATCCGCAAAGGAACGCGCGCATTTGAGGACTTTATCGGCCGAGTATGACAGTAGTAGACAGTTGAATGATGGCCGAAAACCGGTTAGCGGACAGTTTTCAAAATTAATGAATGCAAAACGTGAAAGTTTAAGCGCGAGATTATGGTTTTATTGAAAATTTGAGTTTTTTTTGTTGTTGGGCAAAAAATTCGACTAGTATAAACTAGACTAGTATAAACTAGGAACAAATTGAATTGAAATTAAAAATATAATGTTACTCAGTTAGGAATGCTTATATACTATCTATATAAACACGAGACTCCTAATAACGCTTAAAGACGTAATGTTTTGAATTCAAAAAATGTTGGGAATGTCACGAGATTGCTTAATGCCACAATTGTCCACTCAATTAATACATATGTAAATCCTATTACGTCACGTGCCATGCCGCGATTCGATCCCGGCCGTATAAATAACTTTACGGATTTGATTTTTCATCTAGTGACCGTAATGACGTAAGCTCCCATGAGGCTCGCGGATGTTTTATAAGCTAGTACTGAGATAAACGAGGACCATTAAGACATTCAGCTTACTCATTTGGCAGCGCGAATGGAAAGCAAATTCTAATGGCATTGTCGTTTCGGTAGATGGAAAGAACGCCCACGAAATGTAAAAGCCGTGCTGCATTCAAGGGTAAAAAATTATTCAATTTCCGGCGCAGAAAAGAAGTTTTTTTTTTTGTATTTGTGTGTAAATGCTTATAAAATGGCTCTGCAAAAAGACATCGGGGAGAAAATTGAAATTCTATCTTTTTTGAATGTTGCATTTTAAATACCGGAAGCTGAGAAGAAGCTCTTGGATGGTTCTTGGCCGAACCACTACTAGTCTATTTCATGAAATTTTGGAAAATTTAAAATAGTCTTCAAAATTTGCGACAACCTCTTTTAAACGATTGTTCAGTTTTTTTACTAAAACAACAATTAGAACAAAGTTTAAAATAAAAAAATATGATAATATGATGACTATAATTTTGAGGTATTTAAATTTAAGTGACATATTAGTCACCAAAAACTTTTTTATCAAAAGTGAGAAATTTTTCTCGTCTTTTTTTTGATAGAAGAATGCAAAGTGTTAACAAAGCATTTCTGGTTCAAATGAAATCATTAAATATGAATTGGAAATTGCAGGGCACTTCATTAATAGAAAATGATTTCATAATAATTCCTTTCAATAGAAAAGTGATGTACATAGTTGGAATAATATCTTCCGATGAAAAATATTAAAGTGAAACATTGTTTCTCTCTAAAAAAAAATCTACAAAACTTCAGTGTTAATGGCAAGTAAATTTCGAGTTTTAGAGTTGAAAAAAAAACACTTAATAAAATGTGGAACTGGAAAAATCGTACATTTTGCAGTGTAACCGTAATCGAATGAATGTCTCATTGGAAATTTCGTGAATAGCATTGAAAGATATTACAATAGGCATGAACACTTGGTCCCAAGTTATAAAAGCCGGGGGATTCTTTATAATTATTAATATAACAACTGCCAGAGGCATTTTATGTATTGTGTAGCACTAGATCGATAAGAAGTAAAGCAAACATTACGAAATTCTTTTTTTGTCGAATCAGATTATCTTTTGAGAAAATAAATTTTATAGTAAATAGTATAAAAATAATTATTAGTTGAATAGAAAAACATAATGAATCTAACCACTAACAATAAATACAAAGTATAGAAATTCATTAAACACTTCCTGGGAGCAGTTATTTTTTAATTTTCAAAAAAAATGTTTCATTACAATTCTGAAACACTTAAGTCATCCAAAAATAATTTCTCAACTGATTAAATTACTTTAACGAAAGTCTTGGAGTTTTTTGCTATGGAGCTGTTCATACTGGGCACGATCGCGAAAAAATAAAAAAAAAAAACAGTTTGCATGAAGACTCCAAACACTTCCACGTTTTTCGTAGTCTACAATTCTACAGTTTTTTTTTCTTGAATTGCTACAAGAAATATAAAAAATTGTATATGCGCCTTAAAAAACTGCCGTAATCGAAAAACTTGTATTCGGAAAAAAACAAGTTTTTACGGTTAATTCTATAACATTTCATGATTCTTGCAGCGATTTAATGAAAACGGTGGTACTGTAGATTTCGAAAAACGTAGATGTTTTTGGAGTTTTTTTTTTACTGCAATCTGAATAGCAATTTTAAAATTTTAAAATTTTAAACCTTTTAGCGGTTTGAAGAGGTTTTTTTTGGCGAAATCTGAATAGTACTATAATGGAAAAATATTAAGAATGAACGTTTAAAAACAGAAGCATTTGTGGTTTCGTGCTTTTGGAATAATTTTCTTAATTGTTAGAAAATTGTCGAATTTTTAAATCTATTAGACAATATTATTTGGGGACATTAATTCTCGTTCAACGGAGCATACCAAATTTGACGGCATATACTTTCATCAAAAAATATTTCGAAGAGCTCATTGAATAATTTTAATTCCGAAAATTTGTCATCCACAAAAATAAAAATAAAAAATATTCCATAACACCTAAGTAACTGTCAAACTTTGTCTGAAGCGATAAAATTTTTAATTTTCGGCTTTTCAGATTAACATATTTAATAAAGCACAACAGCCTTTAACTTGAAGTATGCAAGAACGTAACATTTGACAAAAAATTCAAAAACCGACCTTTGAACTGACTTATGGTTGATTTGCTAGTTTTATGTAATATAAGTAGCTTTTAGAAACCAGAAACCCACGTGCTGGGTAGCATTTTAACTCTAATCCCGTTGATAAGAAAACAAAATTTCAAATGAAGTCAAACATAATAAATTAAAGCGAATGATATATGCTATCAGATTTCACAAAAATTTGCCGATTGATGGAGGGGGGGACATGCCACACGAAGACAATGAATCGCGTTAATTATGATAAGAAGTGAGAATTTATGATATCCAAATAACCTGCTTAAACGTTTCGCCGATCTCTGATGCCTTTTTTGAACATATCATTTCCTTTATTTATTGATTTCATTCTAACATCTACAAAATTATTTAAAAAATCATACTGTCGTTGTGTGCAAAGCTAAAGGATGGCATAGTCAATGAGACTAACTAACATGTTACATATCAGTTGGAAATGTTTTAGAAAAATTGTGATTTTTTATGGGAAGGGGGGGAGGAAGGGGTCAAGGGGAGATCGAGTTACGGAAACGTCGTTTTTGAAACGGACAACGTGACTATGAGGGGGGATTGGGGGAAGGGGAAGAGAAAAAGGGGTGCAGTCGTCTAAATATATGTATAATTAATTCCAGAATAGTAGAGTTTATTGAGAAGAGCTGGAAGTTCCTTGTTGCCAACGCGGATCGAATGGATCCGGCTCGCTGGAAGATGGCTTCGACCAATCATCTGCAATATGTCTCACCATTGATGTTAATCCATTTTCGATTATAAAAATCCTTCCGCAAGGTTAAAAGAAATTGTTTTTTTTTTTTTTCAAATTTCCAAACCAATTGTCCACTTGTATTTTTTTCTGGCAAAAAAAATCAAGGTCTAATATAGCGGGACCAAAAACGAAGGTCATTTGGAACACTCAAAATTCTATTGACATTTTCCACACCATACACATAAAGACCAGAAAGCCCATCGATTGTAATAAGTGAAAATGGTATGCAATTGAGACAAAGTAGAAGATATATTTGCAATCTTTCACCTTGTAATGCAGCCTGCGTCTCCCTCTTCTCCCACAGTTTCACAAATTCATAATACAAAAAGCCGACCTTCTCGGCATCCCTTTGAATAAGATCACTAGATTTTAATCGGAAATTATCTTGAAAGTGAAAAAAAGCGAACTGCTGACAAGTAAGGTCATTTTGATTCAGCTATTGTTTATAATGGGATCTTCAAGGTCTTGCCAATATGAAATAACCGTTAAACAAGAAGATTTGAAATTCATCATCACCGACTTTTACCGTATCCTTTTGAAAGAAAACTTGGTTTTTGATTTCAGATTTCAATTTAGTGATATCTGAGATCCCATTGATCTTACATGATTCGAATTCAACGTTGACGAAATCCTCACTGCTAGTGTTGCCTCCACGTCCGGTGTGATTATCGGAAATGATGAAACCCGATGTGATTTTCGAGTTATTTCCCGAGATTGACTTCTTGCGCAAATCCTTCTTGTTCAGCTCGAAGTGTACGCGTTTTTCAACTGGAGCCTCAAACTCCTCGGACGACCCGGTCGTTTTGCGTTTACGATTCTGCGCAGCTGGCTGCGTTTCCATCAACTGGAGTCCGCGAATCTCGTTCTCGAAACCATCTGGAACATAAAATTTGAAAAAAAAAAAAACAATAAATTTGATAAAAAAAAGTGGCACTTGGCCGTTGTTTTTTGCAAAATGTCCTTCTCAAGATTCTTGCGTATGTTCATTTCTCATGGCCGATTGAAGGCACCCTTGAGCGCAGCTGCCATCAGGCAAATTACCTGTCGGACACATAGCGTGCTGTCAGCACGTTCGAAAACCATTGAAACTACCAAGCAGAGATAATTATTGGGTTGCAAATGGACAAACTCAAAACGAAAATTGTTATGTCGCAGGTGATTTAAAGTTCTGTTTACCATAATGACAAACTCGAAAGCATCTTGCAAGACATTATTAAGAAAGTGAATTTCTAGATTATTGACATTGACAGATTAAATATATCCAATAGAGTTGATTGAAAAAAACGAGACAACGGAAAGCCATTCAATTTCCTCGTTTCCATTTTCAATTTCCCCAAATTTTGATATTGAGCCAACTTACGGAATTCTTTGAGTCCATCCACGTTGACGTATGGTGCCGGCGAGAGCTCATAGCGCTCCATTTGACCTGGAGAGTTCGATGAGCTCGGTGTGTCATCCGGCGAATACGGAGTGTAGCGAAATTGGCGATTATTCAGCGCAACGAAAATCCCATGGTTGACAAGAAATGCCGGTGACAGCGAGCGCTCATCAATTACGTCGCGAAGTGGCTCATCTGAAATAAAATTGATGCCATAATTTTGTGTTGCTGTTGTCTAACCGCGCATGCTATCTGGAGAATCTGGAGGATTGAAGCGCCACAATTCTTCTCCCATCGGCCTTCCTTCCGCTGGCGGCGACGGCGGAAAATAGTTGGGGCGAAGCGCTGCCACCGGCTCTTCAGCGACAAGCGCGACTTCCTCAGCCATCTCCGGCTCGGCAATCTCATGCTCACCGTATTGATTGTTTTTCATCGAAAAGGGACCAGTCGAGCTGACTTGAACCATTATTACCTAGAAGAAAAATGAAATAATTTTCTGAAAAAAACATGCAGTGTGAAAGGTACTGAAACGAAAGTGCAATTTTGAAATGTGATTGAGTTTCAATTCGTGCGACGACTGAAATAAACAGACTTCTTCAGCATCTGACTCAACTAAAAGTTGTTTTCGATTTTAGCTGGGTTGTGTATTTCGCGGGGCTCTCCCTTAATAATTATAGCTTGTGATATTTATTTCAAGATGCTGTATAATCCCTTGTTTGATGTTTGTTATATAGGTGAGTGTGCTGCAGACACTTCACTAGATAGTAGACGCTTTTTTTTTTCATTAAATTCATCAGGCATTTGCTTGAAGCGCAATTGGCACTATTAAATTCAATTTCGTTAATGAGAAATGTTTTCCCAGGCGACAAACGGAATGCCAAATAAGAGAAGGAGCGCTCCGAATCGCGAGTGAGTTGTGCGCTGCCCATTGTGGCTATAAAACTCTAAAAAAAAATACTATGGAGCAAAACAAAAAGAGCTTGGTGTGGCTCATTGTCTATTATAATAACGTCTCTCGAAAACTACGCATATGCCGAAATTCTTAATTAAGTGAGTGCGGCGCATTTTTAGTGAGCCTACGGCCGTGCATTCGACATTTCAGCGAATTGGAAGTGACACCAACCATCGCCTATTTTTATTAGATACTCCGACCGTCTCTATCATATAACGAATAAATTTTTATGTTTTTTTCGCATCGGTGTCATAAACCACGAACCCAATATTTATTGCTTTATAGCAAGATAGAGACCTACAGTATGATTTGAAGGGGGAGGAGGCGACAAACGCAAAAAAAATTGTAGAAAAAATAAATTGCCACACCCAACTCTATTTTTAAAAATATTCAACAAAAACAACTTTACTGGTCACCTGATTCATAATAAATATCCAATGGATAAGCTCTATATTATAATCGGATGATCAGGATTTAAGTCCACCTGATACATTAATAAACATTCTCAAAAAAATTCAACAAACTGCTGAAGAATGGTAGCGGCGGCGCTCGTCGAAAATCAGCACATCAAACTGCCAATGAAAGGAAAGCGAGAATAAAAACGAAACCGTGCGGCCTTGCCGCGATAACTAAAAAACGATCACAAGGTTCTCTTCATTATTGGCGTCGAAGGGAAAGTAAAAGTTCGAACTATTACAACCGACCCGGGGGTTTTTTCATTGTGTTCGCGATTTACCTTTACCTTGGCAACTTGCTATGAACATTTTTATTGAGCCGTACAACGAGAAAAAAACGACTTTCATTAGAACGACGTGTAATGAATATAAGAGAACTAAAAACTATCGCGTTTCACAGGATTTCTTCTTCAATAGATTTGGAACCGTAAAAGTGTGCTTGTTTTTTTTTTTACAATGGAATAACGCGTTAGAAGAAGGAAAAAATAATACAAAATGAAGTGATGGAGTTTGCACTAATTATGAATTATGGCTCGCAACGTACAAATAAAATAGAGAACAAGTTTGGTAAGTGTGTGGCTAGAATAAATGTATATGAAAAATGGAAAGCGAAATTCGGAGTTCGGAGCCTTTGGCGCGGGCCCGAGTGGACACGAACGAACGCTCGCACAACGCAAAAAAAAACAACAAGATGAAAGGCAGACACAGCGAGGAGCGCCATGCCGCAGACACGGGCAGCTAGAAAAAGAACACAAAATTGTGTACATCTGTGCGTCTCGTCGCGTCGTTTCGTGCCGAATGGAAAGAGTCCGTCGGATCACGCCTGAAGGCACCAACAAGTGTGCACGTCGGGACCCTTTATGGGCGCGCGACTCGTGTTTGCGCGCCAACAAACAATTAAAGCATGTACATTGAAAAAAAAGCATGTCGAGCGCCGGGCATCTCGAATCACATGTTTCTGAAAAAAAAAAATTATTGAATCATCATTTGAACGGTTATGTTTTTCATTGTGATGACAGAGAATGGTGCAAAATAAGCATAATTATCAGCAATTATATGTATTTCGGTAATTATTGTATCACTTTTCTCATTGACACTCTAATTACAGAATATGTAATTCGAGCTGCCAGATTTACAAGACCCAATGAATCTCGTTTGATGTTTTTGATCATGATTCAGATTTTCAATATAAATTTATTGAATCTTATCAGCTATAAAATTAATATTAGAGCTAAGCAAACATTTTCATGTTTATTTGTTTCCATCCCAAAACAATTCTCGGTTTGAACTTTAGAAACGTCTTTTTTTTAAACACATATTCTATACGCAATTGAAATTGAAGTTCAATCAAGTAATGGTGGATTGAGTACGGTTTCCGTTTCTTTTCTTCAAATCAACATTTTTCATGGGCAAACACGACATCAATTTTTTTGCAAAATCAAACAAAAGACAGTTTGCACTTAGAGTTAGGTCGGCTGCAGTTTACTCGTCTAAATAACATAAAATCAAGGTTCAAAACTTTTATAATATTTTACCACCAATTGCTAAACCGAACGATGCTATTAATGAACGGTTACAAGCGTTTGAACATGACAAATGTTGAAAAAATAATAATAATTAGAAATTTACGCGACAATTTGTTAGAACCCACGTTGAATTTTAAATGTTTCGATTCAAAGCAACAACACGTAAAAATGGACGTCACAATTTGGCATAAAGCAGTTACCCCGAAACTCCGCAAAAATGGGTAAAAAAATCGGAAACACTGGTAACAAAAAAGATGCGAATTATTCTGTGGGGCTTACCCAAAAAGAAAAGTACACACCATTCTTGATGGAACCAAATGTTCGGAAAACTTTCGTTTGGCTCATTTCTTATCTGAACAATTATCAAATTGGTGTGCTTTGTTGAGACGCGCCCCCAATTCTTTGAAAATCAACAAACATAACCCAATAATTGACTAAAACATACAAATTTGAGAGTTTGCCTTGATAAAGTCTAAAACATTTGGAGACACATTCTCACGAAGAATGCGATTCTCCTCACGAAGAGCGCTGAGCTGAAAATCAAAGAGCAACAATTTTCGATAATTTTATGGGTTTGGACGAACCCGATTCTCTAAATCGGCAATTGTTGTGCGAAGCGATTCAACTTCTTCACGAACAGCAAACGTCAAATGTGTCTTAACAAGATCCTAAAATAGAATTTAATGTGAAAATAGAAATTTCACGATTGCATTACCATAGCTTGTACAATTTTATTGTCGATGGCAACGACGGCGTTGCTAGTGCTCGCAGCAATTCTGAAAATAAGCACCACATTCTGGAAATGATGTTTTTTCAACATTTTTTTATCGCATATTTTTGTCGTAATCAATATTTAGATAACGCATTGGTTTTAAAACAACGAGAGTCAATCAATCATTGTCCATACAAACATTTAATTGCTTTCCCCTTCGTCATCCTATAGCACATGTTTCTACCAAAATGACTGATTTGACTTTTTTCTAATGGAACAGTGCATTCCGAGTATCTTTGATTTCAAAGCATAAATATGATTTATGTGTGTTACAACCCAGTAAATCAAATTTCTAGAGTTGAATTCTTTTTTTATTCTTTTCTTTCACATAATCTCCCAAGGGGTATAAAAATCGACGTTGATAAAAGCAGAAAATGCACTATACTCCACATGCTTACACTTCCAAATAAAAATTCGAATTGTTCAATTTTTGATTGAAAAAAAATAAAATTTGGAATAATTTTTATATATAATCATCAAAACTCAAAGGTACACTCATATGTAGTGCTATAATAAAAATTAAGCACTAATGAATAGACCTACCCTTCATCTTGTTGCTCTGCCGCTGGTGGATTTGAAGACGATGCTACAATTGTAGTGGTGACATGAGATGGAGAGTTGTTCATTACAGTGGGACTCGTAATGCTTTGTTGTGTATTAGTCTGACTATTGATAACAATCTGGAAAATATAACTGTTAGTAAAAGCAAAAATAGAACTCTAACCGTTGATGATTGCATCTGCGGATTGATATGGGGTTGTTGTTGTTGGCGTTGTTGTTGCTGCTGGGTGATTTGTTGTTGTACCTGTTGCGGCGGTGGCGGCGGCGTGATGGTTGTAATCGTGAAGTTTTGCTTCTGTGCAGCAGATAGCGGTTGAGTCGGTGGCGACATCCTAATGATTTCCACCTCCTGACGTGGCGAGATATGGCTACTACCGCTGCTTGCAGCAGCAGCAGCAGTGGACGTCGTCGTCGTGCTCGTGGTGAGGTTCGATGAGCCGCCGCTGTAACAAAACGAAAATAAAAATGGAATTGGCAAATTTTCCCATGAGACCCGTCGCGCAACGTTGAGATGTTTTTGAAGCGAACTTGAATTGCGAACAGAAACACTCGCATGCGAGCAAACGCGATGAAGAAGAGGAAGAAAAAAAATGTGGCGGGTGAGGAAAAAAAGAAAGAAAAATAACGGATGCGCCTGTTATTAACATCAAAAATTACTAACTTGACAGCTCCGCGATTCGTTGTAGTTGTTGTCGAGCTCACTAATGTCACGGTTGGCTTTTTTACTTCCTCGGCGGGCGGGTCGGTTTGCTGAAATAAATAGCTCGCATTAATGTGCAAGAAAATTTTTATGTGGCCATTTATGGGCATATTTTATGAGGACAAATAACTTTGTGGTAATGTGCAATGCAAATATGTCCCATGCAATAATATATCACTAATTCCTTGAACGGAATATTTCGAAATTTCGAGTTGGCATTTAAAAATATCAAATAATGGCATTTCGAGCACAAAAATTTAAAAAAGAATTAAAATGACTTTGATATCGAAAATAAGTTTCTTCGAAACGACATTTGGCACGGAATCCAGTTTACTTAATGTGATAATGCTAATATACAATGTGTATTACTTGCCAAAATTAGGCAAGAAACACAATTATTTATGAGGAAAACGCGAAATAACTCAATTTTGTTATTGACAATATTTATTGAGAGAAGTGTAAAAACATGCGAAAAGTGTTTTGAATTACTTCGGAAAAGGTCGTCCTTTACACAATTCGAATGTTTGGAAGAAGAGAAAGATATCAGGGTGTTCGAATTTATTTTTCGAGCCGTCCCGATTGGTGGATATTTGTCAAGCGTTTAGCAGGTCAACTTTTTCTCGATTTCTATTGGAATGCCATCAAAATTTTTTTTTTGGCAAAAAACGAAAATCTTTTAATTGGAAAAATAATATTGCATAGTGTTCACGGCATTTTAAACCCTCAACGTGATCGTTATTCACGAACACGTGAATTGAGAATGGAAAGTTTAATGGTCTTGTATGTTTCGAAAGTCTTGATAGATTAATGTCTTTGAAAAAATTCCAACGAATATCGAAACTAAGATATAAATTGTTATTAACCAACACAATGCAATTCATATGGTTATTGCAAAGGTAAACCACAAAAAAAAAACTAATTTCTAGCTTTCGTCAAACCATATAATTTCTGTTTTGCCACAATTTTAAAATCTATCAATTAAGAAAAATCCTAGGCAACATTGTTGTTTAAATATTTTTAAATCATAAAATTTACTTAAAATTGGATAATTACCCAAAAATCAATATTCAACTACTGAATATACTTTAAAACTTTTTAGAAAAAATTGTATTAGTGAAATATACGTCAAAAATAAAAAAATGTATATGCCATTTTTTATTGATTGTGAAAAAACAAAACCATTGTACTTGCTAACGATATTTTTGAACTCTAAAAACATAAAAATGCTCAAATCCTAGGAAACATGTGAAATATTATTTAGTTGAGTTCCGGTCTAAATTTATGGGTGTTTCTCGTTGCATTTATTTTTTCGGTTTAGTGAATTCTGGTGATGAAAAATAAAAAAAGTAAAACTCTCACCCTTCTGAAGAACTTCTTCCGAACCGTTATTATATTATTATTATATGAAACAACGGTATTATATTCTTTTCCAGGCGGGTAATTTCCAAAAACTCCCATTGTTGAGCCACCACGAGTATCTACACATTTCCAGCGACCACGTGAGAATTCACCAGGCACCGGCACTACCTGAAAATAATTGTTTTTTTTTTTAATTCTAGAAAAAAACTTATGGAACCTGAAATTTTTTAGGGCGCTGAACTGTCGGTGTCGGCGGCGGTGGTACAGCGGCTTGTGGCTGCCCAGCAGCTGGCGTCATTCCAATTCGCTGAATGGTGATCTGAAAAACGGCAACAAATTGGACGCAAAATGAAATATCAATCTTTTGTTATCAGTAGCAAAGACCATACGAAATTATTTGGAGAATGTTCAGCAGAGCGTGGAAAAATTGTGATATCACAAAATGGGAGGGAAATATTTTTGTACTGATTAAGGAAACAAAAGACAAGAATACCAGCGCGTCACTTTTTCTAATGAACGATACACGATTCTATGTTTTGTTGGAATCTCGTTTTATCGTAAAATATACAACAATTCTATTTTGTAATTGGGTTAACAGGGAGAATGCGAGAGCAAATAAATAATTTCTTAATTTTTAGTAATCGCACAAAAATTATTCTATGAATCATCTTATTAAACACATTAACTGCTTTAGAAAAAAATGACTACCATGTTAATCTGCTTATGCATTACTTGTGGCAACATTCATTTTTCCGCAACAGACGTTTGTATAGAGAGAATTGATTTTGAACAACCCCACCACCCCTCGTGAGTCTAGTTTATATCCCTGTAAACATGGAAAAATGACGATCGGAGGTGGCGGGTTCAGGCAGGAAATCATCAAACAAGATAGTTCATTTGAAACAATGCAAAGAACAGAAACGGTTGCGGACGAATGAGAGATATATAATAGGGCGTTGGAAACGAGGACAAAAACCATATCAAAAATGGAAGGGATATTAAATAGAGCTTCGGTGTGAACATGATTATAGCTGAGCGGCTCTGTAAAATAGTCAAGCAATTATGAAACGGCAGAAAAAAACGTCGCGCACTTTAAGAAAACATAGATGAAAAATTGAAAAAAAAAAGCAATCCAAACAACACTACAAAATTTTCTACACTGTAAACAATACGATAGCGGAGTCTATAAAACGGTCGCGAACACTAGCCCAAATTCGGCCCCCCCCCCTTCCTCTCAAATTATATGCAAATTCGATCGACGAAAATGGAGATTCGTGAAACGTTAGAGGGCATTCCATCCATGTTGAAACCTTCGCGTGAAAATTCGTTTAGACAGCGCGGATAAACGAGAGACGCCGAATAGCGTGAGCACGATTGTTACTTAAGAGACGCGCGACATCGACGCGAAATTACATAGAATAATGAAGAAGAGAATTTAAGAAAGTTTTTGCCCAAAAAATGACTGAAAAAAATCGTGGCCAATTGTTTTCTGTTTTTATCAGATTATATGGGTATAATATGAACCACGAAACTGATTGTTTTGGTTGGCCGTAAAAAAATTGTGAAATTAGATTACAAAATTTATATTAGAAAATATTGATTATTGATGCATTAAATCTAGTCGAAATTAAGACTGCCTAAACATTGTCGATTGTTTTCTGGGACATTTAGAAAAGTAGCAGTTTCCTTAAAATTTGCGCAGCACGAAAGACAATCCGCGCGACGTGCATATTGTCACTCTTTCTCTATTTATCTTTATGCGTCGCACGCGTTAAAAAAATGATATTGTTGCTTCCCAGTTCTTTTTTTTTCTTACCAAATACTTGAACCCGACCAATTGGGCCAAAGTGTGTTTTTTCTTGCAATCACAAATAAAAGTTTGGTTTGATGATAAGGGAGGGCTATTGGCGAGGTTTGTGTTGTTTCTAGATACGTTCAGTGCCGAAATCATGTGAGTTGATGAGAGAAAAAAAATCGGACACAAATGATTATAGTGCAAAAATCGACTATACGATGTGCGAAAAAACCAAATGGAATAGCTGCTCATTGAATATTCAAATGCATTGTTTGTAATTGAAAACTGAAAAAAAATAAAACGCCAATGAAAGAAAGAGAACAATTTTCCAAAAGAAAACCACACCCAGCCCTTTTCTTTATTTTTCCACAGCAGTGATAACATATTTTCGGTCGGCTGGCAAAGTGGTTAAATGTTCCAGAACACTTTGTTAGAAAACGCGACTCGACTAGTTGAGTTTTATTGACATTGAATTTGATCTCGAATTGTCTGCTTTCTGAACACTAAATCACCGATTGTGAAATTCGATAGTTTTCCACTTAAAAGGTTTTCCTGCTGCTACAGACATACTTCCGTCCAATCATTTTTTATGGTTTGCGGCCTTGATTAATTAATCGAAATCATTAAATGCTTTGTCGCCTCCAATGATACTAGCGATTAAACAAATTTCCAATCTTGTCTGCATATTTGATATCAACACTAGACGAAAATCAATATAATGCCCATTAATGGATCGGTTTTCCTTGAAGGAAAATTGAATTGCCGAACTGATAGATGCGAGATCATACATCTGCAAAATGCGCGGAAATGACGTTGTCGCGTCTGTCAAATTTCGTCAAACTAATCAATTGTTGCAAAACATTCGAGAAATGTGTAATGCGAAAAATGAAAAAGAGCAACATGTTTTCCCATTTCTTCAAGCAATTGGAATTAATTTAACTACGATAAAAAAACGAAGAAAACCATTTAAATGAACCTCAAATGTATTTATTTTATTTCAAACGAGGTGTATAAAGAAACATTCAATGAAAAGGGCCTACTTGAGTATTCATTAAAAAAAACGGTTTAATAACATTCTCCGATCAAAAGATAGTGCAAAATAAATAGAATTCCAAACAAGACATTTTTTACAAACTCAATTTTGGTTTTTTGTGAAATAATCACACAAACACAATCCGGAATAATGCGTCATGAGAGAAAAAACTGTGTTCGTCGAATTTTTTCTGATTTGAATTAGAAAAACAAGCGCGTAAACCTGATATTCGATTCCCAAAAAATATCATCAAATTAAATTAAATTCAAAGATGGCAGAAGTTGACTACGTTCGTCGAAATTAACCGCGTTGGCCGTTCAATTTATCACACGTAAAAAATCTCGAATGCATGTGACTACTTTAAAAAAGCTTTTTTTTTTCAAAACTACCTTCGGAAACAAAACCTGGGCTTTGAAAGCTTATACGTCTTTAAATATATAACGGAACCACAAACCACAAAATTGTCGATTTATAATAAAACCACACGGCCACGAACAAGCTTGTAGGATCTTCTCCAAAAACACACACTCGAATCCAAACGTCTTATTAATGTCACAAAACAGAAAAAAAGAGAAAATATAAGGTAAAATGGGTCTTCCAGTTTATTGAAATGACAAATTTTAGGAAATCTTTAAATCCTTTCAGTTTTCTGTGAAAATCGATATTTTGATTAATTTCAATTTTTGCAAGTTAAACATGACGTTTGATCAGCTGTAGAGTTTGTTCAATTATGTTTGTTTTCACTTAATAAGGTTTAACCTTGATCAAAGTTTAAAATCAGTATTCCCATGACATAGTTCTAGAATTCTTCAAAAAATAGTATACAGAATGAAGACGTTGAAATGTAGGTTTCTTGAGAATGTTTGAAAATCCAAAAATCAAAAATAAAGTGGTTTAAAAAAATGAAAGTTAGTTGACGTACAAATAAAAAGAGAGGAAGCCAAACGGACACCTCGCAATGTGACCTCCCTCTTTTGTTTGATCAATTGTCAACATACAAGAATCATGTGCTTCTGCACTTATTGAATGCAAAAATTATGAACAAATAAAGGCAGTGCTCCCGATTGTTGGGTGGATAGCGACTTCTCGCGTCTCCCCCTCTCTTATTTTCGTGCAAAAACGATTATTTCGACAGCGAACAATTGCCAAAAAAAAATGGGTCGGCAGTTCTCATGCGACGTTTCTCTTCTTTTTTTTCGACTACCAAACTTGTGCTCTTGAAACCTTGGGCGAGAGGGAAATCAAAGTAAGAAAGAAAGAAAGAGGAAATTAACGATTTTTGGTGTATTTGCCACATGTTGCCAGAATAACATGATTTAGACCAAATATGAAAACATGTGATAGAGTGACAGTGAGAGCAGCTAATGAAAAAATCATATGAATGTATACTTGAACACATTTATGGGTGTGAGAAATGCTTCAAAAGGACATGCATTTCAGAAAAAAAATATGTTGTTGATAAAAAAAGGCATGTGGTTTATGTTGTGCCATTCAAATTATTGGCATTGAAGAAAAACATAAAACGGATTTTCCTGTTTTCGTGATTCAAATGTCGAACTGAAATTTCAGCTGAATACGATGTTGCGAGAATTTTGAATCATCTGAAATTACAAAAAAAATACTTGTTGACTATAAAATATTTTTGCCGTCGACCAAAAGGCATACATATCGATACAGAGAAAGTTTTATTATAAAAAATCGATTGAAGGAAAGAAAAGAAAAATCTTTCTTTCTTTTTAAAGAAGAACGCATATATTAAAAAATGCATTTGCCGAGCACAAGATTGGCTCATTGTCGAAAATGTGTTGCAGACTAGCTTAATACATTCCATCTTGTCAAATGACTTAACATTTTTTTCATTAAATTTTTTGTAGTGTTCTTTACACCATTTATCAGCAACAAAGTTCAGATGACACATGAATTTTGGGTTTGATAACGAGTCAAAAGCGCACTTTTTAAATATCAAAATGTACCGGAAACCATTATTTGAGTGAATTTTAAAGATTACCACCTTACATTTTTAGATTTTCTTTTTGTTATTGGCGAATCACAAAACTTCTAATTATTGTTGATAAACAAGAAAAATAAATTACGTGTCACACACGAAAAAAAACGAACACCAAAGTTCAAAAATAACAATGTAAATCTTATTAAAAGTGGGATAAATTACATACGTAATATTGATGATTAAGTCACGAAAAATTTCTATCAAGCAAAGTTATAACCCATAAAAATAGAATTTATCATTAAAATATGACAGGAGCATTCACGTGAGAACACATTTGATTAAAAAACCACGTTTCATTTTTATATACGGGACAAACGCACAAAATTTTGATTATTCAAGACCGTAAATTATTTGGGGCAAACGAGCGACATTTTTATTTGCTAATTGGATGAGACAGATTTTTGTTGTTATAGAATAATGCATATATAATAATTTCTATTACAAAACTAATTGAAAAAAGAAAGACAACCTTCGAAAAAAATTTTTTTTAATGTTAGGAATGTTTTGTACAAAAATTTTAAAATGAGTCCAAATTTGATAAATACAATTTTCCTTAAAGTATTTTTTGCAGAAATTCAATATTTATTAATTACAGTAAAAACAACATACATAAGTGTTTGCCTGTGAGTGAAACAAAGTTGTATTAAAATCAATGGCGGAAATGTAGTAACCACAATTGGAATTAATCAAATAACATTTTGAATTTGCAAAAATGAGAATTCATTGTGAACAATACTATAAAAATAAGTAGCGCATTATTAGCTAGTTGAATATTTGCCAAAAGACTCTTACGTCATTCTTATTTTCTCAAGTTGCGATTGAACATTGAAAAAAAACAATGTCACGATTTAGTAGAAAGCAAGGTGTTGAAGAATAATCCAACAATTGCTAAGTTTATTATTGCACGCAGAAACGAGCCAAGTGTTGTTGAGTTGGATGCTTATTTTTTATTTCATTTTCGCAACATTTTGTTTTGCTCGAAAAACAAAAAAACCACAACCGAAAAAATCAATCAACTCACTGTCTTGGCATCGCCCTCCGTCAATCTGTTGGCCGTTGACATTGTTCGAATGCATTCGAAGATATAAGTCCCGGAGAAGATATTGGAGCAAATTTTGAATCACAGAGAGGCTTTTGCCAAGCCAAAATACAAATCCGCTGCAAATAAAGATGGCAATCTTCATCTTAATAAAAGGGAACCAGATAAATTGAGAAAGTGAAGACTTTGAGGAGGGCTCGTTTCGAACAAAAAAGGTTTCTAATCGAAACGCTGACGGAAGTGGGCTCAGTGACACTGCTCAAAAAGAAGGGGTTCAAGAAGATGGAAAATTTGCAAAAAACCCAAAGTCATCGTTAAATGAAATATTCAGTGCAATCTTTTGAAACAAACATGAGCTGCGAATTAAAATCATTGACGAATTTTCACTAACCCCAAAAAAATTTAAATAGGGTTTGTAGGGAGTGCTTAATCCCATCATCAGTCAAAAGTTGTTTGTGGGAAAGTTGACAAATTACCAGGACCATCAATGTTTTTTTTGTTCCTTTCGACCAAGTTAAAGTGGCGTCTTCTCCTAATCTCATCATTCTTTTTTTGCTGTCATTGTGCAATTTCAGCAAAAAAAAACAACAAATTCTGTATGCATTCTTCATGTATGTATTCCCTAGAAAATACACATTTCCTTCCGCTTCGTATAAAAATGTAGTCAACACATCTCAACGCTTTAGTTCAATGATCAATGGAATACAAATAGGAATGAAACACAACCAAAAAGTTTCATTCTTTCTTGAGCAATGAATTTAATCAAGTTTGAGAAATGAATTAGATGGGAGAAAGGCCGCAAAAAGAAGGAGATCATAAGTTGAGGGAATAAAGGAGGAAAAGGATCGAAAGGAATTAGGGTTTCTCTATAGAGGAAACAATTACATCAATGGCTGAAAAATATCATGCTCAATTTGAACTTTAATATCATACTTATGTCACCAAACATCTATTGCAATTCAAGAGGGAAATCAGATTTCATGAATTTCGCAGTAAATTGCTACACTCTAGTGGTTTCCACTACTGACGAAATAAGCAAATTAGCGATGCTTAAAATGGTCCAGCATTTCCGAGAAAAAAAAACTAATTTGTCTTTTTTGAAAACATTCCTTCACCATAGATTTTGTGCAGCTCATTGAGCCTAGCGAGAGAGGTGACCTCAATTGTTTACATGTTAAGGGGGTCTCAAACCCTAGTCTCACAACAAGTTATCGCATCGACTGCGTGAAATTGAGACAATTTTTATTTAATGATACATTTTTTTTGAAAATTTTTTTTCTCTGCGCTAGGTAACGTGACAAATTGGGAAATAAAAATTATAAGAGTTAGAGCACATAGGTTTAAGCCAAGGATTTATACATAAATAATACTATGAATGGAGCATTCGCGAAAAAATCAGGTTTAAAACGCTTGTTGAGCAATTCCGTTGCAGAAAAAAATGGGAAAAAAGAAGAGGAAAAGTCGGCTGCTTATTCTGAGTTTATATACGCCTGACGCCCAAATGTATTATTATTATTTTACCACACATCAAGTCGTACATTTTTTGTGTTACATCATCCTATTCTATTTATGTAATATATCAACTGAACAAGACCAGAAAAAAAGAAGATACAGTATCCAAATTTTTTCTAATAAATATTGCTTTTTCCTTTTTAAATTTTCTTTCATTATTTTATGAAGTGAAATCGCTTTATTGGTTTTTAATTAAAAAAGGATTTCAATATTTGAATTACGTTAAAACAAAATGATGGCTTCAGTTTGGTGATGGCTTCAATTGTATGAATAAAACTGAACACATAATTTTTTTATTTTTGATTGTATGCCATTTCTAGAGCAAATTGGTGAAATTGGTAAAAAATACACAGGTATAAAAAAAACTAAACCATACATCAAAATTGTATTAAAATGATTGCGAGAAAATTTTTGGTTTTCAAAACTTTGAACAAATTATCATTAAATTACGGAAATCAAAAATTGTAACAATAATTGCGGTATGAACAGATTTAAGAGAATACGACTGAAAATGAAGCACGCAGAAATTCTAATTTTTTGCTACCAACTTCTCGAAATGAGATTTATGAAGTAAAATACGGTTTATTGGCTTTTTTGCTAATCTATTAATCTTATTTGGTGATGTGAAATGAAAAAAAAAGAGAGCAACAAAAAATATATAATGTGCATGCAGAAAAGAGAAACGTTCTTAACCAAATTTTTCGAAAGAAATTCTCAGCTACACGCATTCGCAAATTCACACTGAATGAACAAACCACGTGAAAAGAAAAACTACCAAGGTAGACGCAAACGGATTAAATTACAGAATTGTATGCTCAGAAATTAATCAGCGTCACATTCAGTGAAAGTTCAAACATCTAAAAAGGAATAGGAAAAATTATTGAAAAGAAGAGGAGCGACACCAAACCAATTGAAGGTGTACGCCAAAAAGAAGAATGAATTGGAAGAAAAAACGTCTGGGAATAAATTTTGAACAACAAGCAGTCAATGGGCTCAATATGAATAGGCAATAGGTTTCTCTTTCTAGAGCGATAGAATTTTTTTTATTCAGTATACTTGGTTTTGCTAAAAATCATCTAACATGAAAGAAAAGTGTTTGAAGCAAAAATGAATAATGGATGGTTTTAAAAATTTGCTTCCTCTCATTTTTGGTAAACAATTATGGGTTCGAACAGGTGAAAATAAGTGTTCGATTCATGAATAACTAGAAATTAAAAAATTATTTGATTAAAAACTGAAATATTTTTTTGTTTAACTTTGTAATACATAGTGTCTTTAAAGACGACTTAGCACAAAAAAAACTAGAAAATTTCACAAATCCTTCAGCAAACCTTATGGTTTCTATGGAAAATTTTTGAAATAAATGACGGTCTTTAAAAGCTAGTAGTATTCATTAAAAATCAAATTTCTAACAATGATGTGTAAAATTTATATAAATTCAGTTTTCTTACATATCCTCAATAGAAATTAGGTAACTGGCCTTTAATCTGATCTACCTTGATTGCCAGGTGATGGATTAGAGAATAAATCGTCTTGCCATTAGAGGTTAATATTTGCGAGTATCGGAAACCCCTTACCAGTCATCGTTGCTCTATAATTTGAGGTCAGAATCTTTTTCATGCTCGTCGTGGCGGCTCCGAGTTGGAACTCAACGTTACGACTGAATCGCTGTTTTTATTTCCAAAAGCTCTCATTCACTTTAATCAGGTTTTTGCTTTTTATGGTATTACGCGAATTTTGTGCTTTTTCCTTTTGTTCGTTTCTTCGTTTCCCGCATTACCATCCATACGTCAGATATATATAAATACGAGCCGGATTATTTTGCGCACCAATTCCCCATTCTTTTTCTAACGTGATTGACATCTATTAAATAAGACCAGTTGGCGTAGAGAATGAGGGAAATGTGAACAACAGCAAAAAGAAAAAAAACTATATTTTATGGCAAAGGTATTTTTTTTGAATGGTTTCACCCGGATCCTCCTTTTTCTTTCAAGGCAAGTCATCGGTCGGTGCTTCCTTCCAAAACAATTCCCATGGGCAAATGTCAGATATCGCGAAAAACGTGTGCTTTTGGTTCCAAGTGTGGGCCTGGTGACAAAAATTATACATTTGTTTCATTTTTTACAGACCATTGCCAAAGTTTTGGCAAAATTTTATCATTTTTATTTTCATGATAGGATTAGTCAATTTAAATAAATTAAGATATATTATGCGTAAGAGCGTAGCTACGAGTTAATCTAAATATCTAGAATGTCTACAAACAAATTTCATTCAAATTATTATCAAGCGACGTTGAACTTCAAGAATTTTTTCTCCAAAATTTCAAATGTGGCTTCACGTGAGAAAAAAGGGTGTTGAAGTGTTTTCACAAACACTTTTTTTCTCCAAGATGACAGAAACCTAACCATCCAGAATTAAAAAAAGATAATTTCAATTTTGAATTCGTAAGAGAATTCTTATATGGTCTTCATGAAAATTTTCAAATTTGAACATACTAAACAGTTTCAGAATCTCAACATGTTCATTCAAAAGTCATCATTTCAAGTTTTGACAGCATTACTAGTACTCTTCAAAAAAACACACAGCACCCAAACACTCCTTTTTTTGCTTCATCATCTTTTTTTCTTCTGCTTCCTTTTTTTTGTCGCCGTCCTCCCCTCACACCCTATTTTCTTATTATTCATTCCACCATCGTTTTGCAACCCCAATTTTGCGGATGCCACACACCCGATTTTCGGGCACTCGTTGTTTGATAAGTATGACGGAATGGTTCAAAAGGATGAGGACCACCATGATTTTTAATGCGGTAGGAAATCATTCGGGTTTGAGTGTTTCGTGACATGGCCAACTATTCTCCAATTCTGCGTTCCAGCTTTTTCTCTATTGTTTTTGGCGGCTTAGTTTCGACAATTCACTCCCTCTCCAAATACTTCTCTATGGTGAAAACATGCACTTAGATGATTCCCAATTTCACCAAGCTACAGCATTTTTTTAATTCTTACATATTTTTTTACTAATTTCAAAAATTGTATATGTGCATATGAGAAAAAAAACTGCAAAAACTAAATTTTTGTTAATTCATATATTTTCTACAGAATTTAGAGTGAATGTATTTGCTACTTGTAAACCTCTTCTAATTTTATTATTAATTACTGAAAATTTAAATTCCATACTACCAGGGTTAAAATTGTTTTTACTGTGTGGTTTTTGGCTTTTTTTTGAAACGTGAGTTTAAAAACCGCATAGACTCGAAGAGCCAAAATCCACTTATATCCATAACATTCTTCGCAACAACCACAAAAATAACAATCGCCTTCATTCTTAATTATATGTTGACAATGATATTATCAACATTCTCGTTAATCCCGAAACTATCATATTTCCGAGAAACGTTGTATAAATAAACATGTCAAAATCTATATGTATAATTATTAATTTTTCCAGACAACAATATTTGGCGCTATTGTTGCTCGACATGAAATTTATTATTTTGTTTTTGAAGTTCGTCATCTCAAAATTAATGAAAATTTCGAGTGTTTTGGTCAGCGAGTTTCTGAAAAATACAATAAACCTTTAATTTTGATAATGAAAAAAAAACCTAATCTCACGACATTTTTTGTTTCCTTTTGTCTTTAGAATGTACGTGTCAAAAACAGTGTTACTAAATCCATGACTTAATGGAAAAAATGTCGACACCACACAAACAACGTTCGTCAAACGGTATAAAAGAACGCATATGCGATGCGTTCGTCAGTGGTGAGCTCGAGCTCACCAGGCATCAACTGCGACAGCACCGATCACCTCGCTTGTCAGTTAGAACGGATGTAGTAACAATCTCATCATCAAGTCGCGGTTGGTCCAAGATAAACCGGAGCACTAATACCGATGAGTGTAAGTTTCGACACGGCCTATCATATTTCATGCTTGGCTGAAGGAATTGAGCCGATTTGTGCTAGGGAATCCAAACGCTTTCATTCTCACCGCACGTCGCGTCTTCGCCGTTGCCGCCATCGGTTTCACTATTTCTCCTCCGCGTCTTCCTCTTCTTCTTCTTCTTCTTCTTCTTATTTTTTTCATTCTTATTGGATTCGGAACGTTGTAATACGGACTCGAAACGGCGTACTTGAAAAATGATGACCGACTGCACATTCTGCAATGCAGCCAAAACTTTTTATAGGCGCATTGCGTTATGACTTGCCTAATATAAAGCAACTAGTTATGCTATAGTATATAGTAATGCAGTTTTGATGAATTGTAATAACCCATATAAGCATGTTTTCCTTTTTAAGCAGGTTTTTGATTTTTTTGAACATCCAAAAAATGACATTTCAGATAAATTCTAATTTTGATTCAAAGAATATTCATCAGGTTATGCTATTTCTTGCAATCCTAAATTAATCTCTAAAAAAAAGTACTCGAATTTCAGCACACTATGATTTATGTGGAATTTTAACAATTGAACTTTAATTTGAGGTTGTGCTGGCTCATTGACTATTTACGGAACTATATAAATGAGTCAGTAGTTTTTTTTATACTGCAACTGGCTATTTATCAGCGCCTCGTAGCCTATAATTGCCTTCTTACCCAAGTCGGTCGGCGGTGCCCACTGAAACACAAGGCGACGTGCATATACATTTCTGCGGTTTCGGAAAACAAAATAATAGGCTGCAATTCAATTCGACACAGACAGACACTCCTAATTACAATCGTTTACTTACTTTCCCGTGTTTTTTTTGTTTCGCCGTTGTGCATTTCACATTTAATTCAATTCAATTCGTTTTTTTTCACTGTTTCTCAATATTCCGTTTTTATAATGGTACTATCCATGCAGATTTAGAGAAAAAAAACTAAAAAATATATAAAAACTTCAACATGCCATACAAATTGCAGAAAAACGACTTTTTGGTATTATTCAGTCTTTGAGTTTTTTTTTCCAAATTCGGAAAAGTGCCGTCCATCACCAATTTTCAGTCGGCATCCGAGGCGTTCCATTTTTGAAATTGGCGATGCGCGGTTGGGGAACGGGCCTCATGTGCAAATATATACACACAAATCGAAGAAAAGCGGTCGGTCTCGATTTAATGCGTTTCTGTCTTTCACCCTCCACCTCCTTTCATTTCTAATGGTTTTGCATTTAGAAAATGGTTTTTTTTCTTCTCGTTGGTTTCGTTCGTCCCCCCTCAGGGTCTGATTCTTCGGTGATTTGTTTATTTTTCCCAGCGAGCTCACCAACATCCCCCCCTTCCCATAGTCCAGCGATAAATTCATTACAGTGGCCTGCAACACCAATCACTCAATGATAAATGTATATCCATCACAGTTGTTTCTCTTATCCGGCGGTCTTCTTCAAAAAAAATTGTGTGCTTTCCAACGCTCTATGAGTGCAAATAGATGAATATTCGATAGGTCTAGACATTCACACATCTTCATGAAATTAAGCATATTTTAATTGATTTTCATAGCGTACAAATTTCGAACCCATTCATTTTTAAATATTTGCCTTTTGTCAAAAAAAAAATTATGGGTTTTCCATGGAGACCAATTATTATGTGTCTATCTTCAAAATTCATGGCTTTATTGAATTTAAGGAATTTTTTCATCGCAAAAAGCGCATCACACAACATGTTCGTTTCTATTTAATCAGCCACTACCGAGTTATCTTCTTTTGCTCGAGTGTTTCGTGTTATCATGATGCACACAAACCTATGCCCCAAAACGATTTTTTGCCCTTGACGATTAATATTTCAAAATTTTGGCGTAATACCAAGAAGAAAATTATTTCTTTTTAATTGTTTTAAATAAACAATATTTGTGTTTTGGGGAAAGTACTAAATGTGAACAAAATACAAAATTTAAATGCATCACATCAAACTTTCTTTGTCTCCATTGTTTTCTTTCGTTGTGCAGGAGAGGAAGTATTAGAAATATATATATAATTTCGATTGCCAGCTACCCAATTTTAGTTATCCACCAAAGTTTGATGTTTCGTTGATTCGCGAAACTCTTTCAACGTCAATTAATTCAGCGTGAATTTGACCGGCTTTTTTGGTATTCATTTGGTTTTCTTCCATTCTTCGCGCTTCTTTTCAAAAGCCCCCAGCAACTCCTAATTCGCGCTCATTACCCATTCAACGCCTGTGCAATTCGGATGGCGCCTCGGGGCGTCATCCGGAGCCTTCACAAAAAAAAACATTTATTTTTTGTTGTTTCTCTTCCGCTCAATTGCTCTTTGAAATCTTTTTTTTCTCGTGAGGTCTGCTGTTATTTTTTCGGCTCTCCGACTTCTAGTTGCTTCCTCGCGTCATTTTACATATCAATTATCCCCCTACCCTCCCACATCATGTCCGCCTTTCATATTCAGACACAAAACTAAGAACACAGCAGACCCTATTAATTAACACCACGGAGGATTCTGTTCAATTTCGTGTGCTTCCTCGAACCAGCACAAATAACAACAGCAATATGATGAAGTATGGAAGCGGAGTAGGAACGCGTTCTAGTGAAACACATGTCATACTGAAACGTGACCTTGTTTCGCTTCCTGTACATTCTTATTTCCTTCTAGCTTCAAATTTCATGTCATTTTTTGGTTTCCTACGGTAAAAAGAGCAAGGATTTTTTAGTCCAGTAAACACATCGTTAAGATTGCTCTGTACTAAATCCATTTATAATAGAAATTCGAAAAATTTTCGCATTGTGTCATTTTAACGGAAGAGCTTCGAATCTCCGTGAAAAGAGAACTCTTCAAGATTATTTTCTGTTTTTTTTTTTGAAAAAGTCAAAATGACAAATGAGCTTCCAATACTAGAGCTATCTTCACCTCCTCATTTCCTCATTCTATACCTCAAGTCATATTTCACGTTTTTTTTCAAAACAAAAAAAAGAACAGCACAGGAGCTTGTTGTCTCGTTCAATTGATCTCCCTCTTTACTATTTATTTATTGTAGAAATGAGTGAAAACGATCTAATTAGCTTCTTGGCGAGATTTTGCATTTTTATTTTGGCGGGTGGCGAATGCTGGCGAAAAAAAAACGAGATTTCCCTTTTTGACGCCACAACAGAAAATGTTTGTCAAACCGCCGTGGGCTTTGAATAATGCCGTCTTAACTCGTTTTTATCTACACTAACCTCACCCTTTTGTGTGCAATACAACCCGCGCGCCTTTCATGTCAATAGGTGAACTTATGAATACAACTTGTATGTGTATACCATTCAGGATGTCAGCACACTTCTCCTTCTCTTCGTCGTTTCCACTTGAAATTTGAAAGACAGGTTGATTCATTTACTAGCCAATTGTCAACGTTTTCATTGAAACAGGTGTTCGTTACATTTGTTTATCCAATGTCTCAACTGGATATTTCCTTGAAAACAACGATTGCTCTGTTTTTCTAAGCGAATAATAATAACAAAAAGACTGAAAAAAATTGAAGATGAGGAATTTTAATGTATTTCATTCATTTCATTTCTTCTTTAGTTATAAGTTGCTATTTTTCATAATTTCTGCCGAGTAAGGGACATTTAGAAAATTGTAACATTTTTGCGCCAAAATCCAAGAAACAAATTTCTGTTTTCACGCAAAATTCCTTGAAAAAATAAAGGTTCTTCACAACCTTGAATCTGATCGCATATTGTATAGTATAATGCCAATTTATACATTAATATCTTGGTCATTCGACGTTCGATGTTTGTCGAATGACACTTTACCATGTTTGCGCTGATTTCGAACCCAATCAAAATCTTTTCGTTCCTTTCAAAATCGTGCGTTTATTTTATTTTGTTTTCAATTTTCATAAAACAACACCCACCCTTCCCACCAAAAAAAAATTAATTTTTTTCTTTGAATGCTGTATTGCCAAAAAACCTTGAATTTGTCATTGAAAAATTGCATCTAATTTCCTGTCGCTGCATTCAACAATGCTCGTTTATCAATTGATGTATTTGGGAGGATAGTCAATGTACTTCGTGGGCAGGCATCCAAATTGAATATATAAATCAAACGGTGCAAAATTGCCTTCATTTTGAAAAGCTGCTTCAAGCATCCTCTTTCCGTTGTTTTTTTTTTCAATTCCTTTTTGCACACTTTGCCTAATACGGTCTTTTCTCAAATTGCTTTTCATTCTTTTTCGTCAAGAAAATTAGTTGATTTGTTCTTTTGTTTTAAATTTTATCGTTCGAAATCTTCTAGTAGAATCTTGCGATAATTTATTTTTGGACTAGGAAGCTGATTAACATGCAACAAAATTCTTTCCTTCTTGAACGTGTAATTATTCCAATTTAACTTTCTGCAAATTGCAGAACCCATTTTTAGTCATTTTTTTTACAAACATTTCATAAAAATATTGGTTTGCTTAATAGAAAATTCTAAATTTAATTAGAAGTTCTCGATGGAATCTTCTTACTTCAGTAAAATGAAAAAAATCGTGTAGTTTACTCCTAAAATATTTGCTCTGATTTTTTTCAATCCATTGTCGAGAAGCTTCTCTACAAATTCGATTCCCCAGACATTATACAACCTTTGATCATCCCCGTCATTACCAAACAGCGTGGGATATCTCCTCTCGATAATGTTGACCATCTACCGACGTAGATACATTAAATTCGTCCCTCAAAAAAAAAGTAGCCGCTCCACGTTTTTTTTGTGTCATCGGTGTTGCTTGTTTAATAAAGTGCTCAAATGTGATCCGCCGTTGCTGCTAGCCGATATCAGTGTACTTCAAAGACAACATGTATCTTATTGACATTTTTCAACTCGATCAAAGTGTCGTGTCCTGTGATTTTTTTTCGTTGCCGTCGATCGCCTGCAACACGTTATTTTTTTTATCCTCGTCGTGCTTCCGAGATTTGTTGCAAATTCTCACTTGATTTCAGATCTTGGCAATATGAAGGATCTTGACTCTGAAGAGTCAAACCTTCTATTCGAAAATCAGTTTGCTGTGCGAGAAATTATAGAGCAGTAAGTCAAATGTTCTATTTATTCAAATATTTATGTGTGTTTTCTTTTTTTGTAGGGGTCCATTCTCCAATATATACAGGACTATTCACAATGGGACAAGCAAGAAATTTATTCTTAGGTCGATTAGTGTACCGCTATACAAAAAGCATACTGGTCTAGGCGTTGAAGGTACTTGGGTAGTATTTTTCCATTTTATATAGCACATATTATTTTCAGATATTGAACGTGAAATTAACATATGCAAAAGCCTTCATCATCCTTACATATGCAAAATGGAAAAGGTTGTAACCAGCCAAAATTTCTGCCACCTGTTCTATGAAAATCTAGAGGGTAGTGATATTTGCTTTGAAATTGTTCAGCGCGCATGCAGCGGATTTGTGTACTCGGAATATGTCATTAGGTATTTCATGTGATATATAGTTAAACTAATTGAAACTTTTCAGCCATTATACTCGCCAGTTACTGGATGCCCTGGATTATATTCATAGTCGTAGGATTGTTCATAGAGACATCCGACCGCATAATATTGTGTTAGCAACGTAAGATGTTTCTGGAAAAATTCACCCCCCCCCTTCTCCAACATCTGTGAAATATACGCGAGAGTATTTAAATGGATTCTAACGACCACTAAAACAATTCTTGGCGAATAAATTGATGGCGTTGAATGAGGCGAGCTCGGCTTGGCGAAGTGTTCAAAGATTGAGAGCTAGAGTGCGCATTAAATAAATTTGGAATGAATAAATCTTCGAGAACCCAACTATTTGCAGGAGAGACACGTCGGCAGCTCTAAAGTTGTGTGGTTTCAGTGTGGCTCTGGATATATCAGATGGAGCCGCATTACCAGTGACAGGCAAGATGAAAATCTGACATTGCTGGAAATTGAAGCTTGACATGTTTAGGTAGAGTGGGAGTTCCACAATTCATGGCTCCAGAAGTTGTTCGCAAGGAACCTGTAACTTGCGCATCTGATATGTGGTCCACTGGAATTGTGCTTGTCTTGCTGCTTTCTGGAAGATTACCTTTCGCAGGCCCAACCATTGATATTTATAATCGTATTGCCCATGGAAGAATTGACGTATGTTTGCATACAGAATTCAAAACCATAAAAAGCTTCGTCTGAAAACACGTTTAATCAAAAAATTGCATAGAAAAATAATTAATAAAATATTGTCTGAGACTATAATTTTACTAAAATTTAAAAAAGGTAGATACAACATATTAGACATATATTCTTGGAAATTCTCTCCTAAAAATGGTTAGATTTTTTTAGCGTATATTCAAAAATAAATAAAGGTCAAAATACTTCTTTCGGACTTAAAATTGTAACATTTAGAATTTTTTCCGATTAAAAATTAATAAAACAGGTCGATTTTCGAACGGCCTCCAGAAAATAATTCAAGCGTACTTTTGCTCAAATTCATTCTTTCTACTGCTTATTTCAACACAGAATTTTTCAAAATCGAATTTTCTAGGCGCTTCCAAATGATCCGTTTATGCGAATTAGAGGGAAATTTGCTGAAGATTTATGATTTTCCATTTTCAACATTTTCACGCGTCTACCTTGTTGGACTTTACTCAATTAGAAATTAAAAAAAAAAGTGATGCTATATAGAAAAATCTTGCCATTTTTAAACATTCTCCACAAAGCAATTCAATATATGAGATTGAATTTGTAGTTTTTTTGCTGCCCGCCGAACTTGTTCACCCAAATGTAATCCTTCCAGATTGATTCGTACTTGTTGAGAATTTCGGAAAGTGCAAAAGATTTGGTTCGCCGATTGTTAGCAGTGAATCCAGAGCAGCGCATAACAGCAAAAGAGGTGAATTTTTTTCTTGTCTTGTCTTCTCTTTTTTTCGTGCCTAAGAATAAACACGCGCACACGTTTTTTTGTGCTTCTTGTTGGTTTTTCTTTTAATTTTTTTTACACTCAACACTGGGGGAGGGCAGTGGTGAAACGTCGAAATTCATGCATTTTTCTTCTGGCACATTTGGCAATTTTTTGCACTTTCAACTATTCATAATTAGCATTTTACGTCCACTGAGAATTTGCTTTCTGTTCAGCTATTTTATGATTCTCGGTTTCAGGCGTTGTGCCACGAATGGATACGTGATAAGGAGCACATGGCGAGCCGGAAACATATGAGTGATGTTATTGAGCAAATGCGGAGATACAATGACTCGCGAAAATTGAAGGTTTATTTTAGTAGTACGTATTAAAGGTTTACTTAAACGGAACAATTAAGAGCAACGTGCTCTCAGCGATTAATAGCCGGAAGTTTGATGAGCTCAACCTAGCACAGAATCATTCTGCATTCGTCGACGGATCCTCACCAGGTAATCGTTCCCATCAAATCTAAAATTCGCAATAAAATTATTTGAAATTATACTAATACGATTTTCAGTACTATAAATACATATTGGTATGTTTCCAATATGATTATATAATAAAGTTTTATATTTCTTGAAAAAATGTTTATTTTTCGTAGCCTCATGAATAAACACATTCGACAGCAAAAAAAACAGACTGTATCTTTAATCTTTCTTTTAATGATATTTTATTCAGGTGGTGATTGTTGCCAGCGCGGTGAATCAGCGGCGGCGGAAAATTTCGAGAAACCATTTCGCAAGGATTTAACTGGCGCTTATCAGGTACGATCTTTAGTTTTTTGTCAGTTAACGTCAATTACAAAACAAATACGTGTCTGAGAGGCCCTCGAAGCTCAACAAATTGATTCAATCGTGTCGCATGAAGTGTGAATTTTAACAATTCGTACACTAGCAAAACACGCATATCTTTCACATAGTGTAATGCTCGATTAATCGAGAAGAAAATCATTTAAAATGACTCAAAAGATCATAGATCTAAATTTTTGAATCAGTGTTATAAGAAGTCTAACCATATGTAAAACGCATAATTGAATTTAGATCTTCCTGGCAAAAAAAAACTGAACATCCTTTTCACCTCACATAACCCCCAAATTGTTCAGATTCTAACATCCTTAGACGCAATAAACTGCCTGCTCGACCCGAATTCCTACAAGCCAGATGGATCGGCATTTCAACGCATATTTAATGATGGAAATGTTTGCACTCTTCTGAGGGTAAGCCATCAAAATTTCTATACCTTCTTTAACACGTGTTCACCACCACCATCATTGCTTCGTATCAAATAAAAAAAGGAATGAGATGAAGGCGAATTGGTCGGAAGCTACGAAATTTGAATCCTTTAGAAAAATGTCTTATACACATATATATATGAAATGTATACCAGCTTTAATTGTTTGAACAAGGATTTGGTTTCGTTAAAATGTCGGCATAAAAGGTTCGACAGTTTTTCTGTTCTTTTTTTATGTTTAAAGAGCCTAAAAACTACGATAGACTTGACGACTAAAAACCCTTTTTTTTTCATTTGGAATGAGGCCACGCCCCTGTGGGTTCTGGAAGAGATGGCAATAAATTCGGAATTCATCTTTGTATTAATTTTCACTTTCCCACATCTGCATTATTTCATCGGTTATATCATGCCATATACTCCCCCCCCCGCGCTAAAAGCTTTTCGTTTTTTTTTCCGGAACCATATGCACATATATTTAGCTGGTTATATTCAGTATAGAGCACTTGATAATTCATTAAAGGAAACGGCGCATTTAATTTGGGCAAACGGCTTAAGTTGTGTTCGCGAGATCTTGCTCTTCATCCACGGACCTCGCCGACCACTTTGCGCCACAACTATACCGATTTAATTACGCAAACCGCTCTCTATTGCGACTTGAATAGCCTTCTAATGGACATCCTTTCCGCGTCGGACCAATAATTTCATTTTCACAACGCTCTATGCCGCCCCCCCCTCCCTCTTGTGCTCTTCAGCTTCTGCCACGTTCGTTGCTCCATTCCACTTTCTGAATTCCATCAAATCATAGCACAAAGTGCAAAAACACTCAGGCAAGCAACAATTTGATTGATCGCGTCGTTTTCGATTCAAATGTCATCGAGACGACGAGATGATCGCAGAGAGAAGGTGAGTGTGGTTAAACGCCTTGCGTTCAAGAGATTAGGGTGAATTTGGTGAATGTAGTGATTGGTGCGCCAAGTAAGCCATGCGACTCGAAATTACTAAAAAAAAACTTTGATTCCCGAAGACAAGAAAAAACAAAGAATATGAACAAGACGGAGGAAAAACAACGATGCGAGATGAAGAAGAAAAAGAAACGATGAAGAAAACCGGGTGCCCAGCCCCCCTTTGCCTTTTCTCTCGTCGTGCTTTCTTTTGCTCATCCACTCGACTCTTGGACGAGTAAGGTGAAGCAACAACTTGTTGCCATCCACTGCTCCACATATTTTTGCGCAGTATCTTTTTCGCTTATCCCGACTACTACTACTACTTTTACTTCTACAACGACGTGCTGTCATTTTGTGACGTCTGCTGTTTGAGCCCGTTCCGTCGAGCTGAGCAACACGTCGGGCAGAAGCGACGACGAGCGAAAACGGAAGACCTCATTAGGCGTGCTGACTTCTTCCTTTCTTGTGGTTCATTTTCTCTCGACAACAGGCAACATTTTTTTTGCGGGGGTTCCCCCCGTGTCAGTTGATGCATGGATTCGACGCTATTCCACAACTCGCTGCTCGCTATTCTTATCGGCTCGTTTCTGATATTCTTCGTTTGCGTGCTGGTAATTGGCGCGCTCTCTGACCGCGGACTGTGCTGCCAGGACGAGTCGTTCGTTCCAACTTCGACGTTGCTGCTGCACCGCTACATTGCCGCGAATGGATACAATGTCGATGCCAACGGCAACGGCGAACTCGTCCGATGCGAATGCGATTGCGAGCATTCCGCAATCACCGAAGAGCCAAGTAGCGAATACTATACCGAGCAACTTAATACGTGTAAAACATAAAGCATGACTCAATTTATGCAATAATATTAATTAAAACTGTGACAAGCAATGCAAATCAAAATCATTTCGAGACGTTTTTGTGTAATAATTTGTTTCATATTTCAGCTGTATGACAAGATTTGCGCTCTTCCATATGAACCAATTCACACAGACACCGAAACATCCCTTCTTCGAAAAGAGGTACGTTCTCTCATTCTCCCACCAAATAAAGTTGGTATCAAAAGTGGTGAAAAGCAGCACCGAATTCCCCAAAGACCCATCACTTGTCTTTCTTTCCACGAACATTTAAGAATAACGCAATAAACGTGATGAAAATTTGACGTATCTTCTTTTTGAGTCTTGCCGCGAGAAAAGACTTTTGATAAAAAAAAACAATTGAAACCATTTTTTCTCCTTTTTCTGCTGTTTGTTTTTCTAACCAAATTGATAAATCGTAGAGTTGACGTGCAAAATGGGTTCGATGCCTTTTGGGAATACAATCATTTTTGACATCGCACCCTTCAAAAGATGAAATGTTTTGCTAAAGGGACATTGTATACATTGCAGACTATTTCATCGATTGATAGCCTACTTGGACCGAGCCCGGAAGCCTTGGAGCTCCGCCAGCTTCTTAGTGCACCACATTTAACGGTGAGCGATTATGACACTTCAAATTGTTTCCTTTTGCTCTCCCATGCGCAGTGTTCCACCCTTTTGAAGAAACCATTAATGCATTGCTAATCCTAACCGCTGAGACAAACAATGTTTCTTCTATTGGTCAAACTATAAAGAATCACGCACGCGGTGAACTCTTGAGTCATCAACGATGTCATTTATCTCTCATCTTATCGATTTTCGCAGCGATGCCCGACTTTTTGTTGCGTCTCACGAAAAAAAAAGTCCGAGATTTGTTCTAATTTCTCGTGTGCCGCTGTCACGCCATGATAAATCATTGTCGCGTTCTGATTGTTAAAACGTCGCCGCCGTTTCAATACATTCACTGCGAGCAATTTTACGCTCCGAGAAAAAAAGCGTGAGAGATGGAGAATTAATTGAAATGAAATAGTATAGATGAACTGAGAAGTGAGACAATATTCTTTCAGAATATTAAATAATGAAATGAAAAACCTTAATAGTTCAAATGACTTAACATGACTCCTTAAATGGCATTTATTCCCAATCACCAGAAAAAAATCTTTTTCTCAAAATAATACTCAAAATGCCTAGAGGCGTGTTTTTGAAGGCAAACCTTGTTGTTATTCAATTTTTTCTAAAAATGCATGGTCTTCGGAATCCAAAAAAAACAATTTAATTATTTTTAAGCCCAATCTAATTTTGATCAAACAGTTTATGTATACAAGAGCTCATATCATTTCTTTCCGAGCATTATTATTATTATTATTATTATTATTATCATGTGCCAATATCAGGGATGCGTTCAAGCATTGGATGTTGTCGTCTGCGAAATTAGAGACATGCCACGAAACGAGGGAACATCTTCTGCTGACAAGGATACGAATGTAATAAAAATCACAATTGGGTGTTTTGATCGTCTATACAATGTTTTCAGTGCAATTCGAGCGAATCAATACCGCCATACTTAAATGGCGGCGTTTTGCCATTAGGCTCCCAACGGGCCGGCACTTCGTTCGAGCATTTCAATCATTCAACTGCACACACTTCTTGTCAGTTGTTGATTGTTTTAATTCGAAATATGCATTCCTTTTTCAGACGAGGAGGAAGACGAGGATTTGTACGATTGTATGTCTCGTCTGCGACTTGTTCAATTCCAGAAAGACACACAGGAGCCGATGGGAATTACTCTACGGGTATGTTCGTTTTTTCCACATTTTTGCACGTAACAGCTGCTATTGGTTTCGGATTGCAGGTTAATGAAGATGGACGATGCTTCGTTGCGAGAATCATGCACGGTGGAATGATTCATCGACAAGGTACAGCCGTTCAACGCGATCAAATTTCAAGTAAAACGTTTTTCAGCTACCCTTCATGTTGGTGATGAGATCCGAGAGATCAATGGGATGAGCGTTACTAATCGTAGTGTGGAATCACTTCAGGAAATGTTGAGAGATGCAAGAGGACAGGTATTGCGATATATTTCGAAACACGTTGATTAATTCCCGATCAGGTTACATTCAAAATTATTCCTTCTTATCGCTCGGCCCCGCCGGCATGTGAAATTTTTGTGAGAGCTCAATTTGACTATGAGCCCGCTCAAGATGATTTAATTCCATGCCCTCAAGCAGGAGTTCCATTCAAGACTGGAGACATTTTACAGGTTTCCTCGATTGGCCTGAAATTGAAAATGATATAAAAGTTTTTTTTTGTTCAGGTAATTTCCAAGGATGACCATAATTGGTGGCAAGCTCGATTTGTCTCATCTTTTCCATCAATTGGACCAGTACATACGCAAAGAAGTGGACAGCAGCAAGTCGCCGGTCTCATTCCGTCGCCGGAGCTTCAAGAATGGCGCACAGCTTGCTTGGCAATGGAGCGAGCTAAAAATACATGTAAGCTTCGATTTAGCATCTGTGAACTTATGAAAATATTTTTAGCCCATTGCATGTGGTTCAATAAAAAGAAAAAGTATTACACCACGAAATATCTTCAAAAACACTCTGCGCTTTTTGATCAACTCGACTTGGTCACTTATGAGGAGGTGGGTCACATCAACCGGGGCATTCAAATAAACCGAAATCATGCAGGTTATGAGGCTTTCACAATATCGCAGGAAAACATTGGTGCTTCTTGGTGCTCATGGTGTGGGCAGACGGCACATCAAAAACACATTGATTCATAGGCATCCAAACCGATTTGCGTACCCAATACCACGTAAAAGCCATTGTTAGTGAAGTGAGCAATACTTGCAAATTTTAGACACCACGAGACCGCCACGCAAAGATGAAATTGATGGAAAGCATTACTATTTTGTTTCACACGATCAGATGATGGCGGATATTCAGAACAACGAGTACTTGGAATATGGAACACATGAAGAAAGTAGTGAATATCAATCGATTTCAATGAATATTGAATCGATTTTCAGGCATGTATGGCACAAAGCTGGAGACCATCCGAAATATTCATAAAGCGGGAAAAATCGCGATACTTGATGTCGAACCGCAAGCGTTAAAAGTGCTACCATAATCGAATTGCACTCATATGAAATTGAATTTTGCAGGTTTTGAGAACCGCTGAATACTCGCCATTTGTCGTATTCATTGCAGCGCCAAATCTACAGGGAATGCAAGATGTAATCAAATTTTTCATTCTCAAAATTCCTCCAACATTCCCAATTTTTCAGCCGGATGGATCATTAGAAAAACTCCTCAATGAATCTGATGTGTTGAGACAAGCATTCGGCCATCTGTTTGACTATATCATTACAAATAGCGACATCGATGACACCATCACACAATTGGAAAGGCTTGTGGAGAAGCTGCCGGCGTATCCGCAATGGTTGCCAGTTTCTTGGGTCTACTGAATGATGATGATCTCTCCATGGTCGATGCAACATTTCTATTAATTTTTTATTTGTCATTGACTAGTACCGGTGCAATCATTACAAGATTATAGAAAAAGCAGCGCTATTAAGTTACACTTCAGTTCACCAAGTCGCCCGAGCTAATGTTTTAGTGTGTAACGGATCTCCCTAGAATGATTCAGTTTGCGAGCACATGGAATTATTTAAAATATCCATTTAGGAAATTATATAGCCAAGAATTAACGTGACAATTTTTTGATGAAACAATATAATACAAGATTAAAGCAGCACCAACAATTTATAGCCGAATTGTACGGTAAAATTTTTTAATCTATGCTCATCACGTTCCATATTTTCTTGTGATATTAATTAATAAAGTTTATTGTGTTGGCGATTACAGTAGAAAAAAAAACAGAAACCAATCAAACTGTGATCACAATCGGCGGCATAAAAGAAGTTAAAAAAATAAAAATTGAAACATATTGTGACAATGCCCGTGATTCAGTTAGACAATGAAAAACACTCATACCCCTCATTGCAAAAACGGCGAAGGAATAATAAGACTTTGAAAATAGTTGAAAGAATGACACGAAATACTATAAATTAAATATAATTAAAAAAACACTAAACGCAATGGGTGGGCAAGAGATTTGAAAACAACGGATGCAATTAAATTAAATTAAATTATGAAATGAAACAACTAGCGAGCTTCTCAAAACGGTGAGAAGCATGGCACAAAATTGTTGATAGAAAAGGAGGAGGCGAATAAGTTTAAGACATATTAGCACCCAGCTTCTTTCGAACTTTTTCGTAGACCACATACGAGATGCTGACCGCAGGAATCACCTGAAGGTGGCGATGAAAAAATGGGTCATATTTTGTATGTTTTACCTTCATGAAGTTTGGGGTAATGCCGCGATAAAGGCCTGTGAATCCCTCGTTTTTGAGAATATAGCTGAATTGGCCGATCATGGTATCCGGTTGGTTCGAATTTGGAGCAATAGCTGGAATAAAATTGTAGTTGAAGTTTATATTCGTTTTAGAATCTATAGCCAAATAATATAATTCAATAATAAGAAATTATAGTATTCGATAGAACGAGTATTAATTTTTTTTCACTGAACAAGCTATCAACTGATGTTTTGTAAACTTTGCAAATAAGAGTCTTATTTAAACATTCGTATCATTTGAGCAGCGAAAAAAGTTATAAAACAAAATATTAATCGATATATGTATTTAGCATTTTCAATCAATCGTTAAATTCTTATTTTTGTTTACATTTAAATCAATTTAATGCTGGAAATAATGTGAGAATTCCCTTTCAATTATTTTCGCATACCAAAATAATGCGTTTTTTCATTTTTCTGGAAGCATTGTCGGCTTCACGTATATCAAAATTTTTCTCGAAATTTGGACAATGTATGATCCGATTAACTTAATTGTATCATATTTTAATCATGTTTTTTATGTTTGAGCAATACGAAAGAGTACGATCTCCAGAAAAAACCTCATTTCAATTTCCCCATAGGAATCCCATTTTTCCATTGAAATTACCTCTCGCTTGGAGTCGAGTACGCACTAACGCCAATGGGTAACTTGCTAATTGTCCGCAGGTGGAACTGCATGTACCACAAGCAAGAAGCGCCATCACACCAGGCTCCTTGACGTCCGTATAATATTTGACGTAGAAAGATTTCAGTGTTTCATAGACGGTCAAATCGATTCCAGCGTATGGAATAATACCAAGAAGATTTGGAACATAACCCTAGAAAATTTATATTGAAAAAAAGTAATGATGTGGCTTCCGCTTAACCAACCTTATAGAAACACTTGATTCCCTCTTTAGTGTACATTTTATGAGCAAAATGGAACATTCCTTTATCTAGTTGACCCGTTCTTCGCAATGCCAATCTGGTTTTCATGACTTCCATAGGATAAATTGCAGACTGAGAGATCGCACCGGCTGTCGATCCAGCAAAAAGACGCTCAATTGTTGTTAGCTCCGAATTTCCTTTGTATTCTTGAATCCATCGTTTCACCTGTCAAATATTTTTGTTTTACACAGATATCAACCATGATGTTTGAAATTTTGCCCCGTCAATTGACTAATGTTTCTCAAATTACCTGGTCATAACTCATGAATTTGATAGCCGATTCTGGAGCAATTTTGATAACATTGATTCCATTGCCTCTCCAAAACGATTTGAGGCCACCTTCGGCATGAAGAAGGCGCACACAATTTGTGACGCCAAGTTTGTTGGATTTCGTGGAATGCACTTGAAGGTACACTTTAATACGATCAAATGGAGCCGTGCATGTCCGCGACATTGCACCAGCAACACCGCCAGCAACCAAGTGACGCCACCAAATACCCGATTGCATTTCTTGTGGAGTAAAGTCTTCCGGAACTTGGCTGTCTTCTCCAATATCGATGATCTGCATAGCATTAACATGACAAAAAATTGTGATTAGCTTGATTCGAACCAGATTATGCCTCCAGAAGTCCACCATTTCGCGCATATCTGATGATGGATAGAGAAGCATGAAAGATTGGAACTCGTCGAGATCAATGCTTGATGATCCACTTTGATCCATTCTGAAATAAAATAAAACATCCCTTATATTATTCAATCGTTGTGTTCAATAGTTTTTCGTTCATTGCATACATTGATTGTTTGGATATATGATTTACCATCTTTAGAATCTCATCTAGTAGTAAGCCATACATCTCTCATGTGTCATCAATTCCCATAAAAACCAACGTCCCATTTTTCACATGTGATAACACATTATCACGTGAAATTCAATAATTTTAGACAATTGTCGAAGAGACGAGATAAGAACGAAAAAGTATTTTGGAAATTCAATGATCGGATAAGTGAATTTTCTTGTCAAATTGAAATTGTGAAAAATGGAAATAACTTACTGTTTAACAATACTCATCGCTTTGTTGTCATCGAGATGAACTCCCATATCCTTACAGTAGCTTTTCATCTCTTTCACGTCAACATAACCTATTGAAATATACAGAAAAATTAATTTCATGATTCATTAGATAGTGCGAACCATCGTTGTTGCTGTCGATTTTCGAAAAAATGTCCGCCAATCGCGCTTCATGAGTCAAAACATAATTGGTAAAATCGTGAATTGTGATTTTATCCGTTTCATCCGATTTCATAAGAGCAAACAATTTCTGATAATGGAAAAGGATTAGAGAAATCTCGGATAAACTTGGATACCGGCGCAAGCTTTTCGGGAATATGCGGGGTTTCAAGCTTTAGCGCTTGCGTCAAATCACGAATATCGATTGTGCCGTCATTATCGCGATCAAGACGATCGTAGAGTTGACGGATTCTGAAAAAAAGTAATCAATATAAATAAAAAAAAGTTCGCCATATGTTCTACTTTTCTCTTTTCTCGGGAGTGACGTCGACGTGCAACGATGTATGCGTCTTGATGGCAGCTTCTTTCGAAATTGAACTCTGAAATTATAAAATTAACTACATCATGACATAATTAAAATGCATTTTAAAATCATTTCCCGCACAAATTTTTTTTCAAGAAACACCACCATTTATGACTCTACGTTAAAATTCCTTGGAAGGGTAGATGGAAAGCAATATCAAGGTTTTACCTGTCCTTCCATAATGCTACAAAGCAGCATTCAGTTTACCTACGAGTTACTGTTTACATTACATCTGCCCAAAAAATAGCTCTGTTTTTGTTTTCGAAAAAATAGTGCAAATTATTAGTCATACCTATACCAACCAAGAAATGTATTCCATTTGCCAAATATTTATTCATTTATGATTGCTTCTGTTTAAAAATTGTGGAAAAAAATGCATACTTGGATAAGCGGCTGGTGTTTCGATTGTTTAAAGGGCACCACATTTTTTGCCTGCTCCCCAATATTCTTAAGATTGAGAAGTTCGACTAAATAAGAAAAAATTAGATCTATTATTTAACTCAAACGATTACCTTCGTTTTTTATTGATTTACTTCTTATTGATGAATTATCTACAACTGTGCTCATTGCAGGAAACGCCTATTAATCAATTGAGCATTCAACAGCCGGGAATTGAAGC
The DNA here is from genome assembly GCA_902829315.1 of Caenorhabditis bovis. Taxonomy (NCBI): domain Eukaryota; kingdom Metazoa; phylum Nematoda; class Chromadorea; order Rhabditida; family Rhabditidae; genus Caenorhabditis; species Caenorhabditis bovis. The sequence goes on from CADEPM010000002.1 coordinate 2,853,349, forward strand.
ATCGATGTGACAATCTACGCTTTCTGTAAAAATGTTAATTTTACCAAATTTTTAAAAGAGAACATAACAAATGTAATCAATAAAATGCGGAATTGCAACACATGTGTGCTCAAAAAATCGATAAATTTCGAAAAATTAACTTGAAATGTATATTTCCACAATCGTTCAACATTTTTTTTTTCAAACAATATCCAAACAAAATTTAAGACACAACCAAATAGAATTGAAAAAATAAAACAGGTTTGACGTCTTGAAATTATTGGCCAATATAGGGCGACACTGGCGTTTATTCATCGCATATGTTATACAGCCGGGGCAAACATGACTAATTTAGTGCGACATGTGCGCTCCATTGGACTGCGTTGTTATTTTCCATTAATTTATCGCGAACTGTTCATTCGTTACTCCGTATCGTTGTCTGGTCATGGCCCGCGAACCGGAGACATGGGACAAATTGCGCAGAATTATGATGAACGGAGCAAAAATGACCAAGGAACATGGCTTCAGGAAAGTTATCGCCGAGTTGGAATCTCTTAAATCGGACTTGTTGTAAGCATTCAGCATTATTTAGTGTGCCTACAGATAGGAATTTCTTGCAGACTTGATAATGAATACGAGCAATTAGCCCAGTGCTACATTCTTATTTCGGGATACTATGAAAAAATTGGCAACGAGGTTAAACAGTGTGAATCAATGATTTCTGGAATGCGAGCATTTTCCACCGCCGTGGACAACCTGCAGTCGACTAGTAAAAGTCATTGTAAGATTTCAACCTAGATTAAGGATGGCTTCTTCAAAAAAAAATGTTTTTTTAGTGGAACTCTATCAGGTCACCGACGTTTGCTCGTTTTATCGGAAGTCGATAGCATTCCTGAAAAAATTAAAGAAGCCCCACATGGCTGGATTTCTTGCTCTCGAATTCGCCCAAAAATTGCGAGGGCAAGATGATGAAGCTGTTGTTTCAGTTCTCACCGATGGTTGGTCACTTTTTTTTCAAAAAGAGAAACTGGAGAAATGAAAATTCGATTCAAAATTATGCACTTTGCCTTATCAAAAATCTAAGATTGAAGCTAAAAATTGTGATTTTTTTTCACTTTACTATGCAGATATTTGAAGCAAAAACTCTCAAGCCTTGATATTAACTTTTATTGCTCTTAGATTATTGAAATTAAAAAACCTGTGCTTTAAAGTAGGCTTAAATTGAAATGACCCGCTTTTAACAGAAGATTCAAATTTTCAGTGACTTCCTTGCTCGCTGACGACTTGGCCGGGTATTGTGAATGTTTGGAAAGGCTAATCGAGGCAAATGTTAATCTTGGATACTGGCTTGAAGTAATTTGAGCAGTTAATTTGGGCAATTATTAATCAATCAATTTTAGGCTCTACAATGGACCGATTTGCTATGGATGAAACTTATGAAAGAACAAAATGAAGGAAAGGAGCTGTCAAAGCAACTGAAAGATGTGGAAATAATCACAATGCTGATATTATTCAAGAATGATGTATAATATAGAAAAAAATAAGAAATGTGCACTAATCTAGTGAAGTTTAGGTTGAGAAGAGTGGTCGTCATCGATTATTGGCGGAATTGTATGGTTGGAAAAACGAGACGATTGATAAAGTAAAAATTGAATATGCTGAAAATTAATAGAGAATCGATTATTTCAGAATCGCATCAAGTCGCTGCACGCTGATTTGTCGTGTCTGACAATGGCCGAATTTCTGATTTTCCGAAAGTTTCTGGGATTTTTGATTGCCGAAGAATACGAACAGGTAATTGTGATTTCATCTTCTTCCTCGTTTTTAATAGCGGTATGTCAATCTGCGTTTATAAAAAAATAAAATTAGATTACTTCCGTTATCGTAATAGTGAGTCCAAGACTGTCGAAACAAGTTCGGGTTTGATCCAATTCAATGAAACGGCATTTTCGTGCGGCTTTTTTATATTTCGAAATGATAATGATAAGATATGGTTGAGTGTATGGGCGAACATTAATGATAGCAGACGAGGCAATGGAAAACGTATTCAGGCTGAATCGATGTTGTTCGAGGTTGGTGATGATGATGATGATGATGCAGAGACACGAGACGATGCGGGTGCGCAGCCGACCACTCCGCCAAATTGTTCGTCGAATCGATTGCGATTATCTGATATTTTTTCAGTACTTCCACTTCATGTTTTTCATGCAGTATTCAGTTCATGTATGAACTGATTCGTAGGGTTGACCCCAAATCTCTTAACTTGTGAATAGTTTCATGTTTTGATGTAAAAGGGGGTTTCTGTCATTTTACATATTTTTTGTTATTTTTTTAAATATGAAACATAGACAAAACATTTAATGAAACTCTTTATATGATTGGTGAAAAATTAATAAAATAAATAAAATAAAATCCGTGAGATCAGATAGTAAATAATGACAGAATCTCTCTTCTCAAAAACAGTCCTTCTGATATTCATTGTCGCCTTATATTTTTAATTGAGAGAAGATAAAAAAACGCTGGCGTAATGTTGTCAATAGGACTGCCTTTTTTTTAATTGATTCTATTGCAACATTTTTCGTGAATTTTGAGAATGACTCATCGAAAAAGATTGCAGGGTTCAATCAAATAGTTTGTAAATATTTTTTTATTCAGAGTTAATGCGGAAGAAGAAAAAACGCTTTATTGTTTTTCTTTTTCTGTATTTACTTATTATATGATTCATATCTTTTTTGTTGGTTGTCCAATTTTGTGAAAAATAACGGAATTGGAAGAAACCGATCATTTCCATGTTAAATAAGTGTTGAAATAAAAGTTTATTCACCTTTTAATTTTCGTATTCATTGCTAAACGATTTGAATCATAAGTTTTCAGGTAATGACTAAGGAATTTGAGCGGCTTTACGGTATGTTTCTGAATTCAAAAAAGAATTGTGCAATCATTCTTCAAACCTTCTTAATCGTCTCGTTCACATGTTCTTCGTATTTAATCTTTTCCTTTTCCCTAGTCTACATCTGAAACTTGTATTGCCTTGTAATTTTATGCTTCTATCTGAAAAAGACAAAGTGTAAGAGTGAAAAGAAAAAAGCTAGAGTTCCCTTGGAAACAGCGAAAGCGGAAAATTGCTACATGCCTATGCGCTCGCAGAAAAGAGCAGTTTGTGAGGCAAAATTGTGCCTCCTGTGATCAGTTTTTCTTTCCACAGCGTATTCTTTCTATACACTCATTTATTTCTCCAGATATGGATCGTCTAGCAACCAACTGCAACTTTGATGATCCACCGGGGGAGAAGCTCAGCCTTGAGCTGTTTATGATCAACAAGCGAATCGGAAAGGGACAGTTTAGCGAGGTTTTCGGAGCGCAATGCAAATGGAACTGCATGCATGTGGCATTGAAAAAAATCCAGGTTCGCGATTTCCTATTTCCGAAAACTGGAAGTTTTGGAGCGAATTAATCTTTAGGTTTTTGAAATGGTTGACCAAAAAGCACGTCAAGATTGCCTCAAGGAAATCGATTTGTTGAAGCAATTGAATCATGTTAACATAATTCGATATTACGCGAGTTTTATTGATAAAAATCAATTAAATATTGTGTTGGAATTGGCGGAAGCAGGAGATATGAGCAAAATGATACGAGTTTGAGCATTCCAACCAATTAAAAACTACAATATCTTTGAATTCAGCACTTCAAGAAGGGAGGACGATTGATTCCCGAGAAGACCATTTGGAAGTACTTTGTTCAGCTAGCTCGAGCACTCTATCATATGCATTCAAAGAGAATAATGCACCGAGGTGAAGAGCACTGAGATAATCTGAAAATTTATAAAACAGCTTCAAGACATCAAACCCGCCAATGTTTTCATCACTTCGACTGGAATCGTGAAGCTCGGAGATTTGGGATTGGGCCGATTTTTCTCATCAAAGACGACTGCTGCTCACTCTCTTGTGGGAACGCCGTATTACATGGTTGGATTTGATGGAATACTTATTAAAAGTTGCACGCAACCTTATTTCCGTCATTTCGTGGGAATGCGCATTTATTGAACTTTTTTTGGCGATGTAGATTTCTTCCTGGTACATAGTTTAGCTATGGTTCAATGAATTTCGTCAGATTCTCGATCCGTTTAATGAAAACTCAATGAATCATAAGGGTTATTGATAATATGATATATTATAAACGCTTCAAAGAAGCCCTGAAACCGTATAAATTGATGACTAACTGAAAAATATTAATCATATTCTAATTTCCGTTGACACTTCCCAATTAAAAAATAAATATTTCTAGAGCCCGGAACGAATCCACGAAAGCGGATACAATTTCAAATCGGACTTGTGGTCAACCGGATGCCTTCTTTATGAGATGGCCGCTCTACAGAGTCCATTCTACGGCGATAAAATGAATCTATACTCGCTTTGCAAAAAAATCGAAAATTGCGAGTATCCGCCGCTTCCGGCTGATATTTATTCCGAGCAGGTTTCCTTTGGCGCCTATCGGAATATAATATATTTTTTTTGCGTTTCAGCTGCGCAGCCTTGTTTCTCAATGCATTCTTCCCGACCCCGCTAAACGGCCGGAGACTAGTGAAGTGCTTGAGGTGTTTAATAATTCCTTCTCGAACATTTGACTCATCCATTTTACTTTTCAGGTCGCTGAGCACATGAATACATATTTCCAAAAAGGGAAACAATCATAAAATGATGAGTTCGATATTATTCATATTTTTCCCACAGTCAAAAAAACGCCAAAGATTAAGTTCAAAATAAACTGTGGTTCAAAGATAAATTTTTATCTGATTTGAATAAGGAAAAGAAACGAAAACCTTTAATGTTTGATGTGTGTTATGTTCGAATAAAATGGAACAAAAAAAAGAGAAGTGCAAAATGCTCTTTTTGGTCACCTGACTGACTTGCAAAAAAAAGAAACTTGTCGTTCCCTTTGACAACTCATTTATTTGCCAAAAAAAGACTTTGCACAGCAAATTTTCCTCTACAATTGAACATACATCAACAATGCTCTACAGTAATCCAATTCCTTTCAGCTTTTTTTTCGCAATTTGCTTTGTTCGTTGTAACCAAGAGTAATTAGATAAGCCGCTATATTAAAAACTATGTGGTTGTAACCTGAATAATAATAACAGACAGACTAGCATCATGCACATATTTTAGACATTCTCATTCAGATATGCGGTATTAAGAATACAGAATTCAATGTTACGCAAATGCTTGCCAACTTTCAACATAATGAGATAATTTATCACAAGAGCAAAAGAAATTCTTACTTTTTTTTCAAGACTACCCATTATTTATCTTTATTATGACTTTATTAAAATGCATTTTCTTGTAATCGTATATTATTAAATACGGCTCTCGAAAAATATAGATGTTTCGCCTATTGCTTTTGATCACAAATTTCTCAACAAAACTTATGTCATCAATCAGAAATCGTCGTTTTCAAAACTCGTAGGTTGATACCATGTTTCCTTTTGCTTCCTTCAATCTATACTACTAATGAAACGAATTAAGCCATATCGAAATTTTTGTTTCTAGTGTTAATTTCTTTTGATGTTTGGTTCATTAGAAATGTTAACCCTTTAACGAAAAATGAGGATCCAATTCTATTTGCAGGGCGTTTTTATTCTCAAAAATTTTCTCTAAAACCAAATTCCAATATTACATTTGGAAAGCTTATGTGATTCCTAAGCCTATTGTATAGCGTAGTAGTCTAATAATATTAATATTAATAATCGCAAATGAAATAATCGTCACAAATATAAAAAAAAAACATGTTGGTAGGATTCCCCCGCTTTTGGCATTTTATTTATTTATCGCTATTATTTTCTTTTCAATACTAAATATTGAATGAATGAGGGCAGTGTGATGAGAAAAATGAAAGTTTTCTTAGAATAGGCTTTCACGCTAATGTAGAAAAATATTTAGCATTAAATCCCATACGAGCTAATAGATGTCAAATCCTGATGCTCACACATCGAGTCACATTAGAATTTGTTTGACCATTAAGTTGGTCATTTATTTATGTGATCAGAAAGAACAAACATTTTCACCAGTATTTCGTATTTTTAAACCCCATAGAAATTGAACAAATCCATGAAACATTTTAAAGCATCAAACTCCAACTACTCAGAAAGCAGCAATTAAAACGCAACTTTAAAAAAAGAAGGTCGTTTCAAGCTTTTTGTTCTAACCCAATCATTGACGTAAGCAGCCCACGTTCAACTATCAGAGCTACGTGATGAAATAGCGGCTGACCTGTCTATCTATCCCATAAATTGTTTGCTTTGACACTTAAACCAAGTACCATTATCTTAGGTCATTTTTAGAGAAACGAACAAAAAACTGAACGGGATGATTTTAGTTCTCTCAAAAGTCTGCTCAAAGATAAGCCGAAAAGTCAAATTTTTAAAACGGCTGGGTGTAAAAAAATTTGAAAATTTGATTACTAGCGTTTCCTCCCCAATTCATTTATTTCATTCCGATTGTTGTTGTTGTTGACGTTTTCATTTTATTGTCGTTTTTTGTTCAGAATCGTTAGATATACGTGTCGTCCTAAAGATTCTTGATATCTTTACGTCAAACGAACATTGTTGCGAGATTTGAATGCGAGATTTGAGGCAACTTGCGAAAATCTTTTGTCTGCTTTGTTTTATTCCGTTTATCTTTTTTTTCACACCAAAAAAAAACAAGACGTTAAAATTTAAGAATCATGTTTTTTTTTTCAGAGAATATCCAACATCACTCGTCCGTTGTTTAATTATTCTTAAGTTTTGTATGGACTCCAAATGAAGTTAAGCGGAACTTGGAACTCTTTTCGAATAAATGCCTCTAGGCTCGAAATCCTTTTTTAGCATTTCTCTGTTGAAACAATTTCCGTCATTGGAACAAAGTCTTTTCTTGTAGTTTGTTTGTGGAAAAGCTGACTTCATTTTCTAAATGCATCTTGCCACGTTTTTCCCAATCATGCAAATCCGCAACAAAAGCAATTAAAATCTACGTGACCTAGTCTGCTATTTTCGAAGAGGTAGCTGACTCGTTCCACGTCATTTTCAAAACAGATCATCCCAATAAGGCAAGGATTGAAGAAATTAAATTCGATTTGTATTCTAAGAATAAAACGTGATTTTTTATTTTACAATTCGAATATTTTTTGAAAAGACTTTTTTATAAACTAGTTTGAAATTTTTTAATGGTAATATGTTTTTTTTATAAATTGTAGTCAGTTTCAGTCTCGTTGATTTATAGTGCTAAGAATTGTAGCATGAAATCATAATATTCCGATATTTTTAGGTACTAAATACATACAATATTATGTATGAATCCAACATGTTTTAGGATTCATGACATCGTCATATCGAGACGTTTCCATTTTCAATTATATATACTCCAAAGCTGAGTCGTTTAATTCATACTTCTCCCATCTCATTCAAAAAAATTGCATAGTTAATACTCGTTACACGTCCTTTAATTATTCTCCCATAAATGAATATTATATAATTAATTCAGGAGCACTCTATTAAGCGAGATTAAACCTTTAATAACTTTGCATTTTTTTTCAAATATTGCATTGTTTTATAACATTAATTTTAGTGAATGTACAGGGTGTCATTTAAGTTCCCGCACAACTTTGTAGACGTACATTTCTGAAACTAAAAGTCCAAATCAAACGAGACTCGAAATATTTTTTATCTATAGTATAACAAATATTTATCTATTAACTCTTTTTGATTCGGCCTCTTTTCGCAGCTATGACTTCACGGAGACGCTTCGGGTAGGATGTGACTGTGGTACGCAGGTATTCGATGGAAAGATTGTCCCATTCCGCCAGTAATGTCTTCTTCAGAGCCTCTACACTTGAGTTGGGTTTTGCGTTGACCTTCTCCTGCAAGACCCCATCACGGAAAAGTCAAGCGGGTTCAGGTCTGGGGAGCAATCAGGCCATTCGGATGACTTGATAAAGTCGGGAAAATGGGTCTGGCACCACTCCTGAGTAGTTTTGGCAGTGTATGCGGGTGCTCCGTCCTGTTGAAAGACCATTTCTGCCCACCCGAAATGCGTTTGGGTCCAGGGCATCACATGCTTCTCCAAAATGTCCCGAACGTAGACTTCTTTGTTCATTTTCACCATCTGATCCACGAAAACCAGGTAGCACTTCCCGGTTGAGCAGATGGCACCGAAAGCCATCACACTGGCAGGATGTGAGGCTGGATGATATGTTCTTCCTTTCTCAGAAGCTTGCTGGGATGTTTGGCCAAGTACTCAATGGTTTTGTGAGTTGAATGCCGCCTCCACACTGAACAGCTTCTCGTCGGAGAAGACAGTGACGAGGTGTTCTCCAGACCGCGTGCGAGCAAGAAGTCGTTTTGCTTTTTCGAAGCGTCTCTGCTTGTTGACGGCCGATAGAATTGCCGCTTTTTGGACACGATATGGGGTCAGTACAAGCTTTGTTTTGACGATTTGTTCCATAGCAAAGATGCTCATTCCCATGTCTGACGCCATCTTTCTCATGCTCCTGTGTGGGTTTCGCCTGATCCTCGATTTAACGGCGTTGATCTTCTGAGGAGTGGTTACTGAGACGAGTCTTCCTTGTCTGGGACGGACACTGGTCGTATTTAGCTACTTGAATCGTTTGATGGTGTCGCAAACCGTTCTACGAAGCACACCGACCCGTTGAATGATGTCTCTCGGGCTCACATTTTGCTTATGAAGTTCGATAATGGAAGCGCGATGGATGTTAGCCTTCGCCATTTCTCGGAAACACATCCGAATGAGGTGAAACTTGGGAAATAAGTAAAATACACCTTATTTAACAAAAATAAATTGTATTGGTGCACAAAAAGTGCGACAGTCAATCTCTTCATGGCGTCAAACTTTTGTGCGGGAACTTAAATGACACCCTGTAATGATGAATTGAGCTAAATAGAATTCTTTAATAATCCTCTAATTTAATATCTGATTGAAAATTTTGAATTTCAATCTTGGCGAACAAGGATATTAGAAAAAAGGGTATTGACTTGCTTGGTTTGCAATTTCAAATCTCTCAAATTTCAGTCATCCCCGTTATGTTATGAACGGCTACATTTTTTTCTTGCTGCGGCACGCTTACGTGTGAATTCCACGTCAAAAAAAGCATTGACAAACTTGAGATTTGCAAAAAAGCCGTGTTTCATTCATTATTTATTGGTCGCTTACTTGTCGAACTTTAACAGTATCATGTATCATAACTTCTACGTCGTTGTCTGTTCTTGAAAAATTTATGATGAGCAAAAACTTGGAAGAGTGTGTGGCTCAAAAATGTTAGGGAAAACCGACCAAACAAGGAAATTCTTTTCCAGATTTTTTTTCAATTGCAACAGAATAATTCATATATATTTTGCATTTTTTTCAAGGAACAAAATAAATGTTGAGAATTATTCGATTACTATCAAAAACAATAAAATATGAACCTTGTTTTCTGCGATGGAGGTTTCGGGAAGAATAATGTTTCATTGGAGCCGAATTAATTCAGAAACGCATATCCGGTATTCGGCTTTAAGAATAATAACAATAAACAAGACATTCCAGTTCCAAAAACACATTTGAAAACTTTTTGTCCTAATGTTTAGATGTTATGTATTCGGCAATTCAAAAGGCTTGAACTAATGGACTGCTTTTTAGTGTAGGCGTGAACTTTGAACAAAACCTTCCTTAGGGATTCTTTTAGCTTTGAATATATGTATACGTACATTGCTATTACGTTATTAAAAGCCTGTAATTGCAAAAATTCATTTGCTGCTAATTCTAGGTTTCTAGAAGATTGGAAAAAACAGTGTTTTTTTTTCATTGAATTTTTTTCAGACTTATTGGTTTAGTAATAGTGAGCGTTTATAACACCAAATATTTTTGTGATTGAAAATAATCAAAATGGTAAAATCAGGCAATTTTGCAGACACTAAATAGATCTATAAGAAATTAAGTCTTCATGAATCTGAATTAATATTTTGTTTGATGAACTGCGCTATCTAATGATTATTTCCTTTTCAAATTGCCATGTTTTCATGAAAGATTCAAAAAACTAACAGCATATTTCCTCTACTAATAAAAAGGCATCATTGTTTTAAGAAACACGTGAAAATATGACGTGCATGCGTCACCTGTTTGCTCATCATTTTTGACAAACTTATGTATATATATATATATATTTTTGTTGATTTGAATTTGGAGTAGAAAACAAACATAATTCAGTTGTTTTATGTTTTATCATGTTGTTGCCTTTTTTCCAGAAATATGTACACATTTATTGAATTTGCACCCCTATATTGCAACATCCATTCGCAAAAAGTTCTGAGTTCTTTTTTTTTCCAAAATAGCTACCGCTACCGTAATGCCTCATTAAAATGCAAAAATTTAATTGTTGGACTTCTTAATGATGTCTGCAGCACATATTGGCACCCTTACTAACATACATAGAGATCATTAAAATTTTTGTTAATAATATCGCATCATCGGATGCATTTTTGTAGAAATGGATTTCAATAGAAATAATTTTAATGAGGTGCCCAATTTTCACACGAAATATCGGTTTCTTGAAATCAAATGATGAAGCATCGATGAGTAAGATAAGTTTTACGAAGCATCAAATAGAGAAGCATAAAGTGTACTGTCATTTCTGATGTTTAGCTTGATGAAATAAAAAGAAGATTGATTTATTTCAGAAATCTGGAAATTTTGAAATTTTCGCCACTTGCACGTCTGTTTCCAATCTTAGATCCCAACTGAATCGTATCTGCCAACATCATGCCAGTTTCCAATGCTGGAAACTTTTGTTAATTTGAGAACTACTTATTTATATTTAGGGGGTAACGAGTCTTAATAAGTTGTGCAACTTGATCACCATTCTAAGCAATTATGTCTTCCGGATTCAAATTGCTTCGAACGTCCGATCGGGTCTCCATTGCGACGAAATATAAGACAAATGGGGAGTTTCGAGATATAATCAATTTTCCCTCAAATATGGCTATTAGATTATTGAAACAATCTCCAAAATAACTTTCTTATAAATGTTGTATGAACTTTTCGGTTGTATCATTATTTCTTAGAAAGATATAGATAGCCCCATTGTTGCAGAAAAATTGACTTTCTTAAAAAAGATTAGAAAAATGCAACGTTTGATTCTTCAATTTATTTTATCATCATACTCATTCATGCTTTTTATCATTAAAATGATGATCGAAGAAAAATGATCAATTTCAGTAAGGTATCAAGCCAATTTATTTTTTTATATTTTCCTTAATTTCGAGATAAAATTACGGAATATCAATGAGATCAGAAGTTTTCCGCCGTCAAAATCCTCTTAAAAACATTTGTTAGAGTATGTTTTGATGATCGCGTTTCGTCGATTGCGATAGATAACGATTTTTGCTCATTGAGCCTCATTTCACGTGTGACGACGAAAAATCAAAAAAAAAAATGCTACGAGCAGTCGTCTACATTTCTTTTTCTTATGTCTTACCTATTCGTGTCATTCGAACAATGAGCTCAAAGGTAACCCGAGACTCAAATCCGCGTCAGAAGTAGGCTTTCGAGATTTTTCCACATCAATATTCGACGTGTGTGTGTGGGTTTTTTCCAGGAGAACTTTGCACACCAGACGAATGCAACAAGTTGCTCCCATCACCGCTCATACATCTTCATTTGATTGCCTTCTAATTGACGTACGACGCTTTTTACTGCGATATTTAGAAAATCGCTGACACGTTGTTTACCTCAAAAAATAATTACAAGGCTCTCTCCTTACATTGATGGGATTTAAAATCTACTTGCTATTAATCCATATTCTGTTTTGCTGAAACAAATCAGCGAGAATGTTCAATTTATTTTTCTTCTTCGCGAAAAATCCATTCATCATATTTTACATTACGCGCACCCGATGTCCAATGACGACAAACACTCCATCGAGTTTCGGAAAAATTTTTGCCATTTTTTGGTATGCTGGTTGGCAAAATTACAAAAAAGGTATCCCACCCCCCTTCTCGACGAACAAGATAGATCAAATCAGTTCCACTTAGCCAAATTGGAGATCTAAATGTACTTTGAGAATTCTGTTATACTGAAAGTACATCAATCGGAATGAATTCCGAAGCTCTCTCATTCTCAACATTAATTGTGATGCAATAATTTTGAAATATGCATTTTTCCAGTAAAAATTTAAAATTAATATTGTAGTTCTATGAAAAAAGGAAATATGTGTAATTAATGTGAGAACCTATAATTTTGATCTGAGCGGTGTTCCTCAAAATAGAGAGTTTCATCTAGAACTGATTTGATTTCTGGACAGATATTGACATATTCGAAGCGACGACGTCCGCAGACAAATTTCGACTTAAATGATTCCTTCACAATTATGCTAGAGGTCTCGTCTGCAAATGGCGGCGCATTGTTTATCTCGTTTTATTTTTAACTTTTTGAAATTAAACGCAAGCATTCTCATTTCCGCGTTTTGTTTTGTGGTTTACCTTAAAAATGGTGCGTAATTAAAAAAATGAATTCCATCCAGAAACTTGCTCAAGTAAGTGGTATAATTGAACAAGTGTTCTTCAAAACTTAGCTTGAAGAACTCTTCAAAATAAATTCAATTTCAAATTGGCTGAATTCAATTTTAAAACTTTCCTAATGTTTGAAGTTGCCTGCAATCTAATAATGATTTCACAAGACGAACTAAACAATAAATCATTACCGCATAATAAAAATCGTAAAAAATAATATGTTTGATCTAAAAAATTTATAGTTATCCCCTAGACAAAGTTTATTTCCATATTACATTAATGTCCATTTGAATGATGAATTGCTTGTCAGCACTCAATTTTTGAAGATTCAATTTTTTCGTTGTTATGCCTCAAATGTCGCAGATTTATCTTTTAATATTTTTTGGTGTAACATAATACATGTCTGATGAAAACTTTTGTGAACACACGTTCCTTTGAGCAGAAGAAAATCAAAAAAACACGTTTTTTTTGAGTAGAAGGAAAATCAAAAAAATCTTTTTGACTTCTCGTGATCTTCCGGTGCTTCTGATGTAAAAAAAATGATCTAATTGATTTCAAAAATAGAGCAAGAAGTGAATGTGCCATGTTAGATGAGGGTATTGCAATTTTACATTAAGTCCTTCATTTTGCAAACAAATAATCAAACTGTTCTTTTTTTTCAAAATACCCTCAAAGATTCGCAAATTTTCCCAATTTGAAGAACACCATTTTTCAGTTAAAAAATGGCATTATTATAATTGAAGCTGCGCCAAAGGCTAATATTTGTTAAAAATGCAAATTTCCACATTATTTTATTCTCTTTTTGAGCTTTGGTATATTTTTACGTCAAGAAATAATAACTAAAGATCCTTCAATCCGGAATTTCATTTTACTGATGAATGTTGCGCTCATTTTTGCAAACATCTCTCCCAGATTCTTGAATTTTTCTTCTCCGACATAACCTTTCAAACGTGCCAATTTTTTTCATATTATTAATGATTTGGGAGAGAATCGTTTGCAAGTTTTCTTTCATATCTTCTCAAAAAAGAAATTCGTATCCTTATGCATATCTCACAATTATGTTTTTCGTTGCAACTCAATTTTGCACTCCTCCCACAAAAACGTGCATAGGCGGAAAAAAGCACCAAGAGCTCGAAACCACGCCCATGATTCTTCTTGAGAGGAGAAGAAATAATTTGACTAATGCCAGCGTGGTATAAAAGGCGTGACTGAGTCGTGATAGTGGTCCGGCATATTTTATTCGTCGGTGAGCTGCTGCTACTGCTGCTGCAGCTCCCCATTCAATCGTTTTTTATCAAGGTATTAAAGACCGACGAAACGTGCAACACACCTAATTCTTTTTGCACACCAATTCTCTGCTGGGGACCGCCATCTAGCTAAATGGTCCGCGATATGTTTTTGCCAGAAATTGAAAAAATCGCTCTATGAACTCGTTTGCAAACCATCAGCTGACTTTTTGAAATTCCATTTGACTTCCCAAGAAAATATTCTTTTTGCTCTAATTAATCTTTTTTCTCACTTCTTCTAAACAAATTGAATTGTCGCCGGCAAGAATCCTTCTCACATTTATGCATATCGCATTTGCAACATTTTTCGTGAAATTTTTTCGGTGGCATGTCAAGGGCATGCAATTCTCAAAAATCAGGAATATAGAAAAAAAAAGATCATTCGTCATTAGAGATGTCTGACGCACCTAAAAATTCTTCCGGGATCTCAATCCTCCTCCTCTCCGTCAGGCCTAGTTCCTAATTTTTGAGCAAATTTAAAATTCGTGGATATGGTAGTTTGCCAGACACTAGAGTATTCCCGCATAAAATTTCTCTTCTGCAACAGATTACTGTAATCATGAAGATTTTGAAGCAAGCCTACATTATTATCAGCCCAATTTCAAGAATATCAGCAATGTCGAAATTTTCATCTCTTTGCGATGACGTAAATTCCGAGACCAGTCAGAAAAAAGAAGTGTTGGCAAATTTTGTGTAATTCGGAAGTTGATCAACAACAACAAAGTGTCTCTTTCCCTAGCGGATATTCTTGTTTTCAACTCATAACAAAAGAAGCAAGATCGCATGGAATTTTTTTTGGAACCCAGAAAAAAAAACATTCGACATTTCCAATTCATTCAAGTTTTCCTTTCCAGAATGTTTCATTAGGTCTCAAAGCGGTTTTGTAGAAATTTCAACAACTTAATGCAAAGAACGAATAGGCTCACGCCTTTTTTCGTTAATTACTTGTAATACCACCATTTCCCGTTTTGTTGTCTACACCGCTTCTATGGAATTGCCATGATTCAAGCGTTTCGAAATGCATTGCTCCTTTTTGTTTTGTTTTTTTTTGCTTTCGCCTATTCTCACAATTTTCAGCAAACAAATCGAGTAACCTGAATCACCATGGGCGCTGATAATAGCAAATGTCCCCATCAGACATTGGCTGAGAAGCGCTACAAAATCGAGAGACCGAAAACCAAAAAAGGTAACATTATCCCACACACTTGAACCAGATTGAATATTAATGAAGTGCTATACACGTTTTCCAAGAAACATTGCGTTGGTTGAAATAATTGACGGCACAATTTTAGCTTCAGTGTCTTCTGGAAGCGCATCGGAGCGCAGCACTCTCAATCATAGTTCGGATGAATCACGCAGTATGCGAATGACCGTTTCCACCGGCGATGTGAGCACCGAAAACGACAATCGCAAAATTTCGTGAGTCCCATCTATTATTCTTTGAACCTTGGCTCATTTGAATCAACACTGCCATCCAATTCAATTCGATGCGCGCAAATTCTTTAGTAGCGCCATTAAATACCGACGACGTGTTGATTATTCACGTCGTTTTTGTCTCTTCGTCACACCGAAAATAAAACGATTCGGTGTTTCAGACTTGTCGAAAATGAGCAAACGCCGACGAAGCCAAAACAAAAACATTTTTTGACGAGAAGGGAAAGAATTCTGCTCGAGCAGAGTTGGAGAAAAACTCGAAAGGTTTGCCTTCATTCTGTCTCTGAAGTGCAACTTGATTTTCAGACTGGCGCCGATCATGTCGGCTCGAAAATCTTCTTCATGGTTCTTACTGCTCAACCGGATATCAAGGCAATATTTGGACTAGAGAAAATTCCTCTTGGCCGTCTGAAGTATGATCCACGATTCAGACAACATTCATTGGGTACGATACTCACTACAAATCATCATTGAAGAATTTCCTTATTGCAGTTTACACCAAGACATTGGACTTTGTAATAAGGAACATCGACTATCCTGTTAAAATCGAGACGTACTTTGAGGTTGAGCTTACTTACTCGAATACCCTTCTTCTCACCATCTTATTTATAGAATCTTGGTCGCCGCCATGTCGCCATGCAGGGAAGAGGGTTTGAGCCGGGATACTGGGAGACATTTGCGGAATGCATGACACAAGCGGCTGTTGAATGGGAAGCGAATCGTCAGCGTCCGACACTTGGTGCATGGCGGAAATTGGTGAATATTTAATCTATGCATTCAATCATACAGCATGAATTTAATATTATTAGTTTCATTTCCAAAACTTCATCGTCAATCATCTACGTTTCAGATCTCGTGCATCATTTCATTCATGCGACGTGGATTCGATGAGGAGAAGGGTAAGAAAAGAAGTTTCGCTTATGGTGGCAGCGGATACACGGCGAAACCACGACGCTCAATTTCACCGCTTCCTGGCAATGCGAACTGACATCATTACATGCTTTAATTATAATAATTATATGTACAATCAATATCAATAATGTTGTTTCTTGGAAAGAACTTGTCGATCTTTTCTCGAAATCTCTCTTCCCGCCCCCAATCTCTCCCCCCTCGAAGAAACTATCTTACAATTGTGAATTTTCAAAACCCAAACGAGCTACCAACATATACGTTTTAATATATCGTTGATTAAAGTTTGCTATCTATCTCCACTTGCAGTTGTTTTTCTTTAAAATCTTTATGTATAAAGTTTTTAATATATTGAATTACATGGAAAAAGAAAAGCTTGAAAGCTCTCAATTCTGTGAAATATTAAAAATCACGTTGGGCATTTTCTGGTGAATGCCGCCAACGTGTTTCGCCTTCATCTCATACTTCCGAAGAGAAGTTTCAAATCTTATCACTCGAATGTTTGCCAATCGACCACTTTTCGTTCGAAGATTTATCTGTTAATTTTTGGTCCAAAATGACATTGACACCATGCGATGTCTTTTTCATGATACACATGACGTCGCGCAATTTTTTCAAGGCAACAATAACCAATATCTCTTCAAAATAAATTGTGTTTGCAGAACCCATTAAGTGGAATATTATTTTCCAAACTACATACAATCAAATAGTTTTGTATTCAAAAGACACAAAAGCATCTATGATTGAGAAATCAGAGGGTTCATTGACTATGTCGTAGATGGCTTCTCCGTTTCATTAAAATGCCATTTCAGTTAATGGCTCACCATCTTGATTTATTTAAATGGATAGAATCACAATATATTTAAAAATAGAAGGCCATCTTGAATATTAAACATAGATAGCTTAAAAATTGGATTGTACTAAAATAGGGATGCCCGAAAAAAAAAACATCCACGAATAAATTGCTGGAAATATTATGTGATACACTTTGGAATATAAAAAACGTTTACCGCACGCGCATAAAATGTACAACGCTTTTCAACTAGAGTGTGCTTTTCTAGGAAAAGCAATAACATTATGTTTCTATAATTATAGTAAATAAGACTCTTATATTAGACAACATTTATTTCATTTAATCAATATGCAATGGTTTATTTTTCCTGTTTTTTTTTTTTCACAATCAATATGCCAAACGGTTGCGTCCTTCTTCAAAGCGATTCAACCGGACCAATGTGCGCAAACGCGCTCCACTGCTTATCTAATTCAATTGAAGGTCGCTCTTTTCAATAAACATTTTGTTCTTTTGCAAATATTCCATTTTTCCATTAAATGAGTGAAACTACTTATTTTCAAATTTCCGCCAATATAGAAATGTCAATTTTTTATTTCGTAATCATCTTTCAATTATTAACGTAATTATGAATTTCAGAGCATGTCGCTTCGATCGCATCCGTATCAGAGCAGCCGACGCGGTGAGATCCCGACGTCGTACCGAGCAATGCTCATTGCTTTGACAACAAAATCGAATAGCTTATCGGGAGCTGACAAAAAACTATACGGATGCTGCAAGAGTCGCCAAATGGAGTACATTCAAAATAGGTTGCATGTGACAAAAAAACACCAAGAGCAAATCGATCAATTGTCAAAAATTGCCAAGACCAGATGGGAATTCGACGCTGTCGAACTGTTAAAGGATATTCTTCACGAAATTCGAAACTCAGAGTTTTCTCTCATCCGAGTCAGTGAGCCGGTACAAGCGTTTCGGCGAGAGAAACTTCTATTGGATATGGTTGAGAAATATCGTGAACGTTACATTCGACTATTTCCGAACAAAGCGAACGAAGATCATGACGAAATCGTTCCAGAGGATCCTTTCAACGTAATAATCATGATTTGTTTGCTTCATTTCTCATTCAATTCTTATTTGCAGGCTCGCTTCGGAACCCGACCGTTGTGAATTAATACAGTCAAAACTCGCAATATTCCCATTTGTCCAAACTGATTACGGTGGCTCGATTAAACGTGACCTGTAGGTACCCTTATTAGATCTCACCTCCTAGTAATAATAAGTACGAAATTGTTGATTTGATTTAATTTAATTGCTTAAAATTGCCACAAAAATATTATTTTTCTCTCTCATCTTCCAATTTTTTAGTTGTGTGTTGTTTATTAAGTAAAGATAAAGCAAATAGAAGCAAAGGGAATTATTTTCGAATACAAATGAATTCGACAATATATAACCGCGGAATTTATTTAAAGATAGTGCCGCGCGAATGGATGGTCCTTGCCGAGATAGGTAATAAGTCCAGCATAGGTGAGAATGTAGAAGATCTTGAACAAGAAGAAGAACATTGTGATGCAGTAGAGGCTTTCCGTGACACTGTTGTACATTTTTGTAGTCGATTAATATATGATAAACCCGAAGAAAGGGGGGATTTGTCAAATTTCTTAGTGTCTTAGAAGAAATGGAGCATTTCGGTGCGGACGCGACCGAAAAAATCAACGCCAATCAAAAATGCAATTACCTGAAATGAAAATAGAAAACGATATCTAGTGCTTTGAGAGATTGCCTGACTTCAATAATAAAAAGAATGGCGATGATTCCGAAGATTGATGATGAATGAATACTATTTTCACGATACAAGTATTCAATACAGCCCTGAAATTTTGAATATCGGAAGAAATAATGTAAGAATGACTAATTTTCTTGAAAAAGCTATTTATTTAAAATGAATACACCGGCATGTCTATCAAATGTGCTTTGATTCATTCGCATGGAAATTCCGCGCGATTTTGGTCCCTTGGGGAAGCAAATATGATGATTTTGGGAATTGTTAACTTCAAAACAACTATGAGTAATTTGAACGCGTTCGTTAATTGTTTTGCAAATCATTAAATGAACATTGTTCAATTTTTTGACCAGAGTACTGTAGGTGGATGTCATTCAAGAATATAGCGAAAGTCATCACTGATAAATGACATTTTGAAAAATTGCTTACTTTTTGGCCTTGGATTGAAATCACGCCCGCGCACATCATTTTATAAAGAGATTTCAATACAAAAAGGACGCAAACAGGTGCGTCCCATCATGATAGGACCTAGAACATGTTTCCTAACCAACAAAAGTCTAATTTAAGCGAGAGTGGACACGTCAAAATGCAACAAGATCAAATCGTGAAATCATTTTTGTTTAAATTTGCGTATATATATGTATTTTAAAAAATTATTATCTATTTGCGAACAAAAAAAATTTGGTTCTAAATCCGTAAAAACATTTTTTTTGACTATGTTATTACATGGATTTATGAACTTTTAAAATTTTTTTTGTATGCTTGGTATAAGAATCGAACAATTTTTTTCAATTAAACACTGATTCATATTGTCGAGAATTCTGAAAAAACAATTTGAGTCATTGGGTCTCTTGGGGCAATGTAAATTCTGTTTTCGAGAAAATTTTGCTTCAAAACAATTATGAATAATCTGATCTATTTGATCGTAACGCGAATAGAAACTCAGAAAAGGAATACCGAAAATGGGATGGAATTAGAAAAATTATTTTGGCGACGTACTTCCATTTTGTTGAAAGAAATTACCTTTATTAAGAAAATACTAGTAAAAAATATTGTTTTAGAATAAATCGTCGTCTGAGGTGATCGAATCGCACAACCAGAAACCAACAATAATACCAACAACCTACAATTACGATATTCATGCAAAGCCACTATACCACAATCACCTGTATTAAAGCGAAAAAGATTACGGTCCAAGCAACGATTTTAAAATGCGATGTGAGCTCTTGAAATGATTCGGCGATTTTCGCGTAGCAACCCTGAAATAGCCTGTGCACAACACTGCTTCGAATCAACACAGCCCCACAATAATTATGAACATCCCCCATGTGGTTTCATTATGGCGATTTATTACTTACGTGTGGATGTCTCATGATTTTGTTGCACGATGGTCGAAGTCGGTTATGCTCATCCAAAGGACAACACGCCGGTGGGAAAAGATATCGGCCTTTTGTCATATGATACCATCCAGAATTGTTGAATTCGCCGATTTTCGAATCAACTCCGCAACAAGATTTCTGGAAAACCGGCGATTATTTTTTCTTCAATTATTGATAAGGAAAAAAAAAGATATGTATTTTACAAATTTACAAAAAAAAATTATTGAAAACCTCTATCATGATTTTGTCCCAAGCGGTTTTCACAAGCATGCCATCTTGCATTTCCTTGCTTTTCACTCCCGAGTCCGTTCCATTGTACATTTTCAAAGTTGAATGCAGCATTTCTCGGAAATCCTTCTCGAACTGCAATAAAATTGAATTGTTGTGCACTGAAAAATTTTATACCATATGGCTGTGTAGGAATGCATAAATAGTTGCAGCGATTTCAACCGCAAGAATGAGCATAAGGCAAGAAGCATACTGTAACAATTGTTATTCAATTTGCAATTATATTGTAGATAAAGCTTACACAACACAATAAAGGTCTCCATTCTTTTGCGGCGCCGCAACAACCCAAAAATGCAACGAAAATGACGATCAAACCTCCACCAAGAAGAAGGTATCCAATTTGCCGGACTGCTGTCGGCTTGGTTGCCTCAATATTTTATATTCTGGGCATTATTTTTGAACTAGATGAACTCACGAGATCTCTTAAACCAGCATCCTGATCATATCCTTGCACTTTAGCCGTTGCCATTGCAAGATTATCAATCGCATATTTGTCAAGAACAAGCCACACTCCGATTCCTACGCATATTATACCGCAAATCTGAAAACGAATCGAGTCACAACACATGTCATTATTGATGCTGAAAGTCAGCTTCTTCTCTCTTATCTTGATGAATGTTCGTGACAAGATGGATAAGTGGGAAAATAATTGGAGTCAAAAGCGCTACTAAAAATAAATTGCGGGGCGTTTGAAGAAGATAGATGGGATCTCATATGGCGTAGTTATTTATTAAACTCTTACTTTGCCATCAAAACTATTCGAATGATTCAATTTTGATGAAAATTTTAATACTTATTGTGAAGCTCGACAAATTCTTTTAGTGTAAGAAATAGTTTTGTTGCCTCCTCTTTCTTCTTGGCGTTATATGAAAATTTCTGTGGCTAATTATGCTCATTGCGTGACCAAAACTATAATTCTCCCAAATATGCACGAAATGGTCCCATCCCGACTCTTTCAATAGCAACGTTTGCCTGTGAAACCCTATAAATCATTTGCGGTAGTTTAAAGCGTGCTCCCAAATGGCTAGCGACATTCTTTACACATCCGGCATTTCGGCAGTTAAACAGCGGCTCGCATCAATCAGTTTCGCGCATCAAAATAAATTGGATTATGTATTTATTCGTGTCGGAGGGCGGCCACTCACCAGAAACACTAGATTGAATATGAACAACGAGAACTTTAACGCTCGTGCAGTGCAGCTCAGCGGCATGACAGCAAACTGAAAACAAATGAAGTGATTGGCAAAGAACAGCGATACCAATAAAAAGACCGAACATTGGTGACAGGGAGGGCAGGGCAGGTGTTCGTGTTTGAAACCAAACCCATGCACAATAATACTTAAAAACGACATTGAGTTCAGCATTTGGCTGGAACGAAGAATGCGGATGGCAATGCAGACGTGAAATTGAATATGAAAAATGACGAGGACGTTTCAAACAAATTATGAAGCTAAAATGGGGTCACGTATATTGTATTTCAAATAAGTAAATGTTGAAAATTAATCAAAATAAATGAAACCAAAAGTTCGACGATTTTGTTGATTTTTTCAGAACAAGTGGCATCAGCTTTCAAACTAGAAAATTTTAAAATTTGTCTTAAAATAAAAAAAGTTTCAATTATGACGATTCAACAAATTGTATAGAGATTGTGGAAAACCTAGCTAGAAATATGCTCAAATTACCAAAACGTGAAAATAATACTCTTAAATGGTTTTTGGCGTTCAAAAATTGAATCTTACTGAATGTCAGGGCGAATATGGATATTCGAATATTATTTGTTCTTGTGAGGCAAAATGATGTGATGGCAATATTTCGAACTTCTGAGGAAAATCAATATTTCTTAAATTATGCATGTGCTCTAAAGCATTTATTTAATGCAAATTCTCAGACAGAACTTGGGAGCTATCAAATTTCAAACTACAAATCATCCGAACGTTTAAAGCACAAGAATCGAACATTTTCGTAGCATGTTTCTTGAAAAAAATTGTGCGACATTGTCTTCAAATCAAATTGAGAGTCGCTGGTGGCAGCAAAAAAGAAAAGTTTCGACAGAGATTTCGACGCCGTTAGCATGTGTCGACAATTTGGGAGATGAGCAGTAAAACGCGACATTGAGCATCTCCTAAACTATGCGATTCGGAAAGTGCTGACGACAACAACGACACAAAAAGACGATGTAGTGGTCCGCCGGATCACTACAATTAGAGAACGCGCGCTGCATTGAGACGCCGCTGCGTCGGAGTCAAAGAGTAACAACTGTTGTTAACTCGTTTTACTGGTGCCCACATATATCAAAATGTATCGTTTACTTGAAATTTCATTGAAGTTACAATACACGGCCAATACATATTTCAAATTGTTTGAAAAATAATTTCAGCCGGATATCATTTGTTTTATTTTCACACCAATAGAATCATTTTTCAACAGCACTCTACCATTGAGGTTATCAATCAATCAAACCCACGGGATTTCGGACATTGCCGATCGTTGCTCATCCAAACATTCGGTTTTCGGTGTATCTCTCGACACCAATAACTTTCAACGTGAAATTATATCATATAAGTTTTTAAAAGAAAATATAACTAATAATTCAACAAAAAAGTGCAAAAATGATAATGCGATCAAATAAAACCAATTTTTTGTTTTTATCAAAATATATTTCTATTTCGCCTAATGAAAATCTTTAAAAGCATGTTTGAAGGTGTAGCTAAGCTTCTCTCAAAATTTGAATAATTTGTTTGAACATTATGTTATTTTTATTTGGACATATTTATATTGGCAAGAGAAAATTTCCAATATCTCGAAATTTTGTTTATTTCCGTTTTTCTCTTTCAATAACAACGATTTTGGAAAACTAATTTGTTCTTTCGGAACGCATATTTTTAAATTGACCAAAAAATAGAAACTGTTTTAAACTGACAAAAATTAAATGAAAATAATTTCCCAAAAGTTTTCAGACAAAGGGTTTAACCGTTTTTTTTTGTCTTTAGCACAATTACAGTGAGGTTAACTTTATTATCACCAGGTTAGAGGAACTTTTATTAATTTGCACCACAGTCTTGCAGCAAGTAGACATAAAACTAATTTTTTACAACCAATTCATTTAGTGATATTTCTGAAATTTGTAACACCATTTTTTATTCAAGTATTCACAGGATATTTGTCGATTCACAATACTTATTCAATCATTTCTTGCCATGGACTACATATTTTGGACACAGGATTAGTTGCAATACAGTATGCATACATCATTTTCATTGTTGCTCTACTTATTCGCCTCAGCAACTATTTGCAAAATGTAAATGAACAAATTGATGATGTCGAGGTACAAGGCAACGCAGGCACTGATGTATTCTTCCGGCGAGAATCTTCGCATAACCATGTCTAAGTCAATGACGAGCATAATGACGAAGACCCCAGCTCCGCAAATATTGATGATCAAGTGGAATGCTGGAGACATGGTGACGAGCTGAAAATCAACATCAAGATCGAAAAGGTGGATTAGAGTTACTTGGAAAAGAGAGGCAATTAGAAGAACGCTCAACAAGGATCCTCCAACGGCATATCCAGATGAGAAATCACGTTTACTTTGAAGAGTAAATATGAAGAGGCCGGTGACGACAAGACCAGTAATGATTGCGGCTTCCAAAATCACCTTAGCATCGAAGAAGACAACTAAAAATTATATTTTTCAAGATTAAAAAAAAAGTTGGCAAAAAATCTTATTTTTTATATTCTATATATTCAAGGAACTAACGAAAATGACACGTTCATCTTTTCAAGCTTTTGAGTTACTTCGTCTGATCAAATCATCTAAGATAAACATAATTAATAGTTAAATTTCAGAATTTTTCTATAACATTATGAGAAACATTTTTAACCACATATCCTATTTCAGTATCGGAAACAATTTTCACCAGCAGGATATCTGTTATCAACTATTATTTAGTTTCGCTTAATAAAAAATTAAAATTAAAAAACATTATATGAATTGAAATTTACTAATTTTCTTTAACATGCGTTTTTTTTCACAATGTTTTCTCTAGATTATTGGATTATTCCGAAAATTGATATGCCTTCAAAGTTTGAAATCCTCTGTGGACACGTGTTTCTACTTGCTCGTAATACTTCGGAGCATTCAGACATACATAAAACACATTTTAATGTTCACCTATTAAAATCTATGAACCACTTACTACAACATCCAAGTGTAATTGCCTGAACGGTCGTAAACGCTGCCAACAGCACGTAGTTGATCGGAACATCACGAGATTTAATATGGAGGGCGATGATCAAGGCAATCGAGCCAAACAAATTCGGGAACACTATCCATGAGCTGCAATAAATTCAAATATTGTTGACAAAGATTGCATAATTCAAGTGGAAAAAAGGTCGCTGGAAAAATTCCCATTTTGGCACAACCGCACATTCGCACATTCAAAAAAAAATTACTCTCATAAATCCGTCGCTGGCTCTTGGTAACGCACAATTCCCACTATTAAATCTCGACGCCTTTTTTTTCACCGCCTGCCTTCAATTTATGCAGTTGGGACGACAAAAAGAAGATGGTGGTCTTAATTTAAGTCACATGTGCCTTCGTGTATGTGTTGCCGCAAAAAAAAACGTACATACTTCCAATTTGTGGAAAAGGTGTTTCTTTGAGATGCACACAAAACGTTTCTTGTCCATTTAAATTTTTCCAATTCCGTTTACTTTGTTAGTCTTCCTCGTTTACCCAAAATCGTTTTGCCTTCAAATCTTCTCTACCCTTCATTTTCTAGTTATTAATGTTGCATCCAAGAATCCCAAACAGGCCCCCATTAAAATTTTAAGTATGTTTCTTCAAAAATTGATGATTTTCAAGATGGCCAAGTTTTCAATTAGGTTTACTTTTTCTCGAAGAAACTCGACAGAGGAACTTTCTTGAAAACAAAAGTTTTTGTGCTTGCTACTGAAAAAAAAACTTTCATTTGGCGAACTTCGTTAGTAAAGTTCGCCGTGTTTCTTTTACGTCGAACTTTTCAGCTTAAAAGTTTGGTTTTGATGGGTAAACACGGTCGTTAATTCTAAAGCTGGGCCATCAAGTGGGTCGACTTCCGGTGTGCTACGCTATACTGAAAAAGGCCATGGCAGTTCGCCTCAAGATTTGTTAAGTGTTTTCTCGTTCAGAAAATAAACAATACAAAAAAAAGAGATTTTTTGTTAATAGAGAGAGAGAGAGAGGGGGGGGGCATTCGCTTGAAAAGATGTTTATAAGCATTGCTTTCGAAGTGGAAATATGCTTTGTTGGAAGTTTTAAACAAACAATCTCAATTTTTTATTATTTTGTAGAATTTTGCGGTTTTTATTTGAATTATATCCAAATAAATTTTTTTAACGAAAAAATTCTTTTCCAAAACATCATAAGTGTGATTGTTCTATGAATTTTCCACCCCAATTTTACTCAAAAATTCTAAATTGTTCCGAAATGTACTTTGATGAGCCTTTAATATCAAATTTCCAAAATGAATTGCTGGCGATTAAAGTAAATATCGGCCACGTACATCGGAAACGGCTGAAATCGCGGTGATGAGACATGAAGCAGCATTTTATTAAGCTTTTTCGTATTGCCTCATTTCTGTTGCTGCGTGGAGAAAATCTTGAGGATTAACCACTTATTTATTGCTTTTACTTTCATGGGCAGTGTTTTTTTTTTCGGTTTCTCCAAAAAGAGAAAAAGAAAACGAAAAGCGCTGGAAGAGTTGAAAGGCAATGTAGAAAAGAGTCGAAACTCACTGAAGGTGAGGAGGTCATTTTGAATTCAGCCATTGGAATATTTATCATTCTAGCGTGACCAGCAAGCAACATTCTCAAGAAATATTATATTGATAAAAACTATTCCAAACTTGGTAATATTACGTTTAACTTTTCTTTTTCGATTTCAAATCTAAAATTTTGAATCCATTTCCCTAATGCGTTTTTGTTGTTGCATGTTTAATTGTCCATATATTTCTCCTTATTTCGTTTCAACATTCATTTCATTCGCGGTCATTTAACAACAATTGCACACAGAATCATGGTTGTAGATAAGATTCAAAGATGCGGTCGGCAAAAGTTGGAGTGGCGAGGCAGCTAGAAACAAAAAAGCCGCCGACTGGACGGAAAATATCAACATCTTCTCGCGGCACCATTCACTCTCAGCAGAGTCAACCCGAAGATACGCAAATGAAATACACAAGGTTTGCCATTTTTTTCCCACTTGATAACCATTTTCGGCCTTCTCTAGGAAAGAGCTTAAAGAATATCGCCAACTGTTCAACATGTTTGATACGGATGGATCAGGGGCGATAGGAAATGAAGAACTGAAGCAAGCGATGATTAGTATTGGGTTACACGCGAACAAAGCGGAAATCGATAACGTTATCAAGGAGGTAATTTTTGTAAAAATATATATATAAATAAGCAGCCTTAGTTCAAACTAAAGTCAAAATTATTGACAATGACAATTTCTAATAGTGATTCCACAATTCTAACCATCGATCATTAAATTTAGTATTTATTTCACTATTTTTAATAATGAGCTTAATGATATTTCGTTTACGACTTCATACTATCTTATTTCAATAAAGGTGTTGTTTTTAAATCAATATCCATTAATCACGTCTCAATATTCATCAATATATTCTTTCTTGAATTTCCGGAAATTTCTTGACATCAAAAATTAATTGCACTGCTTTGAATTCAGAGTTGACTCATTCGGGCACGTTCTGTCTCAAGTTTCAGTTTTTTTTACATAGTTCATCAAACATTTAGAATTATTCATAGTCGCTAAAAATACTACGAATTCGATATGTACTACTTTCAAAAAAATTTTTTTGGCGATTTTTCTAGAAAAAAAACTATAAAATTTATTTCTTTTTATTACACTTTACATTTCACCAATGTCGAACGACAGGTTTACACTATTTTCCGTTACACCTTTCGGATATCAAAAACTTGCCGCGAATCAAACACCTGACATGAGGAAAAGTTACTTTAAAATCTTTCCAAAGATTTAATTAGTACATTTTCAATTTTTAGGTTGATGCTGATGGAAATGGCGAAATCGATTTTGAAGAGTTTTGCGCGTGTATGAAAAAATCGCAAAATATTGTGAAATCCACTAATGAGGAGCTTATAAGGGAATGCTTTGAAATTTTTGACCAAGATCGGAATGGAATAATCACAGAGAACGAATTCAAGGTACTATTTAAAATCTCTAAATATCTATATTTTTTTCTAGTATATTGCTAAAGAGTTTGGGGATTTTGATGACGAACTCGCCGAGAAGGTGTTTCGGGAGCTTGATGTATCTGCAAACGGGCACTTGTCCGCAGATCAGGTAAAGAAAATTTAAACTACGTCGCCGTTCAAATCGTTCTTTCCAGTTTGCTACCATTGTGGAAGACTACTTATTAAGTGATCCCATTCGAATAGACATTGAAGATGATGATTATGCACCGACCAATGAGGATAAAAGACCCAATGGGAGAATCAGCCCTTACAATTTATCAAGTGTTCCCGAATAATTTTTTGTCGCTTACTTGATTTGTATATATTTTTAATAATAATAAAAAAACCTACTGTCGAGCCACCAAGTTTTTCGAGTCGGGCAAATTGTAGATCGCTGTGCAGATCCCAATTGTCATGATGAGCTGGAACGAGACAATTCCGAGAACTTTGCGCAAGAATGCTGAACAACATTGTTGGAAATTTTTTTAGATGCTTGTAGTTAATTTCGAACCCATTCTAATCGATTTGTTGGCAGAAGCAACGCATCCTGGAACCTTTCCTTCCTCATCGATCAGTCCGGTTTCAGCATGATTCGCGTTTGCCAAATCGCGTGGCCAAAAGTGTCCATTGCTGAAATATTAGCGATCAAATTAATCTTTTGGATAATATATTTCGCAATGTGTTCATTGAACAGATCAATCGATAGCGTTCGCCGTGTCACTGTTTGTCGAACTTGCAATTTGAACTACCGAAACAGTCAACATTTTTTCACAAGCGATAACATTGAAAACGTGTTCAAAATAAATCAAACCCAAAAAATTTAGTCATTAAAACTTGACACAAAAAGATCTTTTTTGGAGTCCACATTCAAGTCATCATTTATCAAAATGGTTATCAATAAATTTGTTGCAAAATTGATTCGGTGGAATTTCTACCTGTTAATTAGCGGAAAATATAGTAAATCCTAAGATGCATCATCTAATTATTTTTTCTTTATTGGAAGAACTAAGCCAATCAAAAATTTGAAAAGATTAATTCACACTCACTGGATTAAACCCCTTCTGAATTTTTATTTCAACATTTTCCTCGAAAACAAAAGTCAATGTTGAAAATGTGAGATTGAGATTTAATTGTTGCAATTACCTTTCTGTTTTTGTGTCATCTCCATCACTGTCAACGTCATCAAGCAAATTGACCTGAAAGTAAACAAAAATAAAATCGATAAAGGCATTTTATTATGCTTACTCGTTCAGTCTGGCGAGCGTATTGAACCGACGCCATTATGTTTGAATCTTTTCTGAAATCAAGAGGACTTTAACCAAAAGTTGTGTAAAAAAATCTACAACAGCTATTGATTCGGAAAAGTGGGAGAGAAAATATCTTGCGAAACATTGACCAAAAAGGGTTTCGCTTAAACAAACTGGTGGTATAAGTGGAGAGAGACGCAGGAAATGTAGTGTGCAATAGAGCGCACATATTTTCGCATTGAATTTTGCCGATAAACATTCGCGAATTATAATATAATAAAAATATGTTCACAAAATACAAGAAAAACCAAGAGATCAAGTATTCGCTGACAAAATTCGATGAATTAAAGCTTGTTCTGACGATTTTCGGAATAGTGAAAACATATTATCGCAGATTTAATCGATCCATATTCTACGTATTATTAGAAAATTCTAGACTCATCAACCTTAAAAGGATTGACAGCACAAATCTATTTGAAAACGGTGACACTCAATTGTTTCGAATTACTGGAATCACTGTGAAAGAAAAATTCAAAGATTATTGACTATCAAACATTTATTTTAAAGTTTTAATAAAAACTATCTACAAAATATTACAAAATATTACAAAATTATTAAAATAAACGGTATTGGAATAACAAAACAGACCAAGGGCTTGAACGATAAGATTTTCGCTAAAATATTGAAGATTTGAAAATATTGTAAAAAAAAGTTATTGTACATTTTCTCAAAAAAAATTGATAATTTCGTTTTCAAAAAATATCTAGCTTGGAACTATTTGCAACCGCTGGACGTTGGAAGGGCAATATCGACTTTGACCCCAGAATCTCGGTCATTCACAACTTCCATCGACGCTTCCACCTTGCATTCCATTTTGCAGCCTTTGTCGTTGATGAGCTCAATCTTAAAATTGAAAAATCCTTCAGATACTCACAAAAAACTGTTATGCATTAGATACAGCGTAGTGTTGGTTGCTTTACTCGCTACAAATCTGTTGTGTACGCACAAAACAGAAGCAAGTTTTTACTTGAAAGTGCAGACTGAAGCATTCGTAGGAATTGCTCGAATATCTGCAGGAATAGAAGCAGCATACGTGACGTGTCGAATTTTGGTATTCAACTGAATGAATCTCTCTTATAGTTACTGCTTGTTTAAGAAGTAGGAGTTTCGAGTTGTTCACACCATATTGTGCCACTAATTTGGCGTACGGGATAGTACGAAGACTTGCGAAATACAAAACAATCGATGCCACGTGTATATTTTAGTGCCTTGTTCTAACAGTTCGTTAAATTGTCAATTAAAAAATATATTACAGTAACATCATGAATATATTTTACTATCGGACTTGTTTTGTCGAATTAGCGTAAATAAATAATAAATTTCATAAATTCTTAAAAACGCATGATAAAAAGGCTTACCCATCATCAGGAAATAGGTATGAGTGAAAGATCTAAAAAAAAAGGAATCCCGAAAAAAATCAATTTGGGCGTTGTAGACACAAGATTGTGATACAGTAAAATAGTAATCGTGAAAATAAATCTTCTACCGGCAAACTACATTTTCGGACATTACCAGCAAATGGTTTACCAGCAAAACGTATAATCAAAAAAGAATAACCCTAAGAGGGCCGTTGGAATTCGTATACCGATTAGCCTGACTCGGCCCAAAAAGGACCGAGTCAGTTGATCTCCTTCGCCACGTAGAGGCTCGGTACTTGAAGGAGAGGCTCACCAGCATCAGGCCGAAACCTGATGTGGGTCATCGCCGATCCCACCATGGGGATCACACAAGGACATCCCACAACTATCATCCGAGGATAATAGAAGTAGAAGTGGTTGTGCAAGCCACGTCTGGCTGGGCCCCGGGTTTACTGGTGATATGGTAATGTGGTTTTTGTGTTCATAGCATAGCAGCTTACTACTAAGTAGTAGCAAGCCACTACAAAGTAGCAAGCTACCATGCTAAGAAGCACGGTCCATGTGCACCCGAAAGGCTGGACATATTGACATAGCTGGCCAATCCACGTCAATATAGGTCAGGTCCAGATGACATCCTAACTAGTATGGAGGACACCCGGTGAAGCAAATTTCTAAAGCATAACCATCCATAACGCCCACTAGTACTCGAAAGTACTTGAAACGGGCGTTTGGGTAGGGTTCGATTCCCGGCTACGGAATCAGGGCTGAAGGGCTTGCCAGGCCAATCACCCGAATTTAGGATACGACGGATAAGCCGTCATCCAGCCAACGCCTCAGCACTACGATTAAAAGGGACGGGAAGCCTCGGCGCATGGGGAGTAACCGACTACGGCTATGGGTGGTCGACTACGACCTAGGTAGTGCCGACTACGGCGGGTTTAGAAGTTAGGGATACTACAGGGTGTCATTT
This sequence comes from Caenorhabditis bovis, assembly GCA_902829315.1. NCBI lineage: Eukaryota > Metazoa > Nematoda > Chromadorea > Rhabditida > Rhabditidae > Caenorhabditis > Caenorhabditis bovis. The sequence continues at coordinate 2,884,615 of CADEPM010000002.1, forward strand.
AAGTTCCCGCACAAAAGTTTGACGCCATGAAGAGATTGACTGTCGCACTTTTTGTGCACCAATACAATTTATTTTTGTTAAATAAGGTGTATTTTACTTATTTCCCAAGTTTCACCTCATTCGGATGTGTTTCCGAGAAATGGCGAAGGCTAACATCCATCGCGCTTCCATTATCGAACTTCATAAGCAAAATGTGAGCCCGAGAGACATCATTCAACGGGTCGGTGTGCTTCGTAGAACGGTTTGCGACACCATCAAACGATTCAAGTAGCTAAATACGACCAGTGTCCGTCCCAGACAAGGAAGACTCGTCTCAGTAACCACTCCTCAGAAGATCAACGCCGTTAAATCGAGGATCAGGCGAAACCCACACAGGAGCATGAGAAAGATGGCGTCAGACATGGGAATGAGCATCTTTGCTATGGAACAAATCGTCAAAACAAAGCTTGTACTGACCCCATATCGTGTCCAAAAAGCGGCAATTCTATCGGCCGTCAACAAGCAGAGACGCTTCGAAAAAGCAAAACGACTTCTTGCTCGCACGCGGTCTGGAGAACACCTCGTCACTGTCTTCTCCGACGAGAAGCTGTTCAGTGTGGAGGCGGCATTCAACTCACAAAACCATTGAGTACTTGGCCAAACATCCCAGCAAGCTTCTGAGAAAGGAAGAACATATCATCCAGCCTCACATCCTGCCAGTGTGATGGCTTTCGGTGCCATCTGCTCAACCGGGAAGTGCTACCTGGTTTTCGTGGATCAGATGGTGAAAATGAACAAAGAAGTCTACGTTCGGGACATTTTGGAGAAGCATGTGATGCCCTGGACCCAAACGCATTTCGGTGGGCAGAAATGGGTCTTTCAACAGGACGGAGCACCCGCCCCTACTGCCAAAACTACTCAGGAGTGGTGCCAGACCCATTTTCCCGACTTTATCAAGTCATCCGAATGGCCTGATTGCTCCCCAGACCTGAACCCGCTTGACTTTTCCGTGATGGGGTCTTGCAGGAGAAGGTCAACGCAAAACCCAACTCAAGTGTAGAGGCTCTGAAGAAGACATTACTGGCGGAATGGGACAATCTTTCCATCGACTACCTGCGTACCACAGTCATATCCTACCCGAAGCGTCTCCGTGAAGTCATAGCTGCGAAAAGAGGCCGAATCAAAAAGAGTTAATAGATAAATATTTGTTATACTATAGATAAAAAATATTTCGAGTCTCGTTTGATTTGGACTTTTAGTTTCAGAAATGTACGTCTACAAAGTTGTGCGGGAACTTAAATGACACCCTGTAGAGGTACTTAGAGACTTAAACTTATGATGGGATGTGTACCAATGAGTCGGTTCACCGGCGAGATCCTTCCATCGGCGTCGGCAGCGTCGATACCTAAACATACCTAAAAATACAATATTAAAAAAGATGGGGAAGCCAGTCGTTAGTGGAACGACTGGCATAGCCGTAAGTGGTACGACTTTCCCCAAAAATAAGAAAAAGAAAAATAGGATGGTCCCAAACGGTAGGACCGGAAAGAGAGAAGAATCCCAAGTTGTGTTATATAGAGAAGCCGCAAACGGTACGGCAGGAGGAGGGGGGAATCAGTCGACTGATAGAGAGAAAGGGGACAGTCGCAAGTGGTACGACTGGTGGGAGGAAGAAGGAAGGGGAAGCCGGCATTCCCCGAAAAAAGAAAGGGTGGTCCCAAACGGTAGGACCGGGAAGACGTACAGACGTAAGTGGTACGAATGTACAGAGAGAGAGGGAATCCCAAGTGGTGGGATGTAGAGGGGGAGAGTCGTAAGTGGTACGACTGGTAATAGGGAAATAGAAATAAAAAAGAATAATAAAAAAGTAAAAAAAAAAGGTTCGGGACAAAAAATACCAGATACCCGACGCTTTTGCCCTTCCTCCTCGTCGCTTCTTCTTCGACGTCGCTTTCGATTCGATCCATTTGATGCCTGCAATGATTCGAATCATTCTGATAGACTGCGACTCCAGCCTTACCTTTCGAATCCACTTCCTCGCTCTACTCGATGCCCCGGGCAGCATCGACCTTTCGCCTTTCCTCTTTCTTGCTCATCTTCACGTGACATGTCTACTCATGAATGTGGGTTTAACGTCGGCCTGGACGCGACACTGCAGTAGGGTTAGTACTGGCTGACGGAGCCGCACCAGTCGAGAATCCCCGACACTTTCAACACATCACATCCGAGAAGCTCGAATGAGAAACGACTGTAGCCCATCGGATCTGCAATACGAGGAATTGAGAAAAGGGATTGCAATGAATTTGACCTACCTAGTGGATCCTTGGCTACGCCGAAACCGCAGGAGATGCGGGTGACGGCCAGCCCACAGAATATGCGGGCCACGACGAGGAGCCCGCAGGTTATGCGGGGCACGACGGGCCCGCATGATATGCGGGGCAGGTCGAGGAGCCCGCAGGTTATGCGGGGCACGACGAGCCCGCAAAGTTTGTGGGCTGCTCGCAGCTCGGAGAGCTGCGAGACTAACCAATTTGCAATTGCGCCGGCTATTTATAGTGCCACTGGAGTCGGTGCGATGGTCGCAATAGAGCGCATTTGTCGAAACGTACTGCAAATCGACGCCAAATATCCATAAAATCTCTTATTTTTGAATACTCTGTGGCTTTGCGGAGGGGCGGAGTTTAGATTATTTCTTTGATAAGGCGTTTCCTTGGTGCAAATATGCTCTATCGTAACCATCTGCAAATGCGCCTCGATTTGAATAACATATTCTAAGCTCTCCCCTACTGCTTCAGATGCTCTTAAATTAGACGTTGCTCGCAAGGCCTTGATCATACGTGTTTTCTTAACAACGATATATCCTTAAACTTCAGAAGCTGTAAAATTCGTTTTCAGCACATTTTCAGCTTTATGTCAGTAGGTTTCATTCAAATTATATGATTATACATACTTTAGAAAATGTGAAATTTGCGTTGCATAACGTTTTTTTACGATCAATGATCGCACATTTTAGAAATCCGATAATTCAAAAAAGACCTCAGTCAGAATTTTATGCTTGACAACGTAAGATAAAAGATTTTGCTTTTTTTGGTCCTTAGCTCGAGTAGAGCATGGTATGATTACATCATCGGCGTTCTTGTGGTAAGGTGTCCCAAACTTTCAACATGGAGCCTCTCAATGAAGATCTTGCACACATTGTTGTAATGACGTGAGACCAACCAATCGTCGCTCAAACGCAGCGTGAATATTTCAGATTTTTTTGGTTAGTGGTTAGAGTTTTGGTGAAGGTTTTGGGCAATTCTGTGCTCTGCAAGTGAGCACTGGTAGAATGATGGTATCGAAGAACTATCCTTGGGTTTTGTTACAAACAATTATATAAGTGTATTTCTTGATTCCGTTGAATCAAGAACAACATCCAAGCTCCTCTTTTATCCATAGTTTTAACATAATTCTTTTACGCTTCATTGACACATATTTATTCTCAAATTATAATAAAAAGAAATAGAATGCATACAGTACACATAATTTAAAAAGCTAATGGCGAAAAATAAAACTTAATTCAGAAAAAAAAAGATCAGTCAATGCATGAAATATGTATCAAAAAGCAGTGCTCCAAATTGAGTTGTACACCTGTTGACTAAGTTTTAAGTAAACTTTTTAAAGTTAAAATTTAAAATTCACGAGAAGCGCAAGATTTGCATAGTTAATTGCCCGACATTATACACGTATGAATACATTTCTTAAAGTGTGGACTGTCTCATAATAATGTGGTATTGTTATCGTCGGATGAATGGGTTGATCCTCCAAGTTTGATAAGTGTATCCGCTTCACGATTCTCGCCGCTCGAGCTTTGCTCACCGGAAGCCAGTTGGATGTCCACAGTGTCTGGCTCAATTGGGACCTTTTTCGAAAGCTTCATGGAATGATGAGAAATCGAATCTCTTTGAAACTGAAATTGAATTATCATGAAAATTTAATTTCAAAAAAATGAAGATTGTAAATTTTTGCTAACCCTTGAATTGGTTGTAGTGTTCTCAACGCTTTCCTTATTATCCCGATGGATAACCGATTGGGTCCGGCGAACAAATGAACGGAGGCGGTCGCGATTCGCATAGTCGCTTTTAAAGCATGGAAACTTTTGAAGGAATGTTGTTCGGTAATCGGTCGAGCATGCGCAGAATACATAAAACTGCGAAGCATGGTTTGTGATTTCCAAAAGGTTTGCAACAGCGCGGAATATTTGATAATCCAATCGTTTTTTGAGAGTCTGAAATAGGTGGGGGCAAAATTGCATAAATTGACGGAAGCGTTTTGAAAGTACCTCGTCAATGAGCAACAAATTAATTGCAGCAGGAATGTTGCAGACAAGAGACATGAGAACGGTTCCTCCCAACATGTACATCAGAGTTTCGTCCTATAAATTATTCATTGCCCAATTTGATTATGTCTGTCAGAATGACTACTTTTTGTGTCCCTTGCTCTTTTCTTTTTGTCAATTGTTGGAACATTTTCTGTCGTTTGCGGAAAGCCACCATAATTTGAATGTTCAATACGGTCAGAATGATAATTGGAAGGAATCTGAGGAACGCCTCCCGGGTCCATTTATATATCTATAAAAAATTTGGAATATGTTCGGGCAATTTGAACGAAATACAGTACCTGCCATTGGAATGTGGTGTAAACTGGATGGTCGTCCATTGAGTAAATTGTCGCGTTGACATTTGGATCCCATCGTTGATTTCCTTTATATCTGGTTATTGCGTATGGCACATAGAAGAGAGCCGGAATCAGAAAAGCAAGCATAATTGCTCTTGTGGCTCGTTGAGGCGAATTCCACGTGCGAAAATGCATCGGGAACACAATTGATATGTATCTTTCCAATGAGAGCGCGACGACAACGTAAACTCCAGCTCCTAGGGCCCAGTTAATAACAGTAAGCATTAAGTGGCATTGATAAATTTGATAGAGACGGTATTGGTTGATAGATGAACCGTTTTTAGCAAGCATTTCCGTTGAGACGAATATGAGAACAAAAAGCATGCACAAAAGGTCGGCGACAGCTAGAGCCCGCAGATACATGTATGATACGGCTCGAAGACGTCGAGAGGCGAGAACCATCAGATTTGTGATATTACCAACAATTCCTGAAATGAAGTGGCTATGAAAAATAATGATATGGCAGTCATTACTATTCCTTTAAATATTTGATAACGTCTATTTTCGAATAGCTACCCTTTAATTTTTGGCGAAATTATGCGAAATTTTTCAAAAAAGCAGATTCAGCAACATTCTTAAATTGGAATCAAGTTCGTCTAGTGACAGATATGTCAATTCGATAAGGATCGCGATTCACTGTTGATCCCAATACTAATCCACAATATTTTGTAAAGTTTTGAAATTTGTTACAATGGGGTGGTTGTTACAATTTCTGAACTAGCGAGGGAACGCTCTAAACATATAGTACTGTTTAAATTAAAATCCACAAACATACTTAATACTATACATTTTCAATTTTTTAGAAATTTCCAGCATAAAATTTGATGTCATTGGCGGCTCAAGTAGTTCATTCACTTTTTTTTTTCAAAAACGAACACGTTTTATTTTGCACAAATAGCAGCCAATTTGCATATTTGTGTACAGTATCCCAATCTTTTTCTTTCATTGTTGCCCTCAAATAGGATAGAACAACATAGAAACAAGACATGTGCGGTTTATCAAATCTCTGGGTTCATGAAAATGAGCATTTGATGTTTACCAATTTCCAGAGAAAATAAGCAACTATCAGGTGCAAAAATAAAACAATCTTTTATTTTCTCTGACACCTGGGCTTACCAATTGCACATATACATGGTAGTACGTAACAATATGCGATGTTACCCACGGTTGCAGCAGCATTTGTGGAAGACGCGTTCATCTTCCTGAAAATCTTCTGAGAGTTATAAATAAATGAGAGAAGAAAAAAAAACAATTCAATATTAAACGATGAGTGGTCTCTTAATTTGCTTGCATTTAATTCTAACACATTGACTATAAGACATCAAAAAGCTGGACATGCTCTAGTAATGTTTGTTTAATAAAAGGAACTTTATATCCCATTTTCACTTTAAGTGAGCTGAATTTTTCATCGCGCGACTCAATGAGATTCTCCGACTAGGTGAAACATATGTGCGCTTGATATATTAAAACGCATTTTTTAAATTTGTACTTTTACAATTAGAAAATTAACGCACGCCGACTTATATTAATTTGTTTTTTGAATCACAGCTTTGGATTATATTTTTTAGATTGATTTTGAGTAATGCTTGCTTTTTCACAAAACAAAATGGAAAAAAAAGAACGGTAGATGGATGGCGGTGGAAGTGAATAATGGAGACCGTAGTCCTTTTTGAAAAAAGGGCGGGGTTTCGAGTTTGGCGTTAACCAAATATGCGGCGCCATTTTTTTTTTCGTTTCGCCACAACGTTTTCACCAGGAAATATAGCGTTTCGCGAAATGGCATTTAAAGTAACTGACAAAAGAAAATGGCAGTGAGGATCCTGCGGAAGGAAACTCGCGTTTTGGCAGCAGCTCGTTAGCATGTCTCTAGTTCTCTTCATCGGTTTTCTCCGATGGCATACGGTATGTGGTGGTGTGCTGACACCACTGATTGCGACATTTCATTGAATCTTAATTCGCGTTTTTTTTTTCTTCTGCTTCTTTTTCTTCAGCATGCAACATGCATACGCACAAAAATTTGCTCTGGCGATTTCGGTTTTCGAGCATTGTTTAAAACAGAACTCGTGGCAACTAGTTTGATTAAACTTTTTGACTGCCTCAGAAAATTTTTACAATCCGATTCGTCTTGTTTCTATTTTTGTGCATTGATCATATAAAATACAACAGAAATTTAGAAATGATTAGGATTAGCGAAGTATACCCACAAACTAAATCCAAGTGAGCTCAAAAATCTAGAAAAAAATGCTGGTTTGTAAAGCTTGGAACGAATTTCTCCACCCAGTCTAGCAAATTTAAGAAAAACAAAACTTTCGATGGAAAACTGAATTATAAGTGTGCAAGATGATATTAACAAGAAGGTCACTGAAAACCTTGAAGTAAATGAAATTATGGTAAACATTGAAGCTCTACTAATAATGAATAGTTGATTTTAGTTGTAGGGATGAACATTGAAAATCTTATTATACTCAGCTTTATAGAATAATTCGTAGAAATAAAGTTCACAATCAGAACATTTAAAAGGTAACACTGGATCTAAGAAAAAAAAAACGTAAGAGCAGCACACCAAAAATTTTCTGACATATGTGGTGGCTCTTCAGAATTACATTTTCTTTATCACCAATTGAATTTTGAGTCATTGGAGGACATATAAAAATTATTGCATATTCTTACTGTTAAAAAATATTTTCTTGGCCTGAACCCAAACAAAATTTTATAACTAATGAGGGTGTATAGACTGCAAAAATAAAATTTTGGAATTTAATTTATTGTATAATTATTTCAAAATGATAGTCTATTCAAAAAAAAACAATTCCAACCCTCCATCTGACGGCGTCTGTCCAATTTTTGGAATAGGTAATTTGACACGAACTATACAGAAATTGCCGCCGCGCTAACAATTATATAGAAGCGGGAAAATGAGAAGACGAATAAGAAAAAAGGGAGGAAGAAGAAAAGGAAAAGCAACATGGAAAAGACAAGATAAACAACGCATTTTATTTGTCAAAAAATTATAGAATTTTTAATTATGAGTATCATAACACGTATAAGGTTATCTAAATAATAACGTCATTTCCGTGGTGGATTGTTCAATTAAACATTGCCAAAAAAAATTTTTGGAATGATACATTCATTTTAAAATGGTCAGATTAAAGATTTGCCTTGCTAATTGGAAAGTGCAGGCACAAAAAAGAGTATCGATGGACTCATCGGGTATGGAATTTCATATAAAAGAAGATTCCCGGAAAAATCTTTGATACTGAACTTCAAGCTTCTTCCTTATTTCCGAGATATTTGAGAAATCGAGCAATTTAACACTACTTACCATGTGGCTAACGGCAAACTCATTAAGTCGATGAATTTCAAGAATATTCTGATTAATAAGAATGACGAGATGCGCTATTGGCAACGATGTTGAGTATTGACGAAGTGTGTGTGTATATATGATTCTGTCAGAACTGAAGAAAGGATAATAAGAGTTGAAAGAGGAGTCAACCGTGACTTTCTGCCTCACTTTTTTTGATGTCTACTAACTTATTTTACGCTTCCTTTCTTATTGTGTAAAATATATTTCCGAAAAATCAGTTCCCCTGTTGCGAATAACATGTGCAAAAATGTTCCAAATTATAATAGCAAAAAGGGCGCAAAAAAAAGAAGCTTGGCCCGGCAAAAACAATGAAGAAAGCGCTTAAAACAATTTTTAATATGTACTCTTTGCTCTTTGCTCAGAATTCTTAATTTTGTAGGCGCGAACATGATGAAATTGCTTGACAAGATGAAGATGAGAAATGAAGAATTGCTGGATTCTTTTGCCTCACAAATTTAATAGTAAAATGCGAAAATTTTGGAAAGATCACCATGATCCTTTACTTTTTTTTGCTAATTCCATTGATACAAGTATTATATGGATGTATTAATAAGTCGGCAGATTTATAATAGCGCAGGTGTTTAGTCAGAAGGATTACTGTAATTACTAATTCTTGACTCATTTTTCGTTTTATGCCAAAAAAATGACACAGTTATTGTCCAAAATATTCAAATTGGACGCAATTTTCTACAGTGATAAATTAAAGGGAGTCAAGTGTCGTAAATAATCAAGTAATGTGTTCTATTAAAGGAAGGGACCTTGTGTGCGACGTGAACTCGCCAATTGGCGAAATGCGTCACGACAGACCCCTTTTCAGTAAAATTAAAGAATCTATTTTATGAATTCCAGGAGATGAATATGAAACTGATTTTAATTATAAAGTCCCGCAAAGATTATTTCATTTGAACTGTGTGAATTATAAATAATTTAATTTTTTTATAGACTGACAAGAATAAAAAATTGATTTATTGGTTTTCATTTATTTTTATATCATAAGAAAAAAAATTAAACGAAAAATTCATGTTTTTTTAATTCTTAGAATGAGTTTATTAAAAATGTTAAAAGAGAGAAGAATTTGAAGTACTTCTAGATAAAAAATGTTAGTTTAAGCGGTAAAGTTTTTGAACAAAAACCCAATGCCCTATTTGCATGAAGCATAAAAAGCAGAGTCCAATAAAACATTGGGACCCTTTTTTTCAAGACTTGTCACATTTCAAACATGTCGACAAGTAGCTGTGAAGACGTATTGCTGTATTGGAATGAACCTTTGCGAATAGTTGAATGAAATATAGCCGGAGCACGTCAGTGCCCAAAAAATTGGCTCGATTATTATTGATCAAGATGTTTTAATATATTGCAAAGCATCAACACAAAAAAAACATGGGAAAAAAACAAAATAAGTGGCGGGAGCAGCGAATTAGCGAAAAGTGCTCGGTGAGCAATCAAAGAAGATGCAAATTCTGTGCCGGCTAAATAATTCAAAATTAACGCGAATCGTGATTCAAAATCAAACGGAAGAAATCCGTGGTATTTCTGGAAAGAATGTTTTAAAAAAAGAAACTGATGAAATTCACAAATTTTTAGTTTTCATTATATTTATCTACGAGGAATACCTTCAGCAAATATTGCGAGGTTCACAAATATACTATTATGATTTTAAAAATTATTGAGAAAATCCACAAACAGCCTTCGAGAAACGGTGATATAATGGAACAATAAATTGTGTTCATCTTCGACCACTGTAAAACCAACAATATTTTTGTGGGGGTCCTAGCATGGTGAGCCCTTTAATCAAGATTGCTCGTAAATTGCTCGTTAATCTACATTAGTATGGATGGATGTCTTGCTTTAAAGAAATAAAAGTTTTCAGTATACTTAGGTTTAAAGAACATATCTAGTCTGCCAGAAATCTATTTCAGCAAATAACACGATATAAAACACTGGACATATTATTCAGCAAACATTCAAATCTTCGTTTTTAATTTCCGGAATTTAAACATAATTGTTGAAAACCATAAATTATCTTTTTTTTCCATCTAAAAACTTAAAGCACCCACCTACCTAGATCATTCGGAAATTTAATAGGGGGTCCTTGCAACATCAAGGACCACTTGGCTTGAAACAAACAAATTATGTTAATTTCTCTCAAAACGAATGAAAAATTAAAAAGAAACAAAATTATTGAAGTTTTTTCTTTATTGTATTGATACTCGTGTAATGATAAATGGTTCAACCAATTATCCTGATTTGCCACGACCGACCATCCATTGAGCATTTTTAATTCAAAAAAAAGTTCCTTACTTATAAATCTGTCATTCCTTAGTATTCCTCATAATGTTCATAGCAAATCACTGTTTTCGAAGTCGCTTATTTTCTTCGTTTCTATACCCTAATAGAACATTTTGTATATATACATATAAATATAAATATAAATAAATATATATATATATATGTGGGTTCGCACGATATCTTCGCGGTATAATTATTTGAGCCGGGATTAGCTACACTTCATAATCTCCTCACATAAAAATCATAAATCAATAGGCACGGAGCACTAGGGTTTCCATCCGGACGATAGTAATGCGATCGACCTGTCGACGGTAAATATTTTGGAATTTCTACCGAGCACGCGTAGAATTTTTGCGATGACTCAACTCAAGTGCGAGTATCGCTTTGAAATGTGGACTTCGCAACAAAAAACAAACGTAAGAATAAACAGCACAAAATGAGACTAATTTTCGTTCGAAGATTTCGACTAAGTGGGAGGGCCCATTACGCATTCCAGAATGAAAGTAACGACGGGGAATCAAGGACGCCACTAATCGCTCGGAAGTTTTACATTGACAGCACAAAGAAACGAGATTGAGGCAAATTTCAGGCAGTAAAACATCACTGAAATCTGGCGTATTTCAGAAAATACGGGTTAATCAAAAGATTTGCTGATTTTACGAGCTGGACCACATGTCAAATAAAATCAGAAACCATCAATTGCTCGCTAACTAACAAGCTCAACTAAGTTGTTCTTCTTTTTCGAACCTCGAAATTGTGGAGAACACAAACATCACGTCGAGCTTCGTCTCATTTTTCTGTATTACGTAAATCATGCTTAAAATCATCTCAAATAGCGAAAATGAGATATCAGAAATTACTGAAATGGGTGGGCATTAAGGCTCGGCATTTCCCAAACATTGTTTTTTTTTTCAAAATGAAACTTCATTCCAGTTCATGAATAATTGATAGAATCATAAATGGAAAAAAGTTTTTAAAGAAAATGCGTCGTTCCAATTAAAAAAAAATCTGCGGTATTCCTTTGGTGTTTTGATGGTCCCCAATTCAAATCAAGAATAAAAAATGATTCGCGCTGAGACTGTAATATTTCCTGCTGAAATTCTAATACGTTATTACACGAATATGTCCAAGGATGGATGATCTAAAATGAAAAAAAAAACAATGAAAATGTATTTAAATTTTTAAAATTAAAAAATGCTTAAAAAAGAAAACGCATAAAAAAGTTAACCGATTTAACCAAAATTGTAAATATACAAAATCATTTTTTTTGAAGCATGTAAGTTTAAAAAAAGCAAAAATATTATCAAGTAGAATTTTTGAAAAAATCGCGGCATTCGTAATTTTTGCTCGCTTACATGCATATCTAACATTCATCGGGTTCGGGAACTCAATGATTTATTGTAACAAATATATCAATATTTCGAAACAATTTCTGTTCTTCCAACGAATCATTAATGAAAAAAAGGCAATCAATTTTGCAGGAAAAAAATTGCTTTTGCAATTTGTCATTTTTAAACTAAGAACATTCCCCATACTATAGATGATCCTATAAAAAACGGCTTCACCTTATGTCAAAAGCTCTCAACAAATTAAATTTCGAACTCAGCTTCTTCCTTTTCAAATGAATCATTTAATTTCAAACTTTCTTCGTTTTTTCGTCAAGGGAAAATAATATATATAGAAAAGTCAAAAAATTGTTATGTTCTTTAGATCCTGTTCGGCATAATTGAAAAATATAATTTTTATATGATTCATAATTTAATTTTTTTTCTGATATGTGTCAACAAGTATACACTTTGACTATATAAGGCTGCGTGCACTTTTTGAAAAAAAAAAAACACCCAAAAATATTGGAAGGACCGGAAATGCAATAAAAATGAGATAAAGGTGAATATTTGAGGCGCATAGTAATTGTCACCTAAGAAAGCACGAAGAGCCAATTCTGGGTTAATGTGATTCAAAAAATGGCATCATTGTAAGCGAAATTGAAAGAAAAATGAAATCGTCGCGAATCTCAATTTCCGGTTCTCACTAGTATTTTTCAAATAAAAATCTATTAATAACACGTCGAGTAGGTGAGGGACGAATAGAAAAAAATTTGTTTTCAATAAAATCGTTTTTTAAATGTTTAGACAAAAAATTGCGGCCAAGTTTTCATCGAATCTGCTTCTTGAATTGATTAGCTTTAAGTGTCCCAATAGAGTTCCAATGGGACACAAATGAAACAGAAATTCTGTTCAATTTGGATGTTGAATTTTGTCATCTTTTTGATTCAAGTGCACTTTTCAATGGAAAATTAAGCGTTTCTAGTTTGGATTTGAAAAGGAAAAAATCCGACTCCCTGATAACTAACTAATGTGGAAAAATGGAAAATTCTCCATGAAGGTTGAAATTATTTATGACAAATGGGATATTTAGAAAAAAAAATCAGAATTTTAAATGTTTCCGATTTAAGAATTTAATGGTGACGTTGAGGAGGTAATATTAAAATAACCCAAAAACATTCAAAAAAACTATTCTTACGTTTTTAGAAAAATCAAAAATCAGTCGGCGCAACTGCCTAATTCGATTTTTTCTAACGGAAATATTCATAAACTTTTTTTTTGCGTGTTTGGATAAACTTCTAGAGGGAATAATCTGGAATACGATGTGCTTCAAATGTATTTTTTTGTTCGGTGCCAAGAAGATCAAAAGACGAATCGATGATAGACACAACCAATGTTCCCACATGTTTATTGGCGCCTGCGAGAACAAGATTTTTTGGGTGGTTTTATTTTTGAGGGTAACGACACAACAATTTTCGAAATTATTTCCAGACATCATCAATAAAGAAAGTCATCGAAAAAAAAACATAATATTTTCTATCATCCTAACAATTATAATTTGAAATGAATACAATTGGCAGTAAAATCAATTAAAGCAATATTTAAATTAAAGCATATATATTGTTGGCTGAAGGTCTGTATCTAAACTGGGAAAGAAAAATAAACTCGTGAAGGAGAATTGCCTAATTTTACTGCTGAAAAAATCTTCTCATATTTTAATAGTTCTCATGTGCAAAATGTTTCACCAAAAAAACACACATTTGTGAAAATTATAGTCTATTGTATATTTCTTAAAGTAGTGTAGTCGGCGTCCGGCGACTGCTGTACGCGGGTAGATTTACGTCTTTCGTAGTGGTCTTGCAAGTACTAACAGGTTATTTCAAATTTTATGGACCGGTTCGAAAATTTTTTAATCGAATATCGATTGGAAATTTGAGGAAATGCGAAACTCATCAAGAAAAAATTAACCGTTCACGCGAAAACAGCAAAAAAAGCATTCACGCTTGGCGCGACCTTTTCAAGGAGCACGCGCGTAAATCTACCCGCATAGAGCGGTCATCGGATGCCGACTATACAATAACGTTAAATAGATGTTCCACATATTTCTTTATTGCGAAGTATAGTAGGCGTCCGGCTACTACTGTAGGCGGGTAGATTTACGCGCATGTGCCTTGAAAAGGTCTCGCCACGTGTGAACGCTTATTCTGCTGTTTTCGTGAGAACGACCAATTTTTTCTTGCTCAGTTTGGCATTTCCCTGAATTTCCAAAGTTATTAGATTAAAAAATTATCTAGCTGACCCATAAAATGCAAAAAAAAAACCTGTTAGTCCGTGCGAGACCAAGAGAAAGGCGCATTCCCCGTAAATCTACCCGCGTACAACACTCGCCGGACGCCGACTATATGTTATAATCAAAATTTCCATATAAATGGAAAATAACACTTTTTTTGGAATATTAATCGCATATCTCAAAATAACGCCTGATATTCGAACATACTCTTGTCAAAATCACTCAAAACTGAAGCGAATTGATGGAAGACAAAAAAAAGAAGAAAGAAGCAAAATTTCTCAAGAAACAAAATGCAATTCTAAATAAATGCGGCCACAAATGTTGTAGAGAGGGGAACTTCATATACTTGCTGAATTTGCATATGTTATTGTGTACTCTACCACATCGCATCAGGAAAAGATTTCACTGCGTCGGACACTCAAGTCAATTTGGTTAGTAAATCAAAAATGTTGCGGGAGCGGAGCTCAAGAAAAAAAAAGGACAAGTGCGAAACAATGATTGTTCGTGTAAAAACTATTTGAAATTCCCGCCGAAGATTTGATTATGATTTTAAAAATTATTGAGAAAATCCACAAACAGCCTTTGAGAAACGGTGATATAATGGAACAATAAATTGTCTGCGGGGGAGCATTGCGGAGCACAGAGCAGCACACGCACAAAAAAATGACGCCGAAATTAGCCCTAGTTAACGTCCCACCCATTTTCGATTCTCAAGAATTCTTCCCTTTTTTGTTCTCGTTTTGAGCCATCTCGTTCAATACATATTTTTCAAACAAATTAAGAAAACACTAGCAATGGTGAATATATGGGAGCAAACAACTTGCAGATTTTAGCTAAGCCGACAAGAATTAATAGGAATCGCTTTTATGGACTTTAGTCTCTATCTGGATATTCGCAAATGAGTATATAATTGAATAACAATAATAAATATGTTGTGAAATCATACTTTTATTTATTTTTCATTAACTATGCTTATCTATTAGTTCACGAAATTGATGATAAATATCCAAAAGCTCTTTTTGGAGGCACGAATGTATACATATACGATGATATTGGAACCTATAAAAATTGGCAAGGATTCCTCTTTCAATTGAGGGTTTCAAGATTTATTTTCACATTTTAATTTTTTTCGATGCTCTCGAGAAAATTGTGCTTTCATGAGATTCGCGAAAACGCTTTAATAAATAAGAAAAGAATGGTCAGGTCTCGCGCAGAAATTTTCGAAATTTTGGATTGATTCTATTTTGGAACAGAGCAGCAACGAAACGACATGATTGCCGAGCCATTAAGCCGATGTCTGAAGTTTAGAATAATTCTCAAAAAAAAAAGAACGAAACGAGCCCCGCGGGCATCTTAACATTCGCAACACTTTGATGTGACATTTGTCAACAACACAGGAAACTATGATGTGATATTATTGGCGTAAAGACGAAATTAAAATATTTCTTCCAAAAATGGGAAAACAAATTTGATTGCGAGCCGACTACACGATAAAAAAAAGACATAGCAATCAGACTGAAGACAACGAATTGCATAAAATATTGTATATATATATGCCCGCGGCGACATCAGACACTGCACTTTTTTTTCTGAATTCTCATTAATAAACAAGGCATCACAATCGAGTGGCTGAAATTGATTCGAGAAAGGGTCTCAAACAAAAACGAACGGCAAGAATTAGTCATCTAGAAATTGGCTGTCATCGAAAGATTTTTATGTTTAAAAAATACTTCTCGAATATTATGTCACTGACTTTTTAATCTCTAATTTAATATCTTTAATCTTTAAGGATTATAAAATTTCTTGTTTTCTAGAAGGTGCTTCGACAGTTCAAACTGAGTAAATTCTTCACTTTTTAGAACATCTTGCCATCAAATTATAAGTCATTTAATTAACAACATTAAAAAAATATATATAGTTATCGGTTACTACTAGTTTGAATGAATGGAAAACGTTGGACTTGCAATAAACGCATACTTTATTACCGGTTTTGTAACCTTACTTGAGTGTGACCTCCGAAAATTTCATATGAAGATTTGAAAATTTATAAGGAGAATTTATAATAAATTTACTATAAATATAATAAATGTACTGATGTACATCGATTAAGTAAATCTGAAAATATTAGATGATGATTAATCAGATCAGGGGCGATTAGCAGCGAATTTCATTACACTGAAATGGATGTTTCTTAGTACAGAAATAATTTAAAATCTTCCAAATTTGAGTTTAAGAATTCTGAAAGTAAAAAAAGCATATAGAAAAAGATAAAATATCACAAATCGATTCCTGATGGATGCTCTTACTTTAAAAATTTTTATGAAAAATTAAACTGAAAACATCCAGCTGTTTCCAATTGCCAACTTTCCGCCTCTATGAAGTCTTTTTTCTTTTCAAAATTGCAAACTATTCTTTCTCAGAAAATATATGCGTTTTTAGTTGCCCAATAACCATAATCCATGAAACATTTTCAAATCTCATTTCTATTTTATCTTTTCGAACAGATTATTGAAGATTATGCGAGTCTTTTTTTCAATGGACAATAGAACTCACAAGGTTCCATGTAGGCATCGCCCTCAGTTTAACGGCGGCCTTGCAATAATTATTAAAATTAAGAATGCCGTCCATATACTAAAATGGGCCATATTTTATACATAATAGTTTTATACATAAAATATGAATAGATACGTTTTCTAAAAAAAATACCCAGATTATTATCTTTTGACATCACAACTAAAATTTAATTATTGTTTCATGCACGTAGAACACGTTCCCTGTCGAACGCATTCGGAAAAAATCTGTGCAGGGTTTCCAACAATTCTTGATTTATTAATCCTCCACAATGTTAAAACTAGGCAGTATGGCATATTTGCGGAAAAATGGCGTAAAACATATCAAATAAATGATCATAGTTAATTTTTTAAAATCACAAAACATATTTGGTAGATCACGGGAAAAAATAATGAAAAAATGATTGGTTAGTTGACTAAAAGATCCATTAAACATTGTGAGCTACATCAGAGAAATATGGCGTATTTGAGATAGCTTCATAACGAGCACGCGGCGAAGAGAACGGTGCTGATCCGAAGAGTTCGCGTGTCTCTGGAGGCGGAGTTTCCGGACAGTGTTCGATATCAGCAATAATGGACACGGAGAGAATGAATTTCTCTCTCGGCTCATAGCGACGACACAACGCTATCAATGACGGCTCCTTTTTCTCCTGCACCAGCGCAGCAACGGTGTAATAATAAAGCAATTGATTAAGCGGAATTCCGGACAACGCTCGCCATCCATTGCTCACATACGCCTGACAATGAAAAATGAATCATCATTATTCAGTCATATTAATCTGTATTTGCATACTTGCGCGATTTGCGGCGACGCTAGCCGAATATTCACACTGCCACGTCCGCCGCTTGCAAATCCATCGCGAGCGACTTTCGACATAAATGCTTGCGCTTCTTCATCCTCGCGAACCTGAAACATCAAATGTTTTGGGAACGGATTAACTTGCGCCAAATGAATGCCAACCTTCATAATCACGTCTTTGCACAATGTGTTGATTCGAGCAAATGAGCAGCGTCCCGAATGATGCTTCCAATTGTTGAGCCTACAAATTTTGAAGTTTGCAAGTTAATTTACGCTTTTTTGTTGCAACAAAGTGGTTACCTGCATTCTCTTGAACAATAATAGGTGTAGCAATGTTTACATGAAACAAATTGAAGGCGTGCTGCGGACAATTCGCGTGTTCTGTGACACTCAGCGCAGCGCACATAAAGCTCCTCGTTCCTAAAAATGTCGCTCGGCTATATCAAGATTATTTTTAAAATCATACTCTAGAAGATGTTCAGCTCTATCTGGCTGCTTGATCACTTGTCTCATAACGTTGTAATTGTTGGTATAAATGCTTGGACCATCCAGATTTCCTTGGTAAACCTCGTCGGCTTGAGGATAACTTGAATATAAAATTATTTTGACAGTTCCAAAAGATTAACACCTCTTATCGGTCTGCCGACTTCTTGGATCTACTGGGGGCGCTTTCTGGAAGATGGAATCCAACACTTCTTCAACGGTCACTCTTCCTCCGTATCTCGTTGAAATATTTCCTAAAATAAAATTTGGAAAAAAAAAACTTAATTTCGAAAGACCGATACAAACTATATATCATTGAGACGCAATATCAATGTTTCAAGTATATGTCAACATTTGAAAGTGGACGAAAAACCGTTAAAAGCTTACCGTATTCATGTGATGAAGTCCCGACAAAAGTGTCGGCGACCTCAACAACGCGTGAAGTGCGACTGGTTTGCATGTTCCACGCATTCGGCACTTCCGAAACGGTATAACCCGTAGCTGATCGATGCGGGTCATTTCCGGAAATACTCAATGCTGATCCCTATAATTCCAAAGTCCAAATTTTTTTCGAAAAAGGAAACAGGTATTAAAACGAATAAGGGTTCGAAACAAAGGGCCAACATGTTAAAATAAAGCGCTAAATACATTTTTTTTGAATTCTAACGAGCTTCTTCAAAAAATCTGACCAAAAAAAAACGAACTGAGACATGCAGACTAGCGAAGCGTCTATTTTCATCATTTCAAAACCCATTAAAAAAATTTTATGTATAGTTTATTACAACAATACTTGATAAGTACATCACAATTAGGGAATAATACCGAAATGCTTATGAAACGCTGACAATTTCCAAAACAATTATGTAAACAAATAAACAACACAAAATAGGGAAGTATTGCCATGCTGATTCGGGGATAAAGGTTGGTGTATTATTATAAAGTGTTGGTCATTGACAATTATCAAAAAAAAGTGAAAAATTGCAATTTGACATCTTTAAAGGGGTTGAGCACTTTTTAATGGGAAGAAATCACGGACAACATTTGGGGAAAATGCGTAGCGTTTTGATAAATGCGGATAACAATTGGGTAAAATAGTGAGCCAAACCAATAAATGTTTATAGAGCAACAACCTGTCGAGCAGCTTCTTGTCCAACTTGATGGAGCGATGATCGTGATCGTCGGAGGTCTTCGATTTCATCGCGATAGCGATCAAACATTCCGCGTGGGAAATCGACGCCACCTGGTGTGATTGGTGTCGAGGTCGTTGTGGTGGTGGTTGTCACCGCAACCGGTTGGTGTTGCTGAGTTTTCTGTGTCTCCGAATACCGATATGAACTGGTATTGGTAGTTCCCGATTGCGGTAGATGTTCACGGTACCAATCCGGCACGGTGAGCTTCTCAGTCGACTTGCGGAATCTCATCTCGTATTCTGAGATTCGGGACTCTCTTGGGGAGGAATCTCCTCTAGTCTTCTGCAACTGATTCTCTGGAACCTCAGTCTCCTCGCGAATTCTTAACAAATGTTTGGTGTGAAAAATAAATCATTGGATTACAAACTTTCTGTCCATTAAATAATCAGCGCTGCGGCTTCTAATGTGAGCAGCATCTGATGGAGATTCGCGACGGGCTTCTCTGTCATACGCTACCACAGATTCAGCTCTATTGTTAGTTTCAGTATTCTGAAAATTAAGAAAGGATAATAAAAATAAATTAGTAGATTGTTCATAGAAACGTCACAATGTATTCAAAATCCTTTGGACCATTCAAATATAATAAAATCTAACGAGCACGTGTACGGACAAGATTTAACAAGACAAGAAAACCCCAATAAGCGGACATTGAAAACTTACCCTATCCTTAGTATCCATAAATTGGGAGCTATAAGTTCTTGAGCGCGAGTAAAGTCCTGGATTGCTGGCACGGCTGTTGTACAACGCATACTTTCTTTCAGTCTCTTCGAGAAGTTTGGCGAATGGCTATCACAAAAATATTATAAGCAAAGCGCATTCAATAAAGGTAGACAATGGGGTCGAATAAAAAAAACGTCCGAATTCAATTTTAGATGATGTGAGAAAGGTTAAAACAATAATATTAGCGACGGTTATAAATTTACCTGTTCATAGGGACTTGGTCCCATTCGTCGATATGGCAGACCATCAGTGTCATTATAAGTGGTGGTGCGGAATTCTGATTCGTGGAATTTCTGAAGAAGCGGTCCACGATAATCAAGACGCGAGCGAGATGTGAGATCGTCATTGGATTTGCGGAAACGGTCAGAAAGTGGATCTGAAATTGATTCTTGAAAATTATTGACCACATAAGTTTTTTTTTTAATTATTGAGCGGTATAACTAATTGTGCAGCATTTTAGAGCAAACCAAATATAGGAGCATTTCAGAATTTTGAGTAAATTAAAAAAAATCCCCTCTGTTTGTATTTTTCAAATGTGTCCATAATACAATAAGGATACATTTTGTATATTTGTTATATATTTGTCATAATATCCATCAACTTCACATTTGTTTGATCTACCAATTATTTTCGTATTGTCTATTAACAAAAATCGAAATTCCCGAAAGAAAAATTCGACTGGTCGCTGCTGACAAAATTAACACGGATACTCCACATTTAACAATCACAAGCTCCAGGGTAAATACCGCGAAAATGTTTTTTTCGATCGTTGCACTTTTGCACTTTTGTACTGTCCCAAATGATATGTCATTTTTTTCACATGCATTGGCGATTATTCACGCAAACCCAGTCATTCGATATTTTTTGAACATATTTGAAGCTCCAGAAAATAAATAATTGAAAAAAAACAAAAAAATATATTGGACAACACTATTCAAATATTTATCCATTGAACAAAATATATGAACAGTAGTATACAAGAGAAGTGGAGGATATTATTTTGAATAAATGCTCAAAATAATTGAATAAGGCATTATAGCTATAAATCAGTACATAAAAAAGAAAAGGTAATAATAGTTAGGCAATAATTAAAATGCAGTCACCTTTATATTCTCAAAAATTGGTGGTTGCTGGGCAGTGAAAATTCAAACCAAAGGCACCACACTCTCTCGGGATAAAATAAACTAAAACCATCCATTCACACTCTAAGGATTGAATTAAAAAAAAACGTATTATATATTATTATTATTGTAGAGAATCTATGGAATTTTAATTTCAAAGAAAAATTTCAAAGGAAAGGAAAGCTTGAAAAAGTGTTCATGTTGTTGTTGTTGTTGTTGTTGTTGAGTGATACGAAAAAGAAAAAGAACTGGCCGGAAAAGTGAGGAAAACGTAACGAAATGGCGAGCGCATGGAAAGTTTTGAAAAGAAAAAGCGTGATAATTTTGAGTATGATATTAGAAAAGCTGCTACCTGATGATCAATTTGTTTGCTTTTTTTCATCAGGCGTGTAATTTGAATGACTTTGTTTCATGTTTCTCGTGATAACCGCCAACAATCATGCAAAAAAAAAAACACATATATGAAGGGTAGAACACAACAAATTCATGCACATAACTCATTCCCAAAGATGTACTTTTTTTCGTTCATTTTTTTCTCATAGTCGTTAAATACATGCTTGGTGCTTCACATGGATGATACGGAAAACACTGGGAGGGATTGAAAATAGAAATTGTTTTCTCAAAAATTATGGTAAGGGTAATTGCTATAATGACACATAAGGATGTTCTATATGATGTGCGTTTTCTTAGAATATTGCTCATGTTGATGAAATATATAATAGAAGTGTAAGCGGACGACAAAAGGCTCTACTATGCTAGCTTCATGCCAGACCTGTCGAATCCTGTCCAGTCGAGTAGAAGTCGCGGCGAGCCTTGTCCATTTTGGCGCGATGATAGCGGCTTCTTAAATTAATATATTTCACATAAACCTTTTTTTCTTTATGGAAATCTGTGCCAACCTGCTAGATCCATTTCTAGTCAAATCGTTCGGATTGTACATTCTATCTCTATTGTTCTCGTCATTATCCAAATAGGAGATTGCGTTTTGTGCACTGGATCCCAATGGAACATCTTCCACCCAGAGATTGCGATCGATACGCTCAATAACCTGTAATTGATTCCACATAATTGAATTGCAATATCATAATTTGTTTCGTACCTGTCTCTCGACCTTGGTCGTTACTTCTGGTTCTCTGGTAGTGTAATACAACGGTTGAGTCAGCTTCGCTAGAGTTTCATGGCTCAGAAGATGGTGCTTCTTCTTGTTCATAGCCTCTTTCTCTGCGAGAAGTCGCCGTTTCTCCGCTTCAAACTTTTCCTTTTCGGATCGCTCGCGAGCAATATAATCAAGTTTATCGCGCGATCGACGATCCTCAAGTCTTCGATTGTTCTCGCGTTCAGCGGCCTCGCGGCGTTCGCGCTCACGAATCTCTTGATTACGACGCTCCTTTTCGCGTAGCTCGGCGAGTTGCGCCTCTTCGGCGAGACGCTCCCGCTCGCGGCGCTCCTTCTCACGCTGTTCGAGCTCCGATAGTTGACGCGCTTTACGGTCAAGCTCATCGCGCTCACGTTGCCTCTGAAGTTCAGCTTCTCTTTGTGCTTGACGCATCGCAGCAGCTCTTTGAATCTCATTGAGCCTAGCGATCTCTTCCTCTTCTTCTTGTCTAAAAGAATCCATGTTAGAAAAAAAATCATCTCCTTCCTTCGGCATACCTTCGCTGGCGTTCACGTTCCGCAGCCAACCGTCGTTCCTGCTCACGTCGTTCGCGCTCTTTTCGTTCTTCCTCATTACGCTGCCGCTCACGTTCAAGCTCCTCAAGTCTTTCACGTTCACGAGCTTCCTTCTTTCTTCTAGCAGCTTCAAAGAGTTCCAGCTCCCTACGTTCTTCTTCTCTTCTAAACAAAATCAAATCATTAAATTCATTTTCGAATATTCACACCTTTCGCGCTCTCTTCTCTCCGCATCAGCTCGTTCCATATCAATTCTCTGTTGCTCCAAACGAATTCGTTCCAATCGTTCGGCTTCCTCTCGCTCTTGACGCCGTCTAAGACGCTCGCGCTCTTCGGCTTTTCTGTGAACATCGGCCAGAAGTTCAGCTTCGCGACGTTCTTCTTCTCGGCGACGCATCTCGCAAGCTTCGTCTTCAAGACGCTGACGCTCGCGATCCTCAGCTTCCCGCCGTTGATTCTCAAGCTCCTGTCGTTCGCGAATCTCAAGCTCACGACGTTCGCGCTCAATACGCTCCAATTCTTCGCGTTCACGTCGCAGGCGTTCCTCCTCTTCACGTTCCTTCTCACGTTCACGTCGTTCGCGTTCCAAACGTTCCCGCTTGATCTTCTCTACTCTTTCGATTTCAATTCTTTCGCGTTCAATCCTTTCCAATTCGATGCGCTCGCTGAATATTTATAATAACCATAGTTAAAGTGAGCATTATAATATGATATGGTAAATATAAAAATTTAATATTACCGTTCGATTCTTTCTCTTTCCAACCGCTCGGCTTCAGCTCTTTCCCTTTCCAATCGTTCTTTTTCGCGTTGGAGTCGCTCAAGAGTTCTTCTTTCTTCTTCAGCCTTCTCTCGTTCGATCTTCTCTTTTTCCAAAGCGCGTCTTCTAGCCAATTCAGCTTCCTCGGCGTCAATTCTCTCCTTTTCACGACGTTCCCATTCAGCGCGTCGAATCATTTCAGCTTTCTGGCGCTCAATACGGTCCTAAAATGTGGAATTCGTTTTTAATATCGATATGTATGACGTCAATTCGTACTCTTTCAATGCGCTCTTTTTCAGCGCGCTCTCTTTCAGCAACACTTCTTTCAAATGCGCGCTCAGCCATTGTCTGCTGCTCGCGTAGCCGCTGGAGCTCTTCGCGCTCACGTTGCTCCCAAGCTCTACGATTCTCTTCCTCGCGAGCGCGACGTTCCTGCTCTTCCTGACGACGACGAGCTTGATCTTCGCGAATGCGTCTTTCCTCTTCCTCAATATCACGATGATAAGTAACCTAAAATTAAATTTTTTGTTTAATAATCCAAAAACTCAAATTTCACTACCTTATAGTCTACAGTTCTTTCTTCTCTAGTTCTACCATCACCACTGGTAGTTGTTGTAGTATACGGAATGTATCTATCCAAAGGTGATGTTGGTCTTACGAGCGGAGCCTGGAAAAAAAAGATGATTGAACCTGTCGATCGTAAATCGTAGCTTTGTAGTGTTTACATATGTACTCATTAATTCTATGCGTCTATGCAGCGAAGAAAGAAGGAAAACGAAAAAAAAAATAGAAATTTAAATTCTAGTTGCAAGCTCTTCAATTCGTTTTATCAATTCTGCTTTGGAATTGCTATTGACAACGTGGAAATAAAAGGTAGGAACAAAAATATGGAGGGGTATCAGCGACGTGTCGCACCTCTACGTATGCATATACAACTATAGCAAATGCATTTCCTTATTGATTTATTTTTCCCGCGAAATTTGTTTTTGCGACATTAAAGTGTCTATTAATTCACACAACCACATTCAGAAAAGAAGAAGCAGCGGAAAAATAAATAGAAGCAAAACGGGACAAACCTGAGATAAAGCTTCAGTGCTTCGCGTGATAATTGTTCGTGTCATCACTTCACGTCGATAATATTCGTCCTGCAAGTTGAACGCGGTTAGAGTTTTCAGAAGATGTTGTGCGAGTGATTGATAATGCTCAAGATTTAAATTAGCAAAATTTATTGTTATTATTACTAGTATTAAACTATGCGAGCGCCTCCACATAATAAAGTGATCGGTTATTTGTTATTAGGTTAATTCAAGTGGTGGCGATTTGGCGACGTTCTGAAGGTCGAGCCTTAACTTGTTCAAGTGATGAATGAAAAAGTTTTGACATCACTCGTCCGACTACCGTAACGCGCAGAAGGAAAAGAAAAAAATCATGAACAAATAGTTCAAGAAGGCCTGTTAAGCCGTTGCCAACAATTTGGGAAGTTCTTGTCAGGACAGGAAATGAGCACCAACACGAGCAAATAAACGAGACATCGAAACCGATTTTTTGTCCCGTGGCGTGTTGCGCACCCATCAAACGTGTGAATGACAGTGTTCTATCACAAATGTACAATTGAATTGTGAGTGAGAGTGAGTAAAAGAAACGAAAAAAAAACGAAAAAAAATTATTCTGGGTTTTGTACATTTGTAAATATTACGAAAGAACTAGTCATCGGTATATTCCTAATACATTTCGACAAAAATAATGCCCTCGTGGAGGTGGCGGTTTAATATTTGGATCAAAAACGGGTTTTTTCTAGGCATTACAACCAAATCGTAATGATTTTTATAGGTTTCGAAATTGACGAAAAGTCTGCCGGTTTCCGAGATTTTAAAACTTGAGAAAACAGCGATTAATGTTGAAATTTTTATGACCAAATTTGTACAACTAGAGAGTAAACAAGATTTTACGTGTGAGATAGTAAGCATTAAATTGTCAAACAAGTTTTCTGAAATAAGATCTTCGGACTGATTTATTACAAACCAATTACCAGACATATAATTATTTTAATTTGGAATCAAACTATGGTGTCATATGATTTTTAGTACACCGCGCTGGGAATTCAACTAAATACCCATTACCTGTGGTGAATTTCTATGATTTTCCCATGTCACCCCAAAAAAATGTTCATTTTTGCAAAATTATTTGTAAAATGTTCTTTTTCCTATCAAAAATGTCCTTGGTAATAGTAATACTACAAATTTTGTAAAAATTTTGAAAAACTCACTGTTGGCGTTTCAACGTGATGGTAGGTTGTTGTAGTAGTCGGCATGATTCGATAGTCAAGGATGCTTGTAGCATGCGATGGTGCCGTTGATGGTGCCCGTTGAACGGGAATCTCACGGACGGTTGATCGCGACGTGGCGTGTTCCGAGAGTAGGTCTTCGCGAGACGAGCTGATTGACTGCTACAAGAAAACGAGAAAAAAATAATGCAATTGACATTTGTTGCGGACGCAAAACTAGTTCGCACACACTTATACATACTTTTTGAGACTTCATTGATTCGGAATAACAAAAAGATGATGAACGAGGTGAGCGCAAATGCCTCAAAAACGGTAGTCAGTGATTTTCATGGGGGAGATTTTTTAATGCAACCTTGCCGCCCCGCCAGGCTGGAGGAAGAGCAAATAACGGTTGAAAAAATCGTCCGGAAAAAAAACGTTGACTAAGAAAAAAAGAAAACAAGACGCGATAATATTGTTAAGGATTATTTCGGAAGCCGCTGCAGGCTGCTTAGAAAACATTTCCAATGATTGATGGCGGTCAGCGTAGCCATTGGATAAACGGAAAATCGGCTATTTTCAAGTATCAAGGTTTGCCGCTACTATACTAAATAGGAATCTAGACGAACTCGCACTCGCATGTATTATTTCGGCATCACAATTATAGGCTCATTCTATATATTTTTTTGGTTCGCTTTCGACTCAGTTCGGTTCTTTCCGTTTTTTCTATTCTTTTTGGTGTTCTACGACCTTGTCCGAGTGGTCTCCGCTATATTCAATCCACCCATTACTAGTTTTTCTTTTTAATAGCGCCGACGATACATTTCATGAAGCAGATACACATGCATGCGAGCGTCTCAATAAAACTGTCGAGGAACACCGCACCACAAACTAGTTGATTTGTATCATTGATTAGATTCTCAATGTATTCTTTCAAAAAAGAAGGCAAAAATAAGGGACATAAACGGAATAAATGGCGTCAGGAAAGCGTTTAGCTGAAAAGTGGGAACAAAATCGGCATAATATTTCTTCAACGTCTCACTGGGTAACGAAAATGTGTCAAAATTTGTTTAGCCAAAAATGTTTATAACATCTCAAGAATCCATTCCAAATACCTAACAATTCCAATTAATAGGCCGTCAAATACAGGTTTTTGCTGAAATTGGAATTATTAAGATCGGCGAAATTTCATAATGTTCGGCGAACCAGCATAATTGGCAAACTAGCTTAAATCAAATTCTTCCGGCCTAATGAAAAGAAATCGATCAAATTTATATCAAGGTCAAATAAGAGGTATGCCATGAAAAAATATAAATAAATGATGATCGCTATGGATTGCTTCCATTTTCGAATAATATGATAGCCTTCTCCGAAACGATAAAATATTTGTGCGATTTGAGGATAACAATCGATAATAATGAATACAATATCCAAGAAATATATGCGGGGTAGTAGTACAATTGAGGGTGAGAGTCAAATGAGACGGCGGCGTAGGCGACCTTGACAGTCGCCCCTGTGGCGAATGCATACACCAACCGAAACGAACGGCCCCAGGAGGAAAACTGCACGGAACCCTCACGGCCACCCATTCTCATATTTGCCTCAACCATTACTACAACCACCCACCAACACGCTTATCTAACTGACCGTTGCCGATCGGCTGTTCGGGAGGCCGACACGGGCCGGTCAAATAAGCGAGACAACGCTCGGTGGGGACACGGGACCATATGTAATTACACAAATGCGAAAACATTCGACGCGAATGTCAATAATGCCAGCGGGGATTTGAGCCGACTTGGTACAGTAGTATTAATCTTGAGAAGTTACAAATGGAAGAGATGGGAGTTGGCTAGTAAGCCAAACGACACCTTAATCCTCGGCAAGGCTCGCTAATGTAAACAACATATTAGATGGCAGACAGGTGGAGCGAGTTGGAATACTCAAAACAAAGGAAGGTGGATATTCCGAAAAGGGCAATTATTGCCACAACGAATGTCAACAATTAGGTCCGAGTTGAAACTGAATTCGCTTGGAGATTTTTGTGGAATATGTTTGTTATGACTCAAGGACCGCTTGGTCATGTTTATCATTCTCAAAGATTGGCAAACATTGAGTGACAATGCTCTTCTTATCGCAACATCGAATGGAATGCATGTTTGATTCGCAAAGGTGAGCGGCGGCGGCGGTAGAGCGGCAGGAGAAAGATTAGAATCCTGGGAATCAGCTAGTTGGGTGGGATTTCGAAAATTCTAGAACTATTATTATTTGTTTGCACGACAGTTTGATTTGCACGAGAAATTCTGAAATGGTATTAAAGGCAAAAACAATCGGATCAGAATAGCTAAGTGATCGGGAATTACGTTCAATGCCAACATCATCATTAACAAGAGGATTTGGCAACAATTTGATGGCCGAATTCTACATTATAAAACAAAGAATGTAAAAATCGAGGAAACATTGGCCTTCGCGCACCTTGATTAAGCCGGGCGGTTTCTGTTTTTTTTTTCTGTTTTCCACTGGCCGACATCGACAACAGAAATTGATAAACATATACAAATTATGTTATATAAGTGGGTCTCATCCCGTCGACGGCTTGTGTATTTTGTGGGGACTAGAGGATGGAAAAAAGAACAATCGGACCGGGTGTCGTGTGTGTATTTGAATTGAAATGATGATGAAAAGAGAGGTGGAGAGAGGCGAATTCCTCTCCGCCGTATGCCGTGCGCCACCGATGGTGATGCATCTGATGTTTTTGAAAAATCAAACAAAAATTTTTGGAATGAATTTGGATTGGAATTTTATACATATATACAAAATATTCCAAAACATTCCTTTTCCTCTAAATTTGTTCTAATCCGGGAAGAATTTCTGAAATAATTCTCACTTATGATATTGATAGGATTTTTTTAAGTATCCCAACTTTTCAGCTATGATTCAATGATTTTTGTAAATACACTCACTTTGAAATTTGAATAATCTCATGAATAACTAGAAAATGAAGCTGACCACTCGAGTGTGTAAAGTCCGAATATGCAAATATCGCTGACCGAGAAGCTCTTTTCGATTCTCACTGTTTGTATTTACATGACACCCTCTCTCACCTACACTATATATATATATATTCGATCAAAGTTTCGTATGCACGAAATATATACACTATTGATCAATTCATACCTTGCTAGATGCTCCTCCAGATTGATACGGCTGATACGTCGAAGATGTCGTCGTCGTCGTCGTCGTATTCACTTGATTCTGCGACGACACTACTGGGGCTGGTGGCGGCGGCGGAGGTGGGGCTTCATTTGGGACACTCATTCCTGAAATGATCGTTTAATAATTAATTGGTTGTCGTTAATTGCTTAACAAAGAATGTCCTGCAAATTGAAAACATATGTTGCGGATTGTTTCAATGAAATGGTTTTCGATCAAAACTATTTAGAATCGTTAATTAGATCAAAATTGAAAAAAAGAAGATGGGTGGAATGCATTTTTACCTAGCCTAGAAGGAATTAAACGAAAAATGGAAGGCTGGATAACGTTGAAAATCAATCGCAAAGTAATTGAATACGTTGACGGTGCGGCCTCTTGGCGGTCCCATGAGCCGGTCATTATTTGCATTTGAGGGTTTGCCTCTTCTCTGAAGTGTTTAAGTTGGCTTCACACCTTCGATGAAACCATTTACAGCAATTTTTTTTATGAGTTTCCCCGCCGTCATGCGTTTGTTGACAAGCAAAGGGGTCCGCGAAAGCGCTAAAAATTTGTTTAGAAACATCAAAAGCCCAAAATGCAACGAAGCATACGCATATGTGAATGCAATGTATGTTTGGTGAAATCGAATACCATAAATAATAAGAAATGCTTGGACGGCGGGCAAAAGCAAACAGTAACTCGGCGCAATCATAATTTCAAGAAAAAAAGCGAACACGTTGAAAATGAAAGCCAACCAGCGTTGCATGGTTTTTGCTTCGAATAAGTGTCATTCGTGAGGACTATCGACCTTATCGAATGAGGGAATCGCCGCGGATTTTTCGGTATTCCGTCAAGAAGGTCGCCCCACCGTCACACATTGTGTCGGCGATTTCTCACTGACAAATGCAACATTGAAATTGACCAAATAATTGTTTTGCGATCCGTTCGAAAGATTTAAAATCCTTAGATGTATCCCAACCGATTTGCAAGAATAGAGAAAAAAAATTTAGTGTGAACTTTTTAAAAATCAAAATTTAGAAATTCTTGATTTTGCAAGCCTAATAAAAATCATTGTTTGATAAAGCTTAAGGAAGGGGCATTTTTATTGAAATTTATAGAAATTTGAAACCCATAGTCCTTTACTGTAATTCATTTCACGTGAAAATATTATCCACGTGAGAGGCATATTGTAAACTGAGATTCTTGAGAACACTCGGGTTTTTTTTATTTCAAAAAAAAAATCTGGTTTAAAAACTAAAAGCTTAAATGAAAAAAAAAAGAAACCTGATGAATAGTATGGATATCCCGATCCAATAGTTTTAGAAGACAAAATGCTCGGTGGTGGTTGGGCTGGACTCAAATTTGAAAGTGGAATCTTCGGCGTTTCGTGAGATTCCGTTGTTGATGTCCACGACTTTGTGGTATAAGTGGTAGTTGTCTCTTCAACAGGCGGTCGTGATGGAAGTGGCGGAGGTGGCGGTGGTGGCGGTCCGGCCGGGTGCACAACAGAAGATGGCGGCGGTGGAAGATCGAGTGGAGATTTTGGACGGCCGGACGCTTCCATTTCGTCCTTGGTTCTGCAAATCATTCAATGTTTTTTTTTTTTTGATGCAATTATGCGTAAGATGGTGAATTTGAATAGTGCTGCGAACCAACATCGCGAAGACATTTAACGAGTACGGCGTGAAGGTGAAAGAATACCTTTCTTATTCCACAAATGGTTCGAAATGCCGAATAAAACAACAGTTACTACTAAAAAATACTACTGCTAACTAACAAGCCGTCATCGTCGCAACTACAACAGATGAGCTAATATACAAAATTGTTTGCATAATGACAAATGTATGCGTTGTTCGGAACTCAATCATTCGTAACGTTGATTTTTGAATCATTCGTCGATGCGTGGGAAATAATGTTGTTCTTCTTCTCACTTGTTTTTTTTTTTTTTGTTTTTTTTTCATATCAAATTGTACAAACCTTTGCATGAAAGCGCTTTCGTCTGTTGGATTCGAAGCAAATGACTCGTTGAGATCAACCTCTTCCCGATTCGGATCAAGGGTTATTGAAGCAGACCGTAGCGAAGAATTGTCGTCGCCTCTGCAATTATCAAAAACGATTGATATGCATTCTAATGCGTTTAAATATCTGCTTACGATATTCTGGAGAAATGTGATTGTGAGTGATATTGATGGTGCATCGGTTCAGGCAACGCGCGTAAAAAAATGTCGGTTTGATAAATTGATAGTGAGACATGTTATCAGCAATTGCAAGCGCGCGATTGTGCAAATAATGTCTTTTGAGGTTATTTGTGTTTGTGCCAAGAACCGATAGGCCATTTTATTGAACGCTGACTCAGAAACAAGTTTGATGAGGGAAATGTGTGTTGCAAAATAAGTTTTCAACAAATTAGTACGAATTTTGAACTAAAGAAATCGTACCTAAATAATGAGAAGATGGGAATATCAAGTATTTATTTTTTATTGAATTTTCTAGAAATTGTATTTTTATTATTATATTATAATTATTTCTGACTATGCAATTTTTCGAATAGCATTCATCATCATTTTTTCTCAAAACTGTAAAATTTTAAGTATGTCGAAATTTTCTAATATTGCGTTATTTTCCGCACCTTTCTCTATTTGTATTAAAATTTTTCTTAAAATTTTTCAGTATTTGAAGTTTGAGTAAAAGGAAGATCTTGCTTAAAATTATTTAATTTTTTGATATGCTATCATTATTACTATAGTATTATGAAATGAAATCGATTTGGAATATAATTATATACGAGCATAGGAACAAGAGCTGTTGTGATCGCCGAAAATGGAAATACAAATAATTATTCTAATGTTGAATGGTATGTCGAGATTAGGAATGAATGTGCGGCGATATACGGGAGGGATAATCGAGAATTCATTTCGCGGCGGCGTCAAACTGTGAATAATGAAATGAAACTCGAAATTTGCGAATAATGGGTGAGACCGATTGAAATTGATAACGAAAACGATGCCAAAATAAATATTGAGGAATTCTCGATAATTACTTTCGCTCTCATCGCGAAACAACACTTTGCGCATTATGACTCATTTGCATACACATAAATCGTTTGTTTTAATAACGAAATTATAATTGTTTAAATGAAATAATATTAGGTGCATTACGCCAGCCAGCGGAATACGCATTTTCACAAAAGGAACTGTCCGTCGGGTATCAAAACATTGCAGAAAAAGGAACCGGTTCGCGTTTTTCAAATGGCCACACACAACAAATTTGACAACAACTTTTCTACGACCTTTTTGGGTTAGCCAGTGAGTTCTAGGTCAACATGTTGCACTATTGCGCGATCGGTCGAATTCATTTTTGAATTTTGTAAATAGGGATTAGCGAAATAACAGACATAGGGATTATTATAATACATAATGTCTTTAGAAGAGGGGGGAGTCTATTCCAATTTTGAAATGTTTTATATATAAATTTTGTATATTTAGGGGTTTTAACAAGCTCAATAATATATCTAGGTAGATAATAAATAATCAAAAGAATTAAGCAGTAAAATATGATATAGTCAAAATTTTTTGCAAGATTTCCAGATACTTCATGCTTTAATATTCAAATATGGAATTTTAATAATTTTTCAAACCATCTAATTATTATTCAACCAAAAATAGTATCAAACTCACAATGTGACTGTTTTTCGTCTCTCCTCATTGAACACCAATTCCTCCTCTTG
Source organism: Caenorhabditis bovis (assembly GCA_902829315.1). Classification (NCBI taxonomy): domain Eukaryota; kingdom Metazoa; phylum Nematoda; class Chromadorea; order Rhabditida; family Rhabditidae; genus Caenorhabditis; species Caenorhabditis bovis. The sequence continues at coordinate 2,917,068 of CADEPM010000002.1, forward strand.
ATCTCTATCAGCGTCAGCGAGCTGAACAAAAAAAGCATTAATTCATTTGTGACAAATGTAGCAGATCGGAGGAAAAATTCTTCTCCTCTCTATTTTTAGACCGAACGATTGTCTTTGATCGGTCGTTTCGATTTCAATTTCCGCTGAGCGAATAAGTTGCGCTGTGAAACGAAAACCAACCACGATAAACGATGTCATTTTTGTGGTGTGAACTTCTGTGGAACTAATATGCACCTCATCGTCAAAATACATGGAAACTGCAAACATTAAAATGGATAGGGAATGCTAGAAAATTGAATTCAAGTCAAATGGCCTATTTCGTAAAATGACGACCTCTCAAGATGGTGATGGTAACCAAAGAATGACTCATAAAAGCGACAAGCAAGCATGAGGTTGTGAAATAAAAAATATATACTGGAGATCGAATTTCAAGATAAATTTTCGAAAAGTTGTAACGAACATTTCCAGTTTACAATCTCCCTCAATGGTTTAAACTTTAAATACACAGAAAATTGCCGAAAGAAAATGTACAATTTCTTGAGAAAAAAAATGTACAATTTGACGGCACTACCCAAAACGTGGGAATTTTCGATTTGCATACCATGGACGAAAAGAATGGGGCGAAAAAAAATGATGGTGACGCTCTCAAATCAAATAATGATCGGCGTTCACTATGAATTATTGATTCGAAACCCAAATATTGTCGGGTGTTATTTTTTGCGGCTGTTCGAGTAGGTGATGATGATGCCTCGCACAAAAGAAACTAGTATGAAAACACACTAGATCATTTGGTAGGAAGGGGGGGGGGGGAATCTGGGGAGTGAAAGTTGGGCGAACGGTTGATGGGGCAAGGTTGGAACATCGAAATACATACCAGGAGAAAAAAAATGCGCACAACAATGAAAAGTATAATTCCCGAACAGATAATGACTTGGTTTTGATGCATGACAAAACAGCGACGCGATCTATTTGTTTAGGTAAGTCAGAATCGCGCAAAATCATATGATTTCAAATAGCGCATATTTATTACGAGACGTGATCAAATAGATAAAGCTTGCCGCAAACAAGAGAGCCATTTTTCAAGTTTGACCAATTTGGTTTCAGAAAAAAAATGAAGAGAAAAAGCCGCAAATTTGACCCACTATTCTAATTAGAATACACGTCAATTACCAATAATTTACATCTAGTTTTGTAGTGTAACCATGTTTTGATCAGGATGCCTTGAAATTATTTAATAATTACTCGAGGAGAGAATAATTAGGGATTCTGTTGTTGTAAGCAAATTCAAAAATTGGCAACATTTTTTTGGACGCCAGCTGTTGGTTTTTGTTTATTCGTTTCTTTTCAACCTATTCCCTCAGCTTGGAAATGTGTCAGAATTAAATTGAGTAATACCTTTTGATCTTCAGCATCACTCGTTGGAGGAATAGTGACCACCTCAGCCTTCTGCGGCTCTCCAATTTCAGCAAGTTCCGGCTCATCAGCCTCCATCTTCTTCACTTCAATGACCGTATCATTCTTCGATGTTTCTTCCTCATTTTCCTCATCAGTTTCCACTGGCACCTGCGCATAGTCAGGCTCTTCAATTTCTTCAGGAATCGCTAAAACTGCAGATGTTAATGGCACTTCAGGAACCTCGTCAATTTTCGTTTGCTCCACAACTGGCTCGGATTGATCGGTAGATGGCTGCATCTGAATAACGATCGCTTTAGAGGGTTTCAGAATGTCGACCTGATCAATAAGCTCAGTCACAAGTAACTGAACTTCATTGATGTCTCCCATCTTGATTACTGTAAAATCATTTATTAAAAAAATGAAATATGAATTCTCAAACAAGCAGCCAAAAACAAAAGGTGTCGCAAATTAAAGAAAAGAAGAAGAATCACTGTGTTGAGTTTCTATGTTTATATGCTATGGGTAAATATAAAGCAGCCGTGAGAGATCGTGTATTTGACAATTTTTGGAGACGAAGCACACACACACACGCCCAACCATACACACTTGACTCCAAGCTTCATCCTTTACGTAATAATGTTGATTGCTCATAAACGACAAGCATGGTTGGTTTTCAAAATAAATAAAACTCTTCACGGGTATAATAGCGCCGTGTTCAAATGAAATTCTTAGAAACTGTTGTAATTGGATGCGATGCTCGGATAGGATAATTAATAATTTACAATATAACTAGGCGTATAGTAAATATTGAATCAAGACTAGAGGCTACACATAAAAAATGCATATCTTAAAGAGTTTCTTCGGATATTTCTCACGCTCAAAACAATTTTTTAATAGTTTTCAGAATCGAAAACATCAATAAATGGGCCTTCTCGAAAAATCCTTCTTTGAATGAAAACCTTGAAACTCTGAACAAACATTTCTACAATCTTGGAATACCAAAAAAGGAACATAACATTTTCAATTCAAAACCTTTCGAGCGCGACAATACAAAAACGTTTTTTATTGTGTACGTCAGCAGGGAAAGAAACATAAAATCAGAAAAAAATTTAACAATAGGAAGCGCCTATACAATTTTTTGGGAATTTCTCTCAATCACTGTTTTTTATCTTATTGGTAACGCAAAAATGACAAGTAACAATGGAATGTCTTTTGGTCTTGATAATTCATAATTTTTTGACTGAAAAAATATATAAATGTTATGTCTTCATTTCACTTCTGGTCTCATTGTAAACCTCATCGCCTTACACACTCTCTCGTCATGCTGGCTGTCTGCTGCTTTCTCAACGCAGAATGCAACTACACTGCCGTGAGGTTCCATGGTGTAGCGGTTAGCACTCAGGACTTTGAATCCTGCGACCCGAGTTCAAATCTCGGTGGAACCTATCGCTTTTGCAAATTTTTAAAAGCCTCGGAAAATATTTTAACGGCTTTTGAGAAACATTAGCAAATTATTAAAGAAATGCAAAATTTTTTAACATTTCAAAATATTGTAAATATGGAAAAAATATAAAGGAAATAGGAAAATTTTAAAAGCTATCAAAGTTGGAAAATGTGAAATTTAAATAACTTCCACATGTGGTAGTAGAATTTGTATTTTTTTCGTAAAAGCGAAAAAGAAAGCTATTCTAAAGATAGGATTATTGAAAATTCAATGTAATGTTGATATTAGAAACAAATAATATGGTTTTTTTCTTTACGATGTGATCAATATTTTTTTGGTTCAGTAAATTAAATATTTTCAATTGAAAACTGCCGAGATACAAGGTAATAAAAAAAACATTATAAAAAATAAATTCTCTGAAGTTGTGAGGCAATGCAAATACTTTTATATTAATCTGTTACTAACTATTCCCTCGAGCTTTCGTTTTTTTTTCAATTATTCTTTATCACATTTTCTATACTATAATTTCCTCTGTGTGCTCTTTTGCACGAACGAGAAAAATAGCACACGAGCGCAAGAGACGACATATACACACACTTGCGCGTTCTTGAGAGGATAACATGCGATACACCGCTTCGCTCGTGTGAGGTTCCATGGTGTAGCGGTTAGCACTCAGGACTTTGAATCCTGCGACCCGAGTTCAAATCTCGGTGGAACCTATCCATTTTTGCAAGATTTTGACGTAATCAAGATGGGTTGACGCAATAATCCAATTTCAAAGCAAACCTGGTTTTGCTTTGTTCCTATTTTTGCCAATTCTTTGAGCAGATCAAGTTTGTCGTCTTCCGATTGCGATGAATGCGTGACTTCAACAATTCGCAGCGTCCTTTGTTCTTCGTGCGGTGGGACGTCTCTTGCAGCCTTAATTAGGTGCAATTATGGTTGAATCTCCTTAATCGGGATAGTGCGAAACAATGGGTACGACGTCAGAAAAAAATATAGCAACAGCGTCAATTTTCACCATTCAGCTGTACAAAAATCATTCTGCAGCTTACTTCTGAATGATCGGAGTACGATGAGCTCTGATCGTCGTCGTTGAGAATTGGACTGAGAAGCGATATATTGGATAATCGGCGATCAACAACAGTACGTGGGGATGCTAAACTACTGCCGGTCAAAGATCTTACTTCATCCGATTCTTCCTGAAAATTATGCATATAGCAATAAAAATAATTGCAAAACAATTATATATAATCCAAAAAGTTGCGAGATAAACATATATATACTGATTTCTGGTTGTGTGAAAGCTCATTAATTGCAAAAGTCTCAGAAGGTATATTGAAGTGGATTTCAAATTGAAGGGAAAAAGGGAAGCTTTCACGAAATACATAAGTAGCAATTTCAACATCTGCACCTGCCCCTCCACGTTCACAAAAAGTAGATACGCCAACGAAGGTAAACCAATACTCAAGCCAAAAAACGCGTAGTCTGAGGTCGGAGGGACAATATTAGGCAGGTCGCATGGGTGGCCGATTGACGGATCTGTGGGGGATCTGACTGGCCCTACCCGTCCACATATTATTATTATGATTATGGGAGGGTGAGCGGGACGGGTGGAGACGACTAAAAAAGGCTGGGGTCACGGAGGAGCGGTCATGGTCCCTCTCCCCCCCCCTCTATTCTCCTAGACGTGTTAATCTGACCGCTGGTAATTACTGTGAGCGATGAAAACGGCTGACGAATATCGAATAATACCAAACAAGGTAAGTCCGACGGACCAAAACTTGCCGAGAATTGTTTGAACAAGCTAAGATATTATTTGCACAAGTGCATGGAATTGTAAATTCCTCGAAACACAAACGTAATAGAATAAAAGTTGGGGAGAAGAACAAATGTTACCAATTATTTTTAGATTTTCTCCATTTTTATTTTCAGCATCGAATTTTCTTTAGCACATTGCCTTGAAATAATTTTAGAGAAAAACAACTTGACAGTTCATCGATTAGAAAGTGCAAAATTCTTTCCAACGGTTAGAAACACCTTTAATATGTATAGTATATTCATTTTCGTCTAAATGGGGCAAAACAAAAGGAATTCTGTCGGCAGATTAATATCCATTTACGCTTGAGGTTTATCAGAATCCGACCCGCACCGTTTGGATTATATCGCAAGGTCATTGGGGGGACCCGATTCTTTCGGGTCAGGGCAGCTATTATTGGTGAACCTGAGGTGTGGCGCACCAAAATTTACATATATCTCTCCTATCATCAATCGTGATAATTTTCAATGACCTACCTCATTGATTGTGTGAAGGAAATTTGGCAGGGCACTCATGTTGGATTGAAGCAGGGATGGAAGTGGAATGGTTCCTGACGTCGAACTGTAATAAAACAAAAATCAAAATTGTTGAAATATTAGCCAAGATTATATGAAAAATGAATCTATTGCTCGCCGACGTTAATCCTCTTTATTTTCTCTGCAAATCTCATGGAAAAACTAGAAGCGTGGAAATGGTTGCATGAAAATTTTAAAAACCGAAACTACCAACTTGTAGACACTAAATTTTGCTGAGGAATTGAACATTCACATATCTCAAAAATGGACAAATTTGGAAAATTTTCACACACTGATTGAAATGTTGTGCGAAATAAACTTCATCTGTGTTTTGACACTTTTCTTCGTGCCTGACGAATTTTCCAAAAAAATCCAAAATGTCAATAAGGGTAATTAAACCGAGATTGGAGATTTAATTTCCAATTATAGAATTCGAGGAACGAAATTTTATTATTTGATAGAATCTATTTATGGGGGTATAAAATATAAAATTATGTGTCTTGCGCTGAATTTTGCATAATGAAATATTATAGATTACATTTCTTTAAGTCACGAAAGTCTTCCAATAAACTAGATAGTTGGACAATTATAGATTTTAATAACGTTTATTTTTATTGTTCATATTTTATTAAAAATTTGGTTTTCGGAAATTATAACTACCTCTGAGACAATTACATATAGTTATATTTTCTTATTTAAAAGTTTTAGCTTTTCTCCTAATTATTCTTTATATTATTGAATTTGGTGTAAATTTCAAAAAAAGGATATATTACGGTTCTTCATCGGAGCACGATGACGGCATTTCATCGGTTTGCAGAAGAGATAGAACTGATGGCATTCCTTGTGAATGCTGGGCATTTTTCTCTTCCATTTCCTCGATTTGATTCTGAAAATGAATAAATTCGAATAAACTAGAAATAATTCAAGAATATTGATTTTTTGTCGAGTAAAACAAAAAAAAAAACGTCAAACCCCTTCGTCGCCATAAATTCGTACATTTATGGCTGCTACAAGAAACAAATTGTACAGTTTTGAGACGCGCGCTCGCAAATATCCAAATGTTTTTTTGAATTTTTCTAATAGACTACATCCCAAAAAAAGCATTGAACGACACGTCGAGATCGAGCGGCGGGGGGATGAGGACAAAGAAACGATGCATACTATTGTATTTATTTTACGGTCTAGCTCACAAGTGAAACAGGGAAGAGCAATTGGAAACCGAAAAAAAGAAAACAACAGTCTACCAATATTGATAGATTGTTTGAATCGGGTGTGAATCGGCAATAAATCAGGTCCTCCCCCGCATGGCATTGGTAGTCAAGGTGGAGAGATGGATTTGATTAATTGATACTGATTAGTCAATGAATTGACGAGGTGTTTGAGCGTTGAAAATCGATGTGTTGGCGAGTGAACAATAAAAGCAATCCGATACATTTTAAATCAAGATCATACATGCTGCATCGACGAATTGGACGAGCTGATCCGTATCGCGAATTAAAAAAAAAACACACTGTATAACACATTACTATCGCGATAATGGCCAGTGATTATTTGTGGGAGAACCGCGTTCAATGTAATTGTAGCAATTCACAAACCAATATCGAGAAAGTTGGAAGAATACAAGTCTGGGAACGAAAGGTGATATAAGGGAAAAAAGGAACAATTTCGTTGTAATAAAATGCGAGAAAACGCGAAATAAACGGGGAAACAATTATTGAGGTTCTGTAGAATTTCAAGAAAGTAAAAATGCCGCTAGAAATTGTATACATGATTTTCTCCATGTTTTACACACATTTTTTTTAAATAAAAATAAATTGAAATAATTCCAGAAAATTTTCTAAAATCCCTAAAACAAACATTATCTTTGTGATTACATGTAAATAGAGAATAAAAGAAAAACCATAGTCCTTCAAATTTATAATTACAACTGGGAAGGCTATTGCTGGACATTATATTTGTTTGGTGGTAATTATGCTGAATTCAGGTTCTACGCAATTCTCAATTTCAATGGATCGCAAAGGAATAAAGTTGAAGAAGAAAATTTAGTTGATAATGTCAGTGAAGTTTTGATATTGACAAAAAATAAAGTAAAATTGGAATGAAAAAAAATCGCGGAGCAAAATCAAAATCTGACTCATCTGAATAAACGAAGATGCAAATCGCACACAAAAAAATCAGCAAATATACATACATTGCATTTGCTCAATGGCATTGCCATTGACATTGACCACAAAAAAAATGAATGCGAGACGGTCAAGAAGACGAGAGATGGCTGGTTGAATGCACTTGACATTCTATATGAATGAACTATGTATAAACGTTTCGCGCGCGACGGCGAACAGTTTCAACAAAACGAACGCGAGATTTGAGCAGTCGAATGAGCAATTAGAGGCAGACAATGGCCAACAATCAAGAGACTTGCCTCAATATCGATCGGCTCGCTACTCGAATCGCTGCTACTGCTAGAACTGCTGCAGGGCTCCTGATCGCTTGCGTGATTTGTGATCTTCTTCAGAGTAGATCGCAAAATAATTCGCAATGAGAATATGAAGGCCTAAAAATAATGATATATTTTATGGATATAAGATATATTTTTGATTCAATTTCTTTATTTATTCTCGACATTTTTTTCTGTGATCACGAATATGATCTTGAAAATTAGGTGTAAAATTTACAGTGTATTGTATAATTTTCCAGTTTTCCACGCGATATTCATTTTTCAATCAAAATGTTCGGAATTCAGAGAAATGGAATTCTTCACCAATTTATTGTGGTAATTTACATCGAACTTAAATTGATTTACAACAATCTTTATATTGATGAAGGCAATTTTTTGAACCTAACTACTAATTATAGAAGAAAAGGAAAAACGTCAGAATTTGTAGGCAAAAGAAAATTGAGGTCGAATTCATGTGAATCTATCTAATGTTCAAATGTCCAGTGCGAAATTCGACGGACTAGTTCACGAGAAAAAGTTATCGACGTCAAGGTGGACCTCAATGACACCTTATGTAATGGCATCCGACCGGATAGTGACCGCCGCAATAATTATTTGCCGCAATACTACATTCATAATCATAATTATTATTATTAATATATTATTATTATTAGGATGTTGTGAAAATCAAAAGATTTCCCGGAAAAATTGGATATTCCGGTTGGGTTGGTGACCGTTTCTAGCGGTATTATAATTGAATTGGGTTTCACAACACAAAACTAATTTGAACCAATTTACCGCAACGCGCAATATCGAGGTCAAGCAATATTGAAAGCCAAATTCATTATTCGCTTTATCTCGAAATTCCATGGCTAATTCAGAAATCTATGAAATATTTATTGTTTGTTTTCAGAAAATTCAGTAAGCAATCATGAAATACGGTGAATTTGCAATACCAAAAAAACTATGAATTAGCAAATGAGAATGAACAAACAAACATCAGGAAGTTTCTATAGTCTTTTTTTCATCGCCTTTCCAACTTCAAAATTTCAAAAAGATTGTTTTTTGAGAACAACATTCTGAACCTCGATCAGCAGCACTAAATAAATTTGTTTGGTTTGCTACATTAGTTTGTTCAATTTTTTTTCAAATTTTTTACTCACAAGTATCGCGGAGATGGCAGTTTGTAGAAATGAGTTAAAACTATCAGACTGCCGCGACACTGACGATCTATCAGCGGGCGGTTTCAGTTTTTCTATGTCCATACACACCTGAAATTCATCGTAATGAAAGAGCGCAATATGAAGATTCATATGGATGAGATCTCAACAATGTGGAAAACATACATACATTATCTGTTGATTCATTATAGCAGAAATTATAATAGTCGTAGTCGTCGTCCATAATGATGAATAATACCAAAAACGAACTACATTTTTGTTATTATTTATCATCGGAAAACGGCAATTGTATAGGTTTGGTATTAAACAAAAAAATTGGGGTGGGGGGGAAGGATGAAAAATCAAATGTTGACCAAAAAAGGCGAGAAGAAGAAAATCATAACGTTACGGTAAAAACAATGCGAATGGTTTGGTATTGGCGTTAGGAAGAGCGCGAAACGCTCAAGTTTCTATTATCTGCGAATACCTTTGTACTCGGCGCTTCATCATGTTTACATAGAATTCGGGAGACAGAACATATTGAAAGTAGTTTGCCGAGTCAGTTGTATTTATTAAAAGAGCAACACTCAAATGATTAAGAACACTTATAAAATGAGGTTAGAGTGCGAGATGGTTTAACAAATAATTCGAGAACTTTCAGTTTTACGTGTTTCTGGGATTGCAGGATCTCAGTTTTTCAATTTAGAGTTTAGGTAATTTGAACTACTCAGATAAAATTTTTATATTAATTAAATAAAATTACAAAAAATTAGTGGTCAAGGTTACATGTAAGATTTTTTATTATAATTTAAAGACTAGTTCATGCGGGATTTCAAATTTCCCGCCAGACAACCCGCCCCTTAAAAACACGAAAATCCAATTATAGAAACCACTAATTGATCCTATTGTATTCACATATTTTCGCACATTTTCCTTTTCAACTAATGAAATTTCAATTTTTCATATTAGAACAAAATTGGAAACCTTGTGATTGAACAGGCGAACGCTTATAAGTAAAAAAAAACGGTATAGTTTGACAAAAAGATAGGGAAATGAGGAAGTGACAATTATAGTATTAATACTAGTACAATAGAGTGAATTAAACATTAAATTGCCGGAAAAGACTTGTAAAGAAGTCCATAAAAGAATATATCTATGTGTAAGTGAATGTATATACATAAACATATAACGAAAAACTCCAAAAATAGCTTATTTTGTGATAAAGAGCAACGTCGAGAAGTTGAATTCATCAAGTGTAATAAAAATCAAAAAAGAATATGTATGATGATATGGAAATGATAGTAGACTAAAACGATAAAAACACGCAAGGACATGATTGTTAAGGTTTTGAAGAATTTTTGCAATCATTTTGGAAAAAAAATGACAAGTGAAATTTTATTGTCATTTTGCTTGTAAATGTATGAAAAACGAATTGAATCTTCTGAAAATTTTATTAGAATATGTTTTTTTGATAAAACAATTATTTTTTATTTTTATAAATTTTTTTGTAAGCGAAGTATGGGTCGACTAAGTAACAAAGTAAGTGAGTAGGTTTAAGTTAAGCTTTAATCATTACTTAAAAATCTTTACTTAAACAAAGGTAATTTAATTTATACAACTTCTATAGCCCAATTTTGGTATAATACGTCAAAATGTGTTGCATTCTCATGAATAGATGTATCATAATCTATTCTGTCATATACAATAATAAATCTTGCGATATTAATAAAAATGAAATAAAAAACCGTTTGGTTCGATACATTGTTAAACGAGGTCATTGGAGTGAAACTCGTAAAATGTACCACCCAGATGCGAATTAATGATAAGAGCCGGCGGTAAAAATGTTGGTAGTGGGACGCAAATCGGGCCGTGAAAAACCGATACATCTACATGGCTTCTGTCGTGTTGTTATTGACAAAATATAGTGTGAGTGAAAGGAGGCAACGCAGTGGAGGCTCGGCTGTCAAGAATTGCATGATAATCATCGGCTGGTGCGTTTCATATTTACATAAAAATGGAAGCAGGTAGAGCGTATGAAAATTTTATTTGGGCAAAGGATAATCACTATTCGTGAAATTCATTGCCATATACGATATTATCATTTGATTTGCTTCCTAATATGAATATTATATTAGATTGAGTTGAACTGAACAGTTTCTTCAAAAAAAAAAAATGTTCATAGTGCATACAGTGTGTAAATTGAAAACAATGCCCTTTTCTTTGAAATGTTTAGCACTTTAATATTTCTGAGACATTAAATAGCATGAAACTAGTGAAAAAATTAATTTCGAGAATTAGAAAATCATTATTCCAAAAAATATTGTTAATCTAAACAAATGTATATTATTTTTTTTCGATTCAATTGACTCTCGATTAAAGCGAATTATGCGTTCCGCAAGTCATTTCATCAAGATTTCACATAGAAAACTGTTTTGGTCGACACTGTACATACATGGATAAATTACGGAGATGGGAGATAATTGCTGGACGAAAGATGTTGGTGAGACGAATTGTGTGTTGGAAAACCAGCGAAAAACAAAACCAGCGGGAAGCAATTGAAATTTTTGTCGGAAACAACGTCCATATAATAATATAAGAATAATTGTGTTAATTCGAAAAGAAAAATAGAGATACCCAGAAAGTTTATTTTGTCTAAAGGAAATTATGGTATAAACAGGTACATTCGGAAAAACTGAAATATGCTGACTGAGAATTTTAATAAAGAAACATATGAAATTTTTTTGGCAATATGAATTACTGACTGTAACATCAGAATCGCAATATTCAAAAAAGCGTCCAAAGTGAATTCGATTTGCTTTAAGGTTTTATATTTCATGTATATATTTTTTTATAGATATTTCTCGCTCATGAAATTAAATTGGGATTCACACGTGTTTAGTTAAAAAAAATATTTCATGTATATTTGATAGTTACGTTTCAGCCGTTAAAGACGTTTGAACGAGAGATTAAATTATTTTAGCATCTCAATTAATTTGCCATTTTATTCAATTAAAATACTCACCTTCCAGTTCGATATCTCCTTCACGTCGTTTGGCTTGCAAAAAAATACGGGGGGTTATCTGGTAGCAGCTACCTAACAACCAGCGGCAGGTAAATAAATGGTCTAATATGGTTCGAATGCCGGCTGAGCTGCCCACAAACGGTGGCCAAAAAGGCAAATATTGGGATTGTCATCGTTCGTTCGTTTTCTGCGAGATGTGACGGGTCAATTGATACGCAAATGTACTTATTTACTTCAACCATTTTTGAAGAGAACAAATAACAATAAGTTGCAAAAATAACGCGGAAAACATTGAACGAAAATTCCGTATAAATAATGAGGTTAATGCTCAAAATAAAATTGTACGTGATTATGGATTACCAGTATGAAAATGTTAGACAATAAACAAATTGGATTTTGGCGAAAAAAAATAATTCAACATAAAATTATTTGAATAGATTATCGAGATCACTGTTCCGGAGTAGTTGGTTGAAGTTTGACAGAATGTCTTCGAATTATTTCATTTTCCTGAAATAAATATTTTATTACTTATAAAAATTCGAAAACATTTTGCCTACCTCGTTTGGAGGCTCTTCCATAATGTTCAAGTTTTTACTGTGCCACCAAACGAATATATCGGTGAGCAATGCGATCAACCGAATGCACACATATAAGAGATGCATCCAAACCCGAAGATGTTGAGGATGATAAATTGAGCAGGCACCACGAGTTCCATTACAAGTTGTGTCCCAAACAAGGCAAGCTGCATCAATAACGAATCCCCATATAATTGGGGATGGTAGAGTTCCGAACAAAGATACCGCCATTCCTTGAAGACCAAGCGAAAGGGACCGACTCTCTGGCGGGACGCATCTAAACAAATTTTAGAATATTCTTTCATATTGATGTTCTTTTTACCTTAAAAGGATGAGCATTGCCGGTACAACACCAAGACCTGCCATGAACGATCCCGGAAGAACAGTAAGGAAGAAGAGAACGGTTGAAGTCTTGCATTTGTTCTCGCAAAACTTCTTACTAACAATTCCACCGGGAGCACAATCGCACGACGTGAAGTCTAGAATCGGATTGTTTCCAAATTGTTTTGCTTCACGACATCCGGCATGGCATGGAGAAAAATAAGCAAATCTGCAATTTTCGCATAATTTTCTTTTTGGAATTGTCAATTACCCTGTTTTATCGCAAACTGGGTACAATCTAGCACTTCCACAATCGCATTGAGCGTTGCATTCTCGTGTGAAATTGTAATTAGTTTCCCTTAATTGAATGTAATTAGAAAACTTTTTTTTTGAAGAAAAGAATCTACCTATTATTCAGACCGATGGAATTTACAATTGATTCGCATCCGATGAAAATTTTTGTCGTGTACAAACAGACATTCAAAAATGATACAATCATGACGAATAGGGCAGCCCTTCTTCCATTGAGTTTTAACTTTCTCGTGAGGAATCCTCCACAAGCGGTTCCCAATCCGAAGCCGAATACCCCAAACATGGCTAAATTATTTCATTTCCTTGCAAAACATTTAGTTAATGGATACCCATGTAGCGATATACCAGGTATTGAGGAATTCCAAAATGATTTTCCAAGTATTTTGGCAAAAAAACGATATAACTAAATTCGAATTTAGTGAAACCGAAGCTAATTGCTGTCTCATACCCCTTGAACGCTAGAATATCGCAAATTCTGCCAACAACACTACCCACATAGAGTTTTGTGCTGAGAACAGCTTTGCACGATTTCAAAAAATCCGTTCTTCTTTCCTTGAATGTTCTGTTAGTTTTTACTTCAAGCTTCTTCTTTTCTTTATGAATATCATGTAATTGTAAAGCCGATTCGGTTCTGAAATCAAATATACGAAGTTTTATAGTATTTGCTTAGTTATGGTTATTACCCTTTCTGGCCAGATGGGAATGCAAACAAGACAATCGACGGGATGAGGGTGATAGATCCGATAAAGAGGAATCCAATCCACCAAGCTCCAATCCATGTTGGATCCGCTGGTGTCAATCCGTTTGGAGCTGAAGCGTAATTTAACATAGAATTTTTTCAAGAAGCCATCTTACGATGAAGTGTATAATATAATTTGTTGCAAGCGCTTCCAATCAAATAACCGCAAATTGGCCCAAGAACACGAATTGATGAAATTGCTCCTATAAGAAATATTTTATTTTTGAGAAATTTATTCAAACATACCAAAATAAGCGGGAAGACTCTTCTTTTTGATGTTGTCATCGAGAAGTGGGACACCAAGACTCCAAGGAACAGTTCTTCCGACACCAAGGAAAAGAAGAGAGAAGAAGAACACAAGAAATGGATAAATACTATTGCTTTGCTCATTGCATTTGGAATCCTTAAATAAAGAGTTATGCAACAAATTCGCTCTACAAATAACTATGAATTTCATAATAATTGCCACTATGAAAATTATTAATATAAACATCAATTTTCAATTTTTTTGTTGGTTTATTTCTTGTAGCCATCAAGATATGTACTATTGTTATAACTAGTAATGGATTTTAAAAATTTTCAATTCGCCCTATATGTCATAAAAATCCTACTTTGATAATTTTTCTTAAGGAATTCGTCAATTTTCCGCAAAATGCAAATGGTGCGGCAGCACTCAAACGCATTTTCATTATATCACGATTTGTCGAATTCGAACGTCTTCTCAAATAATACTGAAGTATGCTACGCAATTCAGCCTGATCTCCGTCACCCTCCAGAACACTATCAACCTTCTCAAGTGCCTAAATTCGCTCAATGAATACAATAAACGGGCATTGCTGGAATACCTCATCGATAAGCCAACCATCAATTGAATATGTTACATTGTGTCCGATAGTTCCAACGTCTTCAGCGGACTTTGGCGTATCCTTTAATGGGGTGTATTCCTCAATCTTAATTATGCGTTTAAAAGCATTTAGCGAATAGGAGATCTCACCGGGGATTGGTCATCTTCTAATAAATTTAATTTATTATAAATGTCAAAGGGTAGGCGATCCCGAATCAATGGATATGATAACAATTGGCGGAGTGAAGAATTCGCTGCCAATTGAAGTTCTGTTGGTTCGAGTTGAGCCTACAATAATTTCTTTTTAGTTAAACTTTTTATGGTTTCGTCTTGATGGTCTTCTTAAATTAATATAAAACATAGAACCCCAAATTTTAAAATTCATATAGAACGGTAGCTATACCGCTGTGATATTCCATAACTTTTGCTATGCAATCATATTGCTCTCAAATTTGTTCAATACAAATTTTTCAAAACCTCACGAACGCATCCATGGGATATTCGTAGTCTCACAGAGACATCGGGCGACGCCCATATACAAAACGTGAGGTCAGATTGCGATTGAAATCACAAGATCAATTGAATCAAATCAGGGAAAGATAATCATTATTCCGACTTACAGCCACTGCTGTTGTATTGATGTCATGATGTCCTTGTGGAAACAGAAAATTTGGCGATGCCAACATCAAATACGTTATGGAAACGAGAATTGTTCCAGCACCGATCCATCGCGCGCTGAAAATGTTCCAACATTCGCTTGTTCTTTAGAATGTTTTGCTTCATGATGTATTGATTGGAAAATCATTGATAAAATTTCTGGACGAACAAAAAAGTGGCTCAACGAAACTGACCGATTCCCTTTTGAGCCAAAATGAGCAATTAGGACGACGCATGGAATGTAGCCAAAGTCACCTGAAAAAAAAGCAATTGTGTTCTAAAAGATTCCACAAGAGATATTGATTTTTGATCCGATTCCATACTATTTTTAATAAAACAAAGTAAACAATGTTTTAAGACGTACTAGCTGAGATCATGAACCCAGAAACTCTAGAAGACATCTGAAACTGCCTTTCAATATTCTGAACTGCCGAGTTAATATAGCTGCCACCAATGGCTTCCAGGAAATACACCAAAGAAAATAACGCGAGAAATATGTATATTCGATCCATTACCGTCTGAAAAAATTAAAAACGTTTTCTGGAAATGTCTAGAAATTAAGTTGCGAAACGACAACTAATTGAGTAGAAAATGATGATTTATTCGGAAGACGTCGATATTTGAAATATTCAAACTACAATAGCCGGAGTGTCGCGGAAAAATGTCATCACAGATCACGCGTCTTGTATTCTTCGCCACTGTCATTTTCGTCGTGATCTTTACCAATTCGTCTCCAGCACTCGTCCAATATGGTGTATCTCAAACACACCCACAACACACACTTCAACCAGTTTTTGGTCCCATTTTATACCAGTGAGAATATAGAAAAATTGTATTGTTGATTAATTCGGTAGGAATGATGGAAATAATTATTAAAGGTCATCAATCATAAAGATTTTTGATTTTTTGATTTTAAACGAATGGCTAAACAATTGACTTTATTTTCACTAAAGAAAATATCAGATAAAATTGTTTTTTTATAAAATATATTAGCATTTTTCTATAGTACACCAAGCAATAAAAATAAATATGTCAATTGGAAATTGAAATCAAAAGTCAAACGATATGCAGTCGTTGAAAATTATGGTTAAAGGGGGATCGAAACCTGTTTATCTGTCGACTATCCGAAATGTACTATTTATCACGGCTATCTTTGAAAATTACAACATAATAATTATTGTTAATAATAAAACGGGTTATTAGCGGAAGATAGGTGCTGATTCAATTTGGAATTTGAAGAAAAACACGGCGTCTTTTAAAGGCGCATGCTTCGTAGGCAAATAGCGAATTCGCCAAAATTCAAACATTACTCATTGTTATTGTAGCTTCCGAACAACCTTTAGCGAAATTCTGCAAAAAAAATACGCCGGTATTATTAAACAACCGGTCTTTTCCATTGTAGTAGTTATGCATATCTTTAGAATAATCTGAATATATGTAGCTTGGTACGGTAAACGTTTATTTTTGAAATGAATCGAAGCAAGCAGGAATCAATGCAAATAAATATTGATAATACTGTTGTTACGGTTTGGCAAGATGAGATCGACGAACATGGCTGTCGTGAGCTGCATGCGAAGCGAAAGCTTTTCCACAATGTGAACACTGTAATTGACTTATTTGTTGAAATGTTTTTTTCTTCTAGGTACGCATAGACCAGATCAAATTGCGGAAGTGGCGAAATAAAATCAGCGAACGATTTGGCAAGTTTGGGTTCATCACGAACTGACTTCAATGTTTGTTGATGATCGGAGATTAAAAAAAAACGTGTCGGTTTACGGCAATTATTCAAGATTAGAAGGGATGTGTCTTTTTGTAAATATTTTTCATGGATAATTGTCGCGATATTTAGAGGCTTGAAGAGGAAACTATCACTGTATTCTCTCATTTGACATAAAGAAGTAAAAATTGGCAAAGGGGTCGTGACTTCCATTTCTTGTTTAAAACTCATCTAAAAAATATATGTTTGTTTTTTTGGCATTATATTAAAAATAGTTGTTTCAATAAACATCATAATAATTAAATAATTGATTTTCTTGTATTCGTCTGGTGTGTACCGTCATGAAAAACATTTCCTTATAGGGTCAAAGAAAATGGTTTGTTGAGAACTATTTCGAGTTATTTGGTTTTCCGAAATGTTTTCTTTTCAATCTACTCTTACTCGAGCAATTAAAAAATTTGTAATCAATTCCGCACCATAAACGGCTTCTCTCCACTGTGTTGCCTTTTGTGAGTTCTTAGAATCGATGAAGCTGTGAATGCTTTTGGGCAACAGTCGCATTTGTACGGTCGTTCGCCAGAGTGTACCCGCATATGCTAGAAAGTACCACATTGACCTTTCATTTAGACACTTTTTTTGGTCTCACCTTGTTCAGACTACTTGACTGACTAAACGATTTACTACAGATAGTGCAGACATGTGGTCGATGATTCTCATGAACGTGTAGAATATGAATTCGTAGGCGATCCCGTTTTTCGAACGATCTAAAGAATCGCAATCGACAGTGGCATTAGGCGTCGACAGTGTCACTAACATTTAGAAATGGTAGTTTTGAATTGTTTGCTCGACGCGGTGCTCACAATGATTTTGAGGGTTTACGGTAGTATGTTTATGGCATGAATGTATCTACGGGGGCCCACTTCAGAACTATTTTAGGTGTGAGCGTTGACATAATACACTATAGGGCATTAAACATTCCGTAAAAACATCAAGTACTTCCTAGGAAAATTAGACACGGTTGAATATTGGTGGAACTTAAATTTTAATGGTATTTTTTAAATTAAAAAAATTGCATTTTAAACCAAATGGGGGAGAGTATTTAAAAAAAAAGGAGACCTTCTACGCTACTTTTGTTTAAAGAATTGGTTACGGTTAAAGAAGGTTGGGAATGCTGCAAATTGAAATACATTGGTCTTGAGACTTTCATAATAGCCAATTCTGACAAGACGTCGTCCACAGCACACCAAATGCTTAATAAAAAAACTCGCCAGTTTTTAAATTAGTTTCAAATTACTCTCTCAATGTTTTTTTTAAGAATATTGTTTCATAAAAACCAATGATTTTCAAAACATACCTATCACAAATCGCACATGGATATTTTCTTTTTCCATTATCAACGCATCGAGTGTACTTAAGATGTTTGTCGCGATAATATTCATAAGTGAACATTTTTCCACATTGATTGCAGGAGAATCCATCTAAAATTGCAGAGTTCTTTATTCCAGTTCCAAAACATTTCTTTTTTTTCAATTTTAATGAAATTCAATTACGATCCCAACTAGTAATTAGAATTCAGAAAAGGAGTTTTCATCAGTTTTTAGCCTTTTCCTCGCCTCATTTTTTTCCCGTGGAACAACTAATGAGATGCATTGGTATCTTATTTGCCATTGCCACCCGAGTATTATAATGTTCAAACAGCACTGCTAAGCTCTTCCATATGGGTTCAAATATTTAAAATATCTTGAAACAGCTCGAACCTGCAGTTTTAGTAGTTTGGGCCTCGTCAGCCGGCTGTTCGATGGTTTCGTTTATCGAATTCCGTGTCTCCTCGTTGCCATTCGCCGAATTTGTGGTATTGTGACCAACCAATGGCGCCTGAAAACAAGTAAAAATTCGCTGAACATGTTTTTTTTTGGTGGGTGTTGGCGTTACCATTTGTGAAATCGAATTCGGATATGGTAATTGATTGAAAACGCCTGTCGGCGGAATTTGCAGAGGGAGCAGACCAGCATTCAGTGCTGCTGAACATTTCCGGAATTAAATGTTTGTTTGAAATTAAGCATTGTATTCAATCGACGACAATTAATTAATTAATTTCTCA
Source organism: Caenorhabditis bovis (assembly GCA_902829315.1). NCBI lineage: Eukaryota > Metazoa > Nematoda > Chromadorea > Rhabditida > Rhabditidae > Caenorhabditis > Caenorhabditis bovis. The sequence continues at coordinate 2,936,126 of CADEPM010000002.1, forward strand.
AAAATTCCAGAATATAAGTAAGATATAAATAGTTGTACAACGATTTACTTTTGAACAGAAAACTCACAAACCTTGTGAAAGCGAAACTAAACATTTCGCATAGTTAACGTTGAAATTCATGGTGATATTATACATTTTCGCGAGAACATCTGGACTCCACAGCAACTGAGTTTCCATCTTTGAATGCGGCACTAATCGAACTGAGGAACTCCGATGTGTGCCCACTTCTCAGCCCCGTCTACGGTAGTTCTCTAAATAGGCGGAGACGGCGTGCAATTCGCTCATTGAATTCTGTTTGCTTAATACATGCAGCATTGAGCCGGAGTAGTGATCGATCGGAATTTTTTGAAAAATATTCTGCAAAAACTGAAGGGTCCAAAATTTAGAAAAAATAATATTTAATTGTAAAAATGAGTCAAGGGCAAATGCAGATGTGAAAATGAAAAAGAAAAAAATTTTTTCTTTCATTGTTTTTATTTTTTCAGCATTTCCCTATTACAAAAACAGTTGAAAAGAAACAAAGTTTAATCTAAAAACGTACGTGCGTTGATTAATTACATAATAAGTCCTGCTTCACGGCGTCCGATTTTTAGAGTGAATTTGCACAACGGGTTGCAAACTTCAAGATTAATGAACGTTAAATTTTCAAACCTGTAAGAATTAGCTTAATTTCATTTGGTCTAGAATTTTTACTTTCTCTTATTTGAAATATCCCAATTATAAATAATAAGAATTATTGTAACATAAAACTTCGCTGGAGAACAACTGGAAAAAACAATAAATTTGTTTTTAAAAATATTTGGCCCGACAAAATTTTTTATCAGTCAGGCCTGATTGACATGCAAACACGAAGCGCTGAAATTTGACAGGTCTGATGGTTCGTATTTTTTAACAGAGGGTATTTTATTGAGAAAGCTGAACATATTGAAAGATAAAATCTGATTTTCGGCAGAGCAAAAATATTACGAGCAAAGTAGTGACTGATATCGTGTTTTTGCAGTGTAGACCAAGCAGTATCAGAGCAATACTTTTTTTTCTTACTAAAAGATGAGTATTTGCGGATCTAATGTATTTATACAAATCCCAGAATTGTAACAGAATGTATGAAACCACTCTCTTTGGTTCGTCGCTGGTTTCCTCGAACCCTTGCCCTCTTCTCCGCTTTTCGAACTTATCCGCTTCTTATTTTAGGCAACTGTGGATTTTATGAGTATCTTATTGTGCGACATTACAAAAAAGAAACAAAGAGAATAAATAAAGTTAACAATTCCAAGTACGATTCACTGCTCGTTGATGTTGTCCTCCTCCGGGAGTGAGCACTGGACGGTGACCTTCTTGATCTTCTTTTCGGCGTTGTTCTTGAGAAGGGTTTTGAACTGAAATTTAGTGATAACCAAAAAACGATTTTTTTTTCAGATTATGTCTTGATTGGTATGAAATTGTGGTTAAAAAAAAGTGCATTTGACCTATTGAGGAATTTTTTTCTCGAGAGATCAAAGATATAACAGCGGCATTTTGCAGCTGTTCGATTTCTGTTAATATTCATCTCAAGTTGGCATGAAACAAATTATTAAGGGGGTTTTATTTTTGCGACGATATTTATTGAAGTAAATTCGATTCTCACCTCATTCGTCATAATGCCCCAATTTTTAAGCACCTTTTTTGTGACGAAGGTGCCGTTGACAATCAAAGGCATTTGATCGATCTTTACGGTGTCGGATGTCTGAAAAATTGCACGTTTTCAATAAAAAGTAGTTATTTGAAAAAAAATGAAGCTTACAATCGTAGATTGCTGTTCGACTTCATCCATGTTGATTTCGGCATTGTCGATCAGCTCAATGCATTTTGGATTCCTCATAAAGGACTACAAAGAATTCAAGGAAATTGGTTTTTTAAGTGCATGATATGATGAAATATCTAGTACTTACAGAGTCGTTGATCGAACCGTAGGATTCTGCGCGAGTTTGTTGCTTCGTGCACATGCCGAGACAACAGCAACAGTATTTGACAGCGCACTTCTGAATTTAGGACAAATGTATTAGCTAATAGAAATGAGACGAATCACCTTGACAGCCTTCAGCAAAGTCATTGGAGTGATCTGTAATTCAAGAAGGGGTAGAAATGTATGACAATAATTGTTTAATTCTTGAATCTAAGGTTGAGAGAATGAGAAATATGGAAACCATACAATTATCTTCGGAGAGTTCGACACCGAATGAGCGTATACGGCGCAGTGGCCACTGGTAGCCCATTAAATAATAACAGAAAACAAACAAACTTGGCGCGAAATTTTTCTATCACTTTACGATCTCATAAAATTTGGAAAATATTGTCTGATCATACGAACGAAGTTCATTCTTATTTGGAAGAGAGAGAGAGATCGTCTGCATCACAAAGTTGAGAGGAAGATTACATTTTAGGATTAACAAATCTTTGGCAGAAAGTAAGAGCAAGCCCAACTCGTCCGCTGATGCCGAAGGTATACTGGCATGGTTTGAAGGCGGGCCATAGATACTGCGCAGTATGGCAAGGCGTTTGCCTAGACCCATTAAATGAAGCCCAAAAACACCATGTTTCCCACCGCAGCGGGCCGATAAATTGAAAATATTGACGAGTTTCGAACGGTGCGCCATGTGAAAATGAGTCGAAAACAATGGCGCACATCCGCGCTTATGGTGCTGTTTTGCGTTTTATTTGGGAAACCCCTCTTGGATAGATCGAAGGGTGCCGCGAGAAGGGGACGCTCACGTTTTACTGTACACAGACAGCACAATATTGAGTTATGAGAATCCCGGAGCACTGGCGCTCTGCTCACTTTTCGTTTCTCTGCGAAATTGCTACGATAATTGAGATGAATGGTTTAACACAAAGAAAAAAAAAACTGAAACGGGATTGCGCAAATAGACATCTGCCACCTTAGGGTTTCAAGACGTTGAATACAATTGTTTTTTAAGTATGTTCAAAGACGCAGATGGAAAACGTGGCAATATTTATGGGTATCAAGCTGTTTTCGTTTTGGAAAAAGGGCACCGCGCGGTTTCCCACGTGGAATGGGGACCGGTATTGGACATATAATCTTGTCGGCTCTTTAATGCCGCATCGATAAGATTTACTTCAAAACCGAAGTGAATTAATAAACTGATTCGCCAAGAAAAAGTTTTGAAACGGTGAATTTTCATTAAAATTCTCTGTACATACGGGTGGATTCTCGATATATTCGAGTATATCATTTTACGTAGTTAAGAGAAAACGTTCGGGAAGTTATAAACTTTTCAGATTTTTCTGCTAGTCACTATTCCACACGCGTAGATGTGTTAATCCTAATATCAGCAAAATGGTTCCGAGTTGTGAAATAATATAAACTAGTTTTTCATTATTTGACGATTTACAAGCAGTTGACCATGATGAAAACCGAAATTTTCGAAACTTTGTGGATGTCTAATGAAATCGCTTTGTATTTAAGAAAAAATACATGTTTTCGATTTTTTTTAACAATCGCACTAGTCTGCTGAATGAATGCTCACCAACAGAGCAATTGAAATAGATTCCTTGTTACAGCATGACGGGTTCAAGGCCCTTCTATGATCGTGACGTTAAAAATATTTCATGAATGTTACGTGTAAAAATCCGTTTGTCGGAATAATTTTCTCAACAGGAAAATTTCGATATTACTGACAAAACCGTTAGTTCAAACTACACTCAAACTTTCTCTTGTTATTTTTCATGGCGGTCGCATGTTACATTCTTAGCGTATACTGTATATGGGCGGAGATTTTTTTCTCATATTGCTTATTGGCGAATGAGCAACTGCGACAAATACATAATAATTGTTCATATGCTTCTTAATTTCCAATTTTCATTGATTTTTTTCAGGTAGAGCTGCCAAAAAGTATCACTCCTTGTTATTTGAAAATGATTTATTTTGATGGTATTATGCGGGTCGACTTTTTGGCAGCCCCTTGTCAATTTTGGTCTCCCACCTCCGTTGGCTTCGAGATGTTGACGCTTCTAACAGCTTCTTCAATATTCGCGTATGGTCTTGGTGATGAGGTCGGCTTTGGAACGGATATCTCTTGTTTAAATTTTTCCGCTATTGGTAGCTGAAAGAAAAATCCAATTATTATCACGATTTGTGCAATTCGCTTCCAGACCGTCGTCGCACTGAGCCCAAGCGTATGAAGATCGTAGCAGCGTTGTGATCTTATCATCTGAAATGGGTGTTCTCAGCAAATTCTGTTGAACTGACAATAGAAAATGGTAACAGAACGAAGAATTGAGAAAAAATTGAATAGGGAATGCGAGAGCTATCAAAATGAAATGGCATGTTCAATTTTTCTGCTTTTATGGTGATTTTGATTTTCATGTGCCCGTGGGAATGTTTTGAAACGGACCGTAGGTTAGGACGGTGTCTCATTCAGTCTTGTAAAGTCGAATAAATGTCACAGGGGGTTTTCCAAGAAGCAGTCAGGCAATGGCGATTGCAAGATGTGCCTCGCCACAGCGGCTTTTGTAATCAGTCGTTTTTTTTTCTGGCATTTGACATTATATGGAACACTAAAAAATTCGGGGCAATAAAATTTTGAAACGAGAATAATGCGGGGGTGTCTACATTTTAAATATTTGCCGCGACGCATCAAGGAAGCAAAAATCAAATCTAATGCCGATTTCGGTGACATGTAAAAATTATAATGGCAAACCGAAATCACGATCAGAAAGAAATGTAAAAGAACATATTCGAGAATTAAAGACCATCGAAAATATGTCAATTCCTACGCACAACCATAGATTCTAAGAACGTCGGATTGTCACAATACAATAACCTGTCGCGTCAAAAAGTTTGAGAAGTCGTAAATGATAATTAATGTTATCGCATCCTCCCCATTTCTTTGTGTCGCACCCAATGCAACGTGACCTAATCAAGAAGAACAATTTTTGAAGGGTCGGAAACCGAAGGCTAGCTACAAATATTTTGCTGACAAAAAGTACTCCAAAATGAAAAAGACAACAAATTTTGTACACGTTGAGGGCCTGTACCAGTGTGCATCGAAAGCGCAGCTATACGACATACAACCTTCCGGAGACTCTTAAATCGATTGCGCTTCTGAAACGTTTTAACGATGCTAATGCAGTTTGCTTTTCTCAGACTAGTGCTTTCCCAGACTAGTGATTTTTAAGACAATTTGCTTTAAATTTTTTAAGTTATAGAAATAGATATCTAATACGTTGGGAGTAAAAATTTCTTATAATCTCCAAGGTATTTGTCTAGCAGATAGGAGAAAGAGTGCTCAATAATAAATAATTAATTAATGAAATTGTCATGAAATGAACAAAATCGGTGTTTAAGAAGGCATCTTTCGTTCCCCCACCCCCTCTTCCATCGCCCCCAAAACGAATGACGTCAAAAATTTTTCAAGAACTAGTGGAAAATTGATTTCCAAACAATTTACATACTGGTGAGAAAATGACAATTCGGTAGCGATGAGCAAACAATTCATCAAGTCAATAGTGTCAAAAGTGGTGTGGCAGCAACTTAGAATATTCTCAAAAAAAAAGAAACATTGTATAAGGTGTAAAAAAATGAACAAGGTATAATGCGAGGATCTTCAGTAACACGTGATTCAATAAGCTTCTTCCTTCTTTAACATTGTTGCTGTCTGTGAAACAGTGAATTGTTAATCTGGAGAACGAGCATTTTCTTAATAAGCTTCACCACCCAGTTTTGTTTTATTGTCTAAACCGTACTACGTTTATAGGAAACCATGTGACGACGAGACATTATACGACATTGCTACTATCGACGCGTTCATTCTCAAGGTGTCTTGCCTGGTACCGATGCATTTGCGCTGGGCAACAAATTCCTCCAAAAAATTTGCATAAAGTGCATGGTCATGGTGAGCAATCATTTTGAAAGCACATGAACATTTCTCAAGAATTTTTTTTACCTCTCTGAAGGGTGTAATTATTGATATACACATATTCAAAAATCGCTCGAAACAACTTATTTGCAATTTTCATTTCTCTTCAAGTTTTTTTACACATTAGATTTTTTTTTCAAGCGCGCCTCACTTCCCGATTATAACCTTCTGCCATATCCAGCCAATAACAAGAATAAAATATTTGAAACGCCATAAAACGATGATAAAATACATAAAAAGAACCAGTAAATTTTGTGTCGTAAGACTGACTTTTGTATTTTCGCTGCTCGCCATGTAAAGGAATATCGGAATGTTGAAAAAAAAACAAGAAAAATCGAAATGTTGCCAATAGCACGCTCAATACTAAACTCGCTAAAATTCGCGCAGCCTAATAATTATGTCGCCTGATGTTAAGATTTAGAGTTCTATTCTTTTCGGTCAGCTTTTGATAAATTTAGCTCAATGCCTTTACAATTGTAGATACATTACGGTATTGAGCTTTTAAAAGAGTTAAAGATAACATCACTAAAAATACTGGAAAATTCTATTTTTCTGCCTTCCGTACTATTTCGAGCTCAATCTCAGGTAGTGTGGCGCCACAAAGGTATCCAATTCAGCAAATTCTAGAAAACTCATTCCTACATGGCGTGTCTTAACCCCTCTAATTCTGGCTACCTACCCGCCAATTTTTCCCCAAAAAAATCTTGCCTTCAATCTCCTATTGGAATCTATGACGAACTGCCTTTATGCAAAACAGAGAATGGCCTTTGATTGTTCGAGGCAATTTTTTATAGGATGCCTACAATCTTAAAAGAGCTGTGCCCGAAAATTGCCAATTTATTGTGTCCCATTGTTGTCGGAAATTTCCATACACTATCTTACTGTAGATTATTTATGAGTGCATTGTTTGCTTGGTTTGAGGATTTTTTTGAATTTAATTTTCGCAGTCGCTTTGTGGCTGGATGAACCGCCGTTAATTGGCTCTTCGTCAATTGGAATATTGATTTGATAGAAAAATAGGGGAATGGGAAACCGGGAAGGGGAGGGGGGTGGATGGGTACAAGCAGAAATAACAAAAATGATAATTTAGTTTTGGATAAAAAGTTACGTTAATTAGCGTAGGAACTTCTAATCATTATATGCGAGTATTGGAAAAGTCAAAAATATAATAAAATAGTTGACTAATATTGAAATTAATAACACTAAATTATCGACATTTGAATCGATTTTTGTCAAAAATGAACAAATGTAGTAATGCCTGTAAATGAAGACACGATGCACATATGGTCGACCAATTTATATCATTTTTTGTTTTAGAGGCCACTGCTGACAAATGTGGACAAACTCACTCTTGAAGGCGTGTCGCAAAAGAGTGACGATTGAACATTGATATTGAGAGACGGTTTCATCCTATTCCCTTTTATATAGGCGAAGGCCAAACTTAAAAAAAATTATGAACAACGTCATTATGATATTTTGCACAAGAAAAGAGAATAAAAATAAAAAAAAATATTTTTTGGTTCGAAAAAAAAAAATCGGAACGATTTTTCTTTGCAAACAAACAGTTCGGATTGGATTTTTGATATCTTAGTAAAATTTAATTATCTTGTTTTGCAGGCAATTATCGCAACACGCTACTCATGATAATGTGTCATAGCTTTGATAATTACAATGCGGTCTCCAGGGAACTCAAAAATTGAGTACAAAACAAATTTTCACTCCTCGTTTTGGCACGAGAGTTTATTCGTGATGCATTATCAGAGATTTCAATGGTATTCAAGCTTAAAAAAACGAATGGAAAATGCCGACAATTTCTCGTTGCTACAAAATCCTGCTATCGATTTTCGCTGCTCAATTTGTCACCTTTTCGCGGTTCCATTTTCGTTATGGGCGGTTTCCTATTAGACGCGTCTGTTTTCGGATTCACATGTGTTGCTCTCTCTCTCTTCCCTTTTCATTCAATTGCGCGTTCCACAAATTTTCCATGTCCCGCCCTCTCATCGGAACCACATTCGCGTATCCGCCTTTTTGTTTTTGCTCGTCATTTCATCTATGAATCTACTTCAAACCTACAGTCGTTTTTTTTTCAGTTTCATGGGACAACGCCTCAGCGTTATGTGGGACCCGCTGGCTCCCGGACTTCTCAAGGACTTCAAGCGCTACGATATTGTCGACACGCGCGCGCCAAGAGTTCCTAAAGGCGTAAGTTCGTATTGTTTTCACCGATATTACAATTATTAAAAAAAACCGCGGTGGCAAGTGTAATAAAATGTTTTTATCGATAAACACATTCGATGGCACGCTATTCATTGTTCAATAAAATTCTACAGTATCTCCAACAAGACATCATTGAGCGGACTACATATAAATATAATAGTTTTTGTTATTAAAGATGGGAGGGCACAACGAATTCGTTATTTTTTTTTCACAAAAAATTATAGTTAAAAAATTGTCCCACTACGAAAAATCGAAACAATGAGAAAGGATCGGTAGATCAATAATTAATATAATTGAGAAATTGAACTTGCAGATTATTAGTAGAAAACTGAAAAAACGGATAGAGAATTCAATTTGTGAAATTTATTGTGCAAGAATCACACACTTACAGATTGAGAAACGAAATACGTATAAATGTATAGCGTAGTCACTTCGAGAAGGTAAAACAAAATAGTATCACGCCAAAATTTTCTCTCAACTAGACGAAAATTCAACTCGGAATTTGTTTTTTTTTTCAGGGAAAATTCGCTCTAATTCGCGAAAATTATTTGAAAAATTTGTGCAAAATTTTTAGAATCCTTCTACTGCCAAATACAAAGTTGCCGGTGTGTTCTCGGTCTATGACACTTCATTCTGCATGTTTCACTTCATTGAGCATCGCCGCGCGCTTATCCTCGTCGATTGCGAGACGAAACGTTTCTACGTCTACACGTTCTGTAGATGCTGCGTCTGCTACGGTGTTCTCGATTTTGACATGTTACACCCGATTCCATTTCCTCGTCTCGTCTCCCGCTTCATCCCGACGGAACTGGTAGATCGTTGGTGGTCTAAATGGATCCTCACAATATATTTTTAAGGGCTGGAAGAAACGTAACAAGGGCCGCGTTTTTGTGACTGTCGAGCGTTTTCAGGATAATAAGAAAGTCACCCTCCTCGCGAGTAAGTTCAATCAAACAATCAACCGTTAAATGCATTTCAAATTTTTCGAATTGCCAAAGAACATCACATTCAACATCGCGGAGGTCGACGAAACGGTTTCGAAAAAAATGGGGGAAATAAAAAATTGGTTGCATTTTCAGGAAGAGGAGCAATATGACGTCAAATTCTGGGATGAAACCAAGTTCTGCACCGACACCGAGTTTATCAAGGTTGGTAAATTGACAAAAAAAAAACAGATGACAAAAAATATTCTATATGCTCTCGATTTTTTTTACCCATTTGCTGCACATTAACTTAATGATATTGTTTGAACAAATAATGGGTGTCTAAAGTACTTTGAGCTAGAAAAAATATTAATGGGATTTTTGTTGGACAAGATCCACCCATTGTTTTGCAATTTGGTTTTAAAACCATGTTTAGTAGAAACTAGAAAAATTTCAGGAGTTGAGATTCGCTCAAAGATTCGAGTATCTCGGAGCTGGACCGATTTTGAATCTCAAAGTTTCCTGCAGCATGCACGCATTGCATGAGGTCGGCGGAGGCATGTTCCTCAAGGATGGCGGCATCACATGCTTCGTGCCATTCTGTAAAGTCTGCATCCGCAAGGACTACATACGCCAAGCTCGATTGTCGATCTGGCCAGCTAGTCTCATGGAGCTTGTACGCCGTCACTACCCATTCAAGGTAGATAATATATCATAGGTAATGAGACTATTGAATTTTGTTCTGTTTAGCACGACGCCGATCCAGACATGGACATCTGGTTCACCAGAATGCTCACTCGTGCCAAGTGGGCCGAGAAGTACAACAAGATGAAGTAATTTCTCGAATATTCGATTGCACCAAGTTAATTCTATTATAAATATGTTAACAAATAATTCATTTGTGTAGATGGATAAGAGTAAATAAGTCAATTCAATTAAAAAAAACGAACAAAAAAAATTTAGTTTCCAACCCAGACTTTGCATCTCTCTGATGGCGGTGGGTACATTGGTGTTCCACGAACACATCCGAAATCGATTCCAAATTCTGGAATATCTTGCATTACATTGTTGGTTCTGCAGGATCCTGGTGAGTGAGGGTTCGTGAGCAATTGGTGAACGAGATTCTCATCGGTTTGCTTCATACACCACGAGTAACCATAAGTTATCCAAAATATTTGATTAGGTGTGTATTTTTCGAGTCCAGGAAGTCTAAAATGAAAACGTTCGTTGCCTGCATGATGCAACTGTTTAAAAAGACCTCTCCTCTTCTTGCCCATTCCTCACAGTTGCTACATATTCTCTATATGCTCTATAAGCAGCTTGTTGGCCTCCAAGGTCAGCAATATTCTCTCCTTGTGTCGTCGCACCATTCGCACAGTGGACATTACCGGTTTTCTCCGGACAGCATTTGGTGCTAAATTGGGTAACAACACATTGAGCCATATCAACGAATCCCGATGACGAGCTCGAGTCCATCCAGCCACATTTGTTCCAGGTGCAATTTGTGAGTTCACCATTGAATCCAAATTGAACACCTTCGTCGTCATAACCATGTGTCAGCTCATGGCCGCCAGTTCCACCCTGTCCGGCGAAATTGTAGGCTTGCGGGTAATTAAGGCTAAAATACTTAAAATTTCTATGAATTTCTTCTGGTTTATGATACTGATAATATGGTGGATTCCATGCGGCATACGGGAAAGTAATCGAGTTTCTCTCAGGCTGATACCACGCATTTACCATTGCTGGAGATTGAAGGAAATTCTCTCTAAACCAAATTTAAAATAAATCAATTGTCAACTTCTTTACCTTTTCGCTGGCTCATTCAGAATTCGGAACAATTCCCGAACTTCCATTCCTTTTTTTAACACCGCCATGATATCATAGATATTAGATGAATCATTTTTGTAAATGTCAATAATTGAGGCGTAATCACTGTTGTAATCATCAATGTCCTTGAAGTCAATGAAATTTCCGAACATATCAGGCCATCCAAAGTTTTTCACTAAGCTTTCCGCTGAAAATTCAATTAATCGATTTTTGAATTAGCGTAATGTATAATTAACATACATTTGTTATGAGCGCGTTCTTTGCTGTAATCATCCATCCATTGTAAGCTATCAATCATGCCCTTTAAACAAATTATTGCTGGTTTCAAACAATGGACCGAATTAAAAATAATATTGGCTATGCGCCATGGTGACTCTAAGCTATGAGAACTGTGAGTGTCTACTTTTTAGCGTATGATCTTTTAATACATATATAAATATAAAATTAAAAATTCGTAGATTCACACTGATTTAATTTCCCGCCACCGAGCTGTCATTTAAAACTGGCAATATATATCTAACGAATTATACGAAAAATCAATGAAGCGTACTTGAAAGTTATTGATAATAAGATCTGTTTGAGCCATAACATCTTTCTTCACATCATTTCTCTCACTCTTTCCTTTTACGTACACGTAACCAGTTCCGTATGGCATGTACGCGGTGAGAAGGTTCATGCAGCCTTGAGCAATGCCGTCAAGGTCCAAAACACGAACTTCGTGCCTTCCAATTCTGAACAAGGAGTTTTTGAGTGCAGAACAATTTAAATAAGCAAACTTGGAAACTCCTCTTCCAGCACGAAGAGCATAGTGTATATATTTCGAGTTTGCTTTTTGAGTTGCTGGATTAATAAAGTCAGCTTCGTCCTAAAAAAAATAAATATTTCACAAATGAAAAGAAATATTACAGCAATGAGTTGAGCAATCATATAGTTTGCCACCACTGTTGAGTTTACAGTGCTTCCAGAAAAAACGCTGTTCAACCAGGCAAAATACGACGGCTGAGTGATAACAAGCTGAAATTACTGAACATCGAACTACCATCAGCATTTTAAATTACATTGAAATTTTTCTGTTTATCAACAGAAGCGATTCCATCGAAAAGGCTTCCAATATATGTGTTCCAAGTAATTCCGCTGTACGCTTTGTTAAGCCCATCAAGATTATACGCGTTGTACTGTTGTTGATAGTTTCTAATTTTGATATTTTGAGGGGCTGGGTGTAAATAATACCTCATAAGATCATCGGGCCATGATGCCATTGCAATTTGCACTTCAAAATTGACTGTTTCCTGAGCAGCGCGAAGAACATCATCAGCGCTGCATTGTTTTCCAACTGCGTGTGCGAAAGAGGTAAGCAAATCATTCACATCTTTAACGCGTTGATTGACTTGATCAATGAATTGCGGTTTAACGTAATATTCTCGGGCAAGGGAAAGTTCTGGCTAAAAATGCCAATTGGATATCAAAAGTTATTGAGCTCAATTTCACTTCTCCGATGTACAAAGCATTTTGAAGATGGTTTTTGTAATCTGAAGATCCAATGGAGTACGAAAGTGTCCCCAGCGCGTGCTTTTGTTCAAGTTGACCGGCGACATCCCAATAATCAACATTGTTTCTTAATTGATCGCCAAGAAATGGAGCACCACCAAATAAGTTTTTAATTTCTCGATAGACGACTTGGGTGCGATCGGGAGGGTTCATCAAATTTGCGTGACATGAGTCGTAAGCCTGCAATGTTGATAAGGCTTTATCAGCAAATGAGTTTAGAATGATTAATACGGCAGTATAATGATTTTAAAATCGCCTTACCGCTTTAGTGATTCGCTCCGTTTTTGAAATTTTATCGTCATTTATGTCGATTTTGGCAAGAGACGCAGCGACTTCAGTGAACACATCAACTTGGGCTTGATCGTAGGTACCCAGACGAGATCGATGAAGTTTTTTGAGATCGGTATTTTGCAAAAACTGAAATTAAAAACGATTTTTTTTGTTAAAAAAATGAACCGGAAACTTGAATTGATTGTTTCCCGCGTTGAAACTATTGCAACACAAACTCACTTTATTACATGTAAATGCGTAGAAATCCTGGCATGGGTCAACAGTAGGATCTAAGCCATTAAGCAGGTAGTCAGCTGCTGCCTGTGTCAATTTAATTTTTCTTAAAACTTCGTCACAAAGGAGGACTTTTTGCTGTCCGTCTTCATTTTTTTTTAACTTTTTGCATACAGATTCTTTAAAAAATTCCCGATCGAATGCAATAGGTCGCTACCTGCGCAAACATCTAATTATCGACATACGGACCTTCAAAGTTTTTTCAAGCATCAGATCAAAAACCGTATAACTCGTAAAAAATGTTTCAATTTTTGAACACTTTAAATTATTTGATTTATACATGATCTTTCAATATGATTAAAGTGATACATTTGAATAGAAAATCGCAAAAATGGCATAATTATTGTATCACCTATTAAAACATACGTTAAAAAGTTTGCAGATACCGGGACCGAATACGCAACCCCATTCATGACAGCCCTAAAACTATTAAGTCCCATATCTTGATAACATGAATTTCGCGCAGGTAGGAACCTAATTCATTGGATTGGAAATTTTCTAAAGCTTATGTATACAAAAACTAAAAAATGGTAAGACAGACGGCAAGGAGACCTCCCTTGTCAGATTAATTTTACCTTGAATTCCGGAGATTGGCTGACATTATATCCACAGCCTTGAGAAGGGTCGTAGTGAGTATGATTGGGAGTTATGATTGGCTCAGTGCTATTCTTGTAACTTTTATTTACTTGATTCAGAATGATGATATTCAAAACCAATGAAGCAATTGAAATACCAACAGCAATTACAATTGCAACTAAAAAAAAAGAAAAAAAAACATAATTTAGAAATAACAAGTAACTTACGAGCTGTGAAATAACTAACCCCCTTCCCCATGGTTTCAACCAAAGTGAAGTGAGAATTTCTTATCAGCACATTTCTGTTTCAAATCTTTATCAAAATTTTATATTTAATACCGATTTCAAAAATTTAAACTGATTAATGAGTGCTACATCTTTTGGATAAAATATAATTGTTATCAATTCATTTGTCGACGTAAGCTGGCAACATCATCTTCTCTCTGGAATCATAAAATGATGAAATGGCAAAAATGTTTCTATATATTTCAAAAATTATACCCGCTTTGTCTCGTCAGTTATTTTCTTGTCTAGAACATTTTTGACAGTTGTTACTGATTCCGCAAGCTTTTTGATGGCAATTTTACATTCATCAACATCACGCTTCATCTGAAAACAAAAACATTTAATGCTTACTGCATTTATTTAATGACAGTAGTGATTAATCACTATTACTACTAGAATTTAGCACAGTTTCGCCGAAAGATAAAAATCGCAGTTTAAGTTTATCGAGAAGTTTCAAGCTCAAAACGACAAGTAAAAAAAAACATAGGTTCCACCGAGATTTGAACTCGGGTCGCAGGATTCAGAGTCCTGAGTGCTAACCGCTACACCATGGAACCCCACGGCGGCACAACGCGTGCATCGCAATGATAATATCGCCGCCTCTCACCTGGTTGTCTACACTCGGTTTGCCGCCTATCGCCGATACTTGCGTTTGTTGCAACTGGGAGAACGCTTCTTGCAGTTCTTTGATAGCCAAATATCTGGAAAACAAAACCAATAATCAAAAGATAATATCTAGATAATCATTTATCACCGTTCCTCTTCCTCATTGTCAACTCTCGTATTCAATTGATGTTTTACATTGTCAACCTTTGCTGATAATTCGTTCAACTAAAAAATATTCAAAAATCGGAATTTCTTAATGGAGAATTAATTACATCCTGCGGAATTTGGCGTTCAACTTTATCTCGAATTCGCTCTTGCGCTTTTTCCATATCCTCTTGAAGAGCATCCATCTTATTAAGCTGTGCTCTAATTCTGAAAAAAATAAATTTCTCGAAAAAATTGAAATTTCAATCATTTACTTGTTAACATGCTCACCATCACCCAAATCTGTCAATCTTTGGTTTATCTCACGACGATCGTGATAGAACCCTGAATCAACTCACGATTTGAAGAGTTTGCTTTTGATTATCTCACCTTGCTGCACTCTGCTCATTTTTTCCTCCAACTTCAACAAACCTTCCATACTTAGTTTGTTCTTGTCGGCTGAAATCGCTTCCATCTCTCGTCGAAGCTGTAATAAAAGGGCTTGCAAATCTTCTCATCGAATTTCTAATGAATCCCAAGCCCTTCCCTAGCAATTATGAATAATTCCTCACCGCATCAGTATCCAGTGCGGGCATTTGAACATTACTCTTCCCATTTTGCATATCTTCGATTGATTTGTTCATTCCACCAATATAGTTGTTGAGACGATTCTCAATATCAGTCATTTTTGCTAGCAAGCCTTTTTCATGGAGTTTCCTGAACACGTTTTTTTCTTAAACATCCCTATTAACATGTATTAATACCGGGCTTGAATTTCAGAACTCATTAGTTTGTCGATTTTACTATTTCCCAGCTCCAAATGATGCTCCAAAGCGGCCAATGCTTCATTCACCTTCTGAAATCGCTCCTTCTGCTTTGCTTTCTCCGTAGTTAGCTGTTTCATCAATGCTTGCAGCTGCTCGCTTTGCTCATTCAACCGAGATTCGTATTTTTGCCGCATATCCTTGTCATTTTCAATAATTCTTTCCGTTTGTGCCCGAATCATCTATAAAATGTCAAAGACATTGCATTCAGAAGCCTATTCATTTCGGTACATTTTCGAGGACTTGAATCCTTCCAGCTAGCTCATCCTTCATTCTTTGCTGATTTTCACCAGTTTTTCGAGTAACTTCAGTTGTGATGAGATTTATTTTATCGTTCAATCTTCTAGTCTCCTCGTTTAATTTTTCCTGAAGAAGAAGAAAAAAAAGAAAACTTAAAAAAAAAATGTTTAGCCACTTTGTCAACATCGCCCTTTTTCGACAAACTGTTCAATATATCCTGTCTCGACAAATCTTGTTGCCTGATAATATCTTGGAGCTTTGAAATTCTATAAATCGACACAAATTTTGATGAATCTCTGATGCAATTTTTACCCGTCACTTGCCAGTTTTGCGTCCTTCTCACGATCCCTTTGCTCTCTATTTAAATTCTTTTGCAATTCCATCACTTGGTTATGCAAATCTCTCATTTTCATGTCCAATTGAGACGTGGCATTTGAAATTTTCTGCAAAAATCAATTCTTAATGATTTCCTTTTCGACATTATACCGATGGATCAACAACAGGTCTACTTTTCATTTCATTGTTAATATGCATCAAATCCGACACCTGTCGATCCATAGCTCCTCGAATCCCATTGATGTCGTTGTTCATCATTAACAGCTGAGAATAGCTCATATAGAATTTAATATTTTTTCAAACGCAAACTTTGCCATCAATACTATTTATCTGCCTTCGAACATCATCAAGATCTCGAATTCTGCAAAAAAATAAGCTGGTCAGAAATTATTTCTTTGTTATAATTTTTACTAAAGCGGAAATTTAGAAATTTCTGAAAAAAATATTCTGTGCCTGATATCAAATATGAAACAAAACAATCAGCGCAATATGACGCAAGAAAATTTTAAGTTGCCGCTTAAAATTAAATATAGTAAATTGCGCATTACTGTACTCCCGATGACTCCGTGTTTAGGACTCTTCTTTGCAACGCATCCTGATTTGCTTCCAATCTTATTCGAGCAGCCTAAACTAATTGTAGCATTACGTCACACATTCAGTGTTTTTTTTTGTCAATTGCAACTAAACAATGCAAGCATGCTTGATTGTGCTGAACAGACGGCAATCTCACTTTTTCAGCCGAAACCAATTCGCGATTTTCTTGCTGAATTTGAGCCAATTGGTTTTGAAGGCGTTGTATGATCGCATCATCCGCGGTTCGAGGCGGCTTCTCATTGTTCTGTCATTAAAACCAAAATTTTTTCTCAAGACAATGTGACAGTTTAGGGTGTGAAATATGTAGGTTGAAATCGAAATATGTTTGAGAAACTTTGGAAAAAATAGGGAAATTGAATATTAGGGAAAGTATTCACTGCATTTACGGTTTGCTTTCGTGTTACCCGACGACTTGCTGGTACGTCATAAGAACTCGAACGAATCTTCAAACGAATCACTGGTTTTTTTCGAATCACAACAAAACAAGGAATATTTCAGAATTTCAATAAATGACTTACCTTTGGTACAACTACCCCTTCTTTGGGTTGTTTGGGTCCCTGCCCAGATGGTCTAAAAATCAGCGTAAACTTTTCGATTTTTTTACTACTCACGCGAGACCAAGAATAATATCCTTAGCGGTATCACGTGTACCGCGAATCCGTCGTTGAGACATTGATAGTATGCCAGAAACGAAAGAAATAAACACCCAAAAAAGCTATAGTAGGCAACTTTTCAATTTTGCGTCGTGAAACCTTGGAAACGTGTCACCATGAGCCCATTTTTTACGGAATTTTCAAGCAGCGAAATTCTCACGCAACAAAAAGGGAAACATAAAAAAAAGAAATGTACGACAAACCAATGGCACTGAGATCGAGAGAATAACAATATTTGAAGTTTAAACAAAATAAAACCAACATATTCAGCTTATCGCAAAACATACATTTTTAGGTTTTAATTTCAAATAGTCGTTGGGTAAAACTGAGAATTCGACAATTTTTCACTAATTTGATCCATCATCAGAAATGTTTTAGTTATAAATATTCATTAAATGTTGATTCTCGAATTGTTGACTGGTTTCAGCTCCTTACTTTAAGCTAGATATATGTATAAGTGTATCTTAGTTCCAAGCATTTAGTGACATCCTACTATACTAATGACAACCCTTTTCATTGCAATTATCGATTGACGTGACAAAAATTGTTTGAACTTTTCCAAAAAAAATTCCATTCACTCACGTTTGTATTTATAACCTTTTTCTTCGATAATTCTAATTCCATAACTATTCAGAACACTATTTACTGTAATCCTTTTATTGACTTAATTTCAGCAAAAAACGAGCAACTACAAAAGAATTTTCATACGAAAAAGTGAGGAATGAAGTTGTGCGACGACTTGTTATTCACCAAATGCAATTCCATTTAGAAGTCTTTCTCGACGGTCAATTTGGTTCTGTAATTTGCACTTGTCTGAGAACATTGCTCAGATTGGTTAAAGAAAACAATAGAAGATTAAGGTAATAGGACTAAATCTAAAAGTTGTTGTTGATTGTTAATTGTTATGGGTTGTAATGGTAGTCTGGTAGCGTAGTTATTCGGCCTTGGCTTCTTGAGCAGCTAACCTTTGAGCTGGAACGCGTGGCTGTGGTCCGAGACCATACTGAAAATCAAGTGTGAGGCAACTTTCAATAAAAAAAAATAATCGTACCTTGGCAAAGACGGTCGGATCGTCACTCTTCGAGACGCAGCACCAAAGGATGCAAGTGATCGAGATAATGAAGACGACGGAAAAGAACAGAAGCCAAACGGCGATGACACCAAAATAGTCAATGACATCAAGCTGCTGTTTCAAGTCAACCATCCTGAAATATGTGTATAAATGTGGCAACAATTGAATGACGAAGACGGGCGTCGGTGAATCATTCATATGAAACGAGACGATAGGAAAAAAATCGATAAAAGGCAAAGAAGAAGAGTTGAAGGGAGGACATCGACCAAATGGAAATCGACGAAAATTCATTGTTTTGTAGGACTAAACGCAAGTTGCCTGCTGTCCGTGAGCTCGGTTTACTTAGCAAACAAGCCGCACACAACTTTGAAATGAAAGAAGAATGATGATGAAGAAGAAAAGAAGAGCAGTAGTTGGACACCCACCCCCCAAAATGAAAATCGGCGCGCAAACATCGAGCAGAGACGCAACAATTTTGTTTGATTGCAAAAAAATTAATAATAGATTGAATTGTGCCATAAGGCAACGTTTATTGAAACAATTGTCTGTATATTAAATTCTGGGAATTTTTCCTATCGAAATTTGAAAACGGCTAACTTATCTATCAGAGTTTTATGGCAGCTGTCTTCAATGACTACATAATGCTGACGATCGTTTGGAAAAATGGATAAAGTTTGAAATTGCTGGCAAAAAAAATAGCATTTCGAGTTTACTAAACGCAGAGCCAAGTAGTAGACGCAGGCGGATGGCAAGCGGCTGGGGAGGCCCGACGGTTGCTTGCCTCCGTTAACTACTAAGGTCCCGCCGATGAGTGGAAGCGTGTGGAAACGCGAAGCGCAGCGTGCAGCCCGAAATCAATATTTCGTTTCGCCTGAAGTCTTCTCTTTCCGCACAGCATGGTTCGTGCATTTTTTTTGGCAAAAGCTAGCGTGCGCACAACGGAGGAAGAGTGGAGCTCCCCCCCCACAACCACTTCCGAATTTTTCATATGGCGACACTCGACGAAGAAGAAGAAGAAGGAGAACGAAAAATGGAAATTTTATGGTGGGAAAGTGAATACAAAAAGCGATTACTAAGGCAACAGATTGGACAAGAAATTTGAAGTCAACGTTACAAGTCGAAAAGGATGTATATACGTATAGGATGAAGAGCTCAGTGAGCCGATAAATGAGACATATTCAATAATTATTGAATAGGGCATGTTTCTGGAACAAACGACAATAATGGTCAACCATTAGATCGTACTGTTTGACGGCTAGAAAATTTTTAAAACCCATCAAATTTTTGATTCAAATTCATGCGTTGCGAATTTTTATGTAAAGAAAGCTTTCATTTATTTGAGATAATATCAGCTTGAGAATATCTTAACATTTTACAGAAAGTGTTGAATTTTGAAAATTGGAACTAAATCGCGAGCTGCTTGAGAGCAAATCGAATTTTTATTTGAAGAAAGCGGCGCGCTCATTGTTATGAGGTGCCATTATTGCATACGAAAAGATGCAAAGATATCCAAGAGGCTAATATCAATGAGTGATATGAACGGATATACAATGTGTGTGTGCGTGTTTGCTGTCTCACAAATGCTCTTTGGCCTCCTAATGGCCGAGCGACACAGTTGGTATCAATATATTGGTTTTTGTTGTTTTCGCTGATGAGACAGCTCCTAAATATCTTGGCAATATTTTATTGTTTTTTTTTTTCGTATATATACAAAAACAACCCTCGAAGAGAGAGATGTGCCACCAAATTTTCTTACAAAAAAGCAATTTATACGAAACATTGAAGCATCAAAAAGCGATTGGAATAAAGTAAGCAATGAATATTTGAAATTCGTACAATCTGTTTATGACGAAAGCATGAGATAAATTATAAACAAAGAAATGCGTCTATTTGCGGAGCAGTCAATTTTTGCAAAAAAAAATCGAGCTGTGTTAAAAATTCTTTAAACAAACAATTTTATTTACAATCGAAATGCTCTTATAACTTTGACGATTTCGATCTCAAATCGTCAATTGTTAAAATGCGCGGCGCTGGTTTGGCGATCCAGGTTCCACCATAAACTTCGGATTTTTGGAAGCTTCTGCGATCCTTGTGCAGACCGAATTCGCCAACCTCATCCATATTAAGCACTGGTGTCACGCAGCAGTCTTTACCTATAATTTATTCAAAGGTTTTTGTAATGCCAAATTTCTCGAAAAAAAAGTTTGCCTTCAAAAATCTGCCACCATTCATCACGAGTTCTAGTCAAAAATATTTGCTCCATTTGTCTGACCAATTTTTCCGGATCATCAAAAATGTCACTTCCATCAAAGCCAAGAACTAAAAAGGCGATATCTTTAAAAAAAAAAATGAAATTTTTCAAGTATCAACCTCGGAACATATTTTGATGGAATTTCGGCTCCAATGCTCCAACGGCAATAAACTTGTCATCTTTCGTTTTATAAGTTCTGCAAGGCAAAAAAAAATGAGCTTGTTTAGAAATGCATCAAATTTTGGTCCTTTTATATAATAACTCGGACCTGTACAACGGACACTCTCCAGTAAAAATTCCATATTTGTCCGTAAACATGTGAGACTGATCGTAATAATGTTGCACAAACGCTCCCAAATAGGAGATCCCCTCAGTCATCGAGCAGTCTATAACGCATCCTTTTCCACCTGAATTTTGAAATTTTGAAAATTTCTTGATACTTTTCTAACCGTTTTGAGATCTGGCATGAAGAGCTGAAACAATGCCAAAGGCCGCTGTAAGACCTCCGCCCGCAAAATCAGCCAACATATTAACTGGTGGCCATGGACGACTTGATTCAGCTCCAGAAAAGATTGGAAGCATTCCTTAAATGGTGAACAACAAGTAAAGGAAAATTTAAAAACCGAGAGCTACCACTTAGTGAGACATAATTGATATCATGTCCGGCTTCACTTCTCATCCTTCCAGTTTGACCATATCCGGTGATTCGACATATTATTAGTCGCTCATTTTGCTAAAATAAATGAAAATTAATCTGAAATCGTTAAAATATAAATGACTTGAAGAAGCTTTAAAGGGTCGAGTCCAATTTTTTCCAATATTCCTGGGCGATAAGGATCTAAAAGAACATCGGAGACTTTGCACATATCTTGAACCTGAAATATTGAAAACATTACAATTGGAGATTATATTTTCCAACTTTTTTCAAGTCGGTGGGATCTTTAAGATCCAGCAATACAAGATCCTTTCCACGATTGAGACGCTGCTCGATTGTTTGAAACTCTTTCTGAAAAAAAACCATACATTATTAAACGTTTTTTTTTAAATTATATTATAATGATCTTACCTTTTCGACGACGGTTACCTGAGCGCCGAAATCCGCTAATACAAGGCCACAATGTGGCACTGGCGCCAAACCGGAGAGTTCAACGACTTTCACGCCGTTCAACAATTTCGCCATCGCTGCAAGTCTGAAAGAATGAGCATACTGTAAATGGAGCACTATTATTATGGCTCCGTAATAAGCATCAATTTGAATGACACAAAAAAAAATTAGTTGTTATTATACGATGACCTCCATACAAACAAATATCGAGCGATCAAAATAGTCGTCTGCGTTTCAATTAAAACACACTATTCGCTAAAAATGGAGAGATAAGGACAACAGTGTTGCCTACGAATTTTATCAAGTTGCATGATTCAGGACATCAAAAATAGAAAAATCTTTTCAAATATGCTGAATAAAAAATTGGTTGGATTTCAAAATTTGCGTTTCATCTTCAGAAGTTTCGTGAAGAATATTGAAAATATGTGCTAGTTAGGAATTTATGCGATAATTACTGAAAAAAAACGCTCGTAAAAATTGTCGCTAATAAGAAAGAAATGAGAAGAGAATGACCTTTAAGGTGATAATGTGTCAAAGTAATTTCTAATTAAACTTTCGTCTTATGAAAAAAAAAGCAAATTGAGACAATAAAAAGGATATTTTTAATTTTAAGATTATTTGAAAGAATTTGTTAAGTAATTGTGCTTTAATATTATTTTATGAAATTTTATGCTTCAATATATTTGAAGAAAGAAAAAACATTAGCTTTATATTTTTTGAAAACGTCAATTGAAATTTCAGCTGAATTTTTTAATTATTTAATATTTCTAAAGATTTTAAACAGTTTTTTTCAGTTTAGAATTTTTTAAGGAATATATAAATACAACAAATTTATATATCATTTTAATAATTGTAGAAAATTAATTAACTTTCAATAAAACTATTTATGAACGCGATAATGAAATTTTTATTTTTATGAAAAATTAAGAGAAAAAGTTATTCTTACAGTTTTTATTTTATGAATAATCTCTCTGTTAGAAGTTCATTGACTTTTTGGAGTTTTAAAAAACAAATTTCACTTAACTTTCTAAAAAAATACCAATGTACATATTTGGTAAAAAAAATAGAGAAATTAACAATAAAATATTTCGCTTCGAGATATTTCGACGCTTCTTTGATTCCATAGTAACATCTGCTTGATATTTTTTGTTTTCCAGAAATGTTCAACTTTCCACAATATTCCAGCAGTTGTCTATTTCGGTTATTCGGTTATTCGAATGACGATAGTCATTTTCATACATTCCCATATTGAGTTTCCTTTTCTATCAGAAAAATTCGCTCGTCGTTCTTTTCAAATTTTCCGTAATCAAATTTTCAATATTCATGTGAGCCTCCTATATTATCTTTGTGTACACGTTGTTGTTGTAAAAAAAAAACACACAACACAAGTTCTCATTTCTCATGTTTGTCTTTGTTATTTTTACTATCGATCGAACTGAATTGCGCCATATCCATAATTAGAATAAAAGGTCACAAAAACATCGATTTGCTGCTAATGTTTTTTTTTCTGTCCAGACTCCAACAATATACGCTTCATTATCTGTTGAATTCTCTATGACATCGGACAGTATCGCGGAAAATAAACATGAAGAATAAACGTCAGTGCGGTTAATGGAATTGAAGGTTGGGTTGGCAAAATGAGGATGAATAGATTTCCAATAAATAAAATTCGATAAAAGGTATTGTTAACTTAATTTATCATTCGACTGTGTGTGAGAGAGAGAGAAGAAATTGTGAGAATCGTATTATAACATAAGCGGAGATCATTCTGTTGGTGACCGCTCGTCTGAAATAATCAAATTGATCGCTGGCATTTTATTCGGGTAGCAATACATTCATCTTATTTGCGGCCGAATCGCAGCACTCCTGGAACACTCTTCTTCAACAATATTCCGGCGTAATGTTCACCAAAGTCGGATCTCTTTCCGAATCTAATAACATTACGAGTTAGACCGAGTCATGGCAAATATGGGAAAATTACCTCAATACACCCGGAACGTTGCGCTTTCCGAAGCGGAGAACTCCTAAATCCATTTAGACGATGAGAGAATGAAATCGACTTATTGGCATACCTGGAACTTCGCTTCTCTTGTCAAAAATCTCGTCGAGGTATTCTCTCTTTCCGAATCTAAGAACTCCGGGAATCTCACGTTTCGCCTCAATTATTCCGCGTTTTCCAAAACGAAGGACACCTGAAAATTAGCAAAAATTGTTCAATTCGAATTCTTATCATGATTGTCGCGACCTGGAACGCTTTCCTTCTCATCGAAGAACATTCTTTTACCGAAGCGTAGCACACCAGGCATCTCCTTTTTTTGAACGGAGCTCTCACGTTTGTCAAAGTATCCGGCGCGTTTGCCGAACCGCAAAACTCCAGGAACATTTCCATCAATGTCTAAAAAATGGCATCATACATAAAACTGCCGGCTGTGCTCGGGGAACTTTTTTTTCGATATTAACAAAGATTAATGGCTATTCGATCGGAAAATTTTCGAATAAGAACATGTTGTTCGAGAAATTCATATCCCCATGGGAGCTGTAATCGCGAATTCTCCGATAATCCGTGAACTTTTTCATGAATGATGCGAAACAAGTTTT
The DNA here is from genome assembly GCA_902829315.1 of Caenorhabditis bovis. Taxonomy (NCBI): domain Eukaryota; kingdom Metazoa; phylum Nematoda; class Chromadorea; order Rhabditida; family Rhabditidae; genus Caenorhabditis; species Caenorhabditis bovis. The sequence continues at coordinate 2,960,403 of CADEPM010000002.1, forward strand.
CTTATTCAATTTTCGAATAGCCAATTGCATCAGAATTTTGAGAGGGGTGAATTGAGGGGAAAAAACACCCCGATAAACAAAGCTAATAAACTGCACCTCGTTTTGAGAATAGTCTACCGTCGGGTTTCACTGGCTGACGTGCTCCGTCGAACTCCGGGGTCTCATCATCAACGATTTCATAGACTGAAACTCAAATTATATAATTTTCTTGATTTGGTTTGGCGAATTCACGAGAGTAGAACAAATAACGTGGAATCCCAATGGATTTCTTTCTTTCGATAACAAATCGTCGTGACGCACTTTTCGCCAAAGTTTTTTTTTCGTTGTTTTTCATTTGTTTTAATGTTGGGAGGGTGAGCCCAAAATGAAAATATATTGTAATTTGACCTACCTGGTTCGGTATATGCGAGTGCTCCACGTAACAAGCAACAAAGTGCGATTAATAAAGCGCTCGACCACCGTTGCATTTTCTCACCCTGAAATAAGCCAGCTGGAAATTTGGTTAAACTAAAATGAAAAGTTGTTCAAGACGAGTTTACATTTAAGGCGGCAAATGAAAAACTTGCGTTCGATGACTTTGACATCCGACGTCTAATTTAAGTTAAGCATTTCGAATAGTCAAGATTGACTGACTGACACTCGAGTTAATGAAAAAAATAAAATAAAATGCGGAAGAATATAAACTGAAGTGATGAAGAAGCCGAAAAAAAATTAAATGTGCGGAAAGAATACGTTTTCGAAGTCAATGAGAAATCAAGTGGCAGGCTTCTTGCGAAAAACTTTTCTCCCAGATTCATTTCGTTATTGAATTACGAATGAGTGAATGCCAAATATCTATTATATTAGTAGTGGGTGGTGGGAGGTCACAGGAATTCTAAAAATACATCTTATGAATTGTTAGGCGTTATTTTTATCTTTACGTATTTAACCCCCTCCACGGTTGCAATAGGTTAGACGAAAACAAGAAGCTTGAATTCCAAAGCGGGATTTTGAGGGTTAACTATTCAATATAAATGGAAAGTTAGGTCTGGAAATGCCAAAATTGTTGTTCGGTATCATTTATATAGGCAGTTTTTTTTTCGGTCGAGGGACGAGAACGGCCTGTGATGCCACAATGGTCCCGCCCCCCAAGATGTTGGAGCACGTCATTCTAAAGAGCCGATACTTTTTTTTTGCTCACTGCCACCCAAGGTTTAAGAAAATGTTTTCACCAGCTCCTCCTCCTCCACATTCTTAACCAATGACGATGGATGTAAGCAATTTGGAGCGCAATCGGACCAATTTGATTTTGTTTCAATGATGAAAACGAGTTGCATTGAGTTGTCGAAGACAAGAAAAAATGGGTCACTTCGGCCTACGTCAAAGGATTTCAATCACGACGAAAATTGTGTTAAAATCGAGAAAAAGTGCAATTCCTTCGTCAAATGAGAGGACCTGGGGAAGCTTATTTGTTTGGGAAACCTAAATTACCTTCATAATGTGGCTAGTTTTTTTCATTACATCAGTTTATAATTTTAGATTTTCCTAGAACCTAAAGTTTGTCCTGAATATCGTTTGAAGATCATTTTTCAAGTCCATAATTTGTACTATTAGAATCTTCAATTTGTTAAAAAAAACAATTGATTCTACTTTTGGGATGTTTTTATGTATTATAATTTCAAATAAAATTTGAAAACATAAAATGTTAAAGAAACCCATATAAGTGATAACTCATTGAATTAATTAATTAATTTTTTATTTGGGCACAGTTTTCAAATAGGGAAAACAAAAAAAATTGTGCGATAAATCTCAATTTCTTTGAATGACAATAACTGCAATAACTCATGTTTTTTTATAATGACTGTATCAGCATTAATAGAAAGAATTGAGAAATAGAAATGAATGACACTGCATCAAGAATCTAAACTATTGGAATTTTAATCCTTATTGATAAAACTGAAACTTGAATTTCCGCGTTTTGTTTTCCATAAAACATGGTATTACGTTTGAAGGAATCTAGCTGCAAATTTCAATTTGAAAACACAGAAGTGTTCAGTTCTACTCATTTGTTTACCAATTAATGAAAAGAGAAATTGTTTTTTCATCGGGTCCTCTAAACCAAGACAAAATAATGAAACCAAGTCCGAGTCTTCGTGATAATTTTGTTTGTGACGCAATTTGTTGGAATGCCCTCCAGAAATAGAATTTGTGTTACCGAAATGGCCTGTCAATCCTTCAGGTTCGTCCTTCCACCGAGTTGAATTAAACAAAATTGAATTAAAAGTGTCACTAAACAAAAAATGTTGAATTTTTTTCGTGACGACTTGACCAGAAAACACTAGGAAGTTGGGTTTTATATGATATCAAGAATGGAAGGAAAAAAAATAAAAGGAAGCGATCCACAGGGGTCCAGTTTTATGCTAGGTATAATAAAAAACACAAAGGAATTGGTTCATTGTTATGATTGGATGTACATGAACTGGAGAATTATTATTTTATATTATATATGCGTTTTTAGTAAATCGACACCGGAAACGTGTCAATATGTTTTTTTTATTCGTGGTGAGACCAATAAAATATGTTCTACAGACCATACTGTGAGTTTAGTTGAATAGTTTTGGCCCAATTAGGTATACCATACCTACATTTCAAAACTGAGTTGAGTTCAATTAGAAACCATTGAGCGGATATTAGGACACAACTCAGAGCCAGTGATCCGAAGACGAAGTCCAAAATGCTTCCGGTTTTCTTACTGTTATAATGAAGCGGAAAATCGGCAGAAAACAAGGAAGCGTGATTTAAGACATTAACATTTGCCGACTAAATTGAAAACATTTTTTCTCGTTGCTTTTAGTATTTATTGTGTTTTGCCAATTGACATCATACAAACAGAAAAGAATTCTGGGAACACTTGAAGAGCAAAAATTAAGGAATGAGTCGAACGTTGAAAAATGTCGAACATTCATATTGCGGAAATTGAGCAACTTCGGCCCGTTGCTTTGTAAAGGTGAGACTAGCAAAATATTGCCTCGAGACTATTCTTGATATTATATTTTGCCAATTTGTCGCAGTCGCGCGACATCGACAACAAATGAATGCCGAAAAAAAATATGCATAATGCCCAAAATTTACTGAAATAGATAGCGAAGTCGAATTATACGGATTCCAAAAGATTTGCCTGCGATCCATGTTTTTTTTTGTCATCACGTTTCTTCGAAAAATCCATTATTTTGTTGTAGACGTGACCTAATTATTCGCGTTTGGCGATTTGACACGGCCTAATGATGTCACAACAACACGGATTTTTCGAGATAGCGAGTGCCAGGCGAAATCACAAAATGTTTCATAGTATGGAAATTTAAGCTTGAATTCCCTTTTAACATAGGCGAAGACAGTTGAAACAAATGAAATTAGACAATATTGATAAGAAATAATTTTTGTCTAAAAAAAATATTTTATTTAACTGTTTGAATGGACTTGATTATTTTTAAAGTGAAAAATAACTTATTCCATTGCAGTGAAAAAATGCAAAAAATGTAATTTTTCACATTTTTTAAATTTAAAAATAGGTTTTATAAATATGTCGATAATAGAAATTAAATAATTCACCCTCCGCGTACACTTTTTGTTATGCAAATAAATTGTAATAAATAAATAAGTAGATAAATTAAAGGGCGTTACAATGCTGAAATAATAGAGAGAGCACATTTATAGTACTACTATTATTATAAACGTAATATTACGGTTGTGGAATAATACCCTAGAAGCCTATTCTGTCTATTATGGTATGGTCATTGACAACTTACAGTACCCAGTAGGTTATGCTAGAACAAAAAAAAGATCGAATGATTTTATGCTAGATTTTACAATCGAGAGATATCTGAGACAAAACTCTATTTAATTTTTAAATTTTAATGGTTTACAAATATTCCAAGAAATAGCTGGCTTTTGGTGATGGAAAATATGCTAATTTCGACCGGAAATAGAGTTACAATTATATTTGGTATGCATAATGTCGAAGTTGGTTTTTCGGGATGAATGAAACGCTTTTGGGAATACGCTGTGAAACAATTAAAGTTTCACGGAGACTTAATGGAAACTTGAGCCACACACTCGGACCATAATTGCAATTTTTTTATACGAGAATATCCAGAAATAGAATGATAGAATTCATTTAGGCGACAAACAATGTCCTGTTTACATCTAGAACGTACATATATAAATTATATAAATTATAAATTAAGACGTGTGGACTTAATCATAGCGCAAAATCTGAGTTGTTTGTGTTTGTGCCCGCTTTTTTCTATTCAGATCCAGGAACGGATAGACGGAAATAATGATGCAGTTTCATTTCTGATAGTAAGTGTTGTTGACACTTAGCAATTAATTCTGTGTTGACAATAAATACAATTCATTGGGGATGTGTGCTGAAAATGGAGCTATCGGGATAGACTGTATAGAAAAATTCTTAATAAAAACCAACAACTAATTTTGTATGGAATTTAAAGAGTTTGAAATCACTAGAATAAGTAAACCATGGTTTCAATTTCTTTGGAAATGTTTTAGAGCCTGCAAACTTGCTTCTTCTAGATAAATAGAAATGCAGATTTTAGCTAATATTACTGAAAATCTGTGATCAATTTGTTTAGTTTGCCCGATTTAAATCAAAAAGTGCATAGCATGTTTTTTTAGAATCATCCCTCTGAAGCTCAATTTTAATATCTGCACATGAACTTTTACCCCTTTCACTCCCTATCTTCTTTATTTTTATTATTACAACAAGGTATTCTGGACCAAGTTGTTCACATCTTTTTTTCTCATCCTGACGCCTCTTCGTTTACGTCAATCGCTAAAAATACACTAGCTGAAAGGTGTGTGGCAAGATCAATCAGTTTGATGACCTCCGCTAATGGCTAGTGTAACAGGTGTGATCCGGAATAATGTGACGAGTTCTCCCGTCATTTGTTGTGTACTCTGAAAAAAGGTTTGCCTAATTTGTTAATGAATTTTTGATGTTGTCCTCAATCCTCAAAAATAAATATTGTAATCCATTGTGAATAGGGAAAAATGTAGCAGATTTATTTGAAAGCCGAATGGAAACCCGTTTTCTCGGTGCATATGTACCCGGGATTAAAGATTTAACCAACCCCCCCCCTGCCCCTCATCTCCCCCAATAACACCAAATCGTTAAATTTAGTTGTCTAAAGCTGAGTGTCAAAAAAGAAAGTACCTGAAAATAACCCAACGTCAATTTTCAAATTAGTTTTGGTTAGTGATCTCTCATATGCACCTATTCATAACATCAATCGTGATTTCCGCACGTGCCAGTCCCTCGCAATTTCCAATAAATATCGCCGTTTTTCAAGTTTCCAAAACCGCACGTCTACTTTCGCTGTTATTGCGAGTTAGCGATTTGATAGTGGAAAATGATTGATGAAACAATAGCTGACGACAAGGACACGGCGTCGGTGGAATCCGCTAAAGTCGTGATTTGATGCAAGTTGACAAATATACTTGCAAGAAAGAAACTTTTTTAGACGAGAAAAGTCCAAAATTGTGTAGGCAAGTTCAAAAGTCGAACTCGATTTGTGTTATTTTTGAGTGTAGGCGTTGAGGGATGGTTCACAAATCAAAATGATGTTTTTCAAGTTTATTTTGCGTTGCCACCAAAATAAATATTTTGACATTTGACAAATGTCCACCAGGGAATTTTGTTGAATTGTTAACCCCCCTTCAAAAGCCAGTCAACCTAAGCCTTTGTTTCGAGAAAAATAGAGGGGTCAACACTACGGAAAATAACAGCTACAATTAATTGAATTCACAAAGAATGTGCACATGATATAGAAAATATAAATATTTTTCTTTGGTGGCGACGCCCAAAATGCACTTTGATGCAAATTTCCTAAATGTGTGGGTTTTTGTTTTGCCAGAGTGCATTAAAATTTTTTTTTCATTAACAAAAAAGCTTTTCATTTTGGGAAGATGTGAAACTCAATTCCTCAACGTCTATGCTCTATAGTCGAACGTTAAAATTTTTCGAGCCTTTCTACCTTCTTCTCCTTTTCATTAAAAAACAGTACCAAGGGTTTGCAGAAACATCGAACTATTTAGTTGTAACGAAACATCTCATTTTTTGAAACCGAGATCAAAACCCATTCTGATAGCAGATAACCATATTACAACGAATCAGGTAGACAAGTGTTCTCAATAATATCATCATCAAATTGGCGCCGCTTTGCGATGACATTAATTATCCTGCAAAGTTGTGTACGCTTTGATAAAAAATGAGTTCGGCTGCTGTCTCGATTTGACATCAGCACATTCCACAATTCGACATATTTCCTCAAAGCCTACAATCGAAGCACATTTATTAAATTTTTCATATATAAGACGATTGGATTCAATTTTGAAAGCACGAAGATCATTTTGAAAAATGCCGCCACATTTTCGATTAATTCTATTAGGGGGAACGATTCAAAATTTAAAATTATTTTCTGGATCTTTCCAGCAGAAAAATTTAATTGTACTTCCCACTTATATCTATAAAAAATGCCCGTCATTAAAAAAATGAGAGTTATGCAAATAAGAGCTTACCAGAATTTTTCTCTGCAAGATCTTTTAGTTTAGACGAATTGCGATTAAAATTAACATAAAGGTGTTCGAAAGACACACAAGTATTGTCGAAGTCAAACGACTTGACGAAATTAAAAAAAATTATTGGCTATGTGCCAATGCGTCTCGAGGCAGTGAGAAGTACACGAGACTGCGTACATTGCATTATAGTGTACGCACATTTAATATTCAGTCAACTAAAAATTTAAATCTACACTGATTTCGCGAGTTTGAATGCCCCCGTCCCTTCAGTCGTTTGACGCCGACAATAATTACGGCATTTTTTTGGAAACCTACTATACTAATGATGTTTCATGGAATTGGGCTATTAAACGTTTACCTTTGACCATTGGCCTTCAGTGAACTGAAGAAAAAAAAATTTACCATGCCCAACTGTAAAAATATATTTAAACTTCAAATTTTCGGATCATTTGATTTCAAAGTCCAAATTTTTGTTTGCACTTTTCAAATTCACTAGCGACGTTCTGCAATAACATAAAGTCGCCTAGCTTTCCTGTCCCCCCCCGCCTCCTCTGCATTTTCCAGTTGTCCATTCCTAACTCCTAATTACTACATGCTCGTGTTCGAATGATGCAATTCGCTTCGCAGCTTCACATTTCGTAACCACTGCGTGGCGGCCACATCGAAACCAAAAATTGCATCATTTCTTTCTGGAAATTTCGGCGGAACACACTCATTATTTATGTTGTTGTTTTTTTTTCCGTTGTGTTTTTTTTTTCAATGACTGCCGAAGAGACACAAAATTGTAGAAATTGCCCTCAAACCAGCCTCATATTCCATCCAATAATTCTTGTCAATCAACGAACCCTATAATTTTGATTCGCGCAAATTCAGGAATTCGGTGGAACGTATAATCTGCATTCAATTTTCCCACATTCTGCCGAAACATTCGCCTAATTCGGCCGTTTGTCCTCAACTTTCCAGTAAATCAAACTGAAATAACGCTGAATAAGCTTCGAATTTTCCACAATATTTTGCAATGACTCAAAGGGCAAGATGCTTCAACTTCATACATAAAACGACTCTTTTTTTGAGGAAATAGAAAGAGGATTAGAGAAGAGGGTGGATGCGAAGCGACGCACATTCACGTTTAGTTTCATATCTTCACGTACACACTTCAATCAAATTATGCCAACGTCAATATGCTCAGAAAGAACTTTTTCCATTTTCGTTTTATCTATATACCAACCAACATGTTACGTTCACCTGTTTCCTTTCACAACAGCTCATTCCTGCTAGTGAATTGTGCACCAATTTCAAAAAATGCACGTCCCATCAAATTTTCATGCTTGAAAAAAAACGACTTTTTTTGTGCGTGAACAACTTTACACTGCGAGGACCTACATGATAGAAATTTCCGAATTGCTTCAGTTTGCTTCCTGCTCTGTAATGCTATTTTTGCAAGCTCCAACGACTGCGAAAACTATCATAAACGCTTTCCTATTAATTTATCAATAAAATAGTGGTATCTTAAAATTTATAATCCAAAAAAATTATTTGCAAGATGTTTTTTTGATCTCAAGGTTTCAGTGAAACTATCAAGTTCATATTGTGTGGTTTTATCTGATTTAGTTTTTCAGTGACGGAATTTCAGATAATTCTCAATTGCAAGTTTTTATTACGAAAAAGTTGCCAAAGTGCAAGAATCTTAATGTATTGTCTGGAACATTGTGGTTCTCAATAAAAAACATGTTTCATATTGCGAGAACAATTATTTCAGAAATCTCAATGTGCTTACTCCAGAGCAAAAGTATTTCCTTTCCAGAAATATCACACATATGAGTTCGGTTTCAACAAATAATTTATACCAATTTAATCGAGTATCCAAGGTTGGCATGATAAACACATTCCAATGTGATCTTATCTAACCCCCCGATCAATGAATATGCCCCTTCGTTCATTCCGAGACCGCAATCCATTCGTAATCCATCTATAGAAACACTCTTTTGGTGTTGATTCAATTTACGCTTTGCCACTGCACATGACGGATTCGGGCTAATTTTTCATCCTTCTCAAGCTCGCCCTCTGTACATAGCAATTACAGAAGGTTGGAGAAGCTTCTGCGGATTGAAAAATTGGCTGTCCGTCTTATCCGCCTCTTTTGTTTTCGCGGTGTGCCTACGTGTCCTTTAGGAGCTACATGGAGCCCATAAAAGCCGCTTTTTGAGAGTCTTAACTAGCTCGATTGTTACCCGTTTTAGACTTGAATTCCAGGTTTTGTTCAATATTCAACATTCGAAACGGGCTGAGATTGATGACAATCAAAGATTTCCTTTAAACCTAATAGAATCAAAATTGATTTTGTAGTCAGTAGTGAATTTTAAGATCTAATCGTATTAGTTCGCCGCAACTCTAAGGATTTTGTTGATGTTTTCTCAAAACATTGAAATTTGCCCTTTTGAAATTTGTCGTGTGTTAAAGTTCAAATTGTGATCAGTGATATTCTCGAGAAGAAGAAACATCTTGCTAGCCAATCTCAGCGGATATTCACATCCCGCCATTGTGCATCTTCTTTCGCTAACTTTTATGCCTCCGCCGCAACGCCAAAATTTGGGCACCAAAAAACAACGGACTCGTTAGAAGTCTCGCGAATAAACCGATTCAACCAACCAAACTTAGTTTCTGTATCTGCAATGCCCTATCTGATGTTTTGAAAAAAAAAAGTAGAAAGAGAAAGAGAAGAAGGAGAGAGCGTCCAAAGAAAAAAGTTGGCGGCCATTTCTTGCCGCATTTGGTATTTAGACAATCTCCAATTTTAGTAGCTGTAACTGAGCTCGAAAATGTCAACTGGAACTGCAACAAACATTCGGGTAATTTTTCTATTTCAATCTTTTCAGTTTCAAAATTCCTTTGAGAGCAGCTTGTTGAAATTCGAGCAAAGCAGCTTGTTGAAATTCGAATTTCAGACGTAACACTAAAATTATTGAAAAAAAATTTCCAGAATCAGTGACGAAATATCCGTTATCTGTTAATTTCCAATAAACGAAACACTCTAGACGTCAACAAATAGAAAAAAAAAAGATTTTTGACCGACCGCTAGTGTAACATTCTCGAACCACCTCATTCATACACATTTTCGAACTAATAATAGTTGTTGGGGTTTTGTGTTTCATCCACTTCAAAAGACCCAAAGGTGTTGCGTTTAGTTTTTCATTGAAAATGATAAACTGATAGAAGCGATAAGGAGTCCTTTGAAAAATCGATGAAGTCACGTCTCCCATAGAAACCGAAGCGAATATCGTGTCAAACTGAAATTGTGACATTTTCATTAACTGAACTAAATGTATGCCGCTGGGATAGAATGTTGTGAAAGTAGTGTCGCTCAGGCCACGCCTATTGGAAAATTGTCCTCCCTCAGCAGTCTTCATAATTTTCGGCCAAGAAATATTGGCCGAATCATTTCTCTCAACAAGATGAAAACGCATGTTCGTTTCTTTTCGTCTCTTTGTTTTGTTTGAGAAAATGAACCCTACACTTTCGGAAAAAAAATTGGCCACATCATTTTACGGTTTTTTTTGCAACCAAAAAAAAAGCGGAATTCGATTCGTGGAACGAAATAATAAATAAACTGAAACCATATATTTTATTATGCCATATGTTTTATGAGATTTCCGAAACGAAATGGCCGACGAACATTGAAGAATTAAAGTTTCACACATTCAGTTCCGCGAACGACTGCATTTTTGCCGCCGCGCTCGGCTCTCTCATCGATTTTCGAATTAATGCTTATTCTTTGCCTGCGCACTAAACATCTTCTCCCTCCACCTGCGCATATCAATTCCGTCAACCAATCCGCATTCATTTTCCAGAAAATGTTTGAATCAAATTACTATTAAAAATTGATTTCAGATGGCAAACGAGGTTGAGCCTACGGAGAAACTCCGCGCGAAAATTCGCATCAAAAATCAATTACTGCGAAATGCGCTTTCGGAATTCTTCGGAACTTTCCTTCTTATTGTAAGTTTCAAAAGATAATCTAGAAGACTGATTTTATAATTTTCTTAGGCTATTGGCTTGGCAATCGTCATGCAGTTCATCCTTTCCCACGAGAAACTGAACACCTGGATCAACGTAAATATAGATTGTTAAGCCTTGAAGTTTTCTTCAATATTTTTTAGATCAACTTCGGATGGGGACTTGCTATCGCATTCACCGTTTACATGTGTGCCAAAACCTCTGGTGAGCGTTTTTTTGTGCATTATCTATCCCTTTCATATCTTCGAAACAACGAAGAAAAAAAACGCACAATTTGCCAGACGATGCCATTAGAGAGTAAGAAAGACTTGAGAGGGTTTGGCAGTATACAACGCGTTTTGTCGTCCAGTTGTTATAATGCGAAAGAATGCTAGTTGAAATGTGGCCGCGTGGCGCAATGGATAACGCGTCTGCCTACGGAGCAGAAGATTGTAGGTTCGAATCCTGCCGTGGTCGAAACGATTTTTTTATGACGCGAATGTGTAATTCATAATTAGAATTCATTGCATAGATGATAAGCCAAAATTTAGAAGCACAAAGTACAAATTGAGGATGAAGTTTGAAAAATAATCGCCAACTAAGGAACCATTTTCAGGCGGACACTTCAACCCCGCTGTGTCACTTGCAATGGTCACCCTTGGCAAATTGTCCATCAAGGATTTCGTCGTTTACTGCATTGTTCAAACTTTGGGTGCTTTTGCTGGATCGGGAGTGGCTTACTTGGCCTATTATGGTAATCAATAGGAAACTATGCAGACAAAAGAATCGATTCTTCAGACCAATTTGAGAAGTTTGCCGGACCGTACCGTACCATCACCGGAACCAAGGCAACTGCCGGATGCTTCTGCTCATACCCCGCATTCCACGTCACCAACACCACCTCATTCATTGATCAAGTGGGCGTTGCCAAAGTTGAAATAATATAAAACTAATAATTTTCAGGTTATCGGAACCTACCTTCTTGTCTTGTTCGTCTGTGTCATTATTGACAAGAGAAATGGAATTCCAGCATCGGCTCACCCACTCTTGTTTGGTCTCGTTCTTGTAATGATCGGAACCGCCTACGGAATGAACCTTGGATACCCAATTAACCCAGCTCGTGATCTCGGACCACGAATCTTCAGTGCTTTCATCTATGGAACTGGAGTATTCAGGTTTTTATTATTGAAAACTACTGATTATTTCATTTTTGGATTTCAGTTATCACAATTACTACTTTTGGATTCCTGTCATTGCTCCATTATTCGGTGCCGTCTTGGGAGCCTGGTCGTACCACTTTTTTGTCGGAGCTCACATTCCAGAGCAGCGACCGGATAAGACCTACGTATTGGTTGACGAATCAAACCAGCCACTTAAACTCAGCAACGAAGCTTAAAAATCTTTTCTTTGCTTTGAGTTTATTAACTAGTTAACTAATATTCCTCCGAATAACAAAATTCTATCTTATCCCAAATTCTCTCCTGCTCTTCATAGTAATGCTTGTCGCAAAATATGCTGCATAATAAATAGATTATTCTTGTAATGAAATTATTAAATAAAGTTACATTATCATTTATCTTTATATACATATATATATATATATATATATATATATATATATATATATATATATATATATATATATATATATATATATATATATATATATATATATATATATATATATATATATATATGATTAACAGATTTTGATTTGCAGAGGGTTCTAGATTATTGAAAAAACTGCGTTTCATTAAATATTTCACCAAGAAATCAACTACTACAAAAATAAATTCGTTTTGCAGATGAAAACAAAAAAAAACGATGAAAAATAATCGTGAAGAGCATTTTCAGTCCTGCGGCTTTCAAGCATTCGTCGTCGAACAATTTAAACAATTTCTTTATAATCTGGTAAATGCTGTGAAAATAATTCAAGTCAACAAACGAGCTTCTATTTTTATAAAAACGGATATTCCTTCAAGGACTACTCATTGAAATCAATCACATTGTGTCAATAATTGACGGAAATAAAATCAGATAATTCTTCAGTGTCCAAACACTCCATTTATGGAAGGTTTATATTTTTTCAAGTTATGATCCAGCTGATTGATTTGGCAAATCTCCATGCTCCATGACTATAAGGTTTAGATATTTTGCACTTATATTATAACATAATAAGTCACTTATTAAAAAACGCGGAAACATGTATGTTTGAAGAGACATTTTGCACGCAATGAATTTACACTAAAACACTAATAATGTGAAGAATATTCTTTATTGAGCGATTATTCATAAGGCTGACATTAACAAATATTAAAAAAAAACTGGGACTTAAAAAAAATAAAATCCTTACAGTTAAAGGTGCATTCAACAACTTTTTATGAGTCTTGTGGCGATTTATGAAAAAAAAAAACTGTGCTACTGTAAGCTTCAAAGGGGGTTTATGGAGCTTTTTCTGCAAGTTGCATAGTATCATAACAAATTAAATTGAAATTAAAGAACAATATGAATTTACAGAATGGTGACGAAAAGAAAAAAATATGATTTGTTTCTACAAAAGCAAAACTCTAAAGGAAGTACTATAGATGGAGTGTTCGATAAGAGCGGATGAATCAGTTATAATACATCCATTCATTTAATACATAATTTTTAATATTGAGGAAATCGAAATTAGCAGAAGGTCGAAGAATGTCTCTACCGGCACATCCTGGAAACAGATTGCTTCAATGAGGGCTACAATTCGGAGAATGAAGAAAGAAAGGAGAACGTCATTGATGGGCACCGTCCTATATCCAACAACAGATGCAAATATTTTGTTTATGAGTCAGCCATTGTGAATTCTGATTTTGCTAGTTGTTAATGCTAGACTCTGTTGATACTATCACTGGCCATTTGCAAGTCGGCCACGGCCACACAACATGTGCCAATTGAAAGGGACCAAAACAGCCCAATGAACAAACATTTGTGATTTTTTCGAAGAAAAATCTCTTTTTATATGTGTAGTTAAAACTGTTTTGCTATTGAACAATTTCCTTCAATCATTTTCGTCCTCTTTCGCAAATGTTTGGTTAATTCAGCTCACTAGTTATTTCAATATTAATTTTTAAAAAATGTTTTGCAACTGGCCGAAAAAAGCGAACGTGTTGAAATTCGGCCATCGTTTGAGACTAGTTGTGCGAAATTATCACGTAGTGAAATGAAACGCGCTCATACACACACGTGCTGCAATTAGTTTCGACGCAACCGCAGTATGTCCAGCTGGCTGCGTGGCGCAATGGATAACGCGTCTGCCTACGGAGCAGAAGATTGTAGGTTCGAATCCTGCCGTGGTCGAAACTGTTTTTATTTTGTTCCGCAATTTCTATATTCATGAATATCATCATAATTCCATTCCACTATTCTACATAGCTTTATTTTTGCTTCCATATCAGATTTTTTTTTTCAGTAAACGGACTTTTCATTATTATCTCAGTTCACACAAAGAAAACATTTCCGAGATAGTTTCGAGACTGTAGTGTCTTGTATTGAGTGTAGAATACAAGACTATTTAAAACCAAGTTCGCCGGGAAGCACAATAGCAATGTTTTCGAACGCGCAATTAATATGATTGCGCATATTGAAGCTATGGAGTGTGGAAAACAGGAGAGTGACACAGATGAAAATAAAGGTTCACACCTAAACGAGAATGAGGCTCATCTGGCGAAAATTACGGTAGCCGAAGTTTCCGTGTGCTCGTGGCCTAAAAAAGTCAGGATTAATTTTTAAATTATTAAAAAAAATATTTTCGGTGCTTTTCTTTTTTTTCGCATCTTTCATAATGTCAGTTGAGCTTTTCTATAAGCAGGCTGTCATTCTCTTGTAAATCTGCTCCACTTCAAGCTCTCTGTTGAGAAAATGCAGATGTACAGTTTTTGTATATCAGTTGTGGACTCATCGTCAACTCTCCATCTTCCGGATTTATGTATTCCGTTGTAAATCAAATTAGAATCTCCCTTTTTATTGTCAGTAATTTTGGAAAAAAGCATATGGAATTGCGCGACATATGGCAGTTATAAAGGATACAACTTCGGCAATTGTAAAAGTCAAAGCAAGGATCAAATTTCAAAATTTTCCAGATGTGTTTGGCTTTGATTTACGACTGTTTATCGAGAAACCATATGGGATTGGGGCGTGTCTTCTAGAGTCGGCTTCATCGCGCGCAATCTCAACCAGTTGATCACTCTTCAAATTCTCCATTTTTTCTCTACAACATTGTCATTTGTTTTCCGTTTCAATTTTATTATTTTTTATTCCATGTATAATTTTTTCAGCAATGTCTCAAAAACCATCGGGTATTCGCCCCTTCAAGCTGCCCTTTTTCGGTAAATATGGCATCTACGAATGGATCAACCATCTGACAGCACTCATTCTGCTGATCTTCGCCGTCACCCTGTTGGTCAAATCGCTCTTGGGTACTTCAATTCAATGCAACTACGAAAATCTTTCCTCACCATCGAATGCTTTCAACCAAACGACTGTCGATTTCTACAAATCAAAATGCAACTCTGAAGATAACATTTACATGATTGGCTACAAGGATGTGAGACTCCCAATGGTCACCATGATTTGTCCAGTCGTTCTGGGCATGTTTGCGATTGTGTTCTTATTTTTGAGACGTTTGTTTATGTATATGGAATCTCATGTTGGTGAGTAGAAAAATGAGTAATTAAATAATTTTTATCTTCAGAATCTTCCTTGAGTGACTGCTCGCAAATCGCCAATACGATCAAAAATGAGAAGACGGAGGAAAGAGCCAAATCGATAAAAAGAATGGTGAAAAAAATGATTAAAATCAATCAGAAAAATGGATCAAACAGGTATGTTGATTATTCGATTTGTTAAAAAAATAACATTTTCAATAGGATTTTTTATTACTACATTCTTACGAAGCTCATGTATATTGGATTGTTCATGATCATTGTTTTCACGTTTGGTGCTCTTTTCATCGTCACGGAAAGCTTCCACGCCGTTTGGGGATTCAAGGCAAACAAAGAGTGACCTTTTCAATCTATTTGCGAATTTCAGGTCCTGTACAATTATTTTGAGTCGCCGCGACATGGAGTTACAGCGCTTTTGCCCCATGAAGCTATTTGTCGTGTTCAACATGAAGATTACCCACGAATGGATTTCAAGTGCTTCATGGAATACAATCTGTTTGCTGATATTCTGCTTGCGTTGTTTTCAATCTGGATTTCTGTCATGATGCTGATGGTTGTGTTGGATCTTTTGAAATTCATGTGGAATGATGGCCGGGATAGTTACATCAAAAAGCGTCTCAAAGAAGTAATATGAAAATCGGATAACTATTAAACAACAAATTGTATATTTTAGCTCTATCTTTTTGACATTTCGAATTCCCGAGCTCGCCGAATCAGCAAATATCTTGGATTTAATGGCATTCTTATCATTAAAGCGGTGTTTGATATCTCGGAGGACGTTTCCTACGATTTGTTGCATATGATTGTGCTCTACGAGATCGCGAGTTACCATAAGAAAGAGGAAGATGACCTGATGTTGTTGAGGGAAAATGACACCAAGGATTCGAACATGAAGGACGTTCGCATTTTCGTCGATAACCCATAGCTGAATGAGCAATTACTGTTGTTTTTGTTTTTTTTTTTTTTTAATATTGAATTTTGTTGTTATTTTGCATTTTTGTCTGTTGTTTCCAGTTGATTGTTGTTGTTTCTACTTGTTAATAAAAGCATCGAAAAAGAAAAGAACAAGAAAAAGTATGGCGTAAGAATATAAAAGGAATCGGCATCGTTCTATCATTCGTTTCATATATCAAAAAGCAATTTTCAGCTTTATTAGTATTAATATATCATCGTTTCTCAAGTTTACGATTCGTCAAAAAAATATGTGGCGTTCGGTTTTCGGGTTCGGAAAAGAGCAGCTTGACTTGCTGACATATGTATACAGTATTCCGTCGGCATATGTGCGAACTCATAGATATCTCAAATATCAAAAGCTTCAGTTTGAAGGCTATGATATACGACTGTTATATTTATTGAATTATATACAATAAATTATCGGATCAAGTACGCATTTTGAGATTCCCTTTGCTTTGTCTTTGACCTCTATGCAGAACTCAAAGAAGCCGCAGAAGCAGGATAGTCAAATCTGCCCGACAAATCGCTCTATTGCAAAGCATTATGTTATTTAGTAGAGCGGGTAGTAAAAAAACCGAAAGTCGGGCGAACATTCAAGTAGTTCTTGGTACCATGCTTGTGTGATAAAAAATAAACTGAAAAAACGGAAAAAAAAAAACTTTTAACGAAATACTAAAAACCGTTAGCTGAAAACAGTAATTCAAATGATATTTTCTATTATTTTTTTTCTTAAATCAACAACATCATATTATGTTAAATTTAAATGAGTCAACAAACTTATTGGGCTATCATGAACAACGTTTATTAACGTAATAAATTCATATCGATTTAGAAGACATATTTTCTGCATGCAGCATAACGACAGGTTTGGTACGAGCAGTCCGCCATTCGCATGTATGTAGCATATCCAACTGGATTATTGAGCACAACCTGAGTATTATAATTATAATTTCAATTACAATTAGTATCATTATAAAAATATTTTTTTGTATTACCTGTCCTTGAACATTTGTTGCGCTTGGCTCTCCTAGTGCAAATCCTTCATAAAAATCAAACAGTGTAAGATCGTCCCATTTGAAATATCCGTTATCAACGGTTAGACAATAATGTTGTTTACGATTCGTCTAAAAATATGTGGTTTTGGCTTTCGGGTTCGGAAAAGAGCAGCTTGACTTGCTGACATATGTTTACAGTATTCCGTCGGTATATGTGCGAACTCATAGATATCTCAAATATCAAAAGCTTCAGTTAGAAGGCTATGATATACGACTGCTATATTTATTGAATTATATACAATAATTTATCGGATAACGTGCGCATTTTGAGATGCCATTTGTCTTTGACCTCTATGTAGAACTCAAAGAAGCCGCAGAAGCAGGATAGTCAAATCTGCCCGACAAATCGCTCTATTGCAAAGCATTATGTTATTTAGTAGAGCGGGTAGTAAAAAAAACCGAAAGTCGCCGAAAAACGCGAACATTCAAGTATTTAATGGTACTGTTCAGATTTTTGTGACTAAAAATGAACTCGGTAAAATCTTTCAAAAACAACTTAAACAATGCTTCAGAGATGTTGAGAAAAAGTCGAATTGTTGCTGAAATAATTTATATACGGTAGCCCAAGGTATTGGTAGGTTTGAAACCTCGAACAATGTGTGCACTTGATGATATCATCACATTGAAAATTTGGATTTGTAACTAAAACACTTGTATATGTATTCTTTAACTCTATTATACAGTATTCTAATTTCTGAAGTGAATAAGATGTATAGAATTGAAACAAAAAAAAAACAAAAATAAGTTACGTGATTGTGTGACATAAAAGTAACCAAAACCACCGTAACCGAGAACTGTAAATAATTCTTGTAATGAAATAATTTGTATTTCTCGTTATAAAATCCCTTAAAAAATGTTTTTATCGCCAAAACATATAATTTTTCGGTATAGCGAAAGTTGTTTCGGGGAAATTAATGCACAATTAGAAAACAAAGAGGTCGCACGGTAATTTCCCGCAGTGCCGAGATGCCTTTCTCATTCATTCATGGCCATTGCTCACATTTTCATCTTATATCACAATTGACAGCCGTTTTACCTGAGGATCTGCAATTTTTGTGAATTTTTCAAATTTTATTTTTTAAATATTTTGAAAATACTGGAAATAATCATGCGCGACCAGCTGACGAGAATCGAGACAGGAAATCAAGCCGGACGAACCCAATCTACTAATGTGAGTGGTGAATATTACAAATGTATTTTCTGACAATTATTGTAGGACTCTCAAATTGAATCATTGGCTGAGCAGTTTCAATCAGCAGTGCAGCTCTGTCAACCCGCAGCAAACCGACAAAGCGAAACAGAGTATTGTAAAATTCTCAATGAGGTTACATTTTTTCCAGCAGATTGGTTAGTTCTGATCGCTTTAATATAGGGCAGCGGTGTCAATGCGGAAGTTTGTCCAAAGAGCGAATGTGACACAAGAAAAAATGTGCGAAATAACAGTCCGGTGAGGATTTTGCGTCGTCGTTTTCGACGCAACCAAAAAAGAAGATCGTATCAACTTTTGAAGTCAGCTCGAAAAAAATTATGCAAATCATTAAGAAAACGGTACAATGGAAGAGAATCTGCGCGTCGAAGGAGTGAATTAATGGTTAGAACATGCCAAAAATGTGAAGGAAAATTGCAAAATTATCTTTCAGAAAAGAGTTTTGGCCAAGTGGCGCTTGAGCAATCCAAATGAGTCTGAGGTTTTCTTCTAATTTAAATCTTTCTTGAATTTTTATGTGTGTTTATATTGATTGTATATATTTTTTTATTTGAACTGCTTTGAATTTGTTTTGCATAAAATACTCATTTGTCTATTTGGAAACATCTAAATATGTAAATGACGTAATTGCCGCAAATTTTTAATCCCCATATTCCACCAAGAACAAAGAAGATGAAAACCAATAAGAAGTTAATTAATTACGATAATGTGTATCCTCGGGTAGTTAAGTAGTTAATTCGTAGCCCAACACGGACGAAACATATTGTGTCGATTCGCTATAAAGGTAATACCGAATTTTCAGTTTCAAAAAATATTAACTATATTCTATGATATCTCGAGGCAAGCGATTCCTCCATTTCTGCATTTTAGATGTATTATTCAAATTCTAACTATTCTATTTCATTCTAACAGTGATGATAATTTTCTTGAAATGGAAACTCGTGTGATAACGAAACTTAATATCCTATCAGTTCATTGCCTTCAAAATGATAATGAAATGCTGTTGGTTTCGAAACGAGCGCTGAAAGACCAAAAATCGAACACATTTCATTTTGATTGAATATTCGAGAGTAAAACCTGTGCGGACAACCGTCTATATTTAAAGATTTGACTGAGCTTTCTGGCTGCTTTGTCATTTTTGTACAAAAAATTGTCTGGTAGATAAGAAATAATAACAAATTTTGTCATTTTGAAGGAGAATAAAAAATTGCCTTTTTTCGTTTTTTGGGGAACATTATTCTGAAAAACATATCTTTAAATAGCCTCAAGCGATTAGCATAATTTAAATATGTATAATTGAATTTCGAAACTTATTTTCTCGTAAGCCACTTTCAAATTTCCCACCAACTTTTCTTTTTTTGAATGGCCTCCTCTCATTTTACATTCAGCGCTTATCATACTTTTTTCCGAAGAAAAATGTAAACAGCGATTGGTGTTTCACCCCAATAGATAACCGCAGTCCAATAATTAATTGTCACCTGGCCGCGTGGCGCAATGGATAACGCGTCTGCCTACGGAGCAGAAGATTGTAGGTTCGAATCCTGCCGTGGTCGAAACTGTTTTGCATTCCATTTATTTATTATTTCACGATTCCAAAGACTTTTCATAATTAAAAAAATTTTATTGAATTTATTCAGTGATTTCACAATTGTTAGTTTTACCTAATTTACTCACGTAAAATGTGGACAACTAACAGAAAAAGGCATCGACAAAATAACTTTACACCGAAGGAGTCCGTAATCTGATTCAATTAATTACTAGGTTTTAGTCATATTTCAATAAGTCAATTCATAAACAACTTTGAACACAAATTATAATTATAATTCTAATATTCATTATCGTAATGATAATTTTCAATTTTATTAACCACAAAGAACTTATCAGGTATTCTGCATTGACATTTAAATTTTTACCAATGAATCACTGCGATAAAGATTTATCGGCAGACCATCGACTATTGATAATACGTCACGAAATAATTGTATAAAATGAAGCACCGAGTGCAAGATTTTGAGTTTATTTTAAAATGAGAGCCCCGTTTATCATTACTGCTTCGCTAATTATTTCACTTGCACAGGCTTCTTGTCCAAGTGGAACAAAAGTTTACAATGGAAAGTAAGATATAATAGAAAAAATATGTATTGAAAACTTCAGGTGCTTTTCAGGTGCTACGCATATCTGGGAACAGACTTTGACAGAAATACATCATTGTCAATTTGTCAGCAGACATACGGATATGGCGCGCGATTATTAACACCACTGACTGCTGCTGAAAACAAATTTGCCACTGAGCAAGTTCAAGGTACAATCTTAAGCATCACACTGTTCTTTAACTTATGAATTTAGTACATGCCAGCTGGCACACCTGGCTGGAATTTATTGCCAATGGCCAATACTTTGTAGGAGATGACGGTGTTCCCCCAAGATACACAAATTTTGCGGTCGGTCGGTTTCTAAGAGTCTCATCCATAAAATTTCCAATTATTTTTTTAAGGAGAGCCATTTAGAGTTGAACGAGGTTACTGTTTGACAATTGGAATGAACGGCTTCTGGTACGCTCAACCATGTGCTGAGCCTCACAGCGCTCTTTGCGAATTTGATTCGAATCCTAAAACCACCAAAAAGCCACCAACTACAATTACGCCAAAACCAGGATATCCAACATGCGTCCAGAAGTATTTAAGTAAGTTTTAGGGAAAAATATTTGGAAAAAATCCAAACAACATTTTTTAAAGATTTCGTTCCATGCGCCAATGGATGGCAGTATCATCCGCCAAGTTGCTCTTGCTTCATTGTAATAACTGAATAATTATCACTAAATCATGATTACTGTTCAGATTCTCTCTAATATAACCTATTACAATGCTATGAACACCTGCAGATCTCTTGGAGGAAGACTTGCTTCAGTTCATAATTTTGCAGAATCTGCATTTATTCAGAGTATTTTCACAGTACTTGTTTTCTTTTTCAAAAATTGATTTTAAAGGAATTGCTTACGAAGCGAATTCAAATTGGATCTCTACTGGTTCTTCTCGAGACAACATTATTGTCGGTCTAACAGTTGATAACGGATATTTCAAATGGGACGATCTTACACCATTTGATTTTTATGAAGGATTTGCACCAGGAGAGCCAAGCGCAACAAATGTTCAAGGACAGGTAATACAAAAATTGTTTTTTTTTATAATGATACTAATTGTAATTGAAATTATAATTATAATACTCAGGTTGTGCTCAATAATCCAGTTGGATATGCTACATACATGCGAATGGCGGACTGCTCATACCAAACGTGTCGTTATGCTGCATGCAGAAAATATGTCTTCTAAATCGATATGAATTTATTACGTTAATAAACGTTGTTCATGATAGCCCAATAAGTTTGTTGACTCATTTAAATTTAACATAATATGATGTTGTTGATTTAAGAAAAAAAATAATAGAAAATATCATTTGAATTACTGTTTTCAGCTAACGGTTTTTAGTATTTCGTAAAAAGTTTTTTTTTTCCGTTTTTTTTTAGTTTATTTTTTATCACACAAGCATGGTACCAAGAGCTAATTGAATGTCCGTCCGACTTTCGGTTTTTTACGACTCGCCTTGCAATAGAGCGATTCGTCGGGCAGATTTGACTATCCTGCTTCTGCGGCTTCTTTGAGTTCTGCTTAGAGGTCAAAGACAAAGCAAAGGGAATCTCAAAATGCTCACGTTATCCGATAATTTATTGAATGTAATTCAATAACCATAGCAGTCGTATATCATAGCCTTCTAACTGAAGCTTTTGATATTTGAGATATCTATGAGTTCGCACATATGCCGACGGAATACTGTATACATATGTCAGCAAGTCAAGCTGCTCTTTTCCGAACCCGAAAGCCAAAACCACATATTTTCAGACGAAACTTGAGAAACGATAATATATTAATACTAATAAAGCTGAAAATTGCTACAGCCGCATGAATCGGATGATTGCATAACTATCTAAAATTGAGATTGCAGATTCTCGAAATTTGAGACACAATTGTATCGTTGATTTGATATAACAAACGAATGATAGAACGATGCCGATTCCTTTTATATTCTTACGCCATTCTATTTCTTGTTCACTTCTTTTTCGATGCTTTTATTAACAAGTAGAAACAACAATTAACTAGAAACAACAAACAAAATGCAAAACATTAAAAAAACAACGAGTTGTGCTAGTTTGCAACATTAGAAGAGTTTTTCAAGAGCAGCGGCAAACTTGGTATATTCGCCCATATTTCTCATGTTGCTGAAAAACATTAATCTCTGATCTTCCCCAATTTCGTCCTCGAAGCGTTTCGCAATCTCGTTGGCCATGAAATTTTGAATCAAATGTTTGCCAACAATGTCCGAAACGTCAAATACGGTCTTCATGATAACGAGACCATCAAATCCAATGTAATTGTAGAAACGAGCAGCCTGATCATTCGAAATATTCGTATTGTAGATCTGGAAAAGGTTTGCCATTGCTGAGCCATCTGATAAGTCAAATGTTACCTTTTTAAGGAGCTTCTTCGTGTGAGAATGTCTGCCAATTTCGAACATATATTTGGCGCAGTCCAAAGCCAAGAAGAATAAAACGAAAGAGAGCCAGATAGCAAGAGCCGAAAACAAAACATCATTCAGCACATTGAGACCGATGATACAGGATGTTGTGTAGACATAAACGTCGTCTCTAATCAGAGGGTGAACACCACAGTTAATGCGATGAGGAAAATTCGTAGTCATTCCAAAAGAGGTCCACAATGATTTCGATGACAAATTCTGAAATAGGCTGCTATTTTGATGTTAATAAACTTAAAACACCTTAATTCCCCACAAAAGATTGAATCCATCTCCCGTAATGTAGCGCATCAAAATAAATTGCAATCCTAAGCATCCAATGCACATCAGTTTGAAAGTGACATATGCATTAAGACGACTGTACGAAATGATAATTATTTTGAAATTTAAATTCGTCACTTACGGGGATCGGCTACCAAATATGGAACCTGACGCCTTTTTGTACTCATTTATTTTATTCGTCATTTCCTCTACACCCTTTGTTCTTTGCTCCACTGAGAGATCCTTGATCTTCATAGTGATTTGCAAATATTCGTCGAGCCAGAAATCTGAAATTAAACAAAAATGTCAAAGATGATTCGTTTCGATATCCTACCGGTAGACTTTTCCAACTTATTCCAAATTAGCTTGAGCGCGACAAACATCATGGAAGTGAGAAACAACGCCACGTGTGTATACTGGCCAATTCCAGGAATAATCATTGTACCATTAAAGGCGAACTTGAATTTTCCGGCAAAGCAATCAACATCCGAGTTTCCAAGCAGAGGAATGAGATCGATATTGGTAAAGTTTCTGTTTTTGCAGCTCATTGGCTCTCCGATTTTGTGCTTCCACACGAGGATGATAGCGAAGGCAATCAAAATGAAACAGGTAATATTGTTGCATAGTTGGCTGTAGACGTAGTTGTTACCAAAGAATGGCAATTTACAATTGCGATAACCCACAGGTAGAGCTTGAGGCATGTCTGAAAAATCTTAATATGAATTATTATAAAAATTACATTTAAGAGAAACAAATTGAGGTTCAAGGACGGATGTTAAGGCCGGAACTCTTCATCAAACCCCGCCCCCTATCTGATTTTTCTATAAACAATAGTAAATCAGAGCATTACAGCTGGCAACATTTGAAATTTGAGATTGCGTGAGCTTTTACATATGCCGACGAAATGAGCCTTCCATATGTCGCGCAATCCCAGCTGTTCTTCACCGAAGCGGACAAATTTGTTGAGAAGATGCATGTATAAATGACAAAAAACTCTAGGAAAAATAAAAAATAATTAAAGTTAATCCTAATTTTCTAATAAGCCCGTGCGCACATTTGAACTTAGGCTACCGTAATTTTCGCTAGGAGCGCCTATGGCTCGCTTAGGTGTGAACCTTTATTTGTATCTATGCCGGTCCTCCCTCATTCTACACTCTCTAGTTTTAATATGCGCAATCACATTCATTGGGTTCCGAAAAATAATAATGAAAAAATTCGAGTATATTTTAATAAATTGTGGCAGCCGCTTTTTTTTTGGGAAACACATTTTAGTGGAATGTAGTGCAATTAAAAAATTTTTTTCTAATTTTGGAATAAAAAAAGTTGTTCAGTAAAGATTCATGTTGATAAATATCGTGTTATTACTAAAAATTTGGTTTTGCAAATACCTGAGGCCTTTGCCTTATTTCATTCCGCTTCCGTAAGATAAAACTTCCCGTTTTCTAATTTTAATTTCGTCTAATTTCTCACTACCAATATTCCAAAAAATTTTCTATGGGTCCCTTTACCAAAAGGAATTATAGGGGTCCATATGTTTCATTAACTTTCACACCAGTGTGTTTTCAAAAAAATGTCGATTTAAAAAAATAGGCTTCGGTAGATATTATCCATAAATTTGGCACATTTTAAAACGTGTCACGTTGGTCAGATGAAACAATTTGTTTCATAATTTTATATTCTTTAAAATTTAGGACGATCTTATTTTATTTGACTAACAATTGATTTGGGCAAATAGGGCAAATGAAATCAGTATATTACAAAACATTTTTATTCGAATTTAACCAAAGCTTAATTTTTTGAGAACAGACTGAAATTGCAACCTCTAAATTAAAGATATTGTTTGAAAAATTGGTAGTGAGAATTCGCTAGTGAAAAATCGAGAGTGGAAAAGCGATAGTAATAAAACGGTAGCGAAAAATAATTTACCGGTTAAAAACTGATCTTCCACAGATCACCTTTTTTCAACATAATTTTCCAACGTGCAGTGGGGCTCTCAGGGCTAAAGGAAACGGGAGCCTTTCGATCGTTTCCGTCTTAGTGAAATATAGGAATTGTGGGGGTCGAATTAACGAGACGCATGGCAACCCCCGAATTAAAACGAAAAAAACGTGAAAAAAAAGTTTCGACCACGGCAGGATTCGAACCTACAATCTTCTGCTCCGTAGGCAGACGCGTTATCCATTGCGCCACGCGGCCATCTGTCGACTGCTGGCTGCTTCGCAACCACGAGTTGGCAGTATTTCGCCTCGTCGTCTGTACCTCAGCGTAGCAAATGAAGATAGTTGAAGTGTAAGGGGTGAGGGTCGAAAACTGATGCTTGAGCGAATCAATTTTTGTATTGAAGCATTCAAATAAATGTAGGTGGTGTAAGGTCAACAAAAAACAAACAAATCATGCTGGCTTTAATTTGAATTTTTATTTTATTCTGTTGACATCACTCACAATTAATAACGCTTTACATTAATTCACCATTTATTTGAAAATACATAGTACATAAAATAATGCTCAACGAAAAGTTGAAGGAAACGAGTTTTATAGTAATGTTCATATATATATGTATATATATATTACGACTGGTATAATGAATATTAAAGAGATGGGACGGATACACAACGTACGAGATCATCACAGTGTTTTTTGAAATGAAACATCTCATGGAATTAATTAAAAACCAGGTAGAAACTCCAATATGCAACGTTGAATAGAAGGAAAACGGCGGGAAACACAATGCGGCATCTGAATTCGAAAAAAAAATGATGATTTGTTAAATTTCATACTCTCTAACCTTTCATCAATTCTCTGCGCGACTCGTCTTCCACGAAGATTGCGAAGAGCTCGGGTCCAGTTGAAAGCTCGTCTCGAGACATCAATAGTCTAAAAAAATATTATACTAGAGCTCTCATATTCAATTTTCTTTTTCTTTGCAAGAAAAACTATTAATCTTTTTTAATTCCTTTGGAATGAATGTAAAACTCAGGCAAAAAAAAACCACACCAAACTTCAGAGTGAATTGGAAAAAATTGGTGTCGAACGTAATTAAGGTGATCAAAGCCAGAAGCAAAACTTAAGCTTGAAAAGAGAAATGGTTGGCAGAGCAAAACTCACGGCGTGGCGCATGCTTGCTACCTGTTGGCGGAGACGAGAAAGAGAAGCCTTGGAGCGCTTGCGCTTCATTCGATCCGTTCCGACGAAATATCTGAAACCATTCGATTTAAGAATTTTGATGACTATGACATATTTTAGTAGCATTAAGCCATCAAAATTCCAGAATTCTGCACCTTGTTCCATTTGAAGTAATGTCGGTGTTTGTGTGCAATGATCGGAGTCTCGGCTCCTCCGGATTGAGCATATTCAATGCAATATGCTGCTCGCCATCTGGTCTCATTGCAACATCCTCCTCATTCTGAAGAAAACCAAGAGTCATTCATGAAAAATGCCAGCACGTTTTTACTAACTCAAGCCAACTAAATTGCTGAAATTTGTTAGAAAAACTGAGTATGGTCAATATTTCATGCGGGTCCGATTGGAATAGCATTGTTATTAGTAATCAACTAAAAAGAGATCGGTACAGTGTTAGAAAAAAACCAACCCAAACATTCTCCTCAACCTGAAACCAAAGATCTGTGAAGAAAAGCCAACAAAATAGTGAATAGAGTGAATCATTTGAAGCAACAAAAAATTTTCAAAGCAAACCTTATAACTGTTTTTTTTTGTGTTAGACGATTAAATGTATGTAAATAGTGTTAGTAGGAAAACTAACATCGATTGAATAAATTAAAAATAATAAGTTATCTAAAATTGTTTTCCATCTACTCCAAAAATTTCAATCGATGTTCGCAGTGACGCAATGCAAGCAACATACAAGCGATGCCACTTTTCGCACCAAATCGTCAATATCCCGCGCGGCTCCGAAAAGGGTTGACAGAGCCGTGTCAACAATCAGCGACGGTTGAGCATCACCGCGAAGAAGCTCCAAATTCTTTGCATAATGGCAAATTGTGAATTCGATCATGACGCCGAATACGAATGCCATGCAGGATCCCATCCAAACATCAATCGCTTTCATGTAGCTCACTGAAGGTGATGCGTATTTGTGCACGTTTTCTATTTAATATGCTCAGCGTTTCTACCTTCAGGAAGCGCCAATTTCACAGCATTTGCTTGCGTCGATATCGTGAGCAGAGTAGTAATACTCAAGGACACTCTTGCCGGAGCAGAGTCAATTTCTAGCCAAAAATTGAACCTGTTGGGGTTTAAGAATTAAAAAAAACATTGAGAATTCGAGTCAAACCAGGATATCACCACTATCAGAGCTGTAGGTACATAAGTTTGCATCACATGATGCATCATCTCACGTTCCACGTAAAAAATGGCCGTCATGCAGCTCCATTCTCCTTAATGCGTTTCTCATACACATCCAATTTTTCCCCCTATTATGCTACCTGTTGCGTATGTGCCATTACAATATCCTGTTCTGATACTTTTCAGAGACATATCTGGCATTGTAATGTCAAGATTTCTATCAATTGCCGGAACATCAGGCTTTTCCGACCAAAGAAGTCTCAAGACTGACATCGGATATGCATCTGGAAATACAATATTAATAGTTTTTTGTCTGTTCGAAAGCTCAAACATGATAAGATGCGAAGTGCACATTCTTGGGAATCGAGAGGATATTTCCACAAATCCATGTTACATGAGCTCACCTAGAAAAATGACAAGTTTGCAATTATGAAGGCTATTCGCTTACTATGGAAATTCGTGCGTCGTACCAAACCCGACCATTGGGATAAACCCAGACTAGAAAATTGTCATCTGTTATATCCTAAAAACCACATATTTAGAACGATGCTCTAAAAATTAATGAGACCTGAAATGAAGCAGATCTCGCATTCGCAAAGTAGACATCAGGATGCCACATCATCTTGAACACATTCAAATCGCGAACAAGAATCGGAGCCGAGTCATTGTGCGCTAGACGATGATCATACCATTCTTCTTGAAAGTACACGTCTAAGTGATAATCCATCGTTTGAGCACCTATGATGAGATAACGGTAGTTACTTTTTTTTCTAGATTTCACTTACTGAAGGAACTCATTCCTTCGATAAACATCGAAAGCGTAACATTTGTAGGAATACCTGGAATGTCATCATAAGATTTGTTAAAGTTTAAGAGAGGTTCTAGCTACAGTGTTTTGTTTAGAATAAAACTGCAACCGGAAGCCTGATCGTTGAAAGTTAGGATTAGGCATGAGTGGTATTAGTGCAGCACCGGTGAGAGAACACTACATTCAAAGTAAATAATATTTCGTAAAAGTTTTAGCTGGTTAATAGTTCCAGACATTCTATTAAGAGCATAGTTGAAAATCGCATTCAAATGTATTCTGGCTTCGCTATTTTTTCCAGCCTGCGTAGCCTAGATATCATGAATTCCATGTGAATACGATATTAGAAAAAAAAAGCGCTACAGTACATAGAATGCAAAGCTAAATAAAACACGAATAAAAAATTGCCAAAGTGAGAAGTGTGAAAAAAAAGCAAAAGTTAAGAAGCACCCTCTGCATACCTGCACCATGAATTCGAATATACTCTAAAATGAAACCTTTCATTTTTAGTTGAAAAAATTGAAAAGATAAAAATTTTCAACAAAGTGTGATTGTTAATTTAATGAATAAAAGAAATGTTCGAAATTGATAGAAATGGGTTAATTATAAAAAAGAGGTATGAACATTCGCTGTTTCCTTCTCACTCCTTTTCGAACCTAACCATCCTTTCATATTTTCCTTTTATGTCGCATTAACCTAATTTCGTTTTGTACCATCCAATATGTACAATTAGATTATGTGATTCCTTTTAAATAAACTAAGCTCATTCGGCATTCCAAAAGAAGTAAAAGAAAGAAACTAATTATGTTGGGCGCAATTCATAAACCCATAAAAAGGATGTTCGAAACTTTTGATAGAATTGAGACATTTCCCATCAAAACTTCATATGTATATGTATGTATGCACATCACCAATTTCTGCAAAACCCAACCAGTTTTCGGCACACGGGCTCATTCGGTTATGTGTATACATACATAATAAAACTGCATTAAAATGATTGAAGTGAACTTGATTGAAATGGGGTGTACTTTATGAAATACAACAGAGAATGTAAATTCGGCTTACCGTCATATTGGGTTGGTGTTGCAAATTTATTGTACAGCGACTCATTTTTGAGTGTGTCGAGAAATGATTTGGTCAACGGGATGAATGCCATATCAGCACATTGGCAGCCATTCAGGTAGAGGAGCACAATTATGAATTGTGAACACAGCGACGACATGTTTGAACCGGTCTTTTCCGCTCGTCGAGGTGGTTACCGCATTCTTTGACACCTGGAAAAATTGAACAATGAAGGCTTGTCGTGGGCGTGGAAATGAGCCGGCAGACGGTGAAAATAAATGCCCGCGACAATTTTCGTCGGCGCCACGCAAATTGGGATGTAAGGAATCAAATACATAAAACGACGACACAATGCACATTTTTCATTGAGACGAGTACCCTCAAGAATGGTTGTAGAATTCGCCCTACCATAATTGGAACAATAGGACATATATACGCGAAGCGAAATGAAAAAAAAAAGCACGTGAATCGACAAAACATTCTAGTATGATCCGGAAGAAATTGAAAACCAAGCGGAAGGAACTCCATAAGGTGGCCTACAAATGTCAAGATGTTTGAAAAGTCTCAACTTTCATAGAGAAAGTGCAGAGAAAAAGTTAATCTTTTGTAATTTTTGTTTTTGCTATTCTGAGGTCACTTCTCGCACCTCAACCTTTTTAGCGAAATTTCCTTCCGCTTCAGAAGCGTTCGACGAATCTTGTTACACGCTCCTTTTGAAACTACACTATGTTGGATTAAAGGCGCATGGCAGGTGAAGAATGCGAATATGATAATGAAATCTCGGCGGGAGTTTTCGCCTTTGATATTCTCAGGAGTATGAATTGCGAGAGAAAGCT
Organism: Caenorhabditis bovis; assembly: GCA_902829315.1. Taxonomy (NCBI): domain Eukaryota; kingdom Metazoa; phylum Nematoda; class Chromadorea; order Rhabditida; family Rhabditidae; genus Caenorhabditis; species Caenorhabditis bovis. The sequence goes on from CADEPM010000002.1 coordinate 2,990,735, forward strand.
ATCTATCAGAAAGCTTCCGACCAAAGACTCGTTCAACTCAGCCATTATGATATTTTTATGACTTTTTTCCTATTATTCAATATTGAGTATGCATGCATTACTAGCAGACAGTGTTTCAAGAAACTTCCACTTCACTTCCTTCACATTTTCTTATTTTTTTGAATATATAATGAATAGTGGCGTTGAATTGAGGTCATTTCGAGCGACGCCTTCCAATAAAAGCATTGTAGTCATATTCTGACAGGAGCAAATAAATGGCATCAGGTTCAAACAAGATATTGTGTGGATTTCGGACATGAAGTATATGTAGACAATTTTCAGGAGAGAACGAATAAGCAAAAAAATTGTGAGAAGGTGTCATATTTTTGAATAAAACCAAATCGTTGGATTTGTGAAAAATGGGATGGGTTTTGAAAGTAAACGAAAAATTCAATTCAAGTGTATTTTCTATTTATTCAGAAGAATGTCGAGAAACAGGATTCATACTACATTCATATCATTTTTAGACACTAATGAATGTGATCCTATGAATTCCGTAGCGCACAAATAACTGAAGGCACAGATCTGAGGTCGAACCTATTTATAATGCATTGGAATACGTTCGAAAGCTTCTTTTTTTTTAATGAAAGCTTTTCAGCGTTATTTTTCAAGCTAAATAAAACTAAATCGAAAGAAAATTGATAATGAGTCGTATTGAAATGAGCTCTCGTTGTGTTTACAACATGATTTACGCTACTGACGGCGACGAAACCATATGGTTTGATGCAGTGACCGAAAAAAAAATGCGGCCCGAAACACGAGATAAATGAAAACGACAAAACATTTCAATTGTTTTTGAAATCACGTTATTCTTTGGTAAAAGTACTTGGCATGTAATTGAGAGAACACCGGGCGGTTGCATCGAACGAAACAAGAAAAATTGGCCGTTTGGTTTTTTTCTCGACGGCTTGTTGCATTTCGGAACACCGGAGTTTCTTTGCAAAAACGATTCCTCATTAAAAATGTGCAGAATTTTGGAAAACGAGAATAAATGTTTGAGTCTAAAGAATTGAAACTTCTTGAATGCCATCTTCCGTTCACCAAAATAAATCATAATTTATTTTCGTAATATCGAATTTAATATAAAATTAATTTGCTATATAGAAGGAAATGTCGTTAGTTAAGATATTATTATATTGATTACAGGGTGAAAAAACAAAATAAGCTGAATTTGAAATCGAATATCAAAGGAGCAAGCATATCGAGTAAGATTTTGTGGAAAAACAGATTTCTACTGATAACTGTGTAGTGGCAATATTGATAATAATAATAATAGATTTTGAATGGGATTATTTTAAAATTGTTTTTTTTTTTGCCTTTCGGTTCCAATTTTACTTTTACTAACTCATTACCAAATTTTTAAAAGCTAAATGTGCCTGAAATCGCTATTGTAGGAGTACAATGAATTACATATGTATATAGTATAAAACGGGGTCCAATTTATCTAAACCTGATGCATGTTAGTTTATTTAATGCCAAACAGCTGGCTCTAACGCTTTGAAAAAAAAACTAAAATTGTAAACATTTAGAACCTTGCACGGCACCCGGTTTTTTCCAGATGAACGAAAGCCATAGAGGAATAAAGAAATTGATGGGGTGGGGGGGGAGCTGCTCTCCCTTCTTTTTCATGCGCAGTCCATCTACCGTAACCCCCTCCCCACCCTCCACCACAATCGGCGTGGCCGCCGAATAAAACATGCACTTTCCGTATTTTGTGTTGCCAATGAAATTATTTGGTAACATACAATTATGGACCCTATTGGGCACGCACAAGCCAATAGAAAAATTATATGAGAAATGAGAGGCTAAAAGAAAACGAATATGTGCAAGACGACACACACATACACCCAACGAAACCCAACATGAGGTTTTTTTTTAATGTAATTGGTTTAATGTGAAGTATATGCCATTGTGACGACAGCGTAGCGCAATAGATAGGATCATCTAAACTCAATTTGTTCCAATTTCAATTAATTTATTAGCCCCTCCGTCGCCATCAGATGCAATCACAAATGAAAATTTGTTTCATTTCTCTATTTCGTGAATTTGTAGAAATATTTTTTCAATTTTCGATTTTTTTTTTGAGAAGCAATTCATATTCAAACTTGAGAAAATTCAGACCAGTGGTCCTCGAGCAGCACAAGCATCATACACCGATCCTTTTAGTCAAGATTAAAAACTGCTTCTCACGTCAATGAGCTCTTACTATTTTTATGATTAGGTAGTCAGTTCTACGAAATGAAATTCAAAAAAAAAATTGAATGGCTGATTTCTACTCGTTAACTTATATAATACGATGGCATCATCTTTTCAATATGAAATTTCTAGAAATTTACAAATTTACATTCTTTAAAAAAAGGAAAACGTAATTTCTTTATTTTCTGTATGTGCAAATTCTAGTTGAAAAGTTATTAAGGGATGACCTAGATCAAACTAGAAATTTTTTACCGCCATTCAAACTTCATAAACCTAAGAAAGAACTATTTCGAACTCACCAAAGTTCGAAAATTTTGCAAATAAAAATGTTGAACATTTTGAGCACTTTAGATTGCTCCGAAGCCAAAAAAGACCATAGTCCAAAATGCGATTTTATATTTGCGGATGACGAATGCAAAAAAAAAAAACCATAATTCTGTTGACATATCTAATATTTTCAGGATCTGTAAACTATGTGTAATCTGATTATGACAAAGATCTTGAAGATTTAACAACGGTATTAGTTGTAAAATTATAAGGTTGTTGTAAACATCCCACATTTTAGATATTAATAAACTTTTTTTTTAAATATGTGCATATGATAAGCAATATCTGATAGAAAAAAGTGTGCACGCAAGCGTGGAAAACTTGAGAAACTGGGTCGTACCCGCAACATACAACATCGAATTGATGATGTCTCAGGGAACACAATAACTTGAAACTTAAAGGCCAGTAATCACATGTTTATTGCTGTTTTATGGGTTGGCAGACGTCTCATCAGACCCGATCATTTTTCATTAAGCCCCAAAGAAACACATACAACAAGTTTTTAATGTCGGCCCTGAATAATAATTGGTTTAAGTCTGGACCGTCTCTCGTTTTTTTTTTCGGCGGGAAAGAAGGGAACAAAAAGTTACTTGCCAGACGGACATTTTTCAATTGAATTCGATGAAAGCATACAATATTTAATTGCTGTAGACTGAGTTATTCTGGTCAAATAGTTCATTCAAAGCAAAGGACAAAAAAGGACACTTGAAGAAAAAAATGTTGCAATTTCAAGCTCATTTTGTGATCGTTGCGAACTCTGATTCGTTGCGAGTGAATTCAGATAAGAAGTGAAATGAGATTTCTGAAGTGTGCCATCCAAAAAATAAACATGAGGATGCCCTAATATTCGGTTTATTTATGGTTATTGGGATTATCGAATATTGCCTAAAATGCTATTCGATTTCCTTTAAATGACGTGAAAAGACAACGTGCACGTAGATTCTTCTTCCTGATTTGAATGCGTTTGTGAAGTGCATGAAGTACATGCAAATTGTTTAGGAAGTCACACAGCATTTTTTCACGCCAGTTCGAATCGCTTGCTCTTTATATGAATGAAAACATGTTGAAAATTGAATCATGGTTTTTTTGTGCTTGGAACACAAAAACGGATTACAATAGTTAAAAGGGGACCCCTGCGAAAAAAATGAAGAAGCGACTAAGCTTAAGCTTCTATGGGAATATGAATAATTCGATTTTACTAATCTTGAGAATCCGGAAGTTTTATAAATTAATTTCCGATTTTAGAAATTTAAGCTTTGTGGGTGTTTGCTAAATAGTTTAAAAAAATATCGGATTACTTATTATTTATAATTATAAGGGTTCCCACTAAGCACAAATCATAATTCTATACCAGAAAGTTTGAAATTATTGAGTTTTGATTCAATTTTCTATAGATTTTTTTAAATGCAAATTTCTATATCAAGAATGAAAATGCGAAGTTAGCGGAACTCATTTTTGAACCTTTCAACTCAATGAACACATTTCTGGTGACTTCTATGAAATGGTAATGCGTTTTAAAGAAATTATTTTTAGAAGCTAGGAAATCTAAAATAAATGACAGACTTCAAAAATATCTCATTAATTGGAACGTCTTTTAAATTAATTTCTACAGGCGATCGTAAAATCTATGTATTTTTCATAACTTTAAAGATATAGAGGGGGGAGGCAAGCACAAAGAAAACAATGTATACAGTAATTTTTGGCTATGCTATTTTACATAACCAGCTCAGTTTAAATGGTAAAAAAAACTGCAGTATGCATACTTCAGAGGTTTTAGCCATTTGACGGAGTGATAATGATTTGGTGTAGTTGTTCTGAATCGTTTTTCTTTTGAAGAAATGTGTTCTAACTAATCAATATATAAGCAAAGAACCCATTTTCATAATAAACAAAACTCACATCAACTCGCAAGGAACGTACTGAGCTTCTGTCGAGTTGCGCTTCGGCCAAAGTCACAGAATTCGAGACGACGTCAAAACTGCAGAGCAGAGAGCGTCCAACAAATATACGGGTCCTTTGCCGCGCAAATAAACGTGTGTGAAAAATGCAATCTGAGATCCGTTTTAATAACCGATGTGACGTCTATAAGGGATCTGAATGAAAAAAAAATGAATTTCGACGTTGAAAATGATGAAAAATAGCGTGTGAGATCAGGCGCTATGAAAGTATGAAAAAAATTGAAACGAGTTTTAATGAAAAATTCATGAAACGAACGAACCCTTGTACCTTTATGGGCATGGATCAATCATGAAACCTGACATCATCCAGATTTAACTCACGTATGAAAATTTTGCAAGCACAATTTGAACACTTTCTTATTTCTTCTGAATTTATTTCCAAAATATCCACCCAAATAAGAAAAGTTGTTGCCGCTGTAACATATCATGCATTTACTGAGAATTCCATGAAGCCTGTCATTTTTCTCAGTGCAATTGAAGCCGTAGAAAAATTTTTCAGTGTTTTCTTGCTCCCCAAAAATTCAATATGTTGGGCACTGCAGATAGTTGTGATTCTAATAGACAAACTTCCCATATAGAATGATAACATTAATTTTAGTATTTTTTATATTACTGTATGTTCAGGCCATAATAATCAGAAATGTCATTTTTCCATTGAAGTTAATTCCAGATAACCAAATTATCAATAATTTAAACTGAGCCGTCCTTCCTCCATTTTTGGAAAAATATGTACATTTTTAAATAATCGATCTTTCGGTTTTTTTTTAAATATGCAATAATACAAAACTCGTCAACGAGTAGACTAATCAAAATTCATCACGTGTATTGTTGAAGAGTGTCTTTTTCGACAACAATAGGTTACAGAAGGTCAAGAATGTTATCAGAATTCGAAATCCCCCTCCTTGTCCATCAATTTTCATGCTTATTCAACCATTGTCGCCTGTGATTGTTTGAAAGTGCCTACGCACCGCCGCACAGCAAAACACAAAAAACAACTGTGAGCACACAAAATATGTAGGAAACGGCTCCAAAAGAATTGTAGCTCACGAGGGCAGTGCAACGATCAAACACGAAGATGAAAATGGCTGGGGGAGACGTGTCGAGGAAATATTAACAAACACGCGATTTTCAATGAAATTCGAGACTGTTTGTATGTATCTGCCCATATAAAGTATAAGCAAATGGGGAGAGGAGGGTGGGCTCGCTTGGATGAGGTGCTATTGGAAGAGAAGCTGAAAAAAAATAGTCTAGGTTTCAAACACCATTACAATTGTGCATAAATCAACAGGCGCTGTCATAATAGCACATGGAAGGCACCGATAAATCATAAACCTACATCTGAAAACAAAAATACTAGAAAAAAAATAGATGAAAAAATTATATAATAAAAAAAATTCTGGAACAATCGTAATCAGTTGACAACTGCTTTTTCGCAATGAAACAATCGGGTGCGTAATCAAAACAAACAGTTGGCTTTTTTGAAAATTGCCAAGAGCCGGCCAGAGAGGAATGGCGGCATCTGGGAGAGCAAGGCTTTACGACGTCAGCGAGTCATGACGATCAAATAAATTTACCTGTGTTTTTCGGATGATTTTTTTTTATTGCGATGCACCTAATTGCATCATTTAATTGGCAACAATTGTTGTTGAAATAACAACGATGAGATGAAAAATGGGATGTTCGGCAAAAATAAATCATTGCAGAATGATTTGAAATATTCGAAATGAGAAAATATATTTAGGCGTAAATTATAATGCAATTCTGTCGATGACCGAGGTTCTTTTGGCAGTGGCCGGCTTTAAGTCGAGTGATGATTTAGCTGGGACGGGTGGGCTGGCCGGAACAACAAGCCTGATACATTGGGACTCTGTGGTCCGCGCAGAAGTTGCAAGTTTTACGCCGAGTGAGGACACTTACTAAAATTAGCAGATTAATCTACTTAGATTGAAAATTTTGAAAGCTTGGAAAAGTGCCAAATGTTTCTTGATGTCTTTGCATGAAAATTTCGAGGTTCGCGCCATCTAAGTGGTCGCCGTGCCTTCTGCTAATTAAAAAATTAGTCGTCAGCATCGTTCCTTTCGAATAGCCGATTGCCACCAGATCAAATCATATCAATTGGAAAATTCGACAGCGACCCTAATTGCCAGTTTCTTTGGTTAGCTAATTTCGTTATGCGCAAACATTTTATGCGATATATTACAAGAACAATATTTCCATAGCCGAAAAAGGAGCAACGTGTGTAAACTCACTGTTCGCAAGTTTTCAGTAGTACGGTACACTAATTGAAACTGTTTAGGTTTAAATTTAAATAATTGTTCTGAAAGAAGATCGATGGTAAACAAATACCAAGAGTATTCGTTTTTACGCAATGGTAGAAATACTAGTTTAAAAGCCAACTGTAATACTTGTTTATTTTTTAAGTATGATTTAGTATACATGCAAACTTGAAGTTTGAATTTAAAAAAAACCAAAATTTTCAAAAAACGAAATAGTGTTGAAACTATGAATTCCAGAAAAAAAAAACAACACGAGTTCATTTTATATGAATGAACCAAGCATGTAAATAGGAATAGTTTTGAAAGGCCGAAAATAGTCTGACAAACTGTTGTCAAAATTTTTTGGCGAAAGGAAATGCAAAGCCGCTTTTACTTCCAAAAAATCATTTTTTGTGGACTTTTGATGAATATTTATTCACGGAATGGATGCGGTCGCATATTTCATTTCAAAGTACCAAACATTCACAAAGAATTATATATTTTATTCGTAATTATGGTTGAAGGGTAGAGCAAGAAATATATTACAAGCGTATTTCATTTTTCTAGAAGATTTCACATCAACGTATCATAGATTTTCTGGGGAGCATTATTATTGTAGATTTGAGAATTGATTTGATAAGCCTGGTATGCTGGACGTACAAACGCTGATGGCCGAATAATGGGCACTGGTCTGAAATTGAAGATTTCATGCTTCTGTCAGTCAAGTGTTTCAACTTTTCCGGTTGTGGTGGCGCCTGCTGAAGCTGTTTCCTTTTCACAATCTCATTCTCCCGTTTAAGTTGATCAATTAATTGTGTCTTCTCAGCGAGCTCCTATAAATAAAAAGAACAATGGGCGAAAAGATAAAACAAACGTCATTTATCAATGAATGTGTTGAACCAACTCGGTGCAACATGTCCTATGATACTTCGAGCTCTTTACACTTGACATATCGCACACAATGCGACACAAAGAAAAATTGTGTTGTTCCAAGAGGGAATGATTTAATACGACACTAGAAATTTCGTGAAAATGTCAGAAGATTTTTGGAATTTCATATAAATTTTCATGAAGTTAACCAGCTAAAATGCAATGCGAGTCGAAGAAACAATTTTTTTTAGTTGAATGATGGATAAAATTTTAAGAACTACCGCACAGAAATGAAGAATAAAATCAGAAGTAATTTTGATTCCAAAAAAATGTTTCAAAATTTGATATTTTCATGAAGATTTTATGCAATTCACCAATTCTTTTAAAAATTTTAAAAATTTCGTTTTTACGATAGCTTCGTTTTTAATGTCCTATTTTCTTAAAGAAACTTCTATCATATTGCACACAAGCATACAAATTCTTGAAACTCTGAAAATCTATATACAAAAGCCAACAATGGATGTTATAGTCCAAAAAAAGTTCAAGGCTCTAATTAGGCTGAATCCTGAGGGTCTCAAAAAATGATATCAGCTCTTCTATATTTGGACTTAACATTTTTCTCTTCTATGAAAAAACCTTTCGACTTCTTATATTTACTCCAGCGCAACTACTTGGTTCGAACAATAAAATACATTTTTCAATTTTTAGTGAATATTATTTTCGGCTGGGTCCACGCCCCAAATAAATAGACAAATATCATAAGAAATCAAAGATTCTTGCCAAATTTGCCCAATGTTGTCATTTTGTTTTTCGAATTTCACATTCATCCTAATGACGCTTGTTTTACGATAATTCTGACGTTGAATGACAGCTCGGTGAATCGAAGCCGTTCAAGCAAACTACGCCGCCGGAGAGAATACGAATTTCCCGAGAACAAAATTGATTCGTTTCAAACGAACCGTTCCACATCACCAATTTTTTTTTTCAATTTACCTGGTTCAGCCTTTGATTTTGTCTGTGAAGCCACACAAGCTGGTCATCGTTTGCCGAAGAGCTCACATTCTTCTGAAAACCATTTTCATATTTGAAATTGTTCTTCCGCAATGTTATGTAATGTAGTTATATGGCTACAAAATCTTTTGAAATTGTGTTCAGAACAACATAATAATTATTAGGTGAAGTCGCGTCCCGAATTCACCAAATCAAAACTCACAGGCTTGATATGCGTCGGGAATCCTTTATCGCTTGTTTCCATCACCGCGATCATTCGACGATTGAGTTCGGTGATATGAGCCCGTAGAAAATTCAGCTTTTGCTCGTGAACTGCTGGATCCTGGAAAACAGCGAGAAAAAAAATGTGGCACAAGACGAAGGAAATTGGCTACAAAAATTGTTGCAATCGGCTCTATTTTTCAGTAGTCGGCGACCAGAAAAATAATCTCTGACAGCCAAACAATCTCCAGTTGGCAAAAATATTTTCTTTAGATTTGGTCGTTCAAAAAATTTTTCTTAGCTTCTGTATTTTTTTTAAAGAAATAATTTTTTTTGAAATTATTACCAAAGAAACACTTCCTTGCTGTAAGAGTCGCGCTTTTTTCTGTACTGATTGCAGCCTTTCCTTATACCATTCGATCAATTTATTAGCTTGTTCCTGTCCTCGTTTAAGCACATCGCTTTCCTCGCATTGAAAATACTCGAGACGAGCCTGAAAACAAACCCAATTTTAAGAATAATTAAATCTCTTGGGCCCCCCTTTTCATATTTATTTGTGGTCTGCAATAACTACGGTAACAAAAAATCTTCTCTGTCTGGTTTAATTTACAAACTACGTAGTCAATTTCTTCATGTTTCTGCCAATAAAAAAAAACTCGAATCTCCATTATATCACTCATTAAGCGATACTGTAACATCAATTCCCTTAACGATCATTATTCACGTCATAATAACATGAAATCATGTAGCCTTCGCGAAGCCACGCCCTTATTAAGTGCTCTGAACGCCTGTTTTCATCTAATCTTCTTCAGTCGACACGATTCCTCTCTGAAACTCCGCCCATTTTGCTCTTCCTTGCTCCTTGAGCTGAACAACCAAACCCCGTTTAAGGGCACTCCCCCTTCTACAAAATTGCATATAAAAACCGAATTTCGTTTTAAGAAGCGCATTATTTTCACCAAGCAAATCGGCTTCGATCTTCAGCTAAAAGCTGCCTCAAACAATGCGGGCTCTTCTCACACTTCTCATCGTCTTCGGCATTATCGCACCGACGTTCCAACTCGTCAACGTGCGCTTCATCAAGAATGACGACCCCAAGGTTGGTATTTAATGCTTCCAAGTTCTGATATTGTTCTAGGAGGTCGATGTTGTCATGGTTGGCACCACAGTTCCGACATCCGCTGCTGAGAACGGCGACTATTCCGAAGAGCAGGAGAACGACTCTGACGAGCGATTAGGATTTGAAGAGGTCAGCATGGGAAAGCGGAGCATAGCGTTGGGACGCAGCGGATTTCGGTACGGCATCAGCTCAGAATGGCATGATTTAACTGCGAGTTTTCAGCCCCGGTAAGCGAAGCATCACGGACATTTCTGGCGAGGATATCAAGGGATATGCGATGGCGGCGAAGCGCTCGATGGCAATTGGCCGACACGGACTTAGGCCAGGAAAACGTTCAATGGCCTACGGTCGCCTTCACTTCCGCCCTGGAAAGCGCTCAATGGCCTATGGGCGTCAAGGATTTCGCCCTGGAAAACGCGCCATGATCTACTACCCATTCCCACAATTTCGTCTTTGAGCATCACGCACAAATTCGACACTGATTAATTGAAATGCTTCGTATAATTTAACAACTATCTCCCAAAATCATTCTGCTTCAATAAATACTTTCATGTTAGTTGTTGAATTGATAAAAAAGAAGGGAAATACTATATGAAAATACTTACAACTCTTGGAGAATCATCATCGTCATACAACGTGTGTCGTCGCGTATCTGGAGTTACTGACGACATGACTGAATTGCGCCAGTGGACGTTTTCCATGCCCGAAGATGCTGCAAATATCTGACAGTTTTCTGACAAAATCTTGATTATTGAGGTTTTCATCTCGTATTGCTGACTGAATTCAAAAAATAATACTTGGCCTGAGGAAAATAAGCGAGTGTTTGCGTGCTCTATTTTTGCGGATTCACCAACGCATATACTTACAAATTCATATTTATTTTTGATTATGATGAGATAGAGAGAAAGCATTGTCCTTATAAATCGTTTAAAACCGACACTAGACACATAAGAATAAGGTGGAAAAATCTGAGTTTTAGATATGTTTCTTAACTAGTAATTTCTATTAAAATGTTCAATGTTTGTTTGATTTATTAATTTTCTGTGTTAATCAACTACTAAACATTTATTCCCAACAGAAAAACTCGACAATAACAAAAAAATTTTTTTCACTATTTTGACAAGTACCGGTTGAACTTTCCTTTTCCAAAAACTTTGCATTGCTAAATTTATGAGTCGTACCACTCTAATGCCAAAAATGCCTATCAAATTATAGTACCATAACGTGTTAAAAGCTGACAAATGGGCTCTCATCCATTAGCGAATCGCGCCAACTTCTTACCAAGGCTATTATATGACGTCGTGCTCTGTGGCCGGCTCCGAACAACTTGAACTCTTTGTATATTGTTGGGAGGCTGCTGGGATCTCAAACGTGATTCTTCTTTAGCGGAACGCACAGTGCTAGGCTGCAAATTTTAATATGTATTGGCGAGCAATCATAGGAAAAAGAGAGAATCGTACTTTTTTCGATCGTAATACCACCACAGGCTGCTCGAATAGAAGGGCGTAGTCAGGCGGCGACTGATTGCCGGCTTTTTGAAATATCTGTAATAATCGTTATACCTTAGAGGCAAACCATTTTGTCATATTGCGACGCAAATGGTCGGTGGGGGGATTCGAGGCGTTTTAGACTGTTTGCCCAGCGATTCGTCACGCTAATGCAAAAAGTATAGGCATTGAAAATGATTCGATACGATAATTGTGTAATTGTAGTTTTTGCAAGGTGAGATGTCAGAATAAAAAAAGCAAAAGCCCACAAGAAGAAGAAGAAAAACATTCGAAAAATCAACTGACGCTTGATTGCGAGCCATAATGAGATGGTTGGGATCTGTAGTCCACTAGCGATGGCGACGAGAAATTGTGACTGCGGCGACCGAATCCGTTGACACCCATCGAGGGTGGCTGCATGTCCCTTTAATAAATCACCGTTAACTGATTCACATTAGAAAATGTTTGACTGGAAAAAAATCGGGTCCCATTATCGTTTGCCAATAAGGTGGAAAATCGCATAATTATCATAAAAAAGATTTGGGAAACCGCGGTAATCTGGGACATTGGTCATTTAGAATATTATTTTTAAGTGGAAATTAAATTCTGGGAATAAATTAGAACACTTTTTTCATAGTGGTGGTGTTTTTGAAATTTTTCCATTTTGATTTTTAATAATTTTTAAGTAATTTCCACTCTAGTTCGAAAACAACAAAATCTTTTTTAAAATCGTTCGAATCTTAAATATATAATTAAAATTTTTAAAAATTATTTTTTTTTCTAAAATAACACACTATTTTTTAATATTTATTTTCAATTACTTCCCTTATATAAAATCAAAATAATTACAATCAAACTAATCAATTTTCAGAATTAAAATAGGTTAAGTTGGAATTTCAAAAATTTGGTTGATTTTACGCACTACTGAAAGATGATATGAAGAAATTCATAATAGCGAAGGCATCGATAACGCCAATCTCTAAAACTGAGCGTTGATTATGTAAAGTTTGTTTTGATAAACAATCAGCGTCGAACATATCGAGCAAACATTTTGCAAAGTCTAAGGTTAAGCATGTGTCAGAATAAATATTGGGCGTGAAAAAATGTTAAAATTCTTGTCCTACCTCATATGTTACGTTGCACTTTTTGGAATTCCGTTGTTGAATTAGCGAATCAATCTGAACGAAATAAAGATAAAAAAAATCGGAATGAGGAATTGAGGGCAAATAGAAGATTAACGAAAAGCGAAACAATTGAGAATGGGTTAAACGGAGGGATGACAGTATACCGTGAGAAGAGTTAGAATGATATAGATGGGAAACGGAATAAAATCGAAATAGTTCATTTGAATAGCGCAATCAAATGCGGAATCGCTCAATTTGATAAGGGAAACGTGAAAATCTATCGAATTGAAATTCAATCCCGATCATACACTCATAATTTTATGGCATTTTAATTTGATAATCGTCACCGCCGATTGTCTTTATTCGAAGCCAAAATTAAGGCATCAATTCCATAAGAGGGGAATGGAAAAGAAGAAGGAAATGAGAAAATGCGGATTGGCACTCGCAATCCATGTCGAATCAATTCAAGAATTACAATAACTGTCTGTTTAATTTCGGCGGCCAGCGAAACCTAAATCGATATGCAAATCGATTAAAGAATAATATAATTAACACACGATTCAGCAACCACAAAAAAATTATATGAAGAAGACGACACACGGAAAAAAATGGGCGAAGTCGTAAACCGAAAATTATAAGCTCCCGTCCCGTTTTGAACGAGTAATAACGGTGCTCAAGGTCAGTTCAATTGCATACCCTGTTATTCCGATTAAATTGTTTCGCAACGCGTGGTTAAAAAACCCACTTTCGGGCTGCCTTAAACGGCATGTTTTACAATTCAGTTGTTCGTTTTAGACCTCATTTTACAATTGCAAAAAGCGGGGAATTTTTCAAGAAATGCAGTGAGAAACACGAATATCTGAATAAAGGCGGTTTTTTTTTATTTTTGAATAATTTCCCTTAATGTTTTCACTTTCTTTAGACTTTCACTAAGATTTTCAAAGAGTGAGACCATTATCGTAGTTTTTTTTTGAAAATAATAGCATAACCAGTTGGCATAATATTTTAAGTCACTTTTTTTTAGATTGAACAATTTTGTATGAGACAATTATTTATTAGAACATCTCGTGAATATTTGAATAGCGCAGCATAAGTGCCTCATCGCGTGCATGAACGTTTTGATCGAAAATTTGCGAAAAGCGTTCGATTCGATCATTCAATAATCCCATTAACCGTGAAAATTCTGTGAAACTCAGATGAAGAAAAGATTTCAATGACGCGATGTGGAATATTTTGACGGTTATTGGATTTAGTAAATTTGCACGTTCAACTATTGAATATAATCGACCACAGCAAAAATTGACATTTCTCTTTGTCGGAAGCAAAACCGTAATAACAAATCAATTAGTACAATAGAAACAATACTCAATATTAAATGCCGCCAAATGTCACCGTCATATTTGTAAAAGAAACATAAAAGGAGGGACGAGACCGAATGACTAAACCAGTATACAAATACACAACATCGCAGCACACCAAACTTGCACCAAACCGCCAAACAGCGTGAAGTGGAGCACCACAACTTCTGGCAACAGGATTTACGAGAAAGCCAAATCCAAAAGTGGGTATTTGCGCGGAAACGTGACGAACATCAACAATAACAATAACAATGAGATACTCGCGTTTCTTCCTCTCTGGAATGAGGGACATGGTTTTGGTACTTGAACTGTTTCCTCTCATTCCTTCTAATGACTCGGCCGGATTTTTACTTTCCTTTAGATGTAGTAACGGCGCAACACGACTTTGAGTGTTTTCGCGTTCATCTATACATCCAGAAATAATGAATTAGCTTCTTATCGTGGACGCGATCTTGGAACAAATGTAGGAACGAAAAAAAGTGTAAACCTAGACATACCAAAACACTGGCAAAACAGTGATATACGCATGTCCAGCCATAATGTTTGTTCAAAAGATCATGCTGCTGGTGCTACTACTCTTATAGGATATCGAATCGCAGTGACCCTAATAGCCATAATCGCTTTGGCTGAGGAAGAAGATGGGAAAGGATGTTGAAAAAAAGTGACAAGAAAACTAAATACAATAATGAAACAATGCGATGAGAGAAATTCCTCTCCTCGTCTCGGAAGAATTGTCCAGAATTTGTTAGCAAATCGGGTTAATGATCTCAACGAAACTTCTGCCGACGCGCGAAAACGGCGCGGGCGTGAATGGATGAGTGAACGCAATGTATGATGATATTTCAAGTAGGCGAAACTCTAAGTGTTCGCCATATTGTTGCGTTTTCCAAATGAACTTTCGCATTTAATTATTTCGTCTAGAAACGTAGAAAAGTGCCCCTCCTCCCATTCGCTCCCCAAGATGAATTATTTTGCCGCTAATAGCGACCCGATATTTGGCAAAAATGCAAATGAGTAATCTACTACCGCGTCTGACGAATTAATCCCACTTCGGCAAGTTCTGTCAATAAGCCAACCAGTGTTTGCAAAATGAAACTCATTGGATGAAACGATGTAGAACATTAAACATAATGGTTACAAGTTTATACAGTAATGTACAAGTTGTGAGGAACAAATTACCAATGTAGATTTCTTTGGAGAATGCCAGAAAAGTGAGTAATAACGAATTTTCGTAGTAGTTGCATAAGAAAATATTACTATTGAGTCACCAAACATGTGTAAAGCGGAGCACGGTTTGTGCACAATTTAAAAAAGAAAAATGGAAAAGCATTGATCAACGTTTATGATCAATTAAAAAATGAAAGATTTTCAAGAACAAATGAACCCCTACTATAAATTAACTACATTTCGAATCGTATATCTATTTTCTCATTATAAATATATCAAATTTAATATGGCGATCTAATCTCTCATCAAATATGATTCAAAATTTCTAACCTTGAAATTATTCGGAGAGATTGCACATTAATTGAACACGCATAAAACAACAATAAATCATGATATTGAGAGTCGAATTCGTGAAAGTTTGTCACAATAATGAGTGACATATTAAATAGGACGCACAGCATATTATCAAACGTGTTGATCTATCCTTGTTACATATGTATCGACGTTCGACGGGACACCTCCGGAAAATGAGAACGTTATGTGATATAAGGGTGCACGATGCAGATGTGAATATTCAATTTTAGATATTTAATTTCATCTAATTTTCGAACATTATAAGCTTAAAGGCATATATAAGAAACATTTTTAATTTTTTGAAATTCCGATCCAATCGCATAACTTTCTATTATTGGTTTATGATAATTTCGCCTTTGGAAAAACCGAACGAATTCAATATTTCATGATTTTACCGGGCGTTAGAACACGAAAAAATTTTATCCACGAAACTATGATGCTGATTATTAAATTAAAAAATTCAGCGTTAATAATAATTATAATTATTAAGCCAATTGTCAAAATAAGAGTCGAATATTTAATTGGCAAGATGTCGGTACGCATAAAACACGGAATGACGAATTTTAGGATCGCAAGGACTTCCTCGTTCGACGATCAGAGAAAAAAAACTTTCTGTGAAGTTGTCAATTATCGCATGGTAATAATGTGTATATATTTATTATTGCTGCAACCATTTACACCTCTGCAAGATACAGACTGGATATTGGAGAGAATTTCAATGAAAAAACACGCACACACAAACATCCAAGAGAGTGGTTGGGTGTTGGGAAGTATCCGATGGCCACATTTTTGCAAAACCATCGTCCAACGTGTCGTGCATAAGTGTTATTGTTCGACTTTTGGCGCATGTTGTTTATATTTGGATTCAGTTTGCTGCTCGTCAAACCCACTTGATATATACATACATATTGGTAGCATTGATGCGTGAACGCCATTCCAGTTGTAGGCAAATACACCGGCCCCATTCATTCTCGTACCAGAAGAATCTAGGCGCCAAATAGAAAATTTGCATAATACTTGCCGAATATGGTGGCATTGGTTACAATTCTATTAACCGCACACCGCTGCCAACAAACAACAATAAGGCGGCGTAGAAAACAGATTAATGGTAGCGCGAATGGCCAGTGCACGCCGGATAATAATCATAATAAGAACTGGGTAAAGCTGAATAACGGTAATTAAACTAGATAAAGGCAGGTGCGCAGGTCGACGCCCAAACCCAACAGATGGACAATGTTGCATGAGCGAATACCTAACTAGGCGCATATGCGCATAATCAAAACGAAAAGTCAACCAGGGATGCGAAAATATTGCAGATTGTAATAATTAATTTAACATGTTACATTGTTGAAGAAATGATTCATTTCATGCAAGGTTCGCGGGAAAATTTCTTTCCTGGACAAAAACCAATTTTTATAAAAATAGAGAAGAGACAGCGAGTTTAAAAAGTTGAAATCAAAATGATTGTCTTTTTGACTATTATTTCAGTTGTAATTGTCTTAAATATATATTGTTCTTATTGTGTGAGAAATTGCATTTCTCTCATTTCTACCATTTTTTTCAAAATTTCGATATATCATATTTCTTAGAGACAGCATGTATACAATAAAAATGAATAGCTAGCAAGCTAAAGTCGAAATAAGTAATGCAATGCTCTTTCTCGCTTAAAAGTTTCAACCAAAATAAAGAAATAGAACAAAGATGAATCAAATGTTCAAGTGCGCGGACCCATAACATGTCGTGTTTGCGCGAACACGATACTATGTTAGGAACAGCTCTTTCAAATGTGCATTTTCTGCAGGTGTTAGACCGTGGAGCCATCTGTCACTTCCAATCGTTTTTCGGAAATCCAAACATGAAAGACGAGTCTCTCGGATTAAATATGCAAATCGGCGAAAAAAAAATTGGGAATTGGGAAATACTACAAAGATAACAAAATTTTTTAAACGTTATTTAATGTGGTGCCCAAAATGTTTATTTCAGATTCTATTTTCTAAAAGCTATTGTTTCGATGGAAATCTTTTTTAATTTAAAATCTTATTTCATTTCACCCATATTTGCATATAGTTTGCACACTGGCTATTTCTACCCTCTCTCCCTTTGAGTACTATGACTAAACCGTAAAAAAGGTATATCTAAAAGATGGGCATAAACGTGAGAACCCTATTCATATCTCACGTTTACGATTCTGTTTACTGGTAAAAAATGGGTTTAGATGGCTGTCTTTTCTGTTTGAAAATCTAATTTTAAATATTGCACCCAAATTTTCAAAAAAAAATTAATTAATTGAAATTAGGAAAGCACAATATATTCTGAACATTTTGCCTAATTGCCTGTTATTATGAATAACAATTTCATAGGGCGCATTTTTTTAAAGTTTTGCTCAAAAAATGACTACGGAGTTTATTTTTAGTTTTGCTTTATTTTTCTTTGGAATGATCCATTAAGAAATTTTTTAATTTGTTGTGTTTCATTCCAAGATTATTGCTCTTTAGAGAATTTCTTTCAACAAATTTATTCAAAAATCAATATGCGATATTTTAATTGTATGAATTAACGCAAAATTGTCAACGCCCTATAGTTGTTTCGCCAAAACCTTTTTTATTTGAATTTGTTTACGAAAGTGCAAAAAGTGAGTAATATTCACATGGTCTGTTTTCATATATGCCTGCCTAGTCAAAGAGTTTCCCGAGTACGAAACAGTCTTACGTTTTTGTCTCATTCAAAATGTCAAAGCTCAAATGCTCCTTGATCTGCTCAAAATTCTTTCATTTTTCATAGTTCTCATCTATAAATAGCCGGAATCATTTTCATTCCGGTTGACTTTGAGGTTATCGATGACCGATAAGATCGACAAATATCTTTATTATTAAAACTTCCGGCCATCCATATTGATATTTTATTTCCCGCCCTCGCAATTCGCATCATTCCTTTTCAATAATACCGAATCGGTTTGTTTGTAAATCTCCTGTAAGCTTATAGTACAAAAAACTATTTATAGAATTCTATAGATGTTGCAATTTTTTGCTATATTTTTGCTCTGCAGGTTAATTAAAAAATCAATCCAACGACTCCCGAAACTCTAAAACTCTTTTCACGTTTCAATTTCCAATTTTGGCCCATGGTGATCCGTTGGGGAAAATGTTCGAATATTGAAATGATTTGACATTTATTTTCCAAACTGTTACAATTAGAAGATTGTCGAGATTTCTCATCAAGTTTCTACATTCATGAATTCATATCTCCACGTATTCAAGATTTTTATAATGCTCCAATGAATGTGATCAAATTTTCAACCATTATTAAAAGCTCTAGTCATATTATAATGTTATTCGCATGAATTAAGCATAAGAATATCGCACTCTTATTTTTATCTTAATTTTCTGAACTCCTCTTATGGCAAGTCAAGGTAGCTGTGATCAATCTGTTTTGTTGGTTGATAACCATGTACTCATCTCTTCTGGCTTGTAAAAAACCTTCTTTAATCAATATTAAAAAGATTCTGTCATGGACAAATCGAAATTTCAATAATGCCGAGCATCTATTGAATCATATGCTGTCTACCGATAAACTTCCGGTCAACGAGGATCTCAATCGTCAGCTGCAAACCGATAGCAAAAATGCAAAACGTACCAAAACAAATACGTTTATTGCAATCTAACATCCTCAAAATCGTTTTTCGCTTCTTCACAATATTTGACACATTCAGACATTCTATGTTTACTTTGAGCATTTTTTGAAAGAGACAGTGGCTGAAATGAGAAGGTCATCAATCCAAACACATTATGTGAATCGAACGCCTAAAAGTAGTTAGCTCATAAACAACGATTCAAGTCTCAAATTTCATATCATTTTAAACAGAATTGCTTTGATTTAGAACTCACTTGTTGCTTCAATTTTTTCAATATTAAACTATTTAATGGATTTTTTGATTATCACTTGATTTGTTTCAAATTTTAACAACGTAGGCTTTCTCGCCAACATCGTCTTTCTAGTTCCTGAAAATATTGAAATTACTGATAGAGGTTTCGCGTCATGGCTTGAATTTGTAGCCTGCTCGAGAATTAAAAATTCTAACAATAGCTGCTAATCGGCCTCAAAAATCTCTTCATTTCTCATATTTCATTCAAAAATGTGGGCGGTTTCTATTTTCGAGAAGTACATATGTGTCATCTTGAAGAATACGGTACAGAATAAAATTTAATATAAAATGAACACTTCAAAACAAATTTTTGAAGCAGAAAAAAACTATTTTTATATCTGAACCGGAATGATCACGCCTCAACTGTTTCAATATCATTTTTCTGAATTTGAGAGAACATTCATCGTTTTTTTTCCAATTTTTCTAACAATAAAGTGGTCTTTGGAACAGGTGTAAAATTTCTAGTCTCTCAGAATTTCGGATTTTCCAATTACATATCCATAATTTCAGACGACTTTCTTTAGAACACTTGAACAAGTTCAATACATAAATTATAGTTTATTTATCAATATTGACACACTATTATTTTAATTAAACATAATCAGAAATTAGCAATTTAATGATTGAGTTAGAATTTCTCCCCTTTTCTTAATTTTTGCCTAAAATATTAAGTAAATTTATGGTTTAAAACCAAGCCAAAATAAACTTTTTTTGCTCCAAAAAATGGGAAAAACTCCCTACAAGAACATGTTTGGCATGACAAAGCTCCGTGAGGATTTCAATTTTTTTCTGCATACATTTTCTATGTTCTATTCCCTCGAAATAGTTCACTCAACTCGAAAAAATGTTTTATTTGATTCGATAAAAAGTTTATTTTTCTCGTCGAACTCTCTCATTCTTTTTTTTTTGAACAATGTAACCGATATTTCAGAAAATGTTGGCCAAACTTTTCCATAACAAGCGTCGTAGAAACAGCGAGCCGGTGACCCCGCTCAGCTTCCGCCAGTTCCAAAGCAGCAGTCGAGCGCAGGTGAGAATAAAAAACCCGCCTAATTAGTTTGGGTGATGTACGTAATTAATGAATGCCGTGTCTGTCCAATTAAAAATGTACTAATGCTATTTATGTTTGAATAAAAATAATATTTATTGAGAAAAGTATATTTTTAGAAGAATTCAAGAAGTTTACGCTTTTTTTGAATAGTGCATTTGCGTATTCAATTTCACAGGGATTTATGAGCAATTCAAAAATTTCAGCATTAGCAATCAAACAAAGTTTGATTTTATTAGCAATAATATGAAATATTTGAAAGCTGAATTTGAGGAAAAACGTAAGTGTACGATTCAAAAAATTTTCAACGCAAATCTGCATAGGGTTTTCAAATTTTTTTCCAATGGATTTTTTAATTCGGTATTTTCAGTTCTTTTTTCCTAATATCTGCGTATTATCATAATTTTCAGAATATAGATAATCTTTTCAGACTTGCAAAAAAAAACAGAACATTGCTGATATAGCTGTCATTAAATTAAAAAATAGTACATCTTTTGTTTGATTAGACAAATTTCTGGTGTTTGCATTAAATTGACAATTTCAACAATTTTAGTTTCTGAATATATCCATAAAAATCTTTGTTTTTCTTAAAGTATTAAGAAAATCTATACTTCTTAAAGTCTAGATTTTCATATGTGAGCTTGCTTTGGAGGTCTCGAGACATAATTCTGGTTGTTTGTTGAATTGGGAGGACATTTCTTCAGTAGCAAACATATTCCAAAATGCTTTTCCTTCTTTTTCCTAGTTCGTTTAAAGATCGCATGACATAAATTCATTAAAAATTCAGTTGGTTTATGTATTTTTGAACAACGAAAACTCAACGATTGCAGATTTTTGAAACAACTAAGATTTTCCCTATTCGTAGTTCTCAGACCTAAGGGATGAGGTTTCTGGAAGTCTTAAAATTTCAGAAAATATATCTTTTTTTAAAAACGTCTAGACATGAGGAAATTACGTATTTTTTTGGATTGTGAGTTCCATTTTAAGAAAAAATTTGAAATAAATAAATAATCCTATGATAATGATGCGAAGTTGGCGTTGAAATCTCTGTGAGAAAATTGTGCGCGCACTTTTCGGTCTCTCGCCAAATTTCATTTCCATTCCCGCAAATGTTTTTCAGAGAAGATGCTTCTCATATCCGTTATTAACACAACGAAGCTACGTCACTTCATAAAATAACGAATAACATGTTTAGTGCATGAAAAAAAACTTCAGCCTCAAAAACCGTAGGTCGCACTCACAAAAATATACACAATTCTAAATTTAGACAAATTTCGAGAGTTTCTGATCATTATCTCTATAAATGACTTTGACCGTCCATTCACCCCTTAAAATGACGAGAAGAAAAAAGCTTCAGTGAGTATCGTGTTTACGACTTCGGGCACCTTTGCAGATAAATTAAATTTAAGTCCGCTGCTTTTTTTGCCAAAAAGGGACCCTTGTTGTCTTATTTGAGCATTTCTCAAACAAAATTTTTATTTATTTTCACGTATTTTGCACTAAGAATGAATTGACGTATTTTATTTCCTCTAAAAACAGAATAATCAAGTTAATTTTCGGTGCTCATTTTGCCGTCGTTGATGATGTTGTTAAACGTTGATATATTGGTCAAGCTCCGCTCATGCCATTAGCTCCGCCCACTTGAAATTGTCTCAGAACGTGCCGCATTTAGAGCGCAATTTCTCTAGTGTAGCACACATTTATTCCGGCAGACTGTTGTCTCATCTTGTGTCACTCATATTGTAAGAACCGTCTCAGCACGCTTCCGATATTCCAAAATGGTGAGTGCACATCGTTGATAATGAAATCGCTTCAATGATAACGATGCGAAATGCGGTAAACATTGGCGAAATTCAAATTGTTAAAACTATTTTAGATAAGGGAAAAAATAGAAAAAAAAGATGTTTTTGGTATTTTAGTTGAGAAAAATAGCGATTTTGTTTGTATTTAAGACAATTGACCTTTCGAGAGCTTTCTAGAGGTCGCAAGAATTTCGATAGAATTGGATTTTAAGCAAATTTTTTAATCGATAAGACAATCTTTGAACATTACATGTTTCTGCTCTTACGCACCACAAGATAGTACTTTGTCATGGGGTTTCACAAGCGATCAGTGTTTTTCACAATGTTTGCAGGTTTCGGGTCTTCCAACGCATTTTTCGAATCACTTATTCCGAAGTTTATCTCGATGCTTTCATAGTTGTATTTCAAGACTTAAAAATATAGAAAATAGATAAATGAAATTGAAATATTCAATTGCTTGGCTGAAACAAAATATACCGTTGTCCAATAACTGCACGTTTACATATTAGGAAGCCAATTGTCGGTAGAGTATTTTGGATTAATAATATCTGTTTGCTAAATGCAAAAAATATTTTCTACACTCTTTGAAGAAGTGCTTGTTTTCCAGATTCTTTAATCCAAATCCTTGTTCCATATTATTATTGTTGTTGCGAATTTACACAATTTTCGAAAATAAAAACCTTCGATAAATGCGATGAAGCGCGCAATTT
This sequence comes from Caenorhabditis bovis, assembly GCA_902829315.1. NCBI lineage: Eukaryota > Metazoa > Nematoda > Chromadorea > Rhabditida > Rhabditidae > Caenorhabditis > Caenorhabditis bovis. The sequence continues at coordinate 3,013,684 of CADEPM010000002.1, forward strand.
CTGATTTTGCTTTTCTTTCTATTTTCTTATCAAAAATATTCCAGCGGTCGCGCAAAATGTTTCTTGTTAAGTGAAAACTGATTAACTATGTGTGTTTATGTCTTAATTTCTCTCTCTCACTCAATAACTCGTATTATTTCAATATCACGTGTTTTTTCTTTGTCATTTTTCTGTTGTACCTCCGATTCCGTTCATTTTTTTTGTGAAGTTCGTGTGAATGTGTTGCCCGCCTCTCAAATCGTTGTTTGTTATTTTTTTTTCGCCGGGGGGTGCGATCATTTGACATCGAATAATTGCAAAAGAAATGAAATTTTGACGACCAATTTTGCGCAGGACATCTGACAATTTAGCGACCCAAACATGCGAATGACTACTGGTTAAGAGATTAAAGAGCATGACTAGCAGGAAAATACAAAAGAGGGTGGGCGGCGTCGCGTGGTTTCGACAACATCATCGAAAAAACGGCATGAGACACGCAGACACGCAACACTTCACTTTGTTATTGTTGAAAAAACATGTCGACTTTCTGAAAATCACTCTGAAAATCTCTGTTCGGTAAAAGAAAGCCAATCCGAACAACTGTCCGCATCTCTCGCGTTCAAGTTATTTATCATCCGTTCAAAATTCTCCCTCACATTTGATTAGAGTTTTGAGAAACAATGTTTCCAATCATCACAGTTTTTCAACTTTTATTTCTTTCCATTTTTTAAAAATTATCTTATCATCGCATAATTTCATCGTTTTGCACAAAATCAAAGCACGAAACTGAACACATTGATAACAATGTTTTTCAATTTTTGTGGTGGCAAAAGACGATTGACGTCTCGTCATTTGGTTATACGTTATCATTTTCAAGCTGAAAAATGTTCATCTGATGACAGCCAGAAATTGCACTTTTAAGTGTCGGCGTAACAATTTTTTTTTAAACATGAATCTTTTTTGTTTTGGGTAATTGAAATTAGCGAGATTTTTTAAAAAGTTCCAAAATCTTATCTTCTAGAGCATTCCAATTCGGATAATTTCGATTTCTCAAATACGGCTATAACATTATTTCATATGAGCATGTGGTAATTAAAAATTATCTCTCAGATAAAGGTAAATCAAAAAAAAAATACGTTGCGATATTGTGAACGTTTACATATTTCAACATCAATGGTCAGACAACAGAAATTGGGATTACCCAAGGGATTAGGGAATTCTCGTGAGATTACAAATGACGAAGTACGGTATTCAATATCAAGTTTTCACGTTGCTTCTTTATTTTTGTCTTATTGCCATCGCGTGATTCTGTTAGAAAAAAAAAACATTTTAATTATGAAGCCGATATTTTTAATGCCTCTTCCACTTAGCCTTCCGAAATATGATGTCATTGGCCCCAATGTTTGGGAGAAAATCCTATATTTCCATATATTACTCCCAATTTAATCAATAGTAATCCTTTAGAATACAAAATAATTTAAAAATTAAAAAAATCTTAACCAAAGCTATGCTGTACTTCTTGTACAATCCTCAAACTTGACGTTGCAAGTTTCAATGAAAAAAATAAATCTGTGTACATCATACTGCTTAATCTTTTCCGGATTAAGTCACTTTAAGAGTTTGATAACTTGTTAAATTTCAGCGTATAAACGTGACATTTCTAGTTGAACTATTCCAAAGTATTCAGAATTACCATATTCAAATTTGATGAGGTCACCTCTCGTGTGATAGTAATGATTAATAAAGTAGGGGCCGGTTTATATCGATAAACCTCCTTTTAGTTATTATTGTTGTTTTTTAAAAATGTTTTCTTTGAATGCACATTTTGCAACATCACCACGATATTTTACTTTGAGTTACTAAATTTCTTTAAATTTACCTGTAATTTCAGCAAGAACTTCCAACTGGAAGACCACAAGACATGATTGAGGCAAGTCCTATGAATGTGTATGGGACGTCGATGGATCACGGGTAGGTCAAATCTTAATCAATTGATGTAATTTCGAAAAATTACTTAGTGAATACAGGTATGAGTCTGGTACCAGCGTCGATTCTTCCAGACGCAACTCGATTGCCGTCCGCGAATTGCCAGTTATTGCCACAGGACGACGCCGCTACACGATGCAAAATCGAGTATATATATATATATATATTTAAATTAATGTCTACTATTCTAGATGCAGCTTTCGAGACCAACCGAACCAATTCGTAAGACTTCCTACCAGTCGCTGCTTTCAAATCAAAATAGTAAGCTTCATCTTTTTTGTTGAATTAATTTTTATGGGCTATTTGGGCCAATGTGAATTATCCAGACACATTTCATTGAATTAATGTCTTCCCGAATTTTAGTTGAAGAGGAACCAGCATCTCTCTCACGCCGAAGAATGAGCGTTCCGGAAAATATTTACAGACGATCGGTATGTTACTAATAGTGTATTTCCTTTTTGATTCAAATAATTATTCTAGGAGTTCGCCATTATGCGCCCAATCCGCAAGTTCACCGAAAGTTCCTATGAAGTGGTCTCGGCATTTGGTAATGCATTTCTAGAAGTTTATTAAAACATTCAGAATTTTAGATCGACGTGATGATCCTTATGAGGCTTTCATGAAGTCCATCACATGCTACGAAATGCAGCCAGTTCATAGTTGCATTGTCATGTTTGATTCAAGAACAAAGGTAGATCAAACCTCAATAATTTCCTCAAATGGACGAATTGAAGATACGCGTTGTTGTGAACGCGATGGCTCAACACGGCCATCAAGCAGCGGTTATCTTGAACACGGAGACCAATATCGTCGAATCCGTGTTTACCCAGAGTGATTGTCTCAGTGCTATCAACATGTTTGTCACTGGAGGCAATGAGGTTGCATTGCAAAATTTTCGGCGTCAAATATGTTGAGAAAATTGCAGGTCACGAAGCACACAGTGTCGGAATTCATGAAATTAATGGGAAATAATACGTTGATTTGCTCCGAAATGTCAAGCAGGTAAAAAAAAAGAAGAAGCTATTGGTCATTAAAATCTGAAATTTTTTGAATTACCTGTTAACATAAATGCAGTTTTGTTTCAGCGCTTGGGATGCTGGAAAAATTATTATATTGAACAAGCATAGCTGCGTTCTGGTCTTTGATTCGGTAGCTCAGTAAATAAAGAAAATGCCTAAAAATGCCCCTTTTTTTTTAGCTTTCCACAAAGCCTCAAACTTCCATTTACTTCCTCTCCATCCGCCGAATCTTGATGACGTCAGTTCTGAAATTGGTACCAACAACGGCTACACAATGGCCTTTCAACAAACTTCTAATTTTTCAGATGGATTTCGGCGAGGGATCAATCCTTTATGCGAAACAGGATACGATTGAGCAGAAGAAGATCGGAACCTGGGATGACATCACCACGGTACGCCAAAATTTTGATTTGCTAGCGGTTCACACATCGCCAAAATGACCGTCGATCTATGTTCGATTTTCGAAAAAAACAATTCAATTTTCCGGTCTCTCTTTCTCTCTCTCCTTCTCTATCTCTCCTATACACATTCATTCTTATGTTTTTTCGTCGCGAAACGATCAAGAGGGTTCTCTGCAGACGTCGGGTCACATGTCTTCCATTATTTCTCTGGAGATGGTGCACTTTTTGTTATTTGCGCCACATTGTTTTTCCATCTCTGAATCTCCGCATTCAGCTCGAACAATTTGTTTTTTTTCTCAATGAAAAAAAAAACAGAAATGTTCTCTTCCATCTCTTTTAGGGAAGAAAACGACGCAAAATTTTTTTCTTAGCGCTGGCAGTGCACTGAGTAATTGATGTATCTCTCATGTCAGAGTTTCATCGCAAGAGGATAAGAATGTGTAATATTAGAACTATTCATAATAAGCATTGCTTAATTATTTATTTTGTAAAAAAAAATGTTGAGGCTGCAAAAAATGAAACTTGGCAAAATTGAAACGATTGATCTTTTATGAACTTTTAAGATGAAAAACATGATATTTGTGTTATTAAAAAAAACGTATGATCAACGGAAAAACATAGGAGAAGGGTCAATGTACATCGGGGAGTTGATATTTAATATTTCAGGTTACACGGGACACAAAAATTCGTGATATCATCGCTATTTTTGTTGAAAAGTAACCAAAAACCAATACATTGGGAATAATCAAAAATTTAATAATTTTAGGAAGTTCGCTTGTATTCCAGTCGTTAATGAGCATAACCAATATGTTGGTATTATAACACGAAGAGATATAATCACCGAAGTTCTCGGATGTCAAGTGGCCAATCAAAAAACATTGGATCTTACAGTAAATGTAGGAACAATTCCTCCATCCCCCAAATGATAAGCGTTACATTTTCAGGACCTTCCGTGCTCTAAGGAGAGACCAATTTTCGGTAATAAGCTCATGACCATCGCGGAAGCCGTTCACAAGATTCTTCACACTGACAAACAGTCATTGGTAAGCCATAATTACTTTGGTCTTTTGACCATTAAGTGGTTTGTTTCAGCCAATTGTCAATGACAAAATGAAGATCATTGCTATTGTCAGCTATGGGGATATCCTCAGCTATATTCAGAGGAACTCAAGCCAGAAGAGTTCAGAAGTACCGTCGACCTCAGCGACGCCAACATTCGTTCTTAAATTGAACTAATTCTTTCATTCATTTCAATTTTCTTATTTTTCATCCAGATTTTAATTGTTTTCTTTTCTTTCTGTAGATTTCCTTTGTTACTGTTCATTCAACTGAACATATCATTTCAAAATCGAAGGTTGGGTAGGTGATTCCAGCAGGGATTGTTATCGAGAAGCTGCCGTTAATTTTTCTTCAGAAAAATGCGTTGTTGTGAAGTACGTTGTTTGTTGCATTCCTTACCTTTCTTGCCTAGAATACTGGAAATAGCCCGGAATTCTCGAGTTGTGCCTTTAATTTCATGATGTCCCTCTGAAATATCCTTTACAAACATATTGTCACGTTTCACCATCGCTTGTATTTTGTTTCACATTTCAATAATTTCCTATGAACTATTGGTTTTTATCAAATGAACATTGCGAACAATACAATTATCTAATGTGAAAAGAAAGATACAGGTAAAATGAGCAATCTAAAAATTAACCAGCATTCATATTTTCATAAGGGTGAGGGGGGGGGTATCAGTTTGGAGGGAAAACAATTATTAAACATCCAAATTAAACTAATGACACAATAAATAGTATAAATAAAATAGTAAAAAGTCGAAATTTATAAGGCAACTTCACGGTGGGCTGTTGGATGATTGGTTTGATTTGAAATAAGTAAAGAGATATAAGACGTCAGAAGATCGTCCATTTTGTAACCCTGAAAAATTATCATATACGGATTACATCATTTACGAAATGTCTACCATAGTTGTGTCCAGTAACAATTTTTTTCCTTCGTTTCCTTTCAGCATATTTCCAACGGTAATATTGAAATACGTGTTTCCACTTGTCCAATTGCATATCACGTTAAACGGATACTAAACATTCAATTGGGTTCCCAATTTACTCATCTCAGTCAAACCTGTACAAGGAGTGTTTTGTTCTCTGGATGGTAAATGTTCACTCCATTCTGATTGATCGCTATCAACAAGCGGTCAGGCAGACTCAAGTCGGAATATTGTGAAACTGGGAAGAAGGCTGAACCAAATGTTGGCCACTTGCTTATGTAATTCAGGAATTCAAGTTTGGCTTGATCCGATTTCAAATGCTCCACGCGAGCATAAGCGTTGCTGATAACCTGAAAATCACAGTTGGTTTATTATCAACATTAAGTTAATTGCCTTTCGCCATTCGCTTGCTGAATGCATTTTAAGGGAATCCTTTGGAACGAGATCCTCAAGAAGTTGAGGAATTTGAGTTAATGGAGCCATCTACAAAGTTTTTTGTTTTGTACTTCCATCTAAATCGGCTCTGCAAACCTTTGAATCCTGAGTAATAGCTCTCAAAATAAGAGCTGCCAACTCTATAACATCCTTCTTTGTAGTTTTGTGATAACCAAGAAGATATTTCGGGCATTCTTGATTATAATGGAAAATCAAATCCGCTTGCGGGTCATTTCCAGGAACCACATTACACCAAAGTTTGCGCATAAAGTACACTTGGTAGTTAATTGGAACCATCGCTGTATTCTTCTGTAGAGCATGGTTAGTATGAACCCAATCGGATAATTGACGAACGAAATCGAAGAAGAATTCGGTTTCGGGAACAGCAAGAACTTGAAAAAAAGAACAATCATTTACCAGAATTCATTTAAAAAATCACTTACTCTTGTCTTTAATTTTGACAAAAAGACTGAAACCTTCAGACGATTTCAAACCCAGTCGATATCCAATTTTCTGGCAAAAATCGCAAGCCCTTGTTGCCGAATCCACCTCAATTGCTTCATCTGTGTGATCTGGGAAGAAGACTTTGTGGAAGATTTGCGTTGTCTTATGCTGAATTGCCTCAACTTCAACCATGTGTGGCGGATATTTACGACTTCCACCCCTAAAACATAAATATTTATCGCGATTTTCATTAAAGTTCAAATTTACTTGGACAACTTCTGCATTCGATTTTGGCAATCGAGTGCAATTGGATGTGGTCGGGACTTCAAGAAATGCGAGACTTCTTTAGCAAGTGCAGCACTCGGAGCGAACAATCCGGTAACAAGCCAAAGAAGTTCCCATCCCCTCTCCTCGGAAATCATGGATGGATTGAATGTTAGTTGTTTGATGATTTGACAATACAACTCATCACGGAGAACTTCCTGCAATCATATTTTAGGAGTTGAAGATTTGTTAAACAATTAATACAATAGCGATGGGAAGTTTGAAGATATGATCGGTCAGATGTGTGCCAAGACGGCTTCTTTTCGATGGTTCATCTCCCATGTATTTCATTATTGTTGCGAATATTTCAATGGCACCACGGCTCGCGTCATCTCTATTAGTTCAAATGATATTCATTTCTTGGTTGGACAATTTTTATCGCTCACCTTTCTTTCAACTTCTTCAACAGAGGCTCATCGATAAGTTCACGTGAGAATCGCCAGTTTTCAATTACTGTATCTTTCTTGCGCAACGTCATTAAAGATAATTGCGATCCGACACGTTTAACTGGCGAGCTAAATGGACAATTTTGATAAATGGCACATAAATGAATTTCAACTTGAAATTGTTCTCAGCGAATGAGGCCAATGTGTAGGGCTCCGAATTATAATCGACAATTGAGACGTGCTTATTGTTATTCAGTTGATCCAATGACAAATCCATGTCCTTCGGGAAGAATTGCTGAAGTTTAAATCAATTTGACCCAGATCTTATAAATTTGTTTACCAATGTTGCCTTAGATGGTTTTGTGAGAGTTGGTAGCACATAAACATTTTCAGTTCGTATTAGTCCAAACAGACACGTTCTTGCATTTTCTCCTTTCACGACACTTTCCGTCAAAAGTGTTTCACCAGTGAATTCGTTGATTAAAATCAGCAAATCGCCCTTCTCAAACTCGACGAAATTATTCGCTTCATCTTTTTTCTGTGGCCGGATTGCCACAAGATATCTACTTCTTTTCTTAAGGCCTTCCAAGAACGAGCTGATGAGATTAGTGACGTCGTCGGCGTTTGGTGATTGGAACGTGTACTCGTCTCCAGCAACCGTTCGAATTGTACAAGTATCGGTTGTACTTCGCTTTCCTCTTCAATAATGAAAATAGTCGGTATAAAGATTTGCACAAACATTCTTACTTTCCGTAAACGGTGCTTGAAATTTCGGGAAACGTGAATTCAAGCATAACGTGCTCCCGATCATCTACGACATACACACCAGTCCAGTTAACAGCAATGATAACTTCATTCTTTGGCAGAGGTGGTCCCGCAAATTTGAGAGCTTCGTAGAATCTTCAACAATAATGCGAATAACTAGCACAACGATATTGAAATTGATTTACCTGGAGAATAAGAGAGGCCATTTTGATTTTGCCATTGTGACAACGTCTTCTTTAACTTCAATTTGTGTTGGTAGACGCCCAGTAAATTTCTTAAACAATATCTCGAGTGATGATTGTTGAAACATTTGCAAACCTTTCTATATTGATGCATAATCATTTGTGTCCATTTTTCTATTGCCATTTCTTTTCCATTAAGTTCAAAATCGGGGAGATACGAAACAATCAAATTCTCCAACTTGTTGACATCCATCGGGCCTTCATCTATATAATATTGTTGGGCGCAAATTGCGGCAAGTTCTTCCTCCTGAAAAATTCCATTTTTATATGGCTTATAAAAACAGAGAAAGGATTACCCTATCACAGCGGTATTCGCCATATTTAATGCCGCGAACAATTTGTTGATATGTCAAGTTGGTGCTAACAGGGTCGGCTCTGTTATAATTCAAATTTGCTTTTCTAATTATAACGACGATTACTTTGGATCATGCCACGGACTGAAAATTTCCTTTCTGAAGAACAATCTCCATGGCGCATTTCTCTCCTGACGTCCGTGTTCCTTAGCATATTGCTCACATTGGGAAATGGCATCCATCAGATGATCATTTCCACTTCCAAGCGAGGATACCTAGAAAATGAACTTATTATTGAACCTCGATTTTTTCCAAATACCTTGTCGAATAACGCAATGTAAAGACTGAATCCAAAACTTTCAGTGAGTCCAACTTTTTCAGCCAACTGTTTGCAAAGCTCGGAAGCAGTGGTTGCAGAATCCGCGCAAAGCGTCTTTACACTTCCATCCATGAATGTCACCGCCAATACAACAGACTTTTGCGACTTATTAGCTTGAAGCTCAACATAGCTTGGAGGCTGATGCCTTGTTCCATTCGCCTGCGTTCTCCTTAGTCGTTGCTCAATATAGACGGAGTAGCCAGTGCCGGCAGGGCCGCGCTTGCGAATGAAGCAATAGAGATATTTGATGAACTTTTCCGACGGCGCAAAGCATCCAACACACAATGACAGCAAAATCCATCCGCGAGCAGCGGAGAGTTTCGATGGATTATTGCTGAGCTGCTTACAGAGCTGACAATAAATTTCATCTCTGCAAAAACATCCATTTGTTTCACGAAACGCTTAATTCACAAAATTACCTCAAGTCTTCTCGCAAAATACCTAGACCAATGATATAATGAAGTTTGTCGAGGCTGCTCATAGGCTTGTTGTCCATCATCATCAAATTGAATCCAGAAAGCGATCCTTCCGATGACATTGAAGAAGTGTCTGATCCTGAATTCGAGGGAATATTATCAAGAAATGCCAAATTCTGGTACCATTCAGCTTCGATTTCTTTTTGAGAGTCATGCTCATTAATTTCTTGCCCATTCCTTTTTTGAGTGTACGACTTCCAACAAACTCGCTGGCAAGTGATGCTTCTTCAACATCTTTCGAACTGTATTTTCTTCCGAGCGTCGCATAAAGTCGACTCATCACTGGAGTTTTATCCTAAATATCGAAAAGTGGAAGAACTATGCAAACTCGAATTACATAAATTTCCGTTCCATTTGTTCCACTTTGTTTTGCTTCTGGAAGATCTCCCATGAATCTTAAAATGGTCGTCCAAACAGCAAGAGATGCCTGAAATATTAATATTATTATTATTTTCTACTATTTGCTGTGTACCAATTGAGCACTTGGTTCTGTATGAGTGAGCAGTGGCGCCTTCAAGACCTTTTTACAATGAAATGATGTAGCCTGGGCTTGAAAGAAAGTAGCGGCAAACTTTCCGAACTGGTATTTGCTCAAATCCTCATCTTCAGTGATTTGGTTTTTCATTGTGTTGGTTGGCAAAGCAGGAGATGGCTGAAATTATGCATACCTTTATAAACTAATATTTCTAGTTTTACATGTAATTTTGCATATGATCCTCTACGACTGCTCTCAGCACTCTCATTTTCATTTCCCGAGTCTTTTCCATCACTTGGAAGGAAATCAAAGATATGATCGACCTGAAAATTCATTTTAGTTAGTTGAAAAAATAAAGAAATCTTCAAAAAAGAAAGATGGAACATGCTTTGAAAGAATTGAAGAAGAATAGACACTATCATTCACTCGAAAGATAAGAAAATTTGAATTCCTGGGTAACAAAATATTGATATGGCTGTCGAGCTGTAAAGCAGTGGCCTAGAAAATTTAGGTCACTCCGCACGACTTACGCAATGCTTGCTTTTTGTAGCTTGCTTGATCTTATTAGTTTTATTTGACAAGGGGTAATATGAATTTTTCTTCGATTAACGATATATTTGATTTTTAAATAACCGAATTTTTTCATTTAAACAAAGCTAATTTTATATTGTTCCCCAAAACCCTATAGAAGTAAGAATATAGAAATGAATCATGCTTTTATAACCCATTTAGAAAGAAATTTGAAATTCTAGAAATCCCTAAAGAACACTCTATTCTTCTGTTTCACCTTTGTATTTCTCGCATCTAGTAAATCTTTCTGAAGCGGCAATTATTAAACCAAATTTTGTTTAACAAAAATTCATACTAATTCTTCCTCGTGTGAATCCGAAATGACCGAATCGGCCGATGATAGATCAGACATCGGCGCTTTCTGTTCACCACGTCTTCTCATTTCGCCAATTCGCTTTCTTAATAGCGTTCCACGACAATGCGCCTACAAATTAAAATTTTCAGTGGAATGCCGTTAAATGACTGGTACCTGGAATTGGATAATAGTCTTGCGAAGCGATTGGTAATGGTACACGAGCTGTCGAGATCGAAGAACTGCCTGGAGGCGCGAGAAACCAGAAATGATCTTAAAGACGTTGATAATATAATTGGAATGCGTTTACATGTGATCACCTGCTTGTACCGCTTCCGCTGATCGTAACCTCGCCAAGCGGTTTGGATCCGTATTGCCGCTTGCTTTTGCTTATCGAAATCCTTCTTGACAAGCCATCTTCGCACATTCTTTTGAATCACTATCGCTTTCTCTTTGAGTACTCGATAATATTCTTGTTCCAAGAACAGATCGTGTCGATCTTTTAGGAACACCTTCGTTTTCCCTAATTGATAATCCTCGTTGGCGCCGAGAACTTTGCGACAAATTATCTTCGCGCACTCATGAAGATCTAATCGCTTCGTTGGGCCTTCTAAACACGAACTAATCATGAGATTGGCATACCGACCAGCTTACTGATTCCAGGAACAAGAACACGATAACGGAAAACAAAATGGTAATAGTCGTGACGAATCGGGTAACCGCTTCTTCGAATCTTGATAGTTTCCATCATTCCCGAATATCTCAGTTGTCTCAATACCAACTCTCGATCCATAACCTGAAGTGAAAAGAACGGTTTGATAAAGTTACGAGCTTTTAGTACCAATGCGCGTTTCATCTCGTTAGGCTTGATACACCGAATGAAGAATGGATGCGTTTTTGTCAGCTGTGCCATCAAAGAATCCAAAGATTTTCGAAATTGACTTCCAACTGTCACTTTCTTTCTATAAAATACAACGTGAATAATAACGATTTATATGTTGAATACCTCGATCCAGTATCATATTCCAAATCATCAAACAACCTAGCCAAAAATGGCATTTTCGATGTGGCAATGAGCGATGACAAGTCCGTTGAGAAGGAATCGCGATTCTTTTCCAAAATTCCTCTAGTGTTATAAAACACATTTCCCGCAAAATGAGTGATTCCAAAAGCTCGCTGAAGTTCGGATTTTGGTTGAAGGTAAAGCTCATTCTTTCCATGCGCTCCATGAAGTTTCAAAAGCATTGTCTTGTCGGTACCCTAGGTAAAATATATTTGAATTCATCAATTTCCTTGTTTTACTACTTTTGGGAAGATACTTTCTTCATCAATAAGCGACATGATATTCATGGGTCGTTGAGCTATAAGATCCACAGTCGCCTGATTATCGACAAAGCGTATATGCCTCCAATTGATATGCTCTTCATCATAATCCTTTTGCTCCATTTTGAAGATATGTTGCACAAAGAACTGTTGTAGGCATTCATTAGCATAATTGATGCACAATTGCTCAAAACTATTCGAATCGAAATTCTCAAACCCAAAAATATCGAGAATCCCGATTGAAGTCCTTCGCGTTTGCGATGGCCTTAAACGAATGCAATGATTAATTATGTATTAGTAATGCGAGATAATTACTTATAAATTGCATCATTAACGCGACGCACGATGTAAATGAATAGTCGACCGTAAATGGCTTTCGCTAAAGCGTCTCTCGCGTCAACAGCTTGTTGGCCATTCAATCTCGAGATTACACGTTCTTCTCTTGTAACCAAACTTTTTGTGGTAATTGCTTGAAGCAAGTCTCCTTCGCGAAGCTGGAGTTAACAAAAAAATGTAAACTAGTTTGGGTTTGGTTAGACTACCTGAAGGAGTTTGGCAATTCTCACGAGAATCGCTGGATCAGCAACATCCACAGACTCCATATTATCATTGCTATTTGGTCGAAATCGAATATTACCGATATGGAGAAGGGCGGCGAGAAGCTTAAAAATGCTCCAAGTTTCTTGTTCATTAATCATCAAGACTCGCATAGCTGAACGGATTTCAGCAAGATCTGCGGCGTCATCTCGACCATCAGCTGTTAGCGTTTTTCCCTAGAAGACAGATTATATCTAATTGTTTTTTTTTCCAAGTATGATGGATTTCACCTGTATAAGATAGTAGTAATCAGCAGCATTACCAAGCTCGAGTTCCCTTTTTTCATCTCTCGACAATCCCGCCAGTAAGCAATAGAAAATGTGATAATTTCTCTCATTTTCCGATTGTGTTACAATTCGAGACTTCTCCAATAGATATTGCTCAATTTTGGCGCCTTCGATTGAACCGCTTTCATTGAAATGCACATCGATATACTTTCCAAATCTCGACGAGTTGTCGTTGCGAATTGTCTTCGCATTTCCAAATGCCTCAAGAACCGGGTTCGCTTCAAGAACTTGTTGTTCTATCCAACTATGTTGCCCGCTAATTGTCGCGAGGAATTGAAGTACGAGTTTTGTCGATTCGGTTTTTCCAGCACCCGATTCGCCGCTGAATTAATTAAAGTTTGAAATGCACATGTTTGGGGGGGGGCATTGTTGCAAACCTAATGATTACACTTTGATCGCGTTTTTCGCGTCTCATGTTTGTATAAGCGTTGTCAGCAATTGCGAAAATGTGCGGCGGCAGCTCCCCAATTCTCTTCTTTTTGTACATACGGATTTCATCGGCTGTGTATATTGCAATATCCATATAAGGGTTAACCGCAATCAAAATTGATCCAGTGTAAGCCTGAAACCTCATATGCAAAATTTGAATCGGATATGTATTTCGCATACATAAATAAGCTTCTCCCTATAACGAATGAACAGATTTCTGAGGATAGCGCTTTCATGAAAATCTCCAAGTTGGCACATATCCTCGACTCCTTGCACGGAAGTTGGATGCATCAATTTCACACGTCGGTCCGCTGAAAGCCATTGCTCCTGAAATACACAAAAAGAGTTTCCAATTTGGCCTTGAAAATCCCTTGAATTTGGTACACCGATAAGTTGTTAATGTTGTCAGATAAGATGATTGCAGCGACGCGCGGGGCAAAAGGATTGAGGTCAAGATCACCAGAAATTATTGCCGTCGGGAAACTAGCGATATTAGTTGAAATTAACAATACATACAGATTATAATTTCATGCAGAAGGAATTGAGAATTTGGAAAACATTCAAAATTGATGCAAGGTGGAAGAAAAAACAGGAAAAGTCTTGAATAACTCGGAATATTTTTTTTTTCACAAGAATTGTAACATTTCTTCATATTAATTATCTAACCCGAATATATTCTATAAGACTTTATACAAAAAAAAAACAATTATTCCCAAAAAAACTTTTTTATAGTAATTCGAAAAAAAATTAAATATTTCTAGTATTTTTGCAATTAAAGAATACTTACATTTCCAAGATCATCAATAACTTTGAGTCTTCCGTGATTTTGATCAATGACCCTCGCAGCAATCGGAATCGATCCCTCATTTTTTCCGGGCTCGATCCAAATAAAATTACCCTAAACTCACAAAAATAGTTCATGAATTGATAAAATAGTTTACTTTTGTGACAAGTACCATTTTCGACTATCAATCGCACATAATTTTCTCGTTTTTTTTTTTCGCTTTCTGCAAAAATGTACGAAATTTTTAAAAGCAAAAGAACGAAGGAGAATGTCATAGCACGAATGAGTATGTGAGAGGGGAGGGGAAATGATTTCCAAATAAGATAAGTCGATGTGTTCCGTTCAAAGACTGTCAATACTTGAGAAGGGAAGCACCATGTTGCGTAGCGCTTGTTTTTCGATTTAGCCTTCGCCACCCCCCCCCCCTCGTTCGCCACATAATCGGAAGCCATACTCAAATGTGTTTTACAAATACAGAAATTTTAATGGAACTCTGTGAAAATCATGAATGAGAGATGCGGAGAGAAAATGAACAATTGATATTTGATTGGTGTTAATCTCATATCTCTTCGGAATGCTGGACTGCGCCGCTGACAATACCAAATCAAAAACAAAAATGAGGTCAGTTGAATTAAATGATGAAACTTGAAAGACCTAATTTGCAATTTGGAATCGTACGAATGCAAAGACAATGCTGCTAGTGTCGATTTCAAAAAAAGCATAGTTATCGACATATAGTAATCACCGTCATGTACAAATATTCAGTAAGAATCGGGTCAATTTGAACAAGAAGAAATTGCGACGAACGATAAGCATAACTAGTTGTTGAATTCTTTGAATGACGAACAAAAAAGTTGCCTGCTAACATAAGAATTAACATTTAATTATGTTCGGAAGCTGTGATGATAAGTTGACAAGTGCTAGAGAAAACGAATGAAATCGAAAAGTCCTTGAAGCAGCTAATAAAAACCGATTGAATTGATGGCATTAATCGAATAGTTATGACAAGTGGCAGGAAAGTCATAATTTTTATTCATTCACTAAGAAGATTTATTACAGTAGATGTGAATGAATTGAAGATTCTGTATTACGAAACGGTATTTCTAGATTTAAAGCCGACCAAAAGGATGTGATTAGTACGCAATTTCACTGAAGGAAAACAGATTTTAAACCATACAAAAACCACATTTTATATATGATAAAATTTAAAATAAATATAAATCATGTCGAGAAAAATTTAGAAACAGAAAACATCGAAATCAAAAACAATAAAAGGAGTCAACATATGAAGGAATTCCCAATTCGGCGGGTTGAGCATCATAGAAATCAATTTAAAAGAACTACGATTTGTTTGTTTAAGGAGCAAATCTAAATCTATGTACAGCGAGATCGAAACGAATTCGAAAACAATGGAATATAATGTGTATACATATAGGGATATCAAGGATCATATTGCGTCCTCACTGGACGATGGTGGGAGGGGGGTGGCAGTAATTGGAGAAGAAATAAGATACCCGCGAAACGTTTATTACTATTTGCCCGATTAAAGAAGCATAAGTGCAATTGGTTTGCTTAGAAACGTTGGATGACTTAATTTAACCTGCGAAAAAGGCATAAGAATCATTCTTATGTATTTATCAATGTTATCAATGATAGTAAAAATTGAGGGCAGAGAAGAGAGGAAGAGCGTGTGCTGATAAGTTTTTACGAAACAAACAATTTCAGCTCGATTATCGATTTATCGCGCAGATTGGAAGAAAAGTTTCGATGAATACAGAAGCCGGTCTAGGAAAAATTGTCACCCGATTTTGCCCTTTGTTTTTTTTTCCTGTTGTGTGCCTGCGCGACTCTCGGTCTCTTGCGCGAATAATCAAGAGAGAAACCGGCAAACAAAAATAGATTCTGAACGTCGGTGGTGGTCATCCAGCGGCCGTTGCTCGCGACAAGCAAGCGGTTTCGCCTCGGACATTGCCGCCATCACCACACAACAGAGCAAAAACTATTTGTTCGAAAAATTTGTCATTTTTATGCTCCCCCCCCGCGTAGACAAGAGAATCCGAATCCAACTGTTTTGTTTGTCGATTGAAAATCGAACTGGAATGAATTATCGGGGGGGAGCAAAAACTTGGAGACAATACGAACAAAAAGTGAGCAGTGGATATATAGTAGGAAAAAAAAGCGGCAGGAAAATAAATTGTTTTATAACCAAAATTGCATTGTAAACTTTTAGCATTTTTGTTACTAAAAAAAATAATTTTCATATGGATATTTGAAAAACGAAACGACTTTAAATCAGATAGAAGCGAAACGTTTTCACTTTTTCATTTAAATGCACTGAACGTAAGAACTGTAAAACTGAAATAAACGGCAATACCAACAAAATATAATTCGTAGTCTGTAAAGAAATTAAATATTATAGGGTGTTGCGACATGATAATATTAAAAAAAAAAAAACACACACCATGGATAACCCTTAGCTGCGAAATAATGCAAATTGCTTGGTTGGCAGTTGGTGACAAATCTCATACAATGTGCAAAAGCCCAAAATCACATATTCAACTATATAGTAATAAAATAATAATCCTTATTGGTACTATTCTTAATACAATTGTATACCGTTTTTCAGGTACCAATAGAATTATTGTTATAAAAATTGATATTTTAAGGATAAAGTAATGAAAAGGATTGGAACAATTTATAGTTGTGTTTCGAAGCTAAATTTTTATTGTAATGACTAACGAAAATAGAGAAATGTGCTGTAGTACATTGAGTCATTATTAAACCTCACAATTTTGTATCTGGGACCAAATTAGACGAGAATTAAAAGACAATGTGGCGTCGCATTGCCACACAAAACATAGAGGGGTGCGAAACCCCGAAACTGTCGGCTGCACTCGTTGCATATGCATCGCACTGTCTCGCTACATTCGTTCAACATAAATTATCGCGGGCCTTCCATAAGACCCCGTAGCCAATTTTTGGGATCCCTAGCATTTGTTAGGGATATAAACGTTTATAGTTTAACGAAAGCTGCTGAAACGCCTTTGTTATGATGGAAATAATGTTAATTTTGTTGCGAAATGAATTTATTAATGAAATATTCAAAATAAATATATGGCAAGATATATAAATAAAGAAAATATAGATTTCAAGGAAAATTCTTTTGTACTATATAATATCGGACTAATAAGACGGAGTTAAATAAGGAAAAAAACATTAAAAGTCGCCGATAATTAAGATCTATATATAAATATAGGAACGTCTTGGATATGAGAAAGTGAGAGAGAATCTCGAAAATCATAAAGTATTTGATTGTTTTCAATAAGCATGGCGTGTCGCATTTGTGAATGGCCGGATTTTTGAATAATATTCGAGAAGGAATGGCTGAACATTGTTCTCGTCAAGCTTTCCGTTCGAGTAGCATTCTTGGCAGAGGAATTGCGCCGGGAATTGGTATTTGGGGAACTTCGGGTCTTCAGTTTCTCGGCCGCGCAATCTGGCGTTCACTTGGTTATGCGCTTTCCACAAATACAAGTAAACATCCTCAGGTCGGCGAACCTGAAACACACAATTCTCTATCCAAAGTGTCAACAATTCCGTTACTCACATTAGCTTCAAGTTTGAATGTGTTGGTGGTCATTCGCAAGAAATGATCGCGACAATGCATACAACCAAAGAATGAGCCAACCCAGTCACGAATTGATTGAAGAGGTGGAAGAGGGAGTGTAACATCTAAAAACCATATTTGGAGCCACATTTAATTTTCCTTTTTATTACTTGAAGTCTTAGCGAGCCAGTGCTTATATGCAGAAACGGTCAACGCATGGAAGGTTGTCCACAATCCGCAAGTGTATCCTCTAAACTGTGTGGAAGATCCAGCACAGTGATCCCAGTCAGCATTCAATGGGAATGGATGTCCGGCTTCTTCTTCAGCTTCAAGGAACTCGTGCTGCCATTCATCGATATGAATTGTTGCATCAAAACCTTTGTCGGCAATAAAATCACGAAGACGTGAAAAGACTTTAACAGCACGGCTGGAGCGATCAAGGTGTGCGGTAATCTGAAAATGTTTTATAAGTTCTTGTAAAAAGAGTTCCCTGAAGAGTACATTGTCATGAGCTCCCTCAAGGGTTGTTGTTGGGAAATTGTCAGCAAGAAGACTCGTGAAGGAATAAAGGGCTGAGAGGTTGGCAGCTTTCAAAGAGCCACCTAAATAGATTCATTAAATCAATTCGTTGAATCTCAATTTGAATACCAGTTCTCACAGACTCTCTAAATAAAGCGTATCTCATGGCTTTTAGCAAATCAACTTCTGAGACGTAGTAGTTAGGTTTGCATAGCTCGGGATTCTTATTGCAATTCAGTGAATAATTTTTCCTGCTGCTGAAGTGAATTGATTGCAAATTATGGTCCGATGGTTTTCCGAGGAATCCATTGATCTCACGGAGCAAAAGTCGACGGAGCCTGAACACATCGATATATTAGAGTAAACATGACATCATACTCAGCAACAAGAACTGGTTTTCGTTCTCCTCTCTTGAAAATAGCAAGCGATGGAAAATCAGTAATTTTTAACGCTTCTGCCAATGGATGGCTTTTCAAGCATCTTCTGGCCACAAGTCGTTCACGGTTCTCAGTTAAATCAAGGATCAGCTAAAAAATTATTAAATTCAATTTCTTTAGAATAAATTTGAACTTGAGCTCCAGTAAGACTAGCTTGATTGGTCTCGAAAATAATTGCGATATGATTTGCCGTCGCTGCAGTGTCGTTCCAAAGTTCGCCATATGTTACAACACTGAATAAATTGATTAAACAAAACTCTATAAGCCCAATTCTTACTCCTTGAGAAACTCGAAAGTTGGCCAATCTCGATATTTATGAATAGCATAGTCATCCATCACCGCTTTTGTCAAAATTCCCCTCATTTCTGATACTGTTGGATATGGTTTGATTTGCGAACTTTCGGTGATATTAGTGGCATCGCGCGGGAAATACTTCAAAAATTCACTATAAGTACAATGCACTACTAATCAAGATTACTTTGATGAGCGGAAAGAATCGGACACCATTCGATCTACAAATGTGTTCATTGACCGAATCAGCGCAATTTATAGCGGCGACCTGAAAAAAAAATGCATGTGAAGAAGAAGAAGACTATAGGAATCAATTGTGTCTGTTGAATCGTTCTTTGTACATTTATATTACTTATCAAGATTAACAAAACCGCAAATTCCTGTGATTTGTGAATTTTATGAATGGCGAAATTTTGTAATTTTTGAACTACATGAATGGTTCTTTGCAAAGACATTGTGGTAATAATTATTTCCGCTTATATTTCTACTTCCTTCGTCATTTTCTCGTATAGAGCGATCAGAGTTCTCTGATGTTCGGCAATGAAATATTCTTATCGACATCCGCCTAGTCTTGCAAATATCAATTTTTGTTACCTTCACGATATTCTTCCAACCCTTCACATCATCTGCAAGACCTTTGTAAGTCGGCGCAAAATGACGACAATGTCCGCACCAATCGGAGTAGAACTAGAAAAAAACATATGGTTTGATGACGAAATAGATAAGTGATTTCAATCAAATAACCTCGACAAGATATCCGGCGTCACCAGTTGAACTTCCAAAAATTGTATCATTGAATGTCGTCTCATCGAGTTGCAGCACGTTATCTTCAGGTGAATAGAGGGTCGGATTTGCGCCTTTCGGTGAATGCCCATAGCTGGCGATATCCGCTAACACCGAAACGGAAAGAAATAAGAGAAGAACGATCATCTGGAAGATTGAGATTAAAGGTCTAGACGTGTTATTGTGATGGGATGAAATCGACGAAGGCAAAAAAACACATTGTGAGATTGAAAATAAAATGGCGGGGGGCACAAACACGATGTGCTCTTTTTCAGACCACTTGAAGCAAAACAGCGAGTTTTATTTTGTTTTGTTGTTTTTTGCTCGATGCATGACGAAAGTACATGCATTCAACATATGTGACGCAGTATTTGTACAGGCTTTTGTTAAATTACATAATTTTTGCATAAATTGAATGTAATACATGCGATTTCGAACAATCATTCACTTACCGGAAGCAAGGAAATTTCTAGTAGTGATAAACAAATGAACATATGATGGGAGGAGAATGTTATGCTAATGAAAGGTGTGCCAAGGTCGTTTGTTTTGTAATAAATGGATCAGAAACTGGTATTGTATTGCAGAAACAAAGAAGAGAGATCAGTTCAAGGTTCAATAATATACATGCATACGACACGGTAGGATGATGAGAAAACAGAATGAATGAATTGGAGAAAATCGCGAATCAAATAAAAACGACTGATGATGGCTGATGGGTGGTTCTCGTCGATTCTGATTGACTAATTGATCGAGGAAACGGTTCACACACTCTGTACAAACATGCGCAAAAACAAAACCGGAACGGTTTTTATCGGCCCACCCGGCAATGGCGATTAATAAGACGCTTTAATCTTTTGCTATTTTTTTATTGGCGATGCAAGTGCGCTGCCGACATTTTAGGCAAACATAACCATATAATAAATTGCATTTTTCAATCGTTTAACGAAAATTGATAGCCCTTTGAGTTTTGAATCAACAAATTCTCGACTCGAATATAAACAAATTTGGCTAGATTTTTTACTGAAAAATGATATAGATGTTGGTGTATGTGTGTGTGTCAGTTTTTGGTCGAACCGAGATGAACTTTGAAAACATAAACAATTGAAGCAACAAAATTGGAAATGAGTGCAAATAGGCGATGCCGAAACGACGGTAGTCTCTCTCTTGACTTGCGCACGCTTCTTCATTCCTTTCTTCCCGATTGATACCACAAACCGAATACAAACACTGCAAGGGGCACTCGTCAGAGTTGTTTGATGTGACAAATCCGAAAATGGAGCGAGTCACCATCCCGAAATACTTGAAACGGTAGTTGAAATGGAACGGTATTATTGCAAATGGAAAAAGCCGCCACCAGCGAGACTAGTTTCGCATTCAAATGCACAACACCCAGCTCGATTGTGCATTGGACACGAAGGAAGGAAGCTTTTTAAAGTTTTTGCGGTGCAGCCAATAACAAATCGAATTATTTGGAAAGTGCGCTTCAAATAAGGTGAGGGAAAATTGAAAAAAAAATGTTTTACTTGCAAAAATCATAATAATATATGAAGCCAAATAGTCACGATCAAATATTAACCATGAGATCTTTATTTATTTTTTTAAAATGCTAGCTATAGAAAAGGGAAATCGACATTTTTGCTGGTAGTATTTTCCCTCGAAACGCTTGACCAAATAAGCACAACTCTAGACTTCAATAATAGCAGAATTAAAAACAAACTGAACCTTTACGCATTTTCCTATTGACAAATCCATAGATCATGACAATGCTTTCTCCGTGACATTTATAGGTGCCGTGTTCCATGCGCTGGCCAATACAATACAATAAAACCGTCACTTGTGTTTTCGAATACCGATATCAGTCATTTCGATTGGAAAAAAAAAATTATGTTTTGATAAAGTCTTGTCAAAAAAAGGGAAAGAATTCCATGAAATTTCAGAGAAACCATATTATGTTATGTTTCATGATGTTTTGATTTTCTCGCCTATTTCCTGTAGGGACGGAGAAAACGTTTCACAAATGCAACCATTTCAACAACACCGCCAACGGATATGTTTGAACATCCATTTACGAGGATTTAATGAGTCGATCGAATCGGCGTATTCACATACATATATGCAACCTAGTTTTCATCCTTTTCCGAATTGTTTGGTTTTGGTTTCCCTCGCGCCACCATCTCTTTTATTTCTCAATAACGAGCTCGACGAAAAAAAAAGCAAAAGTTTCGTTGAGTTGACGACCAGAAACAAAAACTAGGCAGAAGAAAAACACTATTTTTATTATTATTACATTCTGGTCGTCGAGAGGGCTCCCTGATTGTTTTGACGAACTGGTGTGATGGACCGAGTGACACTGCCAATTTCAAGAGAGCAACTATATCTTTCCCTGAAATATATCAATTTTCTCCTTGCTCTCAAGCATTTGTCTTTGAGCGTATGATGACTCTTGATTTTTCGATAACTCTTGACCTACTTTTGCCAGTCCATTTGTCTCGTATTAAACAAAAACCTTCATTTACCAATTTTATATGATTTAAACTATTTTTAAGATAATTTTTCAACTTATCTGTAACTCATATTCAAAAAAAAATATTAAAAAACTAAAAAAGTTAGGAATAGTTTCAATTGTTTAAAAAGTTATTTAATTTATTTCGGCATTATGAAATAGAATGAGTCACTGTTTTATCACCTTTAGAAGAAAATTAATCAAATTGACCGTAATAAAAATTTCCCAATTCTCCAATTTGTTCCAAAATCCATTATTTTGCTTTTGGAAATTATAGCACATGTCATTTTTTAAGCTGCTTTATTTATTATTATAATAAAAACGAAACGCCGGAGTCCTGCAATGTTTAACGAAAGTCATTCTCGGAAAAAAAAACCAGCGGGTAAAACAAACTTGAAAACTAGGTCTTCACGTTTCAATATTCATGCGCAATTACTTCACACATTTTCTTCCAATTCTTGCATTCGATCATCGAAACACTTTTAATTCCACTATCGTAGTGTCAAGAAAAGAAAAACACAACATTTGTCCTCAACATTCCTCGATGAATTGTCCGGAAAGTGGTTTTCCAATTAATTGCTTCCGAGAAGAACTGATTGTTTGCAAATTCAAGGTGATTCCGAATAATATATTACGCAGATTTTTGTCAATTTTATCGACAAAATTGATGGAATGTGATGATAAGAACATAAAGCGGATTGATTAAATTGTGAAATTTTGAGCCACCCCAATATTTACCCAAAACCACCATCGATATGAATAAGTTGATAAACATCATTTGCCATCACATCAACTATTGTGGGTGGCGGGAGGGTTTTGTGATAGACCTTTTCAAATTTTTCGAAAATTCCCAATGAAATTGACAATTTCAAACTAAAATACCAACTTCTGAAAACAGTTTTTTTTATCAGCTCAGTGATCTTGTTTTCATATCGAATGCCTTCGGGAACATTCCGCCGACAATGTGTGTAATTATGAAGGCACCACTCGGCGTCATTGTTGTGTTATGCGCGATGCTCCGCCGACCATTCATTGTCCCAATATATCCATTAATGTTAAATATATAATTGGTCTTATTCAATAATTTTCTGTATCATTAAGTTTTGCGAAAATTATAATGAGGAGTAAATAAATAGGCGCATTCCAATCTTTGCATTCCATTGCATCTGATTCGCATAGTCAAGATTATAACTTGGCCGCGTACGAAAATAGTGCTGCATTGAGTGGAAATCGAGAGATACCCAATAGTACCCATTGGAACCTCTGACTTTCTAATCCTCCGACAGTTGCCTACCTCTTTTCCCGTCTCATAATGTTACGGGACCGGCACACAGAGACAGAAATGCGCGCTGTTTAGTAACATATGTTGCTGTTTAGCTTCTATTTGATTACTGCACTCTTTCCACGTTTCTAATTAATTAATGTAAAGTCAAAAGTAGCAAAAAAGAAATTGAGTTTTTTTAATGAGCGAGAAATAACGTTGTTTTCATTTTATTTGTGACCTTGACAGTTGTTCATATACAAAATTCGACGAACCTAAAATTTTTAGGAATGCTCTTTTCACGTAAAAAAGTAACGGCGTCTATTGAGGGCACACAAGGGAAATACGTGAAGCGTGAGAGCCCGCCATCAGTTCCATCATTATCAGGTATCATTCACTTTGCGTTCACAACAAAAAAAACGAACGATTTACAGCGACGTCAGTTGGGAGGACTCGACGGAGCCCGATGAGCGCTTCAAGTTTGTTATTAGATAATCAGGATGAATCTCAAGAAATAGCTGAGGACGCGACGGCGGCCGAGCCGAGCGGCTCACAAAATGACATCGATGAAATTGAAGATGAAGAATACGATATATATAAATCAATTGACGCGATTTTCGAGAACAAGGAAAAAGATTTCGTATGCCTGCCTTCAC
The DNA here is from genome assembly GCA_902829315.1 of Caenorhabditis bovis. Taxonomy (NCBI): domain Eukaryota; kingdom Metazoa; phylum Nematoda; class Chromadorea; order Rhabditida; family Rhabditidae; genus Caenorhabditis; species Caenorhabditis bovis. Next base: position 3,037,617 of record CADEPM010000002.1, read on the forward strand.
GGTCAACTGTAAGGTGAGACAATTTTTTTTCATTTTCCAACTTTTTTTTCTGCAAAACAGAACCGGTTTTTGCATTACACCATCCGCCCATGGAACGATTTTCATTCGCTTTTCTGTTCCTTTCAAGAACACGCAACGCTCTGATTAACTAAATCAATTTTTGAGAAATCTGATTTTCAACATTTCAATTTTATTTATTTTAAGTTTTTTCCTATTCATTAAAAAAGTGAAAAGTGAAGAGGCTTGCAATAAGCTCGATGAAAAAAATAATTTTAAAAGAGCGGTTCGCACCCCGTACTTAAAGGTTCATACACGCTCACTCAAAACTGCACACATTTTAATATTAATTAAATCTGGATTTTTTCAAATTTATCTCAAAGATAACAACCAATTCTTAGTAAGTGATCGGTGACGTTTTCGTGTAATTTTCAAGTTTAAATTCAATAGTTTTGAGAAAAAAATTTAAGTGAAACACAATTCAAAAAATTTCATGAAAAAAACGCCGCCAATGATAATTTTTCTATTCCTTTAACTTTATTGATATGGGGTGTTATTAAATTTTAATTATTTAGAAGAGTATTAAGTAAAACATAACAGGCTGCTCTTAAGTCTAAAATAGTATGCAAACATAGATTGCCCCTTTTCTGCTCAATTTTAGTGAAAATATTCAGAAAAAAAATCATTTTCATATGTCGTTTTTCAGTAGTAGTTCGGCCTTGTATATCATCGCAAATATGTTTTAATTGAATGACAACAATGACGTTTCAACCGCTTCAATATTGAAAAACAATATGTCCAATTTTCAGTGAGAATGACGTCTATAGCGAATCAAACGAGGAGCCGTCGACATCGTTCGGAATGCGAAACAATAACGTTTTATCATCGAGAAGCTTCAATAGGTATATTTTTTGTGGTGTCGCTATTGTTTTCGTTCAACAATCGTCTATATTATGCAATATGGCTTGCGTCGATGATTCACTTCATTAAAATGCACATTGTTTCCAAAAAAATGTTATTCATATGGTTGGACACATTTACCAGGAAAAAAAAAACAACGAAACCATTCGCATTACATTTCCGTGTCTTTTTGTTTTCTTTAAAAAAAGATAATTTTGAAACAAATAATGTCCGCATTTGATCGGACTATCAATGACAATTGTGTGAAATTTAATCGTTATTCGAAAAAACGACGTGTTGTACGGTAATAATTCATTACCACTTTTACGACTGATAAGAAAATTTACGACTTCAGAGGTGCTTTACGATATGTGCCGAGGAAATCATTAACAACTTCGCATTCCATTGGAAATGTGGAACAAGGCCTAAAAGACCTCAGTATACGGTGAGTGTTTTTCCATGTTTTTGCAAATTTGAACAAAAAAAATGTTTTGAAAATATTACGACTTTATTTCTTCTCGACATGTCTTCTCTGAAGTATTCATATAACCAAATTCAAACTTTTTAGTTCCGGTTCAACCAAACAGTTTGATGAAATTTCACCTTGATAACTGTTTGGAATCATCACAAGACCCTTGAAAATACAAAATTTTTCTGGTGTAACTAAACTTGTTCAAAGTTCTTTAATACCTACGATCTAGTAAAGTTAATCTCATTCACATCTAGAGACGACGATATGACCGCAGGACATCAGCCGAGATTTCAATCTCTTCAAACACTTCCTAGTGAACAGATCATGACAATTCAACAATATCGAACATCATGTGGTAAGTTTTCAACTATTTGTTCAGAAAAAAAATTGCAATGAAAATTTTTTGTATGTATCAAATCAAAATCTGTTCTACAACGTCGAACATTTTCCCACGAATTCATTTTTAAATTCTCAATGGAATTCTGTCAAAAATTGTTTGAAAATATTTGTTCGTCTCCCATTTTCAAACATTCCTACAAAAAAATCATCGAGAATGCCTCATTTTTTTCTCTTTTCAATTAAATATGACACATAATGCAAAAATGTGAAGAATTCGGCGTCGCCGGAAATGCTGAATTTCCCAGCAACGCAACAAATGCATTCAAATTTCAGGCGATCTTGGAGCGACACCGGATTTGCCGCTTCCAGAAAATTGGGCAATCGAGTATACGAGTGAAAACCAGATGTCAGTCATTCAGCAAAAGCATATTCTCATGAATTTCTAATGATTTTCCAGGTATTACGTCGATCACGCGAATAGGAGAACACATTGGGTCCATCCATTAGTCAATGAGAGTTTAAAGCCGGGCTGGAAGAAATGCTTCAATCCGCAGAAAGGCGTATTTTATTACAAGTAACGGCAAATTATTGGAAAACAAATATTTATTAATAAGGAAGTTTTCAGCGAGAGCCTGCAGAAAACGCAATTTGAGCATCCCGGAATATCAAATCCAATTTTTCGGACAGAATCAGTGAATGTGGCGAATCGATCAACAATGGACTTGAACGCAAACCTTCATATTATTGAAGAGAAGGGTAGGAAAAGAAAATAGAGAGCTCGAAATTTTTATGAATATTGGGATTTTAGAACTTCCTCCATGGCTTCTTATGTACGCCCAATCGGATTCTTCATTGGATCATCTTTTAGAGGTACATATATATGATGGAGTAATTCTAGACAAGCTTTTTTTCCAGTGGGAATTATTCGATCTCAAACAGCTGAAAGAATATGAGCACATAATGCTTAAACTATATAAACAGGAAGTCATCGATATTGTCCGAAAGTGAGCGTTTTTTGACATCATTCTTTATTTTGCTAGCTAATATTTCATTCAGATATGAGAAGCGAAGGAACGTTCTGAACCGTGAAATCCACAGACGCGATATTTCACGTCCTCCACCGCCCAGAAATTAGAACTTGTATTGCCCAAGTGCACTTTGAAAGTTCTTCAAACAAAAAAAAAATGCCTCAAAAGCGCACTTGTTGAGTAATGAACATCTTGCCTAAATTTAGAAGCCGACTTTACATTTTACTTTATTTCAAATACAGAGTTGTCATTTGCTTTTTTTCGTGTGTGAAAATGAGAAACCATCAACAGTTTTAATGTACATTTGCCGACAAAACTACATATAGGAATGTGAAACATTTTGTTTTCTTTCTCCTTAAATAAAATGATTTAATTTATGCCAATCCAGACCTCATCCTATTTTCGCTTGTGATGTTTGTTTGTCAATACAATCGCCTCAATGTTGCTTCTTGGCGTTTTCGGAAAAGAAGCGATGTGTAATGTTTAAAACATTGGCATGGATTTTAAAGGAGGTGGGCGTTTCAATTGTGCATAGAACAAATTGATTTGCATTTGGTGGGATTTCGCGAAAAACAACACCCTCCGAAATTACTCAAGTTTGAAGCGTCTCGAGTAGATTCGAGAAGCGTGTTGTGTTGTTGTTTTTCCACGTTTTTTGTCGGACCTTCCTACCTATTACGTTGCAAACTCGCTATTTAGCCGCATTTCTCATTCGTCTTCGCTTTCATTTGGTGTTAATCATCAACATTTCGATTTATTTCCGAATTAAAAACGGTTTGTCTGGAGACAGAGAGAGGGGGAAACCAATTAGGAATGTTAATCCGCGCCGTCTTACCATTCGTCTAGCAAATTGGAGCCTCGTGCTGCTCGCTGTGAAACCCGAGTTCCGCGATTGACGTTATTTTTGGAGCCAGTTCAAAGTGTAAGTTCAAAAATAGCCTTGGGCTAATCAAGACGGAAAAAAACGTGGACCATCATTTAATTTCAAGTATTTGAGATTTTTGGTTCTTTGAAACTTGTGAAACTACGCACAAAGATCGCCAGAGGATTTCTTAAGTAAACATTTCTTTTTTTCGCAATGAAGTGTTCAAATTACTACTAGAAATGTAAGCCCAACTAGTAAAAAATTTATTGGAAAGACAAGTGTTGGAAATCCCAGATGACCTCTTCTTCTGCGAAGATCTTCTACTCAAAAAAGATTTTTTCTGGTGTGGTAAACGTTTTTTTTTAACTATGAATATCATGAAAAAAAAGTTAAAATGCCTATTTCGCTTCAGATAATGTTTAGTTTTTAAATTTTGCTTAAATCCTCCCAGCTATTTTAAAATTAAGTGCACCTTGAAACATTAAAAAACTTAACTAGTTTAATTAGACGTCACATCAGCTCAAGTTTGATTATTTACTGATTATTTTTTGTTTTCTAAAGATTCTAATTCGAGTTAGTTCTTTTACTTTAAGACTTTAAAATTTTGTTGATCTATTTTGATGGGTACCTCATTGCCACATCGTTTTTGACTTTCACCGCACATTTTATATTTGTGGGCTATTACTCAGACGACATAGTATGTATGCCATTGCCCAAAATCCATTTAGAATAAGATGTTGCATATTTTCTAAACTGAGTTTTTTTTATAATTGCCACCTCTGCGATTTTTTTCTCGCAATTGACTCGCTGATGTATGACGCATGAAGACGCCAATTTCTGTTATTGCTTTGACACTGTGAGCACGTTGCTTTTAATTATTAATTTTCGCAATGTCGTTCAACATTCTTCTGTTCTTGTTGCAACACCTCATTCATTTTTTGTTGTTGCAGTTTTCGTTTTTTGCCCCCGAAAAATGACTCCAACAAACCAATTGGAAGTTCATGATCCCTATACCAAAAAGACTGTGCTCGTTAGCACTGTTCAGACACGCCCATTGATGCAATATTTGTGATTGTTACAACGATGATCAATCATTATTAACATTGTGGCTCGCTATGAACTATTGCTTTTTCTATTTGTATTTTTGTTGATTTTATAACTTACTTATATTTTATTCTTGCCTCGTTTATTAAATAAAAGGTTTAATTACCCAAGTTTGAGGTGTCAAAACATTGGTGCATCGACAATTCGAACTTGGACGCAAACGTGTGCAGCAGAGAAGCCACTCAGCTGTTAAGTGGAACGTTTGAAGTCGACGACATTGGTGTGAAGTCGAAGACATTGGTGGGACGTCGAAGACATTGGTGTGAAGTCGAAGACATTGGTGTGACGTCGAAGACATTGTTGTGAAGTCGAAGACATTGGTGTGACGTCGAAGACATTGGTGTGACGTCGAAGACATTGGTGTGACGTCGAAGACATTGGTGTGACGTCGAAGACATTGTTGAAGACATTGGTGTGACGTCAAGAATTGGCTGGACGTAGAAGTTGGATAATTTTTGGACGACTTGGTTATCACCCTGGTAACCCAATCGACGTTTGGAACAATTTCATTGGTTCGTGGGCCATCAGACAACAAGTGATACGGAGCTTTGGAAGCTCACCAGTTTGCCTGGGTTTGGAAACCAACTGGTTATCGCGGACGACAAGCGGAGTCGAGCAGTGCAAATTTAACAAGTCAGTTTATTTACGATAGATTCACCCTGTTCTCTTTTTTTTTTTGAGATAATCTTGAATAGTTCTAACATTTGTTTATTTTCCAAACTCGTGTTGTTACCACGTAGGCCTGAGGGATCTAGTTCGGAAAAGCCGACGGCTATAGGATTCAGAAAACTTCCGGAATTGCAATACATTCACGAAATTGCATCATCTTTCCATTTTCTAATATCTTTTTCTTATCTTATCGATTCAGCTCAATATTAATCATCCCTATAACGCTAAAAATAATTGGATTTCTGGTTGCCCGTTATAATTGCATGACTAACATATAACTTTGCTGACAAAATGTCAAGTCTGTCGAGTCTGTTGGGGCTATGTACCAAGGCAGAAAAATTGTTTGAAGAAGAGTATTTAAAATTAGTTGCTAAGCAAGGAGTATGGGAGAGTGTAGCTAGAAACCATGAAGCGTTGGAAGAACTGGTGGATGAGATAGAAGAAGAAATGTATAAGATGGAAACTCTAGCAACGAAGGTACAAACAAGGTTGGATAAGTTGGTTGAGACGATAGATGAGCTTGAGGAAACGACACAAGAGGACGAAATAAAAGTGAAAACCAAAATGATGAAGAACGAAGAAATTCAAGACAAAACTGATCGCATGACAAACTTGTACCGACCGAAATTATTCACACTGAAGAAGAAGTTGAAAGCAAACACAGGAGATACAAGAAGACAAAATGTTACGGGAAACAAACCGTTGAACATCGGACTATCAGAAATACGTATACCAGAATTTCATGGGAATCCAAATGAATTCGTTGCATTTTGGACCATATTTGAAGAAGCCGTTCATATGAATGACAATATGTCAAATGTGTTGAAATTTTCATACTTGATGAATGCATTGAAAGGAAAAGCAAAGATTGCTGCAAGCAGATTCCCAGTAACCAATGAAAACTATCCGCAAGCAATTGCCTTTATCAAGGAGAAATTTGGAAACAACAAAATACGAGTGAAAGAATTGGGAAAACAACTCAAGAATTGTAAAGCACAGTCGAGTAAGATCGAAGATCAACAGATGTTATTCGACGAAGTAGCGGCAACTTTGAATCAATTGGAAACTAGCGGAGAAGCAATGGATATCGAAATGACCAGAGAATTGATTACGAAGAAATTCTCGCGAGAGATCCAAAAAAGTGTCTACCGAATGCGTGAAGAATCACCGGAAGATTGGAATTTGACCACACTGATGAAAAGCCTGGAAAAGACTTTGAAAACGGAAGCGAATGTTGAGAACGACTGTGAAAACGAACAGGTCAGAGAAGTGAAACAAAATGTGGTTCGAAGAAATATAGTTAACGAAAAACTATTCCGGTGTTATTTCTGTGAGAAAAATCACCGCGCAGACAATTGTCTTAATTATTCTTCTATTGATGAGAAATGGAAACGAATTAAGGAGCTCAAAAATTGTTTTAATTGTTTAAAATCTGGGCATTCCTCAAGAGAATGCAGAAGCGAGAAATGCAGAAACTGTCAAAGAAGTCATCATCGATTGTTGTGCAAAAACATAAATAACAGGAACAATAAGGCACAAAAAACAACAGCGAAGAAGAAAAATGACGGAGGGAGTCATCAAAACGTTTCAATACCAGTACGACAGGAAGATCAACGAGAAGTCAGTCGAACACGTCAAGCACATCAAAATTTTGTGAATGGGACAGGCGACAGCTATTTACCTACAGTTCAGATGTGGGGATACAGCCCAGCAACGTCGGAGTGGAAAAAAATCGTCGTGATGCTTGATTCTGGAGCGAATTCGACATATGTGAAAAAGTCAATCGTAGAAGACTGGCAATTGGAGATGATTCGCGAAGAATGGGTGAAACTACAAACATTCGGACAAATCGCGAAGAATCCAGAAAAATACCAAGTTGCAAAAATCTTGATAGACAAAGGAAACAACCAAAGAATTGATGTTGAAGCGACAGTAAAAGATTATCTTGTGGAACCAATCGATAAACCAGTGCTGGATGACCGTGATTCAAAGTTCCTGGAAGACGAAGGTATCACTATCAATCCGGAATGCTTAAAAACAATATCAGATCCCGATGTAGTTGTTGGTAATGATTACATTTATGAATTCTGGATGCAGCACACACTTCCATCAGGATTGACATACATCTTAACCACAAATGGTGCAGTAATCACTGGACGTAGAGCTGACCATGATGATATGAAGATGAAACAGGAAAACTCGACACGACGAGTGAATACGGTAGTGCGCAACGTCGTAGAAAACGTCATTGAATTTGAAGAAATGAAACAAGGAGAAATCGCTGGACCAGTGAATGACGAAGTTCACCAAGAAAATGAATTGGTACTAAAACGAATTGAAGATACAATGGAAAAACGAAGTGATGGATATTATGTGGGGCTACCGTGGAAGGACGGAGCTGAGACTCTACCAACAAACTTCACATTAGCATTAAAAAGATTGGAAAGTGTTTTTGATATAATGAACTCCAACACTCATGTACAATTTGGACATGTTCCAACATCAGAAAACGTGGCGGATATTGGAACAAGAGGATCCGGCAAAGACGAGTTTGCTGAACATCAGTGGTGGACGGGACCAAGAGAATGGCTGAAAAGCGAAGAATGTGAGAAAAGTTTATTTTCAATAAATGATCCCGAAGGCTTCGAAATTCAGAGAATTGCAGCAGTCCGAAAGGTAGTTACGAACAGAGAATCGCTATTTGGAAATATCGAAGGAAAATCGATTACTCAAATGAAAAAAGTTGCAGCATTTGTAATTCGATTTATCAATCGTTCTATAAGCAAATTGTCACCAGAAAGAAAGAAAAAGATCAGAAACCTAATGGAAGTAAAAGGCGATGGATTGGATTATGGACCATTGTCAACGGAAGAACTTGAACAAACTGAAAAATTATTGATCAAAGACCATCAAAAACTAATTGATCAAAAACGATTGACAGAATTGAAAAATTTGAAAATTATCATGAACGAGGATGGAATTCTCAGATGCCGAGGACGAATGGGAATCTCGGAAGGAACTCATGACGAAAAATTTCCAATTTTGATCAAAGAAAACTCGGCAATGGCGAGATGGCTAATAAAGGAAGCGCATGGAGACTATCATTCGTCTACGTCTCAAACAATGGCGAATTTTCGAATGAAGTTCTGGAGCCCAAAGTTGCGAAAACAAGTGTTGAATTTCAAAGCGAAATGTATTCCATGTCAAAAATGGGGAAAATTGCCGTATAGATATCCAGAGATGATGGATCTTCCAGGATACCGCGTACAAAGACATCGAGCTTTTGAATGCGTTGGAATTGATTTTTTTGGACCAATCAGCTATAGAAATGACAATGGCGAGGTCGGAAAGGGCTACGGAGTATTGATTACATGTGCAACGACACGAATGATGTTCGTGGATTGCACAAAAAATCTATCGACAGCTTCATTTCTGAATTGTCTCCGAAGATTTATGTCTTTTTATGGAGTACCAACAACAATTGTATCTGACAACGCACCAACATTTCGACTAGCTGCAGAAATCTTACAAGAAGCGCAAACACAATGGCCGCTCGACATCAGACAAATGACAGCTGAAAAAGGAATTGATTGGAAGGTGATTACACCGTACTCCCCTTGGATGGGAGGGATGTACGAAAGACTAGTAAAATCAGTAAAAGAATCATTCCACAAGAGCACTGGAAAAAAGATCCTTGAATGGGACCAATTGCAAACTTCAATGATGGAAATCGCCGGAATGTTGAATTCCCGCCCACTAACTTACATTGGATCGGAAACCGATGATTTCCAGTCATTACGGCCAATTGACTTGATCAACCCAGGAGTTCACCTCAATCTACCATTCGAAGAAGTTGAAGACCCAGTCATTGGAGCATTTGTTCCAGCAGAAGATGCAGCGCGACTTCAATCAAAACAAGACGCGATGACATGGATAACAGCACACAAGGAACAACTGAACAAAATGTGGAACATTTGGCAAACAGAATATATGCGAGATCTGCGAGCGAACCACAAGAGATCCATGAACAACAAAAGAGGATGCACAGAAATCCCTACAATTGAAAAAATTGTTTTATTGCATGAAACTTTAACGCCACGAAATCACTGGAAATTGGCAAGAATTGTCGAAATCAAGGAAAGTGCAGATGGAAAAATTCGCGAAGTCGAAGTCGAAACCGCTAACAAAAAACGACTCAGACGACCAGTGAATATGATTGTGCCACTAGAATTGCCAGAAGAAACATTCACGAATGATGAAGAAAAACAAGAAAGTCCAAACGTAAGCGAAACTGATGGAAACATCAAAAGATACAACTTGCGAGAACGGAAACCAGTAAACTACCGCGAAGAAGGAGAAGAGGAGGAACGTCAAGATAACTGTATCAATGTGACGATGAAAAAACCATCACTGAATACAATTGGATGGATGACAATTGCTTTGATAACAATGCTGATAGCAGGAACAGGAGCACACGAATCTCATTTGGAATGTGTACCAACTGGAGGAAAGCTGAAAGCCGATAAATTTGAAATTTCCGAAATCTGCGTTGATGCCTACTGCATTAAATCGACAACATATAATGAGGAGTTAGAATTATGGATACCACCGAGCAGAAGAACACGACTTTTTGAATTAAAAATGAAAGCTCGAAAAGGATCGACATGGATAATGGAATCGAAATCATGTAATCCATCAAAAAGAGAATTTTGTGAGGAGATCGATTGCCTCGTATGCCTTGAACTAATATTGAATCCACACTGTCACCCAATCAAAGCAATTGCGACGACCACAATACTATTTCTTTTTCTTGTAACTATCGGATGTATGTGCACTATGATGACAAATTTGATATGGATTGTGTCGGTTGTAACAAGAATCCTGATCAAACTATGCTTTTCAATATTGCAAATAACAGTGAAGCTTGGGAAATGGACGGTATTACGATTATTCAGATGGTTTGCAGAAAAATTTATAGAAAAAAGACGAAGACGACGAATCAACTGGGATTCAGTTTCTATAGCATTAGTATTAGTTCACTTTGGGATAACGAATGGATGCCAAGAAGTCGATGTTACAGAATCACGGAATTTGCTATGTACAAAGAGCGCAGATCACGAAAAATGCGCATGGAACATCAAGGAGAACATTGCATTTAACTCGTGGACACGTGAAGCATGTTTGCGAGTAACAAAAAATGCAATAACATTGAGAGAATTGAAGATCGAATTCATAGAATCGCGAATGAAATGCATAAAAAATACCATCGCGTTTTCTAGAGAAACAGAACAAAAAGTATTAAGTGTGAAAAGATGCCCTAGAATGGGATCGTGTACGGAAAACAAATGCGCCAACATCACAGAAAATTCGAAAGTGACAGAACTGGACGAAGTCAATCGATTTCCAGGGACGACGGGTTGTAGTGAATCATGTGGTGGATGGGGGTGTGATTGTTTTTACACCAGCTCAGGATGCATTCTATACAGAATATACGCAGTACCGATCAACGAAGAAATCATGGAATTGTACAGATGCGATTGGAAGCATGAAATTGTGTTCAAAATCACGGAAACTCGGTTGCGGAGCTTCAAAAATGTCAAGAAACAATGGAATGTGACACTTGCAACAGGCAGCACACTGGGAAAAATGTCCATTCATCTACAAGAAGTGAGCCTTCCAACATCATCGATCAACAGCGAATGGTTTATGAAAGGAAACCAATCGACAAGTTTATGGACGAACGGGAAATTCCCAGAACTACGATGCAAATCACTGAAAGAAGCAGAATTGTTAAACTGTGAATTCGAAGAAAATTGTAAATGTGTACCAGCTGAAACACAAATGAATTGCAAATGCAAGAACTCATGGGAGGAATACCATGACATTCACAGAAAATTACCACTGCAACGGAACTTGTGGAAATTGGAGACTGACGATGAAGGGACTGCAATTATGAAATCGACAGAAATAAACAATGCTGAACTTGTGTTGAAAATCGAAAACGATTCTCAATTGATGATTGTCAAAAACAGCGATGAGTGCAGAATTTCAAACGTCGAACTGACGGATTGCTACAATTGTGCCAAAGGAGCAACAATTTCCTTAAAATGCCATTCACTAAAGGAACAATTGACTGGAGATGTGGAGTGTGGAAATCACAGGGCCGCAGTGAAATGCTCGCCGGCAGGCGAAAGAAATACGGCGAACATGTTTTTTGACAAAGCAAGGATTACAGAAAAATGCACGATCGACTGTGGCGGAAAGACGATAAATCAATTCAACTTGGAAGGAATCCTACGTTTTGAGGCCGACGTTTGGAGTTCAATGAGCCGCATACTGAACGGAGAAACAAAAATCTATGATGAATGGAAATTACCAGATTTTTGGTTCCTTTTGGAAACATACTTCCAATACATGGAATACGTTTTCATCGCAATAGCTACGGTTATAGTCATTATACTCTGCAGCTACATGTTTTTGTGCAACTTGTTCAAATCTCTTCTTTGGAAACTTATCAGCCTTCCTTTCAAAATTTGTCGCAAATGCAAGCCCACACAGCGCAAAGACCACACTGCGTAAGTTTTTTTTTTAAACTTTCTTGAGTGAATTGATGTGTATGCTTAACAATAATAATGCTTTTGTGTAAAAAAAAAATCTATCTTTCACTAATTTTAACTTAAACATCGTGAATAGTGGCGCAAATTTTGATGAAGTTTTTTTTTCTGAAGCCGGGAGGCCATTACGAAATTGGTTGAAGAATAATAGTTGTTACTTATCGTTCTTACATATACAATGTTAGATTTTAATTTTGAACTTTGCCAATTCTGTTATCTTCTTGTTTCTAAATTTTAATTGTGTTTTGCAACTCAAGTGTATTAGTCACTTAAGCGTAGGCCCGGGGAGTGTGCTCGTTAGCACTGTTCAGACACGCCCATTGATGCAATATTTGTGATTGTTACAACGATGATCAATCATTATTAACATTGTGGCTCGCTATGAACTATTGCTTTTTCTATTTGTATTTTTGTTGATTTTATAACTTACTTATATTTTATTCTTGCCTCGTTTATTAAATAAAAGGTTTAATTACCCAAGTTTGAGGTGTCAAAACAAAGACTAGTCAGTGGAGTTGCTGCTGCAAAAAAAAAAACTTTCATTCGATTCCAGGAAGAAGAACGAATTTTGCAAAAAAAATAAATAAATAAAGAATAGGTGGAGTATGAAATTGGAAAACATTGGGATTATCTGTTTTATACCACCCAGTTTTGTTTCAACTGGCCTTTGAGAGGAAATATTTTGCTTTCCATTTTTTATGATTCAAATTTCCCAAATCATTATTCCTTGGTTTCTGACCTTCTTTTTGGGAATTCATTTATAAGGAACCTAAAATGAGATATAAATTAAAATAATACTATGCAATTTTATGTAGCTACACATTGAAAAAAAAAACTTATAATCACACGATCGATCACGCGTCACTAAGGTAATAATTACACAGACATTTTCTATAATCCTTGTTGTTTTCATAAATTCATTTTGTTCCGTCATTTTTGATGCTCATCTTAAAATTCTCTAGTCTCCAGCTTTGTTTTTAATTTTTGTACTTTTTGCAGATATTGTTAATAACAAACAAAACGAAAAACATCGGACCGAATTGAAATAATTCGTAAGATTGGAGCTGATAAGAACAAAAAATTAATTAGCTCTTCGTTTGGTAAATACTTTATTTCTACTAGTGCATAAACTCATGAATATAAAACATTTAAACTGAAAATTAATTTTCGTTTTTTTTAACTCTAATATTTACATTGAGTTTAATAACTAGTTAACTGTTGACACTTGATAGCACGTGGCTCGATCTCTACGCATGTGAGTTATTATGGTCAAAAAATTTGTGAAAAGCCCGTCTTAACTGTCACGTGAATTTCGAAACGCCGCCGATTTTTGGTTCCCAAGTGATCTTCGTTTATGTTAAGACCGCCTCTAGAGGTAAGTATTCAATTACAATTGTTTTTGCAGCATCAAAATTCTTGAACAAAACGCATTTTCCCAAAAATCCTTGAATAGAGAATTTTTTGTTGTAGGCTTAAATTTTCACAATTTCATAACATTTCCCACAATCCATTTTTTATCGAAATTGTAGTTTTTTAAGCATTGAAGCAGCTCAAAAAATGTTCGAAAAGTTCACACACATTATGACTGCCAATAAGCATACTTATAGTGAATATAAGCATACACTCATATCGAATAGTCGTAAAGTTAATGATAGCTAGATCTTGAGTTTGAGCTTAATTTTTAGTAGTACTTATAATCACGGAAAAATATCTTCACTCAAACTAGTTTCGTAAATTTATTCAAACGTTCCGCACTTGACATACCAAATATAGTTTGAAATGTTCATATAGCAAATTCAACGCACGCACGTAGGCAGGTCTAGAATAAAATTCCTAAAACAGCTAATAATGCGATATAAATATAAAATTAGCTTCACTAGGAGTTTCAGCCTAGAACCCTCTATTGCGAGAAACTAAGCGAATTGTTTTTTTTAATGCATGTTCAATTTCAAGTTTCTTACGTTTTTCTTAATTTTTTTAATAAAAAAAACAATAAATTATTTATTGAGAAAGGGCATTCCGGGCATGTGGTGTGTTATTAAGCGCACCTTAATTACAGTCTTCAAGGCAAAAACAAAACAAGCCGCTTTTTATTATTCTTTTTGAACGTAGCTTTCGCCAATTTTCTTATATTCTATATGGTAATTCTCGATGAAAACACATTTGTATGCGCATTTCCTTCGCACTACTTATGAATATTGTGATACCCAATCTACATATTCATTATAGAATTCCATGACACTTGTCCACTTCAATTTTTTTCCTCGTTATTCCGTAGTCCTTTTTGGATTTTTTTTAATATTTCGAAAGACCTCCGAATGATTAATTTTTTGGTTGATTCTAAACCAAGAGGCTTTTAGACATGCAATCGAAAAAAAAACTTAAAATCAATCACGTTCAAATGGATGCTTCTAAATAAATAATATTCGCCAAATTGGATAATCTTGCGTTTTCTTTTAGCAAATGAACAAATCCATTGGCGAAACTCACGTTCGAATGATTATTTTCATTCCTATTTGCTCAGCTATGTTTTTTCCGACAATTTTGGTTTGTTAAAAACTATCCGAAGCCAATTGTCTAGTTTCGATAATAATATGTGCACTGAACTGTTCAAATCAAACTCGGAATTAAAAAAATATTGAACTACTTAATAATAAAGAACTACGAAATGCCTATTCCAAGTCTTGTCTAGACAAAAAAATCTATTGCAGATACCATAGCGATAAATTCTCTCCACTTTCAAACAATTATAGATCAAATTGATCACATCATTGGCAATTTCCTACGTATCATTGTTTAGAAAATAGCTAGATATTTTATATTTTTTGCATTTTCCTTTTTCCAACAGTTATTGAAATCCATATTTGCACATGACGATATATTCCACTCCATGTTTTGTAGATTCCATTTTTATATTCCTACATCCTTATAATTTTAAGACAACCAATCGAACAGAAGACCAACTGTGTTCTAATTTTACATTAATTCAACATTTATTGAAATATAAAACGTTTTTTTTCATTGATCTTATAAGATGATATTTTGATATAACCCTTTAGAATCAATTGTGAGCAATTGCAAAAAATGTCAAATCACGAATAATTATAATATAAAATATTGGATTTTCTCTGTAAGTATTTTTAGTTTGAATTTTATTTTTTATTGATCTAAACCAAAAAACTGCACTTTTAAAATTAGTTTTCATGAATTTTGTTTAACATTACTTATAATTAAAGTTTTTTACCTTTCCAAATGTCTAACGTTTGCAAATGTTTGCTCCGTTTATCTAATACTTTCTTAAGTACAAGACTGATATAAATTTTTTCAAGGAAACGTACATTTTAATTTCTATTATAGAATCCAATTTTAAAGCTCCATTGCTTCGATATTTTATTAATTCATATAACAATCTTTGACATAGACAGCTCAAGATAAATGAGTTATCTTGTAACACGCAAAGTGTCCATCGCATTCATCCTATTTTTGCCTTCTATATGTAACTAGATATTCATTTTTTTGGCTACTTCTTCCTCCCATCGTCATTCACACTTCTTAAGGGATGAAACATCGAATGGAAAGGTTGGAGGGGGAACGTTTTGAAAGAACATGAATTTTGACTTTCTTTTTCTGAGTTTTCACTTTTTTTCTTTCATGATGTTCATGGTGAAATCCAAGACAAATGATGCACTCTTCTATTTCAAGCGTTTTCGAAATGTTTTTGTCTGCTCAGATTATTTTTATCGAATGTCTACGGAAATTGGAACTCACCAGAACTCTCTATATCCGACATTTTATGCAATGAAATCACACTTTTGAAGAACAATTACCGGCAGATTCAGTTGGACATATATTCTATTAAAATATGACAACACTCCAGACAGTCGTATTTTATATGTATTTCTGTGTACCGGGCGCTGGCATCCTTTTAAACGGATATGTCCTTTTTCGGCTTATCAAAGTGGCCAGGTAATAGGGCGATTCCCCAAAATGTTGTTCCCCAAAACTCAATAATTTCAGAAAGAGTGTTGTGCGGTTTGAAACAACCTCTGGTCTACCGCTTGCGGCGATGTCGGTAATCTTTTCCCACATTACTAGTCATATTCGAAAGCAAATTTACAAAAAAAAGTCAAATATGAATTTACAGATTGGAGATTCGATAACGTTGCTTAGTCTATTAACACAGGTTATAATCCACATCATTCCCAAGCAAAATGTCCCCATATTTATTTTCACTGCTATTTGCAAGGTTTGACGCGTTAATTGCTGCTGCCCTTCTTGATACGCAATCATTTTCAGGGTGGTGTTTACCTTATCCATACTACCTCTGCATTTTCTGTTTGGTGTTGGCTAGTACTTTCAGTGCTTCGTTATACAGCTGTCTTTCATCCAATAAAGTATCGAACGATATGGAGACAACCTCGGAATGCGTTAAAGTAAACATTTAACAATAAATATGGAAAAAAAACTATATTAAAAAACAGTATTTACTATAGATTAGGACTAAAATTCATGTAAGCTCTACATCGAGTTAAAAGACTTGTTTTCTAATGAATTGAATTTTATGCGAAATTTACTTAAAATCACGTGAATAATATTCAATACGGCTTATAATGCGTATTGTAGAATTGAAGACAATCATTTATTAATTTGTAAAGATAATCACATATTATCGAAGAAGCGGAATTCAGAATGTTGATATTGGGAAAGTGTAAGGTGTTGTCTCGATGACGACATGAATTCTATATAAGTATAAAGAAAATGAATAATCGATGAATTAGAGCTAACAAAACTCACTAAAAAATCAATAAATCTCAAGAAAGTTCCCAATGTATTTAACGGTATCTCTATTTTCCATGACCCATGCTTTAATTTATATTTGGATTCATTGATTTATAGATGTAGTAAAATGATAAATTGAACATGTAAGCATAAAATTGGAAATTTTAAGTCAACTTCTTAAATATACTTTGAAATTAATCTTAAATTTAAATAATGTTTTAGAGTTTTGGCAGTTTCAATCTGCATATTTGAATCCTGGATATTGTTATTCGTCACTTATCATGAGAGTGAACAAGAGAAAGGATGCTCCGAGCATGACGACATCGACGCGCGGAATATCAAGGTTCTTTCTCCAAAAAACTATTAGATTATATTTTGCCGCATTTTTAGTTTGCTCATTTGGGCGACATTTTTCTATTCTACGCGATTCCATCGCTGCTTCGCATAATGCTAGATTTCATTGTTTTGGTCCATTGTTATTCGCCATTCTCGAACGAAGGTTTTGACAGACGTGATCGGCGATACGCAATTAGTGGTCCTGCCACGAAAAGGTTTGTTTGTGGTAATTGAATTCTGAGAAAGATGGCAGTTTTGTTCAAGGTTCTCCGAGTCGGGAGAAATTCAAACCATTGTTACCAAGAATAATGTCGCACTAGCACTTTCAATTGCGGCAACTACTCAGGTAAAATATAGAATTTAAAAAAAATCAGTGGTATTTCTGAAGTGCCCCATTGTTTTTAGGCTCTCTCAAGGCGAAGCCCCTTTCCCAGAAGAAAAACGGTTATGGTTATCCGTTCCATAATAATATCAGTACTCAATCTTCTTCTCAATCTTCCTTCCCATATTTTGCGGGTTTGGGCAACTATTGATGATTCGAGCTTGAAACATGACATTGTAAATACGATTGAACGTAAGTCTTATGTGTTTTCCTTTGATTCTGAACTACTATTTTTTATCCTTATTCAATTCACGGGTGCAATCGAAATTGTTGAAAATTTCAAAGAATTAAACTGACATTAAGAAATTGAGGAGGTTGAGAATTCTAAAACAAATTGTCTGTAAGAACAAATTTTTGTTTAAAAGCTATGAGATATTCGCTTATTTGGCGTGCACATATTTTCTTTTTCAATCAAGGTTTTTTCAAGCAGTGTGCGCGTGTGTACAAATTTCAAGAACATTTTTTCAGCTACAATCTGAAACGCTATTATGAATTCAAAAAAAAATTTCCAGCAATCGCTCAAATGCTCTACTTCTCGCAATTCGCCTGTAACGCCTTCTACCTAGCAACCTCGATATACGAGACAAACGGATCTCCAAGGAATACCGTAATCGCCAGCAGCAATCGACATATCTCAAGATGCATTTCTGAAGAAGAAAAGTTGACGTGAGAAGAGTCAATGAGCGGAATACTCAATTACCCCTTCCTCCCAGAAAAAAAAAATTGTGAACTGCCCAAGAAAACCCCATTTCTTTTCACTTCTGTTGTCCGCAAAGTAATTTTCCCACTTGTTCCAAAACATTTTTGAACTACTCGAACGCATTCAACCGAATAGGAATACTTCATATTTGTTTCACTAACCTTATTGGTAGCAAATATGAGACATTCGTTTCCAATCTGCATTGTACGGTTATATTTATTTAACGATTTGTTTATTTATTTATTTATTTGACAAATTCTATCCCAGGTTTTGAATAATCGCAAAAAACTCGAAGCACAACGAATATTGAAAAAAAAAAAAAACAAATAATTACCGGTTCGATTATTTAAATGCTTACATTTCCAAATGTTTACGAGGTAATTGAATATTTTTTTGCGAAAACCATAAATTTTTACTTTGATGGCCTCTTTTTTGAGCATTCTTGAGAACAATGGCATACACTTTTTTTGCATTTTCAAGTGTCCTTCACTCTTCTTATTTCTTCAGAGCACGCGACCAAAATGTGACAGGTTCTCTCTCATTGAAGAAAAACACCAAGTTGTGATGAAAAAAAAAAACAAACAGATGTTTGTCAGTTTTAATTATCTAGCTCTGAATCGAGGCGGCGCGGAATTTCAAAATCATGCCTTCGCTTATGGAATGGATGCCCCCGGGGAAATCAATGCAGGCTGGAGAATACATTTATTCGAAGATGCGTGCGGCATTGTTCGCAAAATAAAAAACACATACGCACACATAATGGGAAAATTGGGAGTTTCGGTGTGGTCCCCCAAAATGTAAACGAGAACTTTGGTTAGCGGCAAACCTAATTTAGGTGAGGTTTTTGTTTAGAAAATAAGGGGAGAGGAGGGGTAGAAAATTCAATGGAATACTCTATCAGAATCGCAAAAAAAGTGACTCATTGAAAGTCACTTTTAAAACATTTAATTTTCAGTGTACAGTATCCCGAGAAAATATTTCTCTACCAATTTTCTTGTTAGGAGTTCATCTTGTTTCTTTAATTTGCGAGAATGATTCAGTGCTGCTCATTTTCCTCGAAAATTTTCACTTCCTCAAAAATATGAGTTTCACGTTTTACTGATGAATGTCTTTATTAAGTAGCCTTATTTATTTTTAAATTTCGTTTGAAATTTTGTTCATTCACACCTTTACAACATTTTCTTGTGCGGCTTCCTCTCATTTTTCTTTTGATTGTCTCGACACCCCTTCTCCATCAACAATTTAGTGGGCAAAACACTTGAAAAAGCAACAATATATGGGGATTTAAAATTTAGGAATCATGGGACAATTGGTGGAAAACAAAGAAAAACTGTCAAAACAATGAGAAAAAATGCAAGAATTTTTGAGTAATGTGCCCTTCATGCTAATCCCCCTCTGCTTCGTCTCTTTTTTCAAAATAATTTCACCTTCTTCTGTCCCTATTTTGTAGTTCTTTTTTCGAAGTTTAAACACCACGAACCATTGTGTTCTTCTCAATCTATATGTTCGGTTCGCATACCTTCACAATCCTTTTATGATGTGAAACGAAAAAGAAGAAATTTTTTTTGAGGAAAAAAAAAACGTTTAGTTTAGTGGTAGCCATAAAAACTAGTCGCAGCTTTTCAACATTCCTCTTCTTGCACCTTGCCAACCGAGTCGAGCCGAGTTGAGTAAATTGGAAAAAAAACCCGACGGGGCCAACGACAAAAAAAAATATTACAAAATGACTCGAAGGCCCTACGAGGTGAATTGGCTGCATGGGTGGTCCCATAGGGAAATGGTTCGTCAATGCCAATGTTCACCGCTGGCACGACGACGGCGACTTCTAGCGCCGTCGTCGCTCCAAAATGGGGGGGGGAGGAAGGGGCGGGGCAAATATTTCGCGCGACTCAACGAAAAGAAACCGAGGCGTTTCGGCCAGTGCTTCTCCATCTCCCCTTCGTCTTTTTTTTCTATATTTTGCTGTGCTTGTTCTTCATTTCTGTTCAAGAGCTATATATAGTAAAAACCTCTTATTGTTGCAGTATCAACAATGTCAACGCGCATAGAATGAGTCGAATAGTGATATTTGTTCAAATCATCGCTAGCGTGTCATCGGGACAAATTCCCGTGCATCCCATATTCTCGCCATGCCAATTCCCCTTGCCAATCACCGAACCGGGATATGTAAGTTTGCCGAACAAAATTTGGTGTTTTTTTTTCGAATGCCCCGAGCAAAAACGATTTTGCTTCTTTCGCTTTTCGGTACCAAATTAGGCATGAAGTGCACGGCGCGAATTATTTTTTTGCCAGACATTGTTTGTTTGGAGGAAGTTACTGAAGCCCAGTTTTTAATATTAATGCGTTTTTTTCTTCTCCATTATTTATTAATAAAGAAAAGAGGATAAAAACAACAATAAGAAATGGAAGTTTGTCGCCAGCATAGTATTCCAGTGAAAACAAATTTGATGCAAAAAGTTTGTGTAAGACGATCTGTGGCTTATTATTGGCGGAGGCAAGAGATGGGAAAATTGGCTTCAAAAAGGAAAAGATTTATTATTCGGGCAACAAATCGTAGTAAAAATACACATTTTCATTATTTCTAAGAATTTCTATTGACGTTGTTTTTGTTAAATTTAATGACGGGGCTCTAGTCGGGTTTCTAACGGAAACGCATTGAGCAGGTGAACAATGGGAAAAAAATTGTGTCGCCAAAATTGCTTTATACATAACACAGAAATTACATTCTTGTAAATAAATGAATCACTAGGAATAAAGAATGCGCGGCGAGGAAGCAATTGCGCGAAGATCGTAGGTTAAAATTTTCCTTCTTTGTTGTGCTTGAATGCCGATAAAAAAGAGCAAAATGCTGAATTCCTGTGCTTCAAATTTCATTTTGCGAAGGCGACGAAAAAACGGGTTTCGGTTTCGTGATTTTTATCGAGCTGGAAAAAAAGAGACATATTTGTTTAATCCATAGGAAATGACTGACTGCGTTGTTGTTCGCCTCTTCAATTTCACGTCAAAGAAAGTATGAAAAGGAATCGAATTAAAGGATTAAGAAACCCGGCATATTTTAAACGGGGAGGAATGTGTGAAGAATGAAAAGTTTGCATAATTCGATTTACACCAAGCAAAAATCCGGCAGTTTTTGGGTGTTGCAAAAGAATGAAAAAAAAAATCATCATCGAGTATTTCATTTTAAATCACGAATTTCTCCCATTCCTGTTTTAAATTTGAACTCTAAAAATATTTCTGAAATATTCGATGATTTTCAGCACCGTCAAGCATGCAATACAATGTCCCGTCTCCCATTCATTTGCGATCTTCATCATTCTCTAGCGCACACAAATACGATTGGAATTGAAAAGGCATACAAGAGGTGAATTTTGATAATTGAAGCGTTACAGAACTTGCGAAATTTGAATCGTGATGTAAACGTGCTATATATTAATTTTAAGATATAATGATTAATTGTGAAACACTTATGGTTAATAATTAATGGTATACTTTATGTATAACATTTATTATGTACATATGCAACGCTGAATATTTCACAAATAACTTTGAAGCTGTTGACACGCCAAAAGCTACTCGCATACTTTCAATATAGTAGCATATATCAATTTATGCTATTTTTTGTTGGCGTCAAACCACCTGACGGTGGCGCGTAATTCAATTTCGCAAAATCAGCGTAAATCGACAAAATCGTAAATTTACGCGCCGGATAAATTATAACTGCACGTACACTAATATACAGGGTACACAGATGCCTCTGCTTTCAGACACCTGGAATCAATTTAACATTCCCAAACCTTGTCGAAAAGAAATCTATTTATTTTTTACCGTACATTGAATCGTGTAAATATTTTTTTTCTGTGGTATACTTTGCAAAAAAAAATGCAAAATAAGTTGACATCACCGAAGTTTTCAAACATCAACATAGTTTCCTTTTGCGGGAACTTGATTTGCTCAAATCTAATTTTGCCAATGTTTTCAGATACAAATACGTGTTTACCAATGGTAATGCTTCAACATTGGCTGTGATTATTGGTATCCAATATTTACTTGAGACACTCCGTAGACTTACAGATATTTCAGCTAAACAATTAGAGCAGCCTGTCACTGTAAACGATGTAATGAACAAGCCGGAATACGCATGTTTGTTCGACAATGAATGTGATCAAATCGACGGAGATATAGTCACCGCAATGGTCGGAAACGTGAAGAAATTTTTAATGGTACGATGCGAAACGATTAGGGCACCCGGAAAACGATTATTATGTTGCATGCAACCTCAATTATTCGGCAACTTGGGATTGAATTCGTTATTTTATATTTTTTGTTGGATTGGCTTTTGAGAGAACGGGGATGGGGGAACTCCAGAAATCTTATTAATACGCACATAACACAGGACTCAAATCACGCATGAATATTCAAATCAATGACTTCCTTGTTTATTACAATGATATTCAAATTTATTCAGGTTTATTCATGGAAAGTTTACGAGCGTTGGTTTGGAGCTCCAGCAGGGTGCTCAAAAGCGAATCTATTGGCAGTAAGTGACCTTTTCAAAGGGACCGAGAAAATATCGTTTTCAGTTGGTCGTGATTGATGGAGTAGTGAATGATGCCCGAAAAATTCCTTATGTTCGGCTTCATACTGGTAAATCAAGTTAGAAAATGTGAATGCCTCAATTTGACATTTAGGGGCTCCTCGCTTGCGATTTTCGCTATCCAATATTCAAAGTGAAATAAATAACGCACTGGTTCAAGGATGGCCATTGGCAAAAGTGATCGAAGACCTGGTTGATGATGTTGGCTACGCAATGAAGGAATTCGATGAGCTCAATGGAGAACAGAGAGATCATTCAGTGCCCTTGTATATTATCGCATTCTCAAAAAAAATCTCACTAGCGTTATATTTCAGATGGGCAAGGAATCTATTCCTTATTTGCTTAGCTTTGGTGGTTACAGCATTGTTCATTGAATGGTACGTTGTTCGAAGGAAAATCGGAGTACAGAAAAGTGGATCGATCAAGATTGCTTCAGCAAAAAGCAAAACTCATTTAATGTTCTAGCAAATTGACACACTAAAACTCCAAATGTTTTGCAATTTTTCAATACTTACATATAATCTTTCTTCATATGTTAGGTATATCGGGTAACATTGTTCATTCATCAATTAAAAGATTCAATAAAAAATATATTTGTCAAAACGATTCTGATATTCCTATAATTCGGCTATTGCTGGAAAATCCAGCGTTATTCTCAAACAAATTGAAGGCAGCCTGTTCATATATTATATTCAGTTAATATTGATGTTTGCAGCTACATATTTATTGTAAGAAAATTTCTTGTTAATTTTGACACAATGTAATAAAACGTGTCAAGTTAGTCCCTAAAATAACTATTTCGATTATTTTGCATCACACTGATATTTAACAGCTGGAAAAAAAAAATGAAAAATTCAACAAGTTAGTGGATAGAAAAATAGTTCAGAATCACATACTACATATATAACCGTTGATTCTTACCTAGTTCATAATGAATAAATTTTTCGCATCATAGTTTAAATTATTTCTATCCTAACAAAAGCGTTTCAGCAGCTTTCGATAAACTATAAACGTTTATATCCCTAACAAATGCTAGGGATCCCAAAAATTGGCTACGGGGTCTTATGGAAGACCCGCGATAATTTATATTGAACGAGTGTAGCGAGACAGTGCGATGCATATGCAACGAGTGCAGCTGACAGTTTCGGGGTTTCGCACCCCTCTATGTTTTGTGTGGCAATGCGACGCCACATTGTCTTTTAATTCTCGTCTAATTTGGTCCCAGATACAAAATTGTGAAGTTTAATTATGACTCAATGTACTACAGCACATTTTTCTATTTGCATTAGTTATTACAATAAAAATTTAGCTTCGAAACACAACTATAAATTGTTCAAATCCTTTTCATTACTTGCGCTTAAAAATTCAGTTTTTATAACAATGATTCTATTGGTACCTGAAAGACGGTATACGATTGTATTAAGAATAGTATCAATAAGGGTTATTATTTTATTACTGTATAGTTTGCACATTGTATGAGATATGTCACCAACTACCAGCCAAGCAATTTGCATTATTTCACAGCTAAGGGATAATCACGGTGTGGTTTTTTTTAAATATTATCATGTCGCAACGCCTTATAATATTAACATTTTTTGCAGACCGCGCATTAAAATTTATAGGTATTGCCGTTTATTTCAGTTTTACAGTTCTCACAGTGTATTTAAATAAAAAAGTTAAATCGTTTCGCTTCCATCTGCTTTAAAGTCGTTTCGTTTTTCAAATACATTCCTTCTCGAATATTATTCAAAAATCCGGCCATTCACAAATGCGACACGCCATGCTTATTGAAAACAATCAAATTCTTTATGATTTTCCAGATTCTCACCCACTTTCTCATATCCAAGACGTTCCTATATTTATATATAGATCTTAATTATATTTTCTTTATTCATATATCTTGCCATAAGTTATTTTGAATATTTCATTAATAAATTCATTTCGCAACAAAATTAACATTATTTTCATCCTAACAAATGCGTTTCAATAAATTTCGTTAAAATAAAAGCGTTTATATCCCTAACAAATGCTAGGGATCCCAAAAATTGGCTACGGGGTCTTATGGAAGGCCCGCGATAATTTATATTGAACGAGTGTAGCGAGACAGTGCGATGCATATGCAACGAGTGCAGCCGACAGTATCGGGGTTTCGCACCCCTCTATGTTTTGTGTGGCAATGCGACGCCACATTGCCTTGCAATTCTCTTCTAATTCGATTCCATTAAATATAATTTAGCACATTGTGGAAGATGTGTCACCAACTATTTACTTTACTCTATCTGTGATATTTTCAAGTTTGGACACCCTATAATATTTACATTTTTGCAAACCGCGCATTATATTATATGTAGGTATGTTTTGTGAGGCAAAAAAGAACGCTCAAAACTCATACTAGCAGGACGAAAAAATTAACCTACCTCGTTTCTTTTCTCTTTGTGTTTAAGGTTAATTATAATTAATTTTTAACTGATTTTTGCTTTGTTTATTTCTGCAAATTCGCATTATTCTGAAGTAATTTATTTATTGAACCAAGTGTTGCACGAGATTTGTGTTGAAGTATGTTGAATATTTTCACATTACATAGAAACAGAAATTGGTTTCTGAAATACAACCGGAAAAGATACCGAAAATGAAAATAATTACATGATTGTCGATTAACCGAACAAGAACAAATCAGATTGAATATGTATACAGATTTTGAATTGAATAAACGACGGATTGTCACAAGAAAATTGTAGTGATAACGGTAAAATCCATAAAGTCATGGGCCCGTTTTGCAACCTAGAATAAAGTGTTAAATTATCCTCAAAATTCAATTGATCTTACCATCATCCATTTTCTCATCACTAATAATTTCTTTTTCTTCGCATCGATTTCCTAGAGACTGGGTCAACCTTTCTTCGTCTATCATCGACATTTTTGGCTCCCACGGTTTCTGTTTTCGACGACGTCGACGGCGTTGACGGCGTCGGCGAGGAATGTTAGTTGGAACATCTTGTGATGCAATGGCTCGACTACCATTTTCCGTAATTTCCAAATTTGCCTGAAAATAATTTTCACTCATTTTCAAGCTGAAATAAAAATTGAAACCAGCATTTGAGCCTGAACGTCGATAACATCAGAAGTATTTGTTTTCGGTTGGAATATCACTGACGACTCGAATTGTTGAACTAATGACTCTATTTTAAGCTTCTGCAAAAACAATTAATAAATCTATTACAATCCTAAAAAAAATTGTCACTCACATTAGTATATTGAACGGATTTATGAGTCGGATTGGATTTATTTTTTCTAGAGTTCCTTCCCATTTCTGAAAATTGTAGTGAAAAATAATTTAAAAAGAAAACGAGTAAATTAATTGCAGACAGAAAGTGAACAACTTATGTATTTTTGCTGAATGAATAGGTAAAAAAAAGACAGTCAGTGTGAATAGTCATTTTAAAATCATTTTATTTTACTAAAATGGCTGCTCAAAACGCAACAAATCAAAAGAATGAATCGTTTTGCACAGTCGACTAGTTGGTGGAGAATGGCAACACGTTCATGAGCGAAATAAGAAGCCACTCTCATGAACACGTGCTATTTGATTGTTTGACTTTTGTAAGAACTACAATTCCCGATCGACGCATAATTAGGATAGAGCGCATTTGCACACTTAAAAGAAAACAATTTTATGCATACGACAAATAGTAAAGATAAATTGACACAATATGTTGATATCGTATATATCTGGATTGTTATAATAGGTAAGTTAAACAATCCAACTTTTGTACAATTTGTTACTTCTATATTCACGTGTTTCCACATAGGAATAGTTAGCTTTAAAAGAAAAAGGCACTGATGTTTCATGCTATTCTTATTTGAAATAATATTTCCAATGACACAGTCAATTGCGTTTAAAGCACATGAAGCATTGTATTGAACTGCTTTATTCATTAGAAATTTGTATAAAATTATTTTATCGATATTTTGCGATAATTACTCGGATTTTTTGAATACAGTCGGCAATCCTTCACCGGATCAGGCTTCGGGCGAGTTGGAGGTGGCGTTGGCCGGCCATCTAATATCCAGCCTTTTTTTCTTGGATCCTTGGAATGAGAATACAGTCGACAATCCTTTACAGGATCAGGCTTCGGGCGAGTTGGAGGTGGCGTTGGCCGGCCATCTAATATCCAGCCTTTTTTTCTTGGATCCTTGGAATGAGAATACAGTCGACAATCCTTTACAGGATCAGGCTTCGGGCGAGTTGGAGGTGGCGTTGGCCTGCCATCAAATTGAACCGAACGGAGATTCAAATTTTCCAACTGCACCGTTTTGAGCGGTTTTGAGTTTGAACGAGTTGATGTCAAGTGAGTAATATTAGGTTCATTAATGCTTCCTAAAAAGAGTATCGAATATTAGGTTTCATTTGAATGAATTTTGTCTTACCCAATGAAAATTGCATGAAAGTATCTTCGTCGAATAAATGTTTGCATATGAGATGCTCCGAACCAAATTCAGAAGTACTCGGTTTTTGATTGGCAGCCACATTGAGAACACACATGAAGAGTAGAAAGATAACCATCCTGAAAATTTACAGATAAAACGTCTAAGAAGGAAATAAGAAGACTTACATTGTTGAAAACTTCTCCCGGCTTACAACAAACGATACAAATACAGTTTTTGTCTCCGATTTTATACCGTTTATTCTAATTCGATTACAATAATTAAATCATCAATTTCGCAAAAATTTTTGATCGAATTACGATGAAGCCTTTTCTAAAAATAACTTTTTTGTCTGTTTTTTGCATTTTTTTCATAATTTTTTTTTCACTCAAATTAAATTATGTTCATTGCCTTTATTAAAACTTCTCTCAATATAATATTGATACGTAGTCGTAACATGAATTTTTTTTTCGAATAGTATGGAATAAAATTGATTTGCCCAGAGCTCTTCTCTCAATAAGTCGCAACACCAGTTATTCATTTTCAAACTAACGGACGTTTTTCGCATTTTTAAATTTTATTATAAACGTTTATATCCCTAACAAATGCTAGGGATCCCAAAAATTGGCTACGGGGTCTTATGGAAGGCCCGCGATCTTGCATTATACACCTGTCCATCTGCGAGGCATATTACATCTATATGCAGATGTGTGGACGTTTTCGGGGTTTCGCCCTATTGCATTCTATGTGCGCCAATAATACTGTTCACTCATCATTTTCTCTTCTGATTATAATTTCCAGCGCATTTTAATTGAATGAGTGTTTAGTAGATTGAAGGTAAATTCAATTTCACATATTTTTGAAATTTTCAACAAAAAAATAAGCCGAACTCAAGGAAACAACAATTCTCATGGGAAAAATCTCTCTCTCTAAAAAATCACTCCAAAAAAACTCTGAATTTGTTAAAATATATAAGTTTTCCTGGGCATTGTATTCTCTTGAAACAATAGAACAAACAATTTTTAGCATTATTAAAAATGGATTAAATTTCTTTACTAATTTTCCTTATTTACATATATATATATTTTTTTTAATTGCAAATTTCAACACATGGTAGCATGTTGATAATTACTATTTGATACGTATTTATTAATAATTTATTTGCCTTTGTCCCTTAGGTTCCTTTTTAGGGTCTTATAAAACCATTCCTTATCGAATAAATAGCGTATTTGTTTTGAAGCGCCAATCGCGCTCCATTGAGAAATTACTGCGCCTCTTACAACGCACGCTCTTTTCTTACAAAAAAGCTCGAGTGTACGATTTAATTTATTGTCTTTGTGCTAAATTACCATTTTAAAACATATTTTTCAGTCAAATGGTTGCATAAAAATGTCGATGAGATCAACGGACAACACAAAACGGGCTTTCGTTAAAAAGCGTTGCAAGTGTGTTCACGTATTCGTACCATATTCATAGAAATTTGTTAAGAGTCACGGCGTCTGAAATACGTCGTCATGTTGTCAGCGGATTGTTGCCAATTCACAAGCTCAATGATGCCGAAAATGGGTTCGACATGGATTTGTCAATTGTTTCGAAGGTACTTTTATAAAATAGCTTCAATCGATGAGATATGTATGTCTTGATTTTTAGGTGTCTTACACTGAGCCGGTTTCGCCAATCGATATTGAAAGTATTCTAGAGCAAAGGAAAACTTGTCTGCTTTACTCAATATCTTCACCAAAAACGAGTAAACCGTAAGAGGACATTTCCAAATAAGGAGTTAATTGAAAAATTTCAGAATTTTTGAGTATGTTGCGGACGACGTTGAAATCAAAACGGTACGGCAAGATCGATTCACAGAGCATAACTATACCACTTTTCAAAAGTAAATTTGTTTGCGGATAACACGTTTCAAGTCATTTTTCAGCATTGAGAATCATGTTCGCGATATTTGCTCGTTTTACTGCGATGATTTCTCTTTGGTTAATAGAAAGTATGCTTTAGATTTTCTTTTTCGTGTGAAATTTGAAATTTTCATTTTAGGCACGCTCAGTACAGCACCGAGGATATCAAACTGCGATGGGATTTGGAAAAACTCACAGCACTTCGCCATCTACGCCCACAAGTTTTCAACAGTGGATTGAAAATAATGGACAGAGTGCCTAGCACAATCTCATTGGAAGGATGCACGTACGACGCATTTGAAGCTGCAAAGCAAGGCGACGAAAAATATTACAGTAACAACTCATTTCTAAAAAAAAAAATGATATAAATAGATATTCATTTTCAGTTTCTATGCTGAAAACATCGTCAATTGACAAAAACAGCCTTTTGAACTCACTTCTTGCGAAAAACCGTGTTAAACACATTATGAACTGCGTTAGCAATGATAATAAGGATACACAGCTTGAAAAGCGAGCGATTCCACATTTGCCGGAAGAAGAGGAGAGACCAAGACTTTTCGTAAAAGTCGAAAAGGTTTTAAAAAAATTTCTTCCAACAATTTATAGTGCAAAAGCTTTCAGATAAATGTAGAACCATTCTTCGAACCGCTATTTGTATCCATGGCTATCTACGATATTCGCCAGAAAATGAAAGTGACAGAATCGGTTCACTTCAGTATTGTTGATAATGACAAGCTGGACATGCTAGGGAAGCATCAACCAAAATACGTCAATTCGTAAGACATGATGATACAATTCAAGCATAACAATATAATGGCTTATTTAGAAATTTGCAAGCTCTTTTCAATGTTTCCGGGCCAGTGATTGACATGTTCTTGGTTATCAAGATTGAGAAGGTTTTGCAACAATCGGATGTTTTTGATGGAAGCGAGCCGTATACTGGGACGAGAGAAGAGAAGAATGTTGAGAAATTGAAATCAAGCGCCGAGGATTTCTGCCAAAGACTAGGTATGTCCCACCGAAATGCAATATTTATCGGAAGCAATTGATTTAAGGAGCTTATCGAACACCGCTTGGTTATCAAATAGTCGATATTCAAAAAATTTTTAACGCTAACGTGCAACCGACAAACTACGGGGATAGAAAAACTGATCCAATGATCACATCAGCGTGCACTATGAATTCCGGAGTCACATTATTTAGTAAGAGATTTTATTGCAAATAACTTGAATAATTTGTATTATTAGCGAACGGTCAAATTCCGGAAGACCGCTGCAGTATTACTAGTGCTGATAGGTCGTCGATTGTGTCAATGGGATCCACATTGCGCCGATTTGGTAGTGGAACTTCCGCAGCTACCGTGTTGAGTCGAGTTCGAACGCCGCTTTCAAAACGGAAATTCAATTTTAGTATGAAAACAATGAAGCGATGATACTTCAACTGAATGAAAATTACAGAATCGGAGCAGTTACACGATTTCAAACCAGAAATTCCTGATTGTCTTGATAACATGCCATCTTGCAGCTTAAAATTTACTACATTTTTTAGACAGGTTTTACTAATTATTAAGTGTATATAATTTTGGTTTTTTTCCAGGAAAACGATAAACTTTCTGAGGAAGACATTTATCGATTGTGCAGTGACGTGAGGCGAACCAATGGGAAAGTTAGCAAGAAGATGTTCAATTTGGACATGGAGCTTACAGTTGCAGGTTAGTTTATTATGCAATTTTTTATATTATAAATTTTTTCTCAAGGCGCAAACAAAAGTAAGGAGTACTTGAATCATGGAAGCACCACAACCTTGAACAGCGATTCGCTAATTCACGATGCTCAAGAAATTTCGAAATCGAGGGTGTCTTTGTACAAATCTTATAAGTAAGCCTATCACTTCGAAATTATTATTTTTTAATTCCACAAATTTTTCAGAAACATCATGTACGTTTATCCGAAGAATATAAACTTATCAAATAGAACGGGAAACGCGAGAAATATAATGATCAAAATTGAGCTGATGGATGCCAAAGAGAATCCGCAAGCAAATATTTTTGAAAAAGGTGCTTTCGGTAACAACGATCTCAAAACGTCGGAATGCACTAGTGTGATTTATCACAATCGAAATCCAAATTTCACCGATGAAATCAAATTGGAACTGCCTTGCGATTTGGATGATGGGCATCATTTACTCTTTTCCGTTTATCATATTTCCTGTAAAGATGGAAATTCCGATTCCACTGAAGTTCCAGTTGGGTATTCATGGATTCCATTATATCGAAATGGGAAAATCAAAAGCGGCGATTTTCAATTGCCGGTTTGCGGACAGAAACCTCCGGTTCCATATGGATACCTTGATTCAAGCAACGCTCTACCAAGTCTCAAATGGATCGACAATCACCGGCCGATTTTTAATGTCACATTGAAAGTGATATCGAGTGTTCATGCTCAAGATGATCATCTTGTCGAATTCTTCACAAATGTTGCAAGTTTGAGCTCAAATAATCCCAAAAATCCTCCTGTCAATGAGGCAACCTTGATTCATTCAATCGAGGTAAAATAAAATACACTGTAAATTTCTGAAATACTCGACTTATTCAGAATTTGCTGAAAGCTGCTCCAGATCGCCTTATTGCGTTCATTCATTTCATAATGAGTCGACTACTCTTCCTTATTGCCAATCCGCCATATTCCGGTGAAAAAAAAAAGAAAATTATTAATAACTCCAATTTTAGATGAAGTTTCTGCAAAGGCATTTGAATGCATTGGACATCTTGTAAAATTATTTTCGAGAATGCTGGACTCTGACGTTGATGCTCATTCAAGAAGCATGCTGTTGGCGTCATTTATTAAATATAGAAAACTTGCATCACAAGGTTGGCTTTGATATTTGAATATTTTCAAAATTACACTTCAGAATCGAAACCGCATTCAAGTCTTCGACCTGTGGAATTGAAGTCAACACCGACAGAATCAAACATGCTGAACAGTATGATTGGTAATGAAACCTTGAAAACAAAAAAAAAAAATTAAAATTTGAATTTCAGAGCATGTTGAACGTAGCAGCCATGGATCTGTAAATACTACAATCACCAATGTTCGTCTAAACGAGACACTAATTGAAATTTGGCTCAAAGCCAAGGGAACTGCTAGAGAGATTTCCATTGTTCATGCATGGTTTTTCTTAGAAACATTGGTAATTCAACATTATTTTTAAAGATTGAATTTTAAATAATTCGCTTTAGCTGAAAGCATGCACTGAATACTTAACGATGACTGGAAGAATGTTCTCATCGAGAAAAATTCGGTTTGGTGAAAACTTCTTGAAAAATGTCGAAACTCTCTGCGCGATGCTCACTCAAGAGATTATAAATCGAAGCACAACGGATTTCGAAGAAGCTCGCTCAGTGTCAAATGCTCTTGCATACTTTTTGCGGGATTGCTTCTCAATTATTGATCGATCGTTTGTTATGAGAAGAATTCACAACTATTTAATGGCATTCTCGGAAAATATGAAGTAAGTTTAAAAAATATACGGGATCAGTAAATGTTATAATTTTTTACAGGAGATCAACAACAAACAATGAGTTATTGGCGATCAAACTCGATTTTATCCGCATAATTGCTACATATGAGCATTATTTGGTGATTAACATATTAAATGAAGTTGAAAATGAGTCTTCAACCACTGCCACACCGCCAAAGTCATCATTAGGTTCTAAATCAACAAAGTATGTTTTTCTTAAATCACTATTAGAAGTAAAACGAACAATTAGAAGCTTTTTCTTTTTTAATAACCCTTAATTGTTGTAGAATTGGTCCAGTGAATTGGAACTTGACGGATGCTTCAAGATCAACTCATTATCTCTCGGGTCAAGTATTGACTGATCTTCAAGATTCTATAAATTCTGGAAATGTTGCATTGTGTGCAAAGTTAGACATTTTTATTATTTTTGATTATCTAACTATTTTTCAGAGCAATTGAAACAATTAAAGAGCTGCTACAATCGCATGAACTTGACAACAGAATATCTGAAAGTGATTCAAGTGCTCAAGTTGCACACATATACAAGCCACTTGTGATTATTGTATTGGACAATATTGAGTGCTTCCATTCGGGATCGGTTAGAAATTCTTCCGATGGATCGTAAGCATTGAAATATAATACCGATTGACTTATATCTTGCAGATCCAACTTGTCGTTTCTGGAAGCAACCATGAAGCATGATGTAATGTGTGCAATTTCCGGAAGACTTCGCAACAGTCCGGACCCAAGCCTTTCAAAACTTCAGCTTGACGCCCCAATGACTAAAACGGTTTGATGATTAAAGAAAAACACTTATTGATATTTTTATTACAGTTGCTTTGTGCAATGTTTTGGGTTCTCAAGCGCGTCTCGACTACCGATTTGAAAAACTGGATAGTTTCGTTGAGTGAGGAATACATGCTCAAACTTTTGCATGTTCTTTACTATACAATGACGACATTCGAAATTAAAGAAGAGGTTGCTACGAGAAAAGTTTGTTTTATATTTTTATTGATAATATTACGCAATTTGTTCGGAATTTTGTAATACGCAGTAGATCAGTGAAAAATTTCTTAGAAAATGAATAGGATTTTAACAGAAATCCTTCTAGCCGATGGATGATTATCAAGCTTGTAGAATGTAGAAAGTGATAATATTCATCAAGAGCACACGAAATCAGTTTCATAAAATTTCTGCATTTAATAACAAAAATATATCAGATCTCTATGCAGCAGCACTCATTGGAGAGACATGACGAGGAGCCACCGGCAGCTGGAGTCAAATGGAGAGAGACGAAAAGCACTGAGACGTGTGACTCGCGTCCCGAAACCGGTAAAAAAACGAAGCAATAATGATCTTAAATGAAATATTCCATACAATATTTTCAGCAATTCTTGAGGATAACGCTTCAAATGATGCAATCTTGTCTTGCGAAATATTCTTATGCGTTGTCGAAATAATTGAGACCATCATTCAAACCACAACGGATCCGAAAAACGCACAAGCTCTTCATCTCCTGCCAATGATGTTCCCAATTATTGTATTATTTTTATATTCCCACTTGTCCTTTTTTTCATTACAGTGATTTTCAGATGCACGGCCTTTCATGCAACGTGTCGGATCAGGTTCTTGAAATTCTGTTCGCCGCACAACAGTCATTCTTCGCAAAATTCCCATCATTGATACTTGAACAAAAGCCGGAATTCTGCGCTGAACTTTCTCAGCAAATTTTGAGACATTGTTCATCCACAAAAATCGATAATGTGCGAATAATGGTGTGACCATTATATGAAAATATGTTAAGTAATTGAAAATATTTACAGGCCACTGTTAGCTTATATCATTTTATGCGAGAAAATTTCAAGCTTTACAAGAATTTGACAAGAGCAAGAACATTCTTGTCGACAGCGCTGTCGACATTACTATCAGGAAGTTGCGATGTAAATATTTCAGTTAATGACGAGTACATGTGCAAAAGCCTCGAGGTACCAAAAAATTGAAAATAATAAGTAAAACGTCACAATTTGAAGATTGCAAATCAATTGGCGTTTGAAGATGACACATTTGACGAGGCGTCGAAGAAAAAATTGATTGAACAGGTGTGTCATTTTCTTTTTTATCGCTATAATCTACCCTATTCAGATGAAAGAGTTGACTGCGAACTTGCAAAAAATTATGCTGAGCACTGTACGAATGCGTGAGCATGTGAATGATTACGAAATGACAATTGACTTGATGAATCAATTGGTAGAAGGGTATTCAAACAATCCAGACTTGAGGTAAGCACTTTTAATTCGAGTCTAAAGCGTTGAAATAATTTCAGAATCACATGGTTACTGAACATGGCCGAACGTCACGAGAAACAGAGAAATCTTTGTGAAGCGGCTCACAGTTATCTTCAAGCGTGTGCTTTGGTATTTGAATACATCGGTAAGAGAAATAAATGCTCATAATTTGTAAATAATTGCAATTATAGATCAACGTAATCAAAACTTGCGGTTTCAATCTTATGGAGCATCAACTTTTCTTGAAATTACTCCAAATGTAGTAAAAGAATCAAAAGTGAACTTCAGCTCTGTGAAAAAGTAACGATATTTTTAGCTTGATTATATAATAATTCTGCTAAAATTTCAGCTCCGAAGTTGAAAACCATATTCAGTCATATCATTTCACGGAAACAGGATTGCTTAAAATTTTGGAAAAGACCTTTTCACTCCTTGAAAAGGCACAACTATTCGAGCTGCTCTTCCCGTTCTCGAAAGTAATTCTACTTTTTTATTACTCGAATCAACCATTGATTTAGATTCTTCTGAATTATTGTCATGCAGCAAAAAGTTATTCGCGTGCATCCTATATCCACAAAAGATTGAGCCATGCAGCAGACCAAATTAAAGAAACCAGTGAATTCCATGAACACCAAGCGGATGCGTGGGTTTCACCATTACCAGGGTGAGTTGATTAATTGATTTTCAAAATAATTTAAAAATTGATTTCGAGAAGAGAAAAATTATTTTTTAGAACTGATAAACGCTGTTTTGGTACATTCTTCCGTGTAGCATTTTATGGAAAGTTGTTTAAAGAGTTACGTGACCAGGAGTTTGTTTATAAGGTATTCAGCTTAATGAAACGCACTAAACAATTTTTCTATTAAGGAATCTGCATTTTCGAAGCTAAATGAAATCAGCAATCGATTGGAAACTTTCTACACGGGAATGTTTGGCGAAGGAAATGTGATCGTACTAAAGGATTCACGACCAGTGGATGTTTCCCAATTGAATCCGGAGAAAGCTTACATTCAAATCACATTCGTCGACGTCTATCTCTCAATTGATGAGAAAATGGAACGATCGACATATTTTGATCGAAGAAATAATGTAAATAGGTAAGACATTTTCACTTATCAAATTTAACGAATCATTATACCGTTTCTACTTTTAGATTTTTCTTCGAGACCCCATATACTATGGAAGGACGGGCTCAAGGTGATCTATCATCGCAATACAAGAAGAGAACAATTCTTACCACAGAGAATTCGTAAGTAATCGTTTTATTTGTTTTTTCAATGTAAAGTTTTCAGATTCCCTTACATAAAAACAAGACTCCGTGTAATAAACCGCGAAGTTGTGAACTTTTCGCCAATCGAAGTTGCCATTGAGGATATTGAACGCAAGACAAGGTTAGCAGTGATAATTATTCTGAATGATTATTTAAACTTTCACTTATAGAGAGCTTGCCGCAGCAATTCAGCACAAAAACCCAAAGATGCTCTCAATGCTTGTTCAAGGCTCGATAGGAACAACTGTGAATCAAGGCCCCTTGGAGGTAAAATAGAAAATCGACTAGATTGAGACGAAGTGTTCAAATTTTAGATTGCAAATGTGTTTCTTGCAAATGCGATGACAGATGAGCACGGAAAACCAATGGATCGTCTGCAAAATAAACTGAGATTATCGTTCAGACATTTGCAATATCAAGCGAGCGAAGCCATTCAGCTTCTACGCCAATTGATTGCAGAGGACCAAAAGGAGTATCAAGTAAGTTTCATTTGTCATCAACACCATCCTATTTTAAACTTTTTCAGGAAAACGTTGAGAACAATTTTAATAGTTTTGTGACCCATTTGAAGCCAATACTGACCAGAGAAAAGGGCGAGGTTTCTTTCGCGGAGTTTGGAAAACCGACTGTTGTATGAGTACTAATTTTGTCGACGAGTTTTAGCGTGTAACTTTAAACCACTATGTCTGAGATACTCACTGTTTTCTTTTCGTTTTTGTACTTTCTTCAAACAATAAATGAGTATTTTGCTAAAATTGATTTGTTTTCGCTAAGTGAAACCAAAATTAAATAATTTGAGGTTCTATTATAAGGGTGGGAGACAAGCTAAATCGTTGAAATTAAAATTGCAATCTTTAATAAAGACTTCATGGAAACTGTCTGTGTGGACAAAAAATATTTAATGCAATCTGAAAACCTTAGTAGTTACTAAATATTTATGATTCCATTGAACAATATACATGGATAGTACCGATTGCCAGCTCGTAAATCAGTACAAGTTACTACCTCCGACAGTTTTTGTCGGCGTCCCCTCAAATAAATTAACACCAATAATTGAGTCCACATGATCATGATTGACAGTTACTCATCAATTTGTGTAAGTGTTAACCCAAGGGAGTTATCAAAAAAAGATAATTGTTGCAAATGCTGAAAGTCGGATTTTCTTTATATTGAGAAAAAAGCAGTTGTATATTCACAACATTATGAGAAAACCTCGGCATTTCATATTGTTCAAACCGAAGCACAACCAATGAATTTGGATTTTTAATAATAAATAAAATAACGTTTTGATAAAAATTCGTTTATTCTGTGTAGTCATAATTGATTTGCCAGATTTATTATGGAAACAAGGTACAATGAAAGACACGATCTCGTTAATAGTATTAAATGCTTGAAGCGTAAGTGAAAAAAATTGATTGTTGGATATAATGCATTACATTCGTGTAGAAAACGTAGATGATCAAAATATTAAAAAATGGAAAAAACAACCTAGAATGGACGATAGACAAATTTGGAATCAAAGAATCCACTGATATAGTCAGGGTGAAGTTCGAGTTTTTTTGCCTTTAAAAGGAATGGTGGAGAGTTAATGTGGAATGGCATGCCAGGCTGCTTGCTTGGACGATACACATATTGAGAATCAAAATAACCATCAAGGTAGTCTGGATGGTATTTAATTTGGGTAAATTTCATCGGAAACGGCAAAGGGGTAACAAATACTGGAACATCGTGTCCGAAAATGTTCTTGCACATGGCAACGCCTGCTTTATTTCTATTCACGTTGAGCCGGTGATCATTGCGCGAAGGGCATGCGGAATGTAGGAGCCAAGCGAAGCAGAAATTGAACTTGTTTATATAACAATCTCCGCTTTTCTGCAATAATTGAAATCAGAAAGAATATATATATAAGTTAGTTGACTTACAATGTATTTTTGATATTTTGTCATTGACGGATGTGAATATGATTTAGATTTTCGGGAAAATCGGAGGTACTGAAAAAAAAAAATTGAAAACACCATTTTAATAATAATAACGGATATACCGCTTTGAATGGCGTTACTCTGGCATCCTTGATTATACGGAATTTAAACAACGAATAATTGCTGTACGTTCTATTGAAATTGAACTTGTCATGAGGAAAGCTTGAACACGGTACTCTCTCTAATATCTGCAATTTACAGAAATATTATTTCCGATAAAAATAAATAATAAAGAAATACTTACGGGAACGTCTTTTTTATACTTCAGGACGCGACGGATTGGTTCAGAGTCTGATCGACAATTTCTCCTCATTCTTTTGACCAAAAATCTGGAACTGAGGGAGCGCGAGGACATCTTTGTGGTAGACATTGCGGATGGGATTGGCGACATGCAGGGACGGCTGAAATCTGCACGAATGACTCGCTAATGGCATGTACGGTGTAGCTAGCACAAAAAATGAGGTAGCACTTGCCAAAGGGAGGCACAGAATTTCGCACCTTGTCACCAATCAGAGGGTGAGTTACTAGCGGCACGCCTCTTTTTGGCAGGTACGGTACGCTTAGAAATGTCAAGATTTGTATTTGTGCGTCATGTTGGAGTGAAAAGAATACATTTTATTATCAAAATAAAAAAAAACGACGAAAATGACATGACATTCATTCGAGTTTTTTTCGACAGTAATTTCGCCTTATCACTGTTCGAGTACTTTGCTAAGAAAATTTTGCTCTGATATTCGGCATTAATTTTGAAATCAAAAATGTTTGATGCGAATAATGCGTGGAGGGTCGATTTACGAGCATACGTCTGTCGCTAGGGTCTCGCACCTTATCATAAGGAATTTCGTGTTCTTCGATACATTAAACATTTTAAGACTTTCATTTTCTTTCAGTAGTTATACCTGATATCCAAGATTGTTAATCAATTTTCTGTAGATATTAATATCTGTATATTGGTTTAAATTGAGCTGATAAGATTGTTTTTGGAAAGCACGGGTAGACTTAGTAATAAATCATCGCAATGTGCGAAAACGGCTGGGTCTGTAGGATTGGATAGTACCGATTGCCAGCTCGTAAATCAGTACAAGTTACTTCCTCCGACACGTTTGTCGGCGTTCCCTCAAATAAATTAACACCAATAAGTGAGTCTACCTGATTGTTAGTCCGCTCATGATTGACAAGTTACTGATTTGACGAACACTATTAATTTTCCGGACATCAATTGGTACTGAGTCGATTTTAAAATCAAAGAAATTCTAAAATACATTTTAAAGCCAAAAATTTAAAAAATATTTCATTACAGCCAACTCGTAATGGTTAATAAAACTATCTCAGAATATTTCTATGAATTTTATTTATTTTTTAATTATATCTTCGATGACATATGGAAATTTAGAGTTCTTCCAGAGACCCCTCGCAAAAAATTGAGAAAATTCGAAATTCCACAAAAAATCGTTTCGGTCACATCGAACCTATCTAGAATTGTACTACCATAAAAACAAGTGGAATGGTCAAGCAATCTCAAGGTTATAATTTTCTCGCGGTAACTATG
Source organism: Caenorhabditis bovis (assembly GCA_902829315.1). NCBI lineage: Eukaryota > Metazoa > Nematoda > Chromadorea > Rhabditida > Rhabditidae > Caenorhabditis > Caenorhabditis bovis. The sequence goes on from CADEPM010000002.1 coordinate 3,077,327, forward strand.
CATGGTATCCAAGGTGCACACATAGTTAACTTGATGTGCTTCCTCAAAGAAAAGATTTGAATATTCTTCGCTCACACCCAAGAAAAAGGTGGCACATTATGTCTTCCGTAACACATAGGAAATGGCCAATATTTTAGCTTAGAAAACCATTTCAATGACATTATTTATCCAAAATTTAATTAAATTTGTATTCGTCTGTAGAGAGTCGCCAGCTCCTCAACCTCACGTTATTTGCAGTGACACTTCAATTCAGATTTGAGGCAGATGCGTTAATTTTCATGCCACCCATTCGGCTCGAGATGTATATATGACAAATTGGTCGACGTGTGATTTTCTTACTCCAGACCACTTTCATTTTTATGAGGCGCCAGAAAAATTTAGCTCATGTTTTTCACCGCCCATCAACCAGTCATTGGTCTCGACTGCCATTCCTCCTTCTCCCAATTGTACATCGGACGCGATGAACGATTCCCGCCCCTCCCATTCTCAATCACTTCATTTCCTTTTCGTTTCGGTAGCCCTTCATTTATTTGCACTCGGCGAAGCAGTCCTAGGAAATAAATGATTTTACGATTAATCGATTACATTTCGATGAACAAAATAACCATCACTCATTTTTTGGAAGGAGACAAAAAATGAAATAGTCGTTATGCATTTGTCATTTTTTTCTTATTTCGAAATTCACTTAACGTTTCAATTTAATTTATAAAAAATTAATTTCAGTCTGCCAATTTCAAAAATGAAAGTTGTCATCTTGTAAGTCCCATAAATATGATACCAAAGACACAAAGTTTGCCTTCAGGATTATAATGTGCTTTGTCGGACTCCACATGGGTCAAACCTTATTAATTCCATATCGCTACTGCCACCAGTGCCTTGATTTGGACTTTGTGAGCACATCTTATATGAACTTAAGACAAAATGTCATTTTAGGAAAACTATGCTTATTTTTTTTATCGTCCGGTACCACCAATTCGAAAGTTTTCGGAAAATGCGACCGTTCCGTTCTGCCACATGTCGCCACCAAAAGTTGTTAAGTGCTACCACGCGTGCATTATCATGATTCGAACAGTCCGCAACACCTATAGTCGTAATAGAAAACGCATAAAAATAAATGGAAATTGGAGTAGAAATTTCAGAGTATAAAGATTGTGCCACCGGCATTGATCTTAGCATGGTAGATCGTAAAAGAAATCTGACCAACTTTTTGGGAAATGCTAGTTACAATAAGACTCTTGGAGGTGATTAATTCAAATATGCTTCATTATTGAAGCCATCAGTTTTTAGACCAAAAACTCGAGGTGACCTTCTTAACAGCTTCGGTTCGCATTAAGAACTATAACAGTCCCTGGTATGAAGTGATTCTGTTGACCTCCGCACTTGGCATTCTTGGATTTCTGCTCATGATTATTTACTGTAAGAATGACATTATGAACATTTTGAGCTGCCAGCGAGAGCAACAAGTGAGACTCATCATCGCTTATTCCTCGAGTCATTTGAAATATTAAGAACGTCTCCGCCGCCGCCGCGACTTTCAACCGGAGCGAGGGAGTTCGATTCATGTCGACCAGACGCTCACTTCCTGATGAGGATCTCCAATAATAAATAATTCATCGCAATAAAAGAACTACAATATAATGTCTTCCAATCTTTCGAATAAATCGCTGTTACATCTATTTTTCATTTTTCTAATTATGTAAAACGATGTATTAATCATATTGTCGGAGACAGGGCCCTCCTATTCAATGTTGAATTAGGTGACGGTAAATTTATTCGTTGACAAAGTATAATTTAAAAAATGTAAACTTTTCATTTCCTCGATACAATTGACGAAGCCAAAATGAAATTTTTAAAATTTCGTACAGCCGTTTAACCCTTCCCCCTCTGCTAATATTCTAGTGTGAACTCTTTATGTGTTGTTATTGCACAAATCAGTGAGACCGCGGCTATAAAAATTGTAATGTTAGGACATAACATGTATTAAAAAATACAAATTTACACACGAACGAATGTGATTTGGCAATGAGTGAAGAACGACGAATGGAGCTCCGCATGTAACAATTTCTTCCCGGGGATGTTTTGCGCGCGGCCGAACATTCAAATTTCGCGCGATTTTTCAGGCTTCCGAATTGCGCCATTTTGTCATGCGTTCAATCCGAAATTTTCGAAAATTCTCGCCGTTTGTCGATGACAAGACAAATTAATGCTTTTATTGATGGCAGAACATCTCTTCCATCTTTGAACTTATTTTTCAGTGTCTACGACTTCATCAAAATTGAAATTTAGCAAGAATTTTTCTTTTTGATTAAAGTTTCAATGTATTCAAACTCCCACTAGTTATTCAACATGATTATTTCTTATTCACCAACATTCAGTTTCCTCTGTTATCTCTTTTTTCCGCATTGTTTTTGTTTTTGTTTTTGTACTGTTGAATATTTGTATCCTATCTCTCATATATGAAATCCTTTTCCTTTATTTTTATGGCAGGTTTCGAGAATATCACATTGCTCTTTTTTCGCCCCGGTAGGTTGTTTTCTAATAAATATAAGAAGCTCATCGTATCTAACAACTATCAATTTTATGTTTTCATATAATGATGACACATTCAACTTCAGCCTTGCTGTTTCCCTACAGTTTTTTCTTGTTGATTTTGTGGTTGCACAATCGATTCACTCTAATTTAGATTTCCCCGCATTCGCATCCATTAATTTTAGTATGGCATTCAATCTCGAAGACATTCGCCACCCACTAGTAGTCCGTTTTTGCTCTAACCCAACACCATTAGCTCATACGTCTCCTCATTAAAAACCGAACGTCATGAATAGTGCTCTAATTCATAACCGATTTGCCCCCGCCCATTCGAAAAACAATCTCGTCATCTTAAAATCACCATTTTCAGGCTCCACTAGAAGGGTCCATTTCTTATACAATGAGCACTATTTGGAAAATGTAAGGATTCTCATTCCCTATAAATTTGGATTCTGCATTGACTTTTGCAGGATTTTTCTCGTGTCGGCGGCCGCTATTGTCAGTGAGGCGAAACTGTGCCGCGCTTGCATGGACGACAGATTCGTAAAGTCAATGTAATTAATTAAAGAGTTCTATGCTATTTTTAGATGTCGATGAAAAGCATTTGGGCAGCATCTCCGCGCAAGGTCAACCATTCTCTCCACGTTCAGCATAAATTGGACTTCCAATGCCAGAATCATATTCACTCGTTGGTGAGACATTATTGTCTAAATCTCATACAATCAATTACTATTCCAGGTTCCGTGCGAAGTCAGTTGTCTTTCTGTTAAGTTGCTCGATGGCACTAACAATTTCGTTTTTGGTTGGTCTCTAATTAGAGAGACATAGACATTTATATCGCTTTCAGCGGAATTCGCGGAGTGCGCGTCACCGGTCCAAATAATCACCCGCGATGATGATGGAACTCACTTCAGCGGCATCAATGGAAACGTGACTTTCACGGACAAAGTCAAAAGTATAAAAGCTCCGTTAAAACATCCGAATTTAAGTGTTTATCCAGTGTACAATGTGAAGATTGAATACTCGTTCTCAACTGCCGGTGTTGCTTCGAATACCCCGTCAAAGTCCGCAAGAAGTGCTTACCTCGTCATTATCTTCTGCTCTGGCATCTTTCTCATCATATTGTTGGCCTGTCTGAATGCCCGCTGCAAACACTTGTTCGAAGTTCCACCACAGAGAACTGACTATGTGGTAGAAAATCCTACTCTCAAAATTCGTAATATTGATTGTTAATTCAGGAGCACTACGTTCACTACTCACAGCGCAACAATCCCGAAGTTCATTTGGGTTATTGATCTTCTAATATGTTGCAATGCCGTTTTAGAACAAATTTATTGAGCCTTCAAATAAACGAAATATAATATGTCGATAAGTTTCTTAAATCAAGCTAAAATAAGAAAAGCATTTTGTGACTATTAGGAAGTTCCAATGAGTGTCTGAGTGAAAATTAAAGTTAGAAGGTAATCGAACGGCGCATAATTGAAAGAGTTGGTCTTATAAAATATTGGGATATGAGTGTGGAAGTCAGACGGGATCGAGAGAGAGTGAATAATAGTAGTTAAAATAAGGAATAAGGGATCACACGAATTTGGTATTTGATGAAATATCGCCTAGAGCTCGTCTTCATCGGATTCCTTTCTAGTGCAGTAGCAGGCAAGGCCGACGAGGATCGCGAAAAAGAACATCGAGCAGAATGAGAGCATGGCAGTAGCAAACTGCCAGTTACCAACGTCTCTATCAAGCTGGGCGATTCGTTGAATATTTCCCACGTCCACGGCGTCTAACGATCGGGCGTACCAATTCCAGAAAACGTGACCTTGCCAGCGGAATCCGACCTAATTACATCAACTAAACGATGGAATTTCATTTCGCTGACTACCTGCATTGTTGGACTATCAGTTATTGACAAATAGTTTAATTGATGGCTAGTTGTTGATGTCCAATTAAAATTAAATCCATCGTTTTCATGGGTAGGTTGTCTAAAAATGCTGCATATTATTGACAAACATTACCAAATTCACCCAAATATTGCAAAATTCACGACAAGTTCCGAGAAAATTTCGACAACTCTTTGATCCAATTGCCAGTTCATATCCTTTCTCTTGTTGAGGAATCGTGGTGTCACATTGAAAATGTGCAATTTGTCGACACCATGGAATGCTCCTGAATTTTCGCTTATCATTGATATACCTGATGGTTTCACAATTTTTCTTACTGTCAATATCATAGAAATTTTCGCTAATATGATCAAATGAATAAAGGAAGACGGGAAGATCGTATTTGAGGTAATAAGTGGCCAATTGAGAAGCGGGAGCATCATACCAGAAATGGGAATACATCTAAAATATTCAACAATTTTGAGAAGACAAATGCGTTTGTGAATGTGCCTTTAAAATTGAATTGAATAGAACCGTTTCAGGGAATGAGGGATCAACTTGCGTCCAAACGTACTCGGATTTACAACCCTTAAAATTAAGATTTAATGTTTGAAATATTTAAAAATGTTTTACTTGTGATATTAATCGATGATTTTGGAACTGTTTATATCCTAAGGTTAAGTTATCCGCCAATTTCTCGCCTTGCTCCCACGACAATGCTGATAAATTCAACTCTTTTTCATTCAGTAGAACTGAAATACAATATTTGCTGATAGCCTATGATATTGATCCCACGTATCCGTAGAGAACTTTCGTCTCTTGTAGTCCCTATCATTATTGGAGTCTTTCTTCGGTGTAGAGCTAACTGCTCTGGAGGTTCTGGCAAAATTCCTCCAATTCCATCCACGTTTGGAACAAATTCTTCATAATCATCGTAGCTAAGTTTCTGAAATTTTATGACTCTAAATGACAAATTCATTAAAAACAACTCTATATTGAAAGATTTCCTCTTTGCTTCGTTTTCTGGCGCAATCAAGAAGCTCGGAAGAGTTGAAAGCTCTGCAATATTAATTGAGGCATTTTTTCGAATGCCTCGGATTTATTACCTGCATCCAAATCTATCGTTCATATTCCAGGTAGCGTTTACTTGAGTATTCCTCACAATTCCCGGTTGAAGTGCCGAGCCTGACATAAGTAGAACTTTCTGAAACAGTCCTTCGGCTCGCGGGGAAAGTGCGAGAAGCGAAGCAGAAGCTGCTCCAGTTCCATGTCCCATCAATAATATATTTGAAGGATCTCCACCGAATACTTCAGCATTGGCCTGAATTTTAGAGAAAAAAAGTAAAAAAATGTGGGTTTTCTTTACCTTGACCCATTTGAGAGCCCAGATCTGATCCCATAATCCTATATTCCCTGGCAGAACATTATCACCCGTTGATGCAAAACCTAAAAAATTATGGAATGCTGTAGGAATATTTGAAATTTTGTTTACCAAGTGGACCAAGTCGATAATTAAAAGTAACAAAGACGATCTGAAATATATAGAAAATGAAATGAAAGAAGAAGTTTTTAAATTTCAATTATAAAATGTGCATTTTCTAAATATTGACTATTAGCAAAAATTAACGTATACGTATTATAAATACTTATTTAATATTATTATATAGAAAAAATATTTTCTACAATCTTGGATTTCTTGAAATTTGCAATCTTCTTGAAAATTCTTTAAATTTTTTCTATGATATTCTGCAAGTCTTCGAACATCCTTTTTTTCCGAGAATTAAGTTAGTGATGCGGAAAAATGTTGCAACATCACGAATAAAATCAGTGAGTGTTTCAAGAAATGTCGACATTTCCTGCAAATTTGCGCTATTGTCCTGCCATTCGATTCCCCCCCCCCCCTTCCAATTCAATCCTTTTTGTCGAAAGCAATTGTCGACACTCTTTTTTTGTTCGACTTCTCACTTGAGCCGTCATCCAAATTTTCTTGAATAAATCATGGTACGACGACAAACAAACAAACAAAAACAATTTGGGTGCAAAAACTCGCCTTGCGTGACACAAAGTTGGTGAGTATGGCGCGTTGCGGAATGTCGCTTCCGGAGCCCGATTGAAAACGGCCGCCATGAATGAATACGATCACCGGATAAGTGTCGTTCGTGTATTGATACTGCAATATTCCGAGTTAGCCAATGAATCAAGACTCAATATCAGCGAAATACCGGAGTTGGTGAGAATACATTAAGGTAGAGGCAATCTTCGGAGACATGCGCCACATATCGCTCAGGCTCACTGGCATCAGTCTCATCAATGTTCTGCATACACATTGGACTAAAATTATACTAGTTTTGTTAATTATGAGATAATTGAAGGAATACCTGTATTGTGTCGCATTCATGACTCCTCGCCATTTTGCGGGCTCTTTCGGCATTTGGAATCGAAGATATCCTACTGGAGGCATTGCATACGGTATTCCTTTGAATACCGTGTAATCTTGCCCGTCGATAAACTGAAAAAAATGTTAAATGCTTTTGCCGATTACAATAAATATTGTGCTACCAATCGTTCACCGCGAATCGATCCGGAATTGACGGTAAGCTCGAACGGTGAAACATGCCGCGTGCAAGATGCCAAATGCGAATGCCACCATAAAGTAAATGGTATAAGCAGCCAACGCATTTCAGCTATTTCGGCACTATCCTACATATCAACTAGACTCCCGCAATATCATCTACTATCTGAAAAATAGTATATCCATTTTGAAATGGAGCATCACTTAAAAAGGTAGAACAAGAAAAAATATAATTACAAAATTTGCTAATTATTTTATCGTTAAGTATAGCACACTAAAACGCAAATTAAATTTTCTAGCTGTCATTGAAAATAATAATAACTACAGTAAAACATTTTAAATTCATCAAAATTATTTTAAAACTCTCGTTGATTAATGAGCATATAAAAACAGTAACATATATCTAACACTTTAACACTAATAAAAGCTAAAAATAAAAAAAGAGAGTTAGAAAATCCCAGAAAATGTTAGCAATTTTTTCTTCACGCTTACAAATCGCATGCATAAGAAGCAAGCGTGATTGCAGCATCTGTGCTTCTCGAATTCCTCTCGCAAGTTCGCGAAATGTTAGAGTAAACGTCTAGAGATAAGCGTGATACATACTAAACGCGTATATGCGAAAAAGGAGTTCTGGCGGATGTCCCGTGGGACAAGCCCTCGGGAGTAGGAAAAACGCAACCAAGAATATGTGGCGAGCATATAGACACCACCACCAAACACAGGCAACTAAAAGCGTTGTCTCGACTGGCGCCGCTTCGAAACCACCATCTCAAAGTTGCATATGTATGTATTTCTCATTTCAAAATACACCGACATTTCTTTGACCCCACCCTTTCACTCTTCCACATTTCGAAAATAACATAGGCCCGATTTTGGGTTTATGGCAACTTTCCAAAAGAATGGATTGAAAGATAGTTGTTTTTGGCATGGATAACTGATTGTCTGAATTTTGGAAGTAAATAAAAACGGGGAGATTAGATTTACGTATATGATGAACGAGACGATGCAAAGAAGAGAAATAAGATTTGGTTCCTCAATTCTGCACATCACACAAAAAAAAGCGATGATATCCGGCGACTTGCAAAAAAAGTGCAAAATCTTTGTCTCCGCTTTTGTCGGCTCTCGATAATTCACATAAATCTTTTTTTGGGTTTTTTTCTAGAAAATAAAAGATGCATCGAGCTCATCATAACTCGCATACATGTTTCGACTACAAAACAATAACTTTTTTTACGACGATATGCATAGAAATAACGAGAAGCAAAAAAAAGATAGAGCTAACAAAAACTGGGAACATCAGTTTTTTTTTGAGATCTAGGATGTCGAAACAAAGCGAGAAAAAATTGACATGAAAGTTTTTAAAAGGGAAGTTTGATATCAAAAAAATTAAAAGAGAAAGGAAATCAAGGAAAAACCATGAAAATTATTCAAGATTTAAACTTGAAAAATAACAAACATATATTATCAATAGTTTCGAAATTGAAGGTTTTTTTATTCGAAATTCCTTTTATATTTTTTAAAGTAGAAATGGTAACTCCATATAAAGCAAGAATTCAAATTCCTGCTAATGCTACTACAAGGATTCGAGCCGGAATTAAACAGAGACTTCAGAGCTACAGCATATTACAAGAGGGCCATAAATTTGTAAACGTCATAAGTCACTAGCAAAATAGTTGAACAATCTGCGCAACTGACTCATGCGGCTCACGAGCCGCCGGGGCGGGAAAAGCGAGAAGAAGAAGCAGAAGAAGATGGGCGAATGTGGCGGCGGCCGTCTGTTGGCGACAACGACAACGACGACTCTGTCAAATCGGAAACGCGATGGCGTGCTGTTGAATGCCTCTCATCAGCAAGATAGACCGAGGATAATAAAATAGTTGTTGAATTTAGTTGTCGAAATATACCCAGTAAATGCGCTGCTTTTTTGGCGGGCCACCAAAGCAAAGTGGGAAATGGGGAATGCACACTAAATACAGATTTTGACGTTGGTGATGACGTTGGTATATTCAACATATCTGAAATATTTTTCGATGATTAAAATATGAGGAACTATACAAATAAAAAAAAAACTAGGTTTTGTTAAAGTTGGGTTCTGCAAAATTTTACATCATTTCACACATTGTTTCAACATCCAAAATACAAAAATTATAAGCTTTCAATTGATTGGTAATAATTTTATCTGCTCACATGTTTTTTTTACTGAGTTATTTATTTATTTTCTCTTAGTTAAGATTTTAATAAATATAGGTGTTAAATTTTACATATTTTAAGTGATATAAAAGTAATTTGCTAATCCTTATTCATTCCAGAGGAATTAAGCATCGAATGAAAATGCTCAAGATTTTTTTGCGAAATTTTTAATTTTTTTTTCATAAAATTTTATTCATTGAAGAGTATGTTAGAAGTGCTAAAAATATTCTATAGGCGACTTAGCTTCAATGACTAACTAAATTACAAAACAATATATGCAGTCACATTTAAGACACTGTTTGACAATTTCATTCATTGTTCATCAAATTAATCTAATCATGTTGTTTTTCTATAAAAATATTGTATCAATTTACTAAATTCTAACTACTTTTAAACATTTCTTTCAATGCCCAAAATTTTAATTATTTTAAATAGCTCAATTTTCTATTTGTAGCTTAGGACTTGTTTATTATTAATAAAATTTTAATATATATTTTATATAGTTCAGAGTAACAATATAAGTAATTTGAAACAGTTCTGATAGAATATATTCTATCCATTTTTTCTCACTTTTCAAATCTTGGTGCCAAATGCAATTGCACTGGCTGGCAAATCTCTTGCAAAAGTGTGAATACGAATGCATTTTATATTGAGTTCTGTAAGGAAATCCCTTATTGGATTTTCACAAATCACATTTTTGTCTTTTGCCAACTTATTTTATTTATTGTCGCCTAATAAGAGATCAAAAATGATCAAAAAGCGTGTATAAACAAAGAATGATGGGAAAAGCTGGGCAAACTTCCGGTAAAATTTTTACAACACAATAAAAGAATATACCATAGAATCTCATTATTCTTTATTCACTATCTACATAATTTTATTGTAATGATAATTGATCTCGTTATAATAATTAATCGATATGAGGAGCTCAAATAGTCCTCGTCTGAAATCAGTCGCATGAATTACAGTTATTAGAAATTATTGAAATTTTTTTTAATTAAAAAAAAACCAAGCTTTTGGCAATTTTTAACAATTCAGTTGTATGTCTCTTCGAAACGTTTAATTTATAAGTTCACATTTTAATTTTTTCAATTGTTCAATAATGCAGACATTCGTGAAATTTTAAAAACGATTACGAAGTACTTTAAAAATAGAAAATGCTAAAGAAAAAATGTAAGTTCTTCAACATTTAACATAAAGTCTTAGAACTAGGAGATTCTGCATTATTTTTTCAATAGTTTGGATTAGTTTTCAATTCAAGAAATATATAACAGATACTAACTCTTTTTTATTTGACATAAAGTTTCGTATTAATCTTACGAAATGCTGAATAAACTAATATATATTTGGTAATGTTCCAGTAAGTTTCTATCATATAGAATTTATTCAACTAAAAAATAAATCAGAGAATATATTAGTAAATTTTTGAAAACATAGCATTTGAATTTTGCTATGAAAATTTAGACTCCTGATAATTTTATCTGTTTCTTAAGTTTTAAACTATGTTAAGAGATAATCTTCAAAACATCACTTAATTTTTTCACGTCTTTACTGTTTTTTTTTTCATTTGAAAAATAACATGTTAATTTTTTTTCAATATTTATGTTTTTTTTTTCAGGTATTTTTTTCAGATTTGATTTTGGTTTGAAATTCATGCAATGATTCTCGTCGAAATATATATATAGAATTTAGATTTTGGTCTTGAACCTGTCAAAAAGTTCTGAAGTAGGACCATTGAGATTATAATCCATTTTTACAGAACAATGGTTTTCTTGATATATTCTAAAAAGGCATTAAATTTAAATTTTCGAATACACATTTGCAGACATGAAAAAGTTATTCAAATATAATATTGAACATTTCATATCAATTTTTTGAATTCACGAAACAAACGCATGTTTTCTTTCAATTTGATTGATAAGAATTCGATTTTTCATTCATTCTTGTACCAGCGGTACTAAACTTATCTCAAAACAGGGTTGTGTTTCTCTTTCATCAAATTTCTCATATTTTTTTTCAAACCAACTTTTTGTTCTTCCCCTTTCCCATCCCATAAAATCCGACAATGACAGTTTAAGCTGCTTCCTATAAATATGCATGGGTAACTCAGATTATTGGCTTCGCTAACATTAAAAAAATACTCGACGAACGATATCGAAAAAAAATCCCGGAAGCCATTTATTCGCATTCCCCCCCCCCTTCATTATTAACTTGTTTTCACAGAAAATCATTATTATTATTATTTTAGAGATTCACTTTGATAAAAAAAGAGAAATTAGCACAATAAAAAAATTCGGTGTTGCTGCCGGTTCGATTGAATATTGCTTTCCCCGTATATGGGAAATAAGCTCAATAAATTGAACGAGCATGAAAACATTTAATAAATATTAAATAACGCATGGAAATTGATTCGGCCTATGAATTCCTTATGAAATGTTTTAATTTGCGTTTAGAATGGTTTTAGTTTTGAAATATTTATGGCAACAGCCTCATTCGGAATTTTCAAAAACAAAACAGTCATGTTAGTATTATGAATTCAGATTTTTCTTTTTTTTACGTTTACTACATATATGCGCATATTGTTTACCGGTCTCGCATTACTACTAAAAAATAATTGAATTTTTCTACTGTGATATATTATTATGTATGTGCATAAACACAGGTGTGGCAAAAAAAAAAAACAATGGGCTGATATTATCTGGTGGTTGTGAATTATATATTTTCAAGACGCTCCTTTAATAACGCTCGTATTGCTTTCGAAATGCTTTCCTCCCATAATTCGACACTGAACCGATTTTTCTTTGTGAATTCTTGATTTTCATTGACCCCTTTCGAGTTGAATTTTTGATTGGTATTCGGTGTTAAGATTGATTGAATTCATATTTTGAATGTGCATGACATTGAAAGAGCCAAATTCAGCCCCCAAAAAAAAATATATATAAATCAAATCATGGGGGGTTCGCCCTTTGTTTTTGGTGTGTACGATAAATGTTCTGGCGATGCACAATTTTTTACTCGGAAAAAAAAGCGAAAGATTGAATGCGCCTTAGAAAAAGAATTCAATTAAAGACCGACGAGATGCCCTCGCGAAAAGAAATCAACGGTGCCCCATTCGTTTTCCATCACCGTTTCTTGCCCTCCGCCAGCTGCTAACCCATTGTCTTCAATGTTCTGCTTTGATTAAAACGACGGCGCGCCATTAATCGTACGACCAATGCTTTTGCATCAAAGTTCATCCGGCAAAGCAGGACTTCCTACAAAAAAAGAACAACATTGATTGTCTGAGAAGACGGGAAAGATAAAATAGGTTGTTCCGAATGCTTTTTACTTTTACTTTTAAACAGGAAAACCTAGAAGCCTTCACATTATTCAAACAACTCTTTTCCGTCGATACAACTCGCAAAAAAATTGGATCCAATTTCAACATTCTGTTGTCAGCGGAAAGAACGAAAATTCTATTAAGTCAATTTGGTCCGGTCTTTTCTTTATTTCGTTTAACCTCGTTGTTCCTTAAAGTTTGCATTTTCTTTAAAGCATCTTGGCTCAGAAAATCCACATCCTCATTAAAAGCGCATTGTCAGAATGATTTTCACATCTTTTATACTCATTTGTAAAAATGCTCATTGTGCCCCCAAAGAGGATAGAAAAAGGGACTGGATAAAAAAATGAGAAGTCGTCTAGCATATAATTGTGTGAATTGAATATTCTCATCAAGATTCTGTCAAGTGCAGAATGAGTCACAAGATATTCCATTGCGTGGTTCCAAATTTTATCCCAAGAAATATGTAATTTGTTGCAAAAATATTATTTTTTTTTCACTATGACGGAATATATGCAAAGGAAATGAATGTTATTTGAAATTTCCTTTATGGGATATGTGGTTCATCAATAATTTGATGTTTTCCCTTCTTCAAATTGTCTGATTTTTCTACTAACGTCAGTTTGGAACCACATAACTTCTTATTATGAGCATCATCCAGTTAATGGGACTTTTCTCGAAATTCATTCCAAGATTTTTACATAACATGATAATACGATGATAAGGGGGAAACGTTTTTAATCTCAAAATTTTTCATTATTTTCTCAATCAAATCTCTTACAAATTTTTGTCCACGCGCAAAAGAAAATGTTTCGTTTTGTATGTGCATATACTTTAATTATAGAAAACTAGTATTTTTTCTTGGTACCATACGAATTACTAATTATTTTTTCGCTGAGGTATAATTATTAATAGACACGAAAAACTACAATTTCAAATTAATTGTTTTGGCAAGAATCCGTGTTATCAACTGAATACAATATCTACCGAATGGAAATTATTCATTTTTCCTAAAATTGAAAAAAAAAACGATTAAAGAAAAAAATCGCAGAGATGTTTTTTTTCTCAAATGCTAATTGAAGGCACTATTTATAGAGAAAAAAATAAAAGAACAACTGGATTTTTTTGTTATTTTTGAATAACAAGTTTGCACTAAGAAAGTGCTAGAGCGATTCCATCTGCAAATTATATTTTCTGAATTCACCTTTTCACTGCCACTTTTATCAAATAAAATCAAAATAATGTAATGTGGCTGGCTTGAATTATAACAAACATTTGATGAAGTTAGTACCTAATTGAATAGTTGCAGGGAGCTCATAACTACATTGAGCAGTGTTTGACACTCACATGTGACAGAAAATCAAACGATTTTATTCTAAACGTTTTAATATTCTCACCGAAAACAATAAGGCTTTTCGTTAGCAGTTTCCACCTACTCAAAATTGTTCTCAAATTCAAAAACCTTGTTCTAAAAATTTGCAGAGTTCCATGAAAATGTATTGAAGACGTGTAAGTGAACAAAATATGTAGCAGTAGTGAATATTTTGAGTCATTGAGAGCATATAACCATAGGATTTCATTTTCACACAGATTTCTTGCAAGTTGTTCCTCTCTGTAAGATCTTGACGCCAATATAATCATACCAGATAATCTATTAATAGTAATGACTATAGTTTATAATAACCAAAAAGATACACCAATAGTGATGCTTAATACTTCCTGTTTACCCAATCACTTGATTATTTATGAATGTTTTGATTGGTCTATTATTGATGCTCATCTCAATTCAGCACTCACAAATTACGTGATGTACTTATTGCTCCATCCAGCAGGGTCATCGTTCACTCATTTCCTCTTTTTCTAATCTATGTTCATAAATTTTTTTGCAAAAAAAACCCGATATCCTGTCGCGTTTTATTTTCCTCATTTGATTGCTGTTTTTGGAAACGCTCGAAATAAACTGCAATAAGAACAGACAATTATGATCAACGATGCTTTCAGCGTTGCCGCATTTACCTATTATTTTCTTGTTTACGGCCATGTTTGTTTTCGTACATGTGATTGTGCACAACAGCCTTAAATTTTGTAGTATTTCTCATTGCTTGTGATAAACCTTGGTTTCACTCAAAATTTCTTGAATTAATTCATTCAATAATGTGGTATTCCTGAAACTTAACAACATCGAATGTAATTCAATATATGTACATATAATTCTGGTCTACCTTTTATCCAAAACTGAGCTAGAAAGTAGGTCAAAAAACTGATTGGATAATTCAATTTCAAATCAAATATATTAAATAACAAATATCGTCATATCGAAAATGCGATGGCACTAACCATGCCGCTTAATTTCACCTTACGCCGTTCCCAACTCCTATTTTCTGGTTTGACATGATACCCGTGCACTAAAAATATATAGTTTATTGGTCTATACTTAAGTCCAATGAAATCTATGCATACAATATTTTGTGTCAAAGACACACAAAAAAGCCATTATATTCAATATATTGTTATTGTGCCATTCAGTAAACATGGCGCTGCTCGAGAAAGGAACCTTATCCGTTTTAGACTCCGCCCATTTCGCCTAGGGCGTTCTTGTCCATTATTCCATTCAAATGTTTTTTTTTCTACTCCGGCTTCCCTATTCCTCTCATTTTTGAACACTTTCCTTCTTCAAGAATTTCAAAATGAATTAATAAAAGGAAAATAATGTGTAAGCTAGTCTCACCCAGACCACTTTTCAGTATAAGCACCCACTTTTAGTTAGAAATTCAACGAATGAAAAAAAATATATATACACATAGGTAAAAGAACGTGTGAATTGTGACGTGCATTGAGCCCTTTCGAGAGTTTCCGGAAAACAGTCAAATGCATTTGTCACGTAAGTTTAACGACCTTATAGTTTATTTTTCGCTTCTCTGTTTTTTTTTCGATTTTAATCAAATGTTCATTCAAATCTAATTTGAGAATATTACCAGTTTGTGGTGTCGGAAAATTGGCATTTTTTAGACATTGAATAAAACAAAAAGCTCGAACAGTGAGAGGATTTTCAAGAATTCCAACTGTCATCCCAAAATCCACTGGGGACTCATATGAGCGAATTTAACTGATATAAGCACTCAACTTGGTGCCGAACAGAGCGTTCAAATAAAATCGTTTCTATTTAACGAAAAATTTAGTTGGATTCTTAGAAAAATATGTACTTATATTTATTAAATTGGTAATATTCATAACCTTTTAAAAGGATTATGAAATAATATTTGGATAAACATGAGCAAATTTCTGGCAAAAAGTGCAGCGAATTGTTTGAAAACCATGCGTACTCTAATTTATGGTTGGTAACCTGAATTATATGTAAAGTGGAGTTCCGGGAACAATTTTCAACCTGAGAGGGTTTTCACTGAACTTCTCCCGGAAAAATTTCACTCGCTCTCTTCGTTCTTATAGGATATATGTTTATGGCTATAAAGCAACGCAAGGCAAATTTCATAATAACATACAATTACAATTAGTTTTATTCGGGGTGTATACGTAGTGTGTGACACTCTTTAATTTTGGAACCTTTTGACAAAAAAAAATAAGCTCTGTTTCAGTTGTATTAGTATGTATATCACTAATATGAATCAAGCTACATTATTCGTTTTGATTCACTTTTGATGAACGTTTTTTTTTGCAATAATTCTCAAAAGGCAAAAGTTTCTAAATAATTGAGGTGATTGTTCTTTAGAGTTTCCCATAGGCTGGCAGAATTTCGTTCCCTAAAAGAAATGTGATAAAACACACGACTGCTGCATCCATTTGATATTAAAAATATGTGACAACCTAGTAGTGCAGTATTTTTCTGGCATTCTTCATGATGAGATCCTTTTTTCGGGCTCCCTCAGGAGCATTATTATATTTCTGCAATAGAAATGTTTCATTTTTGTTCAAATTCTGCTCTTAAAAATCTTACCGTTGCAAGTTGAATTTTCCATCTCACAACGCTCCCCCCTCTCTAATGTTTCACGAGAAATATGGCGAGATTAAAGCAATATTTGCATGAGAAACCAAATCGGATTGGGCTTTCTCACTCCCACGGTCAGATATTTAAACCTCTAATCAGTTATTTTTGTAATCCAGATTTTTCATCCAAATAATCTCATAACACATTTCTTCAATTTTCCCCACCATTTATAATAATTATAGTAACAACTGCAATAACTGTGAAGGGAGTTCAACAAATGGTGATTGATTTATCCCAATCATCGCGTTGTTTGGGTGTCATTAACTCATTAATTCATAAAATCTCTGACCATCGATCACAAGCTTATTTCACCCCTATTCGAAGCATCATCTGAATGAGTTGGGGTTCCAATTCGCCACGTAAAGGCATGTTCTACTTAAGAGATTGGAAATCAGATTTCGTATATAACAGATTTACCCACTTAATTCGATTTAAATCCGTGACAATGCCTTTCCAGAAATCCTAAGGGTGTCGTTTATAGTGTCCATTCAGTCGCTTCGCTTTTGAAACGATTTTAACATAATGGGTCGTCATGCTAAGTTAAACCAATGACATTCTCATTTCTGCATTTTAAATATTTTTTTTATATTTTTTCCAAAGCACTAGAGAATAACAGTGGCTGAAAATGTACGAGTCTTAATTAGCGTTTAATTGTACTTTAGATGTGTGCACTTGGTATTTTTTTTAGTATTGCAGGCCTGAATTTTTGAAGAATGACCTCTCGAATACGGTAGTGTGTGCTCTGAAAAACCAATATTTCAAAGCAATAACCCTGAGTGTCCCATTTTTTTGTTCGGAAATTCTAAATGAAAAATCAAATAAGTGAAATCCTATTCTGACGTTGGCTTTTTTTCTGCGAAACTGGGAATGACCCTCTCCGAGCATAATCAGAGATTCATCTCATTATACTCTCCATCATGAAGCCGAAGCTGAGCACGAGCGCGCCCTCCGAATGAGTGTGCGTGCTTGAAAACATCTATTATCCCACCAATAAGGTTGTTTACATTTTCACAATTGCGAAAAACAAAAAAAAAACTCATACGAATATTTTATCGTATTCTGTTTTGCCATTACCGACGGATTTTTTTTTTCTTCCCAAGAGGTTGATATATAATTCACGTCGTGGCGAGGGTGGAAAACTGAGCGACTGGCTTTTTACCGTGTGTGGTTTTTACTCGGAACTTGACACAGGAAAAAAATTTCTATAGAGGTGTACTTAGAGATAGCTCAGAGTTCAACACGAGTTGTTCATTGTCGATTCAGTGTCCCAAATCCGAACCCTGTCGCATTTTCTCTTCTTTTTTTTGCATTTTCATAGTCCTTTTCTTTTCTTTCTTTTTCTTTTTTTCTACCATTTTTTTCTTCGTTCGGGTTTCGTTTTTGTGTCCGCTTCGTCGGCCAGCTGTCATGAAACGAGCCCAATAGCATGGCCCATTGATATTGGATGTTGGAGATGTTCTCAGAACAAGCATACCAAATGCGGGCACCTCATAGATGCGCATAGAATGCTGAGGAAAAAAAAACGATTAGCTGATTGGCTAAATAGCGGCTCAAGAAACATCTCACTACGGCGACCTTTTTAAAGTAATGGTGTCAAGAGCGGAGGGGAAACAAAAAATGAATTTTCTTTCAATTCCGGGTTGTGTTTTCTTCATTTCAATCTTCTGTGTCTATATTTTCACCTAAGTAATTTGTTTGGGTATTAACTTTATTTTGAAAGAGTTCCTCCAAATCCCTAGTGTCCTGAGAGGACTCCAATAGTTCGACTGTAGGACTCCGCTTCCTGTAAATAAGAAGCTGAATCACGTTAAGATCGAAGATTTAGCGCCAAAAAACCTATATAAGCCGCACTTGGAGACAGAGTGCCCTTAGATTTCTGATGTTCAACTCTGTTATAATATTTGGGCACTGTTTTTAATACTTATTATATACTGTATCAATATTCCGCAATTAAAACACTATAGTTGGAGATTTCATTAGCTAAGACGAATAATAAGTTGGTTCCTATAGAAACCTTTTCGTATTTTCAGTCAATAGGGCCTTTTCTGACTACTTGCAAGTCCTTGAATTTTTTTTTTGAATAATAGAGAATGAAAAAATAGAACATATTTTTTGCAATGCTGCCAATCAGGTGGCTCGTCATATTTTATGAATTTTTGGAAATTTCAATACGCAGTAAACAAATAATAATTAGAAAAAAAAAATAGTTTTTTGTTTAATAAAAATGAAAGGATGACATAATTTTTAAAAATAATCACGTAATAAGTAATTAAAAATTAACTGCATGTGGTATGACTTAAAAATTTTGGATATTCATTGAAATTTTCCGCTACATCGTTTTTAATGAATATTCTTTCAATTGGCTCATTTAATATGGCATATAATCCTTTCAAAACCAAACATGTGAGTGAAAATCCTTGCAAATCATCCAACAAGTATCCTTTCAAGACATCAAACTTCTATCCCTTTATTTTGCGAAAAAATAAATATTAAAATTATACTATAAAAATCGTCACTTTTCTTGGTTGAGCTTTTAATAAACGTGCATTTTGGCATTTATTCCTCCACGCTCGTTTTTTGATATTTTGCAAATATTGAAGAAGAGGAAGATTGGACATCATCGAAAGTGGTAAAATGTATCCCTTAGTTTTTTTTTCGCGTTCACTCAGATCGTCCGGCGCCGAGTATTTTTTCTTTGCAAGATTAAGAGAATGATTAATGATTTTTCTTCAATTCCAACAATGTTCTTCACTTGATGATCGGTTTTTTTGTTTTCCCGAAATGAAATTGAATTATAATAGTGAATGGGTAAGACAATTTTAAACCATTCATTAAAAATTGCAGGTAAAGGGTATTAAGAAATGTTATTCTTGAACTATTAATGTACGTAATGGATGAGTGACAGCTAGCATCATTTCTGAACTTTTAAATTATTTACTATAAATTCATCATTAACTTCCTCATTTCTCTCAACATCCTAACAAATTTAGATTTCATAAATGTTTTGTCATACTCATTTCCTGGGATTTTGCCAAAAGCTCAAATATTAACTAGTTTTTGCAATGTGACCAAGAATTTTCATTTCTCTGGGTTCAAGGTTTGATTAAATATGCTGTGGAAAGTGATAGAAATCACGAAAAAATGTTTTCGCAAAAAAAACGACTCAATTTTTATTTCAATTAATAAAAATCTAATTTTGATATGAATTATAATAATATTTTTCAGAAGAGAGAAATAAAGAAAATAGCTTTTTTAAGGAATATTCACAAGGCTACCATAATGAAAGATGGGAAATTTCCCATTGAAACCAGATTGATCGCTCGATGATTAATAACCTGGGAAGTCGCAATTTCCTGAAGGGGCAGCCGTTGACCCACATAGCTTTTCCTCGCATGGAACCATGAAGATCACATTGCACACACGACTATGCTAATCGTAGGGTTGCGTGCACACTCAACAATGGTTTCCATAGGTGATTCGTTTATTCACCGGAAGCCATCTAATTTCAAAAGCGCACCTGGACCTTGTGCTCATTGTACACTCAAAACCAAGTACAACGAAGCAAAAAGGTGTTTGGCCCAAAAAAATTATTCTCCTCAAATTCACCAAAGATATGAGTGGGTGGAGTCTGGCCTCCTATTTACACAGCATGCCTGTGGTTTAGCAATCATTAAAAAAATTTCTGCCAGCCGGCGGCAGTCATCCATTATTAAAGTATCTCATTGTTGAGAGAACGTTTCTCGAGCAAGTGCGATGTTCTATCCCTATCAACAAAACTTATTACAATCGGTGTCTCGTCGAAACCTATTAACGCATCATTTAATTGAGAGCTTATCCACTTTTTTCCTCTTTTTTGACCTACCGCAAAACTCTTTCCTCTGGATAATAAATAAAGAAGAAGGCGACTAAAAACTCGATAGTTCATTCATTTTTAATCTGTGGTTCAGTTGGCAAAAAATGCTACCGATTCGTCATTCCAGGCATTATTAATTTACGCAATCATTTTTTTTGGGACACTCATTTATGCTTGTTTTGATTTCAGACCTTTATTGTCGAATTTGACGTTCTATTTTTTCCTGGTGTTGAATTTCAGTTGGTTCTATTTTTTTCATCGGACTCGCACATTTCCTGTTTTCTTTTCATATTGCTATTCCAATTCCAGGGTGTAAAGGTGAAATGGCGTGCATCACATCGTCTGAACCGACTCAAAGGTCGTCGAGTGCCATTCCTTTCAAGAGGGAGAGACGTGAGAAAATTCATTTTGCTTGTTTGTTGTGCTGAGAAACAATTCTTTGAGAACTGTAGGCCTCGTGATTGACACGCAGCTCTCACTTGTATAGTTAAGCGGTTGCCTATATTACGTTGAATTGCGATTTTATAATTTTATTTTATTAAGTCATTATTTAAGGCTATTAATATTACGTAAATAAATGCGTAGTTATGTACATAGTTTCCCGAGAAATGTATCGCGTCACAGGCCAGCGGTCTTCATTATGTAATCGTGACTCATTAAATATTATAAGGGGTGGACACATTTAATTAATGCTTTTACTCAATTTCAAAGTTGGAATTCTAATCAAAATTTTTTAGGTCGCTCGAAAGCCCGTCGATGTTGGTTTGGTTGTATTTGGTTTTCACGGGTTTCGCTTTTGGGGAGCTCATCATCATCATCTAGGTTTGCAATTTCAACCGGATTAGGTTCATATAGCTTCAATTTTTTTAAGTCCGGAACCGGAAGAGCACATGACTGTGATGGATAGAATTACAAATATGCTCAACGAGAAGCCCATCAAAATGGGGAATATGCTCAAAGTGGCCAAGTAACGACACAGAGCAATTATTTTCTGCTAATTGCGTCATTTAAGATTTACGAACAACTCGACTATTGACGAGAAATTAACAATGTTTAATTGCGGTATTCTTCATTCAATTCTCGACTTGATTGCTGAAATGGCGACGACTGAAGTTAGCGTGATCATGTAAGTATTATAATTATAACTCTAATACTATAATAATGAATTGTTATTGTTTTTTGTTTGTGTACACATGAATGTGTGCGCAGGCTTTTTGGAAATGAATGGAATTCAAGACGTGGCCACAATAGTCGCAGAAATAGCGGTCAAAAAACAAGTACGACTGTCTTCGAATATAAACAACACGAAATTTCCCACGAATTGACCACACGTTGGGAAACAAATTGACTGCAAATTCACTATGGGGGGGGGTTTGTGATGGCAAAAATAGAGCAGGTCGCTGACATTAGCTCTTATTTATTTGTTTTTGGAAATTTTGCTAGTTGCACGATAATTAGTAATATGGTCGAGCGATTATGCGTTAGTAATGTGCATACATAAAATATGCGTTTCATTAGCCTATTGGACAAAGAGCCGAACAAATTCGATTTCAGTACTGGACATGGGGGGAAACGCGAAGGAAAAAGGCGTCATCGTCGAAACTCGTCGACTTCATTGAGTCATCGCGGAATTGGATACGGAACGGGATCGACTCGCTCGAAATGGGACATTGAGAGAACCGTTGAGGAGAAGCTCGCACGCGAAGAGCATCTGACATGGCTCCTCAACGCATTCAACGCTTATTTGGTATCATGGCCGCTGGGAGATAGCCTTACTACTGTAAACGACACCTCATTTATCACACCGGGAACTGTCAAGCTTATCGTCGAATCGAAACTCATCGGGATTTTAGAAACAAATTTGAGAAATGATAGTATTTTTGATGTCATCGAGCATATGGAGCTCTACCAGGTAAATCATTTGTCACTTGAATGAGTTTCCAAAACAAAAATTGTAGTCCTTCATGGAAACTGTTGCATGTATGGCTTCGATCACAGAATTCATCCCATATCTGATCAAGCCATATAAAGAGAACGCCAAATCGATCGCTAAGGAACTGATCCCAGCGTTCCGAAAAACCGTTGCCGGATATGACGATCGCTGGAAGAATCAAATGGGATCAGCTGACTTCCGCATGGCTGATTTTGTCGCAAAGGTCGAAACACTGTCTGTGGTAAGAATCTTTATTTTTTTAACAATAACATCATTATGAATTTGCAGTTCATAATAAATGCTGCTGAAAAGTATGAAAGCACTCTTCCTGAGGACAAGCGCATGACATTTGGAACACGTGAATCCGAGGAGGATAGGGTAAAAACCGTTTAGAAGGAAATCCGAAATTAACCATTTTAGAAAAGTATCATTAATGTTCTTGCTGGCGAAACTGATGCCGATGATGTTACTTATCGGGAGAACATGAAAGAGTTACAATTAACTACCTATAGGTTACAGATTTTTTTGTAGAATTTCAAGATTCATTGTTTAACCTTTAGATTTTATGGTGATTTTGGTAAATTGATTGTTCCATACTCGTTCAAGAAGGATTCTAAGAATATTAATCCATTCTCTCCGGCGTTACGAGATAGGTAAACCTTTCATAAATAATAGAGTTAGAAAAACATTTTTAAGAACTAAGAGAATTGCCAAAGAATTGGCTTCAATGGCTACTGCGCTACCGCTAAATGCGAGCAATAGCATTTTCATCACTGTCGATGAGTCGCGATGCGATATTATAAAAGTAAAGATTTTCAAAAATTTAAAAAAAAAGAAGAAATTTTTCAATTTAGGCACTTATTTCCGGTCCAGATGATACTCCATACGCGAATGGGCTCTTCGAATTCGACATCTTCTTTCCCACTGGCTATCCATACTCTCCGCCAAAATGCGCGTTTTTGACAACTGGCGCTGGAAATGTTCGATTCAATCCAAATTTATACAATGATGGTAAAATCTGCCTTTCGATTCTTGGAACTTGGGAGGGAAGACCGGAGGAGAAATGGAACGCTTATTGTTCGCTCATGCAGGTGTTGGTCAGCATTCAGGTATAAATCTCAGCTAATTTCTTCAAATTTCAATAATTTTTTTTCCAGGGTTTGATTTTTGTGAAAGATCCATATTTCAATGAGCCGGGATTTGAGAAATATCAAGGAACTGACAAAGGGCAAGATTATTCCCGAAAGTATAACATGCAAATCAAGCACGCAACATTGAATTATGCGATTAGGGAGCAAATGAGAAATCCGCCAGAATACTTTAAAGTATAATGAAAAAATACTTCAATTAAATTTACAGCATTAATTTTATTTTTGCAGGAAGTTATCCAAAAGCATATATGGCAGAAACGTCACGCTATAAGCAGTCAGGCGCAACAATGGCTGGATGATCTTCGTCGCGATATTGCCGACGAAAAACACTTGAAAAAGAAGGAGACTATCACGTTTGAAAGTGGATGTAATCCGTTCCAACAGGTTACTAAAAGCGTTCACTGGCAATATTTGAGAAAGGTTTTTAACAGGAGCGCATCATTCAGCAATTGATTCAAGAGATTGAGAAAATGGAGAACCCATTCGATCAAAGTAGTCAATTTTATTAATTTCTGACTAATATTCAATGAATTTCAGCACCAATAACTGACGTTTAAGATGACGCTCGACGCCTTCATGAACGGTTCATAAATATCGTGTGATTCGCCATATATAATTATGATGCAAGCATTTCCCATTTATACAATTACTCGCAATTATTTCTCAAATTCGCTTCAATCTTACAATTACATTTTATCACATAAATTGCTTCCAAAAAATGAAAGTGTGTTGATTTTGCGAAATGCGTTGCGAACCTTTTGGTTTCGAAGCACATTGTAATACAGGTCTTCACAACTTCTTTTGTATGCATAATCCTCCTTCTTCCCTTGATGATTGAAGAGAATTAGAATACAAGAAAGAAGCTAGGCAATAGTGAAAGATGAGGGAAAAAGGAACAAGTTTGACGGTATTGTGTAGTATGTGTGAGTGCGTGTTTGTGACTATTAGTGTGAATTTCAAAAGCACACTACAATTACTACCAATGAGGATGGTACATATCGATTCGAATGACCCAAGTCGTGTGTAATTGTGACTCACAGTTACAGTCTCTTGCCTGAACAACGCTGTAATTATTTCTTTTACAATTATAGATGGGATGGCCCTTTTTTCTGCCATCATCTGTAATGTGAGTCACTCTTTACACACCTTTCTCCCCCCAGTTTCATCTGGCCTTGCATCTGTATGTGTGCGAACCTCATCATGCCAAATTGGTCGTTTTGCCATTGCCATACATGATGCATGCAAAAACGATCTGATCGACTAGGCCCCGTGTATTTTTTCGTTTTTATTGAACAGCGCAATTTTGTCACTTTCACCCCCATTCCTCTAGATATCAATCTCATGAAATTGCAGATAGCCTCTTAAAGCAAATTTCACTCTAATTTACCCAATTTGGCTAGATGTTAGCCATCCATTTTGCCAGTTATATGATTCATATTCGCTTTTTGGTGTTGTAATATAATTTTAAGAGAGAGATATTCATGATAATGCGGTGAAGAAGCTTCTAGCTAGATCGAAATAAGATCATTTAACTGTTTGTTGTCAAATTCAATATTTCTTTTCACTTTTTTTTCTCGGTTCTTTTTTTAATTTTTGAATTGAAAAACATTTCAGCATACATCGAAATTCAAACATTTTTTCCAATCGATCTGGATGCTATAACATGAAAATAATTGTAATATATTCAATACTTGCCATAAATGTTTCAAACGCTTCCGCGAAGCCGATCCAATCTAATGATGTTCCCGCAGCGACTCAAGGTAAATGAAACGAACAGTTCCGAACATTAATATATCACAGCTGAGAAAGAGGAAGTGAATCAAATACTGTTTGGTGAGCGCGGAATTCTTACGGGAATATTTCGGATGATGGATCAGCAGCGGAAAATTCAGCCGGCGCCGCAGCAAGACACTGGTGATAGTGGAAAAATTGGTGAGACTTTCGATGAAAAATTTTCGAAACGCCGACTTCAGGGAAATTTGACTTCAAAAAAATTGTGGACTCTTTGGTGACAGGAGCTTCAAAAGGAGAACTCGGTGATCATCAGGTCGAACTTCCTGAGGTATTCAATTTATTCATTCATCTGTTATCTCGTCGATTTAATTTCAAGGTTCTTGGAATTTGCAATCGTCTTAGCTGTGGCGATATTTATAAAGCAATCGACAAATTCAGAAAGTCGGAAATGTTTAGTAATTTCCAAGTAATCAACAATCATATGACTTTTAGTGTAATAACTACTTCACTTTTAAGACCGCATTGACACTTGTTCAAGACCCGAATGGTTGGGAAACAATTGGAAAACTTTTGTCGAACCCGGAACTTATTTCACAGTTTACTGCTGGCACTGGAATGGAAGAATTGTTTGGAAGTGCGCTTGGAGAAATGGAGAAAACAAGCAATATCAGTAATATTTTTATAGGGTTTTATTAGGTTCAGAATATTGTGTTTACAGCAAAAAAGAAAAACTCAAAATTGATGCCCGAAGATGGAGATTTCGGAATCGATTTCAGTGAAGATGGAGAAGGAAATAATGTTACCGTAACTTCTGATAAGGATCCGAAGGTGGAATTCTCAATCGACACGAAATCAGGTGGAGGAGAGGATTATTATGGAGAAGTAGCTACTATACTATTATTATATAAAACATGCTTTATATAGGTTTCAAAAGCTGGAGATGATTCCGTAGAATATGAAACTGTAAATGAAACCCCGCCGTCAACAAAAATTACAAAATCGAATGGTCCTGATAAACCAGGTTAAAAAATAAGACGGGTTCAGTGACTTTAAAAAATCTTCTAGAAGAATTGCCAGAAATATCATTCTCAATTGATGAAGGGGATGATGAAAAGGAAGTACAATCGGTTGTCAAAGCGGAATTGCCGCCAACAAGCTCTAAAATTGTCAAGGTAAGTATTAATGGTAAAATGCAAATTTTGCAACAAAAATTCAAAAAACCGATTAAAAAAGCTATTAAAAAAACTTTAGAATCTCAATGCAAAAAAACGAATTTTTAAGTTTTTAAAGTATTACTCTAAAAATCTGCATAAGTTTAAAAAATCAATATGAAAATGCGAATAGAAAGAATATCGGAAAAACATAAATATCTAACCATTTATAATTCTTTCAAAATATTTTTTTTCTGTTTTCCTTAACAAAGTTGGTACCTACCTTATATCCAATAAAATCACATAGATATTAAAAAATTTTGTCTTGTTATTTTTGTATGATAATTTGCAAAAAAAAAAATGTGTATGCTGATTACTTAGTGACTCATAAAAAATATTTTTCCAAATGACAATATTTCCTACATATGAGTCAATATTTGAATTAAGAGGATTCACGCGGGAAGCACGGTCACCGAAAGCAGCACTTTGTATCCATCTAAATCAATTCAGCAAAGTACTGCCGCCCCCACCACTCGTCTAACAGTGAGTATTTCCGCGTGCAACAAACATCGTTCATTTTGAAAAATGACTGAGAAACCCAAAAAACAGATGCAGAAGCCTAGCAGCCGTTATGCAACACTTCGCAGATGGATGCGTGCCAATTCATTTGCTTTACACTGATCGCTCATTGAGCCCATTTCGAAAAAAAAACTGATAAACAACATATGGTGATTACGGTAATACTTGCAGACGACAACAACAACCAGAAGACCAGCAACGATTCGTATAACGACTACACGAGCCACGACCACTACGCGTAACTATAGAAAAGATAGCGACTATTACGTGATGTACTACGACGACGGTGACAAATTGTAAAATAGTTTTTGTTTTTCAACTTCACTTCTGAATTTTTCTATTTTTGCTTAAATATTTTATTTATATGTTGTGATATATGTATAAAGTATAAACGCTTTTTTTCAAACCAGTCGCAAAATTTTAACAAAGTCATTTCCAAGGGCAAAGGGCAACAGATGATGAGCGCATCTGTTCTAAATGTTTTGCAAAAAGAACGGATGTTTTTTTTTTTTGAAAAAAAAACATTAAAATGAGAAATGAAATTGCAGTTATATGATTTTCAGCCTTTAACAACTAATATTTTAAAAGGGTGGAATCTAGTTTGAATGAAAAAAAAAACATGCTTTAATTTATTGTTAAAATAAATTGGCCTGTTTCTAAGAAAAATATAATTATAAACTAGTATGACAAATTAATAGGATTTTTCAAGAAAACTACATATTCAGTTATTAGATCCTCGTTAACTCATTACTTGCAATTTGCGGTTAACTAAGACGAGGTGAACATTAGAAAGTACTTCAGCACCACACTTTATGATTAGAATTCCAAAGATTGTCTTAAGGTAATATGATTCGTTTGAACTCCGCTGACGTAATATTTTCGAACAAGACTACGCTCTTTCACGTTGCATCCTTCCGATACATAACCATATTCTGAAGAGTTGGATCTGCTGATACAACGAGTCTTAAACATTCCGCTTGTGAACAAATGGAAGATCAAACATCTTGCAATCAGGGATTGTTATATTGAACTGTTGTTTATTAAAACCAAGCGGAAACGATTAAATAAAAAATGTCAATTATATTAGAAAAAATTAATAAATAAAAATGTGAAATGTTGAAGTAACCGTGGAGTGGAAAATAATTATAAGCAAACTAAGCCAAAAGAGGATCATCACAATTATTCAAGAATGCACGTTCGAGGCCGTTGGAATAGGATATTATGGAATGTGAATGCGCCGAAATATTAGTTGGTTTTCTTATCAAGTTTTGAAAAAATTTCTCGAATTTGACCCTTCATACGATCGAGAATGTCATTATTGAATTGCGTCATATTACCAGCATAAGCATTCTAAAATTGATTAACATGGAATTGTATGAAGGTTGTCACTTACCTCATTTTGATTTGGCGTTACTCGCCGACAGAAACTTGAGAACAGCTCATCGTGGTCATTCTTTTTAAGCGAGGCATGCTCGCGCTCCAAATAAGCGTCATAGTAGTTCTTTACTAAAGAACGTGCAGCTGCCGCACTGTCAATGCACACTTTATTAATAATGTATTCCTGAATCTTAAAATTTATTCAAATTTTCTTTCGAATGTTCTTACATGGCACATTTGGTGGCATGAAATGAAATGGCAATGCTCATTTTGTTCAACCAACGTGTTCCTTTCGGGTCTTGTGAGCTTCAGCTCGTTTATAACTTCCTCCTCGTTTGGCGATATTTCAATCCGAAGGTTATTGCACACATTATTACAATCCCTTTGCACGTAACGATCCGTCAGGCTGAAAAACATCCGCTTTATGTTTTTTTTTGCAAAAATAAACGCGTGCACACCAAGGATCCGTGAGAAACGCTTTTTGGTAATTGGATTAGAGCCAACATCAATGAATCACGTACCTCAAGCAGTTAATGTTCCGCTCAAAGTTTTCAAGTTGTCCCAGGCATACATGCTTTTCTGGAGACCACGATGTCCTATATATATGGCATTCCTTACGATAACACGCATACTTTTGGCGTGTTGATTGGCAGAATAGTTTTAAATTTGCCTTGCTTTTCGTTATCGTCGGATCCAACGGTACTTCAAAATATTGAGTATCATATAGTCGTTGGAAGTTTAACTATAATAAAAAGCGGTATGACGAGCATTCAGAATAATTTCAGTTGTGCTTACATGAAATTCACTTTTCCACTGTGCTTCACAAACAACTTCACACGCGGGGCTGTTGGGTCGGAAGTCTTCAAAATAGCTTCGCCTTGCTCGGGACATAAGTGCTCCCCCAACGAAATAAGTTATCCAAACGATTGTTACCATCATCATATGCATTATGTATGCGATCTGAAAGAATGCATTGGGGGAGGAGCATTTTTCGCCGACGTAATGTCAGAGTTGCGATTAATCGGATGAATCTGGTTAATTTTGCAATATCGGTCCGACTTGGTGGAGATGGAGTAGACGGTAGGAAAACAATGCAAACGCATGGCAAAAAATAATTTTAAAATGGAGAGGACGGCGAGGATGGAGAAGGAGGTGATTGGGGGGGGGGTGGGGAAACGGATGGACCAGGAGGAGGACGACAGAAAAGATGAAACAAAACACCTTGAGCAGTACACGTGCTGTCGGGGGGAGGAGCAGTGACGATGTCATCGAACATCTGCTTAGAAAAAAAAAAGTTTTTTTCCGAACTTATCGCATCGGTCGTTATTACTCTTCGCAACATTTGGTCGTTGGTATCGCAGTTTGTACACGGCGGAAATATCAATTTTCCCAACTCCCACCAGCAAAGATAATGATGGATTGTCGGGAGTTTGACGGCTGGAGTTGCAACATTCAATTTGCAGTGGGAGAAGGTCAATTTCGATTTTGCAAAATAAACACTTTTCTTCCATTGAATGAAAATACATATGATTAATTGGTTGTTGAAACACTAATGATAAGAAGCTTCTTTCAACACATTTAATCACTACAAAATTCTTAAATATGGAAAAAAACAAACCGTGATAACTCTATTTGGGAATGTGTTCTATAAATGTCATTAAAATTTCATCATGCATAATTCCTGTGTCATTTTATAACAATAAAGACATTGTATCATATTTCTAAATTAAGGAACTCATTTGAAGTAAACAAAAATTTTAATCGACTCTGAATATAAGATGGTATGCTTAAATTTGGCATGATGATTTCTAATAATCTTGAGAACAACACGTTATTGAAAATTAAGAAAATTTTCGACACAATTAACCGGTTCCTAATAAAAGGTTAGGTTTCTATACATAGATAAATTTTAACAATATCTGGGTTGGATTTTTATTACTGCTGGAAATTAGTATTTATACGACCGAAATCTGTTTAAATAGTGTTAGCGATGATGATACCGGTGCAGAAAATATCATATGTATTCCAAATGATTTTTTAAATTGTATAAATTGGGCGTTGAAATACAAATAATGATTAGAAGCCTTTAAAAAAAACATAACTAATATGTATAAAACTTTTATGTAAGAATCAAAAACAAGATTTTGGCGTTAATACTTAAAAGAACTTCATCTTTTGAAAAATAGCAATATTGAAACATTTTGAACGTGTCTAATATCTATGGAAAACATTGAATTCGTCCTAAGAATTTTAGTACATTCAGCTTAACTGATCCTTCATTATCTAAACATATTACAATTTTGGGGGAAATTTACGGACAAATGATTCTTTTTTTTTACATTTTCTCCCTTTTTTCATTTATCAAGGTAATGATATATTAAATATAAAAAGTGTTTTTGCTGGAAAAGATGAGAAAACAAGCCCTGCACAAATGTCGGATGTAAAAGGTTCAGCGTATGGTCGCATGTAATCATTTTCCAGTAATGTCCTACTTTCTGAGAAATTTTATGTTTTTTTCCGTGTGATTCAGTGTGATTCACACAATTTTAATTCGTGAAAACTATCGATATTCAGTTTTTTTGCATACGAGGCAACAGTTTTCAAGATGTTACGACACGAAAATAAAATTTAATATTGATTCGAACGATAATATATTTTTTGTTGATCCGATATGTGAACCCCAGACAAGCTCTGATAACGCCCCCGACTTTTCTCGAAAGTCTAATAAAGATTTGAATCACAAAAATGTCTGCAAAACACAATTTTCTCATTTTGAGAAGAATATTAATTTTATTAATTGATCCAGACAATAAGACAGTTATATTACACAATAGTTATTGAAACAACAATAAAATTCATTTATAAAATCAAATTCAAACATTGACATTAAAAAAATTGTTTCTCTATCTGATGTTTTCTAAATCAGGCGTCACGTATGTTGTATGGAAATCGTGTAAAAAAACATTAAGAATTGCTTGCTTCGTCTTCTGAACAACCAATGTACAACTCTTGAACACATTATTAATTCATTGATAAAAAGTTTGCTCTTCCATATTGTGTATGTTAGAAAAGAGCAGATAGTTAATCCATATGAGAGCTGTCATTTTTAAAATAGTGATACACCAAATGCGTACTCTGACGAATATTATGGAGTCCAACTCAAAAAGAAGTGAAAATTGAGATTTGATAATAATTTGTGTTAACTTTTAAAATTCTTCTTGATAAAAATGACAAGTACTTGGAACATTTTTATGATGAATGCGAGTTAGCACATTTCTCGGTACTATCCTTACAATTTTGATGCAGTTAGAATTGATGGGGACAAAATTACGATTACGAATGAATTTGGCTCTAGCACTCAGGTGATAACGCATTTCATTTATTAGTGTCTCCTCAAATTCTCAAGCAACCTTTTAGTTGAGCATCGTTATCGTATCGTTCCTGAATTATTATTTCAGATATTAAACGATTCTAGATTGTAGATTTATTTTTTGATGATTCAATTCATTTAATTGCAGATTAGAAACAAACAAAGAATTCGCCCGAAAGTTAACAATGAAGAGCATAAGGTTTGAAATTCTAATTTCTTTTTAATTAGTGTAATTTTTGAGAATAAAATATTCTGTCTGTGATCTTTTTGAACTCTCCTATCAAATATTGAAATCAAAGCATTATTCTGTCTATAACAACAATCAGCTAGTTATCACTACGAATGAGACTCTTCGGAAATAGTCATCAGTACAAATATTTGTTCTTCTCATTTTCAAATTTGCAGAAATTTCATTTAAATCGAATGAATTTAGATTATCAGTTTTATTAGAAATATTTTTCGATAAAAAAGGTAATTTATGTCAAGATATATAATAATAAATTAGTTAAAATGATCCAGTAAGAAAATAGCTGGGTACAGATCATAAGTTTTATACAAATCATACGCGCTATGTATAGTTTTCAAAAAAAATTATCTTTCCCATCCCTCTTTTTTGAAAATACAAACTACACGAGTAGTTAGTAGTGAAAAATCAATGAGTTCAATATAACAAATGCTGATAACACGAGCCGAAACTATGAAAAACGTCAGTGTTTGTGTACCGACAAAATACAGATATGCAAATTTTTCCGGTGGCAAAGTTCTATTGAAAAAAAAACATACAAGGCACAAAATTCTCGCTGGTATATAATACCGCCGAAAAATGAGAGTGAGCTGTGAGAGTTTCACTTTTTACTTTTGTTTCAACTAGACACTATTTTACAGTATAACATTTTATTTTTTAAAATTCTGTTTTATTTTCAGGCGTCGTGAAACCTACTACTATGAAGGTTCATTCGGACAAAAATTTCTCCTTGGATACAGCCATTGAAAGGAAGCCAACGTCGAAGAAGGGATCGGGATGGGATGTGGTATAATATTCAAAAAGAAATGATCCAATCATTTTGATTTTCAATTTTCTAGTTTCGTTATTCCGATTGGAAAGATTGGTTGCTTTTTTGCGGTGGTATTATTCTCAGTATTCTCAGTGGTGCACTCATGCCATTTAACAGTCTTATATTTGAAGGTAAAATTGTAATATTCATATTTACCCCCAAATTCAAAATATTAAGGAATTACAAATGTGCTGATGGAAGGAGAAGCTCAGTATCAGAATGGAACATTTGATCTGCCTTGGTTTAGCTCAGAGATTTCGTATTATTGCTTGAACTATTTTTATCTAGGAGTAGCCCTTTTTATTTGCTCCTATTGCTCAGTGAGAAATCAAACTCCGAAAAAATTAATGATATAACATATAGAATGCATGTTTCTATACCATGTGCGAACGAAGAATTCATACGATTCGAAAACATTATCTCCGCTCTGTTCTTCGGCAAGATGCCCGCTGGTTTGACAGCCAAACAACAGGAGGTTTAACGCAAAAAATGAGCAGGTATGAATTAATTTTTTCTTTTTTTTTAATGCATTTTTTTAGTGGAATTGAAAAGATCAAGGATGGTATTGGAGACAAAGTCGGTGTCATTGTTTCAGGAGTAGCAACGTTTGTAAGCGGTGTTTCGTTAGGTTTCTATATGTGGTAAGAAACCCAGGCCAGGCAAATTCTCCAATCTTTAAACTTTTAGCTGGCAATTAACATTATTGATTCTGGTCACGGTTCCCCCTCAATTAATTTCCATGTATCTGTCAGCAAATGTTTGTCATTAATTCAATATCAACTGCATCAATTTTAATTCCAGTATTTATCTCGAGCCACTAAACATGAAATGAGTGCTTATAACAGTGCGGGTGGAATGGCGAACGAGGTAATTTCTGGAATCCGAACCGTTATGGCATTCAACGCACAGCCATTTGAAATAAACAGGTAATTTTGATAAATTTCGGAATAAGGGGGAATGCAATAAAATAATTTCTAGATACTCACAGAAATTGGATGAAGCTCGACGAATGGGAATACGTAAAGCAGTGGTTTTGGGAATTTGTAGCTCTGTCCCTCTGGTTTTAATTTTTGGTGCAATGGCTGTCGCATTTTGGTAAGAGCCAAATGATTTACAATTAAACTTTTGTGTTGAGAAAGCATCAGTTGCATGTGTTAATACGAAAATTTCTTCTTGATTTGACCGGTTTTATTCCCACATGAGTTAAAATATTCATCTAAAGGTATGGAGCAACGCTTGTTGCCGCTGGAGTTGTCAGCGCTGGCTCAATTTTTGGAGTTTTCTGGGCGGTTCTAATTGGAACTCGTCGTGTTGGTGAAGCAGCACCCCATATGGGAGCCATCACTGGAGCACGACTTGCTCTTCGTGAAATATTCACTATTATTGATCACGTAAGATTACCGACGAAAGATGATTAAGAATTCAAGTTGATTAAAGGTGCCGGAAATTGATTGCATGAATCCGCACGGAAGAAGGCCGGAAGAGATTGAAGGAAAGTTGGTGTTCGAAAACATCGAATTCACATATCCATCAAGACCTGATGTCAAAATTCTGAAAGGTGTCAGTTTTGAAGTGAACCCTGGTGAAACTGTGGCACTTGTTGGTCATTCCGGATGCGGAAAATCCACAAGTATTGGCCTACTTATGAGATTCTACGAGCAACAAGCTGGTGTGGTATGTGGAAGCAATTGGAAGGCATGTTCAAACGGAATTTAGATAAAACTTGATGGAATTCCAATTCGTGACTACAATATTCAATGGTTGCGTGAAACAATTGGAATTGTCCAACAGGAATCGATCATCTTTGTAGCGACAGTTGCCGAAAATATCAGGTAAGATCTATTATATTTTTTGTCTGAATAAATATAAGCTTCTGTCAGAATGGGAGACGAGAAAATTACTGATGATGACATTTTGAATGCCTGTCAAATGGCTAATGCTCATGAATTCATCACCAAACTTAGTGATGTAACTATTCTATTATCATAATACTTCTATAAACTGTTATAATTAAGGGGTATGACACAGTTATTGGTGCTGGAGCGGTTCAACTTTCAGGCGGACAAAAACAGAGAATTGCGATTGCCAGAGCTCTTGTTAGGTAGATGGCCTTAAATAAAACCTGTGAATTAGTTGCAAATCATTAGAAATCCAAAAATTCTTCTTCTTGATGAAGCAACTAGCGCATTGGATACAGAAAGCGAGCGAATGGTGCAAGCAGCCCTTGATAAGGTGATTAAAATTATTGATATGACTGTAATTCTGTTTTATCAAGGCCTCGAAAGGAAGAACTACATTATGCATTGCTCACCGACTGAGCACTGTGCGAAATGCCAGCAAGATTCTTGTCTTTGACCAAGGACTTATTGTTGAGCAAGGTATTGTTGAAATATAGACGGAATGTAACGTGCCGAATTGACAGGATCTCATCATGAATTAATGGAACTCAATGGAATCTATCGATCGATGGTGAAAGCACAGGAAATTGAGCAGGCCCAGGAAGATACGACACTTGATGGTGTGTGCTTCTGCAATTTTGCAGCAAATCGCCGTCCTCTAGGCTAGTGCTAGAGCACCGAACGACATGAAATATGAAACGAGAGCACAATTGAATTTGATTTCAGATGGGGAGGATGAAGATGTTCATATGCTATCACACCGCGACGCCGTCACGTCAGATGAAGAGCGTGAAAAGAATGAGAGTCTGGCACGGGACTCGAACCGATTACGACAGAGTATGATCAGCACCGAATCGCAAGTGCCTGAATGGGAAATCGAGAGCGCCAGAGAAGAAATGATTGATGAAGGTGGAATGGAAGCTTCACTTATTGATATTTTCAAATACGCCAGACCGGTAAGAAATCATCACGAAAACATGGTAATTGATTATTCCAACTAGGAAATGAAAATGGTTTTCATTGCGGTAGCTTTAACAATTGTGCGGGGATTAACATGGCCGGTATTTTCAATTATTTACGGACGACTTTTCAAAGTAATATCTTTCCAA
This sequence comes from Caenorhabditis bovis, assembly GCA_902829315.1. NCBI lineage: Eukaryota > Metazoa > Nematoda > Chromadorea > Rhabditida > Rhabditidae > Caenorhabditis > Caenorhabditis bovis. Next base: position 3,113,027 of record CADEPM010000002.1, read on the forward strand.
AACATTGCCAATACATCGAAATTTTTGAGATCTTGTCAAATGGAGGAGACGACCTGTCGTCGCGAGCCCTGTTAAACTCACTATGGTTCCTTCTTCTTGCAATTGTTTCAGGACTCAGCACTTATTTCTCGGGATCGCTTCTTGGAAAATGTGGTGAGACAATGAGTGGAAGATTGAGAATGGATGTGTTTAGAGTGAGTAGATAGTTAGTATTTCAATCCAGTTTGTCAATTATAGAATATCATGCAACAAGACGCTAGTTATTTCGATGATCCAAAGCATAATGTCGGTACATTGACATCAAGACTTGCCACTGATGCGCCAAATGTCCAAGCGGTATATTCACACTTCTCTTCTTTATTCTTATTCCAAATTTAGGCTATTGACCAACGATTGGCTGAAGTTCTGACAGGTCTGACATCGCTGTTCTGTGGTGTTGCTGTGGCGTTCTACTTTGGATGGAACATGGCTCCAATTGGATTAGCTACCGCTCTTCTTCTTGTCATTATGCAAAGTTCAGTCGCACAATATTTGAAGTTCCGCGGGCAAGCTGATATGGACTCGGCGATAGAAGCATCTAGAGTAAGATTAAACAACTATTTAACCTGCAATGATTTCTAATAATAATAATCTTCAGATTGTGACTGAATCGATATCCAACTGGAAGACAATTCAAGCTTTAACTAAGCAAGAGTACATGTTCGAAGCATTCCGCGCGGCATCCGTCAACCCACACAGACGAGCAATTATCAGAGGTACATCATTGTTTTTCACCATTGTAACCGATTTATTTGTCTAGGTCTTTGGCAATCACTCTCTTATGCACTCTCGGGAAGCTTCGTTCTTTTCAATTTTGCAATTGCTTACATGTTTGGACATTGGCTCATCAGTAACAATTGGAGTACCCCCTTCACCGTTTTCCAGTAACTGAATTTATTTCTGAGCAGTTAATTGAATGAAAATTTCTAGGGTTATCGAAGCATTGAATATGGCTTCGATGAGCGTTATGATGGCGGCGTCTTACTTCCCAGAATACGTGAGAGCAAGAATTTCGGCTGGTATCATGTTCACAATGATTCGCCAGAAATCAATTATTGACAATCGCGGTATCACTGGAGACACTCCCGTTAGCATTTATGAAAAATCATAGATCTCAAACGAATTTTTCTTTTCAGGAAATCAAGGGAAATATCTTCATGCGCGGAGTGTATTTCGCATATCCAAATCGAAAACGCGCCCTTGTTCTCGACGGATTTAATATGGCTGCCAACTTTGGTCAAACTGTTGCATTAGTTGGTCCATCGGGTTGTGGCAAAAGTACCACAATTCAGTTAATTGAACGTTACTACGATGCTTTATGCGGAACTGTGGTATGTGAAAATAAATATAACCAGCAATGCAATCGTAATTTCACAGAAAATCGATGACCATGATATTCGAGACATTTCTGTAAAGCATCTCCGTGACAATATTGCCCTTGTTGGGCAAGAACCAACATTGTTCAATTTAACAATAAGGTATATTCCATTATATTTAATTAAGTAATATTTTTATTAATTTGAATTTTTCAGGGAAAACATAACATACGGCTTGGAGAACATACCTCAGGAAAGAGTTGAACAGGCAGCGATTCTTGCCAACATTCATACATTCATTGTCGGTCTCCCGGAAGGCTATAATACAAACGTAGGACCAAACGGCGGTCGACTTTCTGGAGGTCAAAAACAGAGAATCTCAATTGCCAGAGCTATTGTTCGGTAAGCAATATTGAGAATATCCGTTGTAAATTTTCAATTTCAGAAATCCCAAAATTCTACTACTTGACGAAGCGACAAGCGCATTGGACACCGAATCCGAGAAAATAGTTCAGGAAGCTCTTGATAAGGCGAGACTTGGAAGAACGTGTCTTGTTATTGCTCATCGATTATCAACTATTCAAGTGAGGAAGCTTGACATTCTAAACTTAATAATTGTTTTTTCAATTTTGAGAACGCTGACAAAATCATTGTGGTCAAAAATGGCAAAGTAATCGAGGAAGGAACGCATCAAACTCTTCTTGCACGACGCGGGCTTTATTTCCGTCTTGTCGAGAAACAATCGAATTAAATTCAGACATAAATTATATAATATTGATGACATTGGCATAAATTATAACACCTGTTGTAAAACAATGTTTTGGATTGCTAGTCACAATTCACAAAAAATGAGTGCTTCATTTGCATTAGCGGATTTCCATGAATAATTGTCAGAGCTGTAATACAATAATGGTATGTGGTTTATGTCGAAAATATTAAAAAATTTGAAAGGGGGAATGTTTGAATTTTATCGTGAAATCTCTAGGTCCTCCATTTTGATCATCTTCTAGCTGCACTATGAAGGAAATTTCGAAAGAATTTTTTGCTCATAAAATTATTGCAAAATTTGCCGAGCCGGCATGTTAAAAATCTTGAGTTTTTGAATCTTCAGTATTCAAACAGATCAAACTATTTGGAATCTGGGAAAGACTAAACTATAAATTCTAGCTAGTGTCAATACGTGTTTGACAAGCTTAAATTTACAACCATTTTTCTTACGCTAAAACATCATGAACTCTGCAGCGAAATTATTCAATACACTTTCCTTCCCGAATGCTATCAGATTCTCAACATGTTATTTATTAATAAATTAGAAATTAATCAGAAAGACACAACAACAAAAAAGTCGAGACCGAACGGATAAAAAGGGTACAACGAAGTCTCTAAAAAATTCGAGCCACGACAAGCGCAGTAGAGAACTCTTTTCGTTTTGGAAACTTTGGAACCCTCTGGTACAATTTTTGGAATTTGGCTTGTGCATCTTTTCTTATTTCCTAAATAAAATTGTTGAGAATTTATCAATCACATTTGCAAACCTTATTATCTGAGCAAAGATCAACACAGATCATTCTCTCAACATCACTCGATCTGTCGTTTGGGTCCCTGCTGTGAAGTCTCCAAAGGATTCCTCGTATAATATCCAACGTTTCGCATTTCAAGAAGGGTCTCATACGGAACCAAGCGGCCTTTGCCAACTTGAAATTAAATTTGCTCTTCTCCAGATAATTCAAATCGCACGAAGCGAGCATTCTAAGAGCATAATTGGGGTTCTTCTCGAATGCGAGATCATATCGTGCCATTAATGTCAAATTGTAACCAAGTTCCAGCCGTGTATAATATCCGTTGTTGCGGTTGTCACCTTTGCGGGATATTTGATCTGGGTTGATCAGCTGAAATAGTCTATATAATTAAGATGGTAATAAATAAAATAATTACAGATAGAATGTCGAAAATCCACTTTGGAATCAATCTTCGTTTTTCCGTCGATTTTTCAGGAAGAATTTTCAAAGTCTTGCTCATGTTACCCAGACATTTCATTAGCGGTGTAACTGCTTCAAGAACTGCGAGTCTGAAAATAAAGAGTCACGATTGTTTAACTTGAATTTAATACTCATTTTGAAAGTCCTTTCGTGATCCGTTGCAAACCGTTGTTATGACACTTACAATATCATTGATGAGAAGTGGAACTCTTCCTGCAATTAATATTTTGATTCTTAAATTATTACCACTTTGCAGCAACCTGGCTTCATGTAGGAAGGACGGGTAGTTATTGACAGAGGAAGAAGATCCGTAAAAAGTTTAATATGCTCCATATTATTATGCTGTATTTTTTCCTCATCCAACATCATCAAAATGGCTCTGGTCATTTTGTAGAGTATATCGGAATGCGGCAAAATCATAAAAACAACAACCGATACTACCTGAATATGAAATCTTTTTTTTTGGTTTTAGACGCAAAAAAAATATTGCCGATTTTCGTACGATATTCTCACCTCATAAAATTCGCGCAAAGCGCATGAGAAATCATCTTTGAAAATTAGATCAAAGTTTCGAGCGTAATTGTTCATACAATTGGCAAGAAACTGTTTGTCGAAACTCGAAAGAAGCGATTTGAAATCATTTCGAAAGTCGATGTATCCTGTTGGCTCAAACAATTTCGCATCAACTGTATAAATTGAATATTGCGAACTAATTTGCAAGTATTGTCGATAAGATGGTCCGAGTGCGTGAAACGTAATCGCGTATGGCTCATATGCTTTGATTCCGAATCTTATAAGAGTTGCGAATGCTGTGCCAAAAAGAATTTGACCACTCGATTGATCGTAAGCTAGAATTTTGCGGATGAGCATCATAAGGCCCTTGTATGACTTCATAAACTGGAAAACCATTGCCATAACTGGAAGTGTAATTCTTCTGAACTTGATGGCGTCAAATCTTCCTTCTGAAATCCATGATTATGACGCTTGTTCATTTTTTAAGACGTACTTTCGTTAAAACACATCCATTTGATGATTCGCTTCAGCAGCCTCTTTTTTTCGATGAGTTTTCCTTCGAGGCAATGTCGCATCATCATTATTCTCTGTTCAAAGCTGAATGATGGATTCTCGATTCGATAGTTGCACAATATGAAGTTGAGAAGTTTTTCTTGATCCGGATAGAAATCGCAATCATTATTTTTTGGCAGTCCAAATAAATGGTCGACCTAAATTATGCAAATAATATTCAAGTCACTTTTGAATATGTTTACCGTACACTTGCAGCATTTGCCGCCCTTACAGCCCTGCAATATATAAACACGTGTAAGCGCTGACCAGAAATGTAACATCTTACCGTATATCTGTTGTCCAAGCTCATTTGGCGTGGAAGACGGACTGGAAGTCCAAGTGTATCCTAAACCAAACAAAAATAAGTGTCAAATAAAAAAGCAAGAGTGAGAATCGTTTATCATCCGCCATATGTTGCCCGTCCAATGTGTTCGCGTGACATGCCAATTAGATAGCTTTTGTTTAAATTCAAAAACTATTGTTTGAGATTAACAAAAGGTTTTTATAAAATTTGAAATTCAAACCGAATTGGTTGCACAACTAAACTAAACTGGGAGAAATCTAATATAGGAGCTAATATAGGGTTTCTGCAAATTTAGAAATTAAAGAGAATGAGGGTATAGATAAAGTTTCGAGGAAGCGATGACGAAAATGTTCAGGGACACAACAATTACATGTTTTTTATACATTATGTTTAAAAAAAACTGAATGAAAACTTGGGCTGTCATCTTCAAAAATACAAAATTTTCAATCCTAAAATCGCGAAGAGATGAATGTGACAAGTCGATAGCCAAAGTTTCCAACGCAAATTTATTGTGCCTACGAATAGCATGCTTTTCAACAAAAACTGATTGTTTTCACGTAAGCAGAATTTTCGCGAAGAAAACATTCAAATGGCTTGGGGTCTGACTCATCAATGGCACACCCACACGCACGCAAATTTGCACACCGTTTGAAGTGAAAAATGAATTCGGTTTTTGAAAATCCGTTTTGACACGCAGATCTTTATCGGGACAAAAATTTTTCGCCAGTGTTCGTGAAAATTTCTCAAAAATGGATTAAGAAAAATTTGTTGAAAATTGTAAAAATTCAAAATCCTTCATGAGAATTTTATAGCTTTGACACCAAAAAAAATCGAAGGACTTCAATGAAATACGAAAAAAAATCCGAATTTGATTTACGAACTTGATAAAATATCTGGTCGGTTCGTGTATCGCACAAGGTTCTTCTATATTTTTACGATTTTCACGATTTGAATCGTTACTTTTCTTCACCGGCGAGCGGTTTTTTACCAATGATATCAAAATTTCTTGATGTTGCTGCAACACTTCTTCAGAATTCAGCAAAGCTTCCCGTTAAAATTGCCATGATCTGAAAGGAAACGTTAAAAAATTTGAAACATTTTTCGTGTTTGGCAATTTTCAGCGTTTTACTTCATCGTTTTCACATTTTATTTATTCTCTAACGCGATCTGAACAGAATACAAACAGAAATAAATAAGAATGATCAAATTTGTGAAAAACTTGCTGTGTTAGTTTGATTCCAATAATTTTGGTCCATTTTACTTGTCGTTTTGTGTGAGTATTCAGTTGCAGTTCATAAATTTATATGTATTAGTGACACATGTGAACTTAAATATTAGGTTAACTATCCACCGGCAAAGCAATAGTAATGAATTACATTTAAAATTATGATAGTTAATCACGTTTCATCATTCAGTTAAGCGAAAATTTGGTTTGAGGGGCTTTTTGATCGGTTATTATTTTGATGGGTACATTTTACACATATTGAGAAACAATACATCCATACGAGTTAAGGCTTGAATATGAAATTAATAAACTTCGCTGAAAAAAACCAGCAGTGGAACAATGAAGATAGTCCCGTAGGAACAAGCATCCCAATACAACAAAGATTATATAAACATTTAAAAAAAGGAGGGATATGTAGTCTGACAGCAGCAAAACAAGCGAGGAGTTATTTGATTCGATTTAATTGATGGACATTCGATCGGCATGTTCTGATCCAGAAACTGCAAAATTTTTCTCAAATCTATCACTGCTTGATACAATAAATTACCATTGGATTCGATTTCCTCTTCTCCACGTGCGAGGTTATCACTCGATCCTGGAATTTCAAACGCTCTGCGAAGTCGGAGATTCTCGGCACGTCGGCGATTCGCGTTTCCTCTGCAACAACATCCCAATCATTATTTTGAATGGTTTTTTTTTTTGGAATATCTCACCTGAGGTTTGAAATCTCTCGACTGAGTTGATCATTTGCGTCTTGAAGATCATCAGCTTCGCGTTGTAGGTTTCGAACCTTAGTTCGTTCACGTGACAGCTCCTCTTCAATCTCGTCCATCTGACGGCGCAGATTTCTTTGTTTCAAGTTTGACTTTTCAAGCTGCAACAGATTAATTAATACAAATATTTTCATTTTATTGCATTACCAATTCCTTGCTTTGCTCATTTGCGCGCTTTTCATCTTCCAACTGTTGAGTGATATCGTTGAGCCGTTTTTCAAGCCGTCTGGCTGCTCGGTTCGCCGCGGTTCTATCTTGATTTTCAGTGTTCAACTGATCCTCCAAGTATTGAATCTTAGCTTCTAGAGCTGCCATTTGAGCTCGAGAACGAGATTGTGCTCCTGACTCGAGCTCGGTTATTTTGGCCTTGTATTCACGACAGATTCTCTCCAAACTCTGCTTCTCAGCGTCAGTCTTTTGCAATTGTGATCGCTCCATTGACAATTCGGTAGTGACTTGCTCCAATTGAAGTTGAGCCTTGCGCTGCTTATCAATGGCAATCTCGCAGTTACTCTGCTCTTCCTCAAGTTCTTCTTCAAGTTGCGCAATCTTTGCTTCCAAGCGTCTCTTTTCTTCAGTACTGATTCCACCACCCTGAAACAATCACTTTATATAATTGAAAAAGTTTAAATTACTTACTCGTGTTCTCAGCTCTTCCAACTCTTCATTTTCAAGCTCCAGCTGTTTGCGGATCATCAACAGTCCTTCATTAGATTCTCTCAACTGCTCTCTTTCTGTTTCAACCGCACGCAATCTTCGTTCAACGTCTCTCAACTGAGCCGCAATTTCCTCTTTAGCTTGTCTAACCTCTTCGCACTCAATCTGGTACTCCTTGATGATTTGCTGATTCTTCTTGAGCTGTTTGTTGTACTCCTCTTTGAGTCGGTTGGCAACTTCAAGTTGTTGCTCGAGCTCGCCGACTTGGCTTTCCATTTTCTTTCTGTGACTAACAGCGCCCGTACGTCCGCGTCTCTCATTCTCCAACTCGTTCTCAAGATCGCGAATCTGCTTTACGAGACTTCTACGCTTCTCTTCGGCTTCGACGTCCTTGTTATTCAAAGCGCGTTCGCTCTCAGTGCGTAAAGCTTGGTTAGTGACTTCGAGTCGAAGTCGAGCATCCTCAGAGATTTGCAAGCTGTCTTCAAGCTCCTCCATTTGAGCGCGAAGATCGGCGAGTTCAGCCTCAAGAATTCTCTTAGACTTCTCCAACTCGTGAGCATTCTTTCCAACATCGTCTTTGTTGGAAATCTAAAATAATTGAAATCATTTCAAAATTAAAAACGCATAAAATTACCGAGTCTTGCAATTCTTGTTGAAGAACGCGTCGCTGCCGCTCAGATTCCTCAAGTTGCTCCTTCATCACATCAAGCTCGTTCAAGAGAGACAAAATGCGGGTTTCTCTATCTCTGGATTCTTGAGCAAATGCATCACGATCGAGAAGAGCTTTTTGCACTGTAGCTCGCTCTTCAGCCATTTGAGATTCAAACTTTTTCTGTCTCTTTTCAGCATCTCTGTGTGAGCTGCGGACGTTTTCAAGCTCCATTGCAATATCCTCAAACTCTTGTTGAACCTTCTTCTTGCTTTGCAGAATGCGTTCTTTTGCAAGTTCACTTTCTTCAAGTTGTTGTTGCAAGTTTTCGATATCGCGAAGATGTTTCTTCTTTATCTCCTCAATCTGCACGTTCATCGCCTCCTCAGCTTTTCGGCGAGCTTCAACAACTTGTTGGCGAGCAAGAGCGATTTCCTAGATAGGTTTATATTAAAAAAAAAAACTGCTACCATTTTTTTTTTAAACCTTCTCAAGATGAGCTTTGAATCCATCAGATTCATCCTTCTCCTCAAGCAATGCGTTCTTTTCTTCTTCGAGTTGGCGGACTCGATTAATTTGGGCAATTTTGGCACGAGTTTCCTCTTGGATTTGCTCATTGAGCTCTTGAATCTGCGCTTCAGCTGCCGCAAGTTTTCTCTGCATGTTTCCAAAGTGATGTTCTTCTTCTTCACGGACTCGAGACAAATGCTCCAACTCCTCACGAGCCTTTAATTATTATTGAATGCTTTATTCGACATAACTTTGATCCTTACTCTATCTAATTGTTCTATCAGCTGTCTTCTGTGGTCCTCGCTTTCCGCGAAATTTCCTTGCAATTCCATCAGATGACTCTCATTGAATTTTCTCTTTTTGTCAATTTCGGCCTTGCTAGCTTGAAGAAGAGCAATCTCTTGCATCATATCAGCGCGATCTTGCTCAGCTTGAAGCTGATTCTTCTCCAATTGCGACCTCTGCTTCTTATGCTGTTCAATCTGCTCATGAAGATCTTCAATGAGACGATTGAATTTGGCTTTTTGCTCTTCCATTTTTGCCTCCAACGAGATTTGAACTTGCTCAAGAGCTCTCTGCAGTGTCATAAAGATTAGCATAATATAGCAAAATCGATACCAATACCTTTGTATTATTGACTTCTTCATCTTTCCTCGACATTAGATCTTGAAGCATAGTGGCCTCGTCAACTTTGTCGAGAACATCTCCTTTCACTTTTTCGAGTTGAGCAACAACCTCTCTGAACAGCACCATGTGATAGAGCATTCAGAAATAATAATGGAAAGTTCGACCAAGCGGTCGGCAAACCTGTCATCTTGTGCAAACAATACTCACCTTCTGGTCATCTCGGCTTTATTTCTGGCACTTCGCTCGGTTTCGATATCCTCTCGAAGCTCATCAATCGTCGATTGCATATCACGCATTTGCTTTTGCATGAGAGCCACGTTCGCCGATTCCTCGTCGTACTTTGTGAGCTGATGTTGGAGTTCTTCGTCTCTCTTCATCAAGTGCATGTTCAACTCTTCGACCTTTGCCATCTTCTCTTCAAGATGATCTCTGTTATCTTCGAGCTCGGCGAGAAGCTTCCTCTTCTGTTGGTCAAGCTCTGCGCGCAATTGGCGCTCACGTTGAAGGTCTTGCTCAAGTTCGTGAAGCTGATTCTCAAGTCGTCCTTTAGCCTTGATTCCATGCTTCGCTCGTTCCTCGTGTTCCAAGAGCTGCGATGTGAGAGTTTCAACCTTCTCTTCAAGAATCTTCTTTTCTTTAAGCAATTTGTCATAAGCATCTTGAAGTTCAACAAGTCGTTCTTCAAGATTTCTAAGCTTCTGATCGACGTTCGTCTTATCAAGAAGCAACTTCTGGCGTGCCGCTTCTTCCTGTTCAAGCTGCTCCTCAAGATCTCTAACAGTTTCCTGTTGCTTTCTACGCTCTTCGTTGATCTTCTCATTTCTTTGTTCTTCCTCGGCTAATCTATCTCTCATTTCGTTTACAATGTATTCAAGCTCATCCTTCTTCGCTTGCAGACGGTTTCGAATTTCCTCCAATTCCGCACTATTTTCGGCTTCTTGTTGCAACTGCTCTTGCATGACAGTGCGCTCGACGAGCACCTGGTCAAGCTTCTTCTGGTTTTCTTTGTATTCGATTTCCATCTTATGGAGATGCTCTTTGGTTGCGCGAAGTTCGTCGTCTTTTGCGCGAATCTCATCATCAGTACGAGTAACTTGAAGAAGTGGTTTGACTTTGGTGAACAATCTCCACCATTGCCAATTCCTCAACTTCAAATATGCCAACCCATTTCTCTGAATGACTCGAATCGCACTTGATTGCTGCATCTGAAATCAACAATCATTATTGATCTAACAAGGTGAGAAATGTGTAACTAACCCTACGCATGTACAAACGCCTCGAAAGGAATCCACGGCATTGCGCTTGGAAGTTCATTATCAACGCCGTCAGCTTCAAATCTCTGCAACCAATGTGATGCTATGCTATCATGTTCATTATTTGATTTATACCTCTCCTCTTCCAAATGCGCAAGCACCCCAGTTCTGAAAAACACCTTCGACTGTCCGATTCTGTACAAGTTCGAATCAATATCCAATGCAGCGATCATCTTGCGGACTGATTCCTTTCCATCAATAAAATGTTTTGGAATAACATCAGGGGTAAGAATCTCATAGCGATGTCTAAACTCTTGGAATGGGACGCGATTAGGGAATCCCTGTCGACAAATTCGAATTCCTTCGAGAACACCATTGCAACGCAATTGCTCGAGAACCAAGTTCGAATTGATCTTTCCAGCCTTCTTCTCGTGATTTGGAATGATGCAACGCACAAAGTGTGGTGAAGTGTTGCGAAGTGTCGTCATCAATCTTGTCAACTGCTCCTTATGCACTTGCGAAACAGTGCGGAACATTCCCTTCCGAGATCTCATTCCAAAAGCAGTTTCGTTCATTTCAGCCGCGCAGATGCTAGCAAACTCAGCTAGAATTAAACAATATACAATAGTTATTACGACATTCATCTTACCATCCTTCCAGATTCCAGAAACGAATGGATCAGTAGAGTTTTGCATCAGGCTTACAACATTTTCGTTCAACGGGTCCATGTTCTTCATTAGCCATTGGTCAGCAGAATAATCGACACGTCCTATAATATTTGCTCGAATTGTCAAAATTCGATTTGAAATTTTTACCGGCGTAGTGGACTACTGCAAAATGACCCTTGGATCTCATGTCAGGAACAATGAACTTTGGATGTTTGGCATGGGTCTTTTGAAGCTTCTCAACAAAAGTCTTGTCGGTGGCCTTCGGGAATAGACATTCTTCGTCAAGAAGAGCAAGAACTCCCATTGGTTTTTCGATAAGATCAATGGTTGGTTGCAAGTCAAGTCCGAAATCGATAAAGTCCCATTCGATTCCTTCTCGTTGATATTCCTCCTGCTCCAAAATGAACATAGTGTTATTGAAGAGCTGCTGAAGCTTTTCATTGGTATAATTGATGCATATTTGTTCGAATGAGTTCATGTCGAAGATTTCGAAACTACAATTAATATGGATTAATATTTGAAAAGGGAATTTCGAAATTACCCAGCGATATCGAGGATACCGATGAAGGAAGCACCTTGACGATGAGTTCTATCCAAAGACTTATTAATTCGAGTGACGAGCCATTTAAACAGTCTTTCATAGCATGCTTTGGCAATGGCTTCAACAGCAAATTCGGCTTGCTCCTTATTCTGTGCTTTATTAACAAATTCCCTTCCAACTTTAATTCTTGGGCGCAAGAATGCTTTTCCAACTTCAATTACGGGTAACCCAAGAAGATGGCACACTTTTTGAATAACTGAAATTAAAGATTGATTTGAAACTTGTAAAATGAATTGCCTCGATCATCTGGGAGAATTGCTTGATCGCTCTTCTTCTCTTGGAAGAATTCAAGATTTCCGAGAAGTAATACTGCTGAGACAACTCGCAAAATCGCTGAAAACCATATTTTAATTATGTGTGTAAAAGAGTAGCAGCATACATGAAATTTCTTCGTCCGAGAAACCCATAATTTTCATGGACTTAATGGTGCTATGGAACTCTTGAACATCATCTACGTTCGGAAGAGTAATACCATGATTGACGAGGAATCGATAGTTGTCGACGGATTCGAGCAAGTATTCATCTGAAATCAGTTGATTAAAGATGATTTCATTTGAAATTTTTGTTTTTGAGACGCCAAATTATTGATGATCGAGCGTTCCGAAATAGTTACACCTATGCATACATTTATTAGAGAAATTATTGATTTCTTAAAAATTAAAACTATTTTCAGTTTTTTTATGCTGTCTTCTCTAAATTTCCTTATTCATTTTTAAAAATTCAATTAGAAAACTTCAGATTGCTTAATTTCAAGGTTAGATGGGAACAGCCTAAGCGCGAAAAGATCAGTCCCGTGATATTATTATTCCGAACATAAAATGCAACAATTATCTTCGGATTGTATCAATTTACGAATTGAAAAACAATAAATAGTTGCGCGGCGGGGGCAAGCGAAGGTTATCTTCGGCGAATATCTACATATATCTTATCCGTATAGATGTACAACATTTATATTCGATGGGTGTCGGACTTACTTTTTTCCTGTGGACTACATCCGCGCAGAATTTGGTAAAAGACGTGGAAACTGCGCTCATCAGGCGCCTGTCGGAGGACACGTGATTTTTCGAGAAGATAAAACTCAATGTTTGCTCCGCTGATATATCCGCTCATGTCAAAGTTGATACGAATGAATTTTCCCTAAATGTTGAATTATTGCACAATTTTGATGACGGTTCCACTAACGAAACGCGAAGAATTATCATTTTTCACTGTCTTTGAGTTTCCGAACGCTTCAAGAATCGGATTGGCTTGAAGAAGCTGGTGCTCTAATTCTCCCTGAAATATTAAGAATGTTTGAATTAGTAATGGAAATACTACATCACAACACTGCAGATCACTTCTAGCTTAAAAGCAATCTGGTTGAAAAGACAATTGAGTTAAAACGTCAGGACAGCATCGAAATTAGTACAATTTTATACGATATTCTATAAATGTTGTTGATATTGTGGTTTGAAAGCAAAGGAGAGCAACATGTGAAATAGTTGGTTGGTGGGCTTTTGTATTAAAAGCTTTGATCACAGTTACAACGCGATAATGTTTATCATTTCACGAACACGAAAAAATAACTAAAAAGGATTTCACAAGAACGACAACAGTGCGTTCAATTCACATCAACTAACTACACAAAGAATATCACATTTTGGTAGTTGCAGCTAAAAGCTACGAAAACTTACGATAGAATTCCGTTCGGCCTGCTAAAAATTGATTATTATGTGAAATTTGGCTGGAAAATTGACTAATAGAAACTTTTTTCATTGCTTCAAAATTATGACTGATTAATATTTTTTACCAAAATATCTTCAGAATTCAACTCCCACGTCTGAAATTTGATGTTGAATAATTAATTTTTCTTAAATCTTTATTCGATTTTGATTCACTTTTCTTTGGCATTCTTTAGAATTTTTTTACGGAATTGTTCCGATTCTATTTCTGTAGCTTCTATTGTTTTGATGATAATGCATCAACAATTCAATCGTTCGAATGACTCACCCTTTGCGGTGCTGACGACGGCGCAACACCTTTGTTTCTTGTTGCGCCAGCCACGTGTGCCAAGTACTGAATGACCTTTTTCGTGTTTTCCGTCTTTCCTGCTCCGGATTCTCCTGTACACAAGATCGACTGATCTTCGCGCTCTGAAATATTACACCACCAAATTGTATCGGAATTTTTTTTAAGATACCTTGAAGCATTGACCTGTAGGCGGTATCAGCGATGGCGAAAATGTGCGGTGGCATCTCATGCCGTTTCTTCCCTTTGAATTCTTCGATAAGGCTCTCGGAATAAATTGGCAACTTTTTGTATGGATTGATGACAACGCAGAAAAGACCGGAATATGTCTGAATATTTTAAAATGAGAATTTTTAAATTAGGTGTGAGTTTTAGAAACTTACATAAATCAAACTGCTATAGTATCTCTCTTTGAGATTGTGCAAAACTGAAGCTTCATTGAGATATGTTAGTTCGGACATGTCCTCCACCTGAAAAAAAAAGATAGTGTTTGAATCACGACTATTCTTATTATTCACTTTATCGAATTTCGGGGGATTTGCCTTCTGGACATCGTCTTTACTTATTGTGACTTGCTTTCCAGAATCGCACAATTCCACAACGACTTCGTCATTAGTTTCCCTTCTGTAATCATTTTTATTACTAATGAATCTAATACATAAATATGAATTGTTTATTTTTTTGAAAATAACTTTATAAGTATATTTGCCATTCATACCTGATCGATCCCAATAGAAAACCCTCATTCTGATCAGGAACCCAGCACAGCTTTTTCTGAGCCCACGCGGCAAGTGTGGCTGGATCGGCGACCGCCGCTCGCTGGACCTGCAGATATTGCAGGTCTCCCATTCCAACGAATGCTACTTTGCTGAAAATGAGGCAAATATTAGGCAATATCACTAATAAATATATGCAGAACGAAACGCGGAAATGAATCATAAACTGATGGGGTGGGCGGTTGGCAGAGGAGGGGGAATCGAGGATGGAAAGAGGCACAGGGGCGCCCGAAAAAAAATCAAAATGCGAATATGAAACAAACGGCCACCAGGAGGCGTTTCCATCTGTATATTTTTTTTTAACATAACATATATCATCAAAGTTGGCGGAACAAGGAATGAATCATCGTTAGCGCGAAAAATTGTGATTTCATTGCTATTTGTTTTTTTTTAATATAAAGACGCTTGACATTATTTTTTCAATTGTCATCAAACATGCTTGTACGGTTCTTTTTTGTACCAGTCACCAAAAATATTTAATGAGAAATCAAAAATCGTATTGATTTGCCATGAAGGGAAAGTTTGAAGTCGAATGGATTGTGAAAAAAAAGCGCAATTTTATTTACTTTTGAATGTTCCTCAATAGGTAAAACACATATTTGAGTCATTGAATCAATTCACGAAGTCATGTCAATGAGACATTGTCGCAAAAAATTCCGGCAACGAGCGGAAACAACACCGAATATTCAAATGAGGTGGAATTTTTGGGAATATATATGTACATGTAAATGTTCATGGTCATGTACGGGGCAAGAATGTCCGTGGGGGTGTCAAGTTAGGAATCGCGCAGTGAAAGTGCTACGGACGAGACGGAGGTGACAACGAAGAGAATGTCGGAGGTGGGGGGGGGCACCAATGGCGAGGAGGCGATGACTTTGACCAGCCGCATCGAAACAAAATAACGTCGGACATACGAATTTGGTTGTCCTTGATGCGTTCGCCGCGATGCACACCCGGACGACAGCGTCGAATCATCGGACGCGATGGTGGTGGTTTCAAGCGGCATGGAAAATGGCCGACGCGCAAAATACCGTGGTGCGAACAGAGCGCATCGCGAAGAGACGGCGACGAACGAATATAGGTGTGCGCGTCAGTTTTCGGATATTACAGATGAAAATTGTTAATTCATTGATCTGGTTTTATCAAAGCGATGGAATAAGACCGATAAGAGGGCATTCAAACAAAAAATTGATATTCCTCATTTTTGGACAAAAATCAACGGCGCGCACAATTTTTGAAAACAGGTGTAAAACATTGAAGATCGTCCATACGGCTTGTACAATGTTTGAGGTGCTAAATTTTGAGGTGGTCTGTTTTGTTTGCTCAACCAGTCCAAAATGTCTGGGAAGCACTTCCTACCCTATAGCTTCGTATAATAGTGTTCATAAAATCGATATCGATATACGGGTTCCTCAAATAAACAATGAAGTTATCCATAAATTCTATGAGTCATTCAATATGAGATGATCGAAATTTCTAGGATTTATCGGAACATAACACTTCCGGTGATAATTATTAATTGTTCATTCGAAAAAATGGCGCGTTATCTTATGATGTTTCCGGATGAACGATTTCAAATAATAGATTTCGAATCTGTAACCTTCAAAAAATCAAAATTCAAAAACTGTTGACATTAAATGCAGTGAACTCAATGGAGCGCATTTGAACTCGCATAAACACAACATCTGCCGATATCCAATAACGGACAGTTGAATAATGAATGGCGGGGAGAATGCATTTTCGGAGATGAGAGACACGCGAACGAACAATTTGAATTGCTTCTGTAACCTTTTTTGTCTGATTAAACAGTTAAGGTGTAGAAATGCAACTTCTCATCTTCAATTATTCCAAAAATTTTGTCGGAATGTTCTCCAGATGACCTACGGGATAGATATGCGATTTAGAGATTGTCATCTCGCCTTTCATCATTCGAAACGCACTGTGCGACAAGAATCTTGGATGTTTGACGGCAATCTGCCATGGATTAGATGAACTCGAGATTATCCTTGTTTATGGGAGGAGGGGGGGGGGCGATGCGAGACAATAGGAAGCAAATAAACAGAAACTGACGGGGGTTGACTTTTATGGATATTAGAAACGTTTAAGAATTAAAAATCATCAATGCTTATAAAATTCCAGAGAACCCCCCCCCCCTTCATATGATAACAAAACGAGTCGAGTCGGAAAACAGCCAACACCATGATTACACATTGATAGACAATACCGATTATGTTGATAACTCTAATATTGGAAAGTGAATCATCAGTCATTAAAAAACTATGGGGATACAATTTTTGACAAGAGCGAATCAGGACGTGAAGTGACTATTCTCAAAACTTTTTCTATAACAATGTTCTTTCCAATGTCGGGCGGAGGCCCCGTTACGCTTCAGAGCATGATGTTGTTTACTCTTCCGATTTATGGAATCATTCGCCATCTTCTGAGCAACACAATGTTCAACACGATTTTCGAACTATCAAGATTGTATTGTTGAGTTTACCAAAAACAATGCATTCGGAACAAAAAAAAACAACAACATGACTGGAATTCATCATCAACATTCTAATCGGCGCTTCTCTCAATAAAAATGAATGTAAAATTATGTGCGATTGTCAATCGGAGGGAATTATGGTGTTAGTCATTTATGTTAGTGCATGTTCGCGGTTTTCGATAGAAATCTGTTGCGTCGTGACAAGAGAATTTGCATGAAAGTGGATTAAAAAACCGAATGATACGCTGAAATGCATAAGTTCAACAAATTGATGGTCAGGGATTGTTGTGTTGATCACAATTGCCACTAATTTTTTTGCTGGTGAAATTTGAAATATTTTACTGATAAGAAATATTTGTCTACTTCAAAACAATAATGTGCTTGTAAGGAAGTTATTATGAATAAAGGATACTCATGTATTAAACTATTTAAAACTTATTCTAAAACTTATATTATAATAACGAAATTGGAACAGGGAAATATTAAAAAATTGCAATGAATAATTATTTGAAAAGATTCGATTGAAGATAAGAAGGAAGATAGGAAAAAGCGGCGCAAAAATAAATTAACATGCCATAAAATGGGACAATTGGACTTTTATTGGCTAAAATGGTTGTAAATTTGCAAACGTTTGTGGAATTTCAACCGAATTTTTAATGTTTATTAAATTTGGAACGTTTGCAACAGAATTTTTAAATTTGCTTTTTCCCTTTAATAAAATTCTATGAAAGAAAGTTGTAATGAAAACCAAATACTATAAGATTAGTTTAGGAAAATTAATTAAAAACATGGAATGTACAAATTACTGAGACGATCGATTTTATCTGCCGAATTTCGTCTTTTAATTCTTTTTTGAGTTTCAGCAAAAGCAGAAAAAAGAATAATAGGGCAATCTTAAATGAAAGGAAACCCGTCATAGTAGGACAATCTGTAGCAATCGCGCCCGATTAACAGAATTGTACAATTTTCGAACAATTCAACGATTGATACACGAATATCCTCAAACACACACAAACTTGAAAGTGAATCGCAAAAAGTGTCTCACGAAATAACCACAAAAACATTGATGAGAACAGATTTATATATTAAGTGAACCTGATTTGTCAATGTTCGCTCAAATCTATCATTGGAAAACCGCGCCCGTCGAACATGATGTTTAATTTTATGCGCGCTTCCAACGCTTTTCGCTCATAATAGGATATACTATATAGACATAGTATAGAGAAAAATGAGTGTATGTAATGGTCGTTTGAATTGTGATGGAATGACTAACCGAACATAATTTCCAAAAAAAGAAGGAGTGCAGTGTTCATTGCGTTTCAGACAATAAAAACAGCGAAATCACGGTAATTTGGGACGATTATGCAGAAGCTTGTACGACGCGACTTTTGTCATTTTTGTACCGGTATACTTGAGACATCTCAAAATAGGGTCAAGTGAAACATCGCGAGTCACAGTCATTTTTTTTCCTTTCTTGTACGCAAGATTTTTGATTATGATCTTTCTAGCCGAATGAGCGAACCATCATCTCGAAAAAAAATTGAGGACGAGTCAATTCAGTAATTCGCAAATTCCAAACATTATTTGATATTCATCAAGAATGATCATATCTTTCCGCGATTAGGAACACTATTATAAAGGGTGAACCGCATCGAAACACGATATGCCAAATTGGATGAAGATAACAAAAAGCGGCTTGTCAACGAGAGAAAAAAAATGCATTAATCAGTACCCCCGCCAAAACATGAAACAAAGCAAAAAATGATTTTTATTGGTTGTTCCGCGTTTTAGTGAACTTTTAGAACATTATTGAGTTTTTTCAACATTTCTATTACAGCAAAAATAAGTGAATGAAAACAATAAGCGGCTATATGCGCAGATGGTATTGATTGACTGCTATGCATTCGCCAGAAATGCGTGCAATATATCGATCGATCAGAGAGAAATGACCGAGGATTAATGAGAAAAAAGGAAACAGGTGGAATATATATGGATTGACTGAGAGGCACCTCTCTGACGGAATTCCTTGTTTGTACTTATATACGCTATTGGCCCCAGCCATTTGTAGGCGATCCGATGCATTGCACTCGGCCTGTATAGGGAAGAAGGTGAGGGGTGGCCCGGGTATTCGAATGTATGTGTGTGTGTGTTTATGTGAATGTGTGTGACCGCAAGAGGTTTGAGAAATAACAAGAGCGGCGAGACCTACCGTGCTGTTGTGCTCAATCTGATGGTTGCTTGGTTTGGATGGTGTGTGTGTGTGTGTGTGCCTTGTTCAAATAGGTGCAGAAACGAGTTGTTGTCGTCGTCGCTCGACCGCGGCCCGCGCGGCTTCATCGACTCTCACAATAGGGGAAAAACGGTCAAAAACGGTGCGGCGGAGAGAGCGGAGAGCCGGTGCTGGCTCGACGCTTATAAGAGGATACCACCAACACCACCACGAACGAGAGGGCAATAGGACGGACAAAATTTCGTGGCTGTGAATTGGGCATCAACATGACGCCTTTTCTTGTCAAATATAAGAATAAAATCACGATTAGATCTCTACTTGAAACTGTGTTTTAAATTTTAAACCAATTTGCAAAAAATTACTGACCAAAGTGAAATTGTCTTCCATTATAGAAAATTTTCTTAAAAGGCGTTTTCAAAAATTATCAAAAATTATACACTATCATTTCGTCATAATTACGATATCGTATACGCAATTGGTTCATTTTTTACTTGTTTTAATGCAAACAATTTTGGAATATTGTTGTAACCAAATAATACATAAATATTCTAATAGTTTTAACATTGAATTCATATTAAACTTATTGGAACTGAATATAAGAAAATATGTGATATCATCCTATAAATGAGACTTCTGTGAAAAAAATTTTTTAAATTCGCAATTACAAAAAAAAAAACAATTCAACGAGACATGTCGAATAGCTTTTCTCTGAATTATAATGGCTAATTTTGAAATTCTGATAGTTTTCATTTGGTCGAACAAATAATTTTGAAATGGCTAAATTTTTATATCGTGAATACAAAATTATTAAATAAAGATGGAATTCAATTTTAAAAATAAAAATGTTGTGATGAATTTCAGAGAATAACCAGAAAAATGAGCCACTTCCTAATTTGGAGCCATTTTTTCAAAAAGTAATCAAAACCTTTTTGGTGTTCAAAAAAACTTATTTCATGAGCAGTATGCGTTGCTCGAGCGTTGTTGTTAGTCATTTTGAAAAAATTACTATCACTTATAACTGTACACCGGCTGCCAAAATCATATCGAAGTGGATGAGTAAATATTTAAAAAAAAACAACTAATTGAAACCAGAAAAAAGAGCATCTGGGCTGCTCAACGAGTCGCGCCAAGCGACTGGCTCCGCCCCGATTGGAATTAATTAATTAATGATGCTGGTAGTGATTCACACGTTCTCCAGAAGTGACTCATAAAGATTGTATCTGCCATTTGTTCAAACGACGAAACTCGGATGGAGAGTGAGCAAAATTGAGAAGATAATTTAAAAGCTCGGTGATGGGTCAATTGGCAGTTCCCAACGGGACAGAAAAAAAGGGAGTTGTTGGAAGAAAGATGGCACAAAAAACGTGACGATGAAGAGCAAATCGAGAACATAGCAATTGCGGCGGGTTGTTATAAGCACGATTCTGGCGCTTCCGACCATGTTAAATTTATGCTTGGCTTTCTCATCCGGAAATAGCGAATCGTTGCAGATGTTCGGTGAAGATTAATAGGGTGAACATTGAAGAAAAGAGCCATAAAGTTTTATGTGACAACACAATTTCTAGCCTTCCCCAGTAATAAAAAATAATGACAAAGATTTTATGACAACGAGTCAATTAGCCATTGGATTGTGTAAACGGATGTAGTTTAATCGCTTTCAAAAATGCTGATGAAAATGTCAGCAGCAAACTAGTGTCTGGAAAATTCCCAAAGGAAATTTGACACTTTAATCATTTCACCGACATTTCGTCTAAATTTTGGAGAAAGTTGAGAATTGTTCAAATTATTGTAGAAAGTAAAGAAATTAACGTTTGTTTAAAAAGTGTTTAATAAAAATGGATTTTTTAATTATACTTTCGCAAATCAAAAAACCCCACCCTGCGTCGATTTACGGTGAGTTAGCATTGGAGGATATCCAAAGTACGAAATCCGAATTCCCACTGTTTAAATTCGAATTTGAATTATCGCCTCGAAAAACTAGTTCACAATTAGTCAAGATGCTCGTATTTTTTTTTTGCCCTTTATAAAAAAATAGTTTTGATGAGTTTGGAAATTTAAAAATTCTAAATTTTAGGAATGTTAAAATGTATTGGAAAGTTCGATAAATAGCGCCATAGCGTGGGTCTTGCACAGGGATGTTATTCTGAAAATAAACTTAAAAATTATAACATTTAAATAATTTCAAGAATTTCAACTAGTGACAATTTGAGATTATTCAAGTCTCTTAGAATTTCTCTTTTTCGATTACGTTCTAAAATAGCAATGAAAAAGAAATAGTTTAACGTCTATAATATGGCATGCATTTTTCGAGGATATTGTGGAACCATTCTCACTCTCTCTCTCTCTCTCTCTCTCTCGAGACTTTTCGTTGCAGGATAAACAACGGCCTTAAGGAAGAATAGGAAATAATTAAAAGGAAACCTGAAAGTTTGGAAACTGACTTTATTTCAAAGCTAAGCAAGCTTAAAACTTTTAGGTTGGTTAGAGGAAATATTATGAAGAAGACGCTTGAGATCCGAAATATATAATTCATACGAATAACTTTATGAATAAATGTGTATCAAAGTGAAGAGCATTTGCGGTTTGCTCGAACTTTACCACGAGCAACATCGAAGCAGCAACCAAAACATGAGCGACTTCACACTGCAAAAAAATGACGAGCTAATCGCAACCGCCGCAGCAGGACGGACGAGGATGACAACGGGAGAAGCAATTAAGATGATGACTCATTGGCGATAAATCGGCTCTGCGGAAGGGAAAGAGTTGAGGTCTGAGTGGCATTTCGCATAACAATTCGAAATCTCTAATTTGAATGCGCTGTGTGGTCCGCTCGCCGTTGTCCTACGCTAACCATTACACGCACTCTCACACACACACAATGCTTCGGCCGTTCGGAGCTCATTGATTTTCGCGAAGGAAAAACCGACGAGCCATTGGTCACTCGTCTTCCAGAAGAGTCTTGCTTCTCATCTCTTTCCGAGTCGCACTCTCTCGCTCCGCCATATTTATGAACTGCGTTTTCCTCAAAATTCTACTAGCCCTACTCATTATTGTTTACATTATTGTAAGTTCGAAAATATGAAAATTGAGTTTTGAGAGATGAAAATTACAGCTTTACTATGAACAAATCATTCGATATGCTGAAATTGTGACCTATGGAAAACCCGAAGAATGGTTGAATGTGTCCGCAGAAGAATGCAGTTGCGATGGCGGAACAACAAGGAATTGCTATCCGCATCCTGATGATTCAGCCCTTTGCGGGAAATGTTTCGCAAGATGTGTTTCGCAAAATATCATCGAAAAGGAGCGAAAACATTCAAGGTCTGTTGAATCAATATATATGTATATATATATATATGCACGCAATTGTTCGAACCAACGCAGCGTTTCGAAATATGTGAGCCAAAAATGGGAATGCTGAAGGAAAAAACAAAAATTGAAAGTGTTTTGCGAGTGGCCGATATTTTTAAATAGCAATAAATATGTTATTCTATCGAATGAAAGGGATCGATGTAAAACTTCAGAAAGTTCTGCAAAAAAAAACTATTTCATATTTTAAATTGATATTATTTTTTCCCTTAATCAAATTTAAAATCCTGCAGGGCGGGCCAAATTTTTTTCTCTTGAAACGGATGTGAGGTCCTTTTTCAATTACAAAAAAATATTCCCATGACTCTCATATATTTTTCGACACTATTGAACTTTGTTCGTCTCACAAAACATGTAGTAAACAATCTTTACAGTAATTTTCAATAAACACTACTATTTTCTACTAATACTATCAGTTTTTCGTTGACACACTCATTCCCCCCCCCTCCCTGCAAATTAATCAATGTAACCATCCCCACCCCCTCCCAAGCCTACCAAACACCGCATGTTTATTGGTGATAAATTACAAGACCATCGGGCTTGTTGTCATTAGTATTTGATGATCTCACGTGCTATTGGCTTTTGTTTCTAACCGCAGGGTTTCGTCGGTTGACAACGTGATTGAACCTTGATTTTCAATCAAAGTCGATAACATTGTCACCGATTTTCAGGCAAGATGAGGTTGTCATTGCGCTGACTGCAACGATGAGGGACATGAACAAATTGCTAGTGCTTATCGGATCGGTTCACAAGCATTACCCGAAAACGAAAATGTTGATTTTTAACCCTGACAACTCGGTAAGAATGGAACGGGGCGACTATTGAGAAGATACGAATACCACAGAAAAAGATCAAACAACTATCTAATGATTGAAAAACTACGTGTTGTAGTATGTTTATAATCTTGAAACGGATTCAGGATTTCATGAGTAACCAGCTCATAAGCATTCGGAACGTCGAAGTGGTTCGAATGGCGGCTTCAAATCTCACAAAATTTGCGACTCCATTTTACATCGAGGTGACTTTTATTAACGGCAAGAGAGAAAAATTCACACAAAAAAAACCCCATTAGTATCTGACCTTCAAAATTCACTTTGGTATGGTGATAAGGATTCGACAACTTTTGAACATTATTGATATCGTTATGAAAAAAACTGGAACAACGTGGAGGCCATCGTTGAGAGAAGTTGACTGAGCGGAAATTCATGATGCAATTCGATTCGATTTTTTCGGTTTCATTGAAAACTGTTATCGAGCACGTCACAAACATGTGGTTCCAATTCAACAATATCCGATCAAATGGTGAACGTGAAAACATCAGGGTACCACGTCAGAATTACAGAGATCAATTTGTTTTTCCTTGAATATTCGTATGATTTGCTGATTATTCTGTTGATCCATGATGCAATTTTAAGATAAAATAATTTGAAAAATGGAATAGTGGAACCATGCAATATAGATGTTCACGTCATTAGTCTTAAATGGTTGTGTAAGGATCAGAATTCATCTGAAAAACGTAATTAATTTCAAAAATGTTGATGCTAGATGAAAAATATTTCAGAAAAAGCGTTGGCAACGTTGCAAGCGTTTTCTCTAAGAAAAAGCTTTTCGTGTGTTTTCAATTCAAGGTTAAAATCGATAATACGAGAAATAAAAAATTCTAATTGGATTTTGATTGAGTGATGAGGAAATTGATGAAATCGAGCTCATTTTAAAGAAATTTCCAAAATATTTGTTCGGTTTATTTTTTCAGAACGCTCCCCGACAGATTGTGGAAATTGAAAGTTTAAAAGTATTTGAAAGCTTTAAAAATAATAGAATAAATTGTTTTCACATTCTAAAATCCCGTTTCTCGATATTCCGTAAAATTTGTTTTTGCAATTCCCCTTCTCTGATAGAAATTGTTGATTTGCGATTTTTCAAAATGCCCTTTACCCTCATGCTTCCAAAACCATCAATCTCCAGTTTTATCAATGTCAACGCTTGGTGAGAAAACGCCTCGTGGCTGCGTCATGGCCGACTATTCAAAAGATGTTCTCACATAAATGGCCCACGTCAATAAGCGGAAAATCAAACATCCCGAGCGAGCGAAAATATTCACATTTTCAAAATTTATGCATTCCGTTCGTAGATCACCTGACACGAAATTTCAAAAAAAAAATCACGTCAGTCCAAAGTCGAATTGAATGCGCGTTCACGTGATAGTTCGTGTAGATAGGTTCACTGGTACTCAAAGTTAACCTACATTCAAGGAAATGCGCATATAAAGCTGTAGATGGAAAAAAAAAATATTTTAAAGAACTTCTTTAGTAGGCAAACGGTGGTAAAAAGTTAATGTAAAATGGTTGATATTTAAGTTATTTCTACAATAAGCATTCAATTAAACGTATGTACTTGTAATCTCAAAAGCATGAGCTCATTTAAAGTCATGTGAATATATGTGATTTCACAAGTGTATCATTCACAGAATTCACGTGAATTGCAACAATTTCGTCATTTCGATGTAATACTGTCTAAATCTTTAAAAGTTGTGTTTACATTTATAAAATTGTGAGTTTGCAAAACTGGAAAAAAATAACACGAAAAAAACATAAGAAAAGTAATAAGTTTTCAATACCAATAAAGACAAGATTCCGAGAATTGTGAATGTTCCAGACTTCTTGTTTATTTTTTAAAGAACAGTCCTTATATTTAAACATAGATGATTAATAAAAATCATATATCTAAATTTTTTAGAATCAAGTTGACAAATAGATGGCTCTCTGAAATTTTCAGGAAGCGCTGAATCGATTTACTACAGTGCTCTGGATCGACGTCGGTCTGGAGTTCCGAAACAACAAGCTGATACTAACGCGAAAACTCGGAAAGTCGCCGGTCACTTTTATCGGCAGGGATCCCGTCAAGAAACTATCCAGCGCCGGTATTGTTTCTTCTTGTTCGTTCTCTGTAGTCGATTTCGTTCTCCTTCAGGCTACATCAAATTCTTTCCGACGTCGTCATATGTTCCGCAAGTCTATCCATTGACCATACTTCTGAAGAACAGTGCCAAAGCTTTGATCGAATGGTTTGTCGCACAGAGAATGTTCAGTTTGTGTGAACAATATGATTGTTTGACTCATTGAGACAGTGTGTTCAGTGATATTCGTTGAAGAGATATCACTAAAAATGAACATTCTTTGTGTTTTTGTCGCCATTATTTCCTTAACGTACGCGAATGCTTCATTTTGAGGTTAAAAAGATGCGCTTTGGACCCGGAATGCTGGCAGTGTTACAGTTCGGCGAACCTTGAAGCCGATTGTTCAGTGTTCTTGCTTCATAGGCTAGCAGTCGAGAAGAAAGCGCTCGTTCGAATGGACAACGTGGGAGATGCACTGGAAAAGCATTCATGGTCGCCACCAGAGTGTGACATTTATTGCACAATGTATATGATATTCATAACTGTCGCCGTTGTTGTATTTATGGGAATTTTGGTGCTCGTGCTGCTCAATAGAGCAACAAGC
Organism: Caenorhabditis bovis; assembly: GCA_902829315.1. Lineage (NCBI taxonomy): Eukaryota > Metazoa > Nematoda > Chromadorea > Rhabditida > Rhabditidae > Caenorhabditis > Caenorhabditis bovis. The sequence continues at coordinate 3,139,069 of CADEPM010000002.1, forward strand.
AAAAAGAAATCATAGTTTTGTTCATAACTTTTTGTTTCTAATTACAAGTGTCTTTCAAACCTCAGCAATAAATAGTAATTATAAATTGGACAAAAATTGTATGAATTTCTGAAAAAAATTACTTGTACAAGATCTCCTAATATCATTGAAAGCGCAGCCGAAAAGCGCAGAAATGCACGTGAATCGAAGCCAATATCGGAAATCAAAAGACACCAAAGTCCGTTTTGCTATGATCTTGCAACAAAAAAACTTAATCAAATTAACTCAAGAATGCTTTGATCTAAAGTTTGGTATATTCTGAAAATCGGGCAAAGTGTACGAAGAAGCTGTTATTCGGCGTTCTTCTAAAGATTACAATATATCGCATTTTATCGTAAAAGTGAATATAATGTTCTTCAAAGATCGTTAATAGGATGTTACAATAGATATGCAGTTCATTCCAATTGTTCATATAATATTCAATATTTTTTGAGGAAATTGAAACATTTCACACATCTTCTGTACCTCATCATGAACACATTGTTTGAACTTTGAACTACCAAGAAGAAGTTCATTCAAATCAAAATCATCGTCATTTTGCGTTTCGGCAATGAATTTCGACGCTAGAACCCGCCCTTAACACCCCCACGCGCAAACATGAAAATCATCTTCTATGTCGTATCTCACCGCCCAACGTTATTGCAGTTGTCCCAACTTCTCTAATTTATTTTCCATCACCTGCTTGTATAAAAGCGGTTCGAATTTGACTGTAAGTTATCTTTTAACCAATCAACCACCCAATAACACCACTGTTTTTTTTAATCGAAACCGCTTCTGAAGTCGTTCTACTTCCACTTCAATCACATGGCGCCCAATTCATATTCATTGTATTGCAGCTTACACACGAACATACATCATGAACGCGATTCTCAAGATTTTTGTCATTTTGCAACTTTGCTCGTGCATTGCCTCGATGAGCCTTCTCAACGCCTACAGATCTGAAAGACTCGCTCGAAGACGATTAGGAATGTTGAACACCGACTTCCGTCCAATCTCGCATCTCCGCGGAGAGGACGACTGGGTAAGACGCCTGGTAACTATAGACTGTATGTGAAATATTTAATTTTCAGCAAGTCCAAATCAACGACAAATTCTCTCCCAATCAATTCATGGATGAGAATGGTGTTGTTTACGACATGGACCCAGCTATCAATGATAGAGTTGCATCATTCTTCAACAGCCCTCGTTCCAACGCCCGTTTCGGAAGAAAACGCCGCTAAGCGATATCATCAAATACCGCACATTGCCATAATATGTCACATTAATACAACTCTGGTCCTTTCATTCATCATACGGGTGGCTTCTGAATAATTCACGATCTCACAATTTAATTGTCCGAACATTATACAACACTTAATCAAATAAACGATTCATTGTTTTATCTCAACATTGTTTCGTCTATCAATATACGTGATAAACTGGTTTCGAACCCAGCAGTGCAAAAGATTTTTCATCGAATCGGCCAAAAATTGCGATTGATATTTCCCTTTTCTGACAAATAGTGTCAAGAATGATCAACGAACTTTTTTTTTGGAAGGTCACATTCAATAAGGAAATTAATTGATTGGTGACTTCGAATTACTATTACCAATAATTTATTAATGTTGTTAAGTAGATCAATTGAATTGAATCCTCACAAGGCACAATGTGTACAGAAAAGAGGTTATCTGGTAAATACGACACTTCTTAAAAATTAAAAAAAAATACACGAGATCTTGTCGGAGTTATTAAAATATACAGTTTATTAATTACACTGACGATTCGTTGCTTATCCGTAAAGCAAATTTGCTAGCACCGCTATGAGATTGTTCAGTAAGATTGAAGAATGGAATGCTGGATATCGTGCAAACCAATTGAACGCCGCAATCGATATCCTAAACGTCAAATAATTGTAAATTGTATTTCTTTTATAACAAGTCGTACCTGATTATGCGACTTTAACACCAAAGTCATTCCATGATCTATCGATCTTGTGACAGATTCAGCGCAAATCAGAGACCACTTCGATTCTGACACCACGTCCTGTATCGGAAATCGGTCGCTGAAGAATCTTTGAAGAAACGTGCGATGCGATAATTTAAGTGTCAAGCATCTGCAATTCATTGACGATTATCAATAACATTCAACATTCGTTGCCTTTCAATGTGTCTTGTAACCGATTCCGACGGATGTCGTGGTTGTAATCTTGTCGTTTTCAGGTATTTAGTCAACGGGCGCACGATCCAGGTGAATACATTCTGAGCGGCAGTTAGCGAGTCCATTTGGTTTTGCATTCCGTTCTAAAAATAAAAGGCATCGAAAATTCTCTCTTTTTTTGCAAAATGATAACCAACCTTTTGTCCGGTACCATTTTCTGAAGAAGTTTGCACGTGCGAAAACGCGTCTTCGGCGGCGGCAATCAAACGATACCTAAATTTCGAACGTTATTTCAAAGTCTGCATGTTTGAATGCAATAATTTAACTCAATTTAAAAATGTGGCATACAGAAAATTTGCATATAAATTTTGTTTGGCAGCTGTAATAAACAGAAAAGTAAAAACGACACGTTGCGTTGAAAAATCGCATAATTGCAACCAGATGTGGTGGGTTTAGCGTGTTTCACGTGAAGTTAATTTTAATATTTCAATTCCAGTAAATTTTCAAAAAAGAAGTTCTTTATCACACCCACTTTCTCTTTTTCAGGCGTTTTTCAAATTCCATTTCCTCTTGCATCACTTCCGAGTAGCCTCCGATTCGTCGTCTCGCCGCCGCTTCCATCAATGCACGAGCGTTCACCTGGAATAATCGTGATTGCACCTAACCAACGTCAATTCCAATAATACCTCGCTGACAGTTTCCTGTCCACCGAATTGTTCAATATTATACATTTTGAAGCCGGCGGTGCTTCCCTGAATTCCGACTTGTTTCGCAACCGCTGACTGACGAGCTTTATCCAGATAAATATTGTATGACGGAAAGTTGGTGACGTAGAACTTCAAGATTTCGGTGGCAATCTCCTGAATCGATCCGGAACCAACATTCATCGTTTTCGATTCGCCGTCCGGATCACGAACAATGGTGACAATAAATTGAGTCCGAAGTCGTCTTAATTCCAGCAAAATCACCGAGAGATAATGTGTCCAAAGAAGAGCGTCCAACAATGAAATTGAATATGAAACCTAAACAAATTTTTTGTTTACAAAATTTTCTGCTCACAACTGAAAACTCACAATGTATTTATAATTGTCATATTTCTCAATGAAAATTCGTACAATGTAGAAGAGCCAGAAAGCGAACAATATGAACAAAACTAGGAATGTAAGGGCTGCTCGGGCAAAATATCTGGAAAACCATCAATTCATTGATTTCGAAGGGTATTGATTAAACTTACAGCCTCGGCATATCAGCAGCAGCTTTCCTCCAATGCAACACAGCAATAGCAATGACAAGAAATGCAGTTTTGGCAAACATCAAAAAAATCAATCCTTCGCAATCGATCTGAAATCATGTGAAATTTCAAAATTGAGTCCTTTACAACGATTTTGTCTTACATCACATTGAATTGGTGGCATTGAAATGCCAAAATGTGGAGATACAAGTGGAATTGCACACATGACCGGAGCACTGACAACAGCGAGAAAACAGATCAAACTAGATGAAATTAGCCAAAAGATACGGGAACATCTGTAAAAATTTGTATTGAGCAACTAGTTCGCGCAATTTTCATTTAGTTACTGCGTCGAAAACCGTACTAATGTAGGCAAATAGTCGTAAAACAAATGATGGCCATTAATTTTCTTTTTTGTCTCATTATAAAAAATGACACAATTTTGTTTACAAATTTGTATTTGGTTTAAAGCCTCTTTCTTCTAAAAAAGAATGGTTCCACCTGGTGAATTTTTTCAAACTTATGAGCTCTTTAATAATTTTTTTTTCAATTTTGTTTGGCAATATTGACCTTCTTCCGACAACCCGTCCAATTGGAGGATGGTATGCAACTTTTTCATCCATCGTGAAAGAGTCGGTGGTGACTCCTGTGATTACAGTGGTATTGTCTGCCCAGTCATCAATCGGCTGATGGATTTTCTGTCCCTAAATAATATTGGCGTTCGCGACCTTGCAATTTCAATTTGCGTAATTACCTCGCTAGCAATTGCTGAGAATCGCGGCAGAAACGGCTCGCCAATTTCGGATTGAGCATACCTGGGCCGCATGTTCTTTATTTTCGGATCATAACGATAGCCGCTCACGCAGCTTCGGGAGTCTTTCATGTGGCGTCGACCCTCCCCAGACGACATATCGGCGCTAAAATGAGATGTGATTGATGTGCAAAATGAAAGTGAAACATGATACACGTGAAATCAAAGAAAAAAAATAAACAACTCAATGAAATTGTAGGGTGCAAAGCAAGTTGAGGATGAGTGACACGTTTTACAACCACTACCCGATTTGGGCAAGTGACGTGACCGGGTCCAAGGGCCGGTCACAAAGAAGAGGTAGTGGACCCTCTTTCCAAAAGAAATAACCTCTCCCGCTTTCGCATCACATTATGCCTCGACCTAGGCTAGCATAGCCGTGATGTGTGCGGGGTTGGACGGGTGTGTGTGTGTGTATGCGTCTGCGGTTCGAATAGGGACGCAAGCCAGATGTGGTGAAATCGCCGAGCGGCTCATTATATGCCGACCGCACACAGAAAATCGTTAAGAATCGTTGGTGCCATGGATTAGCGGTCATAGGTAAAAAAAAAGCATATCTTATATAATCCGCGTGCAGCTGTTGACAGAAAGGTGTTGCAAAGGGAGGTAAATGAGCAATTAAGTTGCTCATCGAGTGAGAGCATGCCTTATATGCGTTGGGAGAAAGGACCTCTCAAAAACTCTAGATTCTATGGAACCTTCAATTTTACATCGAAAAGAAGACCAAGGTAATCATTTGCACAAGCCGGAGAGCTCACACCGCAATTAAAAGGCGAACGATACAAAACAGTGGAATAACCTAACGACTTGCGGCAGATGTTCAACACGTGCATCCAATAAATTTTAACAGTTTTTTTTTGTTTACTACGGTCGAGTTGCTTAATGGAAAGTTTTTGGTGATTATTAGTCATAACAGCGACAAAAGAATCGGCATTAAAAACGATGAGCACGCGCATCCGTTAAGAGAACGGAAAATAAACAATACACAGTAATAAAAGATGCCATAGCAGTGGCTGCGGCAGGTCCCTAACATAAAAACACAAGTTCGTAATGTGTTACTTACCGCGTTGTTGCGGTGGAGCGTGTTTACGACGCCCGACGCTACTTTTGAGAAATGCACAAGATAAATTGCGAATGATACTATTATCGTAGAAAATAAAAAATGATAAGAGACAAATAAAGAGGAAGATCATGTGCCATTGACAATTTTCAATATTCTTGGACGGAAAAAGTATTATAAAAACATGTCAGACTAGATTAATTTCATTGTGCATTTGATAGAAATGAATATTTCGTGGCACACCTCAATGAATTTTCTGAAAGGAATCAAAAATTCAAATAAATTTCATAAAAATTATGATCGGGATTCGCGATGAAGTTGAATTCAGATATTGAAACAGTGAGAAAAAACGCGCTATTCGACTAGAACATTCACATGTCCATACAATCCTCGCACGATTAATGACATTGTAAGGCTTCGGGTGTTCCGTTCAACGGAAACCGCAAAAATTTATTCAAAAGCATTTCATTCCGAACTAACTTTACAGTTTTTAAGTTTTAAATAGAAAATCATGTAAAGGAATCAAAGATATTTAAACAAATTTTGAATTTCGATTTCATAACACTTAAAAAAAAATTAAATCGCCGTTATATTCATGAATTGATGAATTAGCCTCGACTTCAAATCTTTAAAAAGATGCCGCAGAGCTCTTTCTTTGAAAGATTCGAACGAGAAACTTCAAAATTTTATACACAAATGTTCTTTTTTCCGCCATATTGAAAATTTCAAACAGTTGGTGTTAGATGGGATGATTTATTGGGTGTATCCGACGAATGGCATTATTAATACATAAATTTCGAAATCTCCAAACTCCGTACGAATAATAAGCGTTTGAAGGAATGTATTGAAAAACTGCAACATATCTTTGAGAATAATAACTACAAGCCAAAAAAAGTAAGGAGTTGGGTTGCGAAAAAAGGGTAAACTTAAGATTCCGGCAGTATGAATGCGTTTTATGCCGGAATTTACAAAGCGCGCGACACCTCTGGGACGGACGCGACTAGCTGGGCCATTTGAGAAATAAATGACTTCGTCGTAGCCATGAATCGGTGTCCTTTGAGCATCCGTCACGCCATTGGCGTCGCGCGGGACTAATACGTTATAAATTTTGAAACAAAACCACAACGAGCGCAGAAATTCGGCCCGCTAAGCACTACTAATTCGATGATAAACGGCGCCCAATGATGCTAACGAATTGGCGTTCTAAAATGCGCCGCCGGAATGTTTTATGAGTTGGTGTGACCTAATTGCAAACACATGTATGCGAATTTACGATAACTGAAACATTATTCACGACGCGGTGATAAAATTCATAAAAATAGCGAACTCAAATAGGTTCAAGAAAGTGAAATAATTTCTGGAAAATAGTTGAAAAATGGAAATTTTATGGAAAATGCACATATGTAGAAAATATTATCGACTACTCTACAGTACCGCAGAAAAAGATACGAAGTGATTAATTTTCTTCAAAACTTTTGAACAAGTGGTCCAATCGAGGTGAAATTTTTAGCACATATTTTTTTATAGATTGAAATGTTTTAAAGCATGTTCATATTATGGAAATTTTTTTTTTCAAGTGTATATTGCAAAAAATCGAAATTTCAAAAAAGCATAAAAATCTGTGTATAAAATCAAATGGCTGTAAACACCAAAAATTTTATTTACAACGTTTAATAATCTTAGTCGCCATTCCATTTGCTTCAATAGCAACATCACATCTTTAAGGCATAGAAGCTACCGTCATTGTTACCGTTTATTCATGATGAGAATAGTAATTAGATATTAATTCATATTAAAGTATACCTGATAAAAACGGATGAAAAAAAACATTATAAAACATATTTTGGAATTTTTTTTAAATATATTCACATGAAGGTAAATATTTTGTGATTGCAAAAACATTTCGTCTTTTCGAAGAAATTCGGCTACCTTCTTGAAAAGGACACAAAACAAGCTTCACATTGTTAATTTCATTTGGGACTCGTGTAAGTACAACTAAAAGAATGAAATAATTTAGAATTTCCCTCAAACTAGTGAAATTGAATTGAATTTCACAGAAATTTCTTTCAATTATCTACCAGATTCCAATTAATTATTCGGTTTTGGATAGTGAGTTCGTAAATCAGCTAGTTTGAGGGTCACCTTGAAGTAAAAATGACCTCGCAAATTTATATGTTAATCGAAAACGAATGCAATTAGCAACATATTGACAGAGAAATAATCTCGTATGATATTTTGAATAAACTGCCGATAAATTACATTACGCGCATTAATAAAAGTTTAAAAAATATGCATAGTGGCAATTTGTTATAAAATTAATGGAAAATTTGAATATCACCACTTCTACTTTTTCAATGATCTTTTATTCTTCAAAATCACGTTTTTATTGTTATTCTGCACAGGTGTCCAAAATCTCCATGGCCACTTAAGTGGGTACTATATTTTCTCCTTGGAATTTGAGATTCAGGTGTTAATTAGAAATGTGAAATCACAGAAATACATTATGCATGCAAATCTCGCTCAATTGAATACTGTATTCAATTTACAGTTCAGTTTCAATCGAACACATTGCCCATCTGCTATTCGTACATTTCCTTATTCTCACTTTCCGCTTCAAGATGTATTGAAAATGCGGCATCCAATTGTTTTCGCCATGTTCGTACACCGGAACGTGAACGTATTATTAAACCCATAAATACATGGAAATGAAGGTTACGAAAATCGCAATGAATCCAAAAACTAATTTGGCAAGGTTTGACAGATAAATGATATGTTTTTGACAATGATCAATGGCTTGATGACCTTCCAAGTTTCGAGCGTAGATTGACTGATTGATGAATGTACATTTATACGAATAAACTTCTTCACCTGGGTGATATGAATGGTTCAACAAAATTAACACATCTGCCATATTTGTATTGAAAGAATTTATTCGATGAACTTTTCTGCTCCCTACCCCACATTGTATGGTACACTTTAACAGCATGTGTCACTCGCTATAAAATGGGTTTTGCCTATCCCGTTTTTACTGCCGAACGTGTTGATTCGAACTTGGCTATTGAAATCAACGACGATATTACATACACGTGATTTCACCTTCTTTTGTATGACACGACTAAGAAGCGAAAGCTTACAATATGAATCGGATTATGTTGTCGCGGTAGTTGAGGAAATCTGAAATAGGATAATCGACTGGAATGCCGGTTTTCGGTATCGCCCAATAAGGTAAACGAAAATGTTTATGGAAATTGTATTCATTCAAAAATAACCTAAACAGTTCAAAAAATCATTTATAAAAAGAAGCTTGAATTAAGCTTGAGGGCTTCACTGCATTTCTCAATAATCTCACCTCATCAACATTTCTAGGATTGTTGTTGTAAAACTGAAATTTTCTTTTCAGATTTCTTCCATTCAAAACTCCAATATTCCGACACCAATATGCGATAAACAAATTCCTTTCAATCACTCAATCTTCGGCCCCCACAAATCGCGACATGTTAAAAGAAACCGATTATTATACAAATCTCAATCATTCATCAAATAATAGGAGGTCGGAAATATCATAAACGAGGTGAATCCCGAGACCGATCTGCAGATAGTAATGAGATAACATACTCGCACAACCTATACTAATCCAGACGCTCAAGATTTATTTGATGGACGCTCTTTTTGCGCTCGCCATTCTCCAAGGGTCATATCTGATGGCCTTGCATACCCGTATTGGGCAACCATACCAGCCAACCAGCCTACCACCATCCACCCATCCAACCACATCGCCACAGTAGGCAAATTCCTGCAACACCATCAATTGTTGTAGTTGCACCTGCATTGGTACGATATATCTCACAGTCTTTCTCTGCCTACCTTTCCGCTGACCCCGCCTTCGTTTTTCTTTTCCTCCTCGCACTAGCCCAACCAACGTCCGCGCGCGCGCTCACACAGAGACACTCTTAGACTGTGTGCCTATTATTGTCCGACTTGAGAACGCCGCCCCACCTTCCGATTCCCTCTTTTTGCCCTTCCTACTCATCCTCACCTACCTTTTTTGGATAATTGTTGGCACCATCACGACGTTAAAACGCACCAGCGATAATGCTATCGTCGCCGCTGTTTTTATCATTGGCTTCTGTGTTCACGCTTCTCGGTTTGGCACTCGTCTCGATTGCAGTCTCCACGGATTCCTGGACCGAAGTCACAGTGAGTTTTTTTGTCAAAATAAAATATGCAAAACTGGAAACTTCCAACAGCTTCACTTGTTATCTATCAATTCGTCGAGTAGTCCCATCATTTTCCGGGGCAAAACAGCAGGTGGTAATATCTTAGGACCGGTTTTCAACATTAGTTTTCCGCAAAATTTTTATTGCCCCTAATTCTCAAAACTGTTTAATTGAGCAGAGTGTTGTAATTTGACAAACGAACGTTGACATCATTTGAATTTGGAATAGAATAGCTTGTTCAGAATGCCATAGCGGGAACAATTCCGTATTAAATGGTGATTGATTTAATTACCAACAATGTAGATCTAAGTGTTTGTTCATTGCCTACATAACTCGTTTCAAACATCGTTAACTGTTGGTTCAATACAAACAAAAAATATCGATGATGAACCCGAAACCCAAATCGATAATAAAACAATCAAAGAATCATCGACTCCCATCTCCTTTCCAATATTTGTTGACAACACGAAACACGAGATGCTCAACGGTCTCGCCCAAAATTAAGCGACCCTAAAAGAGCCCGCCCGCGAAGATTTGTGCGCGCGTGTATTTATATAATAATATGAATATATAGTGACGCCGCAGCGGTTATTACCTTCAGTGAACGCATGATAGACTCACGCAGCGAAAGGAATCATTTTGCTCGGACATTAAGACTATGGGGGGTGCGGGGGATTTGTTCGGTTGATTGGTGCTGCTGCTAAGGAGGCAATTCCGCATCACTCTTGAACAAGGGCAAGGTCAGATGAGGGTAACAATAAAGAGCGGGATGAGGGAGATCTCAAAGAGATATTATACAACGCCAACCTTGCGTTAATCTGTAATATGTTTATCATAAAAATGGCGTTTGAAATCTTCAATGAAGAATGACGTAACCCCCGAAAATTGATGCCTTATATGGAAATTTTATTAGCATTCAACACGACAAGGTCAAGGTGTTGCGGGACCACTTTGATCTTACTTTGTAGACGTGTAATTATTTCTAAACCTTATCAACCTTGAACGGCGAAAAAGTTAACGCATAATTAATCATGCTATAAAAGGAAATGCAATCAAAATTACTTTCATATTTATAGGTGAATCGTCGAGAGATCCTGAATGCCTTCAAACGTGAGCCGGAATTGAGCCTTCGATTGCAAAACGCCTTCGGTCATAATGTTTTATATTTCTCGCGAACCTACGGACTTTTCCACACTTGCTTCCCAGACACCGTTCCGCAAGGTTTGAGGATTAAAAAACGTTTAATGAGGCAGCCTTGTGAATGGATGAAAAGGTCACCACAATGTGCGAAGGCTGTTCTTTTTGACAAAGACTTTGAAGAATGAAAAAAAAAGTTCAAACCAATTTCTGCATTAGCGCAAGCAATTAAACTCTTCTCAAAACATTTTGAACGCAACGTTTAAATATAGTTTGAAATTCTCAATTTATTATACATTAATCGCTATTAGCAGCAAATGAGTGAATAAGTGCCTTTGTCTTTCAACGAAGGCCGCGACCACAAAAATAAAAGACTGATTCAATTTTTTTTTTCAATGAGACAACTAAAATGCAGTTAATTTATTTTGGTTGCAGACATTGGAAGTTTCTCAAAATTCAACGCGCCCTGCATTTGGAACAATGAGTTCAATCCACCAGAGGCGAAACGCGAACATTACACCAATGGCGAGTGGTATCGCCTGTATGCCTACAGATCGTCCATCATTTGCTATGCGGCAGGTAAGGCAATGCCATAGATATTAAACATAAGGTGTCACGAATATGACCAAAATCTACTCTAATACAAATATTGACATTTGCTCAAATGACCATTGTCTTGTAGGTATTGTTGTCGTTGTTCTGAGTTTGATCACCGGTATCTTGGGATGTTGGAATCGCTCGCGAAAGCTCGTCATCACGACTGCTATTCTTCTCCTCATTGCTGGTAATTATCATGTTTATTTGCTCTGCAAATCAATTGGTTCTAGCGCTCGCCATGTGCCTTTCAATGATTGGATGGCATTATGTTGCCTATAGCGAACGATATTCCTTGGACATGGAGCCATACTACAAATCATGGGAGCCGGTAGGAATATCCTCTTTCAATCTATCACAACCATAATAAAAAACACACACACATCGCGATGGGACATTCGTGGGTAAACGATGACCGTGGAGGCGATAGAATAACATAAGGGCCACTTGAGTTTTCGGCTGTCAAACAACAAGCCGAACAAGATTCCCAACGTTTAAAGTGCACAAATTTGCCAGTTTTTTTGTTGTCTGCCAATCGGGAACCAGCGCATACAACTGTCTAAATAGAAAAAAAACAACAACAACAAGATTGAATATCTTTCAGGTTCTCAAGCTCACATCGCGCTACAACTATGGCTGGTCGTATATTGTTTCCTGGGTTGGCATCGCATTCTTGATGCTCGGCAGCGTGTTCATGTTCTGGTCGTACGTCGCTGTCAAGGTGCGTTTTAAAGATGGAATGTTGCAAATCAGCGAAAACGGATATAATATCAGCGAACGATGTCCTTGAACGCAACGCGCAACATTTTTCCTAAGAAATTGGATAGGTGGATTATAATGAATTATGCAATTAATAGTGAAAACGAGAGGACGCGGATTGCGTAGCAATCGATCTATTAATGGAATGCTTGCAATTGTTCCGGCAATTATTTGATTAGAATGTTGCTTCTTCAGGACACAATTATGTCCGGATAATGGAAAAAAGATAAAAAAGTTCTCTCTTGTAGAATCTTTAATGGTAGTAGTTTTGAATTTTTTTGAATTATCGCCATCCCATTAACCATCAAGTCAATTAATACCATGAATTATTTATTAGATTGTTTGGCTATTTATTTGACAAGAACGCCAAGTGCCATAAAATTACCCTTCAAAACATTTGACAACATTGTTGTTCTCAATCGCTATTTCGCTAAATTCATATGCATTCCGTTGCAATAATTTTCGACAAGGTTAAATTTGCGCGCTCGGAGACGATGGCCGATGAGATTGAGAAACCGATATAGAGATAGGTGGAATGTGGAGAAAGACACGAGAACGTGAATAGGGCGATTTTCATTAACTTGTTGATTAAAACTAGGTCAATTTATTGCGGGGTTGACCAACTTTTCGATAAATCAAAACAACGACTAATTTTTGATGATTGGGTGCTTCTTTGGAAAAAGAATGACAAATGGATTTATTCGCAATTTTTTTTAGAGAGAGGAAGAAATGGCTTTGTCCGCGAAACATGGCGCTTACCTGATGCCAAACTATTACGACAAGGGAGCTGGAGCAGTCGTCCCATATGGCTATGGAACCTATGGAGATTATGGAACCTATCCATATTACAATCAATACAACACTGCTGGATACTACGGATACATGACATATGGACGTTAAATTTCAAATTCCTTACCAAAGATTTTTCCCCAAAACAAAAAAAAACACCTACTTGAATCACGAGGTATTCCACTGTGCAGATTCATTTTTTTAGAAAAGTGAAAAGTTGCCTATTAGAAATTTCTCCTCTTTTATTTCATGTTCATTCCTTGCCAAATCCCATTGCCGTGTAATTCTTTCTGATTTTTTTTCTCGCACATCGGTCACATCCAAAACCGCCGTTTCAGTTTCCATTCATTGTTGAGATTCATCTACTTAACGCGCCACGCTCACTCAGTTAATTCCCTTCTTTTTTCTTTTGTAAAACGCCATAGGGACCACCTCTCCAAAAAAAATTCACTGGTGCTTACCAAAATTTGTTCGTTTGAGATTTTACCGTACATTTGCTTATTATTCGAAACTCTTTCCATATCTTACTTAATATTTAAAAAAATTAATTCGCCGTTTATTCATATTATTAATTTACATTAAGTCTTGATTTCTGACAGAAATTCTGACCTTCTGTAAAATTCTACAATATCGATACTCGATTTATCAAAAACCTCCTCAGTTTATTCGTTCAAAATGTATAGATTTTTATATTTTACAATTTCCGATAATAAATGTTTTATATAGAACGTTTATATTATTTTTAAAAACAATAATCAAGAATTATGCTAATTTATAAACGTTAGACACCATCACATAACATAACTGTAATTGCAACTAATTTTGCTTAATCGATTCAGTGAGTGTAATCCAACCCATTTAATTCAAAAATATTGTTTCTTCTATAATCCTGCTAATATATATGTAGATAGAAGAATACACTATTCTTTTATAATTTTTCCTGTTGATTGGAAAGTTTTAATTGTTTTATTGTTGTCATAGAACAGCTTCGAGAACTTTCCGTACAAACAATGTAATTTGAAGTGGATTAACAACAGAGAATCTCTGATTTCCGTTTTTTTCTATAAAGAAAAATCAACAATTTTTATTTGAAATTCACATTCCGACCATAAGAGTAAATAGTTTAGACCACCGAAATCTGTATTTTTCTCACCTTAGTTTTGTATTTAGGTTGATGCACAATATTTGTTTTCTCAGGGAAGAAAAAACTAACAGAAAAAAGTGAAGGGCACTGAATTACTATAGAGTCAAAATTCTTATAAAAAAAAAATCAAAAAAACATTATTTCTTTAAGATATTTTGAAGATTCAGTTGTTTATACATTGCCATCAGAAGTTTCAGTGAAATAGTGAAATTTGTTTCAGGCGATTTACTGCTGTTTTTGCAATGAATATGATATTTTAATAATTTGAAAAACTCATCGAGAAAACAATTTGAACCATTTTTTAAACTTTAAAAAAATATTTGTGTAGAATAATTCCAGCCGGTACCATTTTTGTCCATATTGTAGTGTTCAATAGTAGCCATGTTGTACAATTATGAAATTACCAACCATATTCTACATTTATTGCGATAATATAAGCATGTTGGAAATAGACTAATATATAGATTTAAATAACAGCGATGTTCTAATTCTTTAATAGTTAGTAGGTTTCAGAATTAAAAAAAAAAGATAGCAGTCAAAATTATTCACGACGCTTTATTGCAGTGTTGGCATATTCTTGACTTTGCACCAGTCGCCCATTTTACTATTCCAATAACAATCGATCCTGCTAGGCCAGGTCTGCCAGTCATCGCTAGAAACAAATAGATATTGTGCAATAAATCATCGAAACTTACACATTTTGTTGCAGTGTGGACATCTAAAATAGGAAACAGCGCTCATGTTTCTGGAAAATTGTAATATATGCTTTCGTGAAAATAACACGTAGTTAAATAAAAAATTGGGTGGAATATTAAAATGAGACGTTTATAATTGAAATAAACGTCAATTTTTAAAATAAATTGTTAACTCGGGAAAACCTACATAAAAATGAAGTGTTCTACTTTTTGGTTTCTTTATATAATGAATGGGATGTTTGCTGTAATCACATAGAAAAAGACAAACAATTCGGTTCAAAGTTGACGTAAAATGTTAGAGTAGATAATTGTAAATAAAAATCAACTTTTGTTAGAACCATTCAAACTGATAAAAAACAATCAAAGGCCAAATCCAAATCTCAAAAAATGTCTGTGTCTCTTTAGACAGCTTGTTCTTGATTCCATTGTTTTGTAGTGAATTACAAGTAAAATCCCCGCAGCGCTCTTGTAAGTTCTTAATCCAAGCAACAATCATCAGTTGAATAAATATTTAAATTTATTCTGTATGCGTAATTTGCATATCAATTTACTTGTTTTTTCCCCTCGTCTACGATAAAAAATATAATGAAAAATAGTAACAAGTTTTTTCCGAAAATGTATTGACCCTTTTTGTAATTTGTATTACAGTAAGCAATGTCGTTTCTTTTACATAATTATATTAGCAGTTATAAAACATTTTCTTTCCGAAAGGCGATAAATATTGAATTTTAGAACTTTTTCTTATCTAGATTTTTATGCTATTTGCTGACGGATTTGCTAATCTCAAATAAAATCTTAGTAGTATTCCAATTGCATTTTTACCTTGATGAAAATTTCAATTTTTTAATTTGTGTTCAAAATTGGAATTGTTTTTTTTTGAGGTAATTTTCAAAAATGTAAATTTAATGACGTTAAAGTCAGAAGACGAAATTTTATTTTTTTTTCTGTCTTGCGTTTATTTCATATGTATTTGGGAGAACAAAAGTTTTGGGAATTTGATAGAGTAAGTGTTTCATTCATAAGCACTTTCAGAACATCAATGTTTTTTATGATTCCCTTTAAGGTATACTCTTTTTTAAATATTATTATTTTTTAATTAATCCAATTTAGATACTACGGTACACATTACAATGGCGCATTGGGTGCGGGATTGCGTGGCGGGCAGCTGCGACCGGCAAATTTTTAGGATTTACGAAAACATTGTTTTCGTCATCTTCTCACGAGGTTTTCTCCCAATCGAATCGATGCTGCCGGGCTCGGCGTAGCAAATGTTCGCAAAATTGATTTGTGTGGTGACCTAACGAACGTTTGGTGACAATTCGTTACACTTTTGTATCGAATTTCAAATTTCCAAAATAATAGCATATGTTTACGCAGTGATTGTGAGCTTTCATCGATTTCCTGCTGACATTCCTCAAATAACAATTTTCATTAAAAAAAAAGTCGTTCTCCGCGATTAATAACATTTTAATGAACACTATTCCATAACTCTTCTTTTTCAGAAGATGATGTCAAAAGAGCAAGTTCTGGAACAGTGGGCGCGTTTTGTCACAGTGCGTGAACAAAACAAAGGTTACAAAAATAAATTTCCGCGCAAAATCTCTCATTGACAATATGGAACGTTTTCAGAAAATTTTCCGTACACTAATTGCGCCATTTGTCACACAGAGCTCACCATCCACCAATATTGCGTCCTGAACAAGTGCACACATGTGTTTCATATTGATTGTATCACCGCCTGGTTGAAGGTATGATGATTCATTTTCTTTTTCCAACTTTGTTTTCGAATTCAGCTCTCGTCCACCTGCCCGATTTGTCGCATAACGGTCGATCAAAGGACGTTTCTCAGCAGCGGAAGAACCGTCACAAAAGAAGTGCCGCAAATCGAAAAACGTGACCGGGTGGGTTGGGTTTATTGATTTTTATTGATGTTGGCAGACACATTTCGAACACTTTAATGTTGGCTGTCATTGATCCGCCTTATATACACGTTTTCAGGAGCTGGTAAAATGTCATATTCACCGAAACATCGATGTTTGCGATGCTGCTGTTCGCTACTATATGCGTACCTGTAAATTTCGTGGGTATGAATATTAGTTAACTCAATATTAAAGCAATTTTGTAAATTCAGACCGATGGAGCTTGAAGATTATCAAAATATCGTTGATCTGTTCAAAAAGAAAGCATCAGAGCGTTGCTGGAGTAATGAGGTTATCCAATCAGAATTGGCCATTTACCTTCAACGCTTTATGCGTTACCAACAGTCAGGTCTATGCGTTGATGCATACTTGGGAAAACTTGAGCACGAAATGACGCAGAAGTTTGAGGACGAGGTTGCACAACAGGAAGTCGTAGGGCTTGTACTGGATCTTGTGAAGGCGGTTGCACAGAAAGTTGACAATGAAGTGATCATGAAGAAAGATGACCAAAAAGATGGAGGGAAGGAAAAAGAAGAAGAATGCACAGGTCCGATTGATCAGCCAACAGATTTCAAGTTCGCCGTTCCCGAGTTGCCACTGAAATATTTGTGTCAGTAGACAGTGTCAAATTTAACTGAAATTTCGTTATCTCTGTTCTCTTCCATATCTCTGTTCTCACTTTTCCTCCCTTTTCCTTTACCTCGATATTAATCGTTAGTATATTTTATCAGCTTCGCAGCCGCTGTTGTCCTATTCGCACCCGACATTTAACAAAGTTTACCATTTTTTCGTAAAGGTCTCGCGATTGACATGCCATTTATTCCCTTCCAATTTTGTTGTTATTATATGTCTGTTTGTTTGTTGGTTTCAAAAGAAAAAAATCGATCAATAAATAATCGCATTTTAATACATTTTATTACTTCGTTGCCAACGATAGCAATATTTCTATTCATTTTTCAAGTTTAAGATTATTTTTGATTTTCTAATTTGCAGGTTAACCAAACACCATCAAGGTAGGAATTACAGGTTCTGCGGCAAGATATTTTAATTATGACTGCTGCGATGACGTGTTTAACTGGTTCTACAAAATAAATTTCAGATGTCCTTTTTAAATCTGAACGAAGATTATCCAATTGCTTCAAATCTGACACAAGGGAATCAAACTGCTGGTATTGCTCATGTAAATGAAGTGCCACAGGCTCCAGTCTACCATGAATTAACACCGGTTAAACTGGATCAGCATCAAGGTTGGAATTGCAATTTTTTTCGGTATTTATTAAGTTTTAATAGGGTTTTATGCTCAACGGCAATATTATACAACCTCATTCAATGCGGCGAGCAATCCAACAAACGAGCAGCAAACATCACGATTTGCATCATATTATCAATGCGGCCGAGCTGTTGCAGGCGGTACAGTTTCCATTGAAAATTTTGTTTCGTTCAACGCAAATAGATAGTTTTCAATATCAAATAAAAAATAAGAATTTTAGACCAATCCGATTGCAATGGCTTGTTGTATCACGCAGAAGGTGAAGGCGGCGCCAATTATTTTCCAAATGATCGTGATTCAACAAAAATTGACAGCATTCCAATATCGTCAGCATTTCATAACCGGTTCGACTACACCTATGGATTCCCGGATTACAATCGCAATAGTGTCACTGCTGATCACAAGTGGATACCTTCGGGTAATACACATTATGTTGCAAATCTTTGCGTAATAAAAAATTCTAGAATTTGAGAAGAATCCATATCTGGTGAGAAACGATAACTTAAACGTTTCCAACACTCAATTTGGATGGCTGAATTGTCGGAATGAGCTCGATTTGTCGGCTGCGCCAGAAGCAGATTATAAAGAAATTATGATGATTAATAACTCGACAATTGAGAAAACATCGTTCCACAATGACGGTATGTTTGCGCAAAAAATCCCGGAAAATTTATTGAATACTTATCAACATTTGATTTATCTAAACGGACCCGTAAGTAACGCAAAAATTCGCTTGGCTGATTTTTTTTGAACGCGAAAAGTTTTTTGTACAATTCTTCGACTCAACACATAATATTTCATTTGATTTCAGAAAAGGAAAGAGATAAGGCTGAAAATATAATGGCTTGTTGGGATGACTATAATATGAAACACGTCGACCAGATAATGTATGAGGAACTGTATGATGAAGACGAAGAAAGAAAAAGAACCGAAGAGAAAATTGTAAAACTTCCAAACTACATTTTTAATTCAAATTTTGTTCAGCATTATTGGTTCCAAAATCATGCTCCGAAGAAGTTGGAGAATGAGACCTTCGAAACTTATTTAAATAACTTCTATAACAACAAGTAAGAATTTTTTATTCTTAATGTAATGATCTACAGTGTTGAAGGTGGTTGTCGAAAATACATTACGATGCGCTCGTCAAAATACTCAGCGAGAATCACGAATTGAGACACCAACGGATGACTTCGTATGATGCCACATTAGAAATGAATGATCTTCTTTCAAAGAATGGAAATGATATTCTTGGCGAATTTGACGAAGAATCACAGGAAGAGGATCACCCGACTGATCGTCTATTTAGAGAAGAGCATTTTGTAGAGGAGGGAGAATCACAAGATGAGACTTCTGATCCAATCGCGAATTAATGAATTAATATTGCTGTTTTTCTGTAAAATTATTCTGCTTAGCCCTTTTTTCTTTCAATTATATAATTAATCGAGATTTTAGTACGTTAAAACGTTATTTTTTTTTGTTTCACCTGCTCATAATTTACGATTCGTTTAATTGCTCAAATTCTGGTTTGAGATACATTTCACTATGATGCCGTTCACCAGTCGCCTTGACCGATTACTTATTGTTATCCGAGAGATTTTTGAATCGTTTTTTTTGGCATGATCATCATTTTGTAAATTCGGTGCAATTTTCTCTTCGTATTCGGTTAATTTTCTCCAACCAGGTGTTGTTTTCAATTCGAATTACGTTCTGCCTAATAAAAATGGTCAGCTTTATCGTGAAACTGAAACTGTTGCAGTAAATACATTATTAATGTGAATTTCATTTTTTTTTTTGTTAGTAAAAAAATGTATCAAATTCTTTCTTTGATCATTTATTGATTTACACGATAAGTATTCAGAAATTGTACAAATTGAGTTGCTCCTTGATGTCCTCCTCGTTATCCATGCCAAACATTTCCTTATTTTCCATCATCAAATTCATAATCGATTCCATTTGTTGGGCCTTGGCAATACGCTCCTGAAATGAAACCGATAATATGGAATTAGTTTCTCCAATTTCATTCTTACCTGCTCGCGCTCGGCAGCTGTCATTTCGGCTTCAATTCGTCTTGTTTTTGCCTTCAGTTGAGCGGTCGCCAATTTTCCATGAAGTCTTCCAAGGGTTTGCGAGATCCGGTCACTATCAAGCGGACGATCCTGTAAACGAACAAAAAGCATAGCTTCTACGTCTTTCAGATTTTAATATCTCAATACCTCATCAGCAGAAATGGACACTTTTCTTGTCGACGAGCTCATCACTTTGCGATTATTGATTTGCGGCATTTGCTCCTCTTCCTCATCGCTCACTTCCGAATCACTATTCTCTGTTCGATGTCCGTTGGTCTCCTTCGAACATTGACCTCCTAAAAATAATTATAACTTGGACATTTTCAACGAATTCCGTTAACACACCATCGAATCGCTCTTCAACTTCCGGATTAAACGCAACGCGATTTCTCGTGCGGATATTGGACTAAACACCAAATGTTTAATAAAATATTTTCATGAAAAATAGCCTCACCGTATTAATTTTGCCCTCGTCATTGAACAGCGAATCTTTCAACTCATCTCCGGTGCGAATTCGAGATTTCTCCTCTGTAAAACTTTAAATGTGTTCTGTGGTTGACCCTGAAACCATACTTCGCTCGGAAGCCTCTTTTTCAGCAATCTCTTGTTCGCGTTTAAGAGCTTTCCTCATTGGTCTCACATTCATGAAGTAATGGCTAATCCATCCGACGACGCCGCCAACCTATTTGCAAGAAAATCCATTATTCAAGCATTCAATTCGATTCTTACCATCAGCGAGAATACAATTAGCTTAACGCCATACACATTGGTAAATTCCATAAGCTGGGTGTAGAAGTCAGTTGGTTTCGACATTACTGCAAAAAACGAAATTGAATGGTGTTAACTGCATAAAATCAATCAAAAGAGTGCAGAAAAGCAAGTGCGCACAAATGAAAGGGCATGTAATTTTTTTTCGTTCTCTAAATGTTAATTGAAAAAAAAGACCAACAAAGCGAGTCCCAAAGACCTGACTCAATATGAATTAAAATGATATGAACAGAAATGTCAAGTCCATACACCACTCGTGGTCGAGAAGCGTTAATATCAGAGTCGGGGAGGCGGACATTCCCTTTTCCGTCACCATGGGTAACAAGGCGTTGCGAGAGAGAGAGAGATTTCATATTTCGAAGCCAAACACATCCGATGGATGCTAATCAGTGTCTAACTCTATAATCGGATATTACATGGAGCTGCCAAACATCGCGTAGACATACATCCGATGTCATTATCGAATTCAACCTCGGCAAAAAGTGCGCTTTACTGCAGGAAGACATGCATGATTCCGAGAATCAAGCAGATGTAAATACATGGAAAAGAGAAAATCAAAATCATTCAGAACTAAGATGAATTTGAACGAAAAAAATCAGTAAAGTGAATTTGAAAAATGAGCCGTTTAATTGAAACAAACAATGTGCATTTGTTTATAGAGCCAAAAAACCGGCGAATGGAAATCCATTTTTTAGCGAATTGTAAGCAAACGCTTTCAACACTAGTGCATAAATCATGAAGAAACGTTCCATTTTTCATTTTGCACTTTTTCTTCCAACACTTTTTTTTCTTTAAATACTCGTTTCTTGAGCTCAAATATTAATGATTAGACAATGCCAATAAAATCCTAATCGCTTTCTTGAAGTCTTAGCATCAAAAATGGCAAAAATGAAGTGGTAATTTGTTCAATTTATTCATAGAACTGATGTGAATCAGTTGGCATGTTGAAGAGAAAAGAAAATTAATTGCTAAATTAAGCTGTCGAAAATTCCAACTTTTAGGCGACTAAAAAAGTGGAAAAATGTGGCAGACCGAAACGTCTCTAGTTTCAGAAAAAAAGGTCCGATTACACCTATTTTCTATCGAAGGATTTCGAATGCCAACGCTTGTGAATTTATAATCAACTAAACGCACGCAAGTGTCACGAAAAGCAACAAATCGATTTGCGCAACGTCGAAAAATTATTCAAAGTAATTGGGGGTAGCGGAAAGAAAATTGACTGCGTCGAAAAACGCCGGATTTTCCAAAAACAAAAAAAAACAATGAAATGCGCTGCGAATTTGCTGTGATTTTGTCATTATCGTGCTGTGAACAAAGTCGAAATGGGATTTTTTTAAAGTATTGCGAAAACGCGAACGCAAAACAATTACTTACTTGGTGGGTCGGGGGGGCGCAGCTAATTATTATTTCACATTGCGCATTTTTGGTTTTTGCGCTTAGTGCCCAAAACCTGCCAATTTCTATTTAAACTCAGAAAGCGTATATAAAGCAGAATGTTAAGATATGTTATGAAACTCGCCTTTTATTTACTCAAATTTACAAAACACTCGATATAAAAGCAATTCTCTAGAGAATAGTACGATAAAAACAAAAAAATAAAACATTCTTGTCGACGAAATAAAATGTCGCAAAACTTCTAAATGCCAGCAATTTTAAGAAAACAACAATGATTTTTGGAAACGCAATGTCTTCAAGAGCACGATTCCTCATAAACCATTGAGCCAGAAGAGACTTTGCTCATTTATAAAAAATGGAGGCTTATTGCAATAGACAATGGGGACTTTTAAGAAAAGAAAATGGTAAACGCTCACTGCAAACGTGAAAATTGTTTTGAGTTTCACCAACAAATTTTTTCGAAAGCTAGTTATGTGGGCTTCGAATGAAATAAGGCTTCGGACAAGAAAAAATGTGTTTTTGCACGTTGCACTATGCACCAAACCTATTCATAATTGACGAAAGTTGAAAAAAATATTTTAGTTTGGAAGCATATTTGAAAAACCAAACTAATTTTTGCCGAAGAATTTGGGCAATTTGAAAAAAAAATGTAACATTGGATGATAAATATGGCAAGTGTTAATTCAAATGGCGTCCTCGGTGCTTTGGAGTGACTTTGCGTTCGTTCTACTCGGCAATGACAGATTGAATGAAAACCACAAGCATGATTGTATAGATTTTACGATCTCTCAAGAAAATATTCGATATGTTTATTAAAAAGTGTATAGAAAGATTGCGAGGTGTTGATATTTGTGTAAAGCGGTGAATTTTTGAACATCATAACACACTTCGGAATTATTGATTCGCTTATAATATCTTACACTCATTTCAGCAGGTTTTTCTACATAGTAATCGAAAATTCGGGGATTTATTCGAATATTTTTTTCTATTATAAAGCACCTGCAATTACACACCTTAGAGCATTATTCACAGCACATACTTAATTTTTTCCTATTTTCATAAATTTCTTTTAATTTTAAATAATATGCGCTTCTTATACATTATCATATTCCTTGTCATTCAAACGAAAGCCGCCCTTGATTTACATTAAACAGCAGGTAGTGTTTCGCGCGGAATGTGTAAAATCATCAATAATTTTATCGCACTGACGAAACCGTTATAGCCTATCATTCTTTCTTTGAAAGTAGCCTTATCACTCATTATGATAACCAAAACTCACTTTTATTCCTTGAGTTTACATATTGCCACGCGCTGCATTGATATTGTCGGATTGCACTGTAAAAATAAATCAATAGTCTTTATATGGCTCGTATAAGTAGCGACTATTAGAAAAAAAATCAATACGATGAGTGATTGTTATAAATCGATGTTATCGGTGTGTTTTTTTGCGTTTGTCTCATTTTCCGAGAATCCACTACTCGCCACTCGATGAATGACCGCGTCATTGTTGGACACGCAGGCAATAAAGACGGGCACTTTCGCTGCGTACGTTCAACTTCTCTAACTCGTTTCTTTTGCCAACGCAATTTGAGCAATATCACTGGGTCTTCCTCATTTTTATTTTCCAATTGGTGTTGATTGTGATGTCTGAGTTAGATTGTCACTTGATGCATTCGTTTCTCTTAATTGATTGTTCCAACAATTAAACGTATTTCATTCAGCGAACCATGATTGGACAACAGTTGTCGAAAACCGTTCAATTTTTGCAAAAAGGTTAGTTATCGATTTGATGCCTTATTGATAATATCAATTTTGTTTCAGGAAGTGTCCGCTTCTACAACAACACTTACAACAATTTGAAAATCAATAAAAATACCAAGGTTATTGTCCAGGGCTTCACTGGAAAGCAAGTATGATTTGAAAAATCGACAAAACTAGCAAAAAATGATATTAAGGGAACCTTCCATGGAAAGCAAATGATTGAGTATAACACTAAGGTTGTTGGAGGAGTCAACGCCAAAAGAGCTGGTGAAACTCACTTGGGATTGCCAGTTTTTAAGGATGTCAAGGAGGTAAAACTACTTGAAGTTTCATTGATTTAAGAAGAGAATGTTCAGGCTAGAAACAAGACTGGTGCCGATGCTTCAGTCATCTATGTTCCGGCTTCTGGAGCCGCAGATGCCATTGAGGAGGCGATTGATGCCGAAATCCCACTAGTTGTCTGCATCACTGAAGGAATTCCACAACATGTTAGTTTTGAATGCGATTGTTGAGTTTTAGTGGCACATTTTCAGGACATGGTTCGCGTGAAATCTCGACTTGTCAAACAGAACAAGACCCGACTTGTCGGACCAAACTGTCCGGGAATTATCTCCGCGGATGAGTGCAAAATCGGAATCATGCCAGGACATATCCATAAACGCGGAATAATTGGAATCGTGTCGCGCTCGGGAACTCTCACTTACGAAGCCGTTCACCAAACAACCCATGTCGGATTCGGACAAACGCTCTGTGTCGGAATCGGAGGAGATCCATTCAATGGAACCAACTTCATCGATTGCTTAAAGGTTTTCCTTGAGGATAACGAAACCAAGGGAATCATCCTCATCGGTGAAATTGGTGGGTCCGCTGAAGAAGAGGCGGCCAAGTTCTTGAAAGAGAACAACATGGTATTTTATTCAAACGTGATATTGAAATGATGATTGATTAAGGGAGATAATCGCAAGCCGGTGGTCTCGTTCATTGCTGGAGTTACAGCACCACCGGGTAGAAGAATGGGTCACGCGGGAGCGATCATTTCGGGAGGAAAGGGAACCGCTGCTGATAAGATTGCCGCTTTGAGAGAAGCCAACGTAGTTGTATGTTATTGAATAGATCATTGATCAAACGATCATTATCAAATTAAGGTTACCGACTCGCCGGCGAAATTGGGAACATCGATGGCCACCGCTTTTGTTCAGAAGATCTAAGTTATTATCGCTATAGTAATTTTTCAAATATTCGAATTGAAGAAAATTGTTTCTGAGTGTGTCTAGACTTTTGGATAAACCTAGCCGTTCATCTTCATTTATTATATGTGTCGCTTCAGCCAAAATTAGTAATGAAATTTATTTTTTTTTTCTTATAAATGAGGTTTTCAATGAAAATGGCAAGTTTGGTTTTAAATTAAAGTACATACATTGTTAGAGATCACAGGACTGCAGAATGTTAAAAAGGATTATCTGATGACAGCTATAGATAGAGAAATACAATTATACAAACTATTATAGTATTAGTGAACGCAGTGGAAGAGGTTTCAATTAACTCAATAACCACGGAATGATCATCCAGGAAGGTTTCTCGAGTCCATAGGGAATTGAATCGAGCTTTAGAAACTTTTCTATTTTCGGGAATTCTGAAATTAAAAAAACCATTTTTGTACCTTTTTACGAAATTTCTGAACATACATTATATCTTCATTGCTAATCTCAGTTATAATGTATCCTTGTGCTTTCAAATGATTGAGAACACTGTGATTTCCAAAAAAATGACCTGTAATTATACAATGAATATGTTTCATTGGAATTTCTATCAAAATACCGGTTCCTATTGCGGAAAATATCGTTTTATCCTTGAAATTAGTGATAAGTGAATCCAAACGCTTCGCCATTCGTGCATTTCTTCTAATAATAATATCGTTCTTCAGTTTCTGGTCAATCTGAAAACGGAAATAATAATTTATTATTTATTTTAAATTATACGTTCAAATTACGATTTTTGATCTTTATTCGTTTGAGATAACAAAAAAATTAATAAGTTTTGCCGGTTTTTCACGAATCATCAAAATAAAAAAAATGCCTTTATGCCATGATGTCTAGGTGTGTATTTACGAATTCTGCGTTTAATTTTTAGCCAGCATTAATTGCAACTACATTCTCTTAAATGCTGTTAGTTGACACAATTCAATCCTCATCAATGTTGTAATTTGATTTAAAAACTTTGTAAATTTTAATACGTTATTTGAATTTTCCAAAATGGGTCAATTAAAATGCGAAACGTTAAAATGTCTTCAGATTTTTGAAAGTATCGAATGTATTTAATCAATTCTTATTTGCAAAGAAATTGCAAAATGTTTCGACCACGGCAGGATTCGAACCTACAATCTTCTGCTCCGTAGGCAGACGCGTTATCCATTGCGCCACGCGGCCATTGAAAAGGCATGAGTGAACTTGGTATAAGAAGTGGAAAGCCCTCGCAGTTTCACATAATGTTGGGGAGGGGGGAGAAAAAGAAAGCTCGCCAATAATAGGGCGCAGGCGAAGAGAGAAATATATTGAATAGTATGTGGAAGATGTAGATTCGGGTGCGAGAATAAAAACTTTAAAAAAAGAACCAATGCGATTTTTGAGGAAAAAGTAGATATGAAACAAAACTTTTAAAAACAAATATTAAATAGAAATGAAACCGAAATTAATAGTAAGGAAATGATTTTTATTTACGATGGAGACATTTTTAAAAATGTTTCTGACATTTTTTGGAAAATTCCTCACCTTTTCAGCTCTTTTCCTATCTTCCAAATTCGCATGGCTCTCCGTTCTACTTATTTCGGTGGCATCAAAAATCTTCTCTTCCAGAGTTCCGCATTTGTAATGCTTCACCAATTCCGAAATCGATCGGCTCTTTTTTGTTTGAAAAATTCGATCCCTTGCATAAATGCTTTCCAGGTATCCGACGGTATAGCTTATCGAAAAGATGATCTGAAAAAGGTTTGCAATTTTCCCACATCTTCAATGACCTCTTATGGATTTACAAAACATAAGTGGCACAAAGTATTGGCCCTTCATTATTGTTTGACTCAAGAATTATCTATGGTCAATGGCGTTCACTAATTGACTTGCATTGTCATTATTTACATTCGACAATGGATGCACATCCTCGGAAATATGGTAAGGTGTGAAGAATGGTGCAATGTTTGACAACAAACCAAAATTGACGTCTTGCTTACATCATCATCAGACACAGATTCGATCGGATTGCACTGTTCCTCTGTGGTCTCAATCGCTCGAATCATTTTCTTCTCACTAATGGCCTTCTGAGCCAAGAATAGATCAAGCATCGGGCTTGACGATCGCTCCAGAACATTCTCGCACATTTGATACAATAAGAAAAGCAGCCATTCTGGTCTTTTCCTCTCCCAGCCGTCTGAAATTTGACCAATGACTATTAATATCGCCTTGTTCAAACTTTGACGATGATCCACTCAGGACAAGTGGGTATATATGTTTTGTGTATTTGTGCTGTGTCGGACCCAATATTGAAACGTGAGAACATGTTGTCTCATGACACACAATACGGTATAAAGCTACCATACCTGTAGACATTAACTGACGTCAGGTAACGGTAAAAAATTTTCTAGCCATGAAAATAGTCGGGAAATTTAATACTGCGTGGGTTGTGTTCTGGTAAAAACAAATATGATTTTGTCTTGTGGTTTATATCGACAAAAACCCAAAATTTCTTAAATTCCAATCAAAAATTGAAATGGTTTGGAAATGGCGATAAAAATTTACCATTTTCTACTGAGCTCCCCTATCATTCAAGTCTTCACGTAAATAATTAAAAGCAACATTATTTTTGTTGGTCAAAAACAATAAAATGTCATACCTGCAATGCTGGTGTACACCTCATTTGCTCGCTTGAATGCATCCTCATTGTGGGTGTTTTGACGCTGAGCCCATGATTGAAGAACTTTACGAAAAAGAAGCATCACTGTAATTACAAACTCGAAATAAATATCTCGTTTCATATTTTTACATCGTTCAATTCTATTATAAAGTGAAGGAGGTAAATAGGATTTCGCAGTTTGCCTTCTTTTCAGATTCTTGCATCGAATCAACCTCCGCACCGTCGCTTCATCCTGCAGATTGACTTCGAGCAGAACAGTGTCGGACAATGAAAACGCTTCCCTGACTCGATCGCTCACTGCAAAAACCAATGGGTTTATAATTAGAGGCAATTTTGTTGGTGTTTCCGTTAATGCGCGAAAATTGGCACCAATTAAATATGTGCCAGATTTTTGTAGACAATAAGCAACACACGCGCACCTGCTGTTCACTCAAGATTCTTTCTTTCTTACTCACATATGAAATAAGCCGATAATTGAATTTTGTACATCTCTAATTGTTGTCGAAAATGAAATAATAGTATTCAATTTGCAAGGAAATTGAAGGAAAATTGAAATTTTCTTCATATTTTTATTAATGGGTCAGGAAAAAAAATAAAAAAAAACCCGTACAAGCGTTCGTTTCATCGGAGCAAAAAAATTCATATTTTCTCTTCACAATATGCGAAATTTCACGCCCAATTACCCATCGAGCACCACGAGGAAAACTGCTCAAAAATTCAAACGGAAACTCTATTGTCTAGGGTTTACTATTCGAAAACACTTTTAGCAACATTCAAAGGTTCACACATTGTTGCCAAAAACACATAGTGACAGAAGTATTTTCGAGAACATTTTCTCATCGCTCAACATTTTTTTGGGTGATTTCTTGCGAAAAAATCTTTTTCATATAAATAATAAATGAGTTTGATGTTACTTATAGTCAATTCAGAAAAAAAAATGTGTTACCTTCATTCCAAACTTCCGTATATGGTACGTGAATGGTACCAAATAGAAATCCACTAGACGAGCTTTTTGGATGACGGATTGACCATAAGAATGTTTTCCTTTTATCCTTAAAGAAGCAAAAATAGAATGGCACACGTGTCAGGGCACTTTACGTGAAAGATCAACATGTGAAAAACCAGATCCTCACCTCAAGACAAAGACCATTCAAAAACGTTGTGAACGCGAATAGTGAGAGACTTGTTAGCAGAATTCGCATCTTTATTGCATTGTCCTCGAAACTCAAATCAATTTGAGAACGACGATTTTGATAGTAGTTGTATTAGTGGGCACTTTTGGGCGAATAAAATAAACAATGTTTATATATTTGGGACGATAGGATTAGGGTGTGTGTGTGCACCAAAAGACTTGTTGGCAGCTTGTTGAAGAGGCGTGTGTGTTTGAGCAAGACTGAACCAATCTGTGGTAGTGCACTAGGAGGGACGGGTGACTGAGGCTCGCGCAAGGTGAGAGGTATTCATAAAGGCGGTGGGCGGAGCTTTGTAACGAGACTATATCAACGGAACTGCATTCTATTTTTGTCTGTGATATTTTTTTCAATTTCTCACTTAATGTTTTTTTTTTGCTTGAAAAGTTTGAAGATGCGGGTTAATTGGATAATCAATGAAGCTAAACTTAATCAATTTTCACTTTGAGACCTAATGTGGAATTATAAATGATATCTTTTATAAAAATCAGAATTATTCCAAATTTAGAATTATCGAACATTTTTTCTACCCTTCATTTTAAAATATCAGTGATGCTTTGAAATTTTTACGAATAAAATCTATTTTCTAACCATAAATAAATATTCCCATCAACCTGTTGCGTTTTCCTAGAATATTCGCCTTTACGTAGCTAACAAACATTATCTAAATCCGGATATAAGCATTACATATTTATTAACTTTAATTTAAAAAAAAAAAGAAAAAATGTGATATCAAAATAAGTTAGAGCAAAAATTTGGCAAGAGCATAAAGAAATATGGAATAAGAAAAATGGACAATCGAGGGTTTTGTCGTCGCATGAACTTTTTGTGTTGTCGCCGTTCCTGGGAATAGTGTTGATCCACCTGTTGACCCACTCGCTGGAGTAGTAGCTTGGGTTGTAGTGGTTGTAGTATTTTGAGAAATATCATATGGAATACTATAACTTTGACGCTTGATGAAGTTGTAGATCATTTGAAGGGCTTGCTGAGGACGATCAAGTGGTACAAGATGTCCAGAACCCTAAATTGTCATGAACATGTGCAAAGTATTTTCCGATATTTTTTTTACTTTAACCGTGAGCACATCGATGTTCATTTTTCCATTCGTATATCTTGTCTGGAATCCAGCATGAGTTGTGTAGTAATCCTTGCTCAGTTGGTAATACCATGGCGAACGGTCCGTTGCAATCTGAATATTGAAAACTTGTCTAATTCCAAAAAAGTTTCTTCAGCCAACCTGGAATTTCAACTTATTCGTGAACGCGTCTGATGTGTAAATTTCAGCACCAAACCAGTTCACCATGGCGTCAACGTCACCATTATACAACAAAATGTTAAAGTCAGCCGGAGCACTGAAGATTGATAATAAGAAAACTAAAACTTAAGTTATTATACTTGTCTATAATTGTCTTAAAAATGTCTGTATCGGTATCAACCTGCTGAGTGTAGGCGTTGATAATCGCGCTGAAAATATTATCGATGTTTTTTTTTGTTATTTTTAGGATGTTAGATCTTACTTCATACCGTACCATCTTCCAACACTGTCTGGAATGTTCAAAGCTTTTCTAACTCCGTTCTGGTTAAGATAAGTTTCCATAGCTTGATCCATGTAGCAAGGGTATCCATTGTAAGGATCAGTAGAATCATAGTTGATTCCAGTCCAGTCCTCGCCATAAGGTGTACGAGGTGTGGTGTCATTATAAGAAAGAGTCCAGCATTGTTGATAAACATTATAAGGGTCGAATGCTTTGAGCAAAAGATTTGCTCCAACACTAACGATCTAAAAATAATTTTCTTAAATGAGAACATTAGAGTAACACTAACAAAGTCGTAGCACGGATCGCTGAGATTCCCCCATGGAATTGAGTTATTCATATTTGTGAATCGACTGCTGAACTTGCAATGGAACTCATCGCCAGTTGGGCAGCACAAGTTCAGAGCAGTTGTATAAGTTCTAAAAATTCATAAATATAATCAGAGTTTTATTCGGAAATTGATTCGGGTACGTTTTATCAATTCCTCCATGATAATATTGGAAGTGAAGTTGCGAATCGAAATCTGTGTTTTTATCAATAACACCATTTCCAATAGCCATTCCCTAAAATATTTACGCAATTTACGTTTTGGTGAAAAAATTGGAAAACCTTGTAGTTAACAACGATGTCACCACTCTTAAGTCCAAGAACAATGAGTTTCGCAAGTGTCGGAACATACACTCCTCCGTAAGATTCACCAGTCGTATAGAAGTCTGATGTTTGATATTGTGGGTAGAGTTTGAAGAATGATTTAAGTGCATTGTAGTTTTCGTAAGCTGTCTTCAAATGTGCATTTTTTAATAATTTGCTTATCAGAAAATTCTTACAGCATTATCATTATATTCAACCGCAACACCATCAGTTGAATACGAATATCCAACTCCGGTTGGGGATTCGAGGTAAAGAATATTCGCAAATTTATTCCACGCGTACGGATTGCGGCTCAATGATGTTCCATCTTTGCTCACACGGTACGGTCCATTTTCTTCGAACAATCCCATTAACGAGCTTGAGCCAGGACCTCCATTCAACCAAAGGAGAAGTGGATCATGCGTTGGATCATTTTCCGATTCAACAAGCCAGTAATGTATCTTATGGTTCTTGTTTCCATCAAGGAATCCGGAATATTGTCGGAATTTCATATCGACTGGAAGTCCTGGAAGTGAGACGATTCTGTCGGCTTGCTGAAAAAAAAATGAAAAATGACGTGTGGATCTCTATTGATTTTACCGCTCTTGTGCAGTTCGTTGACGAAGAGTAGGTTGGGAATAATGGTGATGGCTTTGTATCAATCTCAAAATGTAAATCTTATAGATTTTGCTTCGTATATTTATTGGAAATTACATTGGCTGGAGTACTGTAATTCGTTTGATTTGTCAAGAAGTTCGTGAGCATTTGAAGAGCTTGAGCCGGCCTATCCGACGGCACAAAGTGACCAGATCCCTTCACAGTAAGCTGCACAAGATTTTGGCTCCATGATTTGATATATCCAGCAATCGTTGGTGCAAAGGAACTGGACTTTTGATAAATCCATGGCTGTCGTTGAGCAATTGTCTGATATTTAATAAATTCGAATCAACTTCAAATATCAATTTCTACCGTAAGGTTTCGTTTAGCGACAAGCATTTCAATAAGCCATTGATCGCCCAAGAACTGGCAGATTGTGTCAACATCACCGTTATAGAACATTAAGCGCATATTGTTTGATGTGTACCTGAACCCTTAAAACTTTCTTCAGAAAAATAGATTTTGTTTAACAATTTGGAATTCATGATAGCGTTGATCGTGTCGCTCATGTCGTAGTATATCTCCTGAGTTTTATATTTCCATTGTGGTGTTAACTTACGATCTCTGAATTTTATTCATCTAATTCTCAAAAATAAAGTTGTTGCTTACACGCAATCCGTCCAGCGTATCTTTTTCTTTGCATGAATCGCAGTCTGTACGTCTTCTCTCGAAAGATAGGTAACCAGCGCATCTCCTCCATAGCAGTTCAATCCGCGGAATGGGTCGGTTGAATAATACCAACTTCTGCTAGGTGTGTCTCTAAATTTCACAGCATTCACTGAAGTTCTCTTCCGGTTTCTGAGCTTGATAAGAGCAAGTTGTCGTCGTGAATTGGCACCAAAGTTGTATTTCTCATCAAACTCGTTGTAATCATATGTATAACAGTCTTGATACAAATTGTATAGATCGCCACTTAATAAAAATGGTTAAAACTTCTGTCATTCTCTTTCTAATTTACTATTCTTCATCATTGTAGAATTTATCCTGAATCCAGTTCACCGCATCATAGCAGGCTGTTCCATTTGGAACGCCTTGAAAGTCGAAGTAAATTGGGTTTCCTGTGATATTGCAATCAGATTTCAAAGAATTCCAATCACTGGAAGAAATATGAATTAATTAAACGAATATATTTTGACACATACTCAATTCCATTCATTCCTCTTCCATATTGAAGAACAATTTCCGAGTTAGTTTGAAGATACTCGCTGAGAATTCCATTTCCCACAGCCATTCCCTGAAAACGTTTGCAATGATTTCATTCATATCAAATTGTTTTACTTTAATGTTCAAGTCTAACAATTTTGCAGTAATCATTTCAATCAATTGTAATGTCAACGTCGGACAGTAGACGCCACCATAGGATTCTCCAGTAATGAAGAATTCATTGTGAGCATATTGCGGGAAATTCTGCTTGAAGAATAATTTGATGGCAAAAGCGTTCATTTCAGCTGTCTGAAATAAAACTTTCATATATTTGAACGTAAATTTGAGTTACCGTGTCATCGTTCCAAATATAATTATTGTCTTCCGTATAAGAGAATCCAACTTCAACCGGAGCTTCGAGGAAGATCACATTGGCTTTCTGAATTTACTTTTTTCAAGTTTTCTTCAAAAACAAAACCTTACCTTGTTCCATGAGTAAACATTTTCGTAGAGAGTTTGACCATTATCATCATTGGGGTGAAATGGACCAAGTTCGGTGAAAAATCCACCTATGCTCTGTTGAAAAAGTAATCCAAATTTCCAAGAACGAACCTAACGAGCTGCATCCGGGACCTCCATTGAGCCAAAGTACAACCGGATCGTTAACGGGATCACTTTGAGATTCAATAAACCAGTAGAACAAATGATTCAATGGTTTTTCTGGAGGTGTCAGGTATCCAGAGAACATGCGGTAAGTGACATTCCATGTCAATCCCGGAAGGCTGAGTATCATATCTTTCTTAGCAATATCGTTTAATTTTGTTGGTTGATCCGGATTTGTATTCAAGAAAACTTTTGGTTCGTCAATACTTCGTTTCGAGCGTCTTTCCGAATCCAACGATGGATAAGTGACACCCGGTGGCAATGGGGGCAATGGTGGTAGGGTTGGAAGTGGTTTTGCGTTTGGATAGACCGCTGGCTCACAGTCATCCAAGTTCGTGTAAGCTGGGAGAAGAGGTTTCGGATCAATGTTGTATGGATAAGAATTATTCATGTTCAAATTCTGCAATTTGAACATTGTTGAAAATATTATGACGCAACTCTTACGTGAATGAAATTAAAGATCATTTGCAACGCTGGACCAGGTCGATCTTGCGGGACAAGATGTCCAGAACCCTTCACTGTCATGAGATTCAAATTTTTTTCAAAAGTTTTGATGTATCCAGCCAATTGTGGCACATATTCTGTTCCAGGCAAAGCATAGTTCCAAGTATTTCTCGGAACAACTGTCTGAAAGGATAAAAATCATGCAAATTTAAATTTAATAAGGAAATTCCTAGACATTTAAGCTTATATTCTTTGCAAATTGTTCAATGAACCATTGGTCTCCCAGATGATTGCAGACCATATCAGTATCGCCATTGTAGATCAGAATTTTCATATTGTTGTTCTGAAATTAAGATCTCGCATAACGTAAACATATTGGAAAATCTACGGTATAATAGTAAGATTTAATAATGTCAGCTAACACGTTATCCAACTCAAAGTAGCTTCTATTGTACAGTTGCTCGTTAACAGTTTGGCTGAAAATTTCTAAAATAATATCGTAGGCAAGAATCTTAAACATACTTAAATGATTGCCATTGTTGAACGAATTCTGGGACATGAAGAGCCGTTCGCACATCGGCACGATTCAAATAAATAGTCGCAGCATCGGTATTCCAACATGGAAAACCATCGAATGGGTCAGAAGAATCGAGATTGATAAGTTGCTGAAAACAGAATTTGAGTTTTTCAATTCACTCAAATTCTAATCGAACCCCTTCATCCTGGAAGCCAACGGCAGCATTGAAATCAGAAGAAGAAGAGGAAGAGGTTCCTGGATTTGGGGTAGTATAGCAATCCTGGTAAATATTGTATGGATTATTGAGACTTGTCCAAACCATATCTTGGGCAATTCCAAGAATCTGAACTTATTTTTCACAATTTTTATTACAAATATCTTTTTACGGTTTTTGAGCAGAACTCATCGGCTCCTTCGACTGGATGATAGTTTCCAAGATAGTCAAAATAAATATAAGGAGTGTAAAAATCGCACTCGGTTGGATCGATGTTTGATGGACAGCATTTTGCAACCAATTCGTTGTACTCCCTTAAGCACAATGATTAATTCTAACATTATTCGAATTCTTACGTTTCACCAACAAGACCATATGTGTAAAGTTGGAAGATAACTGAATTCACTTGAAGTTTAGTAGTGAGTTCCGCATTTCCAATAGCAATTCCCTTCAGAAAAACAATTTTTTACCGATTGATAATAGTTTAATCTTACCTTGAAGTTAAGAATAATGTCACCAAGACTAATTCGAGTAATCAATAGACGCGAAAGAGTTGGAACATAAACTCCGCCGTAAGATTCACCAGTTATATAAAACTCGTTCTGTTTATATTCCGGGAAAATGTTGGTGAAAAAGTCTTTCAAAGCATTGTAATTATTTTCAGCCGTCTAAATTTTATTGACACTTCAAATTCAGATAGAATAGAGTTACCAAGTCATCTCCATATATGTAATCATTTGGAGTCGTCGAGTAAGAGAATCCAACTTGATGCGGTGATTCGATGTAAAGAACATTAGCAAACTTAAAATTCCGAGATTCTTCATAATCATCATTTTTTTTCAACATACTCGATTCCAAGAATGAATGTTTTCATAAAGCGTCTGCCCATCCTTATTGGGACGGAATGGGCCATTTTCCGTAAGCATTCCCCAAACCGATGAACTTCCGGGTCCGCCATTCAGCCATAAGAGCACGGGATCTCGATTAGGATTTTGCTGACTTTCAACAAACCAATAGAAGAACTTGTGAGTTTCTGACGCTTTGAGATATCCGGAATACTGGTTAAAGTTGATTTCATACGTCAATCCTGGTAGACTTGCTATCTGTAATGTTTCAAACATTCCCTCTTTTAGTCATGCATTTTTTAGAATCAAAATTTTGTATGCCATTCTTATCTTTATGAGTTTGTCATTCACACCTTTCAGATCACAAATATTACAAACATTTGCCAACCTTATCAGCATTCTTGCGCTTCTCATTATCCACAACCTTCTGGTATTCAGGTAACAGAGGAGCCGCCACTTTGTTGACACGACTCAAACAGTTGTTATAGAATAGATCGAGTACAAAATCGCGGAACAATTGAAGCGACTGCGATGGGCGGGTTTGTGGCGCATAATGTCCTCCTCCCTAATCGACAAATAATTATGAAATTAGCACAAATTAACTGATTACTCGAATTGAAGCGATATGAAGATTATTGGTATAACTCGTGATCACGCCGCCATCCATCCATTTGAAAGCAGCTGAATCATAATTATGACGCCAGATTCGATCTTCAGTCGTGTTCAAATTCAGCGCATCAGCAATTTGCTGTCCGAACAATTGCGCGCCAATAAAATTATTCAACGGGTCCAGATCACCATTGTAAATCATAATCTATGAAAATTTGAATAATTGTCTAGCTATGGATACATTTTGAACCTTTCCTTTATTTTTGGCGTAGTTTGCATCAGTGAGTACTAGGACAATTTGGCCTAAAAGGTCAGTGGAGTGCTGACCGTACTTAATGGCTCTGAAATCTATGAGTTCAATGTTGAAGACAATAAAAGCTACCTGCATGATTCATATTTTCTGTTAAATGAAGACGAAACGTGGAACGCATTTTTCACGTCCTCACGATTCAAGTAATTTTCAGTTGCAATTTCCGCAGTGCATGGATATCCAACAAATGGATCGGTAGAATTATAATTCACAATTGCCTGAAACATGGAATCTTTATATAAAACTCGGGAACATGCTTTATACGCTGGTTTGAAGAAGAATTTTTGAGCGATAGCAATCCTGATAAAGATTCATAGTGTTCCCCCTTAAACGAAGAAATTGCTATTATTTCCCGTCATTGAATGGCACGGTTACATGTTTTTAATCCATTTAGTAATAACATCGTTCGCTTTGGTTTTGCAATTTCCATCAGCATTATAAAAGTCACAATTGATCGTTCTGTTATTCTTGCAGCAAACTGATTTTAAATCATCGTAATCTCTGTGATAAATAGAAAAATGTTTTTGTCAACAAATATTATCAATGTACCTAATGCTTCCAAATCCGTGTGTCAACATGTAAGGAAACATGCTATTATAGTTATGCTGACTGCTCAAAACACCGTTTGCCAAAAGCAATCCTCTAAACTTAATAGGGCTGCTGAACCGCGATTCAAATGGAATTGAGTTGATGAGAAGCTTGTATGCCAATGGTGTAGCAAAAAACGATGCATATCCTTCTCCAGCGATATACAACTCATTTTTTACTAAATTCGGATAAATTGTGTAGAAGTCAACCAAAGCGTTCAAAATTGCGCTGACGACCTGGTGTTATAATACTATCATTGTTTCAAGTCATTATCTTACAAATGAATCCGATTGATATTGGTTATCATCTCCAAATGAAAATCCCGTTGCTGGAGCATCGATCACAAGAAGATTGTTGACCTAAGAATCATTTAAACGATAAAAATTTTGCATGTTATCGACTGATAGTACAATGACAATATTCATGGTAAAATTGCGTAATTCAAATTGTTATTGCCTACCTTATTCCAAGCAAAAACGTTTTCAAACAATGTTTGACTATCAGAGTTTACACGAAATGGTCCGATTTCCTCAAACAGCCCAAACACTGAACTGCATCCCGGTCCTCCATTGATGAACAAAAGGAGTGGATCAGCTGTAGCATTGATTTGCGACTCAATAAACCTTAAAATTTACAGTTTCTACTACGCTAATTATCATGAATAGAAATTGATCTATGTTATCAAAACCGCGAAAGTGAAAATATGCTCTGTGCAACATTATAATCTATGGTGCTCGGTGATATCAGAAAATTTGATAATTGAGGACTGTGAAATTATTGTACAAGTTGTGAAATAAGGAAGGCGAAAGAAGCCGGTTTCCTAGAAAAATAGGGTTGTTTTGTTTTATAATGCATTAAAATAATTCAATTCCAATCAAGGATGCATTATTAAATATCAATTTTATTGTTTAATGAAAATCAAAGACAAAAATGATTTGAGTGAATCAGAATTGTTTTGAAAGTGAGAATACACGTTCATAGAGATTCAAGAATGATATTGTAACATAACTCAATCAGACCTCTTTAGTTTTCGTTTATTTACGACAAAAATATACCAATTTGATTTTTTTAATTGATTGAAGACCAATAAAACCTAAACCTAATTTTTCAACAATTTTTAAAGCGCTGTATCGTCGGCGTCCAACGACTACGCGGATATATTTAAGGGGATGCTTTTTTTCTTGGTCTCGCACGGACTAACAGGTTTTTTTTTTGCATTTCATGGGTCGGTTCGATAATTTTCAAATCGAACGACGTTAGAAATTCCAAGAAATGCCTAACTCATCAAGGAAAAAAAATCATTCAAAACAGCAAAATAAGCGTTCACACGTGGCGAGACATTTTCAAGGCGCATGCGTGTAAATCTAGCCGCGTACAGTTGTCGCCGGACGCCGACTATATGGTTTTTCAAATTTCAAAAAAATTCGCCTACCAATAGTGAAGATCGTAATTCGAAGAACCAATGTCTGATTTCAAATATCCAGCATATTGATTAAAGGATGTCTAGAATACAAATTTGTTCAATTTTGTATTCAATATAGCTCATTTCAACCTTGAATGTTGTTCCTGGTAGTTGACTGATTTTATCCTTGATAGATCTTGAACTCTGTGCATAAACCGATATCAGAACGCAAACAGCAACTATTGCCGATAGAGCAGCTCGTCGCGACCGCATTCTAGCAAACTGAGCGAATTGATAAGTTTTCGAAGCATAGTGACAATAATTTTTTTATCAATTGTGAGTTTTATGGGTGTGTTAGGAAATCATGGCTAGTCAAATAAATGATGACGGCAGTATACAAAATATGTTATTGGAATGCAATGGATTACGGTAGCCTAATTAGCGAATAAAAATGATTGCAATAACAACGGCAAATTTAGTTTTACAACAAAAAAACGCTAGAAAAAATACGGTAGCCATTGCCACACAGCGTCTCATCCATTTTGCTCTGCCATTTGTTCTTGTTCGCTCTGAGCGCCAAAATTAACATTGCGAGAGCGCACTGGCAAAAGAAAAGCCAAAAAAAAGATGATTGATAACATCCAAGAGTGTCTTCTTTCACAAAAAGCTCAACCTCGCAAATATTTTTGTAATATATCCTTTTTGTTGCGGGCGTCCCGTCGAAAACGCTGTCAAAATTCTGAAGGGGGGGGGGGTGCGCGAGCAATGTTTTTTTTTTGGCGATGAGACTTTCTTTTTATGCTCCCGAACTCGAGTTTTCCCACTTGTTTAACTATGTTTAAAATGTCGCTCGCACTGACCCCCTAGTTTATTTATGAATGTTGTATTCATTTTTAAGTTTTACAAAATATGTATTATAATACCTGCAGTACTTTCACATAGGCATGATTACGGTAGATTTTCAAAGCCTATAAAATATTTTAGATGAAATAATTTTGAAAAAAATGTAAATTAATTATTCCTAAAACTCCAATAATTTTCAGACATGTTGATGAAATTATTTATTATTTTTATCATATTACAGAACTTCGTGTAATACTTTGTCATTCTCATTTATTTGCAGTCTCTGAAATCTCACGTTTACAGTGAAATTCCGAAATTCTTGAATTACCATGTCCCAAAAATCGTGTCACAAGACGTCAGACAAACGGCGGGAGCACGAAACTTCTCCATGTTGCGCACTGACATATAATAGATTAATCTTTGCAGCCAAAGTCGCGCCTAGAGAAGGCAAGGCCAGCCCCCTCCATCTTCCGAAAGCAGGATGAGCCAAACAGACACCATTGTCGGCAATCCGATGAACTTCTACAATGAGCATTATAATCCAGGTTCGCTCGGCATGCACATGGCCAGGTATGAGGTTTACTATTTGTGTAGTCCTTACTCCAAGTCTTGAATTGATTCATCAATTTGCTATATTGTTTGCTTAATGATAACACTAGACTGTTGTATGTGTAAATTTAAACAAATTTAAATCTATGAGAGTTTACATTGATGATAAATTGTTTTCATATCAAAAAGTGGATGATGTCAATATTCAATACGATGACGATCATGTTGAAAACGATAGCAATTATCAAAATGATAATTTCAATCAACTAGCATCATCAAATAAACAGAAAAATGAAAAAATTGGTTTTTTCTTCAAACATTGACTAGAAGTTTTGTCACCCACTAGAAAAAAAATATCAGATTACTCGTTTAGATTTATTTGAAGATATCTTGGAGGAATGAAAGGCAAATTCCAATTAAATTTCAGTTTTCCCTCTCTCGGTCAATTAATGTTTAAAAGATTTTTATAGTAAAAGATGTGTCACAGAAATAAATAAATAAATATATATATATATAATTACAATAATTAGCAGAAGTAATAAATTACTTTATTAATTGTGATGATAATGTTCTGAATCATTATTGAAATCAACGCCGTTTCTGAAATATGTTTACTTTTCGAAACTGAATATTATCGGAAATTAAAAAAAAAACTTTTCTCGCAGTTTTTTTGAATGAAATATGTTATTTTTTTTAATAAATTAAAAACCTTAATTAGTCATAATAATCCCTTTGAACCAATTATCGTTAGTGGAATTCCGTATACCATTATATGTTAAGCTTGCCAAAATTTGTTTTTATTTTGTACAAATTTCAAATTGAAATATTCCCCAGAGTCCAGGTTTATCAAATAATATTCTGGGAAATAACAAGTTAGAATCACGAGAGTGTGTTCCAATTATATTCTCTCTGGCTGCCGCGTACTTCAAAAAAAAGTGCAGCTAATAATAGGGTCGCATTTCAAGTAACATTTTCATTTGCCAGCTTGTTTCATTCAATCATATCAGCACTTCAAAACATGGATTTTAGCTCAGACTTATTGGATATTAAAAACGTGCTGTTCCAGCTTCAAAGGTACGTCCCAAATCGTCTTTGATGTGTGAGTGTGTGATGAATGCGCGGAAAATTTGGGCTCATTTCGTTATCGCGATGAAATCGCAACAGGCCGCCAACCCGCATCATCGTATCTTTCCTTCGAAATCCAGAAATAAATGCGTTGTGTGAAACGTTACAAATTGTCTCGAGATCCGACAGATATGCCGAAGCGCGTGAGCGCGCGCTCGCTCGCCTTGTTTCAAAAATATTTGCATATTTCACAGCCTCTCACAGCTGGCTGTCTTGTCGAATTTTGACCATTTACATAGATGACGAATTGGTGCATCAGGCGCTTCATACTTTTGAAGCCATATCAACTTGTTGTTGGGGTCTACTTGGAAGAATAAAGAATGGGGGGAAGAGAAGACGCCACCCAGCAGCGGTGAAATTTTTTTCTTGCGTCGGCCCGGTTTTGCCGGAGGAAGCTTGAAGACGAAAAAGTTTATTTTGACACGACTTTTGACATGCCCGCGAGAAACCAAAAATTGGATTGGGTGGCAGAAAAATGAGCCAACGTTGATGATTGGGAGCATTATTTTAAGAAAATTAACAAGTAATAAACAAGACTTAGAAATCGAAACCAGAATTCTTTGATATCTACAGTACGTCGTTTTTCATTTGAAAAAAAAATTGAAATTTAATTGGCGATTTGCGTCATACCCACCCACTTTTTTCAAAGAAAATGTAGTCTAAACGATTTTAAATGAAAAAAGAATAGAATTTAGAATAAAAACGTTTCAAGCTTTCACAAATTTCCCGTGAACTGATTCCATTCAATAATTCAGTAATTTTATACAATAAGAAAATCAAATTTTGAAGACAAAAATCTAACAAAGTGATTGTGCGAGGCCAATAACATAGTTAATTTCGAAGGGAATCCAATAAAATCTTTTATGGTTGGGCCGATAGCCAAACTCGTCTTGAAAAGAAAATGCTTTTCCCCATTTTTCTAAAAACGTAAAAAAACGATGCAGTTCATTAAAACAAAATGGAGTCCGTAATTCGCTAGCTGTTCGTAAAATTTTATTCAAAATTTGCATTATTTTGACGTTTTTCTGTTTTGTTATTCCATCAAACATAGTTGAATTTTTTTAACGTTGGTTTACTAATTTTATTATTAATTTTCGGAATTCCAGTGAGTAATCCCCAATTAACTTAATTGATTTTTAATCATTCTTGAAAACGCTGTGTGACTTCTAGCATGCTATTTTCCCTGCGATTTTTTTTCGAAACGGGTGTCTCAATCCAATTCAATATTTTTTTGTGGTCCACCAATTTCCGTCTTCTAAAAATTTTCTTCTTCATCATGTATTCAATCCACTTTTGCAAGTCGCCCAATCCACTCGGTTTCGGCGTAATTGAGTAAGGAGCCCGACTTGAAGGCCGGGCTACGGTGCGTCAAGCTCACTGAGGAGGGCCCTCTCCCCAGCGAAGGCTCTGCTATTGGCTCGCGCATAAAATGTGGGCGGGATTTGAGTGGCACCAGAAACGGGAGGGCCTGCCGCTAACCGACCGACGACATCTAATGAGGCCGGTTCCCGAGGGGCCTGTGGCTGTGCAAATGTTCTTCTCGGACTCTTCTACCTTACTCAGGTCTGTGAATGATGAAAACCTTCGTGCCCAATGGCCGCCGTCACTGCTCGATCCCTCATCAGCAAGGTGCGTTTTATTTTATTGGCAGCGAGCGAAAAAAAACATTATAAACGAGAACACTAACTCGACTTCTTCATTTCACTTCAATTAATGAATAGGATATTAGGCCTGGGAGTTGGCCAACTCCCAGGTCAGTATCCCTCTCATTCCTACACACATAATACCCCCCATTGAGGCATCTTCTGTTCCGGTCTTTGAAAATGAGAAAGAAAAGTCGAATTCAATCTAAACCAGTTATGGGCCAAGTTGCGTTGTTATGTGTCTCCCGGGTGTTTAGTCCCCAGGTCCCCGTTCAGGGAATCTGAAACTCATCTGCCGCAGTCTCACCACATTTCCATTTTGTTTCGTTTTTGCCTGCAAAACCCCGCGGCGTTGTTAGTCGTTCTACAGAAACTTAATGAGTTTTGACGAGGCATCACCGCATTCTTTCTGGTTTCATTTTTAGCTTCATTTTCATCATCGCAATGCCCGTTTTATTTATTCGGCTCTTATGCGACATTTTTGTTTTTCGAAATTCTCAAAATTTCACAAAATTTTTTTTTTGAATATCTTAATTTTTTCGAAATCTTTTTCGAAGATGCTCTTCAATCTATATAGATCAAGTATTTCTTATTGAGATTTGCCTAGATATAATTTCATTAACAAATAAAACTATTTTCTATAAAGAAAATCTTTCCAATGATTTCATGTCTAGTATTTCCCAATATATGGACATTCATTCGAAACACTGATTTTAGTTTTTGAATCGTAGGACTCTAATATTAACCAAGATTTAAAATGAAAAATGAAGAACGTCTGAACAATATTGGCTAAATTGAACCAGAATCACAATTCGAGCATTATTGGCTTCTAGCTTTAATTTTTGAAGCTTCAGCAATCAACTTGCACGTGTTCACTTCGAAAAACATCCGCCAAGCAATCTTCGTAAATCCAACTTTTTCCATTTCGTCATTGCTCTGTATGACCGTGCAAACCAACCAATTGAAATCGAGCGCACACAATTTGCCGGATTTGTCGAAAAAGAAAAAGAAGTTGACGGGCAGGAGACGAGAAACGGAATTCACTATATTCTAACGCTTATCTTCCAAAATGGTAATTCAATTGCTATATAATATTCATATTGATGTTAAAAGTGCTTCAGGTGCACGTGCTGAGCAGGATGTCTACGTGCGGCTCATCGACAGCGTTTCAAAGCAGGTACGGGTTACTGTAGTCCGATTTTTGATGCTTTCCAAAAATAAGCGCAAGACACATTTGTTGTCGAGGATTACTGTACTTGTCGAATCGATGTCGTTTCGACCAACACTCACATTCATCATTTTTATCTGGCATTGCGCGCCTTTCCGCGCACAAGACGAGCATCTCTCGCTTTTTCGTTTTTTTTTTATTTTGCTCACCAAAATTGTTGTCAAGCTCTGGAATCTAACGAGAAAGTTGGTGTAACGAGGATATGGAGATACATACTTGGGAACGAAAGACTGGTTAAATGAGAATCTCATGAGGGATCATTTACATCTTTCAGGCGATCACCTATGAAG
Organism: Caenorhabditis bovis; assembly: GCA_902829315.1. Lineage (NCBI taxonomy): Eukaryota > Metazoa > Nematoda > Chromadorea > Rhabditida > Rhabditidae > Caenorhabditis > Caenorhabditis bovis. The sequence continues at coordinate 3,183,185 of CADEPM010000002.1, forward strand.
GACAGGATAAAAATCCAGAGATGTGCAGAGTACTCTTGACACATGAAGTAATGTGCAGGTAGATCAGAAACAAGTCAACATTGGAAAAATGTAAAAAGTTCATTACTTTTAGCCGCTGTTGTGATAAGAAAAGTTGCGGAAATCGAAATGAGACTCCCAGTGATCCGGTCATCATCGATAGGTGAGCTCAAAATCTTGACCGCTTATCTAGTTTCGACATCTGCCAATTACCCCAATTACCCAGTGAAATCACCTCAATGAAATATCATAAAAAAGGGCGTCTCGCGCGTCAAAAATAGCAGCTGCATGACCAGCGTTTCCTAATAGCATTGCGCCATAACATGCGACGTGCCGTAAAACAAGGAGCTCATTCACTTGATTAGCGCACGAAACGGCAAAACGCAATTTTTTTTCCTGTGTTTCATTTCCGCGCGACAAAGTGAGTCGCAAGTTTAATTGTCTCCACTTCTTCGAAATCATTGAAAGTGGAATGGACGTAGAGGGGAGGGGATCGTTGAACAGTTGGCAATAAATGAATCCATGTACAAAACAATTAAGAGCAGGAGTGGAGTGAGCCAAACTCTATTGTCAATTCATTGAGAGGGGGGAGGGGGAGACCACGAGTAGATCTGCGAGAATGAGGTGTAATCGTATAATTACTAGGTTTCCTCCAAAATGTATCATCCTTTTAGCGCCAGAAGGCTGGTGAAGGATACTTGTCTCGTTCCGACTTAATTTGCTCATGTTTCTTTATTGGATTCAACCCCAAGTTTCGCGCATTTGGAAAATGACCCCAAAAAGATTTTGAAGGGGACGCCCGCGATTAACTATATTCAATTTGCAGATTCTTCCTGAAATTCTTCTTGAAATGCAATCAAAATTGTTTGAAGAATGCTGGAAACCCGAGAGACATGCGTCGATTTCAGGTAAGACATTGGAATTCAAATAGATGAGGTGTCATATCAGAAAATCATTGAACTGCACATTTATGCGCATCAATTTCAACAGGTGGCTCCGCTGACATGAGCCTATTGTTTTGCATGACCCTTTTTGTTTTCGATGGCGGCGAGTCGCATTTGAACGCGACAGACTGTTGGCTGTAAATTCGAGATTCACTGTTGGATATTCTTGAGAATTGCCGCTATTTAGCAATCTGCTGGCCCGCCGCCGCGCACAATTCCCATGACAATTTTAATTACTCGCTGGCCTATCTGTTTTGACCACCGCATATGATTGCAGCAGTTAAAATTGTACTCACGATTAAGAGGGCTCAATAAATTTTCGAGCTCAATTATTGAAATCAAATATATTTATTTTTATTGAATTGTCAGAATGTATTGGAAAAACATTACTTTCAAATTTTAATTTTCACAATTTTTTTTTCAAATTTCAATAGGTACAATAGTAACAAATTATTTTCATAATACATATCCACTTCTAAGTTATCCCCTTCTGTGCAATGGAGCATTTTCTATTCATAGCAAAATGATTTTAAATTTATGGTTTGAAGGATAGAAATATCGAAGCAGAGTCTTAATCTGACAATGCTGGTTCGACCTCAGCCCGGAGAAATCCGACTTTTGCAAAACCATAAATTCAATATAACCAATATGGGAGACTCAGAAGATTTGAAAACGCTCAGATAATTCGTATTTGAAGCTTTAAAAATACAGATTTTTTAGGTGGTTCTCAGTTTGACTGCTCGCGTTGATGGTCCACTTCTCGCAGTTTCCGACAACATGTTTGTGCACAACAATTCCAAGCACGGTCGCCGTTCCAAGAGACCTGATGCATCGGAAGGTACGACACCCTCATCTAATCAAATTAAGAATTCATTGCGGTTTTGTGCGGCAAAGAATATTACACGCGTCTCGTTAGTTATTATTGCATTCCGTCTGCGTCGTTTGCAACTTAATTTTCTTCGAGATGTGAGAAGCGACGTGGCGCCTCCCTGTCGGAAAAAATATATGCGATCAAGGGCGATTGGGCTGCCCGATGCAAAGTCCCTCTCGGTTTCGGATCGGAAAAAAACTGTCGTGTTGTCATTCCTCCACTTGTCACATTTATTTTTTATCAAACATCAATCATGTCACGTGTGCGCTCGAAATCCTTTTTTCCCTATAGAGAGTGATAATTGCCGGAACGTTCGAGACGACAGGCAGCACGCTTAACGCAGAGTGCAGGAATTATAAATCAAAAAATCACATATATAGATGATAGGTCACAAATTTCATCGTGGCCCCCAACCGGTCAACAACTGATAGTGTCCCTGCAAGCCATGCTTGTTGTTAAGGAATTTTTAAGATGATAACACCACATAACTTCGAATGTTTTCGGCCGAGAACATTTCATTGCCGATCTGATTTCAACGAAACGATAAAATGTTTATGATGAAAAAGTACCGCAAAAAACCGTCACTCATTTTGCAAACTTGACCACAAAAATTGTCGATAAGAGTGCAATTTCGATGGTCAGCTTTCGCATTCACACGTACCGGAAGCGAATGATGAAAACGTCTCAACCTGGCCCGAACGAGAATTGAAATTTATGCGAAAAGCCGTGCAGATGTTCACATTGTTGCCAACTGCATTTAACAATTTATTTGTCACGATGACGGGTGTCGATAAGTGTATTCAGGCAGTTATTCATAATCCACAAGGCATCCGTGTTGAGCGCTGGTCGGAGCGAGCGAGCGAGCCAGCCAGCCAGCTAGCGCGAGCACACATCGTTATCTAGATTTCCGGCTGCCGTTGTTTTGTATGGCGATCATCTGCTCTATCATCATCATAACACCCGTTCGTCTCCCCCCTCCGAATAATTGTCGCGCATCAATAAAAACGTCAACGTATGCAAATCGCGCCAGCGGTTTGTCAGTATCCAAATATGAGTGCGCGAAACGAAACAATCAAAAAATAGAAGAGGGACATGAAGATATTAATACATTCAATTCATTTCCAGATTCCGAGTTTTCATCAGAGGTTCAAGAAATGCCAACTGGTAACTCGCCAGTTATCAAAGCACTCTGCCCAAGTGAGGGATGGGTTCAAGGAGGAACCCAAGTTGTTATTATTGGCGAGAATTTCTTTGACGGCATTCAAGTCATGTTTGGTACTTCCGCGGTGTGGAATGATGTAATTTTTACCGAATTTTTATAAGATGATGTTTTAATTCAATTTTACAGTCGATTCATCTCATCTCACCGCATGCGATGAGAGTCACAAGCCCGCCACGTCACAACGCTGGAGTTGTCGAAGTCACTCTTCAATACAAAGGAAAAACATTCAGTCGTCCAACACCAGTCAGATTTGCTTATATATGTCCGTCATATACGCTAGTAGACAAATTAGGACCGAAAAAAATTTTTCAGCTTTGAGTGAACCGAGCATTGACTTTGGATTTGCACGTCTTCAAAAATTGCTTCCAAAGTATCCGGGAGACCCGGATAGACTTTCCAAGGATATGATATTGAAGAGAGCTGCTGAACTTGCCGAGGCTTTGTACAATCGAGCACCAACTGACCAACTATCTCATTACGCAAATGCTTATACCGCTCAATTTGACGCAGCCACTGGTAATATCAAGATGAAATATTCGGTATATTCTGGCTTCTTTTCAGACTATTCTAATCGCTCGCATACCTCTCCCCGTCAAACATTGTCGTATGGCACCAACAGCCAAACACTCTCCACAGCAGTCTATCCTTCTAATTATCCGACAGTGACGGCAAGTCCAGCAGCAAACTTCTTAAATGCACAAACTGGTATTTTGTGAGGCATTGGTGCTGTGGCTATATTAACAATTCTTCAGGATTCGCCTCATTCGGATCAGTAAACCCATTCGCGGCTACCCTTCAATCCTCAACTCGTCTAAGCTAAATTAATGCATAACCTTCAACTATTAACCATCTCCTTATATTATTTGATCCTTCCAAACCCCTAATAAGTTGATTGTGATACATATATGCACTTTCCATGTAATATTTCTTTGAACCCTCAATTCTCATGCAAATAATCATTTTGGTGTCATAGCCAATTAAAATCTTCATGACTCCTCTCTGATCCATCTTTTCAAAACCGTTTTAATGTCACCAGATACTCAAAACCTCTTCCATTCCAGTCAAAATAATTAACTTAAGATCTCAGAAATTGCCCAATTCGAAATCTCAACAAATGTACATGGTTTCTATTATGTATGTGGTTATTGTTCATTTTTCGGAGTTGTTAGTGTTTTGATCTTTTTTTTAAATTCCACTTTGAAGTATTATTCTCTCTTGCTCTGTATAACCGACCCTCAATAAATAAATACTAGTCTAAAAGTGGTGAATAAAAGAAAAACGCAACTAAATTGTTTTCGTCGAAGACTTTCCGTTTGTTGAAAAAAGGCAATTTCATATCATTTCTTCGCAATCGAAACGTGATTTTTGTATTTTTGAAATGAAAAATAGAAATGAAAAAACCAAAGCGAGTTTGAAGTCGAAAATTAAAATAATATGATAGAAGTGATGCAAACATCACAATGAAGTTCTTTGATAACCAAACTTTAATTAGTTTATTATCCATTAATATCTGTATTCTGTCAAAAACTTATTAGATGAAAAGATTGAAGGAATCTTTTATGAAGAAAAACACAATTTATGATAATAATACTGGAAAGAGAAAATTACAATTCATGGCAATAATACTGGAGAATACATCTGAAAAAGTGCTAAAACATAGAAATCAAAAAGGAATTAAGGAACGCCTTGTTATATTTAATGGATATCCAGATAAATTTAATTTCTGGATTACAGAAGCAAGTCTCCTTGACAATGAGGTGTCAAATAATAATAGAGCACAAAAATAATTTTGAAATTGTTTCAAATGCTAACCCAATTTTTTTTTTGAATGAAAACCTAGATGTATCCAATATATTGGTAATCTTAACTCTATTATCATTAATTTCGATAATATTTTCACTTAGCATAAGTCAATAACATTGAGTAATTTTAGCAATGTTTTTATTAAAAGGAACTTTTACTGTAACTTCAGGTCGAGATGCAACAAATCTCTCATTTTGTACAATAATTGTTTCTAAATTCTTCAGTAAATTATATTGTTTGAACTGAAAATTTATCAAAGACACATTTTTAGCATTCAGTAAATCTTTCTGAGTTGAGTTCAAGAGAAATTTGATTCGCAATTAGAACTTAAAGCATAGATAATTTTATACTTAGCAGTCTGAAATGGTACAACAATGAATTTTATTTTATCCTATTTGGTTCGTTGCTTCCGCAGAAATTTTTGATTAGCTTTTTGAATATTCGAACTTTCAAATTGTCTAGAATATAAAATACACTAGTTTATTACTCTCAAAAAGTTCATTTTGCATCTCAAGACTACACATTTTTGGAATTATGAATTGAATTTTATTAATATTAGTAGTAAATTTAGTAAGATCTGTGGACACGCAAGAATTCTGGTTTTTTGGAGAACTACAGAATTCTAAAATACGTTTTCTTAAAAGAGTTATTCGATTGTAACATTCAGCAAATCCAAAAATATGAGTCAATGGAATATTTCTTTCTGTGTACTACTTATTAATTAAATAGGTCCTAATATTCTTTGTCTCCAAGATATTACCAAAAATATTTTATTTATTTACAGAAGAAGATTAAGTAATTTTTTTTCAATAATAATGTTCTTCCAGGATCAATAAAATTTTCAATTTGCCACAGAGTTCTATTTTTGAATTTATAGAGTGTAAGATTCTAATTTGATTTAATACTCATTCCTCGCTGTCATTTTTTAACGGATTCCGGAAGTATTAGTCCTCATTCTCAATTGTGTGCACAAATCAAATTTTGACTCCCTAATTTATCATCAAAAAATTTTTCGACATGGCCTTAATTGTTTGAACGTACGATTTTTTTTTGATAAATAATCGTTTACAACATCAGCATTTTTTGGAGCCAAATTTGCATAATCAACGTGCGTCTCTTAATTTGACATCATATTCCATCATGTGGTGTTTGCTCGAAAAATGTGCATCAATGACTACACTTTTTCACCGAAATAGATAACATTTCGAAGAATGCCGAGAAGCTGATAAAACGAATTCAACGGTTGCTCGCATCGTAAACATAATTCGGTTTGCCCAGATCTGATAATAGCATTCAACCCCTCGACGAAGAAAATAATTTTGTCGACAAAATGATGATGATGATAAGAGATGATAGAAATGTTGCGAACCAGGCCATTTTTAAAGATTGGCTGCGTGCGAAAATGGAATCAACCATCAAGTTTTGATCGAACCGATACCACCACATCACATTTTTTATGTGCGTAGTCAAAAACAAAATTAGATATCAATGTCGAATGGCGACAAAGAAAAAGAAGAATGTCAACGAAATTTTTCGAAAAAAAAATAGTTGTTCGAGGTGTTCGTGAGGGCCTAAAACATGTCAAGTTCCAATAGATGTGATTGAATTAAAAATGAATACACTTTCATGATTCCCGCAAGTATACTGTAGGCATCATTCAAAACACACGATTCTGTCAATGATATTCTGCAAGGAAGTGAGACCGTCTAGAGCGCTGAGAGAAAGAGACAAACGCAACGTGACAATGCCAAATTGGGCATAGATCGCCGCCGAAAACAATTTCGCAAGATATTTTCAAACAATAGAATGATGCTGATTCTAGAAAAATACTTTAAACAACCAATTAAATGGTTTACGATTTTACGGAAGATCATAAAAATTGTATTCCGGGTACCATTAGTCTGTAAACAAAAAAGAATAAGTATGATGCAATACATATATCCTACGCGGTGAAAATTTACGAAGGAATTTAGTGGCAAGTTCAAATTTGAATTAATAATAACGATTATATTTGCTCATGCTTTAATTGATTCATAATTATTTATAGAATATGAAGTATAGAGAATCAATCCTCATATGAAAAATTTGATTCTCATAAATTGTTTTAAAAAAATGTGTGCTTCAAACAATTTAATCTTCATTCTAATTATTTGTTGAAAAAAATTATTTCTTTTTATTTATAATCATTTTCATAAATCATTCAAATCTCAAATATTGTTCATTTCATGTAAAACCAGTAAAGTGTCAATGCGGAGAAAAAAGAAAATAGAAAAATAGAAAAAAATTCCAGTTCAAAAAAAAACCAATAAAAAAAGAAAAAATTAAATTGAATTTTTTGGCATTTTAATTTTCTTCTTTTCTTCATTTCTTTCTTTTCCTTCTTTTTTTTTAAATCTTCTCTGCATTGCCACATAAGAAAACGTAAGAATTCACTCTATATATCACTCTCAAAAATTGAAGCACTACTTTTTCCATGCGAAAGCCTAAATAGAAGGAAGTGCTAACTCGAATATGTTATGAAAAAAAGAGAAATGTGATTCCGAAATGTTCGTCGTGAAAAGATATTAAAAATATTTTTTTTTCTTTTCATTTTTCTGCATTGTTTTTTTCCACAATATTTTATAATTATCTTTTTATTATAATTTATGTGCAAATTTTCGTGTATGTAATTGCAATCAATTAAAACTAGCCTGTATCAAAAACTATTCCTTCAAGCAAACTCAATCCTTTAAGACGCATATTTTAAAATATATTTTGAATAACCGAATAATTTCTCAAAAACAAATTGGTTTTTCTCTTCGAATATTTCAAGTCCCAAAAGTTATTTTCAAATTATTGAATTTTTAAAAAATATATTAAAATTAATTGTTAAAAATTTAAATAATAGAAATAATCGCTACTTGTCATATGTATATTCTAAATGAATTAAAAATTTTAAATTTGCTTTTTATAGAAAATTCCACAAAAATTTCCATTTTCCATTCAAATAGAATTGTCATTTCTTGGTAAATACCCTCACTGAGTGATACCGAACACCTACAGTATCTTTCGTCAGCCAATCTCTTGCCTTCTCTATTTCCAGAAAAGAAACAGAAACAATCGACCGTACGCCCCAAGGACAGCATTAGTATTGGTTGCATCCGCCCGTTTCCCCCCTGCCAAAAATATCAAACAGCTGCATTCCATGTTGCTTATATAATATTGCATCATTATTGAAAATTCATTATTACAACGTTCGGTCCCCATATAAAACTCGAAATTGGAAATGGGGTAGAATTGTTGTTTTCGCATTAAAGGAAGTAGTGATAGGCCGAATTACGATCAATGGAGACTGCGATCCCCTTCCTTACAATAAAATTCAAGACCTTCTGAAATTTGATATTAAAGTGTTGCATGATTCACACGGAACATTCCGGTTTCGTCTGGCCCCACGTGGTCGATATCAACAATTATTTAATTCTGGACATTGTTAGGACCACGTGACAATTGATATCGGCTTCCATTTTCGAAAGAACCTAAAGATCACGTCTGACGATCAACTAATCAAATAGAATCAAATTAAACATAGGCAGTGAGTTAATCATGCCGATCAGTTTGGCTTTGTTTCATTTTTAAATCATCCTATAAACATTCAAATTTCCTTCCGGTGGCCTCATATATGGCCATACATAAATTCAATCGCGAAATGTTGCATATCAATTGTTAAATTCAAAGATTAGATTGCTATCAAATTTTCCCACAGTTCGACACAAATCATTGTTTACTGATAAATTCAAACAATTTTTTTGTTTCCGACACTCCACAAAACAAAACGTTGGCTAAAGTCGACTGACGTGAAAAGTTTGAAATATGCATTTTGATATTTCGCTATTCTCAATGCGAAATGCGGTATATTTGGCATCTGACGATTTTAGGTCAAATATCATTTCAGCAAAAAGAATGCCTCTATCAAAAAGACGATCCTCAAGAACGATGTTTCATTGCTTCTATGAAAACAATGTGATCCGATATTTTTCATTAAAGAAGCTTCTTCGAAACGGAAGCAATGTTCAGAGAAACAAGAAAGCGACACAAAAAGATGATACGAAATAATGGTTTCTTTTGAGCAGAACGGCCTCCTTGAAACAAAGACAATTCGAATTCTTCGAAATTTTCTATCATTTTTTCACTAGTTTTGGTCGAAGATCCCCAGAATCATGATATACCTTTCACGTTTGCCTTGGCGACAAGGTCAAATGAACATTCCTCAAATCCCCAGCCAAAAAATCAAACTTTCTAATATGAATTTTGTTTGTAGTACTAATGTTTGTCAAAAATTGATAAATAAAGTAAACATGAAAAACAATTGATTACGGTGTTCTTCTAGTTTTGTGACGAGTTTTTGTTCGCTGTGTTCAGTATTAATTGAAAAACAACAGAAACAAACAACAAACGACGTAATTGTACTCAATATCGAGATCATTCATGAGAAAAACTCCAGTACTGTTTCTCGAGTATTCTACAGTAACCGACCTCGATTACAGGTCGCAGTCATAAAAAATCGCTTTATGATTTGATCACAGATTTCCACGTGTGCGCGTTATTTTTCTCTGTTCTTTGAAAATAATTACTGCGCGTGCGTTTTTCAAAGATTCGATTGGATGTTGATAATGCATGTTTGACGAGTACCAGCGCGATCTCAACGAGGTCTCAACGTGGTCTGATCAAAATAAACGGCAAGAAGCCAATAATAGAATCATGTTTACCACTGATCGGTCCCCACCGTCACCAGATTTGTCATCTTCGCCTTCTTTAGCACCCGGGACCTATCAAAGAACACCACGTCACAATTGACCGCAGATCTGTGACGTCACGGGTGGGATACGGTGATCACGCCAGATGCGTACAATAAATGCATAGATTGCATCATGTTTGTCGTTTATTCAAATTGCAACATTCTCACCGACGAATATTATCAAACAATATTTTTTACAAATGAAGAGCATCTGAATTGGGTTCTGAGATGCTCAGAAAGTATCAAAAGCAAAATTAATGAATTGAGCAGAGTATTAGAAAATAAATCGCGGAAGAATGTAATTAAGAAAGATGAAAAGAAAATTTACGAGCCCTCATTAAAAACGTAGAGTTGCGAATGTGATGCTTCTCCTCGGCTTGGCTCAGGTTCTCCCAGCGGTTCAGTCATTATTTTTTTTAAGAATGTCTTCTTGCATTAGATATCTTTCAATTTGATCCTTTAGCGTTTGATCTCATTGTTTAACGCCTCAAACCAATCGGCGACATTGTTAGGGACATTACGATGCATGCAACGTGCAGATCTCCCAAACAGATTTTGGGCCATTAATTTTGACCTAAGATCGTTCGTATATCGAATATCGCAAACTTGTCAATGAAAGAGACCCGATTAACATTGCTGTGGTGGCATTTATTAGGTCTAACAACAAGCTGATGCAACAATCGGCCACCGCGGAGACGGGCTCTACCGTAACCCGATGTTTTGGAGGATAATGAAACAGATAGAAAGGAATGGAGAACGGTTTTCGAAGAGAACGTAAACATCTACAGTAACCGAGGGTCCTTGGAGAATTTGAACGCGGATAACACACAAAAGAGACAAAGCGAAACATTTGAAAATTTGTATTTGCGCTATTGTTGCGAAGCACATGTGCTGACCACGTAAACAAAAACGATTTGTCTCCGAATGCAAATCACAACAAATCGCCGATGAATCATCGTGTCCATCTCATCGAGTTTTTCAAAATGTTTTAATATTTTCCGGTGTTTTTTTCATTCTCCTTTATATCCGACGGAAATTGAATCGTTCATTGTTGAATTTCGTCAATTTTTCTCATTCCACCGTTCTCAATGTTCCGAAATAAATCGCGCTTCTCCCTAAACAACATCCACGGCGTTTTCTGATGCAATCTTCGCGAAAAACAATTTCATGGAAACTTGCAATCGAATAAAATAGTGCATCGATACGCATGTTTCACGTAATGTAAATTATTGCATCACTATCGTAAAGAGTTGTGGCCGACACAAATATCGTAAACCAACGTGACCACTCAATTTTTAGATTTGAAACTAGGAGGTCATAAAAACTAGCGTGAGAAAACAATCCAACGTGATTTTACTCGCCATGTGATTATTCAATACGATTATTTGTTTAATCGTATTCATAGGTTATGGAGCACACATGGGGGTTCAAAAAGTGATCATCAAAACTTTTGATGATGTTTCAAAAACTGGATAATGTTGGTACGAATATGTAAACAATTTGGCATCAAATTCTGATCATATCCGCTTAATGAGTTTTCCAGCTATGATTTTCTGAAACTACCTCGTAATTTGAAAATTTAAAAAAATGCTTATGGATGATATATGCAATTTTTCAAAATGTTATTTAAATTTTATGAAATTTCTATTCTTTTCTGCTTATTAGATCTCAAGTAATGAATTTGGCGACGCCACTTTGGCCGTATTGGCAGCCGTCCAGGTATGTCAGATGTTCATCATCATTCTCATCCTCATCATCCGGTGTTCATATCAAAGACCAAAACGTGAGTCGTCAAAAATAGTGTCTATTTTTGCGCTGGTGGGAGGGCGCATGAGAAAAGAGGGCAGTCATTTCATCAGACTGATTGTGAGAATCGGGAAGGCAGAGATGATTCTGTCGCGATGTCTGTTGTTGATGCTGATGAGAATGATGAAAGCGCTGATATCATGAACGAGGCAGCGCCACGTGTAGAGCGATTCAGCGTGCGCTTCCGATAGGGCGCAGATTATCGGTAGCGCGTTGATGTTCCCTGCGGGTGGGAACGATACGACAACCGTGGGAAACCGGTAGCTATAGATTCATAAACGCAGGCGATGAAGATCTCAACACGAGGGTATAATCATCATTATCCCACCAAGCTTGACCAAATCCCTAGCGAAATCTATTGACTGATGATATTGTTTGCATCGACGAAACGGAATCGTCATTGGGGCGTGGTTTAGAGAGGGGAGGTACGAGGGGGAGGGTACCAAGTGGGAGGTGGGGACATGGACCGTTAGATATAAAAGAATTGCTCGATGCAATGTGCCATTAATAGATTTTCGATTCTATTTACATCTCAATAGACCACAACCACGTGGGCCACAAAATTCAAAATTAATAAGCTCATTTTTCAGAACTCAAGTGTTCACCAAATCAATTCACAATGCGTTTCGCTAAATCACCCGAATATGATGTGCCAGCTCTCAAGCCAGTGCACCAATCTCACACACAAGTTGCCATGTACACCACGAAAGCTCTCAATGATCATATGTATGGAAAAGAGCATGTTGAGGTGAGTGGGCATAAGCCAATAATTATGTGGGCGGTTGGGTCTCGCTAATTACAGATTGCAGGAATATATAAAGAACTTGAGTTATTTTCAGGCTCCTCCGAACATGATGTGGCCGAAATTACGACAATCAAAACATTCATTGAATACCGTGAACCCAGTCCGCAAAATCGCTGATGCTTGCGCCATCCCTCACAACCCAGAAAAAAAACCTATCCGCCTTCACCTTGGTGATCCGACATTGGGTGGAGAATTGCCAGCTTCTCCAGTCGCTATTCAAGCTCTCCATGAGGCTATTGATAGCCATGCTTCAAACGGATACGGACCAGCTGTAGGATCACTAGCTGCCAGACAAGCCATTGTTGATAAGTATTCAACTTCTGCTGCTCCATTCACTGTCAACGATGTTGTTCTCGCCTCCGGATGCTCGCATGCTCTTCAGATGGCAATTGAAGCTATCGCTGATCCAGGAGATAACATCTTGGTGCCACACCCAGGATTCCCACTTTATTCGACTCTTTGCCGTCCACATGGAATCATTGACAAAGCCTACAGGATCGACATGGAGAATAATGATGTGGTCATCGATTTGGGATTCTTGAAAAGCCTCGTCGACGATAGAACTAAAGCTATCATCATTAACAACCCAGGAAACCCAACTGGAGGCGTTTTCAGCAAGCACCACCTCAGACAAATCCTCCAGGTATTATTTTAAGATTTTAAAGAAAAATTTTAGTTTAAAAAATTTCAGTTTGCATTGGAATATGGACTTGTGATTATCGCTGATGAAATCTATGGTGATCTTGTTTATAACGGAGCAAAATTCCATCCAATCGCCACCCTCTCACCAAAAGTACCAGTCATCACCTGCGATGGAATTGCCAAGAGATGGATGGTTCCCGGATGGCGATTGGGTTGGTTGGTCATCCACGACCGATACAATGCTCTCGCTGATGTCCGCAAGGGAATAGTGGCCCTCAGTCAGAAGATCGTGGGACCATGCTCATTGGTTCAAGGAGCCCTCCCAAAAATCCTCCGCGAGACTCCAGAATCGTATTTCCAACACAATCGCAAATTCATTGAGAAGAATGCCAACATCGTCGAGCGTATTCTCGGCAAAGTCAATGGAATCAAGGTGATCAAGCCATGCGGAGCCATGTATATGATGATCGCCATTGAAAAGAAGCACTACGGTGGAGATGTCGAATTCTGCCAAGGACTTATCGCGGTATGAAAATCGATCTTAAATTCAGAAGAGGAATCTAGTCATTTTCAGGAGCAATCGGTCTTCTGCCTTCCTGGAGAAGCTTTCTCAGCCGGAGGATACTTCCGCGTTGTTTTGACCTGCTCCCATGATGAGATGACTGAAGCCGCTAAGAGAATCAAGCACTTCTGCATTGACCACTATATCGAAAGAGATGATTCAGAGGAGAGCTCCGACGAGGGCCTCGACCTTAGCCAAGTGGAATTGGATTAGAGTATAACCAAACCTATCTATTACCCTAACCTTTCTAAACCCACTTGCCTTTCAAGCTCTTAGGTGTTGAATCATTTTCTGTATACTATCGCAAACCACATATCTTCAATATTTTATTACTTTACTTTATTGTATTATCCTTCTGCAGCCGGTCAACTCATATCGGTTCCTTGTCTTTAATTTATACCCCCCCCCCAGATGCCATTTTTTCCATGTTTTAATGTTTTCTCTTCCGAATACCTTCGAGCCTTTCAGTGAAATCTCGTTATTTTCCAATTGATCCCAGCGCCATTTACAGTTTTACTTTATGGATTTTGATTTATATGTCCACGCAATTCGACAACAATTTATGGGTACCTTAATCTATGTTGTTTAATTTGATTACGTGACATTTGATTCGTAATAAAAAACTTCTATTTTTTGTAACATTTTTTGAACGGCAAAAAGTGCGAAGTCTGATGAAATTTGAACAAAAGACGGTGTAATAGTCAAAAAGGTGTTCGAATCGTTAGCCGCCTTCGAAACTCGTTCTCAATTCTTTCTTTTAGGGCAGAAACCGTTCCCGCTGTATCCTCGTGGTTACTAAATATAGTTTAAGACGAGCTATTATTTGATGCTGTTGGGCTAGTATCAATCTGATGCAAACTGATTGAATAGAGGAGGTCGATCAAATGTGTCATCGACATTCTCAGAATGTCGATGCGAAGATGATCAAGATGATAAAAAAAACACGACGGTGAAGCGTTATCGCTGATTACCGTGTTGAGAGAAACTATCGCGGTTTACAGACTATTTTATTACTTTCATTTCGACGAAATCTGCCAAATTGCCCTCATTTTTCTCGTCGTGAAATGATACGGAAATGACAATCAAAGCAATTGACACATGAAACAATGCAAATTTTATTATCAGCCTGTCCATCATCATCATAAATAGTTGCACTTGAAATAATATGTACGTTGATCCTTTATTGAGAATGTTTGTGAAAAGATATTGTCATAATAAATCATCGGAGAATATGCAGGTTGATCGTTCCAACTGATCAACGGAGATTTTCTAGAAATTTCTGATCTCAACGTACACATAAATGATACGCGCGCAAGTGACTACATTCTTCTTAGAGGCATCAACGATCCCTATAAAGTTACAGAGCGTTTGAAAATACTAAAACTCAATTCGACAATTTATGACTGCAAAAAAAATGACTCTAAGTACTTATCACTTCTGGTGATATGTATTTCTTTTCGTAACTATAATTAAACGACTGGCGAAGAAATTCAAACGTTTGAAAATTATAGCATGTAAGCTGAGAAAACAAAGGGAATGAAACCAATTGCATTATGGGAAATACCAAAATAATCGTTTTGACTGATTGAGTTTCGTTTAAAAATCTAAAAAACATTAATAACATAATTCTTTCTATCATTTCAAATTCATGAATATTACAATCTTTCAACTGATGATGAATTATAATTTGCAAAAATCTCTAATCTTTTTTCCATGCGAGACTCGAAGTAGCAATTCAAAGGATAAATTATTTATTCACCGAGTTCGTCCTTCTAATACATTATTATGATTCCAAGTTCCATGGCATGCTGGAATTGTTTTTCAAGTTTTAATGTTGCATTTTATAAGTGAAACTCCATCTAGAAGACTAATTGTCAACGTTTTAATGGTTTTCATGCGTTCTTAGGTCAGACAAGTTACATTCTGAACTTAAAATTACACTCGATATTCAATGAACAAAAAACGTCACTAGGTCGAAAGCATAGATTTCGTTGATTCGTCAATTCAAATATGTGACGAAATTTTAGCCTTTAATCTGACAAAATTTTTATTCAAAAATTGTAGTAAGCCGGTCGTAAAAAATTATCAACTATACACATTCTTTGCGAGTTCCTTGTTTCACAACAGGTGCACTTTTGTATGCGTAATGCGATATCATGCGATCACATTTTTGGGTGCAATTATTTTCCTTTCACGAGAGATAATAAACCAATAAATGCTTTCGATAATTTTTTGTAAATTTAAGGGATCTAACAACATCACTGTAGAAATAGAAATTCAATTGTTGGCAGATAATTTGTAATATTCTTTGCTGATGAAGAAAACAAAGAAAAATTCCAAAATATAAAACTATAACTGAACGATTAAAAACTTTCCAGATATATTGAGTCCATCTGAAAATAAAATAACAAACATTCTTTCCGTGTAGTGTGCGAAATCATAAAGTGACATTGTGGAATTTAATATATTATGGCAAGTATATGAATTCATTTTCAAATCGTTTTTTTTTTTCAGAAATTGTTCCTTTTAACATTAATTTCACCTAAATATTAATTTTCTGATTAAAGAATATAATCATTTTATTTCAAAAATTCAAAAATTTATGCAACTTTCTTTAGCTGCTCTATATTTAAATCTGAATTCTTAAGATTTGTATAAAAAAAATTCAGTTTTTGGTTTATTTATCTCACCTCAGAATATCAATGTAAACTAATTTTTCCTGTTTAATCCAATAGAGTCTTGACTAAATATTGCAATAAAATTAAATGAATACAATTCGCAAGAATTTTCTTAGTCTTGAGTAAAGTTTGTCTTAAGCGAGAGCTTTTTAGATTTTTAATAGTAAATTAATTTTTCTCGCAATTTTTAGAATTCATCTTTTCAAGAAAAATTTTCTTTCTTGTTCTATAAATACATATACTCCGAGCAATAACCTCATATTTGTCTGTTCATCTCCATTTTCGGACATCCTTCAGAAGTACTTGAAGAATGGAACAAAATTTTGCGGATTTCAATTCCATATTGTCCTACATTCACTTCATATTACATTTTTAAAATTTTGCCTAAAATTTGAGGTACGATTAGCAAAGAAACTTCACCTAATTAAATATGCTGTGTCATGAGGTTCAATCGGGTGTTTTGACAGGATAGTCAAAAATTGCCATGTTACTAAACCAAAAATGGACAGAGTTTCTTTTTTCTTTCTCTTATTTGAGGTACTATTGATCTCATTTACATTTTTTATTAGTACGTTCATCTTTTTTCCGCTTCTCCCATTACTGTAGCTCTTCTCAATTTGCACTTATGTCAAAAATGAGAAAATCCAAAGTGTCAAATTTCAAATTGCTATAGGAAAACAGAAAAAAATGTTAATGGCACAACGATATTCGAAACTTTCATTCTAATGAATCGCTCATTTTCCTTTTACAATAAAAATATTGGAATTTCGTGCTATTTCTTCATACACTTTCAAGTATTTTTTTATTGGGAGTCATTGGCACAATTAAGTAGCTTAAACAACCATCAAGTTTCACAATAATGTCATTTCTTAAAATAACATGGGTGTCGCAAAAAACAACTTTAGTATGGGATGATAAATCGCATCCTGGCAGAGGTTTCTAATCTCCCAAGAGACATTGAAAGAGATCCTAAAGTAGTCATAAGCGTGTTGCTTTTCCATAATTTGGTGTCTAGTGTTTTCAAATGTGGTTAAACTGCTCTTTATTTAAACATTTTTGTAGAAATTTCGAATTTATTTATTTAATTTTCATTACCATTAGGATGTAAAAAACGAAAAAAAAATTATAGGCCATTTAAGTTTTCACTATTATTTAAGATTTCACTATATTTCACGAATGTTATATGAATTTTGTTGCATTATATAGATTCAGTACTCTTGTAACAAATCATAAAAAACATTTACTACATACATTTTCTTCGTTCAAAAACAATTTAAATGATCACGCGATTGTTGAGTTGGGTCACTGTAGCTGCTAGGTAACTAATTTTTGTTTCCGATTTTCAAAGCGAAAACGAACTACATATAATAGAAATTTCTCCTCTCTACTAATCAATCCGCCATTATTCATAATTGTTACGCCAAAAATAATGAGAGCCATAAAACCGAATTTTCGATAATTTGCATTTTTTTTTCTTTCTTTTCGCGCCATGCGATTGATAAGATGAAAATCGGAAAACACTTCAAGCAAAAATTGTCTCAAGATGTTTATTTTATTCTCTACACATCAACATTAAATGAATATACGTGAATAGTAGATAATTTGCAGTTCTAGCGCACCTTTTCGATATCTAATTTTCAACAATTTTCAGAAGTAACCAAAAGGTCAAAATGGGTTCCTTTAAAAATGCCATCGAAATAGCGCCTATTCAATTCTAGAATTTCAGAGGAATTGTCATGAGATACTCTTTCTTTTCAATTCTGAGAGAAAAGTAGGAATGGTAAATGTAAACGAGATTATAAACAAAAAATTACGGGAAGCAGCGTTGACATGAGTGTAATTTTAATATACATTCTAATTACTTAATTATTTTATCTACAGTAGAACATCACATCGAGTGCTTAAGATCATCACTATTTTTAACTTTTCTCCATTTTTCGTGCATGATTATTGTACAATGAAATTTAGCTTATTCGATTCCTTTTCTTTGCGAACTGTTGAGAATTACAGCGATGTAGTTCATTCTAAAAATCAGAAATTTGGTATTAGTAGACACATATCCCTTGTTATAATTAAAAAAAAAACATGTTGCATTTAGAATTTTAGAAGAATTTAGGCATTAGAAATTTAAACTAACAAAAATTATAATCAGTTGACAATCACTGGTTCTTTTGCATCATTTTGACCGCATAGAGCCTTCTCAGTTTTAGAAGTTACTGTGAGTAGGAAATGAACTTCGCCGCGTGAAAAAATAATATAAACAACTTCAGACATTTTTGTTGTCTGAAGTGTTTTCCGATTTTCATCTCATAAATCGCAAAGCGAACAAAAAAGATAAAAATGCAAATCCTCAAAAAATTAGGCTCTGTGGCTTTCATTATTTTGTGCCAAACATTATGAATGATGGCTAATTGATCCGTAGAGAGGTGAAATTTCTATTATAGTTCGTTTTTGATTTAAAAATCTGAAACCAAGGATATCAAGCGATTGCGGCCACCCAACCCATTAATCGCGTAAGCTTCATTAAATATATTTTACCAATTAGTCTAAATTGTGCTAAAATTAGAGATTTGCCAAAACTTCTAGAATATTGCTGATCGACATGGTTCTTAATCTCCTAAATCTGCACTATATCCAAAAATGTATCTACAACTCACATTTGATTCTAAATTAGTTAGTATTGCATCAAAGTGTTACTTGGATATTAGGCCCCGAGGCGAAAGAAGCTAACTTAATGTGAAATGTCATACTCACTATTCGCATTCGCTTTTCCTCTATATATGTATATCTCAATGTAAGTCATTCGTTTATTTACTAACTGAAAGTTAGGACTGAAAGGAATTGAATCGAGCAAAAATATTTTTCATCGTCTCTCCCATCCGCTGCCAATTTCTCAGTTTCGTGAAGAATGGGGGGGGGATTTTTAACCATGTAGTGCACTTCGTCATGATGATTGGAAAAAACGAAGGTTTGTAGAATTCAGTTTACTCAGCCTTTCTATTTGTCCGCATTTAATGAACCAAATATTGGATTCGGGTAAGCGCATTTTCTTGAAAATTCTTCAGTTTACTCATTTTAAGGAGAGGTATTGAATATTCTCTATTTTCTCATTAAGAAATGTGCCCCCCTTGTTGCACGTTGTGCAGTGTTTAAAATAACCAAATATTAATAATTTAGATTTAAGCTATGAGAATGCTACAAGAGAAGAGTTATTATAGCTTTAAAAACATGTTTTTTTAAGGCATTCTACAGGTGTCTAAATTGTTTAACTCTAGGAACAAGAGCTCTACCGTTTCGATAACTCTTCAATGAAAACGCAAAACTCGTTTTTTTTCGCAATATCTCAATTTTGCACACTAATATTTTATATTCAAATATTCCAAGCAAATTCTTAGAAGGAATCGTACACAGGAATAAACATAATTAATTACTAGCGTGCAGTTTTATTTTTGTGGATTTATTATCAAGTAAACAATTTTTTATCTTTTTTAAATAATACATTTAAATTAATAATGATATCGAAAGAGGAATAAAAAATATTCAGATAAATGTTTTTATAAGTGAAGAAATAAAATAAGGAAAGATATTTTTTAAAATCATAAGTTCGTGTAGCTCGCATTGCTCTCGAAAGTAGTAATTAAAAAACGTTTCTTTTTCTCGTTAGTGTTACGTTTTGTATTTCCGCATATATTAATTTGTCAGCTTGCATTTCAAAGAAAATTTGTCTCACCTAAGAATCCAATTAGTTGTAATATTGAAAGTTACAAATTTGTGTGTCGTATTTTGGGTCCCCATCAGAAATGTTGTACTTCAACAAAAGAACTGGGGCGAATGATGTGCTTTCATTCGATTTTGTAACGACTTCTGTCGTCTACCACAACACCAAATATAACACTTCTAATTTTCTGGATTACCTCTAGAGCCTAGGAATTCAATCATATTCGCCCTTCATAAATCAAGAATTACTCTGACCCATCATTCCTATAATAAACTCGTTTATTGCAACAATAAACCTTTTATAGTTGCCCAAAATAGTTTTTAAATCACTTCTAACAACATTCTTTGTGTTCTGCTCTGATATGCTTACAATATTATGTTGATGAGGGCGTCTTCTATATATGCAAATTTATCAAAGCCAAAGTTCGCAAATTTGCATGAGTAAAAGTTTGGGCACCTTCGTCACAGAGCTGACTGACTATGAATATATTTCAGAAAAAAAGAAACGAGGCGTCTGAAGATTCACAGAAAACATAAATATAAATCAAACACCTCGAATGTGTATTTTGCTTTCCGCAGATACGCTTTTCTTGATCACTCTTGTGGTAAAAATCTCCTAGTGCATATAATTTTCTTCAGACAGCATAATTCGGAATTTAGCAACGTTTAAATTACGGTTGGGTTCAATTAATTTAGAATATATGGTATAGCTATGACAAACAATTGTTTGTTTTATTTACAACCTTGGGCTTTTTTACAAACAGAAATGAAGATTCTCCTGCGATCAATTATTTTGAACACATTAGTGATACCGTTATTTAGAAATGACAAAATGTACGATCCGGCTCGCTTCAATGGAATGCTTTTCAAATCGAAAAAAGTAGAAAACTCTAGGTAAACATCTGCAAACGTTTTCCGGAATAAACGCGCCTTCGTTGTTTCCGCCGGGTGTTCCATAAATTAGCGTTGTTGCCAATTTAAATAACCACCTTGTGATAATCTGTCCACTCTGATCCACTCCTGTCCACTCCCATCCACTCCACGGCCACTCGGATTCGAAGCCCGCTTTCTTTTTCCCGAAATTCAAAATTTTTTATTTATGAAAATGATGATATACTCCAAAAAATGAATAATGATTAATCAGTTCAAAATTCAAATTTTCACCAAATGCCTATGCTTTCTATTGATGTATTGTTTGGCTGAAATGTTGCACTTTTTGGTTGATTTTTAATCTTCCATAACACACAGAAATGTAATAATATAGATTGACCCCTTTGTCATTTTTTAAAAAATTTAATGCCATTTTCCAGTTATTTACTCGCTTATTTTAGCGAACGCGGAAGCTTCTATCAAATTGATGGATTACCTTTTCGGCTTTAATTAAACTTTGAGGGTGGCATTTCTTTCAATTTTCACTCTTCAATTTTTCTTCATCCTACCCCCCCCCTTCCCCCCCACTCCCCGGTATTTCGCTTCTCCCCATCCACCCTTCTTCACATTTCACGGATTGATCGCGTGCACAATTGAATATATTGCAGCTGAAAGGGCGTCAAAACCGCACTCAATATTTCACTCATCGGGAAGCGCAATGTCAAAAAAATTGAAATTGGGGGACGAGCTTTTTAGTGTGGCATTTCGGCAATCATTGGTGACCAACATGCAAGTCCAATTTATCATATTGGCCCATCTCTTTATTCTGTGGATTACGGTATTTTTAGCTGAATTCAATTTATCGTACTCAACGGAAACAAAGATCGAGTACACGATCATCGTATTTCTTATTACGTGCCTCCTTCCTGGCTAAAAGACGAACAAGCTAAGCAGCCAAAAACAATTTATTTAGGCAAACCATTTTGTTGCATCTCGTAGTTTTGCGCAATTCCTCCTCTTTCCGAACAATGATACCTTAGAAAAGAATTGAACTCCGAGTGTTTCTTTTCCGCTTTGTTAAACATTCAAACTGCGGACAACTCAAGTCAACGGTAGAATCGAGTTTGCGTCGTAAATTAGTTAGAATGAAACACGAGAAAACCTGAAGTTGCACTTGCATGCGCGTTTGGCTGGTGGATTTGATATGTTGTTTCATCAAATATTCATTTCATCTAAAGGTTTATTTATCCGTTTCGTGCCAAGTTGCTACAAGGTCAAACTATACCTTTAGAGAAACTTCATAGTCTTTTCTATTATTTTCAGGGTTTTTTTCACATTAACCGAACGTTTCCTAAAATATTTGATAATTAGAATATGCGATCTTACTGTAAACGTTCATCAATAATGTATAAGTCAAAAATAAATTTTCGCGACTTACTATATATAAAATATGGCCACAATTCAAAAAAAAACTTTTTTGTAAAATCTTTGAAGCGAATTATACGTTTCGAAATCCCGATTTTCTGTCGAATTGATAGTCAAACCTTAAACAAGTACAGCGTAAAATCAAAGATATTACTTGTCTTCACCTTAGGATTGATGAGGCTTAGTTGGTCTGAGATGTTAATCTTGATACTAACGCATATTTCTTGCACTTATATTGGAATTTCTGATTATAAATACACGTTTCGTCAACACTTACCATTGACAAAAAACGATGTGTCATTAATCTTTTTTTATTTCAAAAATGGATGAACATGATTTCTAAAATATACTATTTCGTATGATGGTTATGGCTTCTTACGTATTGAAAAAATTAAAATCTCGCGAAAGCTTATTCTATTAACTAACAATTTTGTAAAATGATGAGTCACACATTACTTTTACGGTTATATACATATCATTTCAATATTCGAATAATTAAAATGGCATAAACCAATACGAATTTCGTTTTTTGGTGGAAGCGTTGCAACAATCAACTTGAATAATTTATTATCGAAAAACACGAGACCGAGCTATTCGTTTCTCAATATCTTCTTGAAATCACATTCTTTATAGGGCTAATTTTAAACATATCTTTCTTCCGGATATTGTAGAGTAATAATTGGCATTGAGAATTGTCACCGATCAATGGTTACATAGTCTTCAAAAAGCTAGCAAACATTTATGATTTACTATTAATATCAAGTTGAATGAATGCTTATAAATATTGTGTATGGGTCTGATGGCTATTTAATCCAAAAATCAAAGTTGTAATGTTTGATTCTTTGTTTGGAGCCCTAAACTTGGAAGATGCAAACTTTTGCCTTCGAAACCAATTTAGTAAATTGAATTGTTTCCTACTATAAGTCAACATCTCCTGGTAAATTCGCTTCTCCCGAAAACCCGCATACAATTCTTTTATGGTACTATTGATTCCGGATTGCTAATATGTTAATTCAGTGAACATTAGTATGAACCTCCGGATTAATTTCTTCAATTTGACAAAATAAAATTCTCATCCTCTTCTATTATAAGCTGGTTCTTCGACGAAAGATAAAGAAGACCATATTCTTTGAAACTAACACTTTCTATGGTTGGGAGCATTCTAATCTCATTTGCGACGGGCTCCTTAACAAAAAGTTTCTTTACAAGAAGTTAGAAGCAAGCATCATCATCCTTTTTTTTCACTCTAAAAATAATACATAGAGAAACAAGCAGTTGTAAGCAAGGTGTCGTTTTTTTGATGGAAAAATTGCAAGTTTGAGGCTTCGACACGTTGACAACAGCACTTATACGCATTGTCATAAGAAAAAATGATTCCTTCATAGGATTACAGTAATCTCTAATAAACAGAAAGAGTTTTCCGAAAATTTATGTTAAGCCTCTTCGTTTCTCGAAATTTCTTATAAGAAATTCAAAGTCATGAATCTAAAAGAATTTCTTCAACATAATTTTTTTTTCATTGGCCCAATGTCGCTACATATATACGGATTTCATTGGAATTAATAGTTATTTGGATGGTTTTTTTTTTGCGGATAATACCTCATACGTAAATTAAGCTGTTGTCATAAGATCTTCTGGAATGGATAATTGTGATGATGTTCGGGAGGTTCCTGACAAAATTTCGCATATATCTGATCTCATGATGAACTTGACACCTATTTTACGCGAATCTTGTCAATCGCGTCACTTTTCGGAATTTGAGAACATCGGCAAAGATCTCCTGGAGATTGACAGCAGAAAAATTTAATCTGTCTGAAATAATGATCCAATTATTTGAATGATTTCCCCGAAATCCTGACGCCATTTCCCTTCCATGATTCCCGAATTTCAAGTCTTTTTTTTTCAATTTCTTGCTGTTTTTTTTTCTTTTTTTCTTCTTCAATCGTCCCTCAATGATGAATTGCCTTTTTTTTAGCGAAATGGGCTTTTACGCACTTTTTTTGCTTTTTCTCCTGGAATGAGCCCATCACACTTCAGAGTGATTAATTTTCTGCCTTCATATTTGAGAAATTGCGATTTTTCGCACTTCATTTCAAAAACGAAATTAAGTGAAGATTATGTACCAAGAAATTGAAATACTTCCGGAGCAAGAATCATTTCGACGAATTATCCCGGATTATGAGGTGTTATCAATTGTTTTTCAATTTTTCTTTTTCTTGTTCAATATATATTTCTCTTTAGAACAACTGTTCTAGGTAACATTTATCTAGCTAATAGGATTGCCAGTATTGAACGCATCAATAAATCATGCGAAAATCTTCCAATGCACTATCGTAAGGAGTTTGTACTCTTTTTAAGTCTTCCATAAATTAACATTAGATATATAGCTAATGAAATAACACGTGTTTTAAGTCTATATAGAAGGATTGACTAGACTGATATTAATTTATTCAAGACAGAGATCTCATTTTAATTAATTGCGGATGATATTTGAGATAGAAACTGTTGTATTAAAAAAAAAGGAAAAGAATATCTGGCGAAATTTATCAAATATTAACTTCCAATTCACTCTAACAGAGTAATTTTTTTAAATTTCAAAATACAAAAGTAATTTAGAAATTTGAATACTCCGCATTATTGCAATTTTCTCCACGTCTCTATTGATAAAATTCTCAATTTCCTTTTAAAGATTAGGTCCCTATGTGATTACATCACGCGATAAGGATTTAGTTATCTTCATCTGCTGTCAGAATCTCTTGAAAGCCGTTAATACGCACAGGGGGCTACAGGGCACAAAATCCGCTCGCCGGAAATCGGTTTCTTCAATTTTTCACGTACCCTCACTTAGGTTACAGCTTCGAAGAAGCTCATCCTCCAACGAATCGTAGGCTCTTTCAGGATAAGATGTACAGTTGGAAGGGCGAGAGAGAAGGGAGAGAGCTCGGCCTAAAAACTGTTGTGTTTAAGCTAATACGAGCAATTGACTCAAATGAGCCAATCCGTTTTTTATATTCAAATTATGGGCACTCGGCACAATTGAACTCCCATTACCAATTTAATTTTTGGATTTTAAATCATATTCAAAAAAAATGCAAACTCTTACAATACACATATGTAGATTTCCTGAATTTCTCAATTTTCATTGAAAAGTCCACAAAGCTCAAAATACCAAATTTTATATTTTTTATCTCATACTATTTTTAAAATGTTGATATATGTATTCTGTAACTACAGTACATACAACTATCATCATGAAAAAAGCCTTCTTAATCACTTGACCTGCCAAATAAAACTACTGAGTGGGAGTTTTTTAGAAAAAAACCTCGAAATCTAACAAAAAACTTTGTTCTGCGTAGAAGCCATTCATTTCAACCGGATCATCAAATCTCCTGGAATATTGTTTGGTTGTTATCCTCCCTCTTCTAACTGGCAGCGGCTTTAATCATTCCGCTGCAGACACAGAAAATTCCTGAATATAAGAATGGCAGTGTGGTAATCGCTTTGCTCGGATTATTTTTTGACTAACTACGCTGTTTGTTGACAAAATATCACACAAATCATTTTGGCCGCTTACTATTATTATTGATATCATTTGTGACCTTCTCCGCCCAATCCGAATACATCTAACAAGTATCGTAAAAGCAACAAATGCCATCCCCATTTATGGTACATTAATCATGGACAATTGAAATCCCACTTTTCTTCCATTTAGATTTCTACATCTTTCAAATATGCTCTTTAAAAATTCCATGTGAAGTCCCATTTTGAAAAAGTTTCAAATTTCACCTAGAGCCCATAGATTTTCATGCAAATTCCACGTGATAAAGCATATTTACTGCGTTCAATTGACTTACAGATAGAGAAAAAAACTAGCTCTCATCTTCAACAAATGTAGAAGAAATAATATTTTTGCTCAAAGTGTCCTTGAAAATTTTTGATTTCGCCATAAATTTTGTGAAAATGGGCGGGACGCGGTTGAGTTTTCGGCAAGAGCATACTTACAGCGGCAGAAAGACGCAATATTAATATTGTCCTAACGGGATTACGTTTGCTTGACAAATTTATCTAATCGTGGTGTATGTATCAGTTTCTAAAAAACACGGCTCGAATTAAACTGAAGAGGGGTTGAGCATAAAACGAGTCTGGTCTTTAGAATTGCTTAATCCGAATTACCGAATTGCTTCAGCTCCCTCTTATTGATAAACGAGCTTTTTTTTTCGAATTTGACCTTTCATCCAAGCCAATCATTCGTTTTTTCCCTCCTTTTTTTGTTGCTCACCTAATCCAGGGTGTCGAAAAAAGACGACGATTAAAATAAAAACGCGGCTTTACATTCGCATCCAGTTAAAACCATTTTATATATTTATTTTCCTCTCGTCTTAACACCAAAATATGTGTTAACCATATTAACATGAATTGATGTCAATATTAATGACTAATGCCGCCGACAGCATGTTATCCTTAATGAGATTTTCGAGAAGTGTTCCATGAGTTGACTAGTGAAAGTTTCTATATTCTCTAACATCCAATATTCTAGGTGTGTTTTGAAATGTTGTCCAATCAAAATTTTGTGAAATTGAATAACTTATATATAATATGTAGAACAGTATAAAAAATATATACTACATCTTTTTCATTTCTCCATAGACAAGCGCTTATTGAAAATATGAAACATAAGTGAACACAAATCCGCAAAGTTCAAAATATGTTCAATGCTGTTCAATTTGTTAATGCTTCTATCTTTTTTCTTAATTGAAAAGAAGGGATCGTGCAAGAATCGGCTGACCTTCCAAGCATTAAAGGTTTGTGACACTAGCCAAAGCCGAAACGATGCCAATTATGGTATTCAACGTTTATTGAGCAGGTTTTTTCTATTTTCATGGTAGACATTTGAAGAAATTAATAATGTAGGGTGTAAAACACGATAATAAAGAATTCCAAAAATCGTAATTTGAAGCTTTTCATTAGATGCCTGAATTGCCGAAAAGAACTTTCCCATTTTATGCCCTCTAGGCAGGAATACTGTAATTCATTTATTTTTCAATAAAAAACTTTATTGTCAATTCCACTTCGCCAATAAAACGCCGGAAGTTTTGTCGACGATATTCGTTTTTAATAGACATCTTGAAATTTTTGCGAGAGAACAATTTTCATAAGAAGTTCGAGCCTGCAATAAAATTTGGTTTATTGCTATCTCTTCTCATTCGGATGCACTTTTCAAGAGATGCAGAATCCCTTCGCTCGGCCATGTTGTTTTTTTTTTGCATTCTTCCTTCAAATTACCTTTCGCTCTTTGTTTAATGCTCGTTAAATAAATCTTAAAGCGTTTTCGGCCGATTCCTAACAGCACAACCAGTTAATCAGTTTTCAGCACATTATCGAAAATTGAAAAGTTGAGCAGTCGAAATCGAATTTCAGTTCGACACGTTGTAATCATCGTTTTGCCGACGGCCAGGGATGAGGTGAATTGTGTCGAGCACTTCATATTCTCAAATAAATTGGAATGTACCGTGAACCCGAAGGCTGCGGACCGCCAAATGTCGTGCCAAACAGCTCAAGTCTCATCAAGCTGGCAGATGATTGTATGAAAACTGGTAGGTCACTATGGACCTCTATAATCAGAAATTTTCCATCCATGATTACATGATTATTATTAAATGTCATGTAGGGCATAATATTTCCAAGATTTGTACCAACTAGATTACTAAAATTATTTTATAAAAATTTTCTGAAACTTGAATTTCAGGATATGCTCACTATTTCGACGCATGTTCCAAAACATGCGTAACCGACCGATTCATTCTTCCCTTATATCAAAATGAGCAACTCGAAAACATTGTTTATGGACAGGTGTGATATCACTTGATCCATGTTCAAGACTAACTGAAGGAATTCCAGATTTTCCCAGTTCTAGTACTACTAGCAGTCTTGGCCAATATGGCAGTGGCTCTCGTACTTTCCAAAAAACATATGGTGACCCCGACAAACGTTGTCTTGAAATATATGGCGATTGCGGAACTCCTTGTGGGACTAGTTCCACTACCATGGACACTGTTCTTCTTCACTTTAGGGTTGGATTGAGTTTTGATGTTTTTCATAATTAATCGTGTCGATTACTAGGAATTTCAAAAAACTGCATCGATTGGAACTTTGGTGGTGTTATTTGCAAAAATATAGCATGGATGTTTTCCCACCAGTCTTCCATAATATTGCAATGTGGCTAACAGTGTTGTTAGCGGCTCAGCGGTGAGCATGCATGAATTCCTCTCAATTTTGAAACAATTTATTCAATTTCAGATATATCTCAATCAGCTATCCGCTGCATTCAAGAGCGACATGTAGTGTTCGAAATGTGCGATATGCAACGTTTATAATAGCGGTGAGATTAGTAGTAGTATTAAAACTATCGTTTTCAGTCTTTTTTGAAGTGAATTTGTTACGACGTGATAATCTTATTGTTTTTGCAGACAATCTCCTTATTCTGCGGGCTTCCCAAATCATTTGATTATGTTTATGAAACAATTGATGGATGGATTTTTATGCACGGCAATTGGAAGCATACTCGGTACTGATGCACTTAAAATATAGAATTTTTGTACGGGAGAAAAAATTCCACAGAATGGGAACTACCATTAGAAGCAAGTTTTTTTTTCGGTTAAATAGGATTATGCAATTTCACAGCGTTGTTTCATCATCATTTACGCAGAATCTACACAGATTCCAAAGCAAGAATAATTTGATATAATTAATGGACCAGGAACAGAAATATGTTAGATTTCAAAAACACATAAGATTATTAAGAAAATTTATAAACAAATTATTGCAGAAGCTGTGTGATGATCCAAACTTCCCTTCTCGACCTTATGGGTCAAACGGTGTTTTTCAATATTTACTTTTGGACAAGAGCCTTGGGTTTTATTATTCTCCCAAGTGTCTCTCTTGTCATTTTGAACGTCCTTTTGATCAGAGGAATCCGCAAGGCTCAAAAACGGAAGCTACGCCTTCTCAGGTATCTTAAATAATACCCAAGATGGATGTTTGAAAGAAGATGAAAGCGATTTCTTCAGAGCATGAGCATTTATTTTTTTTTGTCTTGGGCATGACAACTGCGTTTTGTCGAACGAACTTTTTTTGCTAATTACGCCATTATCGTAGATCAAACATGAGCCAAGAACAGTTGTGATAGTGCTCTACAGTACCTTTCAACTTCTTTCATTCCTCTTGGCTATCTTATTAAGAGTTCAGCGGGAAACTTGAATTCAATAAAACTACCTAACGTAAAAGTGCGAGAAAACAAAAAAAACTACTTCAGAAGTAAACAAGTCGAAATCTCGATGATCATTCTAAAGAACTGCGTGACAAATGCAGCGAGGTTAATAATACTGCCTGAATTGAAAAACTGTCTATCCGATCGAACAAATTCGTGTTGTACAATTTTTATACTCTTCATTAATAGACTTTAGCATGAGTGCGATTTGCTTGGCGTTTAAGAAATCAAGCATGGTGTTTTACTGCGAACTATTTTAAAACTTCAGCCCTTTAGTTTCAATCATTTCCTTTCCATCCTTTCCATGTAGATCCATTTAGTTAACCTTTTAGGAATGTTATACTATCTTTGATTGACTATACACGAACTGATTTTATTCAATTCTGCAGAGAGAAGCGATCGGAAGAAGCTGCAAGGCAACGCGATAGCAATTCAACGAGCTTAATGCTAGTTGCAATTGTTTCAATCTTCTTGGTAGGAATTCTAAAGACCACCGAAAATGTGAAGCTTCGTTTTTAGATTGTGAATCTCCCGCAAGCCGCATTCATGGGTATTTTATGTGTATGCGAAACATTTGGGATCAGAATAACGCTGCTCGAAGGCATGTTTCCGCCAGTATTCTTGCTGACAAGCAACATGATTGTTATGGTATTATCTTGAAATGCGTAGAGATTTTAAATGGTATTTTGTTCAGGCAACATATCCAATCAATTTTAGCATTTATTGCTTCATGTCTAGCAGCTTCCGGCAAACATTCAAAGCCCTTTTCTGCCCGTAAGTTTCAATTAATCATTAGAAACATATTTAGCGAATTGTGCATTTTTTTGCATTTTTTCTGTAAAAGGCCTATATTTTCAGTGGCTACAAACATTCCGAATACGATCGCAAACGCGAAGTTAGCGCTGTTCATTCTGGCCGTCGTTCAGAGTATTGTACGCAATTGGTGAACATTTGCACCGATACTGATGGCTCGACACAAGTGTCCCATCGCGGATCGGACGCGAAATTCTCAATACATAGCAATCGATTGACACCATTCGCTGTTTCTGAGAGCAGAAAATTTAATTTGTAGGGTTCCCTATTGATGTGTCATTCTAGTAATAAAATTGATTCATTTTTGCGACCACGCTAAATATTCTTTTTTTATCCACAGGGTGTTGCTTGTTTGTTTCAATACATAAAATGTTGTTCCATTTTGATCTTGCCTCATATGCCTTTTGTTAAATTTCCGTTTCAACAAGCTTTTTTTTATTCGCATAAAAATTAAATTGTACATATTTGGGGTGAGCTTCACATTCGGACAGATGGTGTTGTAAATAGAAAAATAAGCATTGAAATGAGGAAATACAATATTTTTGCACAACATTTTGATTGGTAGACGCATTGTTTGCCACGAGATGGTGGATTTGATGATAAATGCTGCAATGTATTGAGAGAAGGAACAAATTATACTTATACTAGTAGGATGGTTAGAATTATATGGATAATAATAATAATAATACAAAGTTATCTCAATCGATACCATTATTTTTTCTCAATGAACAAAACAGCGGCAATTTGCATCGCCAATTTGTCGAGTGGGAAAAAATCTTTGAATCGACTGACTAATGATAATAAATAATGACAACAGGAACTAATTCTACTCGAGGCCGATCTCTTTAATCAAGTTCTTAAGGTAACCGATTTCACGCTCAAGCTCAATCGCTTTGGTTTTGAGCTCATTGTTCTTAACTGTGAGACCTTCGATGCAATTCATTGCGAGTTCCTTCTCTTTTCTTTTCTTTTCACGATATCTGGTGGCAGCTAAGCGATTTTGAGCCTAAAATTGACATTTAAATCGTTCGCATTTAATTCTTTCTACCTTCTTTCGCTCCTTTTTCTCCGGTGACTTGTATGGATGGTAGTGTGGGAGATCAGGTGTATCGCGATCGTCAGATGACCAAATGCTGGAGTTGGGTGATCCGCCAGAAGAAGAGCGACGTTCGATTTCTTCGCATTCGCGAACAATCTCTTCAAGAATCTCTTCCTAAAAAATGTTTTTGTACTTATATTATGGATTAATTTTGATTAATTTAGTTACAATCACCTTTCGACGAAAGTAAACATGGTATCCCTCGACTCTAATCATAATTAGCTGCTCGTAATCTTTTGGAAGAAGAATAAATATGATGTCAATATGAAAACAATTCTCCGCGACGCCCACGCAACCTGTTTTGATGGATTCGTATATTGAATTTTTTCCCCACGTGATAATATCAATCAAAACTTTTTTTTTAGCCGAGGACGCGTTCGTTATGATCGTCATTGGAAGTTTTAATAAAACGTGTATTTTTTTTAATTAAAAATTTGAACAATCTATATTTGCTTTAATGTGATGGGACAAATATGCGTATCTGATAAAAATTTCTGCGATGCCAATTATACGAAATTGCCCTTACCTTAGTTGTGGGTAAAGCCGAATCGGCCATTGATAAATTATAACGATCACAGAAAAACAATTTGATGACCTTCTGAAATCTTTTACGATAGTTAGTTCTCAAGATAAGTTTCAATCGGACTACTACCAATTTCCGATAATCAGACTAAATATTATCAATCAAGAACCACTGTAAAGACGTGTCAAGGCTTTTTATCGGAACGTAAAACTCGAAACTGATAAAAGATCATAAATCTAAAAGGAACAAAATAAATTTCCATCATAATAGGCTTGCTTTCAAACGATTTGCAAAATATTTTCGCCTAACAATTTTACTAAACATTTTGTAGGTAACAAAAAAGCTGTAATTCGAAACGGTTCTCCAAATTCAGTGTAACTATTTAATTAGGATAATTTGATAAGAATTCTTATGATTTCCATGTGAAAATATGGTGACTGTGTACTATTAATACATTCGCTCCATCTGAATACTATAATATTCTAAGCAATTGTTGTACTTATTTTGCTATGATATTTCTCTTTTTCCCACTGTGACATCAATTCCCGAGTTTCACCGCTATTATCATTAATCCTCTCAGAAAGTGATAAAATCAAGAAGCGTTTAAATTGACCCCCGCATTCTCGTCATCTCTCCATTTTCCAGATTCTTCTTTTCGGCGATAAAAAAGCAACATTTTGTAGTGTCCCAAAAGGGAAGTGATAGAAATGGACAGAAACTACACGTTATCACTGAATTCATTTGGTGTAAAAATTTCCCGTCTTTCGCGCTTCATTAAAATGAACCAAATGATTGGTGGGATTTGAGAATGAACGCACCTTTTTCTGAACTGGCGAATAATGAGGCTTCAGATTGCTCATTGACAAGTCGGCAAAAATCGGTTCAGATTCATCAGGCATCGGAAAATCGTCAACGAATGGATCGGGTGGTACCCATGACTGCGGCGCTGGCGGCAAATAGGGCATCTGTCGTTCAAAATGTTGAGTTCCGGGATAGTATTCATGATGGTAGTGATGATGGAAGACATATGTGTTTGGTGGAGTATTTTGGAATGGTTGAGGTTGTGGAATATGAGATGGTAGTTGTCCGAAAGTGTGCCCTGTAGGCTCAACAAACACAGCACGTGTTTTCCTGCAAACAATTTCAAGTCAAACTCTGAAATTTTTGTTTTGGTAAGAAGAAAATCGCTTACTGTACAAATTGGCGTAGCCATGGTGGGTAGCTCCATACCCACGTATTGTTGAGCAGGAGTAAAGTTGGGCTGACCGTTAGAGTTCATGATGGTATATTGAAGATGGTTGTTAAGCGAAACAGCAATCAGTTGCAGGTCTTGTCGTTGATCGAATGACAAGATCGGCGCGTTGGGCGACCCAGAGTGATCGGGCGCGTGAGAGTGTGGCAACGAGGGAAAATACTATTCGTTTGCTTTTCTCGACCCTCTCACCATGCCGCAATTTTTTCGCAATTATTGACCGCGGTTTCTTCGTTTGCACGAAGAACGAAAGCTTCTCTGACATGCGCCTTTTCTTCTCTAACAATCAATAGAAAGATGAATTGTCAGCAGCATAGAAATGTGTGTGCGGTGAGCGTCTGTGCTGTGGATTCAGCTGGACCCTCGTGACGATGACAAAAAAAAACCCCGAGTACGAATTGACATTGTAGCATCAAATTGTTCACTTAGAAAAATAAATTCCCCTGAAAATTGAATATATAAACTATTGCGAAATTCTTTTATTTTCTAAAAAAGGCATATAATAAATTTTAATCATATAAATTATCTAGCTCATTTGCATTCAAGATAAATTGATATACTTTAGTTAGAGTGGAGTTTCTGACAAAAAATAGTCATTTATTAGAACATTTCAAAATTACATGTTTTTTGAAATAATGTGGCAAAGAATTATGGCACAAATATTGAATGACTATAATATATATATTCTAGGAAGGCTTATGGGTTTTCTTTGGTTTAATTATATATTTTTGATTTCTTTTTAGAAATTCATCGTTTCTTTTTTACGGTCATCATCCGTTTCTTTGCCAAAATCGTTAATTATGACTTCTAATGCTTCGTTCTAACTTATCTAGTTAGTTTACGTTCTAATTTACCCAATTACACGATTTATTGCTGATTAGATAACCGCATTGAATTGATTTTGCAAATGTCTGAATATTTTATGGAAAATTTCATGGCAAATATATAATGTCGATGGAAAATGACAATTTCTGCAGTTTCCTAAAATCACGGTCCAGTAAACATTAGCAGTAATGTCAAACCTACTTCACAATATTAGTAGCATTTTTGAAAATGCCTACCGAGCTTGAATATTCCTTTCAAACATTTCTGGCCAAACTTGATGTCACTGAGGTAAATAAATATTTTTCAATGATATTTTTAAAATTTCAATAAGAATTTAGAATATCGAAAAAATTGTGCGTGATGTAATCATTGGACAATCTGAGTTGAAAACTCTCACACAATCCTATAAAATTATTATAAAAGCTCATGCAAATGAGATTCGAAATGTGGTGAATCAAAAATCGGAGGAATGTGAAAAGTTTCTGGAATCGGTTGCGTCTAATTTCAATGGTTTACGCAAAATATCGAAGTGTTTTAACATTTCAATTTTTCAGAAATTCGGGAAATCCACGAAAAAATCAAATCAACAAAAAATGTCATCGAATCGGCAGCTTTATTTGAAAATTTTTTGAAACTCTATAACGTCTTAAAAACGGAAGATATTGAGGTATTTTCAGAAATATCAACCTTAAAAAATACAAATTCTAGGAAACTGACTTGAATGAAAAATTGAAAATTGTCAGAAAAAAGAATGAGCGGTTTTTAAGCACAACGCAAAAACGATTAGACGAATATTGCAGCAGGATAATGATTAAAGCTGAGAAGCAGAGAGGTTGGTTGAAAATTGCGAAAAAAATTCTGGAGAGTAATTTCAGAAAGAAAACGAAATTTTGACGATGATCTTGAAAAGGAGAAAGATCGGCAGAGAAAAACAATGATAAATAATGTCATTCAAGAATTCCAAAAAGTACGAGTGTCCAAATTAAAAACCTTGGTAAATGGGATTGAAGAAAAAGTTTGTTTCTATTTATTGAAATCCGACAATATAGAAATGATTTTCAGCATTTGCAATTCTACAACTCTCATTTAGACGCTTATAAAATCGTCATTGAAAAACACCGAATCATTCGGAATCACGTTTATCAACTTGAAAATGATTTAAGAGCGATCAAATTTGATAAAAAGTAAATTTTATTAAATTTAAATATAAATTCAGTTTCTTTTAGAAAACTTCCCTATGAACATAATCAAGAGGTGGATAAGCTTGTTAAAGACGTATCATCATACGACATAGCGGTAAGTTCACTATTTAGTACCAAATTAGCTCCTCTGATAATGTTAGAAAAATATTGATACCTTCAGCGCAAACTGTTCATTTTGAATAAAAGTTGAACAAAACGTAATCTTTATTATATGTAGTATTTTATAAGCAGATTCGTTATTTTGGTTTCTCACAAACTTCATATTCTTCCAGTCATTGTGCAAAATGAAAATAGCACTATTTTTCAAGAATATTTGCATTTTGAAAATTTCCATCCTACTCAATTATAAGAAACAAGTTCCATAGGAATGTATATAAATACACAACTCATTAATCATTTATGAATAAATCGAATGAAACTGCTAGTAATTTTATTTTAATAGTTGATGTGAGATTGAAAGATCGTCCTTAAAATATTGAAACAAATCTTTGAAACAATAGAAAAAATTCGGAAAAAAAATTAAACAATTATTTTATTTTCCGTAAAGATGTTTTTTTTTACAAAAATACAATTTATTTGTAATAGTGAAAATTAAATAATGCCGATAATTGAAAGTACCTCTTAATTTATGTCTTGATGTGTAGCCAAAATTTTGAAATGCACTCTTATTTGTGTGCACTGCAATGCATAAATTTGCTAAACAACTTAAATTGAGAAAAACCGGTTTACTTGACTCTTGCAAAATTTCAGCTGCACGAGTTGAACGAAAAAATTCGTGCTGCCAACGCGAATCGAATAAGCAGTGTGGTAATTGCGAAACGCGAAATGAAAACGTTCAATCTCCAATATGCAAAACTCCTGTCTCAAACCGCCAGGCTTCAAGCATCCCTTTGCACATTGGCCAATCAAGCGATCCGTCGAAAAATCAAACTTCCTCCTTGTATCCTGGAAAGGATTTGCGAGAAGAATAAGGAGTGCTTATGCTTTAGAGCATTTGAAAGTAGAGACATTCTGCCAAATTAAGCGACATTACAGAACTCATAGCCTCTCAACCCTTTCCATTTTTCTAGAGGCTAATTATATTAATAATCATTATATTCATAAATGCTAGGCTTGATAATAACATTGTTGTATCTCAAGCGACCCAGAATATTAACAATGAAATCAACAATGTTTCAAAAATAATTTTCAGAATGAACCGCCATCTTGTCTTTTATTTCAAAATAAATTATATTGCATTAATCTGGACTTATTTAAGAAAATAAACCGCCGGAACTGGGATGGTTGATGAAGACTCTAAATAATCGAGAATCTAGTGAGAAAAGTTCATCATCATGATTTTGTTTCTTGTACAGCTTGATCCTGAAATACATAAGCAGATTTTTCGAGTATTTGTTTGAAACAATAATTTATTGAATCAAAAACTATGATTGAGTGGCGTAAACTTAATCGAGTGAGTTTGACTTATATGATGAAGAGTGATTAGTATTTTGTCAGAAAAATTACACGGAAGCACAATTATAAAAACGAAAATCATTTCACACCAATATCGCTGGAAGACAATTACAAGAAAATCATATAGAAAAGGCAACAATATATCCATAACAGAATGATAAGCAAGCGCATTTCAACTCGCGAAGAAAATGCGCTCGAGCTACATCTCACGTGATTTGCCGCATTCACCAACGCTAGACAAAAAAAACCGTCACCAATAATTATGGATTGATCGCCAATAATGGATACAGTGAAAACAAAGTGGTGAGAGAAGGTGGTGAAATGATTTTGGGCGTGAAAAGGTACAATAAATCAGTCTAAAATTGATGGAACATGAAAAAAAGATTTTTGATTTTAGGGTAAGTATAATGGCATCTTGGGCGCACTGCTGAAAAAAACCGACACAAAGAAAAGACTGGAATACTTGGGCATATCACTTAATAATTTAACACTTCTTTCTGTATACATATATCAGGCGGCCGCAAGAATTTGAAACATCTTAAAACGGATTGGCAAATGGGTTGGCAGCCATGGGCTGCGGAAGCCCGCCACGCGGTGCCATGCTTGGAATTGGTGGAGCTTGTCCTTGCGCGGCGCGCATCTCATTCAAGGTTGGCGATTTTCTCTGCTGGGCAGCAAATGGATTGGTGGCGACAGGCGCAGTTCCCGTGAGGAATGGGTTTCCGCCTAAATGATTCATTTCATTCTCTGTAATTCATTCAAATGAGAAAATGAAAGGTAGCAACACAATCAAATCAAGAGATTATGGTGATTAAAAAGCATGCTATAAGAAGTCAGTATCATTTTTTTCGGCTCGAGATTATGTCAGAAGCATGCTTGTTAATTACTTCGACGGTTGGCGACATGCATTTCAAAATTTCGCTTTTGTCAGGCAATTTTTTGAAATGAAAGTAGCTTTCGCTAACAGAAAACACAGATAGTTAGATAGACGGTACGTAAGAAACTGTTATAAACGAAACGGGAGTTATGTTCAACTTTTCAAACCGTATTCAACATATATTTACCATTTGGAAGCGGAGCTGAATAAATAGAAACATTAATGGAAATGTTTCAGAGCAATGCGATCAATTACTTACCGCTGCTTGGAGTCGACGATGTTCCGAGAAGATTGTCGAGGTTGACGAGATTCGAGTTCTGTCCCAAGAACGATTCTGGAGTCTTGCGAATGCCATTTCCATTGGTGTTAGTAGTGTTAGTAGTAGTAGTAGTTGAAGTCGTTGGAGCGATGAGCTGTAAAACGACCTAATGATTTTATTAGATTCATTTTATAATCTTACATCTCCTCCGAGAAGATCGGCAGTATCAAATGAATTCGCTGGCTGAGTAGTTTGCGGCTTCGCCGGCTGAGAATCCCAGGTTGCAAACGGATCGCCACCCATCGCCAATGGCGGCTGTGGAGCGGTTGGAGTGTTCGTCGATGCCCATGGATCGTTTAAGCTTGCGGACGGATAAAGAGGCTGCCCATTAGATGGGAATCCGTTGTTTGTATGTTGCTGTTGTGGAACACTCCATGGATCGGAAGCTCCCCAAGCCGCAGACGAAGACGGCTGATCGGAAGACACAAGTTCACCGACTCCCAATGAGAGCAAATCGTCGAGAGCCGACTGGGTCAGTTGTCCGCTGCTCACGGTTCCTTGAGCAGTATTAGCTAAACGTTCGGCCTCCTAGAAAAAATATCACTATAGATTTTAATGTAATAGAAGTATCAACCTTCTGAGACTCTTCCAATGCCATTTGTAGACGTACTTCGTCACCTTTGCGCATCTCATCCAACTTCTCGTGCTCTTCGCGAGAAAGAGCCAATGCGATTTGGAGTTGCATCTCTTCCTCGGTCGCCGTCGATGGGCGAGCCTCTTCGTACTCCGGATCTAAAGCTACAATCATACATCCGACTTTTGATTTCAGAGTGTACCTAAAGAGACATCAGATGTCGGATGATGACGACTACGACGAGTGGATTCCGCTCCAACTGCCCCCTGGCTGTTTTGTTTGAACTTGTTGCGAGTGATCATGAAGCGTGTTCTCTCGTTCTTCAAACGCTCATCATCCGAGAGGAGTCCTGTTATTTGTTTTGCCTTCTCACGAATGTTCAAGCCCTGAAGAATTGGAAACGTTTCACTCAATAAATTGAATGTGTGTTATCTACCTGATCACGTCCATCCTCAATATGCTGGAAGTCCTTCAAGGTCTCGATGGTGAAGATGTTCTCACGACATTGCTGTGCAACCTTTTCGTGTCCGCATTTCACCAAAAAGTCCAAAAGCACCAAACTTTTGTAAACGTGACGCCAGTTCTTTCCGGAGTCATTCAAGCGTTTCCAGACAATTGACATGATTTCCGTGAATGCCTGAAATGTGCGTTCAATCAATCCATGAAGCGCTGATTCATTGTCCAACAAACCATTGGGTTATGAGTGAGATCGGCTATCTCCGACATCAAAGCCGTCGATGGTCCCCAGGGATCGTTGCTGGTTGCTTCGCGCACTTTCACCTGAGCATCGGAGAAGTTGTAAGCCACATTCTTGACTTGGCGCCGGATCGTCGAGATAGACATGGTCCTGTAAGCGAGCATCGTTGCAAAAATGGCACAATGAGGCAAATGCGAGAAAATAATAACACGATGATGTTGTTGATATAAAATCAAACAAAAGAATGTCAATGGAGCGCAATTGCATTCGCGGTTAATTAGGCCACCTGGCAGACTGCAAAAAACATTGTCGCTTGTGTCAAACTACACAAATCCAAGTGATTTTTGGTAACCATTCATTGTCCCCCAGAGCGAACATTGGGTGAAATAAGGGGAGTAGAGAAAAAAATCAATGAAAGAGACCGGTAAGCAAATAGAATGTTTTCGGGGTGTATATGTATGCGCGTGCGGACGCGTAAGCGCTGGATGCCTCGTTTTGAAGGTGAGAGGAAAAGATATCGACAGAGGAACAGAACCCGCCATAGAAACGCAAAAAAAAAAACACTCACACACATATATACATAGAGAGTCGCCGCAAATTGGCAGACAGCATTCTGATAAGTCTTGCCTCTCGCTCTTGCGCGCGGGCGCGAGCGGTTGCAAACTGGAATCCGTTCCATCCGCCCGTATTTAGGATTTGCGCCGAA
Organism: Caenorhabditis bovis; assembly: GCA_902829315.1. Taxonomy (NCBI): domain Eukaryota; kingdom Metazoa; phylum Nematoda; class Chromadorea; order Rhabditida; family Rhabditidae; genus Caenorhabditis; species Caenorhabditis bovis. The sequence continues at coordinate 3,222,931 of CADEPM010000002.1, forward strand.
ATAAATTCGCCAATCAAAAAACCGATATTTGAAAAAAAGACTCAAGAAATTTCAAATGAATGAAGGACCATACTAGAAAAAAAAATAGATGGAGTTTCAAGGTCAAGTGAGTGGGACGAGGAAATGTAATTATCGAACCGCGAAAATTAATATTCGTCCCTTCACCCCCCCCCCCATATAGGACATATTTCTTTGAAAATTGACGAGGGGAATTTGAAATTTCCGGCAAACATTAATCAGCGCAATTCATTAATTAGATCGATGAGTAATCATTTTAAATGTGTATCACTCTTTGAAATAATAAGCGATGCGTGGAAAAAAATCTCAAAATTAATTGATTTTCGCTGAATTACTAACAGAGAATGAGAGCCGATTTCCAATGACAGAACATTTAAGCATAACGAAAACTGTATTTGAATTTGGGATTAAAACATTCATCAAGAAAATGCTACCGGCGATTGACAATGTGTTGAAAACGTGTTTCTGCCGACACTGCCGCCTTCCACGCTGGCGATACAGGTTCAAGATGGGATTGATCTTGGCTAAAGAGAGAGAAAAAAGTTATTGGCGAAAAACACCTACTGAGTTCACTGTTCTGGAAGGACAACACATGATTCCGCAAGAAATGTGCGGCAAATAAAGAGGTCATATGACACGACTCCCGTGACAGCGTACAATGCACATGAATACGTACGCCCCATATTGTTTTTGTTTTTTTTTTCCTCTCCCTAATATTTTTTTGGCTCGAACTCAGACGCGCTCGCCATCGAAAATTAGGGTGTTAAAAACAACTGCGTGTCGCGCCGCCTTCAAATTCCGCCGCATTGTCCTCCATTTACAAATGCTATCGATTCGAGAGTCGTCGTTGTCGTCGTCTCCCTCTTCCTTTTCTCGCCCTCCAATTGTGGGTCAGATTATAATGCGAGCAGAATACGCAAATAGCCGATGGTTCGCATTTAACTAAAGAGACAAAGTATGCATATGAACATGTATATTATTAGTTCGATAGTGGAATATGTCGGAGATGTAGAGGGGGAGGGGAAGCGACGATGACGACGAACAGGAATTATATATATATATATATAAGCAATTGCAAGAAAGAAGACGAACAAAATCGTTTACGACCAGTCTGTGTGAAGATATGAGAAATTTTGAAATTTCGTTTTGATTACACTTTGCCGGAATGAATATTTGAGCAGGGATGGATAAGATCAAACAATGAAGCTCTCAACATGCAAACAATAATAATGATATGGGAATATTTACTAAACAGAAGGAGGATTACTCGAACGCCTACAAATCCATGTGAGTTTCAATTCTGAAGAGTAAGTGAAGCGTTAAAAACGGATTGAGATTATTTCCACCTTTCAAAGTGTATCGACACACATACACTTCGCAGTTGAACTCAGAAATGTGTTTCGAAATCTATTGATCCATTCTGACTCATCAATGTTTTTTCAACAGCTATGTAACCCTGGATCAAAAATTGTTGACATTCCATGCAAAATTAATTTATGTCGAGACATATGTTAATTTTAAACGTGACTTTTCTGTTAAATATGTAACGTTGGAACTTTTATATTTAATTGAAACGAATAAACCGAAAATAAATGCTTAACTAAAAAGAGGCATTAAAGACCACAGAGTTTTGAAGTTGAAAAATATTTTCATGTTTCGGAATTCACAATCCAGCTAAAAAACGAGTATTCGGAGAAATTTATAAAATAATTAAGAAATCTCATTTTTAACGGATATTTGTTTCCGGGAAACCTGGGGACCACCCAAACACTTCCACATTACAACACAGGAAGAAAAAAGATAGCTGCAATTAAGAAGAAAAAAGAAACATTCATCTTTTTGTTTATTGCAGGGGGTTCAATTGAAAACCAATTATGCGTCTTATATATACTTGATTGAGAATACAATTGGCATGCAACTTTATCGAATTGGAATATGGAATAGTCATAAAATTTGACATGTTCTTTGATAAAAATGTGCCCTTCGCACAAAGATTATTAGTCGAAATGCACACGTTGAAAACAAAATACGTAAAAGCTGGTTTCGCTCAATGCCTTTCGGTTAGAACGGCGTCCACCCTGTCCCAACCAAGCCCCCCCCTTTCACACACACACACACATTGATCGTCCAGTATTTTCTCTGATTCTCTGCTCTGACCACGTTCTAGAATGTTAAAACCCGGCGACTCTTAGCGTTGACTTGCCTGCGCGTACTCGCAACACATGAACACACGCTCACGCGCCACTGGGAAAAACGGCGAGTCAGTCTGAAGAGCACCAGAAAAATTATATATGACATGGGAATGGAATGGCGTTGCCGCGCGATTCGGTCTTGTTTCAAACAAGAGCTGCCGCCGTCACGAACGATTATTAGAACTGATAACAAACAAGCGGATGTCGAAATTATGATGACGACTGCCCGCCGTTTGTTCGTAAAATTCACAAATTCCATTTGAATAATTTCTGAATGACGTACCAATAATCAGCTAATCATGAGTGGAAACATTGGAAATCACGTGGAAAAATGTCAGTTCAACCATGTCTGTTAACTGTTATATTGCCTTTTAAATAGTCACGCGGAGTTTGTGGTTTTCAGAAATTATTGGAAGGCACTCAAGAAATGGTCTATTTTTCTTTTTTGAAAATGCAGGTAGACATTGAAAATTCTGTTGAAATCCTATAAATAAATCAAGTAGACTTCTTGCAATCTGCTTGGCTGTAAATAAAATTAAAAAATTTTGGAATAAAATGAATTCTGTTCAACTAGGCAATTATGTTAAATTAATTCTATATTCCATTGTTCAGTTAACTTCTGTAACTAAAATTGTACTTGCCATACAAGACATAAACTCGACGTCACTTTGATTCATTCGGTAAAGCGAAAGTCACAAAAGGAGAAAAAACGAGACCATTATGGGCCCATTATATTTTTCCCCCCGATAAGGCTCAAAAAATTCTGCAAATGCTCATAAAACGCTTCAAACAAAAATTTTCTTCTTCAGTATTTATGGATATATATGTATACATATGTATTTAGATGCAAGCTTTTGCACGTTCCACCTGGCTTGGAATTTCCATGAATGAACGCTTGAATTGTCAAATCGATCTTATATTCATCGAATGAATATGGCGAGAAATGAACGATAATTGAAAAAAAAACTTTTCGGCAATTCATATTAAATCTCTGCTCGCCGCATAAATTTTGTGTCGAGTGTGGTCGGAAAGCAGTAATCTCTCCAAAATTAGCACAACCCACAGTTTGAGGTGTAATGTTTGGGCCAATTCACAAACGAAGCAAACAGCATCTGGGGAATACATAAGCCATATTTTTTTGAGAAAGATTTTTTTGAATCGTTTGCATCAAATTAAAGAATATGATTTTAGCACAATGAAAGCAAATCTTTCAATTATTACGAAAATACTAGAAGTTGAGTAAATCGCACATAAATGCTATTTCCATGGAATTTCGAAAATACAAAAACTGTTGAATAGCTTTTTTTTACAAAACATGTACATACATGGTTTAAACGTTGGGAATGATTTGAAATGTTCCGCAAATAGGATGCTTAGTTGGATATTTTGCAAAATTCAATTTTTTTCAAATAGATGCTTGCCGAGTTTATAACGATGCTTAATAACCAGTAAAATTACGATTCTCTTACTTTTTGTCAATCGAAGTGTCTTCTGTTTGCTAATATCGTCAGTTTCTTTTAGCTGTGAAGAATAGCAATACAAAAAGTTGGAGTAAACTTGACCAACATTTCGAACTCCTTCCCACGATTTCGCGACATAAATTTCGGTTTGCACGGCAAAAATTGTCGCTAGACCCATAAAAACGCAATTTAGTGCGCGAGACTTTTTTTTGTTCTTTTGAAGCGGCATTCTTTCCAATAAAAATTAAGATATAAAATTTTAGAATGAAATGACATTCGAACGTATCCTTCGCATGTGTTACACATATAATGTTAAATTCGAGTGAAAGAATAAAATCTACTGGAATTGAAGTAAAAGTTTAAAATCGTCAAAAATGAAACGCTTGCCGACTATAGAGAGAAGAATGCTACAAGGAAGTGAAGGTGTACATAACTTTACTTAGATAAGCCAAAAATCCAGTTTATGAAACTGAAAAAGTTGAAAGCGATGGCAGTTTTCGTTGTAATGTTTTGTTGAGTGATGACTACAAACATAGAAGTACTTTGCAGCATTCAAAACGTCATTTAATTTTTAAATTTTCTAAACGTCCTTACAAAGAAGTGATTTTGGAAAAATAAAAATAAAGTCCATCGATACCCACGCGTAAAACATCTAAATTATAATACAGTAATCTATGCTCACACAAATGATTTTGATGGTTTTCAGTGAGAAGTATTGAAGTGTTTATAAATGCATTGACGGCATCAAATAGAAAATCAAACAATCAGTTTAATAAACAATCCACTTGTGATACAAATTGCAGAAAAAAGAAGCTCGTGATTTTTATGTAATTCAAAACCTTATCAATGTTTTTGAATAACATCATTCGTTTTGAAACAGGATACGCAGTTCATATTTTCGAAATTTTAATTAATAATATTTTGATAACTTCCGAGAAGCTCTAATTTTAATTTTTCAAGTTAGAATGTTTATTTGAAAATGGAATTCACTTTAATGGAAAACATTCATAATTGAATTTGTTGGGAGCATAACACACAACACATTTTTTTTAACTTTATTATATTTAGGGATTTGATTGCGATCAAATTATGAATAAGTCTATATCCAAAAAAATCTGTAGATCTTGTCGCAATGGGAAAAAGTTTGCGACGAAATGAAAATGTTTTATCAGTTTAACCATTAAAGAAACAATATCAAATTAGAGGGATTGCAAAGTGTGATGCAAGGCAATTCGAACAACCCTTTTCAAAATTGGAAAAATCACATATTGACTTATTTTTCAATAACAAAATTTAGATATTTGCTCCTTATTAGGCTATAAAAATAGAGTTACTCAATTGGTTCAAATAACAATTTTTCAATAAATTTTGCATAATTCCTAAACGCTTTGAAATTAATTTACTTTCGGAATACATGAAAATGAAGATACTAATAACACGAAAGACGCTATCTCTAGATTAAATCTTGAAAATTTCCAATATTAATAGATTTCGCATCAAGCTAAGAATTTGTGATTCATACTAAGCCTCTAGCTTTAAAAGCAGCTTTATGAATATACATATTCGGATTAGCTTAATCTTGTGATTGCCGTGGACGTCCTAACCCTAATGTTGATCCAACAAACCAAATCGCTATATAAAAAAATGTTTTTCCTAGATTTTAATGAATGTTTTGATTGAAAAAAAAGTTTAACTAAAACAAATTTCCTGTTCTTGGCACAAACCGGAGATTAGATGTTTCCTGTGTAACACAACTATCGAAAAAGAAAAATTTGATTGTTAGGGAACACATGACGATTTGTATCTCACTGACGAAAGCAATGTCGAATGGAATGATAAGTGCACTAATAACCTGCCTGTGGAACGGTGAATCAAAGGTAAGAAGTTGATAAATGTTATCTTCTGTTTATAAGCCACTGCTAAACTGAGGGCAGAACGATGCTACGCTAAGTAAACCAACGCGTGTAGCGGAGCATCGTTTACTCTGTTAATGAAAAGGGACGCTATTTTTTTGTTATTAGTTGTTTATGAGTCTTAGTGTGTTAGTATGCATGTATTTTACGTACATTTATTCTTTAATGTTTTTTTAATCACAAGGTCTGTCATATTCATCTTTGGAACTAAATATTTTAATTTGAATGATTTACGATAAATCAAGGGCATTTAGTCAACGTTTCAATTCTGACGTGGTTTTCTGTTCAAATTTTGCATAGCTTGCTAAAACTATTATTTTTTTTCAGCATGGCTCTCAGGATATTATTCCTGTTGCTCGGCTTGAGCAATATTGCGATTGCACAAGATTCTAAGGGAGTTTATACGTCTTTAAACTCAAATTGGAAGTCAACATCATTGCTTGCTGAAGCTAGGTTAGACCTCTTTGCGACAAAAATTGTTATTTGTAAATAATATTATGCAGTGAATTTATTGCTCGAGAGGACAATGAACTATTCTTCAAGTTTTTGGACATTGTTAATGAAGAAATTGCCCAAACTGAATGGAATAAGTGTATGAATTGCAGAATTATTAGCAAAAACAATCAAATATTTGATTTTAGTAACCGAAGAGAAGAAATACGACCTTACCATCGTTTTGGCTTCAAAATTGCTGCCTTCTTCTTCATTAGACCTTCTCAAATTTGCCTTGGCATTACGTCAATACTCACCGGTTGTGCAATCATTTCAACAAATTGCCAGTGAAAATCTTCCGCCCGATTGCGATTCTTTCTTCGTGATTAACGGAAGAGCCGGTTGTGATGATTCGAATATTCCGAAACTATTGGAATCGTCAAGTGGAGCAGCGGGAAATCTGTCAATCGATCATATAATTGGAGATGAGAGTAAGAAATTGGTGATTCTCTATGGTGAATTGGGAAGTTCTGAATTTGCCAAGCTTTACTCAAAACTGAGGAGACTGGTGGATGAAAAGAAATTCAAGTTGGCTGTTCGTCACTTCAGCAAAGTAATTTGAACCATATTTAGTTTAAATTTTGAATATTCCTTTTAGAACGTCAGTGATAAATATGTCTCATTATCTGGATATGGTGTGGAACTCGCAATCAAAAATACAGAATACAAAGCTGTCGATGAATCAAACGAGAAGAAAAGTGAAGCGAATCAGGATGAAGAAAACCTTTATGGATATAATATCAAGCTTTTGAAGTTGGATTATTGTCTAATTTTGCCAAAAATTCATGAGAACTTTTCAGGGAGCTTCATCCAGAAGTCAAAGAACAACTCGACGCGTTTCGTGCTCATTTGAAGGACACCGATGAACTGACCCCTTTGAAGAAATGGGAACTTCAGGATTTAAGCTTTCAAGCTGCTCAAAAAATAATGAATGTGAATCCATCAGACGCTTTGAATACATTGGAGCAGATTTCGCAGAACTTCCCTCTTCATGCTAGGTAATTATCTAGATTCAATTGAAATAATTTCATCAAAAATGTATTTTCAGATCTCTAGCTCGGACTCAAGTCAGCAATCAACTGCGCAATGAAATTGCTGTAAATCTGAAATCGCTCGAAGATCTCAACATTGATTCCGGAGAAAATGCATTTTACATCAATGGAATCAGCCAAGATATTAATAGCTTGGATCTTTTCAAACTGTCGGACTTGCTCAAGCAAGAGGAGAAGCTCTCATCTGGATTTCACAACATGGGAATTAACGTAAGTAATTCGGCATTAGAAATTATAGAAATTAAAAACTTGTAGAAAGAATATCTATCCATTCTGGTAGACACAGATACTTCAGATGATGAAAAAGTGAACTACGCTATTGATTATCGCGAGGGATATCCATTTGTAAGCTAGAATTGATAAAAATAACACGATATTAGGAGTTTTAGTTCCTCAACAATCTGGACACTGATAAAAAATACAAACAATGGAGTAACAGTGTAAAGTTAATGCTGCAACCGTATTATCCGGGAATGTTGCGCCCTATTGCTCGTAACTTGTTCACATTAGTTTTTGTCGTTGATCCCGCAACAAAGGAAGGTCGAAAATTAATGCGCACCGGTGCTAATTTCTATAACCACGATATTGCAATGAGGTATATTGCTTAAGAACTTGGAAATCTCTAATAAGCTTCTTCATACAGAATTGGATATATTTTCGCCGTTAACGATGATCCAAATGTAAGTGGTGATGATGACATCGGAGTTGCAATTCTTAACATGTTCAATTATATTGCACTGGAAACTTCAATTCCGGAAGCTATGCAAACTGTCAATGCGGTTAGTGCGCTGATCATCGGTGCCATTTAATTATTGTTCAATTTTAGTTTCTTGATAATTACCGCACTGAAAACCCTGAAATTGAGGACATCAAGAAGTTCTTTTCTAGAAAATATCCTGAAATGAGCTTGGAAGAAGTGTTTGGAAAAGATTCCGATTTTGACAAGGGACGGAAACCGGGAATCGACTTTGTTCGAAAAAGCGGCCTCAATGGAACACCGAAAGTAATGCTGAACGGATATGTTCTTGATGATGAAGGAGTGCTGTCCGGAAATATTGAAGAAACAATCATGTACGAAGTTATGAAGATTACGCAGAAAATCCAGAAAGCTATTATTGAAGGTATTCATGCGAAATAATTACAATTATGTCAAATAGTATTTTCAATTAAGGAAAACTTACTGATCGTGCAAATGTGGCCAAATGGATGATGGAGCAGAAAGACGTCATGCCGAGAATCAATAAGAGGATTTTAACGGCTCCCAGCACTCACTCCTACATTGATCTCTCCGGCTCAAAACCATGCAATGGCCTTACAATAGTAGACCAATTGAGGAATCTTGTGAGCGTTGACAAAGCGAGATGTTTATTGGAGAGCACCAAGTACCTTCAGAAGGGTAGCAACGACCAAATTTTGGTGATTTCTTAAAAGTTAAGTTTGTTGAAATAATCGAATTGTAGCCAATAACCCTTTGGGTTTCTGCTGATGCCGATACTGTTGATGGTCGCCGATTCCTCTATAACTCGCTGCAACTGATTAAGTCATCTTCAAAGGCTAGAATCGGGCTGGTTTTGAACCCAACCAACATTGAAGAATCCTGCAAACCAAACAGCGTCTCTTCATACATTCATGCGGCTCTTCAGCTTCTTCCAGCGGATCAGGCCAAGAAGTTGATTGCTAAACTTGTCAACGAAGAATTCGCCGCTGATTTTGCTGCCGGAAAACTGAAAATTGATGATATTAGCGTTGGTGGAATGGACGTTGATGCCTTTGCCGCTGGAAAAGCCAAATTAAGCTGTGACTCGCTTCGACTTTCTGCTGAATTGGCTCAAAATGTAATCAATGTGAAGCCAGGACAGCGAATTGTTGTTGGAAATACCCTTCGTGTTGGACCGCTTGACGATAATGAGCATTTTGAGCCATCTGACTTTAAGCTTTTCGAAAACATGCTTCTTTCAAGAGGAGCTGAGGTAAATTTATTTCGAATTAATGTATAAACATGTTTAACTCACCTTCAGAGCATTTCGAAACATTTGATCAAATGGAAGTTTGATGCCAATAATGCTGCTGGTTCAAATAACGCTCTGCTTATTGCTGGACATATTGGAAAATATGCTTCCTCTCAAACACGATCATGGGTACCGTTGAAGCAAAGTCAATTTAGGTGCCCAACAAAAAAGGAATACGTTATTTATTTTCAATTTACAGTGTTGTGACATTGGACGCCGACGATCATGGCCGCTCTTCAATCCAAATAGTTGCAATTGTGGATCCGCTTAGCGCCGAAGCGCAGAAATTGAGTTCAATTCTTAAATTAATCAAGAAGGTCACGAATAGTGAAATCCGCATTGTGATGAATCCAAAGGAAAAACTTTCGGAGTTGCCACTTAAAAGATTTTATCGATTTGCCGCCTCATCGGAATTGACATTTGACCAAAATGGAAACATGAACGACGTTATAGTCAAGTTCGATAAGCTTCCAAGCAAGCAATTGCTGACATTATCAGTTCAAGCACCGGATTCATGGATTGTTGAGGCGGTGTTCGCTGAATATGATTTGGATAATCTTAAAATGGAGCAGGTTTGCTAAAATTAAATTTGAATAGTTGGAATTTATTGATTTAAGGTTTCGAAAAATGTGGTAGCCGTATATTCCCTACAGCACATTCTGCTTGAAGGACAATGCTTTGATGAGTCTACTGGTCAACCGCCTCGTGGATTGCAATTCGTTCTTGGAACGGAGAAAAACCCATTGCAATTCGATACGATTGTCATGGCCAATCTTGGATATTTCCAACTCAAAGCCAATCCAGGAGCATGGAATCTTCAAATTCGTGAAGGACGATCGAAGGAAATCTATCAAGTTTATTCGCAAGTAGGAGCCGACAAAATTGATGAAAATGTACTACGCGTTGTGATTGAATCGTTCACTGGAAAAGCAATACGAGTTCGCGTTCAAAAGCGGGAAGGAATGGAAGACAGAAGCCTGCTTTCCGATGATGAAGAAGGTGTTTGGAATAGTCTGAGCAGGTGTTGATTGAAATTCATTGCTTATATATCACAACGTTTGTTTTATCATTTCAGTTTAGTTAGCAGCAAGGAAAAACCGGAAGTCATTAATGTATTCTCATTGGCGTCTGGACATTTGTATGAAAGATTCATGAGAATCATGTTTGTGTCGGTGATGAAGAATACGAAGCATCCCGTGAAATTCTGGCTTCTGAAAAACTACCTATCACCACAGTTCAAGAAAACACTTCCAATTCTCGCGGAACATTATGGTTTCCAGTATGAACTTGTTGAGTATAAATGGCCAAGATGGCTTCATCAGCAGAAAGAGAAACAAAGAATCATGTGGGGATACAAGGTTTAAAAAAATTAATCTTCAACTGATTTTCTGCTTGTTTTAGATTTTGTTCCTTGATGTTCTTTTCCCACTAGAAGTTCAGAAAATCATTTTCGTCGATGCTGATCAAGTTGTACGCGCTGATCTTATGGAACTTATGGAGTATGATCTTGGAAATGCGCCATATGGGTATGCATACTATAAACTGAAATTAATATTGATAACATTAATTCAGATATGTTCCATTTTGCGAGAGCAGGAAGGAAATGGATGGTTTCCGATTCTGGAAGCAAGGATACTGGGCGAATCACTTGGCGGGCAGAAGATACCATATTAGTGCATTGTATGTCATTGATCTTCAAAAGTTCCGTCAAATCGCTGCTGGAGATCGGCTTCGTGGACAATATCAAGGATTGTCTTCGGATCCAAACAGTTTAGCTAATTTGGATCAGGATCTTCCGAACAACATGATTCACCAAGTCAAGATCAAATCACTTCCACAAGAATGGTTGTGGTGTGAGACGTGGTGCGATGATGATTCCAAGAAAAGAGCAAAAACTATTGATCTGGTTAGACATTTTTTATAGGTAACAAATTATGTTATCATTATTATTATTATAGTGCAACAACCCACTCACCAAAGAGCCAAAGCTCGACTCTGCTGTTAGAATCATTGGAGAATGGAAGGAATATGATGAGGAAATCAAAAAGGTGATATCTGGAGAGGCTGTGACGTCTCAAGAATCCGAAGCCGATACACACTCTGAACTGTGATTTAATTTATTCTAAGAAATTTTCACATAATCTTTCATCAGTTATCACATTAATTTATTTTTCACTGTGTTTTCTTCTCGAGGCATCTCGACGTTTTCAACGAGAATTTGATTGTTCAATTTTCATATGGGATACCATTGCAATAAACATTTTGTAACATTAATCATTTGCGTGGGCGGATATTGGATGGCGTTATCAAAATTAATAAGGATTTGGTAACGCCTACCAAAATGGTTCATTCTTTCGGAAATGCTGAATCGGATCGCCCTTCTCTCGATTTTCTTCGTTTGCGGAACGTGTCTATACAATGCTGAGTCCGTTAAATGGCACAGATACCCATATATAGTCAAAGTAAGGCCATTGTTCATAGATTTCAATTTTAATGGTATTGTTTCCAGGTTCTCGCTCGCGAATTAAAATCGAAAAATGGGACAACTTGTACTGGATCATTGATTTCCGAAAGCGCCGTTCTCACAAGCGCCAAATGCTTCCCAAATCCAGAAATGTAATCAATTTTGACTTAATTTTACCCCACAGTTTATATTTACAGGGAATATGAAGCAATGGCAATCATTGCCGTTCCGGGATCTAGGAAAGTCATGAGAAAAGCGATGCTTGAATTCCGCATTGATGAGGATATCGCAGTAATGAGAATCGACACAATTGTGAGCAGAAGAGTATGTTGTAGAAAAATTGTCGCAAATTTGTCGATATAATTTTCAGTTTTGCGACAAACCGCCACACCCATCAAGAATTTCGCGTCTCAACTTCAAGCCATCACTCACTGAAGGATCATTTCATCTCGTCGATCCAAAAGAATTGGCCAAACTTCGTTGCAGAATTGTTGGATTTGAAACCGTTGACAAAGGTGTCTAAACATCATCAAATTAATTCAGACGTTGATTTTTCAGTTGACGATTTCCACAAATCCAACAAAGCTCAGGTTCTTGAGCTTGAATTGCAATATGAGGGAAAATCTGTCATGTTCTCTGAAATCTACTCCAACACAACTGGAACTGCTTGCTGGGATGACATAGGCGCTCCGTTGGAATGCGCGTTGAACGAGGAAGATGTCTGGATTCAAGTTGGTATTGTTAATTCCCTCTACGGACGGGTACGTGACATTTCATATCATTTTGGGATTATTTTTATGGGTTTAGATTGAAGAAACAAAAACGCAGGCTGACGCCACGTGCTCAAATGTTGAGGTTTAATTAAAAACAAAAATTTTAATTAAATTTCGACCATTTTAGGCGATGGAATTCATTGTCTTCAACAACGACGCGTTGATTCGCAGCATTGACATTGTTGACAAAATTGGCGTATTTTCTGCGGCCCACAAATGCTTTTAAACATTTTTTAGATATTTGAAAGTATAAAGCATGAATATCGAATTTCGTGGTAAAAATGTTTTTCCCGCACAAAGTGAAGAAATTGCTCGGCCCGCATTCGTATCCATAGTAACACTAGCGGTGATGAATATCTAATTTCTGTTTTTTTTTCACTGAATTTCGATGTCTTAGAAAACGGAGAGCATCTTCATTAGTTGAGTAAACGCAGTCCAGTGTTTATGCGTGCTTGTGTTGTCTCTCCCCCGTGGGAGTAAAATGATATTCATTTCTTTGTGCACATCACAATCGACGCAACAATGCAGAAGCATGTTTTTATTTAATATACTAATTATCACAAGTTAAGTACATTTTTTGGCAAATCTGTAGACAAACACAATTTTTTTAAATAAAAAAAAACATGATGCAATTACACATTATCTTATCTTTTTCACTGCGAAAATTGATGTCTTCATTGTTTAACATCGTAATTGAATACATGGTCATTGCAGGAGAAAAATTGTTCTTGAGAAGCTGAAAAAGTCAATAAGGATCATTCTCAATAGAAATATATGCCAATATGGCGAAAATCGATTTACGATTGCTGGCAATGTCGATGCTTCTTGCGATGACGTCAATATTTCAGGTACGTGGTTGTCGTTTATGATGAAGTCGTTTATCTATTAATCATTAAAGATGGGTTATACAAACGCGTATCCAAATACGGCGATCGGCACGTTTCGGAAATTTCTCAATTCTTCGCATAGCACCGAAAACGATATGAGCAATGCGGAGTTTGAATGGATTTGGTCGGCTTTATTAGCGGTTTACTTTGTTGGATTCGCTTCCGGAAGTGTGTTATCTGCTGGAATCGCGGACCGAATTGGAAGGAAATGTTAGGCGCTTTAAGCTATGATTTATCTGTAAAACCAAATTTCAGGGACTTTGTTCTTGGGCAACATTGGTGGATTGTTATCGACTGTGATCGCATTGATGGGTGTTATACACAGCTCAATAATATGTTTTGGCATCTCCCGATTGATAATGTCTTCTTCCGCGGCAATTTCGATGAACGGAATGATTTTATTGTTTCAGGTGATCATTAGAGCTACCTGAAATGAACATTATTTTTAGGAAAGCGCCCCGAATCATATGAAAGGACTCGTATCGTTTAATGCAGAAATGGCATTTGTCGCTACGAACTTAATTGGCGGAATTTGTGGTATGAAAGCTGTATTGGGGACGAATCTTGTGAAGCTTATCAGGTATATTGCGACAAACTTGGAATGACAAAAAACAATACTTTAGTGTATCAATGATTCCTTCAACCCTGGCAGCGGTTCTCTCATTCTTTTTGCGGGAATCTCCAAAGTACCTATATATAAGAAAGAACGATGGTGAAGACGCGGGAAAGTCGTTGAAGTTTTATCAGAACATTCGAGGTAAATTATTGAAGTCGTGAAAATTAAAATTGGCAATATTTAAGATGAAGATATACGAAATAAAGCTCTCAATGAATTGGAATTAGAACGAATCGAATTGCGAACGAGGCACAATGAAACGATCTTCGACATTATTTCCGTTCAACATTATCGTCGAGGATTCCTGTTGGGATTCTGCACAATGCAACTAACCATCTCGGTTTGGCCTGTCCTTTTTTACTCAACAGACTTCCTCTTGGATGTGAAATTTTCCTATGATGTTGCTGAAGGCGTTTCAAGTTTAATGCTCTTCCTAAGGTGAACCCGATTACCTAGCAAATATAGAAAGTGTAGAAATTTTCAGTACATTGTCAACTATCGCTGGAATGGTGGTTGTCGAGAGATTTTCTAGGAAATGGCTTTTGATTATCTGCGCCATCGTCAACGTTTGTGCGTTGTCAATGTTTTCCCTTAGCGCAATTGGATCTGTCTATTACCCCGAAGTAAGCATTGGATGCATATTGGCACTAATTCTTCACGGAATTTCATACAGGTAAATAATTCTATTCTAGATGATACCTGCAAAGTATAATTTCAGTATCGCGTTGAGACCAATTGCCTGGTTCATCACTTCCGAGTTGGTTCCAATAAGTTGCCGCGCCGCTGCCCAATGCCTGGTTCTTGCAACAAATCATTTCGTTGCATTGATTGTGACTTTCCTCACCTTCCCATTGTATAAACTGATAGGTAATTATTGAATTTGCATCCAAGTGAACCTTCTATCTTTAGGGCCAAGTGTTATTATTCTATTCTTCGTTCTACCTGGAGCAATATGCATTTTGCTTTTGATTATTTATCTACCGGAAACCAAAGATCGCCATATCAATGATGTTGTTGACGAATTGAAGCATTCCAATATTCCAATCAAACCAGATGAAAACTGCGAAATGACGCCTACTGAGTTGTGAATAAATACTGATAATAGGCATACTGTTAATAAATATGTTGGCAAAGTGGTCTCAATTTTCTTGTCATCAACATTTCGCGAGGAAATCAATTTTATGGGACAGGTGGTCATGATATCAATACAGTCGTTCAAATCAAACTTGATTGACAAGTACCTCTGATACTGTTGCTGTTTCACTTCATTAAAAATCCTCAAATAATGAATAGGCTCCTATTTTTATTATTATTTATTCTAGCAGTTTATTGATGTCAAACTCTGAATTCAATTTTTTTTTTTGCGAAATCATCCCTCTTTTTTCTTGAAAGTTTTATGTTTTATCGAGATTGGAAAGAGTATACGTATTTTTTTTTCTTAATTACTTTTCCTAAATAGCCCGAAGAAAAATTTTAAATGACGTAGTGCAAACATGCTTCTCTTTTTCTATGCAAACTCTTTTCACATTTCAGTTCATCGAATCTCCCTTGCCCAGAATTGGCTGTCGGCCAGGTTTCACTATTGCTCTCTAAAATGCATAACTCAGGTTTTTCACTGGTTTAGTAGTCGGTATACGAAGTAAAAGAAGGTTCTAGTAAGCAACGCTTTCTCGTCTGCGTCTCTAGTCTCACATTTTTTCACCCTTCTTCAAATAAATTATGCGTTTTCAAATTTTTTGAAGTATTTTTTTTTCATCAAGCATTTATTTGAATTTAGGTACAAAATGGCAGATTCAATTGCTCCCGGTAACCTCACACCGGAATTGCTCAAGATTTTGACGGAGTCGTCCGTAGGTAAACTCGTTAAAATTTGAACTTATTAAATATGAAAAATGAAAGTTTTTGACGCTACTCGTATTTTCGATATATAAAGCTTTACGGAAAATATAAGCGTTCTATGAAACATGGACTTTTGAAGTTTTATCTAAAAATAGAGATAGTTTACATCAGGTTGAAAAGACTGCCTAAATGGAAAATTGGGATATGCCGAGTAATTACACAAAATCAGTTTTCAAACCATTGAATAATAGAAGACAAGAATTTAGGCAAGGTTTTTCTTCAATACACAGTTTTGAGCGCGCTTTTATCCATTGAAAATAATCAAACAGCATGAATAATACATTAACAATTTTTCTGAAAAATTTAGAACATTGCAAATCAAAAGAACTATGTTCAATCATTTAAATATTCGAAGAAAAAAAAATCAAAATTTTGTTTTTTACAATAAAATGATAAAGAGAATATTTGAAGACCGCGGTCTCACACCACTCACGAGTGTAGGTATTCGAACTCCGCGTCCAGGAGAGGTACTTCATCCGCTCAAAGGCTACAAATTGCGAAGCGACAAGTAATTGAAAAAATTTTTTCGGCAGATGCTAATAATCAAACATTTTCTAGGAAGCCTCGTATGGATTTGAGCGAATACGAGCAGAAGTTTACTATAAAATTGAGAAATCTCTTCAAGGAAGTGATTAATGGCAGCGCGAATAAGCAGGGCAAAAATTACACTGAGTCCAAAGTCGAGGAGCTCATTATCGAGGTAGATATATTTATTCAAAATAGTTTTATATTCTGAAAATGTTTTTCCAGTATTTTCCCGAGTATTTAAAAATTGCTCACATATACCCAAAAGATGAAAGTGAAGAAGAGCTCTATTTGGAGAGAGTATGAAAATAATTAATATCATCACTTGATTAATTATCATATTTAGGCAAAATCGTTCATCGAAAGTAGAATTCGCGTCTTTGGAGACGATTTGACATTTACCCACGAGTTTCGCAAAATCGTCAAGCCCAAGGAATAATATTTTTATTTCTTCTAATTTATTGTGAATGTTTTCGAATTATATCTTTCAACACTTTGCCAACAAAGCCCATTGAATAATCGTATTTAGGCATGATTAGTTTGTAATGGTACTATGCAGATATTTTTTTGGGTGAAACAACTCTAAAACCCCTATTATGATTTAAAAAAAACTGCTTTTAACCTTATTTGAGTTGTTTCCTCTAAAATCTGTACAGATACCATGACAATTCACAAACAATCTCGTCATAATATGAGTATTTACATCCAGTCCATATTCTTTTTTCTTTGACCGGTGTTGCTATATAGCGCATATCTCCCCAATTTAATGAACTTCAAAGCAGTCATTGAAAACGAGGCGTAATCTTATCAATTTCAAAAACTGTTCTCTTCGATCATCGTTGCTTTCTTGCATTTTCACTGTCATTTCGTTCAGACCTTGGTCCCTTTTTTCTTAAAATTTAATCTTCACGCTGTGTAATGTTAATAAAGGTTATTGCAAGAACTGTGTGAAATCTTTTATCGTTTTCCGCGTTATTTCATCAACGCCTACATATTTCATTTTGCTTCGTTTTTTTTTTAATTAAAATCTTCGCCGACCTTCAACAACGTTTGGCCTAAACCAGTTGCAAACGCGCTCAATTGCAAATGATGCTTCGAAAATAACGTTGGCCAATAAAAAAAATATTTGAAACGCCTGCACTCTGCTTCTTCTTTCGTTCGCCTAAATCTATAACGCGAGAATGTCGCATCAAACGAGAGCACACCGCTTGGCAGACGGTGCCCCCGATTTTTTGAACGAAATTTGTGTGGTGTCAGTGTATTCGCCGAGAACGCGTCCGTTTCTTATCTCTCGCCCGTACACACTTCCTTATCGTTGTTATTCGTAGCTAAGCAACCCCTGTGAGCTCGCGCTTGTCGGTTTCATTATTCTCTTGTATCCATCAAGATGCAATGCGTACGTACTTGATAAATTTGATTTCAATTAACGCGCTTCCACTTTTTTAATTCTTACACATTCACTACTTTTGTCTATCTCAATATTCACACTTTTCGCCGTTTTTTTTGTGCTTCGTTGATAATTTACATAATTTATTCAGGTAATTATGAAGAGTCCTGAGACTCAACGTCGTCTCGACAGAGAAAAGAATGGAATCGATGGCAGCGTTGCGGTTGTCGGTGCAGAAGGTGCTCCTATCGCTGCTGCTGCTGCTGACATTGTTCAACCAGATGTGGAAGCGCCACAAGCGGCTCCCGATCCGAACGAGCCACCAGTAATGGAATTCATTAGAAGTTTGATGGGAAACGATTTGTTTCTGTTAAAGCGAAGTTTATAGGAGTGACTAATCGCGCCGACGAGGCGATACACGCTGCAATTCTGGCGGGAGTACCGCCGGAGGTTCTTCCACCACCGCTGGATTTTCTAAGAGGTTTGACATTGAAAAAAAGTCATGTTGAATTATTTTGTAAACTACTAGATGATGAAGAGCAGCCAGCTCCAAATGATGACAGTTCGGACGACGAAGATATTCCTCCGCTTCCTCATCCAGGAGCGGAACTTCTAAGAGGCATGCCGCTGCAATAAACTGACCAAATCTAGTGCTGACTTAACTGTTACAGAGCGACTACGCCTTCGACCTGCCGGAGAAGAGCCACCACCACCACTCGAGGAAATGCCGCGAAGAAATCGTAAAATTTATCACAATATTCGTCATGATTGGCTCGTTTCAGTGTTCTTCCCGGATGTTCGACGCTTCAATGGATATCGCGTTGAGACTCCGCCACCAGACAACAACATTCCGATTCCACCTAATCAGGAAATTTTGGACGCCATACACCGCATCGCACAAATTCCAGAGCAGCCAAGTAGCCAAAAAACGTTAAACATTAAGAATAATCTTTTTTTACTTATAGTGCTGCCAATCATTCGCCAACCGCCGAGAATGCCGCCGTTGATTCCTCTCGAGGATCCACTTTTCTTTGATCCGGATGAAATTCGTCGTTTCGATGAGGAAGCAGATTACTATCCGGAAGCTTACTACAATATGATCCTCGATGATGACATCCACGGTAATTTTTCAATATCGGCTCAGTAAATGTTTAATTGGATAATAATAATAATTGAGAAATTGATCAATTACATATGAATTTTAATATTTCAGTTAACATGGCACCATTGTTGGAATGGAACCACAATCTCGACGATTCCAATAACGAGGGAAACGTTCATCGTTATAATGAGTTCGATGATGAGGAAGATGAGGAAGCTACTGATGAAGAGGAAGCTGATGATTACATTTGGTAAAACGGATTCTTGCCAGTTTGATACTCTTCAATCAATCAACATAATGATTACCTTATTTTTTATCTTAATCATTTTAATTATTTTCTATCCTCTTTAAACTTGAACGGAATGGAACTTACCGATGATATATATTTTTTCAATGAATAATGATTAGCTTAGTAACCGTAATACTTAATTTAATAAATTCAATTCGAGCCCACATGATGATTCATATTGAACTTTACATTAAAAGTGCAGGTGCATTTTGACTACCTGGTTCCTTTCACAAAAGGTGAGAAATCTGCTGATTTATACTCGCGTGACTCAAGTCGTGTTTGGAGTTGTTTACAGCGACGCATTCTTGGAATGTATTCTATAATTGTGCTTAATAACATGTTTCTCATCATACTAGGTTGTCGAAAATTTTATCACAGGAATAAGACAAAACAATAGGGGAATGAATGTTTTCAATTTTGAAATTATGCTATCTAAGCAAGAAAAATGACAGCAGTATAATTGATTAAGCAATACAAGACTTAGAAGATCGGAAAAAAGCTATGACATGTTATACTGACGAAACTGATTATGGCAAGTTGAATATGCGGCATGTTTGAAGAATTACAATAATCATAGTTGCAACAACACGTTTGACGTGTCGATTGGTCAGCCATACACGAATAAATCTAAAAGAATTGCCATTTGGCATTATGTATAACCTTGATACCTGAACCGGAACCGAAAAGACGCTTTGGAATGTGCGCTTACAATCACCCGTATCGTCGCAGGATAGCTGAAGCTGAAACAAAAAACTTATTAATTATTGTAAGATAACGCCCTCTGGATTCACTTTTCCGTTGCCAGAAGTGTAACGTTTGCAAAAATTAGTAGCGCATTGTACTATTGTTATAGGCTCGCCATACATTGAATTCACACAGTTAATATAGCCATGAATCGAATTGACAAGTATTAATAAAACCATCAGCAGAGCACCGGCCATTCTTGCCGAGTATTATTGTATGAAAATGACTCACTTTCGATATTTGTCGGATTGTTTGCGGACTGTACTAAACGACTATCATCTCTCCCCAATCGGCTAGACGCTTTTTCCAGCCCTTCTTTGTGAAAAATTCAAACATTTCCGGGCTATGCGGGTCGCATTTTCCAGTGTATCTGAAAAATTCGGTTCGAAATTTGGCTTGTCGAATTATTGATTACTTCTTGCTCTTGCAATAGAAGGCTTCAAACTCGAGAAATCGATTCTGTTTGTCCCACTTCTCATCATACACATAACTTGTTAGCTGGTTGGGATTGTTTGCAGTCTCCTCGGGAACAATATAAAAACGCGCCTCTTGGTACATTAGCGTAACGACGCCATAATATGCTGTTCGCTGCATCCCACCCTAATGGAAAAATGCATTTCATACGAAGGACGGCTTAAAATTTAATACCCTAATATCCGTCATTATTTTGAAGAACTTGGCGATTTCATTCCATTTTCGCACATTGTCAAATGCGACTCTGCAAAAAAAAAACCATTGTATGATGATAAAATAAAGAAAATTTCAGAAAAATTGGAACATTTTATCAAGATGTGCAAAAAAAGTTCGATATTGCACCAAAAAGAACTAAAATCGCTTGGGGATTATTTTTCCATAAAAGCAAACATTACTTGTAGTTGTGCGAATCGGAAATGTCGAGAAGATGCAATTCGGTCATATTCACAAGCTTCGCGTTCTAAAAACATCTCTACTGAGGCGATCAAGAAATGATTGATCACCTTGATCTCTTCGGCCAACTTCTTGTCGTAGTTGCTCTTTTCCACAACAGATGTTGGAATCCACATGAATTCAATGAAATTCTTTGACGCTTCTATTTTGCTCAAGAAATCTTTGAATAATCCCCTGAATAAATAAATAAAAATAAATAAGTTGCATTTTTGTCATTAATTACCCGCTAGAGCCTTTTCCGGCAAGTTTCATATTATGACTAGTTCTACTTAGTTCTGGTCGAATGCAACTGCGATTTTTGCGAACACTCGGGCTTCTCATCCAATCATCCCAATAGCTCGATGGAAATATTGGTGAGAGCTCTTCCCAGAGTGATTTTGTAAGCATCCAACCTTCAAATTAACCATATTTTTTCGTATAGACGTGTCAGAATTTTTACCAAGTCCTGGGAAAAAATCCGTTCTCCACAATTTATCAGCATCTTCCTGATTAACTAAATTCCTAGCGCCATTGTCATTCCACGCCGAAATGCACCAAACTGTTTTGTCACTATCCAAAACCTTCTTTCCCCATTGAAAATACGAGAAAAAGTCATTGCCAATGTCCAAATCATCTATAAAACAAGAAGCAAATATACAATTTTTATTCATATATGCCAACCTTCAGTCACAATTACATGTTCAGCGTTCATTTCAAAAAAGACCTTGTCAAGTGCCCATTTATAATGCGCCGAAATCGCCGGATAATTGTTTCCCTTCTTGGTTTTGACTCTTTCGTGCTGAAAAAAATACGACATTAAGATGGAAACGAGCTATTAAATGTTCGATTTCAGAAATGAACAAGTCATCAATTATCGTAAAATAGGGAACTCAAACAAACCTGAATGTAAGAAACGTTCTTAAAGTCCTCTTTAAATTTATTGGCGACATGTCGAACTGCTCCATTATTCCCATCTTGACTAATCACAATTTTGTAAGAACTAGAAGTTGGTCGCTGCCTACAAATTTGGTTTGATTGTAATATTATTGTTGGTTGATGATGTCATGGAAAACACTTCAAGCGATGTAAACATATTATTCTCCATGTCATTAATCAATTGATTTTCGAAACACGAGAAAAATATTCCAATATTCTAATTCAATTCAAATACATAAAATTGAAATGCCATAATGAGTCAGCCAGTAACTCAGTCATAGAATGAATAGTTTTCAAATTTTTATGCGATCGTTTAATTTTCTTTTCTGCTTCTTTTTTTATTATTCGAAAAATCTTCACTATTCAGTTCTAAAATGTAAAAAAAATGAATACCTTAACAATTGAGATAAATGATTCCTAAGAGCATCAGGTCTCATCGAACAGAACACCAGAACATGTGCTATAAACTCTGTGCTCGGCTTGACGAGGTTGAGATCATCCTGTAAGTAGGCTTTTTAATTCTGTGAAACAATCTACAAATGGGTAACCTGTTGCGAAGAAGGAGCATCGAAGCGACCCTTGGAGTTTTGCTGTTTAGCCTACATTTGGTTTTGTGTTTTGAATGAACGGCTGATGGAAACTCTTACCTCTCGCTTTGCATCAGCGTTAGATTTAAGGTATACGATTAATGAAAATAGTAATACTATACAGATAAGCTTCAACACAAAGTGTGGGTGTTTTGTGACAAATCGTCTCGCTGCCCGCTTCATTTAATCGACAATCTTGGCTGCCTAAATGTCGAATGAAGCGCCGGAGGCGACAACGTGGAGATCGATGCGGTTTGAATAATTCAAACTAAAGAAAAAAGGAGCATATGCGCGCTACTGACGCTCCAACTGTCTGCGTTTCTACAATGCGAGAGCGTGCGTGTGTGTTTCGAGAAGCCAGCATAAAAACAAAAGAAACAATAGAAGCTGAGGGATGGTTCATTTTTAAGTAGTTGAAGCTGTTATATTTTATGAATAATTTTTGTGATGTGAAAACATTGTATGAGAGAGAGCGAAGAATGGCAAACATGGTTGAAATTTTTCAACGGACCTCAGGAAGTCGTGGAAATGAGAGATGAGCCATTTGAGAAACAATGCAAATAAAAAGTGAAATTGCCATTAACTTGAATCAGTTCTACGAATACAAAACGATTTCTATACATTCTTTGTTGAGATGCCTGAAATAACATAAAGAAACCTTTTCAGTAAAATGTCAAGCACTGCTAGAAAAATAGTAGAGCGCTATATATTTAACGGGTAATACATACATACATAAATCAAAAAAAAATTCTAATGTGATTTTTGACGCATTAGCGAAGACAATGCATCGCATTAAAACTAGACGGGCAGAAAGAAACGAGCGACATGATGGGTACGTTATGGTTCAGGATATGATTCGGGATTCGACAAAGAGTAATGTGTACTTTATATGGAAAATATCCAACATGTAATGCTTGAAAGCTCGGAATTGGCTGCATTAGTCCATTGAATTTTTCGTTTTGTATTTAACAAGCTATTTCCTAAATTTAGAACGTCGTTTCCGTTTGTTCTTACGTAACAATTTAACGTCGAACAAAATTTTTATCTATTTTGGAATAAGGGTTTATTAGAGAGAGAGAGAGAGGGGAATGATGATTGAAATTGGCGACGTTGAGTTCATTTCATATAACGGATGATTAATTTCAGTGCGTTCGAGATAACACAATAACAAGTAATTAGAAGGAGATGTGACTCATTTCTTGCATTCATAAGTCATGCTCGATGTCTTGCTCGGCAGCAGTGAAGTAATTTGGTGAAGCGTCTTGGAAAGTTCTTCAAATTCCAGGTACCTGAACGAAATGCATTGTAAAAGTTATAGGATTTGACGGAGATACTTTTGATGTTTTCTTAATGCTTCTTCTTCGAGCTCGAGAATCTTGGCCGCGTGCATTTTCTTCTTCTCCAAGAACAGTTCCTCTGATGCTTTTGCGTTGTTTTCAAGCGTTTTCACCTGAAATTGATTTTTTGCTCTTCTTTATTTTCTGTTCAATGCTGCTTATCCTCCCACTTTCAGTTTTAAATCCGATATGATTTCATCAGTTGCCAGTTTATCCTCTCTCAAAATTTTGTTTTCTGACGAGAGGGATCTGAAAACATAATGCTATCAGAACGCATGTAAGGACGGTTTTTACTTGGAAAGTGCATGAAGAGCGTTCAGCTCCTTTTCCACACGTCGTCGCTCACTTGCTTGCTGCTCATCGATGAGCTCGTGCTCTGATAGCTGTAATAACTTGTCATTTAGGCATTCACAAATTTTCAAATACCGCCATCTGTAAGTCATTGCAGCGCTGCTTAAAAATTTCTAGTTTCGCGTTAAGAGATACCACATTTGATTGTTCCGATTCCAAAGCCCTCCGCATCTAAAATATTGCAAAATAATGAAAATGAATTCATTCAATTCAGCCTACTTCCTCAAATTCCTCATCACTGTGAATAACTTCTCGCTTCTCAACTCTCACCGTTTCAGTCTCTTTTTTCTCGAAATGCGAAAGTTTTGTCGAAATTTTTGCGTTCTCCTTAATCAATAACGTATTCTCCTCCTTTGCCTAAAAAATGGAAACAAGTGCGAAAAATGGAGGGGTGGGGAGGAAATTGATTCAGCGTATGTATGAACATAGATGAATCATGCACGTTTTTTCTTGGCATATACGTTCAACTCACCTGATCGATGAGACGTTTATCATTAACGCAAATCAATTCAAGTTCCCGAACCTTCTCCGAGTAATGACTAATTTCATCCTAAAATGTAATCAGTTCATATCGGATTCTCTGAAAATCCGAATTACCAAACACTTCGCTTCTCGAATTTTCAAATCATCTATTGTTCGCTCCAAAGATTGGATTTTCGATTCCAATAATTTGGCGTCATCGCCCATACGCTTCAGCTTATTGTTCTTTATTGAAATGTCTTCTCTAAGCTGTGATATTTCGATCTGAATGATAACGCAATTTTTTACAACGCTTTCTACCGCCACACCTGAAGATTCGATTGCTCGACGTTCGCGTTCCTCAACTTGTTTGCAATTTCAGCTCGCTCGTTCTCAATTTGCGCTATTCTTTAATTTTCGAATTGATGCTTTAAAAAATTAATTTCTAATTTGTACTTCATTTCTTTTTCAGCAATTGCCGGCGTCATCTCATCGATTCTCTTCTGCAATTCCAGCACCTCTTCCATAAGGGCTCGTTTCTCGGTGTTCGCGTATCCTGATAGAATAGTAAGAGGCTAGTTCGCTTTTCTTTTATCGCAAACCCGTTAATTGTTGATTCTTCTCTTCAAGTTCCTTAATCTTGGCGCTCAATGAGTTGATCACCTTCTCCTGATCCTGTTCTCGTTGTTTCGAATGCCTAAGTTGACGTTCAAGAACAGCATTTTTCTGTAATTGCGTTTTCGTCTTCTAGCCGCAACCATTTAAAACACACCCTTTCGTTTTGCTCCAAATCAACAAGAAGATCTGATTCGCTGACAATAAAACTAGAAGATTTATCGCTGTAATTTAAATTTCCACGAAATTTTGTTTGAACCAAAGCAATACCGCAACGAATTCGTTGTCGATCGCGGCATACTGTGATCTCGAAAGTTTCGAACTTCCGGAACTTCGTGAGAGAATCTTTTGAATCGTTGAGCAGCTTTTTCCGGTATCAGCGCGTGAACGGGAGGATGAAATGGCGGAAGTTGACACCATGTTTCGCCAGCGTTTACAGATATCTGTAACATATAATTGTGAAATGCACATTTCAGCCATTTACTATTATAAGCGGAGCGTTTCTAATAAAAATGCAATCTAACTAGTAACTTTACGTAATTTCAAACAGTTGGTGACGCGCATAAATAACTTTAAAAAAATATTTTTTTTGTTGTTTAATGCATCTACAAGCTTTGAAAATTAAGAATTACCATTAAATTGCATTCATATTGTTCAGAAATTAGCACAATCGGCCAAAAACTTGTGTTCATTCTAAGCGGTGCCAACCATCAAAAACCATCGCACAGGTCGTGCGCACCCCCATTAGCAACTCTTTTTTCCGCACCTCTTTGATTCAGATAGATTTTTATAAATAATGCACAGAAAATATCGTATTATATAGATTATTGTCGTTAGCACAACCGAAATAGGCATACCTCGTTTACAGAGCGATGATGCGGCACATTTGATTGTATTTTACATTCATTTTCGGTATTCGTTTGATTTCGTCTAAATTTTAGATTAAATCAATTCAATTCAATGATGATTCTAATACTCACAAAAACGCGTTCTCAATTTGCAGCATTTTGATTTGTTGCTGTAAGCTTGTCGTGAATTGATCACTAAGTTTCGTTTCCTGCGCTTCTTTCGTTTCCCATCCTTCATTCTTGACATTTGCACTTTTAGAGCTATTTTGAATTTGTGATAAAATTTCGTCACGAATCGTGGAATAATCCATCGATATTGCCAACTCACCTAGTCATTTTTGCTCGTCCAGCTGTTTTCGGACGACTTCTCACTTTCGCTGATTGA
Source organism: Caenorhabditis bovis (assembly GCA_902829315.1). Lineage (NCBI taxonomy): Eukaryota > Metazoa > Nematoda > Chromadorea > Rhabditida > Rhabditidae > Caenorhabditis > Caenorhabditis bovis. Next base: position 3,249,177 of record CADEPM010000002.1, read on the forward strand.
CCTTTAATTAACAATTGTGTAGGTTGAAAATAGTTAATAAGAAACTAACCTTCGATTTCTAGCGACATTTTTAATATGATTTGTATGCAACGCGCAATACGAACAGCACGACGCGCGAGGTACTGAGTCAGAGCTGCCGGTTGCTATAGCTACCGGAGAGGACCGCGTAATTGAGTATTTAGACGAGGTCCGTCGCCCACACCCCAATAACAATTCATTTGGGATTTTAATGAAACACAGCTACCAAGAAAATGTTGTAGGGATAACAAATTTTTTGTAAATGAACTGAAATCGGTTTTTTATTCATTTTCGAAAATTCAGTTTGAGATCAAAGGAGGACAAAAAAAGTCGTGAGCTAACCGCGTCTTCCATCAATCCACTAATTAAATATTGCTAAAATTGACTATCTTAGAACTTTTGTGAACTTATTGCGCTATTAAGTGTATTCATTAAGTCATCGTTGCACAGAAAAAAAAACATCCTTCCAGGGCATGGTTTGATGTGCCGCTATCGCAAACAACACCACACTTCTAAATGTGGCGCATCACGGAATGTCCGCAGATGTTTGAAATTAAATTTCATTTGTTGATATTCAAAAAACAGTGCGCCCGGTAGTCAAAATGTGATAATCCAGGGTTATTAATATTTCAATGCGATTTTCTGACCAATTTTCTCTAATCTAACTCTTTTGTAAATTTGGAAACTTTTCCAAATATCTTCCTTCAAAACCTTATTAGCATTTTGTGACTTGCCAATAGAATTGCGTGAGAGTTTTCTCCATTTTTGAGCTGCATCCCATCCAATATTCTATAAAAAAAAGCTGAAACAATATCAGATCTTAAGCATGATTATCATCAATTAATCGGTTGACAGTATTATATTTATTAGCCAAAATAAATGATCTTTGTTGAAACATATAGTTGAAGAATTGAAAAACAGGGGGAAGAGAGTTGGACAATCACAAATAATGTATTTTTTGACTATTTCGTTGTTTCTTTTGTCGAATCATCACAAATACAAAGAAATTGCTGGAAAGAATGCGGAAAATATGATAGGGGGGGGGGGAGATGGGATTAGTATTAATATTATTTTTAAAGGAAAATAGCGCGAAAGAAACGAAAAGTAAAATTTTCTAAAGGGGATGGTCCGAATACATTATGGGTCACATGGTAGGTTTGCCACGACTTTGGCTGTTGTTGGCTCTGTTTTTTCGTCAGTTCTTTATTTATTTCTAGAGTTAGTCAATTTCTTCGGTTTTATTGGCATTACTTTTATTTTTTTTTCTCGAATCTTTTCTGCCGCTTTAAAAATGTTGTTTGGTTCTTTCGTTTTGCTGCTTCTTCTTTTTGCCGAAGAATTGCGTAGAAATGAACGAACAGAGCCAATAATCGCAAAAGAGATATTTCGTAAGCGTACCTATCTCTTAAATGAACCCAAAAATTCAAACTCCTAAACCCCTCAGCTAAAGATTTGACGAATTTGCGACATTTACGGCGAATATTTCAGAACGAATCGGAATTGATACATAAACAACTATGAATATTGTAGATACATATGTGACAATAGAAATTTTGATAGAAATGTTTTGTGGGTTGTTAATGAGATTTATGTGTACTGGAATAATTATCCACAACTTGATGCGTCCGAGTGCTCACCTGCCCTCCATGACGTCGGAGAACCAGCCTTCGACGTCAATCGAAGTGTTCTGGTAATGCTCCAGAAATGGGTGCTCCTACAATATCATTATATGAAAAATTTCAATAGACATATTCTACACATCTCTCAATAGCTTAATGAATTTACTGAATAAATTAAATTGAAAGCCAACTTCAGTGCAGATATGGTCTAGTTGCTTTTCAAAATTTCTTCTATTAATAGTAAAACTCATGAATATTCATAAGAAAGCGGGCGTTGGTATTTCCGAGAAATCATCATGCATATTGTCATGCTATCAAAAAAATTTACTTGCAATTCCTTCAAAATTGCTCCTCAATTTATGCTGAGTAATTTGACATTTAAATTGTTTGCTTAGTTTGATAAAATATTCATATTCACCTCCATTCCATTTTTTCTTCGTCGTTTTAGCCAAATTTGTTTTTTTTTTTCAAATATTCCGTTCAAATACTATTTTGAAACAATGCATCAAAATAAGCTTGCAATCGGACTAGCAACTTGATGTCAAAGAACCCTCGTTTGAACATTTGTCAAAAGTCACGTTGCAATCAAATTCGTCTTGACATGTATGTCTATGAGAGTCTCCCACAACCCCCCCCCCTTTTCATAACTTTGGAAACAAGTTGCAAGCGGCATTTGCAAATCTAGTTTTTGATCCCTTCAATGCTCCATTTTTATTTTGCAAAAACTTACGAGAAGCTCGTCATAGTTTGGACGGTTCTCTGGTTTTTTCTGCAAGCATTGCTCAACAAGATTGCAAAACATCGGTGTGAATCCATCAGACGGCTTCAAGCGCGGTGGATCATCATTGATGATGCTCATCATCATTTCGAACTCATTTCCCGGAAACGGATACTTTCCAGTGGCCAATTCAACCAATGTGAGCCCAAATGACCAAACATCACTACGAATGTCATAGGAATCCTGATTCTAAAAAAAACCCCAGAGCCTTGTTATTAACCGGAAATGTCCTACGTTGGGATCCAATCTCTCTGGTCCCATGTAAAGCGGACATCCTGCCTGACGTGAGTGGGCGCGCGATTCGATCAATTGACCAGCAATTCCGAAATCGCAAAGCTTAATAGTGCCATTCCAATCCAAAAGAATGTTCGATGGTTTCACATCACGATGCATAATCTTCTAAAATCGAATCATTGAAGAAACGAAGCTTAATATGTGCTCACATGAGTATGCTTCAAATAATGCAAAGCCTTAACAATGCTAACGCAAAGCACTCCAATTATGTTTTCCGGGATTGGCTGCTGAATGAGCTTAAGGAGACGATCAAGGCAAGTTGCCATGCATTCCATGCAAACGTAGACATTTTGCTAAAGCAAACCTGTTATAAAAGAGAAAAAACCCTGAATACTCAATAATTACATTGGTTATAAAATATCCATAGCATTTGACAATGTATGGGCAATCAAACGATCTGCAGATGACTGTGAGGTCCATCATGATTCGCGAAACTTCATAACTGTTTTGAGTAATCGGCATCGCCTATTCGATTTTTATATTACTTACTTGAGCACATAATTAAAACAAAATACCTTAACCGCCATTATAACGCCTTCATATTCGTATTTCTCAACGGTGCCGCAACTTCCGTGGCCGATATAGCCAATATTCTTCAATTCCTTGAAATCGACCTTTCTGCGGTGGCCTGAAACAATAAAATAATTGTAAATTTACAATCATTTGTCTCATTACCATTGAGTGTAAGGTAACCAGAGTTACCCTGAGCCTCTTCTAAACGACGAGCAGCGTATTGGTAGCGATCCGGTTGCGCGGGATGAATTAGTTGTGAGCGGTCGTTCGCTGGGGCTAAATTACCCAAGCCTCCCAAGCTGAATTCCTCACGGCTCATTTCGCCTGTAAAAATGAATTGAATATGTTGAAAGTAATGTCGCAAAAAATATCAAACGATGGCATTGCGAAATAGTGTGATTAGTGTTTCGAAATTCGAAAAAAAAACCTGTTCATTATCCCTTATTTTGCGCCTAATCGCTTCAAAATTTTTTCAGCCAACATAAATTAGCTCAAATTGCGTTTCTAGCCCGAGCAGGGAAGCCCAAAAAAACAAAATTTGAAATTGATAATTTGCGGTATCAATTTGGTGTGAAATTAATAGCCATCAAATAGCGATTGGGGTGAATGAGAATTATTCGAACGCTGGCCGCGACGCGGCCGCCCCGCGCGCATATGCAATGCTAACACTTGCACTCGCCACTCTTCTCAACTAGATTTGAGCAGTTTTCTTAATTTGCCTTTGTTTCCCATTCATCGGAAATGTTATCAAACGTTGTTCCAATCAACTTGGTGTCCTATCATTTTTGGTGTCCTATCATTTTTGGTCATGTTTCATTGATAAAATTCATAACTTTTACTCGTTTTTATTGAAATTATCTTTAATTCGCATAATATAGCAGAAATGGCGTCTTTTCAAATTAATATGCTCTAGTATACATTATTTGTTTACTTAATTAATGATCTCATCATAACTCAATTATATTAATATAGTATCTAATATAACTAACCTTGCATGTTTGAAGACATATTCATATGCAGGCAATGGAAGTAATCTAGTGTGAAACGGATAGAGAGCTCAACATTAAGCCCATGTTTTATACAACAGGAGAAATGGGCGGGGTTTTCACTAGGCTAGATTTCTCATTAGAGAAATGCGTTTGGAGACCTTTTCCGGTTAATGATCATCTATTGTTCGAATTTTTCGTATTTTTCCGAATCGTCGAACCATGGCAAATAATTGATTGAAATTTTTTTGCAGATGTTCTACGCACAATTTGTGCTCTCGAAAAAGGGGCCGTTAGCCAAAATTTGGCTCGCTGCTCACTGGGAGAAAAAGCTTTCTCGTGCGCAGATTTATGAGACAAATGTTGATGAGGCTGTTGAGGAAATAATGGAGCCTAAGGTTGAATAAAGAAGAAAAAGAAAAAGTTAAAATTGATTTTTTTTAGCAAAAAATCGCCCTACGAACCACAGGACATTTGTTGTTGGGAATCGTGAAAATTTACTCGCGCAAGACGAAATACCTTCTCGCCGATTGTAACGAAGCATTTTTGAAAATCAAACTCGCATTCCGCCCGGGACAACTTGATAAGCCTAACGAACCGACACTCTCATCGTTTACAATGCCCGATGTTTTCGGTGATTTTGACATGACGCTGCCAGATTTCAACGATGCCGATTACATAACAGCGTCAACGGTAAGTATTTGGCAATAATGAAAAATGAGAAAAAAGTCAAGGAATAGCAAACCGGTTGACAAATGTTTGTGAAAAGAATTGGCTGAATTGTATTCGCATACGATCGAAATGATTCGAAATGCAAAGTTTTATTTGAGCGAATAAAATACAAATCAGAAAATTGCTCGGTTTTTTTTGTTTTTCAAATTACAAAAATTAGGCAAACTTGATCGAACTTAATAAGTTTTATGTAGCTAATAAGAAAATAACCAATGTAGGAAACAATCTGGTGAATATGGTTCTGATATCTTTGAAAAATGTGTCTTATGTTGTTTCGCAATATCACCTGCAAATTTTCAGCACTTTTAGACCAAAGTTTACATGTGAATTACATTTCCCAGTCGCATTAGATATTCACGGATAGGGGGGGGGGTAAATTGTAAATAACTAGCTATTCAAACGAGAATTTTTTGAAAAGTGCAAATCTTTTCAAGCAGAATATTTTGAGCTACCCGGAAATAGAAAAAAAAAACTCATATTTGAGAGGCACGAAGCGGAAGTCTAATCCACTCAGAGTAATAATTTTGTTTCCGAAATAGACGGGGAAGGGATTTGGGAAATTGTATTTTCGAATTCATATTTATCATAAATTTAAAAATAATGATTGTAAGAAAATGGAATTGAATGAAGTTATCGTCATCAAATAGTGCCGAGTATTTAAATAAGTTGCAAAAACTGGACAAAACTAGAAAATAAAATTGAAGAGATAAGAATTATCAAGTGACTCAGTATACCTACCCCACGCATCGAAATTTTGTCATCGTTCTGACGATTATACGAACGTCGTAAAATACATTGTTTCTTTTTTTCGTTAGAACTTTCCTCACAGAAAAACTGTTGACATGACTAATCTAAGCAAATTTTATGTGAAAAGTTTAAAAAAGTGTCCAGAATTTTTATGATCATTTGTTTTAGGCGAGTCAGACTCGTCTCGATGAAATCACACTCAAGGAGGATCATATGACGAATCTAAATTCGAACCGATTCACGGATTTCGAGGTATGTTTACTACGGTAGAAAACCATATACTTGACACTTGTGCTCTATAATTATTTTTTGATTGACGTAAACAACAAACGGTCAACCTCTAATTAGGCGACATTCTGAATAGGCTCACATCATAGCTATTTGTCGAGTTTTCTATATTTGGAAAACCAAGGTTCATTGGAATTATGAGATCAATACACAGCTTCAGAGGGCCAACGTTATAAGCGTAGAACCGGTATTTTGATGGAGCGTAAATGTTACAATATTATATTCAATAATGAACAAAGATTGACATCATTTACCACGGGATAGTTTGTAGTAATGTTGCGTTAAGAAGATTTCAAGAAAAACAATGGAAAAATAAGTTCACATGCTGAAGAATGAAGTACTGATTGATTGCGAAAAAATTAAAAATAAAATCAGTGATGTAGTAATAAAATTGCTGGGGGGATTAGTTACTTTTGCACTTTAGCATAAAGAGAATATTCTTGATTAAAAGAGGAAACTTTGCTGAATACGCAGACTGACGTCAATCCTACAATTTTGCTAGAGAAAATTCTGCTTACATTTTTTATAGTATATGTTTGTATCCATATTTGGAAACCATGTAAACAAGTGATATTCCGATACATTGCCAACAAAAAATTTTTTTCAATGTGAAAAATTAATTATTTAGAATGACGACTTTGGAGAAATGGAAGCTGGAATAGATTATTCGAACTACAATGAGGATTTGACTATGGAGTATCTTCGAGATGGATTTGATTTGAATAGTATTCTTGGGTTAGGAAGAAATTTTTAAATATCAATTTTGGTTTACTTTTGATTTAGAAACGATAACGGATCGACTCGCGAGCCAACGCCATGTTTGGAAAATGCGCACGCCCCGGGAAAAACTGTTTTCACTGATGAAGATATTGGGGATTATGAAGGAAATGACGATTTTGATGGTGAGTATAAAAATAGCAAGCTGAATTTGGGAAAATTGTTAAAAGTGCACAAACTTTAATAGGAGGAAACAAAAGAGAATTTAATATAAGTAGAAAATAATTTAACTTTCAGATGCTATGAGCATGAATTCCGGAGTACTGCCATGCAATCGAGAAATGAATGCCAAGCAATTGGAAGAAGCCGAAGCCCGACGACTTAGTCGCCAAATCGACACACCCATCGAGTACCGCGATGATTCGGAATCACTGGATATGATGCAGTTGGATATGAATGTTGACCCATATTATGAACGTCAGGAACGTCGTAAGAAAAAGAGAAAGCTTATGGTTGATGAGTACAAGAATCTCTCATCTGAAGAAATGAAAAACAACATGAACAATTATCGGTATGAAATTCATTTGGAATAACTAGGAATTACAAACTATTTCAGCGATACCCTCAATGCTCTCGACTTGTCGCCACCAACAAGAAAATTGATGAAGCTCAAAGCTTACGGAACTGTCGAGAAACTCTTCCATTTGCCGGGAACAATCTCGCTTAAAGCAAAACCACTAGTCAAGGTGGGCGGGACTAGAAATTCAAATTGAATGATAGTTTATTTTTGTTTAGCAATACCAATCAAAACTAATCATTAACCGTCATGATATGACGGTTCCAAAGAATGACCGCATTCGAAGAGAGCTGGGACTTACAGATGTCGTTGACGACATTGAGAATCATATGGAGCTCAATGCTCAGGTAAGAAATTTGCAGAAAAGCAGACAGTGTATGCCCTCAAACAAAGTTTTTGGAGATATTCTTCGAAAATAAATATAAGTTCGAATAATGTCGAAAAAAACTTCAAAGATTTCTCGAGAATTCTTTCGGGTTTTTAATTTTTTTTTTTGCACAGGAAATTCAAACATTTCTCAAGGAATTCTCAAATAGTTTGAGAATTTCTCGAACATTTTCGAAATTGTCGAAGATTTCGCGGGGAATTTTTAATTATTTTTGTCGTGCTCAAAATTTTAAAACCCATTTCAAGAAAACCTCTCGAATATTTCTTAGTGGACATACATTGGAAGCAAATAGCGAGGGGGAATTGTGGTTTTACAATTATTTAATGAGGTGAAATAGTGCTTCTGGAAGTTGATTGAATAATGCTCACAAATAATATTTATTTTGCTCATCCGAAAAATCAATTATTTGAATATAGAATACAAATTTTAATGAAATATTGACCGTTCGAAAAAAAAAACATTACAAAATTTTGAAATAAAAAAATTTAATTAGCAGCTCTAATAAATCGTGGTATTTTTCGAAATCACCAAAATTTAAAATATATTAAAATTTAGGAAACGCGATTAAAGGTGACAATTTTGTTTCTTGATAATTTCGTAATAATTCGACTAGTTTCCTTATTGAATAGGCAAATATTTGTTCTACATTTCTCTTTCGCACTATTCAATTTCAACAGTTCACTGGCGATTGTATTTCCAGTTGATAAAAACCTTAAAAAATACTGGTACATATAATTATGTAAAATTAATTGAAGCAAAATCTTGTCGCGATAGAAATTGATAGACCGAATAATACAATTTTCCGCTTAGACCAACGAGCTAAAATATTTTAACATTCCAATAATAAACAAAAATTTCTATAATATTATAAGAAAATGAAATGTTCATTAATATTTTGTAAAGGGCCGATGCAGTGAAAAAAATACAGAAAAAAGAAAAATAATTTTTTAAAATTTTTTTCTGTATTGTCCTTTAAAACTTATTAACCCCGGACAAGCTTTACATAAATACTCAGATAATCTAAACAATTAATAAAATTCAAAGTTTCTCATTACACTAAAAATTTAATAATACTTTCTCATGTTTATTGATCAAAATCTAAAATATTACAGAGTCTCGATAATATAATATTAAATAGCTTCTCTCATTTTTATTTAAATTTGCCGAAATGCCTACTGAAACTCCAGATTTCAAGCAATTGATGTACAGTAGATACTTTCTAGTCCCTTATTTCAATATTAAGGAGGGGGGAGGTTAGTCTTCATTATAATATTCCATTAGTGAGTCCATTATTATTTACGGAATGTGATAACAATTAGGCAATGACAAAAGGAATTGCGTATATCCTGCTTCCTCAATTTTCCCTTAACCATTCCGACCCCGCGATGCCGCGGCGTGTCGTCATTGTTTTTGAGAAGATTACGCAACTCTTGTGACATTTAGCCGAGTACATGCACAGGGTTTGGCACGAAAAGGGAGCCCGCGAAAGGTGTGATATTACGCGTCGACCCATCATCCATGCCAATATATGTATGTGTACATGTGCGCATCGAGAAAATGCAATTATGTTTTGTTGTGCACATTTCATTACGCAATCACGACATAGCCTCCAATAACAAAAGAAACGTTGCGCTCCTGTTTTTTATGATTTAGATTTTTTTTGAATAGAAAGAGCCTCGTAAATTAAACCGTTAATATGGGTCATACAAATGAGACAATCTAGCTAGGTAGGTATCAAGAGATTGATTCTCGTTTTGATGATTCTTTTAATTAAATATGGAAGAACAATGCGCTTACAGCCAATGACGTCACGTGAGCAACGAAGCATAATTAAATATTTGAAGTTCACAACACCAGAAGCTGGAACAAATTTTATATTTAATTGTCGAGGGGGGATTCCTTGGAAATTGTTACAATTTCTAAAATATCATCAACGATTTTTATAGTGCAAAGTGTTATGTAGATCCATCCCAAATATCAATTTAGATTTCTAAAATACAAAATTGTTATACAAATTTCTTTTCGATGTATTTCCAAATACCAAATTTAATATTTTTGGTTAATATCATTCGAAATCCCCCAAGAAAATTGAAAGCACGTTTTTGAATTCACGCACTTGACGGCACTATAAAAGTGGGTGTTAGGAAGGCCAGTGATTAGCCACTTAATTGTGTGTCAATCCGCTTGTAGTACTCGGCCGGAACATATGGAACAGCTCTCATCAACCATATGGACAAGTGGTTGTCTTAATACACTGATTTTTGTCGCTTTTTTTTTTTGACGCCACGTGTCTGCAAGTCGATTCTTCTGTGCCGCCTAATCAGGATTATCGGCATCGCAGCCAGTGTGTCAAGTGCAAAAGTATATGGTGACACCATTTTCGAACCACCCAATCACCCACTCTTCCTAATCTGGTTAGATAATCCGTTGACGTTGAAAACATTTGAAAAGTGCGATGAAAAGATGAGATGAACTTGCAATTTCAGGAGAATCCGTTCCCGGATGAGTTTGATGACGCCGACACGATTGACTTTGAGAATTACGATACCAGCTCGCCAGTGCAGATTGAGCTCTCATCGGAAGTCCTTCCGAACTCGCCAGTTCCAGATGAAACCTCGGATGACTTCGCGTCACCAACCGATAAGAAAAAGAGTCGGCGTGAGGTTCGTGAAGTTTTTTATTTCGTACAAAAACTTTTGCCAAATTTCAATTTTTTCTCTATCAATTATTAAAAAAAACATTTTCAAACTTTCATTCTTTTTATCATCTTTAACAGCCCCCCCCTGTCCCCATCAGTCAAGAATGATACAAAAATGTTTGTCAACCCTCGGACGCGACAAGACAAAAAATGGGTGCCTCGAACAATAGAAACACATTCGGAGGTCCATGAGACCGACGGTCTCTCAACACGACCCGTGTTTTCCCCTTTGTTTGAGCCGCCACAAACAATATCGAATATATGTACATTTTTTAGAGTACTGTATCACCTCATAAACTTTTTTTACAGGGCAGACAAGAAGAAGAAGAAGAGAATGAAGATGACAATCGTTTCTCGAAGAGAACTCAGGCGTTGTTGACGTCCATCTCCAACAAGATCAAGAGTGCCGAAGACGAGCAGGTAAAAATATCCATTCGTTTTGATGTTGGTTGGTATGGGCGATTGAATCAATCCTGAAAGAAATCCCGAAAACTACAAAACAGTTTCCATCGTCGTCTTTTTCATGTTCACTCTTCGTGTGAAGAGTGAACATATGATGTGTGGTGAAGTGGATGCAATTGCACTACTGACAAGGACACATAACTGCCGATGAAGTAGGTACATAAGAAATTTTGGAGTACGACGTCGACGCCATCATGTTTCATTCTTGTTTCGAGACGAGACGGAAAAGAGATTAGGAGTGGTCAACAAGAGTCCCGGGCCGGTCGGGATCGGTTCCGTTATGTTCCGACGGCCCCTGTCGCGATCCGGTGCCAGAACCACTTGATATCCATAAACGAGGTCATATTCGCACATAAATCAGCATTTTTTGAATTGAAGCTTTGCGCGAGTCAAGTGACTCCCTCGGCACATACTGGATTTGAATTGATTAAGGATTAAGACGAAAAACAAGAGGGTCGAGAATCGCGTCCCGCGCGCTGCCAAAATTGGCGGTTCGGATACTTGCGCCACCGCAAACAAAATACACACACACACACCCATTTCGAATACAGTTAAATTCATGACCTTAACCCGTAGTGTACCCATTATTACCTCAGCCCTCCCATCCTCCAATTCCTCCGCCTTCTTGATGTCCTTTTTAGGGAAACGTACGAGTTTTTGGAATAAAAATGATGAAGACCGAGAAGGTGGCGAAGAAGGTCGTTGGAAGGGGGAGGGTGTACCAGCAAATAAAAAAAAACTTGCCTCATCGAGAATTGAAAGTGACAATTTTGCGGTTTTTTTTTCTTGCCGTTGCAATAGGCAATTTCGGAAAATATTCCGAAAATCTGCAAAAAAAGGCGGAATTTGTGAGATGAGTAATACATGAAATTGAACTGTATTGGGCGAATAGACGAATTTCAAATTGATGGGAAGCTTCTAATTATGAATCCCTCTCATCTAAAACAATTTCTTACACGCACATCAAATTTTAATCACCAATAAATTATTATTCTTGCGCAATGGCGACAGGATGTTAAGTATGTGTCACAACAATCTGTTACCGTTCCATTCGTTTTCCCCCCATATGTCACTGAAGAAGATGATGACGCAACAACATTATTTCTAGCAATAAATTCATTTTTCCAGATAATCCTTGACGATCTGCTCACAAAAGGAGCAACGAGAAAGACTGCGGCACAGAAGTTCTACACGTTGTTGGTGCTGAAAAAGTGGCAGGCGATCGACGTGCACCAAGAGGCGCCATATGACGACATCTATATCACGGCGGGCCCCAACATTGGCCAAACGCTCCAATAATAATTTGCATTTTACCCGTGTTACGATTATCGTTTGCATACATTAGATGAAAGAGAAGACGCGGGGGTTGTTTGGGGCGAGAGGTGGGAGGAGGTGAACAAGCTTGTAACATCAATACCTTGGAATTTCCCACCACCCGCCGCCATCACGCTCTTCTAACCCTCCTCGAAAACGTCGCCCGATTTTTTCCCGTATACTATTGAAATGGTGAGGGAAATGCGTTCGCCGAGAGGGGGAGGTTAGAGATTGACATGCGGGCCGGGTTGAGGTGGAAACAGTGACAGTCTCACCTTTCATTTCTTTGTACCTCAGAAAACAAACCCTCCGAGTCTTTCCCGCCATCGTTTCACCAATTGTACATCAATCATTTAATTTATTTTCTTATCTATATTTTAAATCGCAAACGTTGCTTAACCAGTCTTAAGAATCAAAAACTGTTTCGTGTTGATCTCCCCAAAAAATTCTCATGGGGTATCTCCTCTTGTTCATTTGCATTCCTTAATAATTCCCTCTCTCTCTCTCTCTCTCTCTCTCTCTCTCTCTCTCTCTCTCTCTTTTGAATACCATTCAAAAACTAAGGTACTAGTCTCATAAAGTTGAACTTGCAATGTTTTGTGAGTGAGCTTGGAGATTTGTGTCATTATGATACTCCTGTTCATTTGATTCGTGACCATCTTGTTTTACTCGTTTATTGTCGAAAAAAATGCATTTGAGTTTGAAATAAATCTCGACAAACACAATTCATTATTAATTGGATGTTTGTTTTGAAAAATTGCGCGACGAAAAGAATAATTGGGATTCAAAAGAAGTGCACTAAAAGAAAAAAAACCAATTTGTGGAAGAATATTTTTCAAATTTTCACACTTTTCGAGGTCATTAAGATTATCGTATTCAATCGAAATTCGAACTAGCACCCTTGGCAAAACTTGTTTCATGCTTAGATAAACAATTTGAACAATTTATTGAAGGTATCAAAAGCTCTAATATCTGATTCAACTATTCTAAGAAGTTTAAATTTTCCTAATCAATGAATATTTTCTTCATTTGTTTCTTTGCATCTTTCTTGATGCTCTGGATTTAATAATCAGTCATCCAAGTAAATTTGTTCTGGACAATTACGGATAATTGTATATTAATTTCTCTAGAACACTCTCCAATTTTCGAAAAGCAATATCTTGGCTTCTTTTTGCTTATTCACCTTTAATTATCTTGTTATCGTTGTTATTATTCTTATTTCATGTTTTTCTATGTACCCGCGCTTCCGTATACAGTCAGCGAGAAAAATGCGGTAGTTGTGTTTTGTTTGTGCAAAAAACCGCGGTTTGAGGGATACGGTATTGCTAAAAAGGGCGTGTGCAAACTGTCGAGTGATATAATCATCGCGCGAGGCGTCGTCCAACCACGACATTCTCTGCGCTTCACACAATTCTCTCGCTATTTGAAAAGTTTGTGTGATTCTCCCCAACCCCCCCTCCTCTCTTCTCACAACGCCACTGCCACCCTACAGTAACCCGATCTTGTAGACGGTTCGACGGACCGACGCGTGTTTCCTTGCTTCGGTGTGAACAAATAATTCTCGATACAAACATACACATATCAATATATACAGAAATATGTGTTGTTTGTTTGTTCGACGATTTTTTTCCACTAGTTCGACAAGATTGAAAAAAAATTTGCGAAAATTGGCAATATTTGTTTCGAATGTATGTGATATTTGGCTAATTGCTGGTTACTCGCTAGCGAATTACCCCCTGGTGGATTTATTTAATTGAACGTTTAGTCAGAAGAGCGATCGCTCACGTAAAAATTCTGTAATTTGACTCCGCCATTCGACTCTTTAAATTGCCATAATAATTATATTAAATATAGATGCTGTGTCGCGCTAATCCCTAAAGCTGCTCTAATTTTGGTGTGCTGCTGGTGCCACCTGCGCGCCGTCTGAAAGCCGGTCGGCTTGCCTTTCATGACGAATCGAGGCTAAGACAAAACAAATTGACGATCGGTGGGAAATTTAGCGGAAACGATTTGAATTGTTGCTCGGGTGAACAAAAAAACGCGCGATCAAGAAGATATGTAAAATTTCTAAAAAAAAATGAAAGAAGAAAACTGCGTCGATGGTGTTGGAAAAAAAGACTGAGCTATACTAGCTATTGGGAAGTGAGTGAATACATGTGCCCGCGTACGCCCTTTTCAACACGAATACAAAAGACTGAATAGGAGGAATGGAGCGGTGGATTGAAAAGAAACAATGCGCTGTAATGATTGGTTGGGAGGGGGGCCTCGACGACAACGAAGACCACAGAAGACGACGAACGAGAAGAAGAAGAAGTAGAAGAATAAGTATACGCCGACACAATGTCCCACAAGGCTCTACGTAAGATGACGCTTTCTCGCTTTGGTCAATTCCCTGATTATTTCTATGAAATTCGACGTCAAGGTAAGAATTCCTAGAAAAAAAAAACGTCGTGTTGGTATATTGGAAAATTGATTTTTGTTTCTATGTTGAACATTCCACCGTGCTTCTGTCGGTTTTATAACGTTGGCAGAATCGGTAAGGTTTTGATACCAATTTTTTTCCTCTCATATTTCATATTGAGAAAACATGAACTACATTCATGCCTCTGATTTTATTCCAACCTTGTTTTGTTCTTTTTTTCAAGATACTTCTTGAATATGCATATTAGTAGAGAAATCATTTAAGCGTGTTATTATTTAATGGGTTCTTATGGAATTTTTTCATATCCCGTGATTCACAATTCGATTTAACGCCAACTCTCTTTTACATCATTCATTGCTCCAGTCTTGATGATTTGTGGTTAATTGACATAACACTCTTGATGGCAAATTATCTCACACTTGATTTGGTCTCAAACGACTTATAGCATGATTGGGCAGTACTGCCAAAACCAATAAAGAATATAGTTCTCACGGTTTATCTGCAGCTTCCTATTGTTGTCAGCGTACAGAAAAAAAACGCCTCCATGAATAGCCTAATTATGTATGCGAGAATATTCGTCGACAGCGTTTCGCCACACAGATACAGTATGCCGCATAAAAATCATGTACTTTTTTTTAATGCCGTCATCATTTGAACGCCTATTTTTTGGCTTCTTAACGCATCATTTACTAGTATTATCAAAGAAAAATGGTTTGTTGGTTCCGGCAAGGTTATTCGACCGACGACAATTATCGGTTTGGAGTTAATCGCCTCATAAGGTGAAACAATTGGTGGGCGAGGAGGAGCAGCGACGCAAAATTGACTTGACCATTTGAAGATATTGGTTCAAGGTTCAAGCGCTTCTCGCCGTTCACCATTTCTTGATCGTTTCGACCTTCGTCCTGTCCGCTCCTATAGATCCTAAATATCGTTCGCCGCTCTCTTATGATTCAATACTTTCTCAACGTCTCGCCACTGTATCAACTTCTTCCGATTTCGAGCGCCATTTATTTCCTCATCGCTCCATTTTTTCAACCTTGCTTGTTTTTTATTCACCTCTTTTCCGTATGTCCTCTATTATAAACTGTTGATATATGAAATTCGAAAACGGTTTCGACGCAATCATCATCACTCCAGAAATTGCTTGATTCGCGCTCTTTTCATTTTTCCAAATGTATGATGAAGCCCGCACATTCCGCTGCCATTTCCCTCTATGCCCTCTCTCTTCCTCTCTATTTCCCATTCTTTTATCTTTTTCCCTAACGTTATATGTGTATGTGTGTGTGTGTGTTTTTTCTCGCCCAGGAATACGGTAGGTCTGTGTATGCTTGGTCGAGAGATGGATGGAAAGAGTAGAGAGGACGGCAAGTGCTCAGCCAAAAACCAACAACTTCGTCCCCGCGCTCGCCTATATTTTGTCAATTATTGCATATTTGGTGGCGCCGTGACGATTTGAAAAAAAAATTCTGCAAGCGAAAGCACAATTTTGTTTGGAATCAAGGGTAACGATCATTACTAGAGAGTCTGAAGGTATCTGAAATTAGCAATATTTTAAGCTAATTTCAGATTTTTGAAATTTAAAGAAATGGGAGGGGGCGATAGGATAACAACACGAAAGACCTATTTTCAGTAATTTAAAGACCGAAAAAAAAACATGAAGTCTACAAAATTCCCGTTTTTATAATATACCAAAACTACTACATAGACAAACGATAATTTTCTAAAGTTTCTTACCTCTATAAACTATCAAGCCTTCCAACAATACTATCTAATTAGTTCTATATCATCTTCTCAGTAACTTAATCGATTGAGAAATTCCGGCATTAGTCATTATTGTCTTCTATATTTGCATTCGTTTCCATGAATATTTTCCAATCCTTAATTCTGAATATTGTGCGATCCCTCGTATTAGCGATTTTCCCAGCATTTTTATTTATATCCTCACATCATCATATATTTCAATTCTACGGTAGCTTTAAGACCTCACCGAACTGAATTAGATTCCCAGGTTTTTATGATGCTCACCGATTATCTGCGGCGGCGACGACGACGACATTTTTAATTAAGTTCATCCATCCTTTACCTTCGAGATTAGTAGAATGAATTACATCTAACCTTAAAAAAAGCGCAGATTTACGTCGTGCTCATTTTTAATATATATAACGGCATATCCTAATAATCACCACCTATTGTAATCCATGTCACTTCTAATCGCTTGCTATTCATTCCGGTTTGTTATCCTCAAACGCATTTACCGTAGGAATCGGGCAAGGATAACATGTGTTATTAGTTGGTTATAAATACTCCATTACGTTTCCATTTTCTTCCAGAGTTAAACACTTCTACGTAAAACAAAAATGTCTGCTCGGCCAATGTATATATGTGTTTTTATTCGATAATAGGGTGTGTCGAGGTTCATATTTGTATGTATAATTGAATGAGACTGAAGAGGCTGTGTCGGCTAAATTAGGCATCGCCAGCCTTATTGTCTTCCGTTTTTCGAATGGCACGCGTCGAATAAAAGGTTTTCCTTGTTTGATTTTGAAGTTTTATGAGCACTTCTGCATTCTAGTATGTCCTTTTAAGAAAAGTTTGATTCCTTCATTCCTGATTGGTGGAATCATTCATTTTAGACTTTTTTGTAAGAGATTTATTTCAAATAGAAATTTAACAACTCTTATAAGAACAATAACAATTTTTTTAAAACCACGAGATCGTGATAGTTTCGTTCCAACATCATCTATGACATTTATGTTCCATAAAGAACATTGAAAATTTTATCCATATTCCCATCACTTGGTTATTATTATTTTCTTCAACTGCAATGTCGTTTTTAAGCCCGCGGTAATCTCTAACGACTTTTCTAGGTGAAAATCGAATCAATTTCCGGAACAATGGTTGTTTTTGGCTTGGGATAGTGGGAGGAGAAAAAAATTCCTAGTTCTTTTTTGTGCGCTCGCCCGGGCGCGCAACATTCGCATCAAAAAAAGTGTATAGTCGCCATTGCGACGACCGTCTGATTCCTCCATACCACATATGCTATTTGCTGCTTTTTCCTGCTCATAGTTTGCTTTTGTCGCAGGTCCGTCGCCAGCGGCGACATCGTCGACAACACGATCGAAGTGGCGGCCTCGTCGCCCGCCTTTGCTGGCTGACTCTGGTAGGCTCCGCCTCTCGGCTGCGCTGATTGGCGGCGTTCGTTGGTGTTTGCCACGCCCCTAGCCTTACATCTTGTCCGGGTTCCACGGCGCGCGCTCTTCCTCTCTTCTAGACCGCGCGCTCTTTTTGTCTTGTTCAGCGTGCGCGCAATTCCCGTTCAAAATTGTATTGTATTGGTTTTCTTTGCAGTGTCCGGCCAAAGTGTCATATCATTGTTAATAAGATGATGATGGATCCGGATTTGAAGCCAATGCACGACTATCAATGGTGTATGACGAGCTTCCAAATTCCGCCAACCTCATCATCGCACATTCCACAGCAATCACTTCCGGATGATATCTCAAATGGACCAGACAGTCCGGATTCTTGTGGAAAGGATGGAAAGAAATCCGATGACAGGTAGCCACATTCTCAAAATCAGAACTTCTCCTATCACTATTTTTTTTTCAGAGTGAAACGTCCGATGAATGCGTTTATGGTGTGGAGCAGAGGACAACGCAGAAAAATGGCCCAGGTTGGTGATTTGAGTTAAAATCGTAGGGCTAAAAATGAGTATAATTAGCGGCCAATTTACAACTGATTGAGTGCTAATTTTCATTTGCGATGAAATTACGATTGCCACTTGAACTTGAACTTTTTTTTCTTTCGTACTTCTATTTTTTCTCGTATATAAAATATAGTTTATTTACATGATGTTAGAGTTTCTTCCCTTCGCAATCTGTTGCGGGATATGATGATGATGAGGACCGCTCCGGAAGTGGGGCTTTTCTCTCAACAAAACATTTTCTTTTCGCTTCTCGTATCGAAGATGGACCCTTTCAAATTTTCTAGGAGAATCCGAAAATGCACAACTCGGAAATCAGCAAGCGACTTGGTACCGAGTGGAAAATGCTCAATGAACAGGACAAACGACCATTTATCGATGAGGCGAAACGGTTGAGGGCGATTCACATGAAGGTTGACCACTTTTTATTTGCCTTTGAATATGTTGAGTTTTTTTTTAGGAACACCCAGATTATAAGTATAGACCTCGCAGAAAGACAAAGTCGATTAATAAGAAGAATGGTGGACCGATGCAGTTCAGCGGAATCGACAGCTTAAAGCCTCCGGTAATATATTTATCATGGTCGTCAAAAATGGAATTGATTTTTTTCAGGTTTACTCTAGCATTCCAGCCACATGGAATACAGCGACGTCATACTTCGATCCGGCCACATATCCGTTCTACCAGCGCGGCTATGACATGATGAACCAGATGAACTATCTTGGAGCTGGTGCACCGGGAGCCATTGCTAATGACAATTCATCGCCGACACAATATCAACAATCGCCACTTAATGTCAACTACAATCCGACGACCTACTTGACACCCAAATCGGAATCGTCGCCGGTTGGTAGCGAATCAGCCGCATCGGCGGCAGCGCTTGAACATGCATCGCAGTTCCGCCCGTTTTATGATCCGAGCAAGGAGCACATGGCAGCCATGTATCAGTACAATTTGGACCTTGGAATCGCTCAAAATTTGCCTGCAGCACTCTCCCAGTCGCATGTCACCTCGTGAATCATTTTCCTAAAAATAACCCACCGTTTCCATTATATTGATTTTCTTCATTTTTCGCATAATTTTTCTCGTTTCGTTTTGTTCCCCTAACTAAAACATGATCAAACGGTTCATTATAGTATTCATTCAATTTTACAATTATTAAAATTTTCTTACCACAAAATTATCCGGAAGGTATTGAATTCAGTTGTATTATATACATTACATCAATTGCCACATGCTGTATTTATTAATTTTTGGTTTTTTATTTCTTTTTCTTCATCTCCAAACTTTCATCCAATCTAATATCCCCGTCTGAAACAACATTATGAATTGGTTTTGCGTCCAATTCATTAAATGGGTTTATTTCGAAACAAGAAGTCGTGACTTTTCTAGCTGAAATTCACTGTTTTTGAATGACACATTTTTTATCGCGTGTGTGTCAAACCAAGCTCTTCTTCCCCCATGAAATTGAACCCAATATTTTGTTTAACTCGATTATTGATATTTTTGCGACAATATGAATGTGCTAGGTTTTTTTTTCGAATATTCTGAAACTCAAAGAGGACCTCATGATGATTTTTCGTTGTCTTCCGTAATGTTTTCTGTCCAACTCACGATTAGTTTTCTTTGTCATATTTATTGCCCATAAATACTTGAAAAATCAATTTTTTTTGTTGCAAATGTCTGCCCTTTCTCCAATATCAAAAAAGTGGGAATCTCGACCATCTAATCGAATCGATACCTTGAAAACCCGCGAAACATGTTTATGTCAATGTTTACCTTACAAGAGTGAGCATATAATTTTCACGAATCGTCAAACATACTCGGTTTTCTGAGCCGCCGTTGTTGGTGTCAGTTCCAAGCGCTCACAGTTTCTCGCGCTGCTTACCCAAACAAAAATAGCCGCCGGTGGCGGCGGTGGCGGCGGCGACGAGAACTCGAAAAACATCAGAGCGATCAAATTTCGAAAGCGAGAGCGCAGGCGCCCGGCCGCCTTGTACCTGGTGCTCCTTGGGTCCGGTTGCGCGAGCTCTCGTCCAATTTTTGGCGAGCGAAAACTTTTGAGACGAACACTAATTGTTCATATCGTGGCGTGCAGCGCGCAACATATGGAAAAAGGTGTGATGAAAAGGCCTGCCTAATTAGTAGCATATTGCAGCACTGCTTTGGAGTTTTGAAAGTGCGGCTGGCCAAAAACCAGTACCCCGCCGAAACAATTGACATAATATTGGCCATATTTTGGTGAAAACGCTCCAGGTTCGCGGGGATTTTGCTCAGCAGGGGGGCACACAATAGTGTTCAATAATAATTTTGCCGACGGGACTCGGCTGGCTCTCGCCTTCTCGACCCTCTGTGCTGTGATTTCATTCTTGACTATCGTATACCTGAGCCAATTTGAGCGCACATGACTTGCACATACACACATGCACACACACACACACACACGCATATATATGCATCGGTGTGGAGAGCCGCAGAGCTTCCTACCGTAGTCAACGTCGTCGACATTGCCAACGACGCGTGCCTC
This sequence comes from Caenorhabditis bovis, assembly GCA_902829315.1. Lineage (NCBI taxonomy): Eukaryota > Metazoa > Nematoda > Chromadorea > Rhabditida > Rhabditidae > Caenorhabditis > Caenorhabditis bovis. The sequence goes on from CADEPM010000002.1 coordinate 3,269,960, forward strand.
TAGACGAAGCTAGAATACCGCCGGCGAAGAGCTTTTCCGAGACTCCGTGAAAAAGAGAATACACAGCAAATTTTAGGACATAGTGAGAGGAGGGGATTTCCGAGGATGCTCGTCATTTCTGCTAGCTCTTCCTTTGCTACGTAAGAAGTGAAAGGTAATCCAGCTAAGCAAAAAAAAAAAACGACTGTCCTCATTTCCGCCACCCACCCACTTCCCGCCCGGTATAATGGTATTTACAGTCGGGAGAGAATGTCTCCATTTGTGTGTATCACATACATCTCTTAAGCAAATACACCGTTCTTTGTTCTAGGAATACCAGCCACATTCACACAGATATATGTATAAACCGTGTTCAAATCTGTCGCACCCGATTCAGTTCAAGACAAACAATTTTCGTGTCAATTTGGTTTCAGAGCATGGCGATTACTGACTGTCTGCAGGTGTGAATCTGGCGGTGTGTTTCCTTCCACCTGTGGTATTGTTAAAGATCGAAGGGAGAATTTGGGGAGGCACCTGGTTCTACGGGACGAGCACCCCGAATTGAATATTCTAGTGTTTTGACTTTGAAATAGATTTCATTAGGCAGCCTGTGTCGTTTCCGTGTCCGCAGCACTTGTTGCCCAAAAATTCCAACACTTCGGTATTGCAGTTTCTTGTTGTTTGGATTAGCTGTGTTAATTGTCGTACAAGGCCTATTCAAATATGACACCTTGAGTTGCGGCTCTCGATGGAGAAATGAGTGAGTCGTCGGCTGTCGGCCAAGGTAATTCCATAGCACACGCCAATCGTCGCGGAAAAAAAACTGCAGGGGGTCCCGAGCAAACCCTATTAATTATCCGGTCGTGGGTCCTCTATTGTCTTCATCGCCCCTCGGAGTACGCCTCGAATTATGTTGCTCAACAGGTCGGACGTAAATCTCGCACATAATCCGCTTCTCGGTTGATTGCATAAATTACAAACGACTATGCGGTCATATTACAAAACTGCGTTTTCAAATGTCGTTGTGTTAAAGAAGGAAGAACACGCGACAAGTCAGTCAGCAAAAATCGGATTCCGCCGCCGTCGCGGCGACTAACTGGCTTTCCAACTCGGATTGAAACATGCCCGATTGTTATTACCAATACTGTGGAACTAAACCAAAAATGTATTTTGTATGGCAATTGCGCACCAAACAGTTATTAATCATCGCCTCACTTTTGAATGGAACATGTCCCAATCTGTGATATACAAGGGACAAAAAAAATGTATGTGTGCATTGCGCCGCTATTGTATACGAATTGACAACTGTAATGATAGAATGCAATTATATCAGTTAGTCATGTAACGCCGATGCATGTATCAATTCAAAAAAGGAAACGAGAAAAAAAAAACACACAGAAAATGTTACTTTTGAATTGTCGGGAAACCCGGGGAGAGGCAGTATTATTTCCATAAATTTCACTAATTAATCTGTGTTCCTATCGATCTATCGAGCTCTGCATCCTTGAAATTTTCAAATTCCATGTAAATTTTCAAACATAAATTTATATAGCCGCTTTAGAAATTTCGAATCCGCAAAAATTCAATTGTCTTTAAAACGTTTTGTTAACAATTTCAAAAGATATTCTCAACAATATCCTTGTAATGATGAAATGCTAAAAATGCGTTGCTAAACGGGGGGAATGCCCTCAAATTTATACTATGTAAGCTTTTGGTTCAATTTCGGCATCATTGACTATTAACATTCAAGCCGAATTATTCATAAAATTAATGGAAAACGTGGCCAAATGAAATCGCAACCTTTTGTTCGGAACCCGTCAGGCAAAAAGTCATATATATTTCGAAAAGGAGAACTCTCGCTCGCAATATATTTTTTCTTCTCATTCTTCTTCTTTACTGTAACGATGGATTACTGTAGAAGTGTGACGCAACCACTACATGCAGTTTCTCATCGATGGAATTATTCATCAAACTGTGCATGCCTGTATAGATGAGAAATTCAAACTGAATATACAGCGGGTTTTGACCTGGCTGTTGCTTGATGGTTTGTAATTATTAATCGTTCTCGGTTAATCGGTCAATTGAACAACGTTAAACAGTACGTCTTTAGCGGCTTATGTCGTCGGTACTCTGTAATTTGTGGCGGTGGCGTGCTCGCCGAGTCTCGCCTGCCTCTTTTCCTGACTATTTGTTCCATATTCCTCCTCCCAACCAATGCTCTTGTAATAATAATAATAATAATGATAATTGTATATTGCAGTAATTAGCAGTGTAGCTCTGCGACACATATGAGAAGCATGTATGAACGATGAGGGCACACGGAGAGCCGACACGAATGGTTGCACCGATCGGCAGCTGCGGCCCTCCGACAACGCTTGCCCCCCTCTGCAGTCTACCAGCTTAAGGAATTATGTATTACTTGTTCCAGTGATTATGAGCTATGACGGGCCCGACTAGTGACAGATGAGAAGCAGCGACGCGGCGAAATGGCGCACTCCCGAAAAAGAAATGCGCGGATAAGCTGCTTACGACAACACCGGGACCGGCAACTCAAACCCAACTAATGAGGTCACAATGGATTCATAATAACCAAATTTTACAGCAAAAGGGATTTGTGATGTCAAGCATCAACTTGCAACAGACGGCAACAAGCTGTTGCAACATGCCGTAAATCAGGGAAATGACATCAACACCTGAAAAACATCTGGAGTGAAATATGAGATTTTGGGCTTTGTTATTTTTGCCTTTGTTTAATAGTTTTAAAATTAGTTACGAGGGATTAATTAGCCTACTGTTTTCAAATTACTGTATATGATCCTCAAGTGGTACCAGATGTAGAAAGGCAACCCGCGATGTTTTCGAACATCTCTCTTTCTCCCTCTCAATGATTTATAGCTTATTGGATTATGGGGAAAAAATTTAAATTTTCATAATCAACCAAATCAAATTGTTCGTCAAATTGCGAAATTTTGAGCAAATCTCGTAATTTCTATAGACAGCATTGTGTTGCGAATTCTTTTGTTCTTTTGAAAGCGATATCAAATCACATATTGGCACCAAATTTTTTCTATAGATTGTGCCATATGCGCTGCCACGTCACTTAAACGTGACATTATAGTTAAATTTCAAGGGATCTACAACTCTGCAATGTTGATGATTAATTAATCAGATGACATTTTCGAAAACGTTTTTTTTTCTCGGGAGATGCGATGTGAAATGAAAAATTCCATAAAACTCATAGTGTAAATGAGTCTCTGAACTAGTCGAGACATACGCCTGAAACATTCAATATGCTGAAGCAACACTGATGAATCAGTTAATTAGTATGTGTGTTTGAGAGGGCATGTCGGTACGATCAGAGGGTACATGCACTCTGACTAATGAGCCTATTCTTTTCTCGAACTTGTTGTCTTATATGTTGGGTTTGGGTCTCGCTTTTCCAATTAAGATGCGTAAGGGGCCTGTAGCGGTGAAAACATTTGCACGCAAAAGGAACATCGAAAACAAATTTTTGTTGTTTTTTTTTCCACCTATTGTTCGGCGTGCGTCAAACCTTGCCAACGTTGACTAAGACACGCGAACACCTGTGGGAATTGGCACGACGAGCCAAACTTTGGCAATCGCGTGTGCGTGAAATTCGAATACCAATTTCGAAGACAACGCAATCCGAATTGCGCAATAATACCCATGTGATGCAAACGAATGCGCGAGGTGTCACCACATTGATGGAGGAATAAATCGGGAGCGATTTGGACCGCTCATAAATAATTGCAATTACCGATTAGAAAGTATTAGCATACGGTGAATCTCATACGGTGTTATCACTTTTGGAAGAAGAACTGAATATTTTTTGTCGTTAGCATGGAATTATAATTACTACAAAAAAATAATAACATCACAGATGTGTTCCACAGCTTGAAAAATCAGTGAATTTTAGCTAAAAAAAAAAACAAGAAAGTGAACAGAAAAAAATAATATTGAAATTTACGCTTGGTTGAAATATAGTAAAAAGGACAAATAGATGGAATTGACTTTTGATTGAAAAAAGTTGTTCACAAATTAGTGGGTATTTTCTAAAAAATTTGATAGTAAAGGTACTAACCAGATTTAATAAAAACTAAAAAAAATCAAATAAATATTTGCATACGGTTTCTAGACCTTATTGATAGTTTTTACCGATATTATTTTTTGTCCCATTTTTGCCATATCTTCAAAAAATGCGTTAGAATTGGAAACATCATCAAATATCGCCAATAAATTTTTAAGCTGACTCTCTATCGGGTCCCTTTCTATTGAGATTCAATGAAACATTCGAAAATCTCAAATATAAAACAAACATCTCTAATTGTTCAAAAATATGTCTGAAAATCTCTTATACAGACATATTTTATTCAAACCTTTCTGGAATTCTGAGCACTTGTTGTTTACATGATGTCGGTACAATGAGGATACATTATTTGTGCTCACCACATTTTATAGCCAAAAAGGCGTGATTTCTGCCTTTGTCAACTATACACTTTTTTTTACATCTTTGCTTGATAGCTGGTTTAATTTCCATATTCCATATTTATTGCCTGGTGCTTTATCATTTTAATCCGGAATTGCTTGCGAGAACAAAAACACATTCTTGTGACTTTCGGCTGATAAAATGTGGAACATCGACCCTAGATAAGAAGTAACTTATTTCTTTATTTCAAATAAGAAGCAAAATAAGATGGCATGATTTTCTGAAGAAACAATTTTAGCAAGATAAAGCGTTTAGCATTGAACTGTGATGCACATATTGCAAACTACACTGTATTCAAACGTTTGATACAAATATTATCCAGGTTCTTAAACAGTGCCTAATACTATTCGACTAGTACATAAATATTACGAAATGGTTAAACACACGTCAGTTTCAATATGAGAACAACAAACAATTCCAGTTCTTTCCTCTACTTTCATTTTATTGTTTAAAATCTGTCTGGTTCGGTATTACGCCATTCGTTGTTATTTTATAGCAGTAGAGATCTCAAGTTAAAGATCTCACGTTGTAATATAAATTAGTTGAAACTCGTTAAAATCTATGATGAAGAAAATTGGAATAATTGTTCAAAATATTGTAACAATAAATTTTGTTTTCCAGACGGTGTTTTTTCTACAAATTTACGCAGTCTTAGGGAAACGATGAGAGAGTTAGCTAATAATAATAATAATAATAATAATAACATTTTCCTTGGGCATATTGCTAGCATATTATGTATTTATTTCTTCTATGTCGGACGTGTAATTTCCTGTAAATGGCAAAAAATAGGTTTGCTTCCAAAATATTCAAATAGGTCAAAGCAAAAAAATTAATATTTTTCCTCTGTTCGTTTTTTTCCTGAATTGGCATGTAATAAAATTATTATTTTATTTTAATCTCTTTTGCAAATTAAATATCGGTTTATACCGGAAACTAGGAAGTTTGTTAATATAATGCAAACATTGGTTTACTTATTTTACGTTTATTTTCCATAAGAGCAATTTTTGTTACTTTAACATCGCACTTATTAATTTTGGTTTCAGTCGGAACCTTTACTGTTAGCATTTTATAGTCATAAGGGAAATTTGATTGGCATGCCTTCATAGATTTTTCAACTAATTTCATCAAGAATTGAATTTTTCCTCTTTTTGTATAGTTTCTTTACAATGACAATGATGACTAATTTGAAAGAGAACCGAAATAAAATTCCATTTTTAGAAAATAAAAAAATAACATCGCAATCTATTTTTTAAGAAATGTTGAGTCAGAGTTTCAGTTTTTTTTTCGCCGAACTGTATGAATCATATTTTTCATTTAAAAAGGGAGGTGCACAAGTCATCATTTAATTGGTATCAAAAGAATTAGATAGTATCGGCTGATATATTTGAAATGAGCCGCAGCACTTATTAAGTGTTGCGTTTTGCACTTGCTACGAGTTCATTGAGCAGTTTACACATTGACTCAAAAATCAATGTTTGCTCTTTTCAACACTTTTTATGCACCAAGTTTTGTAGTCAAACAGTATTTCTCATCAATTTTGACAAATATCTACTATTGTCGCCTCTCTCATAACCGTTATCTACAAAATGAGTAGTATTGGCGAAGTTGCGGGAAATTCGACATTCAACCTCAAATATGTACATTAGCAGGTATGTTGGCAAATACATGCATATGCATTACCAAAATTGTCTAGATTGTAGTACGATATTCTAATTTTCTCTCATACAGCCATAACTATACATTGTCCTGTTATCTTATTTATTCTTAGTCACGAGACCAGCAATTATACAGTGGACTTAAAATTGATACATGATATTTTTTGTTCAAGCTCCATAGAAAAAAAAAACCAACGGACGGAAATTATCATCACGCCACCATAATTTGCATTAGTACCGGCGGTTAATCAGCCGACGTTCTTGGGACTTTGATTTGTTATCACGGGTATGGACAGAGTGAGAAAGAAACAATATGCGTTGCGCCGTTTTTGACGTGTTCATATTATCATGGAACCATATAAAAGATTGAGCACGAGGCGATTTTATCAGTTACCGATTATTCAAAATAATTTTTAGCTGGGAGACGAAAAGCTCAGCCATAGAGTAAGTTTCAAGTTAGCAAACAATGTTTTGAAAATAAGAAAAATGTTATTTATGCTATTTTGTTTACATCTTTTGATGCGACTGAATTAGAGAAAGCAAATTTTTCGCCACTCCCCACAGTTTCTAATTTTGAATTCATTTTTGCAAACTAATGGTGTAGACTTTCGCAGTCTTTTTTTCCATTTTCAATTTTACGAGCCTCCATTTTGCAATTTTCCCTTAGAAAAAATGTCATCTACGCCATTTCGCAGTAAAAACTGTTTATGACAGTTTGTTCTTATTCTCATATTTTTATATATTTAGATATCGGATGCACACCATTCGACCCCTTATTCGTAAATCAAAAATCTTAGATAGCTAATTCACAATTAGCTTATGAATTGAGCTTAAAAATATCTAAAAAAGCAAGTTGCTCCTTGAGACATTTTTTAATATCAAATGTATTGCGTTCACCAAAAAAGTCTGGAATGTATTTCGAAACGTTGCCTAAGACATTCCACAGTTTTTATAATCTATTTTCGCAATTTCAATATTGTTATGATGAGAACGTGAAATTAATATAAGAAAGCCAATGCATAAACAAAAAATTTCAATTTTTCCTTTTTCAATAACTTTTTTTTTCTCACAATTATTTTCTGTCTCGAAAAAAAAATGCGAGCGGTTAGCTTTTTCATGACAAGTAAATTGCAAAACGTATGCTGACGGCTTCACATGAGACAGTTATTTTTAGTAAAAATTTTATGCCGTTTTAAGGATTCAATGTTCATTTGAACTATTTTACAGGACCTGCAAAAACAATTATTAATGTAATAGGCACTTTTGAACTGACGAATCTGCTTATGTGAAGAATAAAAAATAATTGCGCATTCTTGCCGATTCAATAAAGCCAATTTCAAGGATGCCCAGTAGTTCATATCTTCGCCTTTTTAGTGTTCTAGGAATGATATTTGTTTGTTTGCTCAGAAGTTTAGGAAGGATACTCTTAGAAATGTTTTCAAAGTTGCTTGTTAGAAAAGAATTGACTTCTGAATATGCTAATCTGTTATCCACCCTTTTCGTTTGTTTAAACTTTTCCAGTAAACGGTGGGAAAGATCAGATGAGAAAATACTTCAATCGTGATTTTTTTCTTAGCTTGTTCTATATTTAATTGAACAAACGTCTAAAAAGAATCAATGTCCAAATTTTCAATACTTACAGATAAAATCCTAAAATAACATAAAACGTGGGCCAAAACCGAACAAACAAACAATTATAAAACGCATTTTTTAACGAGGGTAATAAAAAATTAACAACTCATTAAATCATATTCTTTTTTCGCCATTCATTTCGCGGGTCAGCCTTATCAAACTTGCTGGGTATCGTTTATTCGATGTACCTTGGTACTCAACGGTCTCCAATTTGAAAGGAAGTAAAAGGAACTTGAAATTGGCGGGTAAGATATTGTTTTGGCTAGAGTGTGTAGCTTCTCACGGTTGCGATGTTTGCGGCGTTTGCGTTCAAATGAGAGAATATTTGTTATCATTGTATATTTTTCTTCAATGTTTCCAAAAATGTTGATGAATGTATATGACGGAATGTTTTTCTTTGATGAATAATCAAGAATAATAATTTATATTGAAATGTGCGACACTTCATTCATTTCCCGAAGATTCATTTGTGTTCTGTTCACTTTTTGAACTCTGAACATTTGAAGACAATTTCCAAATTCATAAAAGCGAATTCGAAGTTTCATTTCATTAATATATATATATATATATATATATATATATATATATATATATATATATATATATATATATATATATATATATATATATATATATATATTTTTACATATTTGCCGACAATTATTATGCATAAATGCCCGTTACTTTTCGTTTCCAAAGTGTGAAGCTAATATGGTGTCTTCTTCTACTCGTCCTTGCTCTGAAAGTGCAAAAAAGCATTAAACGTAAATAGGTTTATGTCTTGTTGAAGGAATGTCAGTGGTGGAAACAAACGCGAGATAAATACAAAAAATCTTAAACAATGTTATAGTAAGTTTCGATGAAATGTTCGATTGAAAATATTATGTAAAATTTTATTTAGACTTAATTCAACCAACATCTGCTTATGTACCTATTATATATTCAAGTTCAGATTGCTGATAGAAACAAGAAATTGCCAGAAATTCAGAACTAAATGGCGAATTTCTTTACCATCACCATGAATTTCTGTAAGTTTGATGTTTTAGTTTTCCTTAGAAACAAAATTATGCGAATAATTCAGCAGCTTTTTTGATGACCAGATTCCAATCAATTTTATTCAATTTTAACAAATGACTTTCAATTTTTCATTTCCAGAGGCTTACATTGTCATAGATTATTGGACGTTTATTGTTTTTGCGTATTTTTTTTTCAATAATCCCCAAATTTGCATAAGAATGATCTTTTGATGATGTTTGCAACATAATTCTGTCTACTTTAAAAAATGGAGTTGAGCGATGCAAAACTCATCCCACAACTATTGCAACATTTCGAGCATACCTGATCCTCTCTTTATTGCATGATATTTGTCAAAAAAAAACCGTCTATATCTATTGTATGACGTCGCTAAAGGATAGCCGATTAGTGAACCAGACACCCCCAGAACTGTACAATACAAAACTTGAAGTCTTTGCATTTGCAAGCGATCAGATTTTTAATTTTTGTGATATTTTTGAATATTACAATGCATTTAAATGATTCCATTTTTTTAGCACAACACAAAAAAATTCAGGTTAGGCATCGTAAACCGAAAGAGCGATATTGAAATTTCAAAATAAAGTGAAAGTCATGTGAAAAATGCATGTTTATATCTAAATCTTCTCTTTTATTGTTCAACTTTTTAAACAAATATATTCACGTTGATTTTTAGAGTGACAATTTTAATTATATTTGAAAGAACGACATAAGCACTTGGAGAATTTCAAGTGTGAAGTTGAATCTTCACCTTCTTCCTTATTGCTTTAACCAAACTACCAGCCCGCCTTTTAAAAATTCACAGTGTTGACAGGAAAAACAGGAATTCATAAATCGAAAGCCGTAAAACGTTTACGTTTCTAGTTGCAATCTTTTTTTTGTTCAAAACGCGAGCCGAATGGCGTCGAGGTCTAGATAACCAGATGTGCATTCGCAAATTGTCACCAAAATAGCAGCAGGGTCCGACTAGACGAATGGCAACACCCGCCTAGTTGACCTTCGCAGAAATTGCGTATTTCCCTGTTCTCGCGCTGCATGTTTGCCCATTAAAATTGTTTTCCAATTCCACCCAAAACGCCAACATGAGAGAAATCCTTGCTGAAATCGTTTTATAAGGTTTGGAATACACAGTAGAGATGGCATTTATTTGGTGAGATTGTCTTGACGATGAGGCGGCGTTTTGGATTAAATCGAGAGACGCGAGCCATCAGGCAAAACGTCCTCTCCGCCTCAACCACAACACGCCACTTGCATACTACTCTCTCTCAACGCTCACACTCGCATACGCATATACACCAAAGAACAATTTCAACATTGCTCAGTTGAAGAGGAAAAAGGAGTTTTCTAGAATTTCCCGCATTATTCGTCTGGGTACAATTCGATTCCGTAAACTTGCCGCCTACTTTCTTTTTATATTTTTTTTCTCGTGCTTGTTTCTTCCACACACGCATATATACATTTTTTGTGTGCGTCTCAATAGCATTGCTTGTTGTTCTCATTTTTTGTACCCCTCCACTCAGTCAGTCATTCGATGTTTGCATCTTCACGCCATTTTTCTTCTTCTTTTTTTCTTTTTTCTTTCCTTCAATTTTGAATCGCTCAAGAAACAGATATACATTTAAATTACTATCTCAGATGTTGAAAGAGACCTTAATCAATCCTGACAATCCGAAAGTGGACGTTTCAGTGAGAACCATGCATCGTTCGATTCAAGACTTCGAGCCTGCACCTACAGCTGATATCCGCAAGATACTCTCATACATTGGTAACCGATTTCATCGTCTATATTCGTTTCAGTGTACTTGTTCTTCTTTAGGGGCGGCTTATTTTCTTATCATGACGGCTCTTGTGATACCAGTCGCTTGCTTCTTCACCGTTCTTCTAATATCGCCATTGATTTACTTCAGGTAAACTCCGCTAAATATTTGCGAACCAAAAAAAAATTAGCTACTGATAACAATGCAAAATTGATAAGGCGACACTTTCTAGCAGAATTTCTAAACATTGTTGGGCCGCTTCTAGCCTAGAAGTTTCGAAAGAGGCTCATAACGAGAAAGTACTTGCGATGGGTAGCAACAACAAAATATGAAAAAAAAGAAGCGGGAAAACTCTCTATTGATAAATTGAGAGGAAGAGTCAGAAACATAAATCATCGACTATTACTTCTCCGGAGCCTCTATATCATTTCTATCGAGAAAAAATTGGATATCATTCTAGGTGACACTGATTGATTGCAGCCTCTTAAAACCTTCCAAGCCCTCCGGGGTCTCTATGCCCCCCCCCCATTGAATGTGACCGGTCAATTAAAAAAAATGACGATTTTATTTTCAGACTCCCACTCTTCAATCTCATTGAGCATTACTTATGTGGAATGGTGAATGCGCATTGGAGCGCTTGCTCCGTGTTCTGCGGAGCACAGGTCACCGAATTTGGAGCTGACGTATCGAAAGTTGGAGAGGAGAAATGCCTTCTACTTGCCAATCATTTGGGTCTTCTTGACCACTTCATTCTCATGCAGAGCTTGGATCAGAAAGGCTCGATTCGGTCAAGAGTAAGGCAAAAACACAAAAAGCACATTATCCAATAGATGACCTTTAGTGGATGTGGGTTATTTACAATATCTGGAAGTACACACCCATCGGCGTGATGTGGACCACTCACGGCAACTTCTTTGTGAATGGAGGAGCCAGCAAACGTCATACTGTTCTTCAATCTTTCCGCCAACATCTCAAAGATCGTTTCCACAAATTTGATTATGGATGGGTTATAATGTACCCAGAAGGTAATTAAACAGATAATTGTTCAAAGTGAAAAGGTCATTAAAAGTTGAATTGCATGACCAATTTTAAAGAACGTTTGAAAAATCTGAAAAATAGATATACATACATATTGGCAATTTAAAAACCTTTAAAACATATTTTTATGAGAAATTTCTAATTAAAAAAACTGGTATAAATGAAACAAGTTTGGAAAAATCATAAGTTTTCAGGTTCGCGTCTATTTTTGGTCAAGGATAGCGGACGCAAATTTGCCGAGAAGAATAATTTAGTCCCGTTGGAAAATTGTGTATATCCAAGAACTGGCGCAGCACATGCGGTTTTGGACGTTCTCGGACCACAGAATGGTTGGGAATGAAATCAAATGAGAACAATGAGAATTCTGCATTTTAGAAAACTACATGCTCGCCAATTGTGGATCGGGAACTCCAATTCGCTACATTATTGATGCCACCATTGGATACAGCAAGGGAATTGTTCCTGATATGGGTATACTTGCCAAAAAAAATGCTGTACAATTTCATCAACGTGTTCGACTTTTTTCAGGTGGAGCCATGATTGGTGAGTGGCCTACAGAGGATTCTTCCAACTTCGCTGTTCACTATGAAATCATCCCGGTGAAACCAGAATGGTCCGATGAGAAGGAGTTGCAGAAGTTCCTGTATGAACGCTACCAGCTAAAAGTAAAAACAAAATGAATATCAAGTTGGGAAGCTAAACATGTTTCATTCAGGATACACTTCTTGACAATTTCTATAAAACTGGAGTTTTTCCGGGAGAGCAGAGAAAAGTGACGCCAAATTTCAGTGAAGCATGCTTCTCCCAAGTGTTCTGGATTGTTCTTTACTATTTCCACTACACCATCTGGCTTCTTCCACTAATCAAATTTTTGTGCAATTCGATTTGGCAGCTTATATTTTAAGCGTGATCCCTCTAATGATTCTCACTTTCATTTATTCCAACTGTTGGTTTTTTTGTTAATTTTGTATTCTTGTGTTTTCTACTATACGAACTGACGTACGTGTGTATTTATAGCAATCATGATTAACAACTCAATTCCAATTCCATGTATTAATGCAAACTTACATGTATTTTGCGAACATATTGGTGTTTTGTCACTCTGATTCCTAATTTCGATTACAAATTTGGCACGAACTGGTATCTTTCACAATTAAGGAGAAATTCTCTGGATATGGAACTTTCGAAAAAAAAAGTGATCATTGAATTTAATTGTTTTATTGTATAAAACTCTGTTAATTGTGTCGTGCAATATAATTAGCTAGCACGAATAAATTATTTATCTTGATTCTTTCTAGATTTTTCGCCTAGGACAAGCTCTTTGCGGCTGTGACATCTCGACGTATTAGTGCACATGTCTCTGGTAATCTCTTAAATGTCCATGCTGTTTAGTTGACGAACTTCTTATTAGCGTTTATAGTTTTATCCGTTTCCAATCCGCATGTTTTTTCCACAGAAATTCATATCATGAGAGTTTACTGAACTTTTGAACTCATTTTTGAAAAATTTCTTATGTACATATTTGGAAATATACAAAAAATACTATGTTTTTGAACCTACATGATTATCAATTAATCATTTTTATCAATGCGAAATACGCATTTATTATTGACATCATAATGTTTAGTAAAAAGAAAAAATAGTAATTTTGCAGAATGATCAATTGCAGAAACAATTTGCCGTAATGTTCGGCGTACAACGTTTCGGGCACTTTCAAAGGTGGCGGCGAGACCAATTTCGAAAAAGGACATCATCAAGAATACGCCCCTCCACAAGACGAATTGGCAAAACCATCTTGTGATTAGACATTGTGAGAACCTGTTTGAACAACGCCAACGCATGGTCGCCTAGTGTGCGTTTTATTCATCTAAGCACGTTATTTGATTATTTATTCGAATTGTAGGGGCAAGAAAACGATTTATGCAAAACGTCAAGGTAACTCGAATCAGTCATTCGTCCTGATTTGTTGCTTCACAAACATGACTTTGCCTGTTTCAATGGACGATAAGGAGTTGTTCCCAAAGGATGAGATTCTGAATGTGAACTTTTCTATGAAAACTGAGATTGATGGTGACATATTCCGACAGGTTTGTTGATTTACATTTGCCTATATAATGCAGCGATTTTTTCTTGCAGATGTTTAATTCACTGGATAGACTTTGGTGGTCGAGATTGGTGATTTCAGTTCGCGGATATGTTATCAACTATGTGCAGCAGAATGATGACGTCTTGTTCCCATGTGATGACGCTTTTATACAAATCCATCAAAAAGTTGCTGATAAAAGCAGCGATGAGAAAACAGCATACGAGGTAATTTCGTTGCTATATTGCTATGATCAAGACGATGATTTTTATCTGAATTGCTGCCTTAGGTCTGAAAAAACTCGAAGGACCGTGTTATTCAATATCTAGCTGGCCAATGTTGAAAAACATAATTTTTATTGATTTTAATTGAATTTAGCTTAAGAAAATATCTCACATTGAGGGAGTGGGAGCTCAATAAAATAGCAGAATGCGCCTTTCAACGTTTTCAGATTAGCTCTTCCAAACAATATAATGATCTTAAAAATGAATTCATCCTTGAGATTTTCCTAATAAGTCTCTGAATTTGGGCAACTAAATCTTTTGTTCTTTCTAAATCGCATTTAATTAATTTGCGCTCTACCAGGAAAACATGTTGCGAAAGACTTGACCTGCAATTTTCCAAGCGTCAAACAACGCTATCACATAAAAGAATGCTTCATATGATGGGAGAACATGTGATGAGGTTGTCAAAAGCTTGACAAATAAAAAATAAAACATAAAATCAAAACAATTAAAATTTTTGTTTTACGAATTTCCATAGACCAACTTATAAAATTATTTTCAGTATCTGGAAGCAATTTACAATATCATTCGCTCCAAGGATCTTCTTCTGAGCGCGTTATCGAATCCGGCAATCTTAAACAGATCTTCTTCATTCGATCGTATCGCGCAGTCATTCGTGATCATTTATGGAGAATTTAATGGGAAACTACTCCAACTTGTGATTGGTAGTTCAACAAGATTAGAGATAATTTCTAGAACCTCCTCCCATTAAGCTCAATTGCCAGCATTCACATTATTCATCAAAGTGGTCGTCAACCTTCAACAACGATGGGTTAATCAAAAAACGGGCAAAAAGTCGATTCGATTCGAAACTGATCCGGAATGGGAACCAGATGAGAGAGTTGTGCTCTTTCAACAATTTGGAACTGACAATCGTACGTGGGTTCTGCTTGACTTTGACCGTCATATCATCGAACAGTGGAAACCAACAGGAACATCTGTAATTTTTGGAGATCGATTTGTAGAAAAGGTACGCCAAAAAAAAACATGCAATTTTGCAATATTTGCAAACAGAAAAAACGAGCTGGAATGAAACTTTGCTCAACTTGCGGCATGATTGAACAAAAAGTAAGCAAGAAAAGCAACCAACTCAAATTCATAAATATTTTTGAGGTTGCACAATTTGCACAATTCAACGGTGATGTGTTTTGTTCAAAAGAATGCTTCGATGAGGCAACATCAAAAAAACCGAACTATCATGGGGCGACCGTCTTAAAATTGTAAATTTATATTAATAAAGTTGTACATATATTGAAAGTACACGCATCATAAGGCAAGGAATCATAATAAAAGTTGAGCAAATCAGTAGCTATAAAAATGCCGAGTTTGGGATTTGAACTCTCCATTGGGTGAGATCGATCCAGCAATGTATGATCCATGTTCCGTGTTTGGAATCTAAAACCACTCAAGACTGAAAATCGCTATAATTAGATATCCTCACTTGGGTCGTTAGTGGTGTTGCAAAATTGTTTGGGTAGTTTTGGCCAAATTTGTTTTCCATGGATATCGCATACTGCAAAACGTGTTAGCATTATATGGTTTCAACAAACAGCATACATTATTATCATGATAAACATCTTCCTCAACTTGTTCAACAAAGAAAAACGTGTACGTTGTAATAAGGGTTGCAAAAAGTATCGCGAATGTAATAAGGAGTAGCGCGAATCCAGCGAGGTAGAATGAATAGCCGTAATATTTCTGCAAAAATGACGATTGAAATGTTGTAATTTGTCAGTCCACGCTACCTCGTATGTGTTCTTTACTCCAATTAGGTACTTCGATTCCAACATTTCAGCATTCACCATGAACACAATGAGGGAGATTGCGAGAAAAAGACCTGAACATTGACAACGTTTCAACCTTCAATCAATATTTTGGATTACATGCGGCAAAAATGAGAACATCGAAGAAAATTGCACAAAGTCGGGCGCGATTCTTTTTGAAGTAAGACACAAGAATCGCAATGGTTGCAAGTGTCAGGAACACCATAGTAATGATGTTCAGAATCAGAACCGCATAATGCCAATCGAAAAAGTATGGAGTTCGTAGCAGCTTTTTGCGGCAATCACCGATAAGAAAGAATCGACAAACATCAACCTGAAATGAGATTGTCCCAAGTTGTTTGAATGTTTAGGCTTGAAAAAAATAAGAACTGTAAATTTTTACAGGTGTATTGTCTCAATTTGTATTTTTTGTTCTATCAGCAGTTTTATTAATTTTAGTTAAACAACGAGAACAATTTAATAATGTCAGTTACAAAATATAATTTCTCTTGCGCTTCAGCAGATTCAACAACAGAATTTGAGTAGGATATGAAAATTGATGCTTTCACCATAATCCATTCTTACCTTTTCATAGTAGTTTATTAAACTGTCACTGAATATATACCAGCATTGCGCAGCGCCGGGACAGTAAAGCCACAGACCGGATTGAACGTAACGATCCGCATCCAAATCATCCGCAACCTGAAATTTAGAACGATTATGGTATGAAGACACCGAACAAATAGTGGCAAACCTGCCACGCCGGAGTCAGTGTTGCAATGAACAGGAAGAAATTCGCTGCGCATGTGGTGATCAGAGATGCAAGTTGATACTTGGCAAGTTTCGTCCGAAAGTTGAAAAGCATTCACAACTCCAGAATCTGTGAATATGATCAAATATAGAAATAAAATGCAATTAAACAGTAACAAATTGAGATTTAACTCATTATTTCTAAAAAATAATCTAAATTCTATATAAATACTTCATTAAAAGCTGAAAGTTTTGGTGGAGAACCGTATAATCTAAAAGAAAATTGATATTAAAATGGATTGAAACCCGTTAGATCATTTTCGTTTTTGAAAGAAAATTGAAAAAACAGTATGTTAAAAGTAAGTCGTTCGTTTTTCTTCTCGTGGAATTGGTGGGAGAGTTCTCATTGCGAATCTATCCTCAAATGATTCAAATGATTGATGCTGAGGATAAGGATTATGGTCAAAATATTCAAATTGCTGAAATTTCTTTAATGAATTGCGTAATTTTTGGCAATTTGAACCTGCGAAGTGTTGATGAATTGTTGGGAGGTGGTCGAAGTGCTTCTCGCAATAAAAAGGCATTCAATTGCTGACAAAATAATAGCAATGAGGTAGAAGAATACTCCAACGCAAGCGATATAGAAGGAATACCCGCGATGCTTCTGCAACATTTCAAGTTATTCTGACTTTAATCGCAAATAGCTGATTGCAAAGTTGGGTTCGTATCTATAAAAGTGGATGCTCAATGATCGCCATGTCTATAAAGGTTGTATGTACATTACTCTAAGAAAAAATTAGGTTGGTGACTTATGATATTTATATGTAAAATTTCCTATGAAAATAGACAATCTGTGAAAATAGACTTTAACAAATCCCTACAAAATGATATTTTTTTTAACTTTTGCTCGTTTGAAATTCGGTTTGTTATTGAGATACTGTGATTCATACAACGGATTACATACCTCATAAATTCCACTAACAGAGACATGGTAGAATCGGTATTCAACCATATATGAAAACACTGCAAATGTTACAAGACATCCAAACGCGATGAGCGCTGAAATCTGGCAATTTCCAAAACAATTCAAACCTTTGAGATTACCAGCAATTACAAGAAAGATGCTTCGAAGAATGTTGGGCAGGCGGGATTCTTTGTGCGACACTGAGACACAAAAGCAGATGAACGATAGCAGTGCGAAGCCTTGGGATATAAGGAACACATGAAGTAGATTTCGCTGCCATGCTGAAAGTTACAATTTTTTGACAAAATTTAATCGAAAATTGATTTACGATAGAATGCTGGAGTCCGGAAACCGGAAATTTCATCGCTAAAGTAGGTACTAAAATCGTCATGTGAGAAAGTGTAGGTGCAACTATACATCCCATTTGGCCTGAAAATACAATTATAGTTAAATATGAAAAAAAAACATAACAACCTTGTTTGACACGACAACCAAAGACCGCTCTGAATCCATTGTCGAATCTCGCGTGCATACACAACCTGTATGGTTTTTGTTGGGGATTTGTAGTAATTAAAACCAATTGTATTGGTTTTACCTGCCATGATGGTGTGAAAAGTGCAATGGCGATTAAGAGAAAAGCAATGATGGAATTGACAAGGATCACATAGCTGAGGTATTGTTTCATTCTGCAATGTTGCTATGGTTACTAGGTCAGTATATAGTACAAAGAAAATCGCGACTTTTGGATTAAATAGTTATACGGCAAATGCGAAAAAGAAGTGAGAAATCGAGGGCGGAATTTCGGAGGAACAAACGCGCTGGTCGAAGAATCAGATTGGGGTGAAAGTCGTCGGGCCGCGTGAGGGTCATTTCAGTGAGACATACATACACACACGGGGGGTGCCCATACCTGCGCAATTGTCATGCCTTCCCTCTCCTTATTCGTGCTATCTCGTTTTATGCAGTGCTGTTGTTGTTGTTATTGGTAGTGCTGTTTGAAAATGAACAATTCCTCATTATTCGAACGGTGCTTTTGGTTTTGTTAATGTGACACCGCTTAATTGCGTTTCATCACGCGTGTCAGTCGAAATAATAATAATAATAATATTTAGATATCGATATCATTCCTCAAGGTTTACTCGTTAATTACCAGTTATCTATATCGATCAAGATGAGATAAACAGTGCTGCGGGAATATATAATACTCAAAGGGAATCGTTGAACTATAAAACAGCGATAATTCATGATCGTTGGAATTGGAGACCGTTAGCAAATTGCGACCTTGATCGATGAAAATTTACTGCGTTTCCACTTGAGGAGGATGGAATTTTTTGCAGTTGACACTGAAATTTTATACGTATTTTCGATAATTTTAATTGAAATATTCAAATAGCCTAATATTCAAGAATAAAAAAAATGTTTCAAATGAAATTGTAATGAGGAAATATAAATGTGTCACTTAACACCAAACATAAAGTGTGATGGTCAGCCTGCACAATTATTCGAAAAGAAGAGAATATTTTTAATAAATTTTCAAAACAATTGATAATACATATATGTAGTACGTACATTGTAAGAAAATTTGGAAAATGCTTACCCCTTATCTTCTATGAATCAGAAATTCAAAAGAATAAAATTTGTTACCAGCAAATCGGTTTTTGGCAGCATTATCTTTTTCAGCATATTATTCTTTATTTTGTAATGAAGATGATTTAATACAATTGGCAAAAGAAACATCACGAACGTGGGAAAAATGGATATTGTTAATTTTGGATATTCTGACACTATTGCGGAAAATTTACGCAGGATATGCTAGAATATTTTTTCATAATGGCAGACAATTGTCTGAATTTATCTTTTATATACGTAATTAAAAGTAAAAAATTGCAACTTTCCAGAGTCTTGGAACAAATGAATTATTTCCGTTAAGCTTCGTTTCTACCATCACGACGTTTTTCTCTGGTTCATTTATATTTCATTCACAGCAATTATACCACCCATAAATACACATTAAAAATAACCGAATAAATATAAAACATGGAGTTGAGCAGATTCAAACGGGCAAGATTCACAAATAGATAATTAAACCGAATATTGATCAACGGTAGGCCGGAAAGAACACCGGGAATAATACACGTAGATAAGAAAGGAATAATTGAAGAAGACGAGTGTGAAAATTTAATCTTTGTTATCCCAGAGTAGTTATTTACTGAAAAATAAGACGTATGAAAAAAAACAAAAAAATTGCTTACATTTCCATTAGCATCACGTTTTCGCTTTGGATAGGCGTCATAAAGCTTTACAGCCTTTTTCGGTTCCTTTACTGTCGATTCCTTTCGCGTTGTTGCTGTATTTCGCCTATTCCGATAAATAAAACAGTTACGAATATAGTCAGCCATGATTGGGGAGAGTTCGTTCTCCTAAAAAGTTATTCAATTATATTGGCCAAATAAATCACTTTTCTACCCATTGAGGTCCAACGTCATTCAAATCCGGAATATCAAAATCACCTTCTTTTCCTAAGATTTCATCATCACCAATCGTGCATCTGTACGCGACCTCATGATCACTTCGCGGAAGAGCATAGGTATGATCGTGAAGCACATTATAATCACACGAGCGAAGTGAATGTGAAGAACCGATATTCTAAGTTTAAAGTAATAACTGAATTGTAATTGAAAAAAAAATTAAAGCAATTACTGAGTTGAGGATTCCGTATTGCAAAGGACCGCGGATCATACCAGGACGACAACGCAGAGCAGCTTTCAATATTGCCGATTCGCGTTCTTCCTTTTTTGGAAGTCCTTGAAATCTTCTCACAGCACCGTTGTCCTTGTCGTTTTTCGCGTTTGCATTGCCCCTTTCGACGTCTGCACCAAGTCTCTGGATCAGCGAATCGAAACTTTCGAGCCACGGTTCAACCTTTGATTGCGCCATTTTTACTTTTGATTTCTTCTCCGGTGGTGGAGCCGGATTCCATTTAAGATTTGGATATTTTGAATGGTCCACAAAAGAAAATGCAATCTTCTGAGCATTTCGCAACGATTGGCGACTAGGAAACGTCAAACTCGTCTGATTGTTCGGAAGTGGCGCTTTAGGAGGACCCTATTGATAATAAATATCGTATTCTTAATTTCGGATAAAAAAAAAACGAACATACCTGATCAGCTTTACAGAGAGCTTGAAGATACTTGTCATCAACCTCAAATGGCCGCTTTTTTCCATTAACCTCTTTTTCGCGAACGTCGACTTCCTCAGTATTGTCCGACTAAATTTTTTTACACGAATAAATTTAAATTTCAGTAACCTTGTTTTTTTCTGAATCTGAGGTCTCGTCATGTTTTGAATTATCGCTACAGTTTTGGTCCGACATTGCATCATGGTCTGGCGAGCCATTGTAGTAATCGATATCACCACCATCTGATTCATCCGACCATAAAGGATTGTCTACCTCCATCCATTCATCGTCTTCATAAGAACTCGCGGAATTACATTCGCCAAGAGATATGAGAGCAGAAGCAGCAACAGCAACATCAGATGCTTCGTTCGGACGAGTTTCTCTCCATTCCTCAACTTTCTCCTCAATCTGTAAATTCAATTGATCGCATCCAATTAATAAAATTCGATAATTCTTTCCACAATCATAGAAAAAAGATGATCAGCTTAAGTACAAAACAAACAAATCACCTACCAGCTTAGTGATGCATCCTTCCGGAAGGTTTGATGTCTTTAATGCAGGTTGTTTTTCAGGAGCCACCACTGAAGTAGTGTAGGACTGAAAAATTGAAGTTATCATGAATATATTTTGAAAATTTATATAGGGCCTGACATATGCATTTGGCGATTTAAAGTCAAATTTATAATCAAGATTTTTCGCCGGGAAAAACCGAATCCGACCAAAGAGCGGAATTGTGGACATAATATAAAAAGTTTACCGAATTGAGGTCAATCGGTTTGATGGCAGTGGCCGGTTTTCCTTCATCCGGAACCGTAGTATGGTCCAATTCCATTGGCACACTCGCATTCTTGACTTCATCGCAGTCCATTGGTTCATCGACCTTTTTGGCAAGGGAGCTATTCATTCCATTCCCGTTTGTGGCAGACAACGCGTTACGTACCGGCATCTGAAAAAAACCTTTAAACGATTACTGATATGATGATAGACGAGAAAAAGAAAAGTGAAAGAATGATCAACAACGGGAGTATGATTAGCGAACACCAGACATAAGGGCAAAAATTTTGTGCGAATGGCGGATATGGCGAGATGGGTCCCCTTTTATACAATCTTTTTGGTGCAACAAAATCAAAATAGCGCGCGGCCGCGCTACAGGTCAAATCAAAAAAATGATGCAAGGTAATACGCCTGCATCAATTGCTGATTTTTGCGAATTTCGCATAATCTAACTTTTTGAAGAAAGAAAATTTTCTATCAAAATATGCTATCAAAAATGCTACTGAAAAACATAACGTGACAATAATAAAAAAATAGTAAGAGAAGATTTGAGCACCCAAATCGAAAGAAAATGGGTGTTTTATTTTTCAATAATTATCAAAAAAAGAATGGTAAATTAGAAAAGGATTTAGGAGTCGAAGATGCAACTTGTAATAAATTGCAAAGTCTTTAAAAGCGGGAAAGCAAATTCCTGAATTAAAAAAAAAACGATTATCAAAAAAATCGGTGTTAACTAATCAATTTTTATATAGAGACAACAAATGAATAAATTAATTAAAAATTTATTTTGTTTTAATGATTTTTGTTTTGATTTGAGCTCAGTTTCCGATAGATCGAAATTCAAGATTTAATTTATTTGAGGAATTCTGCTGATATGTTTAATAACAATTCCCCACAGACAGTTAGTTTCAGTTAAATTGTCGAGCTTAATTTTTTAAAGTTAGCAGAACCTCATTTTGCGATTTTTTTCAAAAATAATTCTTAATTATTTAAGTGAAGTTGGTCAAATATATACTTAAGTATAACATTTTCGGAAAATAGATGACCATGTGAGCTAACCTTTATTGCACATTTCTCTCATTTAATCTTCAATTTTTTCTGTTACTTTCCATCAGTAACATGCCATTTTTCTCAAGTTTTACGCTAAACAAAGGGCGGTGATTCAAACTCGTAGAGATTCATCAAATTTCTTTCTAAACGTCTTTGCCATTTTTAGCTCATGTTGTTTTCTTTCTACACAGTTATTATACAGTGCTCCACATAATTATATACCCACCCCAATTTTGTCGAATAACTCGAAAACGCGAATAGCTCCAGAAATGATTTCAATTAGAAAAATATGCGCATTTATTATTAGTTTCATGTTACATTCACAAAATTCAACAAAAAATAACAATTTAAAAAATTTCGTCATTTTCACGAAAAAGTGGAAAAAATTTTTCCACAAAATGATATACCCACTCCATTTTTGTGGCGTTTTTTTCGATTTTTTTTTCGTATATTTTCGTATTTTCGAATTTTTTTTTGCAATTTTACTGTTTTTTAAGACATGTCTCGTAGAATGCCGCTCACCGACTTTGAAAAATGTGAAATTGAAGCAAAACTGGCTCAAGGTCTCTCTTATCGGCAAATTGGGAATGATCTCGGACGCACACAAAATGTTATTAGCCGATATGCTAAGAATCCAGCCGCATATGGTCAAAAAAAAGTTGACAGGTCGTCCTTCACTGCTTTCGGATCGTGATAAGCGCAAAATTTTGCGAAGAGCGTCAAATTCGGCCGTGTCGTGCTCAACGATTCGAAGGGAATTCAATCTCATGCTGACAAATCAAACCGTCCGGCGTGTTTTATCGAAGAGCAACTTCATCAAACACAGGAAAATGAGGAAGGCACCAATGTTGACTCGAATACATCGTGAAAAACGACTGGAGTTTGCAAAAAAGAATCAACGAACTAACTGGAGACAAGTAAGAATAACGTCAACGTTCATTGAACTCTTTTTCTTCCTTCAGGTAGTCTTTTCTGATGAAAAAAAGTTCAATTGTGATGGGCCAGATGGTTATCGTGATTATTGGCACGATTTGAGAAAAGAGAAGCTACGGTTTTCGCGTAGAAATTTCAAAGGTGGAGGCGTCATGGTGTGGGCGGCAATCAGCTCGCATGGAAGAGTCAAGTTGTGCTTCGTTTCGCCGAAGATAAGTGGTTCTGACTACCGATACGTCATAAGACGTGGTCTGTTGCCATTTTGGCGTCGAAATGGGCACAAAAATTAGTCTTTCATGATAGATGGAGCCCCTTGTCATCGCGCTCGCCGCACCATCCAGTGGATACGCAGCCATGGAATCCCAGTTCTCTACTGGCCAGCCTGTTCTCCAGACATAAACCCCATCGAAAACGTCTGGGGATTTATGGTGAAGAAGATTTACGATGGCAGCAAGTCTTTTCATTTAATTACAAATCTCAAAAAGGCAATCGTGGAAGCCTGGAAGCTTGTCGATCAACAGCTTCTTGACAACCTTTATTTATCAATGGACAGTCGAATTTTTGACGTAACACGACTCAATGGAGGTCCAGTTAATTACTAAATGTTTATTCTCTTTCAAATTCTAACTCTTGATGCCTTTTTCTGGGTTTTTTATCAAGTGGGTATATCATTTTGTGGAAAAATTTTTTCCACTTTTTCGTGAAAATGACGAAATTTTTTAAATTGTTATTTTTTGTTAAATTTTGTGAATATAACATGAAACTAATAATAAATGCGCATACTTTTCTAATTGAAACCATTTCTGGAGGTATTCGCGTTTTCGAGTTATTCGACAAAATTAGGGTGGGTATATAATTATGTGGAGCACTGTATATATATGGTTCAGAGGGAAGACAAACGGGTTCGCGTAATCAAAATCGATCGTTAAGCACTGAGTGCTTAATAGTTGACAAAAAAAAATTGGAAAATACATAACGCATCTCAAGTCTATGCTAGAAAAAGGAGAGTTCAAAACCGCAGTTAGTATTTAATTCTTAAAGACTAACTACGAAAAAAAGCAAGTTTGTAATTATTTTTTATTCAGGTTCAACTATCCAGGATGGATGAGCTTCTACTATCCTAGGCAAGATGGTTTGATATTTCTCATCGCCGAAAAACATAAGATATATGATGAAGCCGCTGAACCCTAATAATATCTTGTTGCATATTACTTTTGTTGTATTTTTACGCTAACACGGGGCGCTGTACAGCTTTCATTGTAACAAACAAATTTATTAATTACCATATATGATCGTTCAATTCAAACTAGTTCGGCGTATCGGTGATAATAAAATAAATTCTCGTAGAGAATAAAACCAAAACCATAAATTAAGTTTAATTGATGAAATTTGTTAATAAGGCAAGTTATATATAGTAAGTAATGAAAGGTTATTCTATTCTAGTTCAGTCGAAGAAAAACGTTCTGTAAAAACTATTTAAACTATTGAATGAGGGAAATTCTATATGAAAAATAAATGTTCAAAGAAATTAATTTTGATTTATTTCAATCGAAGATATATTCGAAGTCATCATCATCGTTTGCACAAAGAAATCCTTTCAGACATAAAATATAAACCAATAGCCAAATTCTCATTAATCATTCAGAATGTTGCGGTAAACACCATTGAAAATTTGAAATAAATATTTTTAACACTTTATAATCTCATGGCAATAAAATTGAAAACAGGACAATTTCTTAAAATAATTTTCAGGAAAATGGACAAAAATAAAATTATTGGGGTAGCCGATTTTTAAATTTTTCAAATGTAAATTTCATTTCGTCTTTACCCGTTTCATGCCACACAGAGATTTCTATGCAACTCATAAACTTAGAAAATAAAACACTTCAAATCATGTACTATAGACATTACTTGTATATTGCTTTCATTAATAGTTAACCGTTTTTCTCTCATATTCGTACTTTTCCGGTGTTGGCCAATACGAAACGTTTGAATCCCGGGTAAGAAGAGTCAATGGCAAAAAAACGAAGAATAAAAATACTGAAAAAAGTAAAAACATTTCATGTTGTGATTTTAAATGCATTTGAATATAAATTGAAAATCGCGTATTGGGAAAAAATCAGAGATGTTCAACGTTACTAAATGAAACAAATCCACTGCATAAAAAAATATGCTATCATTTTTATAAATAGATCAAAAAATTGGAACATAAGAGAAAATTTGCCCCCCCCCCCTTCCGCCGAATTTTCGATCAAGACCATATACATATATTGAAAACCTTTATTGCAATATTTTCAAAATCAATCGTTTTCTGGAAAATTTCACAAGAAAAGCTTAAAGTGCTACCGAGAATGTGTCCGCTTTTGATGACCTTGGACGGGGCCAGTAAAATTCTCATCCTGCCCAGATAGGCTCCGCCCAAATCAAACGCATTGCAAGTATGCTCGCTTGTACGATTAGAAGCGGACCATTGAAAAACAAAAAACCAAAATACATGTGATATCGCTTCGAATACTGCTAATGGCGGGAAAACAGTTGCGCGTTTGGTTGTCTGCACACATCAATGTGAACGGCAGACAATCAGTGTAGCCCTGTTGTTGTTGTCCAAGGCGCAATTTTTGGGGCATGTGTCATTGTTGCCATTTTATCTTCCTTTTCGTGGCAATCAAGGTTTTCAATTCGAACTGGATTGATTTCTTCCATGCCGAACATCATTTTCGCACCTTTTATGTACACTGTTGCTATTAGAACTGATTTTTGTTTCAGATGCCACCAGCAAAAGGGAAATCAGCTCGTCGCAACGCCAACAATTTAGGAAGAGATTCGGTTATAAGCTCTCCGAATTCAAGTGATAATGTTGACCCATCCGTCAATGTAATAAAGAAAGAATGTAATAACTGAAAATATTCTAATTTAGGCCAACGAATCGTCCTCATCGTCGGAACCGGAAGACCCAATGCTCATGGGCTTCAATCTTCTTCGTGATGCCGCAACAAGGTTGTCTTTGTTGGTTGTGTCTCCGCCAGAAAGTGACAGAGTATTCATTTGATGTTCAAAATATTGGAAATATCGAATTTTTTCAGGGTTTCTTTGTCAGTTCTCACAAGACTGCAGAAGACGACGCAGATTTCTTGAACGATGAGCTGTATAGCATCCAGCCCGAGACATTCCACCATATTCTCGGTGGGCTCTTCCCAGAGGTTGAAATTCAGCGTCTGGTTGATCGGTTTAACGCGTCTCGCGAAGTATGGTTTACAAGATTTTAGAATATACAAACAACTGATGAATAATATCAAATTTAAATAACATTTTATAAGTAATTTAATATCCATATTTAGGCATACGAAAGGAAAAACGATATGGTTCCTTCGTCGTTTGTTCACCCAGTTCAACTATCAAAGCGTTCCAACAACAAACGTAAAAATCGCAACCGTCGGAGACGTAGAAATCGTGCAGCAGGAGTTGGTTCTCTGAGCAGTCAAGTAACTGGTGCGGAGAATAGAGATGAAGATTCGGATGACAATTCTGGCCCAAATACCTCAGAGGTAATTTTTAAATATCTAAGTTCAAAATTTGAACTCTACTTTTTAGACTCAGAGCATTGCTCCAACCCTCGCTTCGCACTAGTCAACGTCACGCCATAACTACCGACGGCCGGTTTCAAAACTCGCAGTGCTTCAAAGTCCATATAACTGAATAGTCGATCCTATTGACAATCCTAGTCTTTCCTCTTTTTGAATGAAAATTGATACATCGATACTCATTGACTAGCTTTTTTTAATTTCACTATTCAGTCTTTCTACGTTTTTTTTTTGAAATGCCGGTTTTCATTTTTTTGCTCAGTTCATCAATGATTTCAACTTTATTACGGTTGCTTTTGCTGTTTCATGCATTTGTTTTCCCTTTACAGACCAACGGTTTTCATTTAATGAAAACCTTGATTCACTCTTGTATATTCTTGTCATATCGTTCTGTTCACACTAGCTCATCAGACCAAGCTTTTCGTTTCATGTAGCTGTCTTATAATTATCCTCCTATTTTTTTCTGAACTTTGTACGCTTTTACAGTTTTATTCAAAGCAAATTCTTACAAGATCTCCTTCAAATTTTAATTTATTGTAGTATATGAATGCAGAAAATAAATTTTTTCTGACGAGAAATTCAGTTTTGTCTGCAGTCATCCAACAGTAGCATCACACTTGACAAGCAAGTTACACTATCATCAAAAAGTCACAAATAAAGACTGATCAGTTTTCGAATAATAAATGTAAAACTACGAATCTCTTAAAGCCAAACCTAAAATTATATTGCTCATAATTTGATTTTTATTGAGAGAAGACGTTTTTCTAATTCAGCCCCAATCTTTTATAATTGAATATTCAATATTGCTTTTTCCTCCCTCACAACTTTTTGAATCTTGAAATTTTATATTAATTCAACTGGTTAATCAAATAAGAACAATTGAGAGAATTTAAAGCAGATTTTTATTATTTTTATTAACAGATTTGAAATTCTTTCAAGCACACTAACGCGAATTCATCGGTTTGCCTATACAAAACAATTTTCACATGGTTAATCACGCGACAAACATGGGTGCTTGCATAATTTCAAGCATTGACTTTATCGATACGCAGATGACACGTATAGGTAAAATGGTCACACCCACATAGTTATGAGGGCTACGGTGGTTTTCAAAAATTGTTGGCTACATTGTTACGATGTGCAATGCCTCTTTTTAGCATAGAAATACGATAAAGGTCATCATGACGATACAGTTTTGGGTGACAATACATTTTTTTATGAGAGACCATTTCGAAAGACGCATTTCCGTAAATCTACCCGCATACAGCAGTCACCGGATGCTGACTATACAAGGATAAAATTGAATAAGTTGGTCAAGCGATATTATATAACAAGATGATATAAACTTCTGTTTGTCTGATGGTATGATAGTATGACGACAATTTATTTCAAATGAGTTCACATTAAGTAAAAATTAAACGTGAAGTTGGAAATAAATATATATTCTTCCGGCTGTCTTAATTATGAAGAATTGCATCATGGTCAGCGCAATTGTGAACAATCGGATGTTGTCCGGTGACCAGAAATGCCAAGCGATCAATAGCGTGAGCCATCATTATAGTTCTATCATCTAGTTGGTTCATGTGCTCCTGAAATCAATGATTCGTTTGGATATGGCGCAGAGTTTTTTTGATTCACAAACATAAACCTAAGTACTTACTTCAGTAGCATCTTGGGCAAAATGGAACATATCTCTGAGATCAAAAAAGAATTGGTCGAGCTCTTCGGCAACACGATCGATCATATCGCTAATTTCGCGGTGCTCGGCGGTAGCGAAATGCGGGATGAGATTTGTTTTAAAGCACATCAGTTGGTTGAAGTGCAACCAGCGGTAAACCCATTGCACCTAAAAAGATTCTCAAAAAATAAAAATAGAAAAATCTATCCTACCGGCTGACTCTGGTATCTGACACAGTGAAGGACATGACACATTCGCTCCATGTCGAAAAAAGCTCACTAAATCGTAGGACGAAATTGAACACAAATGACGGTCTCCGGAGGTGTCACCATAAGCGCCGAGAATATCAATAAAAATGCCCATCACATAAACTTTTATGATTCGATTAGGGACCAAGGAATCATCGCAAAACGAAACAATGGTATTCGATGGTGAGCTAATATCGGAGAATTGCTTACGCCTATTTAACTTTTTGAATTTCCAGAATCGAAAAGCGAAAAGAAAAATTATGATTTTGACTGTTCTCCAGATTTCAATTTTTTCAATACAAATCGCAGAATTAAACATTATTTATTTCTTTTATACAGAATTACGTCGAATAGAAATGTTCATTGAGATTAAATCAGTTATAGATTTATACGTGGTTAACTTGAAGAATATACATTGAAAATGAAAATATAGAAATTAAAATTATAACTTAAAAAGTTAACACAATATTATTAACACGACCATTGCTTGAAAGCTTATTCTTGTTCTTCAATTTTAGATAAAAATGTTTAATTGTATCCAACATTAGGTTCCTGGTGCTTTGGGTTCCAAGGAAATAAATCCAGAAATTAATAAGACTTGCAATTATGACTTTCGCATAAAAAATGTAATACATCCATGTGTAGTCTATCTGCAACATAAAATACTTTTGATTGTGAAATAAGAAATTACAAACCTTGAAAAACGATAAAATTTTTCCAGAGAGATCATATGCTCCCAAAAAAAAATGACGTCAGCATAAGATGATAAATTGCTGTTCTTTCGCGTTCTTTCGCATGTTTTCTAATAAAACTTGAAGACGAGCCACAATCTCAATAATAATTGAAGAACGAAGTTCTTGTTTTTTTTACATATAACAACTTACAGCAAAAAGCATCCAAAATGCAAAATCGCTTCCAAATGAAACACAGAAGAATGAAATTAACCACAAAAAATGCACATGGAAGAAATGACGTAAATAGAAAGAAGTATTTTGATACCTAAAACATTCGGTTTTATCTTTTGTCAAAACGCTTTATGGACAATTTATTTTTATCGTTAAAAGCTCGAGCGAACTGAAAAAAATATTCAACATACCGGATGCAACTCTGGACAGACACTTCTGAACCGCAAGTTCCTCTGATCCATTATCAAAAAACAATCCGAGAAGAATGGAATTAATTGGATAATTAAACCGGCCACCTCAAAAACCATGTTTATTATTTGTATGCTTGTGATCTTGAACCGCCAATAATCCCGAATAAATCGATAAGTTGAAATCCGAAAATGTTTCGGATGTTGGAAATATGAAATTGTGAACACGATTTGCCATCATTAGTATTGTGAGCACGAGCTCGTGACGATAAGCTAATGAACAAACAACTGTGAAATATCGATTTTCTGATAATAGGAACTCTGAAAACCAAATCTTATAATGTCGAAAGTAAGCTATCTTAACTAACTTTCATAAAATTCGTCTGTTCAAATAATCGGCAGATACAACCCAACAAATGACATTGAAATGTTTAAAATGTTGCATACAACCATATTATAAATGTACACAGTTGGAATAAGGGCTAAAATATTTATTGAATCCAATTATTTTGAAAAAATATCACTTACATTTATCCTTCACGTAAAATACGATTAAAAATAAAAAAATATTGTAGATCAGCGAAACGAAATGAATTGCTGATAAAGTGAGAAAAAAATATAGATCGTCAAAGTTCCAAATACTACCTGTAAACGTTTTTAGAATGTTTGAAATTTCTGAGAAAATATTACCATTGTTGGCCGCACTCATTTTCTCATTAATGAAAATCTTTAGAGAATGCGAGCTTAAGTAGGTGTAAGCGGCAACCTGATAGCGAGAAGATGTGCACTTAAGCTGAAAAGATTCGCGTTTTGAACCTTGAAAGTTGCACTTTTCCTAGATTATCTAAGGATATTTTTACAATCCATCAACATTTTAAATATAGTTTAGTCAACAAACATAGAAATAGAAATATGAAGCACCTTCATTGTCCTCAACGTATACTTTCGATTTTGAAGGCATTTAGAGAAGCATAATTTTGTTTCATTCCTTGATGACAGTGGTTTGGTAGTGAATTTGGAGCAATACTAAAAATAGATTTAGGGACCTAGTTAATTCTATACGTTAAAAGCGCACATCGCGCTTTGGACCTTAAAAGGCATTGGTCTTGACAATTATTAATAATCCTTTAACCTCATTTTCAGACGGTAGCACCCTACCCTGCCACTAAAATGGTTTATCAGTGCGCTGCTCGTATTCCCATCGTGAATGTACGTCCGCTGTCAAAAATTGTTTTGGTCCTCGCTTAAGCTTTACTTAGCAATCATAAAAGGTTTATCGTAAATTTCGACTTTGAAATGATTAGTTTTTCAACATCATTAATTCTTTGATTTTTGTCAAAAATAAGTTTGCTCAACAAATTTCTTTTTTTTGGATTCTCAACCTTAACATTTACCTTTGAACCAATTTTTTTCAAATTTTGTAATAACTGAAAATTATTAGGGTAATATCTTCCAGACTTATTACGGCATCGGACATGTCTAAACTCAATGAAATAATTGTGCACGCTTTCGGACTCTTTAAAAACTTTATTCAAAAATCGAGTGTCTGCAATATAAATTCTAAACATTTTTAAAAATCCGATTATGGAAATTGTTCCACATGTCTGTTGACAAAACAATTTGTTGAGTTAGCGTATCACATTTTAGTACACTTCTCATCCTGGCCTAAGCAAATTTTCAAAAAGGGTTATTTCTCTTGATGGCGTCTTTTTTGAGAGAAATGATACTTCTAAAGTTGAATTAAAAGTGTAAAGAACTGATTATGATATAATGAAGATGTACGATGGAATTGAAAAGCAACAGTTAAAACATTGAAGTAACAAAAAAGAAAAAGAAAACGGATATCAATGTCAATTCATAAAGGTGGCTTAGGGCAGAAGTAGTAATGACAAGCTAAATTTATTCAAACATTAAAATCAATTTTCTTTGTTGTCAAATCTCCAGTACTTTGTCGTCTTCCACTTTGAAACGCTTGAGATGATGGTAGAGTTTCATTACTTCGTCTCATTCCTGACAAATTCGAGCGAGAACCCTAAACGATCATTGTTTGCGGCATATCAGTCTAAAAAAATGTTACTCAGAAACTCACCACTTCTTGCATATAATCATCCTGAATATCATCATGTGATTCGTTGAGAACTTGTCTAGTTTTGTTCAATTCAGCCAATTTGCGATCGAGAAGATCGCTGAAGAGATTGTACAGCGAGTCGACGTTTTCATCGGTCGATAAATAATTCTGAATTTGAACGTCCTTCGCAGATATTTTGGTCCTCGACACTGGCGTTACTCGATTGTCGCTCTTGATTCTTTCGAGTCGCTTATTTTGGATACTCGTTTTGGCATTTGCAAGCTTTAGCGCATCCTCCAATGTGATTTTCTCATAAGCTCGAATAATTGAAGAAGCGTCGAAACTTTGCCTTTTTTGGTGTCTCATCAAAACTGGTTTTATCACTTTCGCATTAAATCTTTCGAAGCTATCATAGAACAAAAAATGGTAAATTATCTGCCAAATATTCAACCCACTTTTCAATAAAAGTGTAGTGGCCTTTTTGACCAGCAATATCTTCGATTCCTGACATCATATAGTCTAAATATTTCATATATACACTTTCTGCCATTGACGGTTCTCGATATTCCTTTCTCTTCACGTTCAACAAATGAACGAGCGGGCGGATCGTTATTCCCTCAATTCGATCAATTAATTATGTAATTAATTATCAAATTACCTGTAGGAATACGGTAAAATAAATAACTGCAATTGTTGTTGTTACAAACATTGGTTTTGCAGCAATTGACGTTGGGATCGAGACAACCAAACCGTAGGCGATGGCTCCACGAAGACCACCATATGAGAGGATGAACTGGTCGACTAATGCGAATTTCTTTCCACGGAATCGATTCAAAAAGTAGCATTGAATGACAACTCCAATGGCACGGTAGACCAAACAGAAAACAATGGTAGCACCAATGAACATCCAATCGAAATGATGGCTGGAAGAGATGGTTGACAAGCCGAGAAACCTGAATATTGAAAATAAAACTTAAATCAATTAGTAGTTACATGAAAATGACAGTTTCTGATGATTGCGCCAGCATTTTTGTAAAGTATTTGACAGAGCTTGCAGCGGATTGCGTAATATTTCCTTTAACGTATTGTTTCATTATCATTCCGCATGTTGCAATTCTAAAAGTAATCAAAGTGTATCAGAAAAAAAACGAATTTCTTACGCTATAATGGATGAAAGTGAGACCATTTCTGCGGTAAGGTATGCCATATACGGAAGAATGAAGATGAACACTGGTGCCAGGATTCTCACTTCGTTTGTGTATTTTGTTGCTAGACTTGTTGCCAAAGCAAATATTATTCCAATTGAGGCTCCACCGAGAACTACAACGAAGAACGAGAAGCCTCCGGTGATATAATCGAGAGCTGAGAGATTTTCAGAGCCGATGATGGCAAAGCTTTTGAATGTTTGATACAAAACGACAGTGACACCATCATTAAACAAAGCTTCGCCAAATACGTTGATAAAAAGAAATTCGTTGACATGGATTTCCTCGAAAACTGCGATAACGGCGACCTGAAATTATACTAGTTATGGCGGGAAACACCATCAGAAATTTGGCATACCGGATCAACTGCTGAAATCAAGGCTGAAAAAACGAAAATTTCAAAAGTGCTGAATGATAATGTGAACAAGTTATATTGCGACATTATCAAAAGAGATCCACCAATTGCGAAAGTATTCCAAACAGTGCCCAACACGGAAAAAATGATCACAGAGTCAAAATTTTCAAACAGTGCGCGATTTGGCATAAAGTAACCTTAAGAATTGTGCTAGAAATTTCAATATTGAGAAATTCATTTTTTTACCCGCATCGAATATAATAGGCGGTAGTAAATACAAAAAGAAAACATGCGAGTCCAATGAAGCACCGCCGAGTGTTGTCTCCTTAAGAATGTAACCGACCGCGAGACCCACAATAATCAAAAGTGATGAATCCGGCAAGTAATTTGAGATTGGCTTCATCAATTTGAATACTGGAGTAATTTTTTGTCAGTAAAATACGATGAACATGAGCTTACAAATTTTTGCAAATGAAGCGACCAAGAGCCATACTGTAATAACGTATATTTGATTCACTTCGTCCCATTTCCAGGTGAAAAGCTGCAAAATTCAAAAGTTTTGATGAATATTATAAGAAAAACTGAAGAAACATCACCTCATCAATATCGTATTCATTTCGCATTAACGAAAAGCAATGAAGGATTGTTTCTTGGTTTTAATAACAACAAATGAATTTGATGTTTGCAGATAATTAGTGATAAATGCGCGTCCGATATCCAAATTTATCGCGAGGCGAACATCGATGACGTTTAAGATCATTTAATTATCGTGTCAATTTCAATCACTCGCTTCTGCGATCGTGATATCATCGATGTTTTCAATGTTATACAAATTCTCTATCTTTCATACTGCCAAAAAAAAATTGGAAATTTTGATTTGGGAAACATTTTATTGAAATCGATATGTAACAAACCAACCTCATATCCCTCATTTTCGGCTTCGAGTTTGTCAGCGGTTGCACAACAAATGAGAAAAAATACAAAAAGACCCGGCAACATCGCACTGAAAGGTAATCAATTTAAGAAGATTATGAAGTGAAAAACAAGCGAGAAATGTGAAAATTTGGGACGGACTATCATCATCATTTTACACTGTTTTTATCAAATTAGTGGCCAAGATAGTCATTGAAAATTACCCGCAAATTGAAACATTGCCGAAAAATAGCATATTGTTCAACCCAATTGAATTGCAAATTATTTGGTTTTTCTCCAAACCGTGTCAAACTCTCGTTTTTATTTCTCCCCCCCCCCCACCAACACTCTCAACATGTTGATAACATGGACACCTTTCTACCGTTTGTTTCTATATTG
Source organism: Caenorhabditis bovis (assembly GCA_902829315.1). Lineage (NCBI taxonomy): Eukaryota > Metazoa > Nematoda > Chromadorea > Rhabditida > Rhabditidae > Caenorhabditis > Caenorhabditis bovis. The sequence goes on from CADEPM010000002.1 coordinate 3,304,878, forward strand.
AATGAAATTGGCCTATATTCAACTGGTTCTGAACATGCAACGGATTTATCATATTGTAAATATATGCAATAGAAATTCGAACAAACATCACTGAGAAGAGTCGACTATAATTTTGACATCACAAACTGCTATATAATAACTCTTAGCAGGCCTTGAAACTCCTAATGGTGCTGTGGAAATGTTGGGAAAACAAATTCGCAAAAACTTGTAAAAAATTTTTTTTGCAAAACCCGCATTGGCGTTTTAAAGATTTTCGATAGTGGTTTACCGAGTTTTTCATTGTTTTTTTTTTGCGAATATTTGATGAAAACTCATAAACTTGGTTTTTTAGATTTTTTCTGTCAAACTTCCACGATTGAAAAAATAAAAATATAGATCATCATTCTACTAGGACAAATTTTAGTACAAGTTATTATATACTTCACGAATATTTCGTTTAAGTCTCATTAGATATTATTATTATTTTCACTAGACACCGGAAAATTTCTTTTTCTTATAACGTATTGGTTTCTCATGACGTCGTTCTTTTTTTTGCCATTCAGTTTTCGCAAACGAAACCAAAACGTCGCACATTTTTTTAATTTAACGCGATAATTTGATTATAGGCGGCAAAAATGGTACATAAGTTGACGAGAAGCGGTGTTTTTCAATCGTTTTATTATCTTGATTATGCTGCAGTGTTCATGGGATCCCGCTACTGAGCAATCGCCGATGCCAGGCCCAATTCCGCCACCGGAGCCGCGTCTTCTCGGATCAAATTGATGTGCGAGTTTTGAAATAAACTTATTCATTTTCTATGGTTGTGCAAATTTGTTTAAATCAATTATTGCGATAAAGCTTAGTTGATCGAGTTTAAAATCTTGAATTGGCTATTTCAGTCAGGTGGCAATTGGCGATTTTTTAAGAATTTGCTCATATAATGTTTGAAAAATTTCCTATCAATTGGTGTTATGTAGAAATTTCTATTATTCGGAAAAAAAATCGGTCAGAAAATTCATTTTCTAATATTTTTCCGCAGGTTGAAAATTTAACTAAACAAAAAAATCCGATCAGTTGATGGTCGGAGATAGATGTTTTATTTAACTTGCGCATTCACTTGATTAGCTCGGCAATTACGATTACCTGATTTTGCAATATTTAAATTCATAAATGTTTGCAGAATTCATTTAAATTAAATTTGAAAAAAAAAACTATGAAAAGATGCTGCAGAGCGTAATTTATAAATAAAGTTGACAAATTTTGATAGTGACTATATTAATTATACTCTTCTATCACGATTTATGCAAAATTCTGCTGATGAATGAATTGTAGAGAGAAGAAATTTCCAAAAAACAGGCGCTTTTTTCGATTTATGTGAAACTCGTAGTCCTTCATGATACGTAGTTGAGCAGTTTGTCCAAGTTTTTACATAGTCTAGCTGTGAATCCCTAACTAATCCAATCGCCCTACAATGTGCATTAAATTACTCACTATTAAATAAACTTGCATTACTTTTATTATTCGATGACGTGGCGGCATCAAAATTTCAGATTAATGAGCTTTAGAAGCGTTTCCGGAATGACCTTTTTTGGTGTGGGATTGATATTCTATAAGATGATTTACATGGCGATTATTAAAAACAAGTTTTGATTACCAGTGTTGTTTCTAGTTTGCAGAGCAGGTGCCCTCAGATCCGAATGAAGCAAACTGTGTGTCGATTTCCTTTTTCCAAGCTTGAAACATACTGGGCAAACGTCGAAATAACATTCATCCTACAACAAGAGAAAATTAATTTTTTATCGATTAAATTATTTTTGCATTTGTTTTGATGATGACAAAACTGCCAACATCGTCTGCTTTAAATATGAGCATTTTCAACAAATTTTAGATAGCTTCCAGAACAAAAATTGAATAAATAAAGAATTTGAAAGGAAAAATTTGAATCAACTCCGTAAATCGACATGAGCGACGCTTGGGTCTCGCAGCATCATTGTGCAGTGGAGCGTGCTTGCCCAATTTCAGTGTCAAAATAATTTAAAAAATAGAATAATTCGTAGAAAATAAATCATTTAACGGAGCTCAAAAGAAAATGTATTATAGTTTTGAAAAATCACTAGATATGTATATATTGAATATCGGTTGGCGATAATCAATTGCAAGCAGGTACTACTTGCAAACCTCTCCAATGAATTATATGTAAAAACAACCTTATAAGTGCTCAAATGTAATAGTAAATATTCCGCGATTTACTTTATCTAGCGTAATGGGTGAAAAAAAAAACAACACGTACAAATCTGATCTCTAACCAATGAAATCGATAGCGGTCTGATAACGGCAAGGACGAGCCTCAAATAATAGAATGTGATCGTTAGTTATTTATAAATGATCGCATTTGATAAATAATGTTTCCACTTACTATTCAATCATTCAATTTAGAGGCTGTTTAGATCCAGAGTCACGAAATTCTCAGTTGTTCTCAGTCCAATTATCAAACAATCAAAGCGCAAACAATTTTTAGAAAAAAAGAGGAACATTGTTGCACAAATCCCTAACCGATCTCAACGTTCGATACAACGTAATTAATCACAAAATGACAATTCTGGAACTTCTCGGAACATTACAAAAAACCCAAGCATTTTTAAACATTGTTTTTTTTTTGAATAATTAGAATAAAACTTTTGTTATCATATGCATAAGTCATATGGTAAAAAAAGAAAACGGTTAATATATTAATAAGTTCTATTATGTAGATAATTATTAGTACTACTCAAGACTCTCCAATTGTTTCAATAATGGGACGGCTTCTGAATGTTTTGACAGGACACAATAAGTATACAGAGACGTTCCAGTCTTTCCTAATGCTGCTCCCAAATTTCAACTTCTTGTATTGCTTATGGTAATGTTGGGTAATTACATGAAAAGACAATTTTTTTTGTGCAGCAGCTTTTACTTACTCTTTACTGAAACTCTACCTGGCCACAATCGGCACGGATAAAATTGCCTGTAGTTTCCCTCTCTCTCTCTCTCTCTCTCTGAATGTGACACGAAAATTTCTAATTATCGATTTTAATCATTTATTAAATATAAAGCAATAAAATTCAAAATTTATTAATTTTCGAATTACTGAAAAAAATATGTGGATTAAGGAGAAAACATTATTTTTGCTACCAGCTTGAACAACAGAAGCTACATGCACAATTGGGTTCAGTTGGGTTTTAGGAACTTAGTGAAGCTTTTGAGAACTTCAAGTAGCTCGTCTTCCGTATGATCTCTGTCTTGTGGTTTAGTGTAAGTCAAGGTCGCTTGCCAAAAGCGAACGACGTCCTCGTGAACATTTAGCTGAAAATTGAATTCAAGTTTATATGAAAGGCCTTTTCAGTAACATGATTTCGACAGTAAAACGATTAAAAATAGCTTACCGATGATGGTTGCGCATTGTTGCTCTTGTTTGTTTCAATTGATAAGATGCGAGAAATACTGAACATCGGTTCCGCTACTTTCTGAAATTTTTATTTCTGTAAATACAAATCCATTGTACTTGATTTTAGCGATATCAATTTGAATACAACGAGGTGTAAGAAGAATATTTTTAGATAATTAGAAAATTGTACCGAAAACTACATATATCATGCATATATTGTGCATTCAAAATATACATTGCTCTATTGATGTAAAAATAATAGTCGCTTCTACCTCTGAACCGGAAGGCACGGAAGACGTAAAACAAGCTGCAGTGGAAGCTCCTTCAATCGGGTTGAGGACATTCTGCTGATCCGAAACCTGCAATAAAAAGGACAATTTTTGCTGATTTACATATAATTCGAATAAACAAATGCTTAATACTCCATACCTCCATTTTTATTTGCTTTTCAATGTGAACAACTTCCTGGGCATTTGTGAATCCATCGGTAACTGCGTTGGCCTGAAACTTATATTTACGCTGGATGCAAATAAATTCTTTTGGAATTGTTTTGTTAAAATTTAAATATGCCAATTTACCTCCTTTTTGATGTTATTGTAATTTGACGGCATTTCGTCGACCTCAGTTTTAACCACACGATCTTTCTGCGATTCTTTCGAAAACCATTTCAACTGCATCTTCTGAAATGTAATAAAATTAGTATTTTTAATTTTTGGTCTTGGTCGAACGTTTATTTTTTAAAATCTTTTTTCACATTATCCTAAACATTCAAAAATTTGACACTGCGTAAAAATAAATGCTCGTACGGTTGAATGCAAAGGACGCAAACACTAACACGTATCATTGCGTCAAGACACTATGACACATAGCCAATTATTATTTTTAGGATTTCGATCAGTCGTTTGAAACCGGCAATGTATAAAGATATCCAAAAAAGACTTACTGTATTTGTTTGATTGAGAGACTCGTGAAGGCAAACGGGTTTCACATTAATTGGACGAATTGCTCCTCTTTCGCGAATTGGGGAGTTTCTTGGTCGTCTATGGGAAGGCGAAAACTTTCCTCTTGGGCGAGTAGGGGAGTTCCTTTCACGACGATAGGGTGAGGATCGTCTTTCACCAATCGGTAAGTTCCTTTGCTTTCCATGGGGAGAGGATTTAATTCCCCTTGTGCGCTGAGGAGAGCTCCTTTGATGCCTGTGGGGAGGAGAATGATTTCCCCTAATCGGACGAGGAGAATTTGTTTGGCGTTGAAGCGGAGAGCGCTTCTTATCCCTATTTCGATGAGGAGAGCTGATTTGCTGCCGATGAGAAGGGGATCTTCTTTCGCGAATAGGCGAGTCTCTTTGACGTCGGTGGTGGTTAGGGGAAACTAATCCTCTTGCGCGAATTGGAGAGCTCCTTTGATGCCTGTGGGGAGGGGAAGAATTTCCCCTGTCGAAATGAGGGGAATTCACTTCCCGTCGGTAAGGAGGTGGAGTTCTTCCCTTTGGGCGACGAGGCGAACTTGTTTGCCGTTGATAAGGAGGGGAAGGTTTTCCCGTTTTGGGAAGAGGAGAGTTCCTACCCCATCCAGAATGCGGCGTATTTGTTCTTCTCGAAGGAGAACGCGAGCGTTGTAGAAGTCTTTGCTTTGAGTCCATCTTTCTAAAACGAATTTTTTCGCACTAATAAACGGTATACAGGGGCAAATAAAAATAGTTAAAATATAGATGATTTAAAAGTTATAAGAAAAAAATAGAGGAGTGGGGTTGCGTATAAAAAATTTGAAGAAAAAAAAATATTTTTCTTTTTTCCTTCATTGAAATTTCCTTAATTTTTTCTCTGCGTCGGTCATTAATGAAGATTATAAGAAGAAGTTGGACCATGTGAAAAAAAGAATGAAAATTAATAAAATTGCCAGTCCGGCGTATATTCGAAAAGCGCTCGTCTTATTGTGGCATCATATCGCTGGCAATACGGAAAAGGCGTTGCCGAAAAGTTGTGCAGCGAAAGCTAGAGAACAGAGGGAATTGAGAGAAGCAAGCTGCCTAGGCATTCTGCCTACCATATGCTACCGCATTTTACAAGGCTTGCTTGCTGTGTTTTTTTTGCGTCGCTGCGTAGTAGCCCCCAATGTGCTGCCCAAGTTTCTCCGCGAAAACGGATAGCCGCCGCATTTCTCGTCATAATGCGCGACGAAAATCAAAAAAATCGATCGACGAAGAGACGCATTTACGAATATTAGGCGGAATGCTGAATGCTCTCCTTTGGATCAATTCCGATAGTTCGATTTCAATAAGAAGGCATTGGTTTATTTCGAACTCCCATAAATACTATAATGGGGTTTTAGTAAATTTGAGCAATTATTTTGGTCCTGAGACATATAAGATCGTGGACCCCACAGCCTCTGCATCCATTTTGTCAAACGTGATTACTGGAGCAAAAGTAAAAGGAAATTTTATCACATAAAACCCAAAGTACAAGTTTCAACAAAGTACAAACTCTAATAAAAAACAAGTTTCAACGGTTCAGTTCAAGAAAAGAATTTGCTAAAACATGAATATTGACAAAGTATATTCCAGAAACTCGGAGAAGTAGTATAAATGTAAAAAAATTTCAGTTGAAGACTGGAGATATCAATTAATATCTAAATGTCGCGTTTGGCATCTTGCTCATCGGAATCCGTATCAGAATTCTCTTCTGGTCTCTCATTTGCCCACGGCAATCTACGGCGAGATGGATTCTCCTGTAACAAGCGGAAATTTAGATAGAACGAAGAGCAAAATGGTTAACCTCGGAAATATCCCTGTCCGCGGCACTAGCGGCTTCAAGTTCAGCTCCGAAAAAATTGGGAGCTTCTCCCTCGGATGATTCCAGTTTAATGGAGGCCCAAGACGGCGTTGGATGAGTGGCAATGTTCTGAAAATATCCTTCATATTTTTATCACTATGTTAACAACTCGCCTCAAGCATGACGTTGCCATCGTTCGCGAGTGAACCTTTTTGGGAGCTACAGACTTGTGGCTGGTACGGATTGTACTTGGATTTGTTGTTGTTGTTCCATTCTTCTCGCTGAAATATACGATTACAGATAAATCTAAAAATACTTGTATTTCGTTTACAATTTTAGCCCAGCGTCTTTCGCGCCATGCTTTAAGCTCATTTTCGTGTTCTCTACGCTTTTTTGGGGTGACAAATTTGACTTCATCGGTGTACCAAGTCTGAATAGTAAAAAAATAGTGTTTTCATTGGATGTTCGTTGTACATCTGAATAATAAAAAATTTTCGACGGCGAAATTGGGCGACGATCATCGGGATCATAGTCGATTTCGTCGTCGCTATTTCCAGGGGTGTCGGACGAATTAATTGCGTTCTAAACAAATTCGAGGTGTTAGTTAACGTTTTTGCAAATATCAGATACCTGGTTTCCTGGATTCAGGTCATCGGCCAGAATTTCTCTTAACTCATTCAATTGGTCAAATTCATGTAATTGATTGATTCCGTCGAACTCGTTGAGCTCAACTTCATCGCTCTCTCGGATTTCCTTATTCAGAGATTGGTGGTTGTCACTGTCATTTGCCATTCTGTAATCATACTATTGATAGAAAAAAATCACAAAAAAATCGGAGAAATTATAATGTTAAATTGTAAAAACGCAAGAAAGCCAACGATATACAGGAAAAAACATCGACATTAAAACTGTGTGAGACAATTGCCCACTTCGTTCGCAGTGCATCGCCTCTCCTCGGCCCGCCCATTTATCGCCAACTAACATTTGTCACATCAGCAAGAAAAATAACTGGCGGCATGACTCAAGGAAATAAATAATGATTAGGAAATGAGCATTTTATTTGCAAGAAAACCATACCAAACAGTTTAAATAAAAAATTATTTGCTTTTCCTTATTTATTAATAAAAATATTGCAATTTTTACATTTCCATGTTGCTATGAATTTTCAATTAATTAATTAAAAAAACAGTTTTGCTATGATTTCGATCGATGAAAACTGTTTCTTCTAATATATAGAGGCCGAAAGTTTATTTATTGCATGATCAATTAATACATATTGAGACATCGTAAAAATATGCGAAAAAACCGTTTGTACTTTGAGCATTTTCTTAAATTCTAATAATTTGAACTAGGTTTTAATGAATTCACATTTTTTTAAATATTGTACTTGCTCTCATAAATGCGATTTAGGTGCATAATTATCAGTGAAGTATTCATATGAGAGTGCAGTATTATTCCGCACATTTTGAATTTCACATATAAAAAAGACAAAAACCAATTATTTGTTTGCCTCCTCATTTCGCAACTGAATGTCTTTATTTTTAATGTTATTGAGATCGCGAGATGACGGTTCCCCCCGTCACACATGAACGCTCACGAATGATTCAATGATTTTTCACGCATGCTTAGAACGACACATTATTTTTTACAATATATAAGTGCAATTTTATTAATTTTATGTCATTTCTTTATGTGATCGTGTTATCTCTTTATTCGGAAATTCATAGCAACATGGAAATGTAAAAATTGCAATATTTTTATTAATAAATAAGGAAAAGCAAATAATTTTTTATTTAAACTGTTTGGTATGGTTTTCTTGCAAATAAAATGCTCATTTCCTAATCATTATTTATTTCCTTGAGTCATGCCGCCATTTATTTTTCTTGCTGATGTGACAAATGTTAGTTGGCGATAAATGGGCGGGCCGAGGAGAGGCGATGCACTGCGAACGAAGTGGGCAATTGTCTCACACAGTTTTAATGTCGATGTTTTTTCCTGTATATCGTTGGCTTTCTTGCGTTTTTACAATTTAACATTATAATTTCTCCGATTTTTTTGTGATTTTTTTCTATCAATAGTATGATTACAGAATGGCAAATGACAGTGACAACCACCAATCTCTGAATAAGGAAATCCGAGAGAGCGATGAAGTTGAGCTCAACGAGTTCGACGGAATCAATCAATTACATGAATTTGACCAATTGAATGAGTTAAGAGAAATTCTGGCCGATGACCTGAATCCAGGAAACCAGGTATCTGATATTTGCAAAAACGTTAACTAACACCTCGAATTTGTTTAGAACGCAATTAATTCGTCCGACACCCCTGGAAATAGCGACGACGAAATCGACTATGATCCCGATGATCGTCGCCCAATTTCGCCGTCGAAAATTTTTTATTATTCAGATGTACAACGAACATCCAATGAAAACACTATTTTTTTACTATTCAGACTTGGTACACCGATGAAGTCAAATTTGTCACCCCAAAAAAGCGTAGAGAACACGAAAATGAGCTTAAAGCATGGCGCGAAAGACGCTGGGCTAAAATTGTAAACGAAATACAAGTATTTTTAGATTTATCTGTAATCGTATATTTCAGCGAGAAGAATGGAACAACAACAACAAATCCAAGTACAATCCGTACCAGCCACAAGTCTGTAGCTCCCAAAAAGGTTCACTCGCGAACGATGGCAACGTCATGCTTGAGGCGAGTTGTTAACATAGTGATAAAAATATGAAGGATATTTTCAGAACATTGCCACTCATCCAACGCCGTCTTGGGCCTCCATTAAACTGGAATCATCCGAGGGAGAAGCTCCCAATTTTTTCGGAGCTGAACTTGAAGCCGCTAGTGCCGCGGACAGGGATATTTCCGAGGTTAACCATTTTGCTCTTCGTTCTATCTAAATTTCCGCTTGTTACAGGAGAATCCATCTCGCCGTAGATTGCCGTGGGGAAATGAGAGACCAGAAGAGAATTCTGATACGGATTCCGATGAGCAAGATGCCAAACGCGACATTTAGATATTAATTGATATCTCCAGTCTTCAACTGAAATTTTTTTACATTTATACTACTTCTCCGTCTATCGAGAATATATTTTGTCCATTTTGATTATACCCATGAAACTGTATTTTTTTTTAAATCATGTCTCATGTTTTTCGTCTTTTCTGCAAGTTCCTTACTTGAAAAAAATTTTTGCAGTAAAATACTTTCAATAAGTGTCTGCTTTTTTCAATGCTATCATTTCTCTGCGTCATTTCGAACAGAAAAAAACAAACATATTTTAGTGAGATATTGCGAAACTCCCCATACTGCACATAGAAAGCGACGTGTCCCCGAACATGTCCGCAGCAAGGGAAAAGATAGTATAAAACCTGAGCGCGTTTCGAATGTTTTCGAGTGGTAGATCCGACGTCAGTGAGTTATCAAACATTGCTCTCCCTTCCCATTGGCAAAAACTAGACCTTTACTCATTTTGAATAAATGTATAATAATGGAAATAATATTTTTATTTGGTTTTCATTTTTTTTACTTACACATTGTGAAGCTTTAATTCTGCATTTCTTCGAAGGATTCTGAGAAAAAAAATTTTATTATTCGTAATATGTTTAAGACTAACAGTTTGTGCCGGATTGACATCGCGAAAATTTAGAATATTAAATAGTACACACAGATAAGAGAGAGAGAGAGAGGGTTGTGCGTGATCACTAAAGTGTGTTTAAAAAGGTAATGTATTGAAATATAAGCGATATGGCAATCTCCAATTAGAAAGAGGAGGGGCGGGTCATTGCGAACAGTGAGTATATAAACGCATTGTTTCCTAGTTCGACAGAAAACTTTTGTATTCTGTAAAAATTGCGACCAACAAATTAAAAAAATCGTCCTTTTTGCTGTGTTTTCACCTTAAAACGTCATATTTTATATATCTTTTCTCTTGAGGATCGATTTTTTTAGAATTATTAAAATTAAGCGAGTTCTCAAAATTGTTGAAGTTTTTATTTCCTCTTTTAGGACCAACACTATATTTCATATGAAGCTGCAGAATTCGGATTCTATTTGAAGCAAAGTGTTTAAAAACATTAGGACAAATCGAACATTTTTGTTTTCTCGGTATATCATTTATTAAAATATTTGTAAAATACACATTAAATATTAAATTAATCATTTTAGAAATATTGTTTAGAAGGAGTGATAAAATAAAGCGTTTTATTGCTAGCGAAGCCAGTATAATAGTAAAAGAACACAATAATAATGTGATATGTTGCGATATTTAAATGGGGACAGGAGCCTGCAAAACGTTCACCGCCGCCCAAATCGGACCTTTTTCTTGACACTTTGAAGAAGAAAATATGATCAGAAAATTAAAACAAACAAATGGTGGACGAAAATAGTATTTTTAAAATACTTCAGCTCAACGAAAAGAAATTCAAACACATTTCATCCCTCTCTTTCTTCACTCTCTTGTCGGTCTTGTCTCTGCTAAATATTCATATATAGCGTGTTATATAAATATATATGTATATAATAATTTTTCTTTACCATCATTCTTTCAAAGTTCTCTGCAAGATCGTCAACGTTAGCGTTGTTGCGCCGGCGGCGGCGTCTTCTGCCATTATTGCCCAAGGGCACCGAAATCGGGTTAAACCTTGCTGCTGGATCAACACGATCCCGACGCATCCGCTCTTCCGTATCTAATCTGACGTCGCCATAATAACCCGTCAATCTTAGAAACATCCCTTCGGCCACTGATGGTTCCTGTCTTGCCTGACCGGCAGCTTCATTGGACACATTACATGGAAGAGCAGGTACTTGTGCGTTTGGATTTCCATTCAGGTGCGCAGATCGATTTATTGGCTAAAAATAACAAGCGAAATTGTGTTTTGAAAATGCAATCATTTCGCAAAATCATTTTTTTTTGGATAACAATTTTCTTAATTTGGTAAAAATACCTACCACTAATTGCATTTCTTCGGGACGAGCACGTAACGAAACTGTATTTGCTTCTGCAATCTCATTGACAGTCTCAGCTTTTCTAATTACCTCACGTATCTGAAGCGGAAAACTGAATTTTAAAAAATCGGATGTTATCACATTCCCGGAAATTTCTCAACTGACTTGCAAAAAATAAAAAATTGCATTAATTTTTAAGCGAATTTTTTTCTGCCTGTTAAAAATTTTCCATCGGGAAAATGGGGAATGAAACTTCTTACAGCATTGTCCAATTCCGCTGTTATACGGGCCAACGTTTGGTTGAACTGAAGATAATTTGTTGGATAGAATGAACTGCTTTGCGCTGATGGTTGAACGTCTTCCGGGACAACATCTAGCTCTTGATTATCATCTTTATTCGGATTACAGTTGTCCATCTAAAATTGTTCATTTAACAATATTCTCATTAAAAATGACAGAAAAATTTGCATTCTTGGGGAAAAGTCAAATGTTAATTAAGAAGAAAAAAAAAAACCAAAATAATACGAAAAAATTTTTGAATGCACAAATAGTGAAATTGTATTATAATTGTAAAAATAAAAACAATGATTTTTAGCAATAATAAAATTTGAATTAAACACAACTGAACTTCTGTTACCGTAATTTCTGCTGCGTGATTCTTTCGCTCGCCTTTCCATCGGCGACACACTCTCACCCTTGCGCACTATTTCGCATGGCGCGCTCACATCGAAATTGAAAAGCGCGTAGAATATTAAATTGATTTTCAGCAAGAAACGTCGAGATATGGTTCAAAATGCATTGGGAACAATTTTTTGTCTCTGATCGTTAGAGCATAACACTGTTTGGTGAAAAAGTTGAGAAATATGTAAGAAAGTACCAATGGTCAGCTGGCGTACAATAGACGCATTAAATGATATTTGGCCATGTATCATTAACTCAACATACAGTAACTCTTCACGGGTCGCTATTGCGCAATACACATGGAGCTGCAACTTTCCAGATGCGCACGAATCATATTAAAAGAGAAAAAAGTATAACTAGGATTTCCACGGTTTTTGATAGAAATGTGCACAGAGTTATTATTTTTGTATGCGAAAAAAGGAAATGAGAACATTTAAAATCGAATAATAATTTTTTTCTGAAATTTAAAAAATTTGTAAAAAAAAAATTCTATAAACATATACGAAGTACTTGAGAGCAGAATGTGCTATTGAATGAAGGAGGCGTGAGCGTTCATACGGTAGCCGACAGACGGGTCGTCCTTGGTAACCAAATACCGTCTAATCAATTGTAGTAATTGTGAAAAGAAGACAACACAGTAAACGTTAGGATTAGCCGAAAAACTCATGGCCTTGATTTTTTCACCGTCTACGCTTATTTCAATAACTGTCTGAAATAATTTTAATACGAGGCGAGCCACCCTGTGATATTTTTAATAACTCAAGATTTTTTTATGAGAATAGTATTATAGAACTGTAAGAAGAGTTAAATCCAGATTATACAGTCATGTATGACCTGGATTTAACTTAACTGTATATACATAATAGAGAAGAATAATTGACATATGTGAATGAGTTTTATGCTAGTTCGCTTATGTATTGTTTCAGAAGTAATGTTACAGAGTATAACAAAGTCTGTAAAAAACTTTTTCTTATTAAAAAGAATATATCAACTTGAGAGAAGCTTGGGTTCGTTTTTTTTTCAAATTCCTGCGATCGATGATGTAGGTGGAAAGAAACTGATTAAAAAATTACATGTTGAGGTAACTTATGGGAACTGTGCACACATAATGTCGCATAAAACGCGGGAGAGCAACATACAAACAATAAACGTGATCGATAGATCGGATGGAACTAAAATGAGTTGCAACAGAGCATAACTTTTTGTTTTGTTCATTTTCTTGTCACACTTCACTTATTTCTTATCATTAATTTTTTAGCAACATTTATTTTCGTTTTTACCGGTTTTCATATCATAAAAATAAAGAATGAAAATGAGACACGATAGGAAGCAAAAACGAAAAGAGAGAGTGGAAGCTTAAGATGAAAGAAACAATTGACACATTTAGCGTCTGCCCTTTCGAAGATATAACGGAATGCGATCTGCCGGATATTTGCCACCATGATTTTCCTGAAAAACCATACTTTCTTCGAAATTTAGCGATTAAATGAAAAATTTTGAGTTTACCTTAAAATAGGGAAGTTCATCCTCAGATGGTCCTTCATTTATAATGCGCAAAAGCTCCTCCTCCGGCATCATGCCATTGTTTCTAACAGTTATCTCCAGCGTTATGTCAATCTAAATATGATTATTAAAAAATGAAACTTTAAGATTTATACTTTAAGCTTTAGTGGTGGAAGATTCCTGATTTGTAGATCCTGAACCGGGGCATTGTTTTGAGGTGGAACAGGTTCTTTCTTGGGTTCCTGAATAAATTGAATCAATTTTCATCAAAATATGTTTTCAATTCACCAATTCATCAGCAATCGTTTGTTGCTTAAATTGAAGAATTCTCATGTATCGCTGCATTCTTTGTAGATATTCGATCGATTCCGGAGAATGCTCTACAACCTGATTCTCATCGTTCACGGCACATTGTTGATCTGTCGACATTTCTCTCTGATAATTTTTAAATGATCTTTGTGAATTCGCTTTAAAATATGTCAAAATCGTGATGACTTCTGGATAAATAACACGTAATATCAATGTAATAACTGCACTAAAAGTAATATCAATAAAGTTGTGAAAATGCAAAGAAAAAGTTTTCAAAGAGAAAAAGCCATTATGAAGTTATCAAAAATTCAAATGGAGATGAGAATTTTCGTATTTCAGCTAAAAAAAGCATGTGGCCTAAAATTTTTTTATCCAAATAATTTTTATTATTCCATGAAAATAGGCAGGCACATTTTCGACAAAAAATCATCTATTGTTTTGAGAATTAATAAAGAATAATGAATAAATTCAAAAAACGATAAGAAAAGTTCAAGTTTGTCTTCAAGGCGAGAAAAAAAAATTCAAAATGGCCCCAAAAAGCGTGTGCACCTAGTAGGTTGCGTGTATGCAGACACCGTACCATAGAGAAGGAGGGAAATGGTCAATAAGCGCTGGGAAAATCGGTACCGGAATCGGAACCAGGTGAATAGAACAGTTAACAACAAATAATAATTTGAAAATATTACATTTGCGTAGATTATATTCCTACAATTACCAAAAGTGGATTTTTCCTTCGAAATAGTTTGGAAAATATAATTCAAGCATCAAAAGAAATCATGAATTTGCCGCAAAATTGCCTAAAAATGCGCATTTTGAACAAATTTGAATTTTGCGCACAGTTTAACTATGGCTACCGTAATTCCAACCACGCGAGTCTTTTGGTTGGGTAAATGCATGCGCCGTTGAACACTCGCTATTGGTAGCATCCTCACCCGCAGCGCACACTTAGCAAAAACTCTGAAATTATCCTCGAGTAAATATTTTTCTGATAAAATACTGGAAAACGTTTCTTGGCACAATTTCAATTTTTTTTGATTATGCCATAAATATATGAGCTTTCTAAACTAAAAAATTCCTGTAGCAAATTGCTGAGAATTAACCTATAAGATCAAAGAGAATACGTTTTTGGTTTAAAGATTCATGTTCCAAATCGAGCTCTATAGAAATTTTTCCCTGAAGGGTAAAAATTATCCGCAAAAAATCAATATTTTTTGTCGGTACGAATGAACAGTTGCCCTACCATTAACATCACTAAATGATTTTATACCATGTATCGTTTAGTCAACCTACAGTAACTTGTCACACTTCGTGGTTGCGCAATACACTTAGAGCTCCAATTTCCAGATGTGCTCGCTAGAATTATCATGAATATTTTATTCGATTACTGCACCATACGCTTAAATACACCTTTAAATATTAAAAAAAAACCGGACGATTTTTTAAATTTGGAACGAAATCGCACCACCTACATAGCTCATAAATGGATTTTCTACAATTTGTGACACTTTGTAACTTAGTTCGGAATAATAATATGCTAATCCTTGACACATTTCCAAAGTAAATTTCAATTTCTACAAGACTTCAAAACAATACATTGTCTTTTACAATTATGTATGTATAACCATTATAACATCGATTTTACATGCAAAATTTCAAGCATTTTCAAATTCATCAAAAAACATCAAATTCTTGACCACTTAGTCATTAATTATTAAGCATTTTGCTGTTTAATAGCATAGTTCATTAAATAACACTGAAATACAACGAGGGTAATAAATGTAGATAAAGACAATGATGGAAGATAAAACATGGTTTAAAATGTATGGTAGTGATTATGACCAAGCTGGAAAAAAATTTCAGTTAATAATTATAAAAACTTTTTGGCGATTGTCTAATTGCAACGGGATTTCTTCCCCTTATTTCCTTTCTTGCCCTTGTTATTCTTGTTATGCTTCTTCATCTTCTTCTTTTCAGCCTTATTTTCTCCATCACCGCTCTCCTCATCATCATTATCGGAATTTGTGTCATTCATCGGAAATGAAGCCGGTGCAACAGTCGGCTTATTGCGGGCGTAGACGTTTCGCTTTGAGATCACAAATTTTCCGTTTTTGTACTGCAAATTGAACGTTTTATTTTTAATATTCGACAGCTTTTGCTCATACGTCTTTGAGGAACTCGATGTAAATTCGTTTGAGTCTGTCCTCGTCCTAAAATAATTGACAGTAACGCATTTTTACATTTGTGGGAATCTCACGTGATCAGGCAACTCGACGACGTCCGGATCTGGATAGCGCATCAACGACAATCCCACGACACCGTTTTCAGAATTATCATCGTTTTGAAGAATGGCATAGTGGCGCTCTTTTTTCGGGTCGATATCCAAGTTGACGTGAACTTGTTTGATCTGCTTCTCACTGTCCGTCTCCTGCTTCAGTCGAAAAATTCCTTTTTTCTCGTCGAGAACAAAGTGAAAGCGTTCGGTGTACTGATAACTGAATTTGTGAACCTGAATTTAAAAAATATAACTAATGGAATTCAATAATTATGTCAAGTACAAAACCACTGTAGTCTTTCAATTCGTTTCCAAGAATATCCGAGAGACCTCTAGTGATAATATTGTCGATTTTTTTTTCAATTTCCTTCTTTCCCGGATTATTTATCTCGAATCCGAGTGCGTGCATTGCATCGGCAACAACATTTTTAATCTAAAAAATTGCGCCCATTTTTGACAAATTTTCTTAAAAATATTTACGTTATGAAGTGATTTCATGGTGTACAGATTCGGATCAGGAAGAGGAAGCTGTTGAAGTTCGGCGAACAGAAAATTTTCTATATTTGATGAGAAAATGGTGAAAATTAATTTTACCTGTTTGCGGTAGATTTGCGGTGCTTCATTGATTTTCTGGTAAAACTACAACACAATTATTTTTATTTAGAAAATGCAAATTAATCATACCACTTCGACCTCAACGAATTGACCGTTAAAAATCGGCAGGCGTGGCTGCATTCTGAATGAGCGAACTCCTATTGGAAGAAATATTTATGACGCAAAATAAAAACACGAAATTACAACGACCAAATAAAACATTGTTTTAAATGGAAAAAATAACAATTTTATTGTGCTATTAACGGTAGGCACTTGTCGCTGGCTGTGAGAGCGCACACAGCGATGTCGGAGGAGAGGAACATTTACGTGAGAGAGGGGAGAAAGAAAGAAAATGAAAACAGTAGTCATATGTGGAATTCTTAAATTTATGAAATATGGTTTATCAGCATAGAACCCAGACAAAAATCAAGCTTTTTGAATTCTCAACCGAGCGCGCGCGTTGGCACGCGTCGCGGATGGCGCGGGCGTGCTTGTATGAAGCCACGCCCATTATCGGACTTGACACTTGTCTTTCGGAAATCGAATTACAAACAATGCTTTACTAGAAGTTGTTTATTTGTTGAAAATAATAAAGGGAAGAACTACATCAATATATAAATTTTGATAATTGACAGCTGTGTTGAAAAACTAGGTATTTTATGAATCCCAGAGGATTTCAGAGTTAGAGTCAAACCCCACATAATTAAAGCATGATGACCTTGAGACATGTTAATATTTTTGAAACTAAAAAAATAATTAAAATAATTGATGGTTTGAACATAGTAGACTTTTCAAATAATTTTCGGCATTGTGGTAGTTATTCGCAAAAATAAACATTTTTTGCCAGTACGAATGAACAGCTGACGTACCGCGCAACATAATTAACATCACTAAACCATATTATAACATGTATCATTAGGTTAACCTACAGTAACTTGTCACACTTCGTGGTTGCGCAATACACTTAGAGCTCCAACTTTGCAATGTAAGCGAGCATCTGTTGCTAGAATTGTACGGGATAGTTTTGCCGATAAACGACGTCATATCCGATAACAAAGATCAACTTTTAATGAATACAGCTCAATACTTTTAAAGTTGTTTATTTAATTATTATAATTGAAATAAATGAAAAAAAAAACACACACACACACATTGAAAATTATATGACACAGGTGAATTTACTGGAAACTTGAAAAAATACATATGCATTCATCGAAACATTACATTTTTAAGCATCTCTTACGCTTTTTCAAAAAATTCGCCGAAATCTTTTTGTTCGATATGTCTCGCCGTTTACTCCAAAATTCCTGAATTTGTGTTATCACGCATATTTTTATAAACCTATTCAGACTAACTTGTTGCCTTCGGTTCCGAAATAGATCACGAATGACTTGCATTTGTTCGGGATTTAATTGCATGGTTACTGCAGTCTAAAATTCAAAAATTTTCTTTTCAATGCATTTTTCTTACTTCGGAAGCTGGTTGACCGTTCGCATTACTCATCGCAAAGATAATAATCCACGCTGCCGTAATAAAAATGGTTTGCAGTATGGGCGTGCAAACTATTATATGGGCGTGTTGACAGCCTTCAGTTAAGGCGTGACATCTTTCATTGTAAACAACAACTACCGTATAACCATGCCTGCATACACATGTCATTTTCGCAATAAATCTCGAAAAATTTCCTTTTTTTTGGAGAGACAATTGAAGACAAATACTCATTTATCCTTAGCAATTTCAAACGTTTGACGCACACAATAACAGTTCCGTTTGAAATAATGGAGCACATTTTATGAGGCGTCCGTGTGAGAAAATAGGATTTTCTGCCCATTGTAAAGCATCCGAACTGTTTGAGATTAACATTTTCCCATCATTGTGTTGGTATTTTAGACGCCCGGGATTTATTGAAAAAAATTATAAAGGCTTGCTCCCCGATAGCACATTATTGTATTTTTTTTGAATAACTTGAGAAATTCTCAGCTTTTCAATATCCCTTACCATTTGTACTATTTTAAATTTTCATAGTCGCATATTCCAAAAGGTTATGCAAACAAAAACCGCACACGTTCAAAAACATGGCGTCGATTCCTTTTTTTTCTGCGATGAGTAATAATGGACGACCGGCAGGCTGTGTACCGCCCATCATCGGTTTCAAATTCAAATATCGGCGCCAATGAATGTTGGCAGCTAGCAACCGTGTTTCTTTTTTATTTTTTTATAAGCGGGTGTACAGAAAGCTGTTGAAAAATTTTTATGCGGCCTTTATACATTAACCTGTGCGCACTTTTGTTGTCCATCTGCAATATTTCTGTGGGAAAATATCTCTCCTTGTGCGCAGCTTAAAGAAAACTCATTCTAGTCGGGTGGTTCCGCCCTACAGTATGCTGACCAGTGCGCAAATATCTAGACGCTTCTCTAAAGATACGCCCACCAATTTGTTTATATTCGATATTTCCGCGTATTTTTTTTTGTCGTTATGTAACTAGATTATCATTTCTTTACTCGCTGACGTCAATTTTATTCCAGAAACTCATCACGTGATGACACCGGTGAATAAGAATGAAAAAAATTCCGATTCTTCATCTCACGAGAATCAATTGATGGTCAACGATATTCCAATCGCTAACACGCAATTCAATTTCGATGCGGTAAGTGTTTATTTCGAGAAAAATGTGAATTTCTCAACGATTTTGCAGGGTTTGAACAGATCGAATGAAAACGTTGCTTCTCAATCGGCATTCACTAAATACGATGAAGATGAAGATGAAACTGACGACGATACCAAGAGAAGACAAGCGAACTACAAAAAAATGATGCAGGACTATGTTTTGAAGTCGCCGACGGCTAGCGCTCTCGACAAATAAGATCCAAAGGTACCAACTTTCGAAAAACAAGCTTAAAGAAAAAAATTCAAGGAAATTATAAGATTTTTTTGCGATCAGTCGGTGTGGAGAATGATGTACTCGGGTAGATTTACGGTGATGCGCCTTTCGATGTAATCTCTCAAACTAGTTGTTTTGTATTTTAGGGGGTCCTTTCGATATTTATTAGTTGTAATAACGTAAGAAACAAATGAAAAGCAATATTATGAAGAGAAATCAAACATTGCACGCAAAATGGAAAAATAATAGTAATTTACGAATTTCACCAAGAATTCCAAAAATCGATAAAATATTTCTGGGAAATCTGCGTAGTAAGCGTTCACACGTGGCGTGACCATTTTGAAATTCGGATCCGTAAATCTACCCGCATAAAACAACCCGCCGATTATATATTTTAAATTGTTATTTCTTTTTTGATTATAAAAACAATACAATATTGAAAGAGATCGAACTTGAGCCAACACCTGTGTGCGCAATTTTACTTTTGTCATATGCTTTATTATGTTATATATCATTTTACCAGATGTTCGTCAAATAATTGGCAACATTTCTATTTAAAATAGACGCAAAGAATTTAGGGACGAAGCCAATTTTATTATATCATTTTTTTAGGCGATT
This sequence comes from Caenorhabditis bovis, assembly GCA_902829315.1. NCBI lineage: Eukaryota > Metazoa > Nematoda > Chromadorea > Rhabditida > Rhabditidae > Caenorhabditis > Caenorhabditis bovis. The sequence continues at coordinate 3,324,862 of CADEPM010000002.1, forward strand.
CTTAAAGTGCCGAATCCGTTCGTTTCGGATGAGATAAATCGTGCTGTGGCTGCCGAAAAGAAGCGTAACCGTGCCCTCCTTGCATCAATGGATCTTTCCAATAAAGCCACTATTCAAAATTTGGCAATGGACTCTTTTTCTGTTCCCAACATGAACCCCGACTCTACAACAGCTACGCATCAATATTCTGGAAGTACGCCGAATCTTTACTCACGTGCTCAAACGGATCCCATTTCTGGAATGGTGACTTATCAGAATTCCGCTCCTATCATTAACCAAAATTCGGATAATATCATGAATTCAAACACCGGCTCTATGATGTTCCCCAATTCTTGCCTTGCCTCGATTGCGCACTCCAGTGGTGACATGAATCCAAACGCTGGTGCTGGCCTGTATACCAATTCTGGAGGGACCCCGATTACTTACTCTGGTGATTTGCTTAATTTGACCACATGCGCTCTCATGGGTCCCAATTCTGGCTCGGTACCGATTTCTTACTCTGGTGGTGTCATGAATCAAAACACTGGCCCTCTCATGCATCCCAATACTTGCGCTGTCCCGACACCATACTCGAATGGTGTAATGAACCCCAATCCAATGTTCGGCATGCCTCCGGTCACTCCCCACAGCATGGCTGCTGCCAATATTTCATATCAATCTCTTTTCCAAAATCCTATCAGTGGGCAGCCAATGAATTTCCCAATTTGGCCACAAATGACGATGCAGCAGGCTCCGGGAAAAGCACCGCGGGCGCCTCGTTTTGCTGAGACGCAAAATCAACCGAGACTCAAAAAACCCGCGGGACCGAAAAGACCGAAGCCAACGGCTACACCGGCAGCACCACAAATGTCTGCGAACTTTGCTCCCCCATTCATGCCATATCAAATGCCGGGAAACATGGTAAGACTCAAAATTTTATTAAAGAATAACAATGTGCTATCATTCAGGCAAACGGTTTTCCGAATATGACTGGTCAAATGCAGCAAAACAGAGCATATCCAGCGGCACAATTCCCATATGGCCCAATAAATGCAATTCCAGGGGTCGACATGCAGTTCCTCAAACAGTGGCACGATTTGCAAAAATCGTTTGTCGATCAGTTCAATTTTTTCAATGGTGCATGGCCAACCATGATGCCGAAAAAGCAATGAATGACATAATTATTTGGTATTGTCACCACATCACTAATACCATTGGCGATTACCCACTTAACATATTCCTCCATTCATTTTTTAAAATATCCATTTGTTTTTTACCCATGTAATCCATTAATATCTCGAGTCGTTTAATTTATAGCGATTATCTGAATTTAAGTTTTGTGTACGTTTTTTTTCCCGTTGACACGTTTATTAATTATATTGCATTCTTCAAAGCTTTCCGAATAAATTTGCATTCAAGAAATTCAAGAAACACGAATGCACGTATTACAATTGCGAGCGCCCATCATCGATTTGTTTGCTTCCAAAATTCAAACTTGAATTTTCTTTTTGAAAAAGGTCTACAGTTATTCAAGGTAAATTGGACAAAACGACCAGAGCCAGAAAACATTGGAGAATTGTGTTCCGCGCCCCACGTTGAAGAACGGATCGACTAAGTAACTAAGCTCCCATTTTGCGATGGTAATATATACATAATATTTTGGTTTTCAAAAAAAAAACGAAATTTCACGTTTCCTACTGTGTTTTCGTAGATTAAAAATTAGTGACGTGCACTACGATATTGATGACTCTTTTCGAGTCCCGTGGCATATGAGTAATCGCGCATACTGCCGATAAGGCCTCTTTTTTTTTTTGAAATTTGAATTCTTTTGTTTCGCGAACAAAAGAATTGGAGGCGCCACCGTCGGGATTTCATGAGAATTTTATGACGCTATTCTTCAAAAATTTTGGAAATCGAAATGAAAAAGAAATTTTGTTTTCGAATTTGAAGGGATCACGAAATAGCATAAGCCCTTTTTGTTGAATTTTACCTGAAAGACCACTTTTAATAGGTAAAGTAAACGATACTGTCTTTCTCACATTCGCTAAAATCGCTTTTATATCGGAACAAATTTATTTGCAATTTACAGCACCCGCAGTACTGCCGGGAGATTGTAAGAAATAGTGTGAAATTTTTCTCAAATCAAATTATTGTCAACATAATTATTTTTCCAGACAATGTAAGCATGAACTGATCATCTTTTCCTATTTCATCCAAAGACGTCGTCCAATTTCTTTCTGTCTCTATTTTTGATTTCGGGGACTGAGAAAATTGAGCAGAGGCTAGGTAGACAAAAACAGTAAAGTTTTATTGTTCATACTTAATGAGATCCGTAATGTATTAAAAACAAAGTATCAACGCCTCATGATTTGTTATTTCGAGAAGGAGCTATTTATATGTTTCTGATGTTTGATATATTAAATAAAAATTTTCTTGAAACACTACAAACTTTCTTGCAAGATGTGATAGTAACGACTTCTCCGTTCGTCGTTATCAATGTTTTTGTTTTCCAAAGTGCACGTTGTCCCACGAATCCATTTCGACGGTAATTCTTTTAATTTTCGGTTCACTTCCTTCAGTTTTTCTTGATTTCAGAACACGATCGTTTCTGTTCCTAATACGTGCGACTTGACAGTCAATTTCTTTCTGTCTGTCCTGTAAAATAAAAAACCTTGCGTTTCATTCCGCCGATTACCGTTCTCTTTTTGTCAACTAGCTTGATACGCCGAACTCGAGCTCTACTGCGTAAACTATATGACTTTAAAATAGAACCAGAAGCAAGTTTTTGCTTGAATGTGCAGACTGAAGCATTCGTAGCAACAGCTCGAACGTCTACAGGAGTAGAAGCAACAGGCGACCAGTGATAATTAACTGAATAAATCTTTTATAATTAATTGAATAAAGCTCCATAGTCTCTACTTGTGTGGAAACTCGGAGCTTTGAATTCATCTGTGCTATCAATTTAGAGCAAAGGAATGTGCGGACATATCAAACAACAAGTGCCAATGTGCATTATGCAGCTAATTTGAATATTCTAATGTAATATCAATTTCAGAAAAAAATAATTATAACATCATGAATATTAAAACTGCAAATAATGAAAATGTGATAAAATTATGGTACGATTCCAAAATATTAAAGCCTTAAAAACTCAATGTTAGTTAAAAAAAAATATTTGGATATAGAAAGGAGATTCAACACTTTACACTGCTCATTTGCAGATGGTTCCGCTTGAGCATAGTTGCACCAAGGAAATGCCTTATCAAAGAAATAATCTAAGCTCCGCCCTTCCGCAAAGCCACAGAGTATTCAAAAATAAGAGATTTTATGAACATTTGGCGTCGATTTGCAGTATGTTTCGACAAATGCGCTCCATTGCGACCATCGCACCGACTCCAGTGGTACTATAAATAGTCGGCGGAATTCGCAATTTGGTCATTCTCGCAGCTCTCCGAGTTGCGAGCAGCCCACAAACTTTGCGGGCTCGTCGTGCCCCGCATAACCTGCGGGCTCCTCGACCTGCCCCGCATATCATGCGGGCCCGTCGTGCCCCGCATAACCTGCGGGCTCCTCGTCGTGGCCCGCATATTCTGTGGGCTGGCCGTCACCCGCATCTCCTGCGGTTTCGACGTGGCCAATGATCCACCAGGTAAGTCAACTTCATTGCAATCTTTTTTCTCAATTCCTCGTATTGCAGATCCGATGGGCTACAGTCGTTTCTCATTCGAGCTTCTCGGATGTGATGTGTTGAAAGTGTCGGGGATTCTCGACTGGTGCGGCTCCGTCAGCCAGTACTAACCCTACTGCAGTGTCGCGTCCAGGCCGACGTTAAACCCACATTCATGAGTAGACATGTCACGTGAAGATGAGCAAGAAAGAGGAATGGCGAAAGGTCGATGCTGCCCGGGGCATCGAGTAGAGCGAGGAAGTGGATTCGAAAGGTAAGGCTGGAGTCGCAGTCTATCAGAATGATTCGAATCATTGCAGGCATCAAATGGATCGAATCGGAAGCGACGTCAAAGAAGTAGCGACGAGGGGGCAAAAGCGTCTGGTATCTGGTATTCTTTTGGCCCGGGCCTTTTTTTTACTTTTTATTCTTTTTTATTTTTCCCTATTTCCAGTCGTACCACTTACGACTCTCCCCCTCTACATCCCACCACTCGGGATTCCTCTCTCTCCGTACATTCGTACCACTTACGTCTGTACATCTTCCCGGTCCTACCGTTTGGGACCCCCCTTTTCTTTTATCTTCGGGGAATGCCGGCTTCCCCTTTCTTCTTCCTCCCACCAGTCGTACCACTTGCGACTGTCTCCTTTCTCTCTATCAGTCGACTGATTCCCCCCCCCTCCTCCTGCCGTACCGTTTGCGGCTTCTCTATATCCCACCACTTGGGATTCTTCTCTCTTTCCGGTCCTACAGTTTGGGACCATCCTTTTCTTCTTTTTTTATTTTTGGGGAAAGTCGTACCACTTACGGCTATGCCAGTCGTTCCACTAACGACTGGCTTCCCCTTCTTTTTTAATATTGTATTTTTAGGTATGTTTAGGTATCGACGCTGCCGCCGCCGACGCCGATGGAAGGATCTCGCCGGTGAACCGACTCATTGGTATACATCCCATCATAAGTTTAAGTCTCTAAGTACCTCTAGTCTCCCTAACTTCTAAACCCGCCGTAGTCGGCACTACCTAGGTCGTAGTCGACCACCCATAGCCGTAGTCGGTTTCTCCCCAAGCGCCGAGGCTTCCCGTCCCTTTTAATCGTAGTGCTGAGGCGTTGGCTGGACGACGGCTTATCCGTCGTATCCTAAATTCGGGTGATTGGCCTGGCAAGCCCTTCAGCCCTGATTCCGTAGCCGGGAATCGAACCCTACCCAAACGCCCGTTTCAAGTACTTTCGAGTACTAGTGGGCGTTATGGATGGTTATGCTTTAGAAATTTGCTTCACCGGGTGTCCTCCATACTAGTTAGGATGTCATCTGGACCTGACCTATATTGACGTGGATTGGCCAGCTATGTCAATATGTCCAGCCTTTCGGGTGCACATGGACCGTGCTTCTTGGCATAGTATCTTGCTACATTGTAGTGGCTTGCTACTACTTTGTAGTAAGCTGCTGTGCTGAGAAGACACAAACCACATAACCATATCACCAGTAGACCCGGGGCCCAGCCAGACGTGGCTTGCACAACCACTTCTACTTCTATTATCCTCGGATGATAGTTGTGGGATGTCCTTGTGTGATCCCCATGGTGGGATCGGCGATGACCCACATCAGGTTTCGGCCTGATGCTGGTGAGCCTCTCCTTCAAGTACCGAGCCTCTACGTGGCGAAGGAGATCAACTGACTCGGTCCTTTTTGGGCCGAGTCAGGCTAATCGGTATACGAATTCCAACGGCCCTTTTAGGGTTATTCTTTTTTGATTATACGTTTTGCTGGAAAAACGATTTGCTGGTAATGTCCGAAAATGTAGTTTGACAGTAGAAGGTTTATTTTCACGATTACTATTTTACTGTATTTTACTGTACGATTTGGCAATTTATGAAATTGATTCTCGATTTACGCTAATACGACCAAACGAATCCGATAATAAAATATATTCATGTTGTTACCGTAATATATTTTTTAATTGACAATTTTATGAACTGTTAGAACAAGGTACTACAATAGACACGTGGCACCGATTGTTTTGTATTTCGCAAGTCTTCGTACTATCCCGCACGCCAAACTAGTGGCACAATATAGGGTGAACAACTCGAAACTTCTACTTCTTACACAAGTAGTAAGTATAGGAGAGATTCAATCAGTTGAATACCAAAACTCCACACGTCATATGGTCTTCTGCTTCTATTCCAACAGATATTCGAGCAATTGCTACGAATGCTTCATTCTGCACTTTCAAGTAAAAACTTGCTTCTGTTTTGCGCGTACACATCATATTTGTAGCGAGGCTTTTTGGAGTGAAACGGTTCCATTTGAATGTCATATGGTTGATGCGAATGACAACCATGTTACAGTTAGTGAATAAGGTAAGGCGCGCAACATCTTTATTGTTTCCAGCAATTCGGTCAATTCAGGCATTCTGTTGTCTCTTCGTTTTTCGTTTATAGAGAGAGAATCTAATGCAACAAACATGGACAGAAGGAAATTGTGGAAGATAGAAATGTTGCGACAGAAAAAGTAGGTGCATTCGCTTTTTTCTTTTTCATATCAAATTATTAATTATTTTTAGATCAGATGTGAGGTATTTGATAACTTTGCTTCATTCACAGTCAGATGTTATTCTCTTTTTTTTTTTGAAAAGCAAGAAGAATTGTATTCTTTTTTAAATTTTTTTTCTATTTCATTGAAATATCATAGTATTTTTTTTTCGTTGCAACGTTTAAAATAAATGTTTGATTAATCATTTTTGAATATTTTTGGGCCGACAATTTTGGAATGTATTTTCATGACAGATGTTTTTGTGAGAGTATAGTTATGTGATGTCTATTATTCAGATTTAATTGCGATTTAGTGCTCCGCTGAAGCAAATAATGATGATTTCAATTTATTTCAGAGAGTGTCATTTCATTCATCATCGTGAAGTGGAAGGTGTTCACGATCATACGATCGGGTGACCGCACGTTTTAACCACCATATTCTGAAACTAAAATTGTATATGGCTATCATCAGTTTTAAACGGATGTGTTGGTAAAACTGCAGAAATCCTAGATTTAAGCTTAATTGACTAATAAATCAGGTCACAATTTATTTCTTATTGATTTTCAAGAAAAACCGTTCATTCCAAGTTGAAAAGCACGAAATGTTGTCTAATTCCGTTTTTTGGTTCATCGGATTTCATTCAGAAACAAAAACGTTATAGTTCTTTAAAGTTATCAAATAGGCACCGTCATAAAGCTAAAAATGCGTCTTGAATCGATTTTTGATGCATTTTGTGCTTTTTTTCTGTCCGTCTTGAAACTTAGAATGGCGTCCAGAACATTGTTTTGAACTAGTTTCGTCTCAAAAAAAAAACGACCGCCTTTCATAATTGTAGATCTTCAGAATATTTCGAAGTTTCTGGTAACCTGCGAAGCGCTCGTTTATTCTGCGAATGTAACATGTAAAAAAATAATGACCCAATTTATATTGCAAACTTCTCTTTAAAAGATATTTAATTGTAAACGAGATTTGTCAATTGTCATGAGAAAGGTATAGATATGATCACCGATTGGAATGTTGTAAAATTTTTTCAGGTCCGTTAATTCCATATTATCACCGTTCGCGATAATAACATAGACTTTTTAAAAAGAAAATCAACAATTAAGAAAGTTTAAAAAGGGGGTGTTTGAGGAAACCAGATATAAGGGCATCTTTGAATAATTCAAAAATGAACATCTTCATAGAGGGTTTCAAAAATAAACCCAGAATAAAAAAGAATCAATTAAATGTAAATCCAAAATAAAATATGGCAGTAGTTGGTTTATCTTGGGAGGTGCACGTGTGTCCAAGATACTACATGAAAAAAACCAATGGAAGAAATTGACGAGAAAAAAAGTAATTTAACTTAAAAGTATTGATTCTGAATTCATATGACTGTGGATTATCAACAATAATTACCTCACCACCAAAACCTCTTGAAGAGTGTTTAGGGTTGAATAGAGCTTATATAGTCGGGCACGAAGACATCCATGCCGAACGTGTGTATAGTCAACCATTCTTAAATTTGACATAATTTTCATTACGTTTTTTTAATCGCGAAGTCCTCAACGAATGAATAACTATGAAAGAGGCAATGAAGAATGTTAATCGGAAATTTTTTTCATTGAGTTTATTTTGCAAAATCATTTCATTTATCCCATTCGAGCTAGTTTCAAAATTTCTGCCGTTTCACTATCCTTGCTTTCCTGACAATCAATTTGTGTACATCATAGTGCGTGCTAGCGCGCGGATAAGATCGACATCAATAGTTATAGTATTCCGAAGGGCAAGAAGAATCCGTCTGAAGTCGATTTCGATCTTCAGGATCGACTCAATGGCAGTAGCGAGTTTTCTGGTAAATTGCGTAGAACAAGAAGATTATTGAATCATTCTTATGGTAACTAAAAAATATTCACTGTATTAATCACCATCGATAGAAAATTATAATGTTTTGATTTTGTGTTCCAGATTGCTACTGATTTCATGAATTTTTCTATTGTGTTTTTTTTTGTGTTTTCAATGTAATCCATGTAATTCGGCAAAGCTATAAATTTTTTGGACATCGCGAATTATTGGAGGAAAACAGTTTGTTACGTGTTTTTCAAAAAAAAATTATATTTATACTTTTTTGAAAAGATGATTCTAGCGTGATTGAGCATGGTCACAGTCATCATCTTTCTTCTTTTCAAAACCAAAGTTTTTTTAAAGTTTGTTGTAACGTCAATTTTTCAATCTTTTTATTCTTTATAGTAATTTCGAAATTCAATAGTTAATGATTTGTATTTCAAATCCTATCGTTTGTCATTGCAATTTTTGGCACTAGTTGTCATTGCCTTAATCAGATTCTTCTTTTAAAGTGTCTCTCGCAAACTACATATGTGTCCAACTCTGAACGTACAAACAAAAATATGCAATGCAGCGTACTTGTATCATTTTACTAGCGTCCCGCGAAAACAAATTGAACGCCTACACCGCACTCTGCCCGTCTGCCATTTCTGATTATTTCCCTTGTCAAAGTGTGTTTTTACCTTACCAGTACGACACTCCAATTAAACATCGCCCTCAATTTTGCGTGCGTGTCGAACGCTTTAGCGCGCAAATAACAATGCCGCTTTTAAAATTTACCTCGTATATTGTGTTCTAATATTAAAACCACCATATATGTCGTTTTTCAGGTAATAATGCGTCGTGATGTTCACAAATTTTCTCCAAAGTCGCTCATCAAAAAGTCTTTTCGACTTTTCCGTTATAAGAAGGATGACGAGTTTTTCATTAAGGAGCAAGTTTCCACTATTCGTTCAACCTTAAAAAAGAAGAAAAGCGTTTATACACAGGAGGTAAATGATCAAAATTAATTGATAAAATATTTCCACCTTATTTCAGATTGGGACTCTAAGTAATATCATAAGAAGCAGCCTGAACTTTCGAAATGAGAACAACTCTCAACTCCTGAATTGGATTGCGGATATTTTAAAGGATATACACATCAGTGAGCCATCGTACGTGAGCCCCGATATCCCTGCAACGCGATCTTGTGCATACCTTTCTGCATCTTCTTGTGTGGATAATATCGATGGTCAGATCCGTGATGATCGTTCAATAAAAACGGATATGGAGAATATGCACAACCATCTTGAATTTACAACGGTATACTAGATTGTTTCTGAGAATATATATAACTGAATTATTAGGCCATGGAAATATATGAGTCTGCTTCGTATGCTCCTGATACGAATAGCCCTACTCGAGACCTTACCGGATTTTATAAAGTTGAAATTGATTCTGAAAGTGATCACAGTTTTGATAGCTCGTCGATTCGGAATGTTTTGTCATTAGAAAGTTTGGACAGATCTTTCGCAGATTGTAAAACCGAAAGAAAAATGCAATCAGAAGAAATGCCGGTACTACTTTCAAAAAAACATATTTGATATTTAAAACGAGTTTCAGGCACACTACAAACTTTATGGTGAGCAAAACAAACCTAGCCAGGAACAAAACGATAATTCAACATATGGCCTATCTTCAACCATTAACGATGAACCAATTTCTAAGAAGCGTTCATCATACAAAGGTCATGAATTGAATTCTAGCTTTTGGTTGGAACAATCGCCGGTAATTTTTCTTATAGAGTTTTTTCCAAATTTCAAAATTTAGGACTACCAACTTTATGGATTCCCAAAGGATAGAAATTCTCTGTACGATGTCGACATTAGTGATGTATGTTATGACACTGAGTTTCTTATCAATTTTTATAAAGATCGCAAGAAACAGCAATCGGTTCCCGTAAATCGCATAATTCAAATCATTTGATTTTTTTCAGAGAAGTGATTCAGTTTCTAGATACCAGCCCGATTTATCATCGGCTCAAATTTCAAACGAATCTTGCGACATCAAGGAAGATTTCAAAGAAGATTTCATGATCAATAAATGGAATAGTTCATATGCAGAGACTAGCGTGAAAGTCGGTTCGAAAGAAACTAGGGTATATTTAAAAATTAATTCAGATATTTCAGTCAAATTTCAGAAAAACTGTGATGTCTCGGAAAATGTATCGCACATTAAGAAGAGAAACAACGATTTTCAAGGTGATAGTAATTCGTCCGTTAATGTGACCGATAGCACATATGACGAAACAACTTTTATGGAAATCGAAGAAATATCGGTATTTTTTTTCGTATCAAAGTGAAGTAGACATTTCTCTCGAGCGAGAGAGCTTGAGAATGGAAATTTGTCTTCTGAATTGAATCTCTGCAGGATTTCTCGTTGCATAGCAAGACAGTTGGATTGGATTACTCTGATGATGATCGTAGTGTAATCATGGATCTAGATATTACACCGGTATATTTATTTTCGCAAAATACTTGGATTTTATTTTTTTGAATTTCAGCCTAGTTATCAGGCTTCCGGATTTGTTCAGAATGTAAGTGTATTTTATGAATGTGTGCGTCAAATAATTTTGAACAAATTTTAGGTCAGCGGCAAACTTTCTGCAAATCGAAAGTCGAATTCCCATAAAAACCAATTGAAAAACTCTCATGTTAATACTAACATTGATGAATATTCATCTAATAATGAAAAATTTGTTCAATCGGTATTTCTATAATAAAAAAAAACTAATAGGAATACGATTAAAATTTTAGACAGAACATTCTGTTCGTGGATTTTTTAAGAATAAATGGTTGAGAAATCGTAATGGTGAAGAAAATCTGCGCGAAATGCAGTTCGAGCAAGTATCTTCGGTGCTTTTTTTTAAATATCAATTGGAATTTATTTTGCCGTATTTTAGGCTAACGACCAAGATTCTAAGACTTCTCTAAACAATGCGAACAAAAATCCAAATGATCTGGTTATCAACAAAGGCTGCTGGTACATAGATAAATCTGGGCAGCCTTATCAAGAGCCTGAGCAGAAGGTGAAGAAAGAATGCGGAGCTCCAGCGGTACTCATTTAAATAACGAAAAAATATATCATTGTGATTTTAGACAAGCTTTTCAAATACAACCACTGTTGAGCCAAAGAAAAATCGCAAAAACAATGAGCATAAAACGGAGCAAACAATAGCTAAACCGACGTTGTTTTACTTTCAGCGAATTCCAAGAAGTGATAACTCAAATCAACCGGTAATTCAAAATGTGTCAATTATTTTTATGCGAAAATTGACAATTTCAGTTCAAGTATAGACGTTCAGAAGATCACGAGCACCAATCGAATGAAAGAAACACGAAAGAACTTATAGTTGGCCAAAACCAGAAACAGATTAATCATGGATTCGCTCCCACGAAAGTTGCGCATTTCCCCAACCAAATGCATCACTAAGATAATTCTGTCGCGTACAGCTATAAATTTTCATATCAATAGGTATATTATTTTTTCGTATATTGTCATTTGGACAACTACAAGGCTTTATTTTCCCCATACTCGCCCTTCATTAATTCCTGTGAATGTTTATTGTATATTACCCGAATAAAGAATGAAGGCGATCAAGGTTTTCAATTAATCCGACGGTATTTCCAAGCACTTTGATATTTGCAATGCTCTGAATTGTATTGTCGAACTTTTAGAAATTATATAACTTTCAGGGATTTTATTTGGTGCATTTTCTCCACAGCTCGTTTCAAGGAATTTTTTTAATTACCTAAGAAAACTGTCGTCGGCATTTTTCAAAGAACAACCATTTATAGATGAGAATTGGGGTTTTGAAAAACAATCAAAATCCTCCAACATTGTTCAAGAAGAAAATTTCAATTCGACGTTTTTATCGAGTCAAAATTAAAATTGATAAAAAAATTTTAAAATCGATAGTGTACGTGAATAATACAAAGAATTGTAGTTTGGGGACGATCGCTATTATTTATAGTGTCAAAGAAAAACAAAATAAGACCCAAAAAACTAATGTCAATGTGCTTAGTGCTAAAAACGCTAAAGAAATGGTAAATGATGTTAACAGAAAAATAGAGATGAATTTTTCAACTTTCGCAAGATGTCAAAATCCGAGAGTGGGAAATTTTTGCAATAATATAGCTGAAATATGTACAAACTTGTAAAATTGGACGCAAATTGATAATTCTAGTCCTAGTTATCCTGGCTAAATATCCCGAAGTTATCAAGCTCGTGGAGCAACGTTTAGGAAAAAAAAATATATATTATTATTTCTTTCGGGATAGATGCAATATTAGACATGCACAAATTCATGAATCTGGCCAATTTTTTTTTGGATTTTTCATTTTAAATGCTACACACTTTGCCAAATATCAAATAGTCAAACTGGAATGAGATGAAACCTTTGTTTTGATAAAAACATTTTTATGAAAGTCCCTTATTGTAGAAATTATAAAGCAATTTTTCCCTTGCTGTCCAATTTCAACACCTGCTGACCATCTGGATTATCTCAGACATTTTCGCTTGAAAGTGAACATGTCATCCACTTAAGAAATGGAAATATGATAAAGTTTTGAATGAATGAAAATTAGAGAATTACCTGGAAGATATGATTAATAGTGAGATTTGGACTTAAACCACAAGCAATGACAATTTTTCAAATATATATATGTATATATGTATTATAAAATAGTAGCTCAAATTCCGGCATGAAATAGTCACATTTGGAAATCATAGGCTTTCTAGTATAAACAATATCTATAATGCAGTAAAAAATAAGCTGAATTTGATTTCATTAGTGATTTGGTGTTATCGTTGGCAAATTTTATATCCTGTTTGTTTTTATTCACACATATTATTTGTTTTGTATTGTCACTACGTCATGTTTTCTTTCTTGAGAAAAACTTTTGGGAAAAAGACAAAAATAATACGATTATAATGAACACGTGGCGAACCAGTGTAGTTGTTCCCTTTAGTGTTTTCTTTTGCATTTTCATAAAATTAATGAGAATTTTATTTTTTTTTGTTTGCGCTTCACCATGGCTAAAAAAAACTCTAAATTTATAGCTCCTTGAGGTTTCGAATGCTCAATTCATAATATTTGTAGATGTTCAACAAGGATGATAGCGACTTAACCAACAGAACTTCAATAGGAAATCTCAAGAAGATCTCGTCCGTCAATGTGATTTTTCGGATAATAGCTTGCAGTTTTAATATCAAAACTTTTCAACAAAATTTTTAAAAATCAATTTGTAAATTGTAAATTTTTTATCCCATTACAGATAAAAAATGAGACTGTAACTGAAAATCGAGACCACAATGGTCATAGAATGTATCGAACCAAAAACGGAAACCCCTTGGCCGAAGCAATGCGTGAGACGTTCATCCAAGCATTTTCTCACGTAATATGAATTAGAATACTTATTTAATAGTTGATTATTTCAGAAAAGTTCAGCATATAAGAAAATTCGAAGAAAGCGAGGAAAAAGGCGAAAAAAGTTATCAAAGTGTTTTGCTCATATATATATATATATATATATAAGGTGTATGACTATTCGTTGGTTGAAAAACAGCAGGTTATTGTGATCAAGAACGCTTGGCCTGAAACCGAACTCAAAAACCTTTTTGGCAAATTTGAAGAATTGAATGTAATAAAAATATTAAAATTTTGTGAAGATTTTTCATTTTTAGATTTAACTTGATCCTTTGGAAGAAGAGATGGAGCCTGTCTAAATTGTCTTCGAAATGAGAGTGGTCTCAAATACCGAATTCTACGATATCCTATTCTACTTCTAATGATACCCATGTATTTGATGCATGCGATTTGTGTACCGTATACGGAAAAAATTATAAAACTATTTTATTGCATGATAGTCTTCTGGTTTTATGTTGCTTATTTTTCAAGAAATTACCCATTAATCTGCAAAGAATTATGCTCAATACCAAAAATTATTTTTGGTGTGTGCTTGGCTTTGTTTAAGCATCAATTCAATACAAACAAGAATAATCAATTTATTGTCATGATTTTCCGCATTGTAGTCCATTTTTATAGCTAGTTTCTGGAAAATGCAATGTTTCAAAATAAACATTAAAATGTATAGATTTCATTCAATCGAAATATGCGCTTCTTTAATTCAAAGGGCTACCGAAAAGTTGCAGAAATGTATACTTGCGTCACACTAGGATGCCTAAAATGCATCCTTTCATCGTTGCCGCTTATGGGCAGAGTCGTTGAGAATATCTGGCACAAATTCCACTTCAAATAAAACTTTTTCAGTTTGGACAGCTTATGTGCTATTAATTACAATTTATAAATGTTTGGTGTACATTTGTAAAAACCGGTGTCACTTATTGTTCAGCCTCGAAAGTGATTTTTAATTTCTCAACAAAACTAAATTCAAAAATGTTGAAAACCCACTGATCATATTGATCACTCAACGAACATCTGCTAGTCAACTATTGGTCAATGTATAAAAATTCTAAACCGATGAAATGTTTTTATCATCTAATCAATATTTTCATTCATATTCTATTCGAATTTTTAATATTTTGTATAATTCTAATTGTTTTTTAAGGCACTGCTTGAAATTTGAATGTGTCTAAAAATTTAGACTTTAATAGTCAAATTATTGAATGTCATTCTCTCTCTCTCTATGGATTTTTAAATATCATTTTGTGTTATTGAGCAGGGTTTGAATAAAATTTATCTGATAGTTTTTTTTTAAGTTTCACATGGCGGGTAATCAAGAAACCGGTAATGCTTCATTACCAGATCAACAGTCATTGTCGGAGAAGGTAATTGATGACAACACTAGATTCAATTCAGAAGAGCCCATTATTGCACCAAATAATAATGCAAGTGTTTCTAATTTGGCCGTCAGTTTTTTCAATGCAATCTTTTCAGATCATAATTTCAACGGAGCCAAAAGTCCCGGTTACATGTCCAATTTTTATTCAGATTCCAAATGACAACCATCCCGGATTTGAACGACCAATGGAACGAAATGACACCAATTATAGACAATCAAGTTTTGAGCAACCTTTCTCAGCTCACCAGCATCAAGGTCATCACTTAGCCGTAAATTAGTTGTTTAAATTGTTTCACACACCAATAGCTCAATATAGACAAAACAAAACAAAATTAATTCTAAGGACAAAATAACGGTCTGGGAATCCCTAACTATTTCGTTATTCAATTTTAAAGTGGCAAAAAATATATTTTTCGCAGATGAACACCCTCAAGCAATGCCCCGTGATAACATCAATCAGAACAATGAGCGTGAGTTGCGATATAGTGCACCAAATAATGCTCCACCGATTGATTTCTCGATTCAAGAAATATCGCTGTCGCACAATGGATTATTGATGGTAGGTGAGGAAGAAAATGGTTTTAAATGCATATTTGCCCAGATTTCGACTTCTTCTGCCCGTCAGATGGTCAATTTGGACAATTCGAAAACTTGCCGCACGGAATATCTTCATCAATAATTTTCTGAATGCTTCAATTTTTTCTTCACTTATCGATCAATATGTATTTGTTCTCCTTGTTTCGAACTCCCATTCTTCAATTGGTCTTTTTAAAATTTTATGTATCATCACTATTATTATGCACCATTATCGTTTTTTTGTGTTTCAATTAATTAAAAAAAAAACTCTATATACGGCAAACGGTAACGGAATTTTGTTCAATCGTGATTTGAAATCCAATGAGAAATGACAACAGCGTTAAAATGCAACATTTCGGTTTAAACTTTTCATTCATCACAAATTTTTTAACCCGTTTTGCCCAACTTTTAAACATGATTTGCATCATTTTTGACTTTGGGCAGCTTTTAAACATGTGTGCCATCATCGTTGAACCTTCATGATTTTTAGGCGGCCATTCACAATATCACAACCCCGATAAAAAAGAAAAGAAATGTAAGATGAGCGAAAATTCGTGGAGTAACTAAATACCCCACCGGACGGAATACAAAACCATCTGTTCAGTGGTAGTTATGTTGAAACCTCGATTTTGGAAACTTCGGTAATTAAACCTTTATTTAATATAGTATGTATGAGCGTGTGTGTGTGCACCTCAAACTTGGGTAATTAAACCTTTATTTATATACGAATATAAAGATAAATTAAACAAAGATAAATTAAAGATAAATCATAATTCAAAAAGGGTAAAGGCAACGATTTTGGTTATTCACTTGTCGCTTTTATATGGCTCTCGACGAGTGTGAAGTGGGCGGGTCGATGTGTGGGTGTGAAGATTGATAATGATGTTAGAGGACAGGGAACGTTATAAATGAGAGAATTTTTTTTAATAATGTTAATGTTGTTGCTTTAGAATGTGTGGGCGATGATTATTTTAATAATGGTATGGAGACTGTAACAATTTAATAATGGTTAGCGTGATGACTTTAAGGTGTGGATGATGATTCATATTTAATAGTAGCGGCTGTGGCTAGGAACTGTAATGGTAAATAACGGCATTGTTGATGAATTTGATCGTTCACGACATTCCGCCTCTCACGACAATTCTATGATTCGTCTGGGTATCGGTTTGTTGGATTCGGGCAGAGTGAGGTATGGTGGGTTGTAGGATCTTTCCCTCGGATCTTTGAGCAATAGTAGCAGGTCTTGTTGCATCTCTTTTCATGATCGTCGTATTTTAAGCAGCGCACGCAACGTTTGGTTTGTATGATCATACGCTGTCGTATGCTAGTGGTGTCATATTGGTAACAACTGAGTAATGATGTTTCGCGCAGAATGCACACCTGATATGTGTTCCATCGTGCCAGTCTCGAGCAGCAATTTGTCTATATAGGTTTGCTCGTCTGTCATCTGGCGTAGTTGCCTCGTCTTTCATCTTGGCGAATTTCATACTTTTGGACTTGTGCTGCTGCCATTTTCGTCTGTGCGTCTTCTCTGGTTCTCTTCGGTAAGGTTTTTGACTTGATCTTCTATGGATTTTGATGTTGTTTGTATGGCATTCATCAATTTGTTCTCGGTTTTTTATAGATTAACAGAAATAGTGCTTGTCGTCCTTCCGATTGTTTCTCGTGTGACCTGGTCGATTTTGTCGATGTTCTCACCGTGTCCTTTCAAATGGTCATCATGCTGTACTTCAATGAGGTCCTGCATTTGTTTGGTCGATTTCCATGTTTCTTGCGTCGTTGTGAGTATTCCTTGGACTCCCATTTCTGCTCTCACAATGAATCAATGCCATTGTCGCAATTCTTGTTCATTCTTCTCGAGCTGTCGTTCTCTGCTTTCTTGAATAACTTCTCAAAGTTGACCATCATTACTTTTGTGCGGTTCGTGATCGCGCGGTATTGATCGGAAATATCTCGTTCAGCAGCTCCTGTTTGATCCATTCTTACTGCCACGTCAAACGCATCGACTACGGCTAAATCAATAAGGTCGCGAACTTTTTGATTTGCATCCAAATATTAGTGGAAGGCATTCGTTAGTCTGACGGTTTGATCCAATAGTCAATCGAACCCTTTTTGGGCCATTCTGTACAGTTTAGTCGTATCTCGGGTCGACGCCACAATTTGGCGTTCTGTCATCGTTGTTGTTATGATTTTGTCAGCTCTCTCTGCTTCTTCTTGGAGTTGGCGTACTGTTTTAACAACATTGGTGAAGATTTCCTTGATCTTAAGACTTCGGTGTTCGAGTTGGTACGTTGAGATTCGTAGGGATCGTATATGAGAAAGATGTCTCAGATGTCATATTTGTGGCTCGTCTTTACATTTGCGGTGAAATCGTGCCGCATTCGAAGAAAATCTTATGGTTGATTGCTGACCGTTCGGGTCACATGGAATTGCACATTTTTCTCCGCAATCGACATCTGCCATTGTTCGTTTCTTCTTGGAGTAACATTTGACGGTTGTCATCACTCCTGGTTCGCAATTGTAGCATCCTGACGTGTGTTCTGTCTCGATACGGCAGTCGTCGCGGTAGATAAAAACGAGAGGATTTACATCCCTGTTGAAGTTAATAGTGATGGTAGCTGATGTTGATCGTGCTGTCTGTGCTACTACTGTTTGGTTTTTAACCCGTTTTGCCCAACTTTTAAACATGATTTGCGTCATTTTTGAATCGACTTTGGGCAGCTTTTAAACTTGTGTGCTATCATCGTTGAACCTTCATGATTTTTAGGCGGCCATTCACAATATCACAACCCCGATAAAAAAGAAAAGAAATGTAAGATGAGCGAAAATTCGTGGAGTAACTAAATACCCCACCGGACGGAATACAAAACCATCTGTTCAGTGGTAGTTATGTTGAAACCTCGAGTTTGGAAACTTCGGTAATTAAACCTTTATTTAATATAGTATGTATGAGCGTGTGTGTGTGCACCTCAAACTTGGGTAATTAAACCTTTATTTATATACGAATATAAAGATAAATTAAACAAAGATAAATTAAAGATAAATCATAATTCAAAAAGGGTAAAGGCAACGATTTTGGTTGTTGTCTTGTTGCTTTTATATGGCTCTCGGTGAGTGTGAAGTGGGCGGGTGGATGTGTGGGTGTGCAGATTGATAATGATGTTAGAGGACAGGGAACGTTATAAATGAGAGACATTTTTTAATAATGTTAATGTTGTTGCTCTAGAATATGTGGGCGATGATTATTTTAATAATGGTATGGAGACTGTAACAATTTAATAATGGTTAGCGTGATGGCTTTAAGGTGTGGATGATGATTCATATTTAATAATAGAGGTAATAATGGTTAGCGTGATGACTTTAAGGTGTGGATGATGATTCATATTTAATAGTAGCGGCTGTGGCTAGGAACTGTAATGGTAAATAACGGCATTGTTGATGAATTTGGTCGTTCACGGCATAGTATAAACGAAGGTGCCCAAAGGAAAAAAAAGTGGTAATTGGGGATTTGTAATGATATCAAGAGGATCAGTATTCTAACATTTTTAATTAAATGAGTATTTTGGTGGATTAATTTACGAGGGGAAACCTCAAGAATTGTAAAAATGCCGTATATAGCAAATGAATAAAAAATCAAGAAAGAAAAATAGTTCGTTATTTCGTTTAAAAACAATCGCGTGTAAACAATTTGTGCACTTTCGTCAAGTAAAATTCATTGTCCGCAATTTGCTTATTTTCAAAATTTCCTGCTGTTTCAAACATATTGCATGGACTGTTTCCCAAAAAATAGCTACAAGAATCAGCCGCTGCAAAGGCTAAAACGGCGTCGTTAATTACGGTATTCAAAATATAACCTCGAAATTCGAAAAAAAACTGAAAATGAAATAAACAACAATTTGTTAAAATTCAATTTTCAGACAATAATGCAAAGTAAAATAAGCACCCAAAAAAATTTAAAATGACGTCTATATTGTGCGGCAAAGATTCTTTGAGACTATGGGTGGCGCTGTCAACCATTGGGCGGAGCTTCGATGCAACATCGCGCGAGGTGTGAATCAGAGTTGGGCCACTAAAAAATATTAAAAAAAACAAAAAAATTGATTTTGTTGAACGCAAAAACTGCAATCTAGAAACAATAATTAAAAACAGTTTTTATGATTTGTTTCTATGAGTGCAACTCTTCAATTCTGTGTTGAAAACATTAAAAAAAGGGGAAGTTCCCCGTCTGCAATTCAACTGATATTCAGCCATTCACAATTTAAAAACACGTTTTGATGGCACATTTATTTCTATTAAAAACCATGAATTCAATACCGGTTTAAACAATTTGAGATTTGGTGAATAATTGAGCTAAGGGAGTGGAATGTGCAAGATTAAAGTGGATATTTAGAACAAAAACATATTTTCGACGGTTTAGAAATACTATGACTTATTCACGGCGGAATTCAGAACGGCAAGTATCCGAGTTGTCCAAATTGAGCTTCTGAAGACGGGCAATAGATGAAATCTGAAAGAACATCTACATACTTGAAGCAATTAATTTTCTCTCTTACCATCAATAATCCATTTTGGGAAGACGGTGTTTCCTGGTTTGAGAAATCAATGGGTGGAGCAGCATTCTGCGAGTTGTGTGCGTTATTCGGATGATTTGGCGGATTGTCAGTGAGGAAACTTCCTTGATCAGCTGGGATTTGAATGAAGAGTGGAGAAGTGACTGGGACACTTGACCCCCAAGGAATGGATGACTGTAAACTCATAAAATACCCAAAATTTGAAAGGAGATTTACATTGGAGGAAGGAACGGAACTGGAAGAATGCGACTTGTCGTTGTTGTTGTTCACTTCATCGATCTTCTTCTGATTTTCGACATTTTGAAGAACATCATTAGGTTTCTTATTAACAGACATCTGAAATGAAAAGAATTTCGGATATATTGTTATAATAATTATGTTAATTTTCTGAAATCGGTGATTAAGTACGAAAAAAAAATACGAGTACAAAAAAAACGAATAAAAAAATAAATGTCAAATAAAAAGTTTAAGTTAAAATTAAATTTGAAAAAATTTTGACTAGCACTTACTGTTACGTGAATGGACAAAGAAATAAAATTTAGGAAATCTTTACATGATTCAAATCAATTGTCCTACACTTATCAAATTCATTTTGCCAAGCACAAATCTTGTATCGATTTTTAGATTTAATTTTACTTAATTCGACATAATTTGTGACCTTGTAAATATAACAAAAACTTTCGCACATTTTCGAAAAATGACCCCTTCGCAAATCCTCCGAGATAATCGATTATTGACTGATTATTCGTTCAAGGTGTCATAGTGAGGGATATATTGTGTATAGGATGCTCTCGTTCCTTTCATTGTCGCGGCCCCGTTTAGAACCTTTTTGCATCGAACCCTCCATTTTTGCACATTATTCCCTCATCTGTTGTTTTTGTCCCATGGGCAAGCAGTAAGAGGTGAGATCTTATCACAGCGATTTGTTAACACGCGTCGAATATCATTCCTCTCATTTTGAACTCGCCAGAGTGGTTCGGTCATCATTCTCTTTTTGTTGATTGTTTTAATATTTGTGCAAATTTTGGACATTTCTTATTTTTATCGCAATTTCTTTTTAACTTTCACCCATTTCTTCTGTGGTATATCACGAAATTCAGAAAATTATTAAATATCAGATCATTTTTAACATGTGTTGCTTTCTTTGTAAGGTTTTCATTGTAGCTTTTGATTATTTTCTTAGTGGCCCGTACAAATTTAAGCAAAATGTTTTCGTTTTGCTGATCATATGCTTTGACTATATTTTTTTCTTTCAGCTTTCTCAGCGTTGTGCAACATGCAGACGATACTGAAGAATATGGAAAATAAAATGCATGTTATTGGGGAGGTGAGTGTTTTTTATTTGAAATAAAAAAAAACAACACAAATACTTTTCTGTGTTTCTTTTAATTTAGACGGCAGATGTTTTGATAACCTTGCGAAATTATCTCAAATTTCAGATGCAACGTGTTTCTGAGAAAGATGTCAGCGTGACCCAACCTGAAGGAATGCCAAGACGTGAGGAGCAGACAGAACAGGTGAGTGAAGAATCAGATTAAGTAGGAAAATACAATGTGTTTCCTTTAAGAAAGGTGACCCAATTCCAAAATGTAACAATGGAGATAATACTTATAAGGGAAAAACCATCAAAGAGGTTCTTGACGCGATGTTCGAAGATAACGCTAAACCGGTGAGCCGTTTTTTTAAAATTATTCTGTTTATAATTTAAATTCTTAGGAACGCACGAATCGCCCAAAATCAAAGAAACATCGCAGCCATCGTCGTAGGAGAGGCCACTCGGACTTGGAAGAAATTAAAATTCTGACAGAGTTACTCGTACGCCACTTTATTTTCAACCATTATTAATATTGAATTTTAGAAGAATAGCTCCGACGTTTTTCAAGCCTCTTCTTCGAAGCAGCCAACGATTTCGGATAGAAAGAAATCTCGTGAGGATATTGCAATGGAGACTGTCGGACCCAAACAAGAGCACGCTGTTGATGTTGATGAAGAAGTCTCCAATGTGCTTGGCAAAATGAATTTGATAAATGTAGGACAATTGATTAGAATCAAGTAAAAAATTCCTAAATTTTAGGAGAACTCTGTGGGCGAAGCTATGGACCAGTTTTAATATTCCAGTGGTCATATTATTCGAAAGTCAGCTTCTTCCATGGCCCTTATTCTTTTCAGCTTTTCGTATTATTGTCATAATTGAAATTCAAAATTGTATTTTTTAATTTCTAAGTCATTCTTTTTTTTTTCATTTCTAAGTCCATTCTCGCAACAGTAAGTGCTAGTTAAAACTTTTCCAAATTTCATTTTAATCCGAAGTTTTGATTTGACATTCATTAAAAAATTTTTTTTTGTACTTTTTTATTTTTTCCGTACTTAATGACCGATTTCAGCATATTGTCATATTGAAGAATTTTGCATTCTTATAGGAGGACTTGAATTTGCATAATTCGGTGAAATACAACTTCAATAAACTCGTGAATGGCATAAATTGTTCTGTTTTGACTCTTCAAAAAAAATTTCATTTCCAGGCAACACAAAAAAATGGTATATAATTTTTGGGTATACAAAAAATTATTTTGATCATTGTTCAAATAGTGCTGAAAATAATAAATACGATGGTCAATGTTTTTCGTGGTGAGCTTCATTCAGTAACTGTTCAGGTTTTTTTAATTACCGAAAGCATTCGAATCAAATATCCATGTGTGTAAAATATTTCTCGATTATATTTTTTCAAATTTTAATTTAGAAATATTGTTATGTTCGGTCTACGAAATGTATTTATACGATTTAAAATTTGCCTCGTTTGAATAATATGTTTTTTCTTTAGTTCGGATCTGTTCATATTTTATTCAAAACTGTTTACAACCATGGCGAGTCACTCAGTTACTCATCGGAATTGCCGCCGTATTTATCTGGTCATAAATTATTCTCACAGTCTTCAATGCACTTTCGAGCATTCCTCACTGCTCATATGTGAAACAAATCACCAACATCACTCGGGCTCATTTCTTTCCTTTAGTATAATTTATTCGTATCTATTGGAAAATTAACATAATTATTATTAATATATCCATTTCTTTTCATTTCAGATGTCTGTTAATATGAAACCTAATGATGTTCTTCAAAACGTCGAAAATCAGAAGAAGAACGATGAAGTGAACAACAACAACGACAAGTCGCATTCTTCCAGTTCCGTTCCTTCCTCCAATGTAAATATCCTTTCAAATTTTGGGTATTTTATGAGTTTACAGTCATCCATTCCTTCGGGGTCAAATGTCCCAGTCACTTCTCCACTCTTCATTCAAATCCCAGCTGATCAAGGAGGTTTCCTCACTGACAATCCGCCAAATCATCCGAATAACGCACACAACTCGCAGAATGCTGCTCCACCCATTGATTTCTCAAACCAGGAAACACCGTCTTCCCAAAATGGATTATTGATGGTAAGAGAGAAAATTAATTGCTTCAAGTATGTAGATGTTCTTTCAGATTTCATCTATTGCCCGTCTTCAGAAGCTCAATTTGGACAACTCGGATACTTGCCGTTCTGAATTCCGCCGTGAATAAGTCATAGTATTTCTAAACCGTCGAAAATATGTTTTTGTTCTAAATATCCACTTTAATCATGCACATTCCACTCCCTTAGCTCAATTATTCACCAAATCTCAAATTGTTTAAACCGGTATTGAATTCATGGTTTTTAATAGAAATAAATGTGCCATCAAAACGTGTTTTTCAATAAAAGTGAATGACTGAATATCAGTTGCACAACCTCTGGTCTTGCATAACAGAAAGCTTTTTTGTCTTTGGTTCGGGCCACTTGTATATATATATATATATATATATATATATATATATATATATATAAAGTAATCTAAATCATTTTTATGTTTACAACCCAGTCGCATTTTTGTTCTATCTAAAAACTTTACTTTTGATGATTTTTCGAATTATGACAAGTCACACTTCCATCGAGAGGGTCCATCATATAGGGAGGTTTTTCTTGTAGTGCATTATTTCTTTTATTCGTAGTGGAAATTCGAATAGGGAAAAATTCCGGACTCAGAAAACGATCGTCTCGAGAGAGCCGACCGTTAAAGCAAAATTTATTGGCAATACATTTTTATTCTAATTCAAATATTGAGGTTAAGTTAATTATATGATTCTGAAATGTTGAGGAAAGATAAATCAAAATACATCCAATAGAAAATGATTATGTATTCAAGTTAAATAACAGAAAATAATGAGAAAAAAGTTTAAAAGTAAATTTTTAACAACTCCGGTTAAAAAATCAAATAACTCTAAAATTCATATAGATAATATGAAAAATTTAACCAAGTTATATAAGGACTCGGGATTAATTAACATTGGTAGACAACAAAGAGCATCAAGCCAAATTTGCGATGTACCTTAAAAGGGGTTCAATAAATCATAAAGCCATTAAAAATGGTAATTAGAAAAGCAGTTGGGAAGACATTAGGTGATTAAGATTTAAAAACCACAGAACATGGTATGGCAAAGCTGATTGTTGCCAACATTCGTAATACTCAAACTACTAGGCTTCTTCCATACCAATCTGAATTTGAAAAATTATTTTTTTTAATAATTTTTAATTTTCTTACATGTATTACTTCAAATTGATCAAGAACGCTGGAAAACGCTTTCTGGAAGTCAATTGCATCGACGACTCCACCTTTTGCGTCTTTCGCAACCTCAGGTCTGTCTTTGATCGTATTTGCATGGTCGCATTGTCCGTTTCTTGCAGCTTCACGGAGTGGCGATCGTCTAGCATTTCCTGAGGCGCTGTCAACGAATCTGACATGTCGCAATGCCTTCTTCCATTTATTTACGCGCTCTTGGCGTCTTTTGCGCTGCTTGCGATTTCTTCTCGATTTTCCGATCTTCGGGCGCTTCTAAAAATATTTTGGTTAAATTAAACATACAGTAGTTAAGTGAAGAATTACCTCCTCAGCAGATTGCTCCAAGGTCATATACATAATATTTGCAATCATTTTCGTCTTATTAGAATGTTTTCGAAATTTTGGGATGCTATTTTCTTTCTGCAAAACAAATGCAATTTCCAATCGAGATGTTGATTTACTACTATCTAAACAGTACTACATTCTTTAATAATAAAGCACCTTAGAAATCGATGTATCAAGGAAGTAATTCATTGGAGTTCCATCGGGATGAGTGGCAACTCGATCTTGCTTCTTAGACGTCTGAAAATTTTCAGGAGTTCACAAAACACAATTTCTTAAATAACGATGCAATGGGAATAAACTGAGGTCCCCTAGTATGACTCAATTCAAAAAATAATTTTTCGATAATTATTATGATTTCTCTGATTATGTCATGTGTTTGTGTTTTGTAGAGTTACTATCGTTGGGCATGTAATGAAAAAAATTCTAATTGACAAAAAAAATTTTGATTGTTCTTACTGTGGATCTCGAGGAGTTATTTATATTTTTCATCATTGATCAACTTCGACGATGAGGAAATGAGACAGCGAGTTCAAGGAACTGAAAGTTAATATATTTTATTTAAAAAATAAAATCAAGCAGCTATCAAAGAAAGAAAATGATGACCGGACCACTCTGGCGAGTTCAAAATGAGAGGAATGATATTCGACGCGTGTTAACAAATCGCTGTGATAAGATCTCGCCTCTTACTGCTTGCCCATGGGACAAAAACAACAGATGAGGGAATAATGTGCAAAAATGGAGGGTTCATTGCAAAAAGGTTCTAAACGGGACCGCGACAATGAAAGAAACGAGAGCATCCTATACGCAATATATCCCTCACTATGGCACCTTGAACGAATAATCAGTCAATAATCGATTATCTCCGAGGTTTTTTTGCGAACGGTGTGCCATTTTTTTTTTGAAAATGTGCGAATATATAAAAAATGATGCATTCGATCAGAATAATCAAAGGTGAATCAAAAGACAAAAAATTTCAACGTATAATTTGATACCTGAAAAGCCGAATCAATGTAAAAATTGATAAAAACAGTTTTCCACTGTTTACTGTTGATTGACTGAAAATATCGTGGATTTGCTTGGAAACATTTTTAGATTATCAAAATAATTGACGATTTAGACAAATTGTGAACCCTGTTAGCGATTATGTTCTAATAATATTCCTAATTTAGACAATCGCCACATAATGTGCGAAATTATAAAAAAAACAAGGCAGTATAAATTGGGCACATGGCTTCTAAAATTCTATTACTCTCATAGTTTGAATATAGTTTTTCGTTCTTCCATAAAATCCGAAAATTTGCACATTTGTTAAAAGTTTTAAGTATTCATAGAAACCTCATTCAAATGCTAGGCAAGGCTTTTTTTATTCGTGGGAAAACAACACTATGTACAAATAAAGTTCATCATGAAATACAAGCTGAACGAATTCGGTTTGATATTATAAAATTTTTACGCAAAGTCTGTGGTAGTTGGATGCTATTTTTTGGCAATTTCTTTCTTATTGCTCCAAAATTGGAGCTTATTATTTGAAACATTGTTGCGAATTATCTACATAATAATAATAAAAGGAAATCCTCAACATGCTCATTTTTACGTTTTTTATTGAATGAAGAGTCAATTAAAATTCGCTTCCCCTAATTTCGCATAAACGTTTCCAAGAACTCTAAGCGTCCATTAGTTTTGAACTTTGTACATTTTTTTAAAACCCACATTTTCTGATATTATGTCTCATCGTGCATTGACGTGTAAATTTCGCTTTCTCATATTGCGTCAAAAAAACTTTATATTTCCAAATGATAAATTGATAATTGATTTCAAGAGCTATTAATGAAATAATTAACTTGCGCACAGATAGTGCAAAATTCGTTAAACGCGTGTCTCGAGGTCACCAATTATTTCATTTCACGTCATAAAATAATGATGACAGATCCTTGTAAAATAATCGAAAAATTTCATATTTCATTATTTTCAATTTGTTTTTGTCATCGAGAATCCATCATCTCAAAAACCCAAAACCAATTTTCAATTGGTGGGTCGCTAAAAATTTTTATTTCATTTGGCGTGAATTGCAATGCGATGATTATTATTCACTTCTTTTGAATTCAAATTAATTTATAATTCAAGACAAGCGGCTTTCGTTTCCCATTCTTCGACCATATCCTTTTCTTTTCAGGCGCAGTCAAAAGTGTGAATTGCATTCGCCAAATATTTGATGAAAAGAGGAGAAGCAGCGGTCACAGAAGGAGCCACCACACGCTGAAGCGATAGTAGTAGCATCTCCGTCTCAAGCCCGACGCATCTCCTCTTCATTTCTACCAATTCCTAAAATGCGAATGATTATTAATTCTTTCGCACCGCGAAAAGGCAGTGCCGCCATCGTGGCATGGCGTGCACATGTCGTGCCTCTTACAAATTTATGTCGAATTCTATTCGAAATTTATAAATCAACATCTTCAAATTGGTTAGCAAATGATCAACAAGTCACTATTTATGACAAACAGGCCCGGAATACTCTATCCAAAATTAGGTAGAATATTATTGGAATACTATACCCGCATAAGTAGTAAGGGCTCCTTGAAAAAAATCGGTAAAACAATTGAAAGAATAAAAATGGAGTTCCTTCGACTCAAGAATATATGAATTATTTGAATGTTTTGAGCTAATAATCTCTAATTTCTTAGAGTTTTAATAATCTCTCTGGGATGGAATCAAACAAAAATATATCGTAGGACTGTTTAAGAGACAAAATTATGGCATCTCGGAGTCTAATCCTGACACAATGAGCCGAAAATTCTAACGATTCGAATGATTTTATGTAGATTTGACGTGAAATCAAGGGTATCAGAAAACATTTAGAAATTCTTCCAATTTTTAAGAAGCATTTTGATGTTGGGATCTACATCATCCTCTATCCCAATTGGTCGATCCTACTTAACCATTGAAACCCCCTAATTTCGTTTTGCCAACTGTTGTTACTATATTGCGCAACACCGTTTGAAATAACATGTGGGCACCAAATCTGTTGCAACTTACTGTTGCCAAACCAATTAGTTGTGACTATCTTAATTATAATCTTCTCAATGACTCAACCCACACGTATCATCAAAAAATGTCAACACGATCGAACATAGATTAACTCATGTCCGCCTAATTATTGCTGGGAAACCTTAGCGGATTAGTATGATAATATAGGATGGGTTGCGTGCGCACTCGCGCGCTCTACCTGTTGACTTCCTGAAATTGACGAGCGCCTTCCTCTCCACTATTTTCCCCCCATCTGTTGCGCGTTTCCACTATTTTTGAGGCAACCATGTGCATCCTCTTGGCTTGATGATTTCAAGATTAACTCAAGAGTCTTCATTCGATTAATGGCATACGTTTCATTTTTTGGCCATATTCGCGTTTGTTTTGATTGAGCCCTGCTTGTAATGTTGACCAACATTGCATAATACTAATCGGAAGCCATCTGCATTTCGTGGTACCGCCAACTTTTCCTCGCCATACCTTTTTAAGAGGATCACCCGTTTTATTTGTTCCGTTCGTCGCGGCTAAGATTACATGATCATTTTTAGATGGCACCTGGCGGGTTGCCGTCTTTGAAAACATATCGCTTACATATCCACCGCATTTCCTCGTAACAAGGATTACTGTAATATTTGAATTCATAGCTTGCCAGTCGTGCACTTCGTTTTTTGAATAAATATCATCCAGAACGAAACGAGAAAAAAAAATGGTGGAAAAACAATGAGTAATCAGTTTCCCTCATAGCCACGTTTCGGCATGGTTTTATGTGCGAGCCACCGTTTAGAATAACATTCACGACTCGACCCCATTTTTTTTGTTGTGACTTGCGAAACTGTCCTCGTCATCTCGATAATTTTAACAATTTTATTCCATAGATTTTTTGGATGTATTGTTTCATCATTCTTTTCGGACAATTCCTTAAAACATATTTCTTCCTTTCAAGCATTATTGTACACGAAACGCATGCCTATAATCGTGAAGGAAACACATATTTCATCTGCAAAACTCGAATTATTCTCTTCATCTCAATATAATATACGTTGTAGTTATCTCTAAAGACATTTTGTTATAAAGGTTGGATGAACAAATATAAATTTTCCAGCTGAAACGCGTGTTGCAATTCTACGTATATATTATGCTCATGGTAATAGGCGAAACAAAAGATCCATCGATTTGCAACGCACTTTGTCTTTGAACACATGTCAACTTGTATCCCTTCTAGTGGTTTTTCATTTGCGAAATCATTACTCATATTGATCTCATTGCAAATTCCTTGCTGAATCCTTGTTATGATAATAAAAAAAACGTGATCCGATATTTCTTCGTCGGTTTTATCGGCCCTTCATTCTTCCAAGACGAGGGAACTGCTCAGTTATTCGCCAGCCGCTCTGTCTCGATACGCCGACGACCCCGCCCAATTTTGAGGGGCATGTGCGAGCATGCGAATGTGCATGTGTGTGCGAGACTACGGTGGCTGGCTGGCAGATCCTTGCCATTATTTATTCTTATTTCAACCAGCTTCACCATCTTTAATCCAAATCAGTTTGTTTTTTTTTCAGCATGCCACTGGAAACTCCGAGATCTTCATTTCTTATCGACTCACTACTTGAAGTAAAACCCAAAAAGCAATTCTGCCAGAATGAAGAAGATGGAGCCGAAGAAGAAGGTGACGAGGAGAACGCAGTGGATGACGAGGAGGAGGAGGAGGATGAGTGCTCATCATCGGAAATGACCAGGTTTGACACCATTGTTCAATTAAACATCAATTATGGCGACAAGGCATCAATTCATACGTGAAACAAAATTCTAAATTAAGATCAAATTATTTTTTCGACTTCATCTGTTTCCGCATTTTCGATTCATATTATTCAGACCGAATAATTTGGTCGAATCTTTTTTTATGCTAAAAATTTTCAAAATTCAGCTAAAATAATGAAGTGCACTTTTCTTTCTGAAAAATCTACATATTTTGTAGGGCCAGTGCTAACCGTTTTTTTTTTTTCAAATTTTTACAGCTTGCGCATTATTCATTGAAACGGATTCCTTAAAAACGGTCTCGAAAGGAAATTGTGAAAACAAAAACACCGGCATCGGTTAAGAACGAGATAATAGAATAAATTGGCGATTCAGTATTTTTCGTAGTTTTCCATTCACACCTATGTTCCATTTTTAAACTTGTTATAAATTATTCAAACCAGCGATTTACTTTCAGTGTTGTTTAAATATAGCTGTTTTTTTCTTCGATTTTTTTCGCTTTAAACATTTTTATTCATTTCAGCGAGACGGACATGGAGACTCCAGTTTCTACCAACATCGCGTCGCAGGATAATAACAATATGCTATCTCCACTTCATCGTTTCATCAATTCTTCTATGGAGCAGAAATATATACAATTTGTTAGAAGAAACAATATTTTAGTGGTAAAGAAAATATTTTAGATTTTCTTTTTCAATTCTAGCTTTTTTCAGAAACCCGAAAACATTTTTCCTTTCGAGTTCCAGAAACAATTCCAACTGGTCCAACAAGCTCTTCAAATGAACGCATTAAACAATATTGGTCAAAATCTGGCATTTCCTTTCGTCCAGCCTCTCATTAAAAGTGATTTGAGCTATTCTTTCTTATGTCAATTTCTAGATTTCAGGTCAACCGATTATTCAAAAGCGAATGCATCCAAAGAGAACTTATAATCCAGATCATAGCCAAAGAGCGAATACGAAAAAATACAGATGCGATGTTTGCGATAAAACTTTCAGCCGTAGCAACACTCTCATAACCCACAAGGTTTGTATTTCTTTTCTATGGTTGACAAATTTCGAATTGAAGAGGATTCACACCGGCGAGAAACCATTCAAATGCGAACATTGCGGCAGAGCATTTCGTCAGCCGGGAAATCTAACGCGTCATCGTCTAACTCATACAACGGTAAGCGAAACGCGATGAGAGGAAACAAGAGAGCTTTGCCTTTTTCAAATTTCGCTTGCAAAGACAAAAAAGGCTAGTATTTTTTTAGGTCAAACCTTATGTTTGCGGACTTTGCGATAAGGCGTTCAATAGAGCATCGAATCTTCATACTCACATGCGAACACACACCTAAAGTCTATTTGAACCTTATTTTCCATTTTTTGAATCTTATTATCCTTCCAGTTAATATAGAAACTCTATTGAAACATAATTTTATTATTGTGTGTCACCCGGATTCCCGCATTTTGTATTCACCCAAATGATAATTTTATTTGCATGATGATTTAAAGATCAAATAAAAATGAAATGACGAAAAACGTGGAGATAATTGAAGATGATTTGCCTGAATTCTCAATTAGAGTCTAATTGAGCCAATTCCTGATTAATAAATTCACACGCAAGCTGGTTTAAAAATGTGATGCTCGTTGCGCACATTCTCGTTTGTTTTTAAATTGAAGTTTCTTTGGAAAAAAAATGCGTTGGATTTTAAGTATTCCACCTCCATAGTGATTCATGTTCAAAAATGCAAAAGTGTGCAAATATATCTTATGGTTTGCTGATTATATTGGATGCATGCTACATATAAACATCACATAGAAGTTCAAAGAATAATTTGAAATTTTTCTATATTTGGACAAACATTTTAATATGTAGATTGTAATTATAATTCATTATTCTTTTGTGACAGTTGCCGAAATGAATATAATTGAATCATTGGTTTCAAAATTTTGAACCTTGATGACCTTTCAAGAGATGACGTGATATGTATGTCCAGTCGTTTTGACAATTGCCCACTGGCATTAATATTGTATTTTACTGATTGATGAAAAAAATTGGAAATAAGCACAAACACGATAGCAATTTTCATGCCGAAATTGAATTTATACAAACAATTGAGAACAAAAAGTAATTTAGTAATTGTCCAACTTTGTGACACTGATTCTATTATCGCGATAGAATTGATCGACGGTGTCAGCAGTTGATTCCAAAGTGATTGAGCCATGCTCGGGTCGATAAGTCTCTAGGAAGTAGGACATTTGGCTTAACAAAAACCCAAAAAGAAGGGTTAACGTTGGGAATATAATCTTCCATGTGTCCTGAATCTATTTTGTTTCAAAATAAATTATTAATTACTATCAACTGACCAAGAAAATATAGGACTTGACTGGAAAGTGTCGACTAGTCAAGGGTGCGCAATTAATATGTGGCATATATTCATATTTTCTGAATACAATTTGAACCAATGCGGAAAGGAAGCAAATCCAGGATAGGATGGAAAGCAAAAGTCGAATACAGAATTTGCCTTGATATTCGCATATCCTAAAAATTATAGTGTTTAGTGATATTTAATAGTTATTATGAAGAGCATGTGATTTCTAAGGAACTTTTAAAACAAAAAATCAGTATTTTTTAACCCGTGGATTCTTCAAACAAGACTATTCGGGATTATCGGGACAATAATACCGACAAGATCAGTCAACACTGTAGCCATACCACTGCCGAAGTTCAAGTCACATTTAAACATGTTAAAACCTAAAACAGACCAATGGTTGCGCACCATTCAGCCCGAGAGAACGTCTACAATTCGAGATCATCTCTAAGGAGACATAGTATTTCGCGCCCTACATTCCTTTATAATTAAGAAGCGGAATGTCATGAAGGTTTATTGAAACGCCGACACAAAAAATTAAATATTTCCCAAGAATATAAGCAAGTCTTACTAGTATTTCTCGTATTATTTGTGTAACATAATAATTCTATTAAAACCAAAAATATGAGAGTATAATAAAACCTTCACCGCTGCTTTCGTGTCCGTATAAAAGTGGAGCAGCATTTGGTTTTCATTATTATTTCCTTTATGTATTTTATATTATATGTTAGTTCTTTTTAAATATAGATAATGTTAAATATCTCTGCCGCTTTCAATCTTTCTTTTTATCACAACGGTTCAACTTCCCATGATTGAGGTCCATTTAAACACACCCACTGAACATAGGAAATTTTTTAAATAATAAGAATATGTGTGTTTTTCTTAAAACATTTTTCAAATTGGGTAATTGCTAATTTTGAATGTTTAAGATTTTTTTCACAAAAACTTTTATCATTCATTTTTCCATTCCATATGACGTCTGGTTACCATCATATTTGCCCGATATTGGAAATGACTCATTGCCATTATTCAAATTTTAAAGTTAGAATACAAAGTAAAACATACAACAGCGATAGAAGGAATAGTGTTGTCAGACATCCCACCAAAATCATGGCGCCAAGTAGGATAATTGCCGTCACATTAGTGCGAGTTAAACCCTAAACGAGAAAAAATCCGACGAGATGATTTGCAATTGAATAATTACCTGGAAAAATTGACCGCATTCCGTGAATGGAATACGCCATGGAAGGCATTGCGAAAATCCATAAGGCGTTGAAGCTGAATCTTCGATGACATTTATTCTCCAATCTGAATTTATATTAAAAATGAGACAATTTCTTACATCAATTATTACTCATACCATATGAAAAAAGATCTGCAATGCATAATCCAGTAAAAATGACAGCTACCAAAAAGTAAAGCGCCAGAAATGGTGTATGCCGTTTCATATCAGTAGTGCGACTGAAATAATTTGTTGTGCAAAGTGCCCCGTGCGAAATAAGACCAAAAATAGCGTTTTTTACTTTCTTTTCAACGTGTTACAACAAAAGACACTAGAGTCATACACTTAGTCACCTTTTGTACCGTCTTATCGAAATTTCAGAAAATTTGATAACAAGAAGGGATATGAAAAAATAGAAAAACAAATATATAAAAAAGTGGATAACGATATTTGTGTTTTTATAAACAGCACTTATCATTTTACAAACAAACCCTAATAAAGCATCCCACTATTTTTAGTGTCAACAATAAACCGCCGGCATACCTAACATTGTTGAAGTACAATGGCAATTGAAAAAAGTTCACATTTTGATTATTCATGTTCTTATGAAAGTCAGGTTGCTATGTGTCACACAAATGTTAAGAAATTTTCCTTATGCTTTTCATAAAATAAATTTTATTCAACTGATATCATTCCGACAAACAAGAAGAGAACTGAAGAATATTTTCAAACTTATTTCAAACACTCTATTATTTAATTTTTAAAATTAAAAAAATAAGCAGAATTGGTTTAAATTAGGAAAATTTTATATAGTTAGTGCAACAACGTTCTTTTAAAATATAATATCTTACATTTTGGAAAAGCTTTCGGACGTATTCATCACAGGAAAAATGTAAGAGTTTTTAATATTACCGATTGTAACTAGGAACTCTACACACACATTTTATTATTTTAAAATAATTTATGTATTCAAATATTTTACTTTGTATGGCAAAGGTTTGGAACCAGAATTAGTAAAACTGTCAATGAAAAGGAGTGCACATATAAGAAATGGAAAAAAATCAAAAAGAACAAAAAGTCGATGTTATTTGGTTTCGGAGAAAAAGGCTCAAAATAAAAAAATTATATATTCTTTATGTCATTTTCATCCTTATCCGAATGTCGAATATATGTTTTTTTTTTGTCACACTAATGAATGGGGCAGTTTTTTCGTTCTTAGCTTTTTTTTCGGAAACAGACTATGTAATATGTTTAAAAACAACAAGAAATTTGAAAATGGACGAAATTGTAAGCATTGCGGACAATGCATTTTACTTGTCGAAAATACACTAGTTGTTTACACGCCATGGTTTTTAAACCAAAGAACAAACAATTTTTTTCTTGAATTTTTAAAATTCGATATCTATGGGGTACCAGGGGGATGGAATTACAGCACCTTTCCACCCCGCTCTTCTGTCCGCATAAAAGGATTACCCCTCAAACACGATTATCAGTGCAGATCGACAGTCACGCTGGAATAAGTAGTGTGATCACTCAGATCCGCATCATGGTATAAATCTGAACGAAATGAAGCTGAATATTAATAATAATTATTTTTTAATAAATTGTTATCCGTTTACTGAGTGTTTTTCTTTTAGAATTATTTGCTGTTACTATCAAAAAAATATATCATGATAGTGAGTAATTAGATGTGTGAAACACAATAAAGAGCACAGAGTGAGTTATCAATTTATTTCTAAAAAAATATGTCACGTTTCTGCGAATTCTTCGACGTTGTCCTGCCAATTGAATATCTCTCTACCCATTAAAAAAAATAACAGTTAGCGAGTGGCAGTGGAAGCGCTAATTAATAATAATATTATTCCTATGAATAATATTTTTGAAACCAGGATGCCTTGTGATTATAGTCAAAGCAGGCAAAGAAATGCACGGCTGCAACACGCCTCACGTTCCTACAGAATTCAATCAGTGTGTTTTTAATTTTCTATAAGTTATATTGAGAGTATTGACCACATCTACGAGGATTACGATGTCTGAACTGTAAGACGACAAATCTCGACTTGACCATATATGTATTTAATACTTTTTTTTTTTTAATTTTTCACTGTTTTCAACCTTGATAATCTAACATTGCTCTACATAACGGAAGGGTGGAACGTTTATGCTTTTTATAAAAAAATATAAATATTCAGAGAAATTCCTTGTCTTATTAAAACTATGCACCTGAGGATAGGTAAGCATGTGCCTTCAACAAAAGACAATTTTAGACAGGCAAAAATTATTTAGAATTATAGTATTTTTGTATTTATACAAATTTTTAGTTTTGCGTGAGTCCCCAATTATTAAGAAGACCAGCACACGAAATCACTCTTATTGTGCATCTCAAAATTCCGGTTTTCTTTGTCCGTTTCGAATTTATTTTTCAGCTTTGATGATATTCTTGTAGAAGCAAATTGAGTATCCGCGATTCGAAGAATTCTAACAAAGACAGTTCTATGAGGCAATTGTTCTAGCAATTGGCTATTCTTCTCGACGCATCCTAGTCGGCAAAAAATCGCATGCAATTTTCTCGATTTTACCAAAAAATTTAAACAAATGAAATAGCCCGTTTTTTTCTATTATTTTCTTTTTAATTCAGAAAATATGCAATCACCCCAATTAAACGTGAAACAGCTTAATGTATGTTTTCAACAACCATTCAAAAGTTGATATCAATTAATTTTGAAAAGTCTCAAGTACAACTTGTTACTAGACACGACATTCGATTATTGAAATGCTATTTTTCCTGGGTCGAATCTTGAGGTGGTTATTATACTTGCGCCTGATGCCAACGTTAGTGATTATAAGATTAAATGGCTTTTCTTTTGTTACAATCGCCCGGAGCAACGGGACGTTTGCGTACCCTTCTGTCATTACTCTCGTGGATATATTTATTTTTGGTTAAATTCTTCGGACTTAAATATTATGCATTTATTTATAACAAATTTTCAACAACAATACCATTTCTATTAATTGAAACGTACACAATTAGATATAATTTTCCCATGTCGGTTTTCATATAGTCTGTTATAGAACTGCTCCTTTGCCAGGAGTAGTATTGGTGTCTTGTTTTTATTCGCGCGCAAAATTTTCAAGAAATATTTTAAAACGCGAACATTCAGTTGCAATTGATAATTTAAATAAACGAAAAACAAATAAGAAGCATACGTTTCTTGAACATTCGGTTTAAAATTTGTTCAATCTTTTACGATGTTAGTCGCTTTTATTCTTAATTTATGATTAACAAATTAAATTCTTTTGAATAACGCACAATTAATATGATATAATTTTTCTAAACTCATAAGCAATTTATTAACAGATCATTTGCGTAAATTGGTCACAATTCATAGCTGACAAGCAATTTATATGTGTATATATAATGCAACACTATTGAAAAATCAATTTCAAGTGCGAAAAAAAATTTTTTTTTTTTGAAAAATAATTTTTTAAATGCAATTCTTTGCATAATTTTGCACTCAGAAACATTTTATTTTTATTCTCGAAATCATTTCGAAATGGTTTCCAAAACAAAAGTAAATATATGGAATACAAAGTTGATTAAACACTTTTTTTTTCATCTTGTCAAGGCGGCAAGTGCGCTCTGCTGCTAAGAATGACCATCTGTGGAAAAAAAAACAACTAGCGCGCCATTATCATTCTGCTTTCTGTTTTTATTGCCAAAACCAATTGCGGGATTTTGCTTTTTCTCTAATACTCATGGTGTTTTTTTTCTTTCATTTCTCTCACCACCCAATTCTTATTAAAATACCATTTTTTAATGAGAAGATTGAAAAACATCCTTCGCTCTTGCTATAATTTTCACATAAAAATTATTTCCATGTTGGCTGTTTGCATTGGGCGCCAAGAAATGTAGAAAAATTTGATTTGATTTTTTTTGTTTTATTGGTAATGTCGTTGATTTGCTTTTGAAAATCGATTACTCGAAAGTCTAACAGCAATTTGTTTCAGATATAGCAATGAATATTGCTCAATTAGTCGACCATGAGTTGAATGAAATCGTCTCTTCGGTTCGCGGTATTCTCTGTGAATACTCATTCTCCTCGCAGCACGTAAGATGGCTCCAGTTAAATTTCAAAAACAATATCGATTTTAGCATCGCTACTTCGTTCGTCTTGCTCAGCACAAAAAACTTGTCGACACATACGTAAGGCGTTCGCCGTACTTCTACATGAATGGATTGTTTTTTTTACAGAACAAACTCCGTCCATTCCTCGGATTGTTCCCTGATTGGGTACAGCAAGCTCGCGAATTTGTCGAGAAGAGCCAGAAGACGTTCCAAACTCTTGAACTTCTTCATATTCCGATGCACACGGGTCGCACCGTTGACGAGGTTAGCCTATCGTTTTTTTTTTCAAGATAAATACTTTTCTATATTGTTTAGGAAGCAATGGTGCAACTCGACACTGATATCTACAATATGTGCGTCTCTTTTGACACTCTTGTGCTTCAATTATGCGGTCGTCACGCCAACTTCCGTCTCTAATCATGATTTACCACATATTTATTCATAGTCTTTTTTTTTATCGATTCCAGATGATACCCAACCCATTTACTGTCATTATGATATTCGTTCATTTTATAACAAATAATAAATAAGTTCGAACTGATTTTACGTTTGTATGCATGTTTTGGTAAATTTCCCGAACTATTAAATTCAGGATTCGATCTTTTATAATTATATTTGTTCAAATGATCATTTTCTTTTTGATTAAAGGATAGTATAATAGTCTTTTCGACTTCCATTCGAGATATAGAGTCAAGATATTCTTTAGTGTACTTATCCACAATGTCAACGTCATAAATAAAACGGATCTGTTTTATATACGTATTTAACATTAGAATAATCTGTTTCAATCGATTCCTCATGAAAATTTTCTTATATTTTTATTTAGTTTGCCAAAGCCATATTTGAAACTGTATTTGTTTTCATCACACCAAATTTAATTGTTTTCGCCGTAATTCGATGCCTAGGAAGAAAAGAGGAAATATGTACATTTCTTTCACTCTTATCAAGAACGCAACCGCGCCCCTCTGCACAATAACGAGTAGTACATAAATGTAATGTTTAAAAGAAAATATTTTGCCATATCTTTTTATATGCATTATTGCATATTTCTTAATTCCAAATTCAAATTCAAAGAGTTTATTTCTAAAATTTATTTCACATTTTCCGCATGTGAAAGAATCGAAAACATGTAATTTTGCGATTGCCATAATTTGCCCATAAAACATACATTGATGGGTTTTTTCACTGTTCATATAAAACGACAAAAATATAGAAATTTTTGACAAAAAAAAGCATTTTTTTTAACATTGTGATTATCTCCCCAGTCGTTCTTTTTTACCAATAACATCGTTCATTTTTATTTAAGCACACACCAGATACTGTAAATTCAATTTGTCTATTTTAGTTGTCTACGATGAACTATATTGAAATGTATCAACGTCGAATTTCTGAAATCATTGATTCCGTACGTGGCCTTCTTTGTGAATACAATTTCTCATCGCAACAAGTAGGATCCTTTGAGCTTATTTTCAAAAATTATAGATTTTAGCACCGCTATTTTGTGCGTCTTGCTCAACACAAGACGCTTGTCGACTCATACGTAAGACTTCAATTATTCTATTTAATGCGAAGTATTACAATTAAATGCATTTCAGATCAAACTCAAACCTCATCTTGGACGATCGGAGATCATGAGAGAATACGATAGAATTTTCACTCAATACCGTGAAAAGGCTATTCGAACTTTCAGCATTCTTCATGTTTCAATGCACATGGGGCAAACAATGCCGGAGGTTGGTTCGCTTTTGTTTATGATATCACAAACTGATTTTCTTCAGGATTTCATGTGGGCTCTTGACAACGATTTGTATGAGATGTGCAAATGCTTCGACGCGGTTGTCGTGCAAATGCGTGGCTCCCACGCCAACTTTCTTCTTTAATTATGATTATCCATATTATTACTTCCTAAGTTTTATTTATAGCTACTGCTATTTTCCAAAATCTTATTTGTCAAATGATCTCTCAAATGTGCTTTTATGGCATGAATAAAAATGAATAATTAAATCATCCTCGAATTTAATTTTTTTTGACATGTTTGAAACAATTATTATAAATTTTTTTTTAAAAACAATTATTATAAATTTGATTTAAATTTTTAATAAATGTGCAGGAAAAGAGAATTGTTTGGATTTACCTCAAAATTCGATATAAACACCATCGAAAGATCAAATTACATTCACTATGTTCCGTTTATTAGGCTCAAAATAGGTAAAACGGTAATGGATGCTCCCCAGGTTACCCTCTTCGATAGTTTCACAAATGATATTGTTAATTCTGTTCGTGGAATTCTCTGCGATTACAACTTTGGCTCTCAACACGTAGGTTTTAAACCAATATCACTATTTTTTTTTAAATTTTTTAGCATCGCTACTTCACTAGATTTCATCAGCACAAACGAATAGTTGAGACATATGTGGGTTTTAGAAAAAATATTTCCATCAAATTGATGTGTTTTCTTTGTAGTACAAACTTGAAAAATTCATCAAAATGGCACCTGCTTTGAGAACCAAGGCGGACATCTTCATCAACGTTAGCGACACAGCTTGGAAAACTCTTATTGATCTTCATACACCTATGTGCACTGGAAAAACAGTTGAGGAGGTTGATTTTAATTTTCACCCTTTTGTATTATTTTTACTACTTTTTTCAAGGATTTTATGCACAAAATGGATTCGGAGATTCGTGGAATGTGTCAATGCCTTGACGATTTAGTGGTGACAATTTGTGGCCGCCACGCCAATTTTTATCTTTGATTATAAATTTACTTGATTGCTGGAATAAATATCAATTTTTTCAACTATTTAACAAATATATTATTATAAACACATGAATCATGCCAGTAAATTTGTCACAACAACCAATGCTAATTTGCGAACTTTTTTAAATCATTTTATTTGTCTCTAAGAAAAAATTCTATAAATCGCTATTTCAATTATCAAATTTTCCTACAAGTTTGAGCTTTTAAACCAATA
Source organism: Caenorhabditis bovis (assembly GCA_902829315.1). Taxonomy (NCBI): domain Eukaryota; kingdom Metazoa; phylum Nematoda; class Chromadorea; order Rhabditida; family Rhabditidae; genus Caenorhabditis; species Caenorhabditis bovis. The sequence goes on from CADEPM010000002.1 coordinate 3,365,285, forward strand.
CCCTGCAATTCGTTTTGAGCAAACGAGCAACACTTCAATTCTCTATCGCACTTCTTTTTAAATCGTTAACTATTTAAAATTTGACATTTGTTGCTTTACTTCCACAACGACATCATAATTTTTCTGGCTATTAACGACTTTCTGGCTTAATAGCAAAATTGAATGACATAGCTTTAGTTCCATAAAAAAATAGATTTTTCTACCTGAATGTGTTGTAGACAGTTTCTGCATAAGCTATGCATAAGAATGCTCATTCCTTAATACATATAGTATAAATTGGTTATGTCTATCGTATTGATCTCTCACGATTCATTATCGTTAATTTGCAAGTTCAAGTTCGAATAAAATTTAAGACAAATTTCTTATAACTACACAAACAGAAAATATGGCATGCTGAAATTTTACTAAAACTGATATTTTTTTCAATCTGTAGACATATCGATGAACTATTCGGAAATTTCAGACATCTTAAAAATTTTCTAAACAAATCATTTCCCCCGTGTCTTTTGTTTTCCCTTGATCATATCAATTCCCATATGCACTTACACGTGTTCATGCAACATTACTCCAAATTATGATTGTCTGTAGTTTAGCTCGGTACGATAACGATCTTCGCGCTCATTGTCTGACTCTCTAACTTTTTGTTCCATGATTTCCAAAAAGAAAAACAACGCGATGAGTTGGCACATTTGTTGCCCGCATACGAGGGTAACGCACACCTTGCGGCGTCCCAGCGAACCATTCACTCATATTAACGAAGGCTTCATAAGTTGGACAACTTCCTCGGTCATTCCTCATTCTCTCCATATCAGATGCTCATGCTCTGTTCGTTTCAAGTTTATTGGTTTACAATGCATGCTGCTCCGAACATCAACGCTTTTAATAGGTCGCACATGGTATTCTCCGCAATAGACGATTGTTTTATGTATTTTGACGTTCTAATTCATGACGTTTTCAACAAGTACACAATAGTCAACACTTACTGAATAAGATTTAACCAAAGCCAAAGACACATAATTCTATTCTATGGTTCTTTTTATTTTCATCTCTAAGTATTTATATTCAATACGAGTGTGCCTAGTTACTTCTTTATTAGATTATTTGGTATTTCTCGCGTTTTTTCCATAATCCTAGAATGGATTATGTAGGGATTTCTGAGACACTGCAATTTTTTATTTTAATCAGTTTATCTCTGAGAATTCATAAATAATTACAATCTTGATTTGTCGTTCTTTCGTAGTGATCAACATCCGCCCAACAATCTATTCGTCCTCATGATTTGAACGATGGTGTCAGAACAGTTTATAGGACAACTCATTCGTCATGTTTTTTTTCTATATGAAATACTCGTTCTGTCCTCAAATTTATTGGCACGAAACCTATTGCTCCGAACATCAAATCTTTAATAGGTCACATATACTATTCTCCACAGCACATTTTCACAGTTGGACAACATCCCCAATTTCGATGGCTTAATATTATGTTAGTGACAAAACGATAAAACGCCTTAAAATCTACAAATGTGTATACTAAAATATACAATTTGCATTTATTCGGGTATTGAAGAGATGAGCAATGTACGCGTGGGTAAAATTACGGCGGTCTGGTCTATTTCTGTGTTACTCATATCATACGATATTTCCACGTTGCGCGATTAACTTAGTTTTTTGAGGGCCTTTCAATAAGATAAAGCTGATGGTTAAAATAATCTCGTTCTTTTTATTTCATCATTCTTTACAATAACAATAAATATCTTGTGTTTTTTGTCTCCATTAGCTACGCTAAGCTCAAGCAAAATGATCACTGCCATGCCTTTTTCATCTATTGCTTGAGACCAACGTACACCAGATTTGCGTATTCCCACAGTTTCAACACAAATAATTTGTTTTCATTCTTCAATGCAGGTACACTCGCGGCAAATGCCCATTCATTTCCTCGTGTTGCATTTTCTTCAGTTTTATTTGCCAGTCTCATCCTTGCGTTTGGAAGAGCGTTTTCGAACTCCTGGCACGAAAGTGTTCTAACTCGGTAACTCATATCTTTTCCTTATTCTCCGCAATTATATGGGTAGACGTGGATGACAGGGACCAAACGTTCAAGGCGTGATCACCTTTTTTCTCTGTTTATCACTAAACTCGATCAGCGATGTTTACTGCCCTAACCACTCTGGTACGTTAAAAAAAACACGCGATGAGTCGTGATATTCGCCGCACATTCGGGGTGAATGTGCATCTTTGCACACTGTTTTATTGAATCACACCCAATGCCGTATCTCCTGTCGTCTGTTCCCCTCTCAGCAATTAGCAACTTTTTTCGTTTTTTTTTTAATTACAAATTTCTCATTATTTGCGTCAACTTTTTTTTTCAGACACGCCATGCTAGCTGTATCTCTACTAAAGATTACTAGCATTACCGACTTTGACGTTGAACCAGATATTTCAGCCAAAACTGGACAAAACCGTTCAACTACACCTGCCGTAGGAAAACTGGAGAATTTTGATATATTTTAAATGATATTTTGTTCAGGCTGATTCGAGCATATCCTTGGCAAACTCCTGCTCCAGCGACGATGCACAAGTGTCTTCTAAGGCAGCTAAGCAGAAGCATGATATCAATCTCCGCACTACTGGTTTTTTCCGCATTCCTTCTGAGAGAGGATCGATCAATCGTTATACGAGATGTCTTGGAGTCAGCGACACTGAGCAATTCTGTTTGCAGAATCTTGTTCAATCCCGCGATATTCAGTTCGCTCTGTCGCGTCATCGCGTCTCGCGTCAGGTAAATTTAAATTCAAACAGTTCGTAATATGCAGTAAAATTAACCCAAGTTTTATTAAAATTTGTGAAATTAGAATAGTATCAATTTTTTAAATCAAATTATGTAGTTTTAGGTCACTCTGTGCTCGGCCGACGATCATGTGGTGTTCCGTCCTCGTAGCCCAACTCCGCCTCGTCCTTCCCATATGAATCTTGTGCGCCTTCGCAAATTGCGTCGTGCGGCCAAGGCTCAAGGCAATGTGGTGAAGGAGGCGATTGGCGAAATGGCGGGCAGAGGAGCCACTGGGCAGAAGAGCAAGGTTGAACAACAAAGATATGAGAATAAGCTGAAAACTGATTTTTTTCAGATTAGCTTGAACTCACCATTCCAAGATAAGATGTAAAACTTAATGATCTACCATCACGATTCAAAACGAACCTTCTTCAAAATTATTGATGTTCCAAAAATAGTCGTCACCAAATGGTCCAATTTTCATTAGCAATGCAATTAGTAGCCAAATTATTTCAATCGCCTTTCTGCAAAATGCCCTCTCAACCCCGAATGCCTGATAAATCCAGTGATCAGTTTTATTACTCTCTTACAAATTTATATTCGTGAATCATTCCAACCTCTATATCCAAATTTCATAAATGCCCCTTTATTTAGAATATACGTAGCGTAATTTTGGATTAATGACATAATATCATTCCAAAAAGCTTTTATATTATTTTTTTAGTGGTGTGTACCGAATAAATTTTTAAAAAAATAGAGTTTATGCAAAATAGTTCGCAGAGTCAATTAAAACATCAGCTGGGGAATGATGTGCTGAATGCAGCAATGTATCACTGGATGAATGCCGACGGTTTCGAATGCGAGCCGATCTACCATAAGAGCCAACAAGTAGATTCGATCTTCGATCTCTTTGATGTCCTCCTGATAATACATCAAAATCGATATTCGAAAAATGCATTGTCATACCTCGGTAGGCACTTGCCCTCTTGTCATGATGTCCTCGACTTCAAAGAGATGATTGTTGGTGTCGTTGGCAAAATGGATCAAGTATTGATCCAGACGCAATTGATCATCGTTGAAATAGAAATCGGCAACGTGATCCTGAGTGACAATCATTTAAATGGTTGCTTTGTAAGTGCTAACCCGAGTCTCCATTAGATGATAATAATGAACATATCGAACCGCCACGAGCTCCTGAAATTGAACAATACGCCGCAATCCAAAAATGAAAGACTTACAGCTTGAGATCTGAACTGGAATGGTAAAAGAATATGGCACAAGGGATTCATGAAAGGAAACAACGTTCAGTAGAAAATTGTGTGACAATATTATGGAAAGGCGCCTTTGTTTTTATATCATCAAAAATCAATAAAATAATCGAATTAAATTAATAATTCGATTATCGATTTTGCATCTTATTTTTATTTTTTTTGCTTACACGTGTGAATAATCAAATGATGAATAAAGTCAATGCCAAAGTTTTAAGGTTGAATCTATGGTAAAAATAAAATTTCAAATATATTTTATTTGATCTCCTCTCAATAATACTTTTCAGATTAACGTTCTTCAAATCGTTGTTATGTTAAAAATACATATTGAAACTTTGAATTAACTCTCCATTAACTGGGTAAATTGCTGTTGGGTAGTAAGAAACAATTTTTCGCGGTTGGTGTTGTGCGTTAATTGGATTGTAATGGCTTATTAGTTTGTATTTTATGAGTCCTCGCAATTATTATTACATTAAGAAATTATCCTTTAAATAATTATTAATAAAAATTAGGCTCAACACCCAACGAGAGTTGTTCCTAAAAGCACACACAATATTATTTTACTATCATTCAAATCTTGAATAGAAACGAACCGGTGTCACAGCTAGTCCCTGGAAAATGTCCCGCTGAATCTCGTCGATCAATTCTCTAGTCAATCTGCCAATGATTTGCATAAGATGAGCATTGTGCTGGATAGTTTCATTGAAGCAATGTGGTAGGATTTGTGCCTTTAATTTGACCATATTAAAAATGAATTGTCCGCTTTACTTACATGAGCCTCGATTAAATTCCGGTAGTTGTCCAAACGAAATGTAAAATGATGCTGTAAATGAAAATATTTCTTACAATCATATCAATGTATGAAACTTACATAATCATCTCGAAAGTGGCGAGCAGAAAGAATACCACGTGTCCAATCCATTGAAGGAAAATCGAGCGTTGAAAATTCGTTTGCGATTTGTCGCAACGAAACAATGCCGCCCACCTTGGAAAATGCTGCCTTATATGTATGGCTGTAAACAATATAAAATAATTAGATTATTGGAAAATTAATGGAAACCAAAACGAACACTTTATGTATTTTATGTCGCGTTGTTGGAAAAAATAAATAAAAACCAACATTTTGTTTGATATTTCTATTTGTAGATCTTTTAATAAAGTAAAAATTAATTAGCACAATTATAATTTGAAAAATTGATTGAACGAAACCATATTTTTATTTTATTTTTTAATTTATTAATTGAAACCAATAAAAAATCTCACATGAATGATTTTAGATGTGATAGGTTAATTCCCACAGTTTAAATCGAAAAATTAAAGTGCCGGTCTGAAAATATACACCATTTTTCAAGGCGGTCGTTTTTTTTTTGCAAAGGTAAAAATTTTTTTGAACTTCGGGATTTTTTAACATATAACATTTCACATAACATATTTAATCAATTGAAGTAAACTTTAGAACAATAATGGATATTTAAAAAGAAAAAAATGGATGTGGGAATACAATCTTCGTGTAAATACAAAACATTTTTGTTGACCCGTGAGTTTCCTTGCGCTCCAGGCACGCCCCCGGTACAATTTCTAAAATATTATTGATTTTAAATTTAGATGACGTTCATGATTTTCAGAAAACTATTTATTGGATCTTCTAATGGAAATTCAGCGTTTTCCCCTCTTCTGATTGCTCATAATCTTTTTGAATCCCACATTTTACAAAGATATTATAAATTGTTTATTGAATTCATTGCATAATTGATAGAGAAATGGCGAGATCACATTAAACCAATCATATCATGAAGATGTCAATAATTATGAACATTAAAGCAGAAAAAAATAAAAAAAAACATATATTTATTTAAACGAAGCTGTCCTTTTCGACATCTTCATCAAGAAGAACTCTATCGTCAATGAGTTTTGTTTTCACAGATTGAGTGCGAAAGCTAGTCTTAGTTCTGAAACTACAATTTCAATGTTTAATGCTATTAAACAATTTTTCAAACGTTTTCTGGTTGAATTCCCGTGGTGAAATGACTGGATTTGTTGCCGACGAGGTTCTTGATGGCAGTAAAGAATTATCATCATTATACATCGAGTCTTGTCTGTAATTTTGGTGTTCAATATTTATTGGCTCCAATTTGAATTCTTACCTATTATGGGCAATAGAGGAAAACTCATTATTGAGCCGTGATGGTGTCTGTGATTTCGTTTGACATCTTATGTATCTATAGTAAATTTCTGCGAATTCATGCCGGAAATTAGTATTCAAAAATCCGTAAAGGAATGGGTTGACGCAAATTGAAAGCATTGAAATCATTTTGCAGGTTTGATCGATTCGTTCAACCAATCCAACATTAGCTTGCTAAAAATCAAAATTCAATTCGACATTCTTGTCAGATGCCCAACTGTATTCAAAAGATCCAGATCAAGCAAAAAGCTGATTAATGTGAATGGAAACCACAATGCTGCGTAGCTACCAGCCATCGCAATAAGTAGCGATGTTGTGCGGCTCGCCCTCCTTGTCGATCCATGCCTTTCCGTAATTGAACTTCGAATTGATGGCATAGATGGCGATCGTAGTGAAGGGCTTATGAATTTATTAAGAGAATTGTTCTGCGAAATGAATTCTTGATGATCTGCTTTGATTGTTTTCACTTACGTCTTCTCTTCTTGGTGCAGTGCGCACTTTACTCATTTTGGTGGCATTCGTTTTGAGGAATCGCGTCAATTTTAAATTGAAAATTGCAAGTACGAACAGTGGAACAACATAAAGAAAAACGACTTGGAGTACTGACATCATTAACTGCAAATGTAACCGCGTTAATTGGTTCCTAATGGGCTTTGAGCAAGTACCGTAATACTCTGGGTCTCTATGTTAAATAATGAGGACTCAGTAGCCATTAAGCGGCATTGCCTCCAGCCATAGCTTCTGTTCACTTCTCTTCCATCGGGATCCATGACTTTAATTTCCTAAAATTGGTCCAATTGGCGAATATTGCCACAATGATCTCCTCCTACTTTCATGACATATAGCATTGTGGTCTCATAGTAAAGGAGAAGTGGAAGAGATAGGATAAATGACACAACCCAAATGACTGCGGAAACACCGACTGCTTGAAAGCACTGCTTCCGGTTTGATGTGATTTTCAGCTTTTTCACGGAATAGTATCTGCAAAAAAAGTCAATTTCAAACAGAAATGCGCAAGAAAAAAATAAAAAATGTCAAAAATCAGACCTGTCAATTGCCATGACCGATATTGTTAGAGTTGAGCAATAAATATTGCTTCCCGGAAGAACGTTTGCAAATTTGCAGAATATCCGAGAATACGGAAATTCGAAATCAATTGACGGCAGCCATAAAAACGGAATATTTGTGAGAGCAAGTATCTTAAACAGAAAAACATGTTAAAATTTTCAAAAATGTTAATGTTATACCAGGTTTGAGAGAGCCAGGTTTAAGATAAGAACGTTTCTATTAGTTCTCATTGATTTTTTCCGAACAACGGCTAGTATCACCTAAAATTGCGCGCGTGTTTCAAGATTATTGTTGTTCGATGACTTACTAAGCCATTACCAATCACAGCAGCCACTGAGATAATAATGTATACCGTCGTATAAAGAATTTCTTCCCATTGATTGAACCTGCGAAGTGAAGTTTGAAGCTGAGAGAAGAACTTCTGAATTATATAAAAAACGTGCTTAACCACAATAATTATTAGCAAATATACTTGTAAGCATGTTCCATTAAAGGGATGAGTGATGTAATTTGATGCGTTTGGAGAGATTCCTCGAGGGCAATACTTGTCGATGTCTTTGACCTCCATTATCATACACTATTAAAACAAAAGTTCAAAAGATGAATAAAGAAGAAGTTGGTATTTAAAAAAGTATATAAAGTCATTTCGACCCATGTTAGTTAATTATCAAGCGCAATATGTGGTGGGGGGGGGTTCACATATAAACTAACCCTTCCTCCTACATCACACGTGAATGCGTCAAAAGTAAAAGTTCGAGATATATATATATATTGAGTGAAAGAGTCCGGAACAGAGTTGTTCATGAATTTAAGTAGTCCGAGTAATGAGACAAAAAATGTCGCACGTGCATTATTCGAAATTCTAGAAGAGTTTACGATTTTGCGTGTATACTTTTTATGTTGTCTTGAAAAAAGAAAACATTTTCGTCATGTATTTTAATCGTTATATGTCTATACATTGAAGAAGGTCCAAAGTATTAGGATTGTGAACTTTTCCTAATTTGTGCAATTTGAGAGAGAAGATTGAAAATCGCATCGAAGAATGTTAAGAATATTGTTATAGAGATAATTTTATTTATTCTAATGACATCCTAATTTGACATCTATAATTAGCTAATTTGTTTTTTTCGTTATTTGAACGAATCTTCATCCTGTTTGCATATCATTTCCCTCATTGCACATTCAATTTAGTTTTTTTCTAAATGCGTCTAAATTTGTCTACAATTTTCAATGTTCGAGTTACTTTTCGCAAAGTTCGTATTTTTCACAAAAAAATTTTCGCAAAAACATTTAAAAATAGGATTTCAAGTTTTGAAAAATCTAATACGGAAAAAAATGGAATGGTGGAAAATACGCTAACTAAAGCAAAATAAATCAAACAAGGAATCGTTTGGATCAACTACGTGATCAAAGTGATCAATTTTCTATACAAACAGATTATGTTTGATTACGTTTCAAGCTAGAAGCATTTTCATATAAGGTTTCATCGTAGCCGTTAATAATAACAAATTTGAAGTGATGTGTTCTTCGTAATAATTTCATTCCAACTGTGGAATATAAAAAATACAAACTGGTATTTATGATTTTCCCAACTTCTTCAATCATCAGTAGCAGAAAAATACTATACGTCAAGAAAAATGCCAGACGTATTAACTGAAAAAGGATTAGTAATATATAATAGTAAAACTCATAATATGAGCATGACGTCTAGGTTGATTTTAAAAATTGCAAAAAAATATCGGCATACACAGAATTCCTCATTTTTCCGGAGTCGGTGTTATTTATCCGAAAAGGAAATGAGAAATGCGTGATGACCCAAAATTATTATACTTGAAAGATGTTTGTTTTTTATTCGATTCTTTCAATTTAATTACCATACTAGTTCAGCGTTTTTTTTTTTGAGGAAACATGCGAATATTAAGGAGCAAGCAAGTGTAATTACCTAAATTTCGGCGGCGGCGACAAAAATTGTGTTTTTTTGGTTGAGCGCTCTACGTTGATTTTATAAAGAAGAGTTGTTGCTTATGATATCTCACTCGAGTTTCTTTTCGCGAGAAATTGCCAATTAGATTATAACCTTAGACAAGAATCAATGTGCATAAAATATGAGAACCTTCGGAACTTCCCAAAGATCGAAAAAGCTCAAGAATCAAATTTAGCGCTTCTATGTAATGAGTAAGCGTAGGATGCCAAAATAATTTTGATCTCATAAAGGACAATTTTGATGTCAGTAAAAAACAAAGATATGCGATTAAGTGTTTAGGTTTTTCAGGCGGTCATCCAGAAATTTCTAGGTAAAAAAAAAACTTTTTTTTCGGGAAATTAAAAAAAAAATTCCTTAAAATACGGCAAATGCGATTATCGTCATAATTTTGATTTTAAAAAATTAATTAATTTTGCTTAAAATCAAATAGAAAACGAAATATTTGGAGCAAGGAGCTTTTCCGTAACATTCTCGAATGGTTTTTCCATACAGTCCTGGCGGGAAGACATAATTTCAAAAGCAAATTTATAAGGAAAAAAATAAGAAAAAATTGTGAACTTTTTTCCGAAAACTCAAAATATCGAAATTGATCACGTGGCAATATTAATGAATCATAAACTCGGTATAGAAAATGCAAACATATTTTTTTTCCTGTTATCTGGGTAATCATGTTCATTCATTCACAACTGCAAAAAAATGCTTCGAATATTTCATTCTATTTTCAACACATTCCTTTTTCTATAGATAAAGTAACCCGCAATTATCGGAAGAAATCTGCCTCATACGAAAATATGATAATTGACGTGTAAATTATATATAATTTATGGTTATACATCGTTTTTTTTGTGAACAATTTGGCGAAGCTTTGAATAATTAATCCGATACTATATGAACGTTTTTCCTTCAGACATCATCGAGCATAGAAATTCATAAATTATTCAACTAATCTGGATTTCATTTTAGATAGAGTGGGACGAAATCGAAAAACGAGGAGAATGGAGATTATTGTAGCAAAATGAAAAGATTAGGAGGACACATTGGCATTCATAAGAAAACACGCTAATTACGCATACAATGGTATCACAATAAACATATTTTTTTCAGGAAAGGGGTATCAGTCTACGTGGGATTATGCATTATACGCAATAGTTAGACATAGTCAAATTAGCTGCAACAAGGTGCGCCATCTAAATTTAGTAACAAGAATTACTAAAAATAAAAATTTGTTCCACATGGAGCGGAAGAATCGTCATTGCGAATAAATTTCCTGCGCGTTTCGTGTGGTCGGAATCAATCAGCGCTTATTTGTTGCATGTTATAAATACCTGAGCTACATCTTTTGTTATTCGAGGGCGAGGGTGGATTTCTTCGAAGTTACTAATCAAAAATTGCACGCAAGTCAACTATTCAAATGTTGGAATTATTCATTTTGCTTCTTTCATATATCGGTTAGCATCTGCTTGTTTTTTTGTGGAAGACTTTTAAAGAATATTGTGAGAAGACAAAGAAGATTGAACATAATAAATGGAATGGAATCAATCAAAAATTGAATTAAAAAATGAATATGATTGATTAGAAACAATCAATTAATATGAACATATCTGTTATGTTCGTTGGTACACATTAAGTTCATATTTGTGTTTTACACTATCTTGTTAAATATGCATGTGTGATTAATGAGAATTTTTGAGTGGGTCTGTCAAATATAACTTTCATTTGCGTTTTAATAGGGCCAACAAAATATTGAACTTGCGGGGAAAAAGCGAAGAAGCAACACAATATTGCGTGGGACAAATCCTTCAGGAATTTTTTCTTAATATCCCGAATTATCCAGATGTTTTGCTATATAAATTAACATAACATATAAGTAATAATATTCTAGAATACTGTGGTAGTTCGAGAAAATTTCCCATCATGAATTCAGGTATATATTGAGAAATAAGTACTATTATGCGATTTTCCATTTAATTAATGCATTTTCTGCATATTGCGTTGTATATAAATTCATTTCCTCTAATTTTTTCCGACAAAACTTTAATCCTGGGAATTTTTGAAGACAGGCACTTAACATGATATCATATTAAGTTCCAATGCATTTTGCGTCAGAAATAAAAATTGTCTAGTCGAATTTTTATATGCTATATCCATAAACTTGCGAAAAATGAATAAATGCTTGACAAGTGTTTGGCCTAATAATTGGCATTCGAAAAGTCTCGCTGAAATTGAAGCGCCCAATAAATTTTTAAAACAAAAATTCCCTAGACTATATTGATTTCCTTTTTTCCAATAATGTATGGCCGCTTAACATTGTTATTGTTAATAATTTATTAAATAAAGCAATGATGCTGCAAAGAAATGTGTAGTTTTAAATTCAGACTTATTGAATGGATACGGTGGAATTTTTCAATAATACATGCAATACGTTGGTAGTCATAATGAAAACAAAATTGATAATTTTTACCTAGGATTGTGACTCAAAAATAGTTAACATTGACTAAATTCACCTGTGGTAGATCCGAAATAAAATCCACCTGAATTCAGAGTTACCATTTTTTTGCGAATTCGCACGAAGCCACACATGCAAAAAAAAAGAAAAATGACAACAATGCCGTTATCGCACTTCAATTTTTACGAAATCCTAGCCGGCAAGTGCAATTCAAAAAGAATGTCCGAATTTGATTCTAATAAACAATAACAATGCAACGAACAAAAAAAGAACTTCCCATTTTTGATTGATTATGCGGTTTTCTGTAACAACACAAGACAAACAGCGGCAAGCGCAGACGTGAGAATTATTTAATATTTGGGAGGTGCCGAATAGGAAAAAAAAATATAATTAGCATACCATGATTTGAGCCTCGAGACTTTGCAAAAACGGGGGGACATTGTGATTTTGACGTTTATTGAAATTATTACCACTTCCTGATGAGTGATGAATTTTATGAAACACTTTAGTTCCATGAAATGTCAAAAGGAGTCGCTCTTTGTTGTTCGTGTTGTGCCGTCAAGACAACAGATGCATTTGAAATTCTTGTAGCAGTTCACTCTGTTTAGAATATCAGGAATCAGCGTATTAATATTTACGGAATCAAAACCATTTGCCAAAAAAAGATTTGAACTTCACGATAAAAAATGCATGAATTATTTATTAGTCTTATCCAAATATACTTCAAAAATTTTGAAACGGATATTGAGGGCGTTTTTGAACTTTTAAATATAAATAATCGTAATGGAAGGTTCTTCCACGTGCAGAAAAAGGAGAACAGTTAGAGAAAGAGAGAACGATACCTAAGCAGAGAAAAATTATTACTATTTTGGAATATTAAAAAATTATCAGAGCCATTTATTTTCGCTGACGTGTTTTTTTTTTGCAGGAAATCAAGAAATTTTTCAAGTCATTAAGATACTAATTTGGGATGTTCTCTTTAATTGTTTTTTTAAGAAAATGCTAAGAAAAAACAACGGAGCTAGCGGCTAAAAAATCAAAATTATTATAACTTATGATTTGTGACTCAAATCGCATTCCGTTAATTCTTAGGTATTCGTTGCAAATCTAAGCTTTTCACTAGTGATTAATATTTAAGGTCCAGTCGTCTATTCTGAAAAACTAACTACATATTTACCTACTTAATATTATTTTTTATTGATGTTCACTCTTGGAAACCCAAATCCCAAAAAAATAAGGTCAATATGATTATATAATTTACTAGGTCTGACAACTCCTATGAAAACCTGATTTGAGCTGAACGGACCACACATTAACAAACAAAAAACATCTTCTTACATAACTTACAGTTTCTAAGTTGTTATTGCTTCAATAATAAGAAAGGAATTAATGAAAAATATACATTATTTCCTTTGTATGACGAGAAGAAAAACAAACGTTGTTGAATGAAAAAGAAAACTAAACCAATACTACCAGCTTTGTTAGGCGAGAAAAAAAGAAGAACGTACAAGTTATGCGCAAAAAAAATTGATGTAAAATTATCCGACCACGGTTGAAATTGGAGAGGTGCTCTCAATTGCTCAATTAAATGCGATTGAAAGTAATTATGACAAATTGATGTTTGTTGAACCGTTCGCAATGTCTAACTCCCACTCGAACAAAACCAAATGCAAGTTTAATTAGGCGGTAATTTTGATGGGCTTCGCTGCCGCGGCGGCGGCGGTTTGAATTCTTGAGTTCTTCGTTTCCCGCGTCAACCAAAGAACTTTGAAACATTCAATTTGATGCATAGTTAATCAATTCGGAGAAGGATGCCCGGGGAGGTAAAACGCCATAAGAATCCTAACTTGCAACCAAATAAGGCAGACTGGATTTGACGAATCTTCCCACTAGAAGAAGAACGAACAGATGTTTGAATTTGGCTAGTGTTGACATCTTATTAATAATATTTTCCCTTCGTGAATCCCTTAAATTCTAGGTCCTATAACGCATATGATTATGTAATTATACAACACCTACACATTGGAAAAACTCAAATTTCAAGCGTCTCGAGCTTCTTCGAGACAACGTTTTCTTGCGCTACCGCAAATCGTGAAGTGCTTGCCAATTAAGTAAAGGACATGATTTTAAAGTGAAAACAAATTTTGTGTCTAGAAATTTTGATGGGAGATGTCTGAATACGGCAAAAACCCCCATGGTTGATCTGGACCCCACAGAAAGAAAGGGAAATTCGATAATCCAACAATATTGTGTCAAAGTAATCCGCACAAAAATACACGTTTTCCCAAGCCTCTTGAAATTTGAGTTCTTGCGTTGATGGCTTCATAAATGAAACGGAACAGAATGCGGTATTGGTAAAAAAAAGATTGCACAAGCTCAAGATGTTCAGCTCATAGTGCCCAATTAGGATGAATATGTTAGTGTGACATTAAGCGTTTCACATGTTTAATTACCTTCATGTTATTCCGGATTGGACGAGAGAGTTTCATAAAGAAATAACAAAGTCCGGAGAACTGAGATTTTTGTTTGAAAATGCTTGAATTATTTTCACATTCTTTAGATCCTAGTATTTGTCTCAAACATTTGTCTCACAAACCGAGGTTCTTACGAAAATAACAACATGGACAAGAGAGACAAATGTTCCAGTCAAAAAATTAGAAGGCAAAAAAGAAGCTAAGTGAAATTAAGAATCAAAGATTGTGGACCGAAATTTTTAACACAAGTATTCAAATGAAATTGATTTATCCGAAATCTACTGTGTGCAATTTTTAGCTTGTGTGCAAATAGACAAAGAGGAAAAAAAACGAAACGCACAGCTTGAACTTTTTGGACTTCGATGGAATGGGCAACGTTTTTTTTTCTATCAATTAAATTTTACTGAAAATTTAGTATATAAGGTCCGTAACTCACTGATGTTTATATAAATTTTGTTAAAAATTTATATTTGTTAAACATTTTTTTTACTCCGTGAATAGGTCCATTTCTTAAACTAAATACTAACACTATACTTTATAAGAATAACTATAACTTTGAGTTAATCTCAACGTCGCTTATTTGTCCCACCCACAATTTGTATTTCACTAAATTTAGCGTATCAAAATAATTAGTGCGTTCTACGAATTCTCAATGCTCGTAGATATAGTGTATTATCTCGTTATCAATTAACATAATGTGCACAAACAGAAAAATTAATTAAAAAAACGAAAATTGAACGCAATTACGTATATATTATTCTGGCTACTGTAATCGTCAAAATAGTCACGAAATAGTTTATATCAATAGAATTTGTGAATAAAAGGTTCGGAAGCTTAATTCGGATATGCAGAAAATGGAGTTCAAGTGATATGCGGACCTATTTGCTTCTTGAGTGTTTAAATGTGGCTCGAGTAAATAAATAAAATTGGACAAGGGGGGGAAGGTTTCAAATGTGTTGAGTGTACCAATGATCAGATAAATTGCATGTGGGCCTCCCATTTGAGTTTAAACATGCCGTCATAACATTTGTTTAGCTTGTGAAATATCGGCAATTAAAAATGTCAATATACAGAGTACGACAAACATTTTCACCGGATTTTATTATTTATTTAACACATTTGAAAACAGCTATATAATTTCAGTTTGGATCAAAGTTTTTGATGGATTACCCCGTGATTCAATTTTTTCGGAATTGTGCCAATTGCGATTTACAATTTACATGCCAATTACGGAAAAGTTAAAATGAGAATTTTGATCATAGCATATTTTTAGATCGCAAACCTAATATTTCTATATTTCTAATACAGATGCAAGCAATAATATTCACCAAATGAAAAGTTGCAAAATTTGTACATATTAGTAAACTATAACTGTCTACTGCAAGTTTGATGTCAAAGAATGTCGCAGGTGTTCCTTTTGATGTGATCATTAGGCAGAAAAAACGACATTTTTTGCAAAAATATTTGATGTGATCAAATCGTCACTGGAGATTTCTGGGAAATCCGTTTCATTTTTATGTGTATGTAAAATGAAATGTTACTATGCAAATTTAGAAATTAAAAAACTCAAAATCCTTTTGAAAAACTTGAAGACCGTCATGTAAATTTAGCAAAAAAAAAAACTAGTTGTGATCAATTTTTGAGGTTTTCTTTCATAAGTTTTTCTTAGGAGAAATACGACCTTAGTATATTGCAAATGTCTTTCAGATATACCGGAAATTTGAATCAAATCAAGGAAAGCGTGAAAATTTAAGAAATATATGAAAAGTGGTTTAAAGGGAAAAAGGTTTCTAATACTTGTGTGTGTGTGTGTGCAAAAGAAAAAGACATGGTATAAAATAGTAATTCAAAATTTACTACTCTAAAAAATCTTAGATACCAGTTTAGCTTTAAATAATGTTTCTTTTAACTATACATTTATAAATTTTTACACAGATTCAACAAATAAAGAATGCCGAAATGACCCTAAGACGCTAGGAAATTTGAAGAATGATCCTTTAATTGCATGTACTTTTAATATGACTGACGTGTACTGTTACACACACATACAACAATTATTCAAAAAAAAACCAATCAAAAAGAGTCAAAAAAGTGTTGCAGAACAATCCATCTCATTCTGAGTCCTTCTCGGGTTGAAATTACTTTTTTTTCTCATTCTGCAAAATCCACATGCAACACATTTCGATTGTCCTTCAGAAATCATTTTTTCAATAGTATGACGATAATAAATATGAATTAAAAAGTACTAAATATTATTTTGATTTCGATTTGCTGAAATCCTTGTCGTTCGTCTGTCTGGATTATAATTCGTAATATTCCATTAGACCCACTCAATAGACAGTCAACTAATTGGGATTAACTCGAACAAATACGAATTAGATTAACGAGTGAAGGAAGGATTGTCATATCGAGATATGTTTTCATGGTTTGCGTCGCATTCATTTTTGAATATTGCATTTGAATGCGTAAATATGTAAATGCTCTAAAATAATGAGCTTTGCACAATTGGAATAATTCTCACTGATGAACTCCTGAAAATTCTCTCACATGTTTTTGTAATAGCGAGCTTAAAGCTGACATTTCGTTCTAAAAAATATTTGTAACATTTTAGCTATAATTTCCTTAAGACTCCGTTATTCTAAATTTTAACACCCCTTTTGGTTCAACTTACTAGATCTTCACTTGTCGAGTCAGCGAAGAAGAGCATGTTGAGGAATTCCATAATTCTGAAATTACAATTAATTCTAGAAAAAAATGGATCAGTAACATTAATAACATAAGGAAAAACAACTGAGTGTACCAAACTGAAAATTAAACCAATTAAAGTTCAATTATGACAATTAGAATTTCCCTTTGCGGACAATTCTTTTATTTTTCAGGTCTTATTCATAATAAAGAAATGTTTGCACAATTTGAAAATTGAAAAAATATGGGGCAGAATTCAATTCTGTTATTTTTTGAAGCGGATGGTTCAAAACGTCCAAATATTGAAAATCTAGTAATTAAAAAAACCAGCTGACGACGAAGAAATGAAAATAATAAAAAAAGAGAACCCAATATAATATACATAATTTGGTATTTTTGTTTACATCAATTCGATGGGTTTGTGATTTCGGAATAACGAGATGCTACCAAATAAAAGCCTGTGATGAAACTATACATGTAAAAGAAATACATAAAGCTACATTCATATTTAATACGTCAGAATTGCCACGTAAGAGATTTGAGAGACCATGCGCAATGGTATCCTTTTTCTGACTGGGAAGCTCTAACCAATGATCAAAACAACATGGAAATAGATTCAGGGAATCGCGTTTTTCTTGATTTAATGCAAATTTTTTAAAATTTGAGTTTTGTGCTCATTGGCATTACTCAACTATTGTTGCTGCTCCGCTCAACGCAAAATATATTTAAAACCATAATACTAGAGACATTAATTTTCTGTTATCATAAAGTTCACACTACCCTTTGAACAATGAGAACACATGGATGAACCGTTTAGATTAATAGAGGTTCAAAGATCATGAAATATTACGAAGATATGATATGGTTGGCCGGAATAAATTCAAAACTGGCCTTTATTATGTGCAATTAGCGCGAAGAATATGCGAAAGCGACTAGAAGAATTAACTTGAATTTCATTTCTTTAACATTGTAAATAACGTTCCAGAAAACAATATTAAAAAAAAACATCGAGTGATATTAAAAAATCTAGTTGTATGACATTTAATACTTAAATAAATGCAGCTGCTGCAAAATAAACAAAAAGGAACTTATTTGGGAAATTCTACAAAAATTGTTTACATCCGTATTTTTAATGAAACATCCCTACTTTTTCTAAATGAATAATCCTTTAAAAATAATGGACACTATAATGGAGGATAATTGCAAAATGTTTTGCTCCTAATACTTTCCTATCTACTTCCTACGAAGTACGTAATAACCTCAAAATTGGACTAAATTTAATGTCTTTTGCAAAAATTACAAAGTTAATTCTGATCTCAGTTGCGTGGGTTCAAAATATCACAAAACAATTTAGACTTTTCAGACAGACGTAGTATTTTGTATTATTTATTTGTTAATATAATATGCACAGCTTTTACTAATGTGATTCACACAAGCTCAATCACGATTTCGTAGTTCATTCTAGTAACTCCTCCAATAGTTCAAAAAACGCATTGCGTTAGAGACAACAAAAAACAAAAAAAAATTCTATCCATCCAAATAAAATAATATAAAAACAGATCAAAATAATGCGGAATGAGAAAAAAATTGTGGACGCATGGCAATAATTGCATTTTCGTTTATCTTTTAGGTCAAAATGGATATATTCCAGAAGATCCCAAGTTATTGGTTGCTTAAATGAACTTTTTCAACAAAAATACATCATCTGATACAATCAGTTCTTATGTGTGCCAATTAAAATGTGACGTAAAATTCCGGTCAAAGGAAGACTCAAGAATAGTACTATAAAAAAGAGCGCGCAACTAATTAGCAATGTTGAAATGATGTTGCATAGACACGTAGTATATGATTACCAGCAATTTGGAAAACATTTCCTAGTCTATAATCTGCCAAAGGTGAAAATTTACGCGCACTCGACTCTTGATGCGAAATCGGTTACATTGTGGCAATTTGAAAATCAAAGATCCACCTTTGTCATGAACTAATTGTGTGTTGCAATTAACACTATCATACAGAGAATCATGCGGAGTTCTGATAACACCGTTTTCAGTTGAAATCAACACCGAAAATACGCGTTTGTTTTTAAACCTAGGAAATTGACATAATTCGGCCTAATTAATGGGATACAACTATTTTAGGCAGTGTTATAAAAAAAAAGAATCTGCTCGGTTGTGCTGACGTGAACTGCACTAATGTATATCACAACTTCTAGGAACACAATTTGAAACTAATATAAGCCATTTCTAGCAGAACCTTTATAGGGAAAACAATAATCGATTACGGTAGAATTGGATTGTTGCGATCAGTTCTTTGCATATTACTAAAACATACGAATAGAAACACAGCAGACAATCAATTTATCCGATTAGATTAATATACTAAAAGAGGTGTATAATAGTAAATATTATTTGCACACTTATAATCGTAGTGATCTGTAAATGAGATCATTAATAATTGAATGCATGCACTTTAACAAACTCAATATATCATATGATATATTGAAAACATTCAATATCCCCCACCCGCCCCCTTGGTAAAACAAGCACTAGGTTTTGAATAACACTACAAAAATTCAAGATTTAATCAACGTTTGACTAGTGAACGAAAGACCTGAGACCGGCACATTATAAAACGAAATAATATAGAAATTATGCTAAACAGCATTGAAATATTGTTAGTTGCTTCTGAAGAAATAATTAGAACAGCTTTGAGAACAGGATGGAAAGATGCGGTGGGGTATCAGTTTTCACACAAGCGAATATATTATGTCTTTGAGAAAATTTGATCTTCAACACTTTTATTAAACATTGCAATCAGCCATTTTGTAAAAGATTTTCTAAAAATTGAAAGAAAAGACGATTTGCGCATCATCTTCTTAAACATTCTGCCTCGCAGATTGGTCGCTCGGAAACATTTTGCTCCGGAAAATAATCGACCAATTTGAATAAAGTTAGTGAGTGAAGATGTCTTCTTCAAACAAAAAAATCTTGAAGAGTGGATTTTGGTCGACTACCTATGAGGGAAATAGGAAACTATTGTTTTGAAATGAACCCAACATTGTTTTTTTTTATGAAGATAAACAAACATATTTATATAGTGAATGCAATAACACACGCAACTTGGTATGTTTTCGTAGTATGCTAATTTGAAAAAAAGGAAGAAAAATAATACTATCTGCTGAAATCCCCTTTTGTATTGCAGCTTATTGCAAAAAAAAAGTCAGCGCTAATTTCCTGAAAAAAAAATTGCTGAAAAAATCTGAAATTGCGTAGCTTTCACTATATGATGTTTCCGTAAATGTTGCTTCAATGAGCAAACTTACCATTATGCTAACCTTTAGTTTTTTTTCGAAACCTAATAAAGTTTACTAGATTTTGTTCCTACATGGGTTTCAAATCGTGATGTTTCAGCAAATCCTACTACTTCTCGTAAAAGTTTTCAAACCAGCTTATAATTTTATGGCAAACATAAAGAAAGTTAATAAATGTTGTCACCAAAAGAATTTTACTTGCAGAAAATAATAAAACGATTCTGCAATTTTCCACACTCTTGGGAAAGAAATCCGACCTAGTTATTGTTGGTTTTCCTTGGAATGTTCTATTTCAAGAAAATGTTCCAATTTCTCGTTTGCAGACCTTGGGTAATGAGCAGCATTTGATGTAAACTTCCTCCTATGAACTAAACTAGTTTCATGATATATGTGAAAATCGAGCCAGCTATTATAACTTTCTGGAAAAAAAAGATGCGGAAGAGTTGCACATTCAGATTAAGGATAGTTATGGTATATTATATATACAAGAGACTCGCGTATAATAAGTTTGAGACACCGAAATTCAATACATATTAAAAAAAACATGATCTCTGGAAATTCTATTAACATTTTGAAAAACAATGAATTTTCATTGAGCTTTTTAGAAAAATGTGAACGCAACCTAGAAGGGAATCCCTTTACCTAAACTATTACTAGGGTCAATACCCTCATCCAGACGCAAAAATAATTGCGCGATATGCACGCGGACGCTGATTTTGACAGCCGAACACGCAGTTTCTTATTCTCAATTCTATTAGAAATAAAAAACGGCGACATCGGCGGGGAAAGATCTCCTTCGGAGACGAAGTGCATTTAACTAATCATAACTCAATTTGACCGTGCTTGTCCGTCTAATTGTGTTATTTGTTTTATGTCTCGGAGTTCCTTTCATGGTCTTCAAGACTGAGTGTAATATAATTATAAAATAGATCTTTTTTGTTTTGAACAAAAAATACATTTTTTGGGAAAATTGGGAATAAAAGTCAAAAGTGGTAGCTTTGATATACTCTTATGTTTCCATTTATGGACGACAAGTTGACAGGTAGACATGAGAAACGCGCAACGGCATTATTCAAATTATAATTATTTTTTCATTCCATTATGACGTTCACAAAAAAAATAGCAATAAAATAATGGAGTCAGTTAAAATTGGAGAATCCTAGACCGGTCTGCTTCATTGCCTCTTCAACAAAAGTCTAAATTATGATTTGCTCGGAAAATGAAGTGGTCTGCAACGGATATTATGAAAAATTGGAATCAAATTTTTAGGTGTAAGGTTTGCTTGCTGGTTCTGGTTACCTTGTGATTTTTTCTGTTTCTTCATCAAACAAAAATTACACCAATTTTCTTTAATTGGGGATCACACGACAGAATCTAGATGAAACTTTTAATTAAACATTTTAATAAAAGAAAACCGGAAATGTATTGAAGTAACGAATAAAAATAGAAAATGACGGCAATACTTATATTCAAGACAAAATTTTTAAAAATTATTTTTAGATTATGATCAATTTATAAAATTATTCCGAAGCCAAATAAACTCACATGTTGAATTACACTCGGCGAAATTGTATAATGAATTCAACGTAGGCGTACGTAGAAATATTAATTCGGAGATCCAAAATATCCCGTAGTTTTAAATGTATGAGGAATTAACACTACGAGCCAGTTGCGGGACTTCAATATTACATTTTTTACAATTATCAAATAAATTTATAGAGTAATCAAAAATATGATTTCATCAATTTTCAATTATTATAATGTTTATTGTGCTTCCTAATGTATACATGCAATTTTCCATATTGCATGTATACCTCTAGGTGTCTAAATAGTGGCAGAATTTTAAATTGAAATCATGGATCATCTATTTTAATCTAAATTCATTTAAATAAAAAAAAACCTATCATGAGATGATCGGACTCGCTCCGTAAGGAGATCACCGCAAGAATCACTGCACGTCCCGAAATCATACTGTAGGCTTTTCAAGCTAAAGACCGAACATATTTGAATTCTATTCGAACCGACTAAGGGAGGAAAAAGTAAGTAAAAAGTTAAATGTATACTTCATTTAAAACAATTTACTGCGTTAAAACAAGTTCATTTCTAAGGCAACACTATATTTACTAGCGATGAGGAATATTCTGATTGAATCAAAATACATTATTTAATATATTCATGTTATAAAAGATAAATAGTATATACAAAAAATCACACGTTGCTAAATAAGTGTGCCAAGAAAAAATTTTCTCCAATATTCAATAATATTCCCACAATTTCAACTATGATATAGAGAATGACGCACATTTTATATTTTTCTGATTTCAAGCTAATTATCTAAAAGGGTTCCTTTTTTGTTTTTTTTTAATTTTTTCATTTAAAATTCAATATGTAAAAAATACTGGTTTGGAACCGAATTGGATTACATGGATTTATGCAAGAAGCAAGCTTTCGATTAAATTGGTGTTTCTAATCGCTGGGGCTCACCACAAGAATTTGAAAATTTCAAAAAGAGGGGGTGGAAAGAAAATCTCAGATTATTTTCTAATAACACCAAGAAAATCTTTCATATGATATACTAATTTATTATTTCCAGAAAAAGGAAATAAATGGGGTGCAGAATGGTTCCCGAAACGTGCTATGTTGATTTCTTCTAGAAGGACATGTGCATATCTTTGTTTTATCTGAAACAGCTGATATAAACAAACAATTCGGAAATGTAAATTTCCTTGAACAACACAAATTTATCGCATACGTTTCAAGTTTCAAACAAAATTTGATCGTGCAAAATAGTGATCAAAAGTTTATACGATCGAAATATAACAATGATATCATTAACATTAGCCTGTCTATATTTTTAAACATTGCTCTCACGTTGTTCATATTAAAGTTAACAGTTGTAGGCGTAATCAAATTCAATAAATCTATGCTTAAAAAAGATTTTTATTTTTGTTTCAAAAAAATTTCCACAATCCTTTCGCTCTCTAAAAATAAAAGAAAAATGCAAATGAAGACTATCATGTGGGCTACGTCATCGGCACGAAGGAAGATTCTATCCTACCAAAAAATCAGCATCATGCCATTTTATAGTCCAAAACCGTTTCGGACCCCACTTTAAAATGTATTAACTAAAGAAGCATGCTTATTTTCATTGCAGGCCATACATGAATAAGAAGTTTCATGAATTAAAACCTGAGCCAACACGATGTTTTAATACAATACAATTGTAGGATAATTACAATTTAGCGGTTTTAAATTGTAGCTTCCGACTAAGTGATTCATAAGGTTCACAAAACATGTCTAACCTTGATGTTGTCGAATTAATTACTCAGTGGTAGAAATAAAAGTTTTTGACGCACTGAAAAAGCTTAAAGGCAAAATGAGTCATATACCCTGTCAGGTAAAAGTTGGTCTAACATAAGACATAAAAGATTAAACTTTTGAAATTTTGACACCAATCCATATAAAATTTTTCTATTCTAATTTTAATAATTTTAAGTCTATCTAAGCTTACCTTGGTTTTAATAATTCAACCAAATGAGTATTTGGGCTTATAAGTAGATAATAATAGCTATTAGAATGATTGATCCGTTTATTATTAGGATTAGCCGCATGGTTCAGTTTGCCATGTCCAAAATATTCTTTCTTTCCGATTTTGAATCATCATATCTGAATTCATGCCAAACTCACGTAAAACTAATATGTTTTTTGAAGTTCTGATTGAGAAATGTCTTTAGTTTTGAGTGCTGCTGGTGGATAACCATGTCAGCTTCAAAAATTTTTTTTAGAAAACCATAAATCGGTTTCGTGCAAAATTTTATGGACCTATTGAGTCAATCATAAAAATGAAAAAAATTTTGATTTGCAAAAAAATAGCAGGACTATTGTGAGCTAAAAGTGCGCATATGATTTTTATAGTCCTAGTCGGCTGTCTTGATTAAGTTACGGACATCTATTGTTATGGTCTCAAAAGATATAAATGTTTATTTAATGCCGTATTTTATTGGCAAGTTTGAGAACGCTTCAAAATATTATTTAAAAAAATCTAGAATACAAAATAACGAGTGAAAGAGATGACAGCAAAAGATCGGGGGACTAAAAAATTGATTATAGCAAAATTTTAATTTTTTTTAAATTTATGTCAATTTTTTAAATGAATACAATTCTCATAATGTTGTAATTTTAGATATATTTTCTTGGTGAATTTGAGTTTTATTTTGTTTTAATATTCCGTAAAGAGGAAATCACTAAACGATTTGTAACGAAAAACATTAAAAACTAGGCGGAAGCTTATGCAAATAGCGACACCAAACAGAATTATAACAAGTTCAACGAAAAAAAAAAGTTTTGATGGAGTTCAATTTCCAAATGTAGCATTATAAATTCAATTCTGTCGACTAAACTTTGTCGAAATCATTTCTCATCGTCACTCTCATTTTTTATTCGGCAAAGATCAGAGAAGAAATGTATTGTGTCTAAAAAAACTAAAAATTGAAAGACGAACTGGATGAAATCTTGAGAAAAAGATGTTTGAAAATATTTTTTCATAGCCCAAATTTGTTTTCAACATTGAATTCTCTACGTGTACATATCGACGCTCAAAGAAACCCAAACATTAAATTTAGAATTTAATAATATAATAGTTCTTCAGAAAGCAGTTAAGACCCTAACTATATTGGAAAACTATTTTCTCTCCTAATTTATTCGCTCATTCATTACGATATGCTCTATGACCTGTAAGGTCATAGAGCATATCGAAAGAGGCGTGCTCGTAAATTGACCAACACGCATTTGTCGCCAATAAAGTATATATAATATTATGAAGCGAAAGGAAGTTAAAATAGTATTTTAATATATTGAACCCCAAAATATAAAGCTATTAGTTATTAGATTTGTTACCACAATAGCGTTATTTGAAATTTTAAAAAATTACTCAATTTCCTACATGACAACTAACTTTTGTAACTTAGAGAACAGTTTGCTATAAATTTCTAAAAATTTGTCGGACAAGTTAGTTGGATGTTTTGTATTTATGGGAGGTGTGTATTCCCAGGGCAAGTTAGTAAAGGACATGCAATAATTTTTCGCGCGAGGCAATGTGAAAAATAAAGGACAAATTTGAAAATGGGTTTCTGATAATCTGTTAGAGGCATAGTAGCTTTATTTGAGACGGGTCCAACATATCATTTTCAGACAAGCAAAAAAAAACACAAAATTTGCACACACATAAAACAGACCTCTCCTCAGAAATTGTCGGTAATTAGACAAATGTTATACTTGACGAGTGCTTAATGGCGTGATACATTTTGAATGAATACAATAAATATTTTTCAGACGGCAATAATAAACCGTTATTCATATAAAACAGAAGATTTTTCAAAAAATCTTGACATATTCAATTCGGAGCTTGTGTAGATTTGAAACAATTCTGAAAACTTCGAGTCTGTGTACTAGAAATTTTTCAGTTAACATACATTTATATATATATATATATATATAAAATATATATATATATATATATATATATATAAATATATATATATATATATATATAAATATATACATATATATATATATATATATATATATATACTAGATTGCTATATATATGAATTAATCAACAATCACAATGATACAACATATGCAAATTTTTAAACATAATAAATGAACATCGGGAAAGATGGCATCTCACAAAGCGGCATTATTCCTTAAAAACGGCCCAGTTGTTTTGGAAACAGACATGAAAAATGAGTTTCAATACGATTGAATTCAGCGCGTTTTCGACAAGGAAATATCTTTATTTGCATTCTTGGACAGCACTTTTTCCCCGTTTCAAAATCGTTTATTCTTTTTCTTTTCAGTGCGATCTAACACGCTTGTCCGATTCAACTGCTTCTGTCATCAGCACCCAACAAGAGATATCCAATTTCTTCTTCCGATATTCAATAAGTTGTCAGAAGCATTAAGAAGAAATAGATTATAAAAATTAAAAATTGATAAATAGCGAATATTAACGGTATGTCATATTAAATTTACGGTTTTAAGTCATGACAGTGGATTACTGTAATTAATGATTTTGCAGAAAAAAAAATTCGATTTTTGCACATTTTCCTTCTTCAAATACCCGGAACTATAAAACAAGTTTCTCAAAAAAATCCTACAATTCTGAACATTTCAGCGAATGCGCATATCACTATTTAATGCACAAGGTTACGGTAGAATACGTTTCTGTTTTGGCTGAAAAACTTCCTGTTATGGTGGGCCAACAACAATAAAAGGGCAAACAATTAATTAGATTCGGAGAGGGTGAGCGCAGGTTGCATACAAATCGGAAGTGAAATAATATGATAAGATCAATGAGCATTAACAAACCACCACGATAAATCCTTTAAATCAAAATATTGCTTTTTGGATCAAATTTCAGTGTCGATGAAATTGCCAAATAAGGAGTAATCGCAAAGCAATTGAATTGTGCTCTGTTTATTGAAAAACAATGAAAATGCATGTGTTAAAATTGTTAATACTTCAAAAGTTGTCCTAATGAAAAACAAATCTGAATGGAATGCGATGAGAAACCGAAGATGATCATAATATATTTGTACATACCGCATTCGACATGCACACAACGAAAAACGGTTAATTTTTAATAAATGGGAAATATAGAAATAGTAATGAAGTGATTGATGATTAATGAATTGAGTGCGCATGTGAAAAATGCAATTGACAAAAACATGCGAACCTCGAGCACTATTCTTTTACACATTTAGATTTGTAAATGAACTAATATTAGTATGGCTTCGGATTAATAAAACGTGAAGAATCTGACATGCGAAATGGGATCAAATTATATTCGAACCCCCCAAGTCGCTGAAAGGTCGTTAATGAAAAATTGTGTTTTGAATTTCACCTCACGTTGACCGCGTGATAAATGATATCACATAGCAAAAACACACATAAAAATTTGTATTGTTGGAAGAACTCCGTCATTAAATCTGAAAGATCAATCATCAGAACGTTGGTAGTTCTCTGAAATGATGCGTATTGATGACATAAGACAAAGCGCCTTGTTTTATTTTTACAGAAAGCAAATGAACGCATTTTTCATTTGTGGGAAGATTGATAAGAAACATTTCATTTTTTTTTTCAATTTTCCGGTGAAATTTTTCATTTTAGCCGATATTTCTAAACAGATTTTGAAAAAACGTTACGAGGAATGAAAATTTCTGTCGTTTCTAAAGGAAATTCAACTTTAAAGTAAAATTATTATTTTTTAATTGGTGCAAATATTAGATTATCAATTTTCAACAAAAAATTATTTTCTCCTCAGGCAAATCAAATAAAATATTTTGAGAATCAAATATTCAGTGATAAACTCTAAAATATTTTGAGAAATTCTAAAGTCTATTGATACTTTCTAAAACTTATTGAGAATCAATAAATTTTAAAAATTTGGAATTTGTAAATTAAATCTTTTGAGAAAGTTAAATCTTTTGAGAAAGTGAAAAGTATCTCAATATATTGTGAGACTTTAAAATTTGAATAGGGCCCTTATGACTTCCACTGACGCAATTTGCGGCGTCTCTTTTTAAGATCTTCTAAATTCCAATCAATAATTTATGTTTTTGATGTTTCTTCCGTTTTTTTTTTCTTTTTGTAATAGTTTCTTCACTTCAGTGATGGACGTATTCATGAAATGCAAGTTTTTATAATAAATGTTTAACACTACCTTAAATCTGCATTGTTTTACATGCTGAATTTGAAACAGTTGTGTCTAAACATGTCATTGCATGAACAGGTTCATGAATTTTAAAAATACGCACAATTATTACAATTAATTACAATTATACTTCAGTTTCTAATGATTTCGATATTTTAGAAGATCGGGAAAAATGTGGAACAAACATTCCAGAAACATTGGCCGATAGATTTAAGGAACGAGGTAAATACAGCAAATTCAATGAGCAGGTGCCCATGTGGATCACGGCCATGGATATTTTCCACCTTTTTCACGAGGGAACACGTATAATAAAAGGTACTTCAATTATGTCTCTCCTTTTTCAGCATTTAAAAATTGAAGATTGTCTTTTAGAAGTCTTCGTTAAAAACGAAATAAATATTTTTCGATGCGAAGCTATTGATGTGAAAGCGAGACTGCCATCTTCGGTAAAGTCGCTATCAGGAAAATTCAATGACATTAATAGGTCCGAAAAAGCTAGCGTAAGTTAATTTACCACTTGCAATTATCATCCTTTGAAGATTTTTGAAGTGAAAATTGTTTCTAACGCCATGATCGGAACCATCCCTCCGTTAGGTTCAGCTGTTGTGTTGCTTATACATGCCTGCTACCGATGGATGGTGTCACCGACTCGCTAGTAATATAACAAAGTAATATGGGATCGTTAGCTATGTACATAATAGAAAATTTTTATTTCAGATCGCAGGTATTTGCAAATTATTAGAAATTCTAATTTGAGATGGGGCGCCTCAATTGTTTTCTGGTTCAAAAGTGCACGTAAGTCGTTTTTTTGCAATTTTAAGAGTTATTGAACGTTGTAGCATCATGCTATTGTCGTTGATATAAGAAATAATACTAATGATTACTGTATTTATTGTTTCAGCAACTTATATACCATTTGTACAGTAATGTCATGGTCAGCTGTCGGCAATAAGCACGCAAGCGCATGAGCACATTTATCACGTTATCAAGAGAAACATGTGCTCGGAACAGACAAACGGGATTGGATATAGTATTTTGAGAAAGTTAGACTCATTCAGTTATTTTTTAAAACTGGCAATTTTCAGCTATAAACTATATCACGAGATTGTGACTTCATTGAAAATTCGTTTCAACGCGAATCCGGATTTAATTAAGAAGTCATTTTATCGCAAAGAACTCATGAAATTAATCGAAAAACGACAAATTCAATCATCAAAATTTGTAAGTTCAACATTTTCTTTCAGTATATGCAACGAACTCCTTATAGCAACGTTGTGCGTCATTCGCAGAAAAAGGAGAAAATGCGAAAAGAATAAATTGATTCATTTTTTTTTTTCTGATTTTTATTATTAATATATTCATTTCGCATTAATATTGTAATAAATGAAATGTTCATACATATTCAATTATTATGGATGTTATTACATTCTATTTGTGTGAAAATTGCTCGATAACGTATGATATTACATAATATTGGACAGAGTTTATTGAATTTATTGATATATTCTAAAGTTTATTGAGACAAATCTAAAACTTATTGATAAACTTTAAAGTTTATTGTGACAAATCTAAAACTTATTGATAAACTTTAAAGTTTATTGAGACAAATCTAAAACTTATTGATAAACTTTAAAGTCTCACAATATTCATTGAAACTTATTGATAAATTCTAAAATCTTATGAGATTTCCTAAAGTTTATTGAGACAAATCTAAAATATTATAGAGACACGTTAGCCTCTCAACGAACCTCATAAGATTTTAGAATTGTCTCAAAATATTTTTTTTCATTTGCCTGAGTCTGATTTTTTTTGACCCCAACAAAGTTTGTTACTTAAAATGTGCACATAAACTATTTATAGAAAAGGGAACGAATGTCACTCGATTGGATCGATTCTAGCAATGAAAATAATCTGAAAAATTACACAATTTTTCAATTTAGGATTTTAAAAAATCCAAATTCGGTGTGATTTTCTACATTTTTTATTAAAAATAAATATATTACATAAATAGATCAATATGTTATCATCAGTTATAATAATAATAATAATAATAATAATAATAATAATAATAACAATAGTGGTAATAATTTGCATTTCTTAATATGATACCATTATCTCTATTCGCACATTTGTATTTTGGAGGCTCAATCCTTTTAGCTGTATCATAAATTAAACGCGTTTTACTTTTTGATGGTCCATAGCGTGATATTTTTAGTTTAAAATTCCCGGAGTAAATTTTCTGAAGAAGAAAGTTATATCTTGTTGTAATATTTATTTCGTAAATTCTTTGATGGATAATGTTTTTTTTAGATTTCCTTCACATAGCGCTCAAAAAAAATTTATTTGACAAATTACTTCACATTATGATAATATTCGGTTAAAAACCTTGTACTGTAAATTATTTTCTCTCGTTGGCAAAGGGGTCTTCGTTGTGTCCAACAGCGCTGAAATTTAGCTCGATTTGCATTACATTGGATGGTTTCAATCTTACAAGTCCTGGAGGAATAGACGAACGTTTTGCTTCGAAGACTCGAGCAGCTTAATATCGTCTTGAGTGAGTTTGAAGTCAAACAGCTTGAAATTTTCCTTGATGCGGTTCTCGTTGACCGACTTTGGAATTATAGCGAAACCGCGATCGAGAGCATATCTCAACAAGACCTGAGCCGGAGTCTTGTTATACTTCTTGCCGAGTGCGAGAACATTGGAATCCTCGAGGTCGGCAGGAGCTGGAGCCCAATCCAACTTTCTAAGAAGATTCGTCATTACTCAAATGAGAAATTAAATATTGTTTTTATTCTTACTGTCCAGTTGGGAGAGTAAAGTTGACTCGCCCCGGACTTCCAAGAGTCGCATAAGAAGTGACGACAATGCCGTTATTTGCGCAAAATTCGGCGTGTTCGTGTTGTGGGAAATACAAGTGGAGCTCCACCTAAAATTTCAAGCGTTTCCGCTGAAAATGCATTGGAATTTATACTTGAGAGTTGTGGATTGGAATTGTAGCTTTTTTCAAAGCTCTTGCAATTTGCTCGTTGTTCCAGTTGGAAACCCCAATTGACTTTGCCAAGCCCAACTCGTAAACCTTCTCGAATCCCGGCCAGATTTGCTCAACGGTGACGTCGTTGAGAGGAGTGCTCATATTGTCCTAAAAATTGGTATTGAAGAAAGCTTTCCAGGAAATTGAAAAATTACAGTGAAAGCAACTGGCATATGAGCCAAGTAGAGATCGACATACTCCAACTTAAGCTTCTTAAGCGATTCGCGAAGAGCACCTTCAATCTTGTTTGGTGGCAATTCGTGACACCAAGCCTGGAATGCAATGCTGCTATTTTCATGATTCTAATTTTTTTTGAAAATTACCTTAGTCGTAATGAAAAGCTCCTCTCTCTTGACAACACCTTCCTTGATGAGCTCCTGGATAGCATCTCCAATTGATTCCTCATTTTGGTAAACGGAAGCAGTGTCGATAAGGCGATATCCAGCCTTCACTGCAACTTTCACGGCATTCTTTACTTCAGCTGGGGCAGACTGAAAATAGATATATTGGAAAATAGATGATTGAGATTTGACAAATTACCTGCCAGGTTCCTAAACCGACAGCAGGCATCTCGACGCCATTCGAAAGCTTAATAACTGGGCCACCGACAGTCATTGTTTCAACTTGAAGAGAATAACTGAAAAAGGATTTACAAAATGCGTGAAATAAATTGTAAGCGAGACGATTTTTTCAAAACCAGAATTGTCGCCGATTTGTCAATGGAGCGCATTTGTCGTGTTAAATAGAAAAATGCAAATTTGCAACAAAAAAACTGTTAGAGAAGAGTAGCAATGTGTTATGCGGGACTTCAGAAAAATATATACTTTTTCACTGAAGTCGGCTGGTTTATGGAATTAGAATTGAATTCGATTTTCAGACATTTTTTAAGAGCAAAAGCGAAAAAGTGAAAGAGTACATATTTGCTAAACGAGTCGCGATACGTTAACTGACTGGTGAAATCGAGAGATTCAATTTATATTACGATCAGCACATTCTCAATGTCAGCAAATTGATAAAAATTTTCGAGAAACACATCAAAACGTAAGACGCAGACTGTTGGCTCCTAGTGTGCAGGCAGAACGATTTGTTCGAGAACAGTGCGAAAAATAATGATGATGACAAATAGCAGACTATACACATTGCCTCGAATGTGGCATATTCGCAACGACGGCACGGTTCTTTTTAACTAGTATTGTTGTTGTATTTGGATTAGCGGTTGAGATAAATAATATTAGTAATGTGGGAATATCGCCTAGGTATTAGTTTACCAATTACACATTTTTCATTAATTGTTTTCTCGGAAACGTGAGAATTTACCTGTTTTGGCAAATATATATGAATATACGATTTAATTTCAAATAATATCATGGCAAAAGAAATGAGAACTCTAGGTTTTGTTGGACCATCACGCATTTTTTAATTCACAATGGGAATTCGTGTAGGGTACTACGGATAACCCTTGAATTAGAAATACGAACATTTTTGAATTTTTGTGACGAGGATGCTCGAATTTTTTTCGAATTTGGAGTATTGGACTTGTAAATCAACAAATACTCTGATTTCACTTGGCATTGATTGAAAAAATCCACATTTCGGTTTTGAATAAAATGAAACTAAAATAAACAAAGTATCTAATTATCGCATTAATCATTTTATTTTTGCTGTTTTCTTTATCCCTGTCCATTTTTTTACTTTGTCTGTTTGAATATTTTATCAATTTTTATTGTTTGGTTCGTTTTGACACTTTTTAAAAAGTAAATATATTCACTCAATTTATTTTATATTCATCGTGATTGATCAGAACTAATTATTATCACATTTGTATTATCACAGAGAAATTTTTAATTGACCAATTAAAATTGATATATTAATTTACGAGATGTATATTTCTTTTTTTTGTCAATCCCTTGGTTGTACAAAGATTTGCATTATTCACGAACTTCGAAAAAAAACATGAATTTTGGTTTCTTTATCTTCAAATTCGAAAAGAGATCAAACTGCGACTTATTTCGAACATGACAATTTTGAAATTATGTATTTTTTTATGTGTACTGGCAATCAAATGTATTAGCTTTCTGAGCCGACATGAATTTGGAATGATATTACTGTGTTATAGCTGATTCACAAAACTAATTAAATTAAGCCAAAGCTGATTCCGGTTTGAAATCAAACATAATATATTAAATATAACAATATAATAAATGAAAATTGGCGCTGTTTACAGTACACCGCATTAAATTGCAAAATCCATCTGA
The DNA here is from genome assembly GCA_902829315.1 of Caenorhabditis bovis. Taxonomy (NCBI): domain Eukaryota; kingdom Metazoa; phylum Nematoda; class Chromadorea; order Rhabditida; family Rhabditidae; genus Caenorhabditis; species Caenorhabditis bovis. The sequence goes on from CADEPM010000002.1 coordinate 3,398,474, forward strand.
AATTATACTAATTCCTTCTTTGATTAAAGTGCAAAATAATTTACAATCTCGAACTTGTTAGATATGTCGTTCTTGTTAACAAAAAAATTTGCAATGGATTTGCTTTTTTTTAATTGTTTTTTTGAGATGTGGCAAAATAGGATGATCTTCATGAGTCAACCGAGTTTCATCGTTTCCTATTCAAGTTTGATTCATTTCATTCAGCTAAATTTGAATTAGGTCTCGTTGCCCTCAAAAACATGATGACGGTATTTAAACGCCTACTAAAATCTCTATGATAACATTATATTTAAATAATTGAGAATGCAACTTTCAGCTTGAATTATGAGTTTAATAAACATCAAAAAATATGAACTTATGGAAGATTTGTATTATATAAAAATAAAAATAATAAGTCAATGAAATGAGCCAAAAAATAAATTGAAGTTTATCTGGATAACGCAGGGGAAATTGAACTCCTGAAGCAAAGTATACAATGACAGAATTGGAAATTAATTATCAGGAAAGCTTTATTGAGAAAACTTATTACAATAAAAATATTTCAAGACGGGTAAACTTGAATTTGTAAACCTCTTCTACGGCATACATATAATAACCATATCAAATAATTGCTGCGTGTGTAGAATATAATGCAAACCTTCAGTTTTGAAAGGATTCCAGATAAGAATTTGAGTATAATTTAACCCTTCCGATGTTTCGCTGCTTGGATTCAAAAATTCATTTTCAGGTGTCTTAATAAGTTTCGCGAATAATCACCGAAGAACATTCTATTGTATTCTATTCCTCATCCATCCCTGAGTATACTGCCATTTTTTTTAACAAGATTTCTACTCGAATTCAAAAATCTCCTTTTGAAGCTTTTCGTCATTCAATGAAAATAATTAAACATTTCGATTTCATCGGAACAAAATTTGTTAGACGTCACTGGTCGGCCAACAATTCCATGCATAATTTAAAATCTATTTTCGCCGTGACACATCCTTTTTGAAGCTTTCGAAATCGAAATTGGCGTCCGAAAATAGGCTTGGCAAATTGCCATACCTATTTTTCGCGTGGGCTTCCCTCGTCTTTTTTTCATCTCAACTCGTCTACACCAATTCCTGACGTAGTTCTTTTCAACTGATGTTTGGCACGAGTGGTTTTTTTCGCCGCTTTTTTCCCCTTATATGGTAGAAAACAACAGGCAGTTGGATAACTGCTGATTCGATGAAGACGAATAGCCAAAAACACAACAAGAGATAGATAATATGAATTGGAGATATGAATGCATGGAAAAATCACGAATGATAACAACTTTGGGATAATTGAATAATAATAATAAACCGAAGAGAAACGGAAAACATTTGGTAAATGTTTGAACGCATTCAAATCTTTACCGGGTATTGATCAAAGGATCAGATCATTTCGGCATCAGATCTGAATAGTATCTTTAGGAAAGTGGCATTGGAAGAAAATAAATGTTATTGGTGAACGGCAGTAATACCCAAGAACGGTTCTGAAAACACGTGGAACATTCTAGAAGTCTTATCAGATCAAGTTGTTGACAATTTGCCATGGTCTATAGGCAGTTTGCCACCCAAATTTAGTCGTCCAATTAGCAACGAAGTATACTGTACACTACCAGTCTTCTTCAAAAACATTCATTTTCTGACGTGCGATTATCAATTTTCACATTTTCTTGTAGGTATTTTAGAATCTAACATGCTTCATCTTATGAATTTGTCAACAAAAATTCTACCAATTCGATTCTAATTTCTATTTTAGCTTTTGTTTTTTTTTATTATTTTTGACACTTATTTTAAAATATTCAAAACTACCTAAATTCAAGCCATCGTGAATATTTTTGGTTTTTCAATTTCTCACCGAAAGGCTTGCATATGGTGTTGATGAGACTCAAGACCCCTCTCGAATCCAACTATACACATTATTCAGTTGCATTTGCAATAGTTACTCAAATCGAATCATGAGCAGCGAGATTAGGATAAGCACAAACTTTTTTGGTGTTTTTGTCGTAAATATTTTGTCTCATGACTAATTGCTTACTAATTTCGATGAATCAGTCTGAAACATATACGACTTAGTCACCTGCTTTTTTATATGTTTATGAATTGATTATTTGAAATGACGAAAAAAAATGTAGCAATGAACACCGTCATGATTCCAATTATGCAGTTAAAAAAAGAGTGATATTTTCGGGCTTTTTCAGGTAAAATCAGCAGACTATGAATTGCACTTATCGATATTTGAGAGTTTGGCGTATCGGGTGTAATTTCACTTTTCAAATATTTATAAAATAATAGACTTGTATGAGTTCTAACCCTTACTCAAGGAAAAAATGGATGTAGTATGTTTTTAAAATTTTTGAAGAGAATTTGTAAAATTTTCAACTAAAACCCTCATAGAGTTTTACAAGCAATCTGAGAGTTTTTGAAAAAAGTTGCTAATAGATTTTATGTTTCGACAATCAGAGGAAAACTATTTTATGCCACTATTATGTATTTCTAGCTCGATAATAATTTTTGCATTCACTAAAACATGACATGGTTTGAAAACATGTAAAACATGCTCATTCTGTAGAAACGCCCAAAGTTTCCTGATTTATTCTTATATATCAACCAAATGTTTAAAAAATTATGTTACAGGGTGTATTTCTTTAATTTCACTTTAATTTCAGACCAGTTTCCAATCGCTAAATAAGAACTCTTTTCTGCTTTAGTGCGTATCCATTATTATTATTATTACTGCATCACTTTCATAATTGTCCATTAACATTTATCCGGGGCCCATTTGTCTGTCTGCTGACTATTTTTTTCCTCATCTGCACTTTAAAACAATTTCATGTAATAGACAATCCAAAAAAAGAGGCGAATTCGTCACTCGACCAAATTAACTGAATTTCGGGTTGCGTCAAGAAGTCAATGACCCTGAACGTAGAAAGCGATAAGCGATATCTAACCGCGATGGCAAAAAAAGACAAAAGGTCTGTTTTTATGGAAAGTCGAGAAAAATCTGCCCCCCCCTCCCTCCCCTCATCCTTTTCTTCCAACAACCTTGTTTTGATGTTTTATACACGCCGTAAAATTTCAATTAGGCCATAGATTTTTTTAGCAACATGATCATTTCAAGGTCTCAAACCAGCTGACTTTTATATATAATGGTATCGTTAAAAAAGAGAAAAGATGATAAGGACCCACAGATGTGGAAACACGACGAATTGATTTTTGCGAATTACCAATGGCATTGAACAATTTAGAGAAACTTTGCCCCCCGAAACGTATATTTACGTATTTGGTTTTATCCAAATGGTCTTTCATTAATATTTCAATTTTCACAAATGCTTAATCGCTTTTTGATAGCTACACATATTAGACCATCTCCAAAATAATTTCACAATACTTAATATCCCTTGGTTGGATATTTAAAAAGACAAATTAATTAATTGAGCCAGTGGAAAAAAAATTCCAAAATTCGGAAGATATAATCTCATTCTTGCTTGCGTCACTCGACCACAATTGCAAAGCATTATCGGGTTTAATACAGATTTTTTCTTATGTTCGCGATGTTTCTTTGGATTTATTGGATTCCGAGATCTCAAACAAATTAAAAAACTAAAACATCAATTAACAAATAGTAGTTGTCATCATCAAATGCACAATTCATTTCGATAATTCCTCTTTTTAGATAATACGAGAATAAAATTGAAATGCGATTTGATGTCCAAACGGACATCCCACTATTCACGAAGATTCGCAAAAAGCACAGAGTGATTAGACCGTCTGACGTAAAACAGTCTTATGATGTAATTATATCCGAAAAGTAGAATTCTCTCGACACGTGCTTACTGAGTCTGTCTGGCAATTGCAGAATACAATTAAAGAAAGGAACGCCGGTCGACTTCGATATAGATTATAAAGAATCACAGAAAATCAAAACGATATGTTTTAGATTAAAGAGCCATTCGCCTAACTTGAGAATTTAATTATTGAAAGGACACATATTTTATTATTTACAAAAATCTCATGATCCATCAACTATACATTTAATCCATTAAAATTTCAAGATTAAAATTTTAATACTCCTGATGGTCACTCTAATATTATTAAAACATTTTGGTCAATGAACAAAATCCTCTTTTTTTAATTAAATTTCCCACTATTAACATTTTCATAATTAATTCTCACGCCTATTCGTTTTTATTTTCTCATCGAGGAGGTTCTCGTTTAAATATTTCTGAATTTTTGAACATAGACGGCTAGACAAGTTCAAATAGATTAACGCACTTTCACCTACTGTAATCGAATTTGCTCAAATTCTGTCAGGAGACCAGACCGTCTGGGTGCGCACAAACTCTGAACGGCTTATGATTTCACACCTCAGCGATCTGTCTGGGTGGGCGATAATTAATGTGCATTAGAACGCATAAAAGAAATTAGAACACATATGTCTATTTTTGGCACCTCAACAGATGACGGGAAAAAAAACCGACAAGTCGTAATCGTTTTGGTCTCTAGTAGTGCATATGCCCTGATATTTAAGAATAATTCAATCACAGTTTGGTTCCAACTATTAGTGTTATTGTTTATTTAAGATTTGTTTTGTTTAAGCATAGAGCAATATCAATAATGTTAATATATGCGGTCTTCGGAAGAATTGATTCAGCAGCGTTTAACTTATAATTGTAAAGTTGATTTAACGAGTACAACAACATTGACGAAACCCGTAGATTACGGTGCCAAGCACATACTACGTTTTTATTTCAATTAATCGCATTCGGTACAATAATATACATACGTGTTTCGTCAGTATAGGAAAGAAAAGGGCTACATATAAAAAAAACAATCCAAATAAACATGAGATCAATGATAAATGACAATGGGTTATTATGTACGGTTATTAACGGATGGGTTTTTGTACTCAGCGTTTGACATAAGACAATGGCACAGTATACTGTTGAATGAAATACAATGAAGAATTCGGTAGGCTATAAGATCAATTGTATTTAAAACTTCTAAAGGGGGATAATCACAGTGTTAATATTCCAAAAAATTCTAAATAATGCGTTAGTATTATAATGGCAATGAGAGAAGAGGCCCAATGTTTGATGGGTTCCGATGTCAAGTGGTCCACTCCTTATGGACGAGACAGACGGCTGACAGTCGGTCAACAAAACTAAGTGGTCCTTCCCAATTGCCATTGACTTGATACTGTACATTGAATAGTCTCCCGCTGCTATTATTCGATGGATGGCTGAAATTCGATTAATTAAGGTTGATGAATACGACATGAGAATGGATTACCGTAACAGTTGTTGTGGCATCTTCTAATGCTGTCGGGTAGAAGAACACTTCTATTCGGTCTTCCCCGTATTCGTTTGAAGCCACACACGTGTACATTCCCATATTTTTCCAATCGTTATTTTTGATCACGAGGTCGCCATTTGAAAGTACCTAAAGCTCGATGATAATCATTGAGATCAACTAAATTCAATCTGGTACCTCGAAGTTTTCTTTGTTGTTTAAGAGCTCGCGCTTGTCGTTGTACCAAGCAATTGTATCCAATAATGAGTTCGTTCTACATAAGAGTTGAGCAGCATTTTTCTCGTTTTCGAACCGAGCATCGGACCATTCTACAATCTTTGGTCCCGATGGTTCCTTCTCTTGACACTTTCCTTCACATTGGCCAACTGAAAATGTCGGAATAACGACATAGAACTGCGTGTGTTTGACCTACCAACTATGACCTCAATAGAACGTTCAATTCTGCCGTGTCCATTAGTGGCAACACATTTGTATACACCCGCATGATTTGCTTCCGCACATGGGACCACTATTCTTGAAATAGTGATTCCATTCTGAACCGTCGTTTTGCCAACATTGTGGAGTTTTTCGTAGAGATTTGGTCTCGCGTCTCCTTGAACGACATTGCCGTCCAGTTTCCAATGGAACACTGGTGGCGGGCTGCCAGCAGCTTCACATTTCAATTCAAATGAATCTCCCGCCTTGACTTCGACACTTTCCGGCACCGAATCGCCAGAAAATTTGATGAACATTGGAGTTTGAATTTCGTTTTCATCGAGTTCGGCGTTCAGTTTCGCCATACTCTGACGTTGCTAAAGGGCGAATATTGGGAAATGATGATGATGATATGATTGTACCTTGGTTGGATGCGCGATGGCAAGCATCAGATTGAATAGAATTGCGATGAGTTGATTCTGCATGTCGTACGTTCCGTCGAGCCACCGAGCAAAGGAATATGAAATATTTTCGCGCAGCCGACGCTTTGTTAATGGGAGGGGCGGGGTCGAAAGGCGGAGCTACCAAGAGGATATCAATTCGCGCAATAGAACCAAGACGGAGAAGAAAAAGAAAGGGAGTTTTTCATCTCGGAATCCCGATTAAGACAAAACTGCTTAGCTAACCTAATTATGCGATTGATAAGATAAGGATGATGGTATATCTAACTTGTTGGTAACTGGTTGAATAGAAATCTGGGTCACTAGACTAAGAATGAAGGCCATTGATCAGATTGTCTCCAAATAAAACACATTTACGAATTTGTGTGAATTTAACAAAAAATGGCTAGGCATTTTTGAGGTGATGATTAATTGAAAAAATCAAGTTCGAGGAAAATAAAACAAGCCTCGTGAAGCTTGTTGAAAAATCTTTGGGGGCGGTGGGGGCGGTTGGCTACCTGTTTCTGCAATACGTTTCCCAAAATTTTCTCACATTTCCCTTTTTTGCACTATTCATTGTTGGGAAACTACAATGTATCCAACTGTGATAAAAAATATTGCTTGTTTTTTATAATGATTCCAAAAATCCTAAATTTGATCTAATCTTATGTGACTATAACTAAATGAATATTAAAAAAAGCAAGTTATTTCTGGGCCACCGTTTACCTAAAGATCGGCAAGCAATGACGCCGAGAGATCAAGATCTGAAACTTACCTGAAATAGAATCAAGCCTTCTAAGTGCCGGAAACAAGTTTTTATTAAGCACGCGTAAAAACTTCTATTTTTGCTTCGACCAACATACCTATTTATAGGAATGTTATTCATTCAAAAATTTTGCTTCATTTCAAATTTCAATAAAATTTTTAACAATTTGTAGAATTTTCCAAGTATTTCCAATCGGTCATCACACAATTTTATGATATTGGTTTTTACTAGTTCAAGACGTTGCTGTAAGAGATATTAGGTGATTTGGTGTCAACGTTCTAGCTTTTCTCTAGATAAAAGTGCACTACCATATATTAAAGTAGGAAGCTCATCAATTTGAAAGAATCTCATGTACTTTATTGGGATATACCAATGATCCGTTTCAGTTCGTTAATGGGAGAAGGTATTTAACGCTTTTTGGTTTATAACAAAAACTAATCTGCGATTTATTTATGATCATATATCATGTGTTCAAAAACACTCTGAAAAATAAGTGATGGAATACCGCTACTCAGAATTCTTATGTGATCTCTAATTCATGTTTTTTTGCTTGCATCGCCTGCTCAAGATCTGGAATTCCTGTCTGACTTAATCGTAACGGAAGTCGTGACTTGGCTGCTATTAAAAAACAATTCAAAAAATTGTTTTCAAGTCACGCTTCTTTTTTCAAGCTGCTTAAAAATTTTCAAAAGCACTCGCACTATTCGACCCGACTTTTGCGAAACCAGGCAAGTGCTAGTGCACTTTCAGTAATCGGACATTCAATAGTGACTGGAAACTGGTTAGAATTCAGTTTGACGGGAAAATGTTGGACTAAAAATTAAAGATTATATCCGAGTTCCAGGGGATTGAAGTCCATTTCATAAGCTTATTGAACAGTTAAAAATAAAAAATACGAAAATTCAGAGAAGGCTCTAAGAACTAACGTACTCTAAGCTAAAAATTTAAATTGAATTGCTCTTTAATTTTACCACAAAGGCAAACAATCACGTCAACCTTTTTTGAAAATAGCTTATGACCTAATGATGATTCAAATTGCTTCTTGATATTAAAACATCTAATGATGTAGAAAAGAAGTATGTAGTTGAATTCCGCGTTTCGTTTCGATATTAATAAATCTCCAAAAAGGGGTTATTGAAACTCCTCACTGAGAATAATGTTATATTTTTAAAGTGGTGTTAAATTGAAATAATATTGAGCTGAATTCAGCAGTGAAGTCATTTTTTTCAGCCCGAATTCTTTTAATAGGAAAAATTCGATTTATTGAAATTTGAGTAGAGTTTAGTTTCGGCTTAGGAGCATACACTATTGTACCTGGACCAGATTGTTCACAAAATAAGTTTCCTGGATAATATGTTCACTGGTTTCTAGAGTAATACTCAAACCAAGGTTCGGCTTATTTCAAAATTACTAAACCACTAAAAATCTGTTCTAAGACGACACAAGAATGAGATACATGGTTTGTACTCGCAAGAAATCCGCGAGGCGCTTTCATTTGATTCAAGCTCCCGCATGTTCAATTGTTTATGATGTAATAATGCGCATCAACAACACCTTGGAATATGATCATCACAGATCTATTCAGCGTCACATGCTTCAGATTAAAACGAAAACATTGTTTTGCACTTTTAATAAGAAGTTTTGGGATGTTCTTCAGGTTCAATTCCAAACTCATCACTGAAAGAATGTATCAGGTTTTTAACAAATTAGACCTTGCTTACGCAATGACGTGTGCTCACCCGAAGATTTCCGGTTGCACTAAAGAGAGACCTAGATACTCGCATTCTGGGAATACGCGCTTCTACTCCTCGTGATTCGCCAATTTATTTCAAATCTCATCAAAATCACCGGACACGTTTCCCCCACCCATTGAGAGATATTTGATGAACTCCTACAAAGAGACAAAGTGCATATATACCCATCTTACACTTGTTTGCACTAGGAAAAAACGGGTACTGTGGGTAAAGTTATTTGGATCAAATGAGCCTAATTAGGTTTTCGACGTGAGCGAAAAACATGAAATTTTTGGGATATTTTGAATAATCGGCAAACTTCTTGCTTATTATTTTTTGAATATTGAATCGTCTTTTCGTAAACTTTTGGGTCAACTAGTTACGCAATAATTATTCAAGCTGACCTTATGTACATATGTACAGTGACGTTGTAGGCATGCCGCAATGGAATTCAAAAATCTGACGTAATAATGATGAAGGCTGAGTATGAAAGAAGGGGTAATTTCTTCTTTAAAGAAACGGAATAGTTTAAATTTGACACGTTATTATATTGTTCATATGCATACCTTTAATAAATTAGTTGGACACAAGAAAGAAGAAGCTGGATGAAGAATAGAAAGCGGCGTCGGTGAAGATTTTCATAGACACACAAAAGAACTTGATTATTTTTAAAGGAATTTCCTTTGAAAATACATTTCTTTAAATTTTTCAGAACGAAAGTTTTTTGTTGATAAAAACTTTCACAGCTAAATTCCATAAAATTTTTATTACTTCAAAGGGATTTTCAGAAAATTAATGATAATAATAAAAAAAAGTTCATTTGGGTGGATAAATCGTTACGTTTTTGTTTCTCAATGAATTGCACTTTCTAAAAATGGGTTGGGTTTCAGCGACAAAACGAATAGTATTCGCGCTGGAGACCTCCACGCGACTCTTTCTCAACATGATTCGGATTTGACAAAATATACCAGCGGGTAGGAAGTTGAAATTGACGGTTCATTTTTAAGATCATGAGACACATTAAATTCATGAAACCTTGAACCCATTTTGGTATGTTTCCCAACAATCAGATGACTTGCATTATCAGATCGGTCACAAAATGGTCCTCAATGGAATATTATAGTCTTTTGCGGTTGGCAACTATCATGTTTGTCGACTCGGACCACTTCCACTCAAATGTTTGTTTTATTTGGTGCAAATAACAAAAAAAGGCAAAGGTTTTATTAATGCCGATATGGCAAATTGGAATAAGGTTTTTGGGCAAACAAATGATCGCCGGTAACTAAAGCGTCCACCATTTTTTGGGCGAGTGCATCGGGTTGAGGGCACCCGAAATATGCAAATAAGACCATACCCGAGTGGCCCACTATTATTATTTCTCTGTTGTATTTTGTCTCAACTCTGACCCAAAATGTTCGAGAAATGAGGGGATCTTGGTTGTCTAGTCATCAAACCGAAATAAGAATTCGTCAACCATTTGTTTGTGTTCCTAGAAAGAGAATTACAATGAAGCATAATCAGCTATAGAAACGGTATTAGTCATATCAGGTAAATGTGTAAGTGAAAATTGAGGCAACATTATTCAAACTAGAACATAAGGAAATGTAATCACTCTACAACGGCTAGAATAGGATGTTTTGCTGATGTCGACATTTTTATATGATTTGGTCAAAGCGCGTTTCAAGACCAGACGGTTTAGTTGAATAATTACACCTAAACTGCATAAAAGAAATTTCGGATTTGAGCTTCAATAAAAAAAAAATACGTATTTTGTGACTTTTGATACCTAACATCTGCCTACGTAATATTACTTCCCAATTATAATTAGGTTGATGCGTGTAAGCATCAAACAAGCAACGACGTAGATTCGAAGGTTAGCACCGAAGTTGGAGAAAATTTCGTAAATATAGGAAATTAGTTACGTAGTCAAACTCAAACATCTATTGCACTTTATATCAGTATTTCATCTGGTGGGTTGATTGATAGCATTTACCGAACGGAAAATGCAGAAGTATGCTCTAAATTGGAATTCCATTACAATTTCGCTTCATTTCTTTTAGTGGGAAAAAAGCAATTTTGAGAATTATTTAATTTTTCGGTGTATTGAAGATTCTAAGTATTTTCTTGCTTTGAAATGCAAACTGTTTTTTGTATAGATCACAATGTTTTTCTATAAGCTTGGACCAATTTTTGGAATTAAAATAAAATATAGGCTTTGGTTTTGAGGGGGAGACCAGAAAAGCCATGCTACCGACTGACACTAGCGTTTTTAAGTATAAACTTGTGATTTAAAAGAACCTCGTAAACAATGGAAAATAGCGGCTGACAATGTAAGTTGTAAAAACAAAAAAATTGAGTCAGGAAAACAAAAAATCATTTGCCGTACCAGTTGGCACACAATAACATTTGACATCTCCTAGATCGATCAGGATGTATCGGATGTGTCGGATTTTCAAATTGAATCATCACTCTAATCCAATGGATTGATCTACGCTTATCAGTTTGACACGCCCTAAAAGAGCTGCAATAAGCTTTGCAAAAAAATTTATGTCGGCCACAAATTCACTCGAACTATCGTTTTGCCACAGTATACTTCATGAATGCAGCAAAATAACATATTATCCGTTGTACAATCATTTGTTTCGCAATACTTAGCGAATATGTATTCATCGGCATTGAGGGATACCGGCATGTTTCATCATACAACTAGTGATTCACTCAGGAATTTGATTAATTCAAATTATGTTGGTTATAGTGCTGTGATAACATCGTATCCCTTTTTTCAACTGTTCGCTCATCATTTGCGCGGCGTTTCGAATCCACTTTGTCTAAAAGGGATCACACCGCAAAGTTTAAATGAATGGTCAATGAACGGTAGTCATATGGTAGTGCAGTATTTTTAGGGAACACCACTGAAACTGATCGATGTGTTTTGACAGAATGAGGAAGATGTTGCAAACTTTGTGATTTTGTAAATTAAATGAAAGGGAAAAAATAGCGCCTGATAGGAAGGACAATCTAAATATCATTGTATCGATCTGTGAATTTGGAAACAGAAAATACATTCAACGGTTATGAAATATTAACATCTAAAAATTTATTTTTGAAAAATTTGAAATTAGTTTTTTTTTCTTCCAATTTTGGGTCGTTAATGCAAAAATGTAAGTTGCAAAAACATGAAGCGTAAAATTTTTGAATTTGTTTTAATTCCCTAATATTCTTTGTCATTCAAATATATTCTATTAATTTCACTGTTTCTGATTTCCTGCTGCTCACATGGATAAATGAGGCGTGGTTCATCGTTTGAAAAGTTTTTCATACCAGGCAACCAAAAATTGGAGCAATTTTCTGCTCACAAAATTTTACTTAAATTAACTATGAAACGAGAGTCAGACATTTTATACGACGTCTATCATAATATTTGAACTCTCACCAACAGTTTGTTGAATTTAAACAATACTATCAAAAATTAACTTCAAAACCTATCGGGTGAGTACGAAATATGATGTCATGGCTATGATTAAACACCTTCCACAATGTATCGTACCACATACTAACGTTCATTTGTCCAAGATATAATCAATGATGTTAGATCTCAAAATTCAACACATACATCGATTTCAGAAATTCTCATAGCATGTTTGATGTGTGATCAAAGCTTCATCGAGATTTCGTCTATTTCATCAAAAGTGATGGAACACGTTTTAATTGGAATTCGGCAAACAATATTCTATCATAGTTTGCAGGAATGATAAGATTGCTCGGATCACCGCACAAAGTGCGGCTTTTCTTTGTACCCTTTGAATCGTATGATGGATTGATTTTCTGTTGTATGGAATTGGAATTGCTAAGCTACAATATAATGTCTTATTTAATATTTAGAGCAGTATAAACACAGTTAAAAATAATGTGATTTTTGAAGATATTTTATTTCAGTATAAAGTGTACTTTGTAATCGATGGCTTCTTATCATAATATTTGAATGTTACCAAGTAGATTTGCGGACTCCAAATGCATTTTGCAAAATGCATCCTATATAGCATTCAAATCAGCTTAGCCTTGAGTACTTTGGAGCTATTTATAGTTCGGATTCATATAAAATATCAAGCAATCATCCGTTTTTAGATTTAGTGAAGGCGGTGGGAAGGGTGTTAAATCAAACACTAATCCACTGGAATTAATTGACTCTAATATTAGAAAAGCTATAACGGACATCCTCTCCAAATGTTTTTACGAAAATCGGGGGATCAAGTTGAATGAAAAATTTTGGAATATATTTTTAATAGATTAAAAAAATTACTAGAGCTTGAGGGTAAATTCTTACTGAAATTGAACTTTTGATACCCAATTTTCTATTAATTTAGTAGATGTTGATATTGTATCCAGCTTGTTTCTTCAGCTATCATATTTGCTGTAGCAGTTGGTATAACGCTCAACAACTGCATGAAGTGCCGGGATCAGCGATCACGAGACAAAACACTTTAAACTAATAAAATGTGGTCAATATCTTATGGAAAAAATGTGTATTTAATCACACTTTTAATAGGGGTTCCATGCGGGAGAAAATTTGACCGCTCGTGACCGCTCGCTGCCATACTTACTAGTTCATTTCAAATACACAGGAGAATGTGAAAAAGCCGATGTGAAAGAAAAGTGAATATAAACATTATTATTATTAACGTAAAAATAACTAATCATTAATTTTTCGATGATAAACGGGTCCAAAATTGGGTTCTCCGATGATTGTAAATTCTACTCTTGTTAGGTTAGAGAAAGAACACTCACATAACTCGTTACTGCTGATTATTCCAAAAGTATTTAATTCTTTATGAATTTTTCTGCGGACGTGTTCATCTGTCCTAATTTTTTCACCACCGCTGCTGAAAGGCGGCTCAAAGACGGGCGGGTGTCGGTCACCACCATTGTCATCCGCGTTGAAACCTTTCCCAGTAGTAAGCTGTAGCAGTTCATTAAATTTCTAGAGTTGCAATTTATTACAGTTAAAAAAAACATCCGGTATAAATAAAATTGTTTTTAAAACATCCGAGATATTATAAATTAAACCCTTCAATTAAACAAATTCTGATGTTCGTTTCTTTTTTTGAAAAGTTTATGATCGTAATTTTATATCTTTCATTCATTTCTAGAAAGCTTTGAAAATATTTGGTGGTTTATAACGATCATAAATTTTGTTCGGAGTTTGTTCGGAGTGTTTCCAGAGACTACGTCTTGAAACTAAATAAAACTTTCTCGTTTTTCAAATTGCAAAGTCTACAAACATTAGTGGTTTCTGTAAATATTGCTAATAATAAAAATATTTGTAATTTCACTTTTATAATGATTCCATATTACTCAATACTATCGAAAGAAAATTTGGATTTCAGAGCCTTCGTAGTTTTGTTTTCTATTTTATAATAACACGACTTGCTTGATACTAGACAGGCGCCCTTTTAGAATCAGCTGCCAATACATATCTGAATCACCACAATGGAATAATGTGACTACATAATATACATGACCTTTAACGTTTTTTTTTGCAATTTTTGCAAATCAACAATGAAAACTTTATCCAAAGAACAATCACACAGTTGAAATAGGCTAATTCGCATCTTTGAGCTTGGGGGATAATCCACAGCGGACCTTCCTAAATGGCCTGCTTCTCGTATTGCAGACGCATTCGCTGGGATCGTGCCGCAATTTCGTTCTCCATTGCCCCAATGAGCTTCTCAAAGCGCGCCATTTCCTCGACGGCGCGGGCATCTGAAATAAATTTTAGTGGAAATATAATTGTGATGGCTCCATACCTTCAACCTCTTCAGGTGGTGAAACCATGTTGGCTCGTTTTCCAAATCGCATTCCTGGAAAGTCCAATGATACTCAATACTCAACATTGTTTTCTATTCCCACCTTGATGGCACCCGATGCATTCGCAGCATTCAATCGTCATTTTTCCCTGGCAAACGTAGTCGCATTGCGCATTCCTTTTGCTGGCGCTAACCGCAACCACCGCAATGCCAATGATGAAAATAATCTCTTTGACTCCGAACATTATTGTATTACCTGAACTGAACAAGTTTGGTTAAGTGAGAAATTGTTAATGAAAATCGAAGAAAAGGACCAATACGAAATGAAAGTGAACTCGGAACTTCGAGTTTTAATCTAAGGAAGATGTGGGCGTGTCCTAAGCCACCATTTGTGGATTACCACAAGCTTTTGCTCATTCTTTCTTACTTCCTCTAACGACGTGAAATTCATCAAAAGATGTCAAGAGAAACGAAAACTGAATGTATAGTAGCACGATATATGTGACTTTTTGTCGCTAGTGAGCCGCCTTTTATGGATACTCGACCGAGCAGGTGAAACTTGATTAACAAGCATTCTATTGAATAGCAATGAATTCACCTGCAGCTTCACCGATTTTCTAAACACCTTGGCTATATGGCATTAGGAAATATGCTTTTGACTTAAATGACGAAAATCGGAAAATTCTAGAAAATTTGGTTGACTCAACGCAAATGGGTCCTTGATAATGAAAATGGTAAACGAGCAAGCGAACTTTGTGAATGGAAAATTTCATTAAAAATGGACGAATTCGTTTTGAGTTGCAACGGTCAACAAAAACTAATTGTCGAAAAGAAATGTGGTCTTTTATGGTCTTTCTTGAAATTCACACATGAATTAAACATAATTTCGATATATATAAGGTTTCAACATCAATTAAAATTTTTTAGTCTAAATTACAAAATGTTCACATACATTTTAACCTCTTGGCTCCGTCACACCCTTCCAATGAATACACTCTCTGATGTTAATCACTATGCTAATTGTATTCATACATTTGAAAAGAATTGTTGAAAAAAATCACGTTTTAGATGACGTGAGTTTTACGTCAAGTAAAGCCTATGCTTTGTTTCATCATATTCATAAAAAAATACAAGTTTCATTATAAATATACATTTGTTACCAGGTTTCCTGATTATTCATGTTGATTCATACATGTGAATATTTTATAAATCGTCTGAAAAACCAGATTGTTCCAGATGTAGTTTGTTTTGATCCATTATGTCGATTCTTACACGTCACAGGTGATTTCAAAGAATTCTATGCAATCACCTTGACATTGTTGAAGGTGACAATAGCAGTTCACTAATATTTTTCAGCAATCATACAGAATACGTAATCACCAAAAAATCAACGATGTTCGGAGAAGAAGTTTCATAACGTAGCGTCAACTATGAGACTAAGAAATGAAATGTGCAAGCTATAAAGTTCCCGCTTGGTTCTATAAAAGTTTACTTTAAAAAATGATATATGGGTGGGTAGAGAAAACGAATTGCAACAGAAAAATTTGAAGATCCGTGGACTCATTTTTTCAAACAATTTGAAGCAAATTATTCTAATTTAGTCTATATAATTAAGTCTATCTGTCTACAAATATGACGAACATTGACAAAATTTTATAAAAAGTAAAATATGTTATTGTTGCAATCCGTTTGAAGTTGATAAATAGAACTACAAAACAGGCGTATTCCTTTAAACACATCATGCTTGAGCCACTGCCATTGTTCTCTTCATGGATTAATAGATTAATTGTTAGTAGGTCTTCTTTTATGACGAATTCCAATGTTTCAATAAGTTCAGCCGCAAAAACCTCAATCATCGATGTTTATATCGTCAATATTAAAATGAAAATTAGTGGGTAATTACACAAATAATGCACAACAAATAGTAAAAATGTAAGAAAAACACAACTTGTCGTTCACAACATTTTGATTCACAATCATCCTGTAGAACATTCTAAGTGTTCATTGTCAACTGAAGAAAAGAATGAAGTTCAGGACGATGGAGAGAATTTGATAAAGAATTGGATTGAATCAATTATTTAATATTATTATTTTGAGTCTCTCTGTGTTTTTATAGGATCAAACGTTTCGCAGCAATAGGTTCCTGAAAAATTAATAAATAACAAGAATTAAATACCAAGTCTCCATACTTGCATTCGATAATTCGCTCAATGACACAACTTGTAGTCATGCCGCTTTCAGAATCTACTGTAGTATAGATACCACGGCGTTTTGACTCAGCATAGAGGTCATCCTTCTCTAGATATTCTGATTCAACAGTTCCTTCAGCGACAATCTGAAAAACTATAAGGAATTCTTCTTGAATCCAATGGAAACCTTAATTTTAAAGCGATTCAGCAAATCAGCATGTATAACTGTTGGAGCACCAATGAGCACTTCATCGACCGGCTAAAAACTGATCGATAGTACATATTTATCAAGTTTTTTTTATTCATGGCATTTTTGATAAATTACCAGATTTCATAATCAAAATATTTTCAAACTCCTTTAAATGAACTGTGATTCGTTAGTATTTTACGCGTTCGGCATTAATTTTTTTTAGTGCGAAGTGACGTACCCGCATTTAAGCAGATGAAAATAACTGATAATGTTTAATACCATTTTGTTTCGGATTTTCTTAAAAAATATAACGCGGAACTAAAATGAAGTAAATATCAAATGTGCATATTTCAGACGAATACGTACTCAAAAAAATAATGTTATCTGGAATTTTTGAAAAAAAAAAAACAATACTTGAGATATTATATATCAACTTACTTTATACGCCAAGACACCGAGAACGCGTTCACGCAAGTTCATAATTGGGTAGTTGCCACCTTTATTCTTGTTCACTTCCTATAATTTTCTTTTTGATTGAAAAAAAAATTATCAATTCAACCTCATCACCAAAGACACCAACTATAAGGTAATCTCCAAGTTTTTTAGCCTCTTCTAGAAATTCCAAATGACCAACGTGGAATAAATCAAAAGCTCCGCATACATAAACTACCTGAAACTCTCGTAGATCAAAATTGAAATTTATTTCCGTATGTGCTCAATTTATCAATGCTGCTCATTTGAGCAATCCATTTTGTCTTTAGATTTGCCCACCTTGTCGGTTGGTCTTGGCTCACGACCCTCAGCAAGTTCTTGAATTTGCTTTGTTGATGAAATGAATCGGGAAACACGAGTCCATGGCGAGCGAACCCCGCTGTCCTAAAAATTGTGTGATTTTTTTTTTCAATTTTCGCATTCGACATTTCCAATCAGAATGTTTTATACAATAGAATGCAAAGACGTCGTTGGTCTTATGTATTGAAATGGGTCACGATAAAATAAAGGCGCAATTATTCATCCACCACATTCATCCAATAGTACTATATTTTTTATAAACATTTATAAAATGCAAAATATACTTACCATACTAAGCTCTTTGATTTTTGCTTTCAACTCGTCGATATCGTTATCCTTCATAAAATGAGTTTTGGTGCTTTGAAGAATTCTTGAAACAAAATCCTGAATGTGGCAAATAAAAAAAAATTTATATGTTTAGCATACAGCAGAAGAAACTACATTGGTATGTTTACCCTCACGATAGCGGCCTGATTTCCTAACTTCTTCATACGTATCTTTACCGTCATCGAATTGAGTGGTATTGTCTGAAAACGTGGATTTAAACAAAGTTGCAGGACGTATACCTCCGGGCACGCAAAAGTCGCAATCAAGCTGATTCAAAATTGCCACACTAGTAATATATGGAGCATCTTCAACAACCTGAAAGTTTTTTAAATAAATTATTGTGTATCATTAGGATTTCAAAATTGATCAACCTCGTCTACCCATTTAATCGCTGATACCATTCGATAACGATCTTCTTCTTCAAAAACTGTCAATCCGTTATTCAATTCAATCTGAAAAAAATCTTCAATTATACTTGTAAATATAATAATATCACCTCTTCATCATTATAAACGCCCACGATTAATTTTTTGCCAAATTGCTTGGCGAAACGCAATTGGCTTGCATGTCCGTAGTGAAGTAAGTCATAGCTGTAATAAACAAATTTTTGAAATTTATAGCCAAAGAAATGCTTTAAACCATCCATCAGTCCAGACTCGACTTCCCTTTTTTCTACCATCGGGCGCTAGATCCGTCATTCCTGCAAAAATATCCGTAAAATGCAATTCACTATGGGAAATAAAATAGGCGAATGTCAACACATAAATTTGCAGAGGTTTTTGTAATACGAGAGGAAGCAAGCAGGTGGCGGTAACTGAAGAGCAAGAGCACCTAGAAAAAAGAAGTCGGTGTAATATTCACCACCGAGATGAGCATCACTTGAGCACCTGACAGAATTGTTTTTCAGTGATTTTGAAAGCCTTACTATGTTATAACCAGGCAAAAGTACAAAGGTTCAAAATGTGCAAAATGAAGAATTTCGTCGTTGGGAAAAATCATTTGGTGATCCGTAATTGTTCAATACCACATGTTTTGAATTTCATGAGAATCGTGGTATCCCATTCTCAACAGAGAAATGAACGAAAAGAATTTTTTTCGTTCAATCTACACAGTTCTTCTTTTAGTCAATTTTAATAGTAAATAAAACATATTTATTAACAATGAAATATTTTATAGATGGTATATATACGATAAGATAATACAATTTGATTACAACTAAATAAACTAATAATTTGACGTTTCGCATAAAAGTTACATTAGAAAATTTTATGACGGCCACGAAAATATTCCATACATGTTTAATTGTGCACAATGGAAAAATACTACAATCCATCATGAAATGGTATTTTTATAATTTTTACAAACTCCATTATCATGGGATCTGTAAAATATATTTTTTTTAATCACTGGTTCTGTATTTTACATATTATATCATAGCCAATGAATCATTAATGTATAGAGTATAGTACATAAATGAATGGCAAATAGGAACAAAACTTATAAACAATCAACTTATTTCCTGATAGATCGGCTACATACGTAGATCCTGTTTTCTCCAGTTTTCACAAGTTCGCTGTCCTTTTTGTGAATTGTTAAACATACTATATTATACTTGAAATCGGGGGGGGGGGATTGAGTTAAGCTGGTCGACAATATTTAGATGAGCAACGCGAAAAACCTTTCAAGATTATCCTTTATTTACAACGTGCATAGTTGTTAGATATCTAAAAAATGTTACAATGATCTATGAAGCTTTGGATTTATTCAAAAAGCAATGTGAATCGCCAAATCCTGTTTTGCATGTATATATGAAAATTTGCAATGAAATTGGGGATCTGAAAAAATGAAAGTTTCTATATTTTTTTATAATGAGTATATTCTTGATGACAAGAGTTTTCGGCATTCCTACTTCATTTTTTTCAAAAAGGCGAATCGATATTATTGATCTTTATGTTAATTAAAATTTCAAGTTTTATTGATTGTAGATTTTAATCAAATAGTCTTCACCAAGACTCTAACTGCAAATTCAACTTCTTAAATCATTTTGTGGTCCAATGCCTTTTTATCATTAAAAAAAGAGCTCGAGAAACCAATCAGACTTCAAATGGGCATTACATTAATTATGGTGAAATGTATGAACCCAATTGAAATCTGATTGGTTTGATGTCGAGCATCAAACCGAAAAGGCGTCGTCAGCGAATTAGAAATTAAGAGGCCAGTATGCGTGTTCAAAAGCAGCATTCTGACCGCGTAATTTCCAACTCGCCGGTCTCGCCAAATGGTCCGAACACGGAATATGAAAAATAATATTGAAGCACATTGACGAAGAGCGCCCGTAGCGAACAATTGATGGCGAAGGAATGAACGGTGCAGCTGCGGTCGGACGGTCACATTTTTTTTCTCGTCGCTCGGTTATTGTTTGGGGCGGGAATGTGCATGAATCATCGACGAAAGGCAGCACGACAAGGAACGACGGGTTGCCGCTTCTAAAAAAAATTTTATTTCGGTATTATGATTGTTCTCGCGCGCAAAATTACATGACGAATACGGCATTTGAAGGAAAAAAGTTGAACATAAAGATGGGAAACTCGCATGCAATGTAAAGGTGTACGAAAAATTTACGATTTTGCCCGAAATTGATGGAGAATTGTGGAATAAATCTCAGCAAGGCTTTAAAAATATCATTGAAATTTCTAGACGCAAAATTACAAAGTGACATAGGTTGCACTCATCAGGATAGCCTTACCTATGTCTAGAATTCAAAATCATAGTTTGTTTTCAATTTTGTTTGGCTTATGTTTTTGGCTGACAATTTCTACGATATTTCCAACAAAATATTGCAAAATTATATATAATCTTCTTGTGTGTTATTTGGGGAACTAAGATGTGTTATAATTATACGTTGAAAACTAGATGAATATGTAAAACACTGGAATAGGAAAATTAACAACGATTTTGTGGCACATTTAAAGGAAACATATTAATAATAATAGGAATTTGTCATTCGTATTTTAGAAAATCTTTGCAAATGACATAATAAATGTGAATGTACATATAGCAAAAATGTTGAAACGCAAAATGAGAAAAGTACAAATGAAATTTTAGAACTCAAAAGAGTGTTCCATTCCGCTATAGCGATTATTAAATTCGTTCAACTTGAATGACCATTTGGCGATCATAAAGCTTCTTGCGGAATTTCGAGTCTCGTGAAAATTTGAAAAAGAAAATGTAAAAATGATTGAAAAATTGTGTTGTTTTTTGAGATTCCAATAGAACTGAATGAGGGGAGATTGTTTAAAATTAGACTTCTTCACATTCTGAGGGTTCTTGTGGGGTTTAAATTCTCAAAATAAGCAAATATTGCATTTTTTCGAAATTGAAAACCTCTAAGAAAGACACACAAATAGAAAAAAAATATACATAAACCTACTGTCCCATTAATTGGGTATCAAATGTAAAAAGCCACATGAGCAAGTTTTATGTCTTTTGAGGTTGTTATCAACGTCTCTTATATGACTTTTCTAGAAATATGACTTTTCTAGATATATTCAAGGGGGGGGGGTAACACTTTCTTGATATGTTAGTACTTATGCCCTTTTAATGAGACAAATTAAAATTTATTTATTTTTGGCGTTTTGTTAGTTTCAAAAACAAATGCGGAAGTTTGTAACGTGGTCGATTTGGGTGTATGTAAATTTAATTTTTGTTGACCATCAAACTGCGCTTACGCAGTTAAGCATATGTACGTCGTTTTGCTTCTTGACAATCTAGCGTATAGCCAATTTATATTACTTTCGATCACTTTTTTGAAACCGAGAATATGCCTTTTTAATACTTTGATATAAAAAATAACAAAATGCATAAAAGCATTGATTTTGCCTTGAAAATTAGAATTGTTGACCAATAGATATCAAAATATCATTTAAATCATTTCTCAATTGCATTGCAAACAATATTTTTCAAGCGCGAAAATCAAAACAATCAAAAGATTTCGGCACATTGCGGCTCACAAAATTCCTAATTGCCACCTTAGTCTTTTTTATTTTCTCATTTTAAAAGACCCAAAGAAAATGTACTTCAGCATGATACCACAACAACTAGGCTCTTGAGAAACATTCCACTTAAAGGCCAAAATAATTTCTCGGCCCATTAAGCATATTCGGCAAAAGAATAGATTCATGATGTCATTACTAAGGAACAACAATGAATTATGTATATTCAATAGTTTGGTATTTTTTTTATTCATTCGAATCCAGTTTTTCCGTTTTATTTTTCATTCTTCGAATATAAAATACTTGAGATTGATAAACACCAATAGATATCAAATGTCAATAAACAAAATCTTGATTTCAATTTTTTTTCAGACCATGCCAAATAGTGAATTCGTTCCAATGAATTTTCAAATAGTGTCTGTTTCATCCGTCGTAGAGGAAAGGCCCAATTTTTCTCGCAGTGTAGGAAATTCAGGAAACAATCGAACACGGCTCCACCACACCCCTCATCATTGCCATTTATTCCATTTAACCATTTCTTCGAAACATGTGACCATTGAGATTACCAATTTCGCGTATGCCG
This sequence comes from Caenorhabditis bovis, assembly GCA_902829315.1. Classification (NCBI taxonomy): domain Eukaryota; kingdom Metazoa; phylum Nematoda; class Chromadorea; order Rhabditida; family Rhabditidae; genus Caenorhabditis; species Caenorhabditis bovis. Next base: position 3,421,022 of record CADEPM010000002.1, read on the forward strand.
AAAAAAAAATACCAAAAATAAATATTGTCTTTTTTTTTATTTCTTCCGATAAATACGTATATGCGGGCACAATTTGTTGGCTGAAGCACTTTTCGCATAACAGTGCGAAGAGAGATAAATCTGAAGTGCCATTTTTTTGCCAACTTGTTACATTTATTTGCAAATATACGAAGGTTACGGTCGCGATACTTTCCAAGACGCTTGATTGCCTCGACCATTGCCATTTGACTTGAGCTCGACTTTCCCACCATCATTCATGCTTTCCACTATAAAATGCATTTCCATTTTTGCCATAATTGTCTTTTCTTTTTGTTCTTGAATCGAAGCAAAAGTAGCATAAATAGTGGAAATGCGTATTATTTTTATTTTCACCTTTTTTTAAATAAAAAAAAAAAGAATATGGAAGTAATAAGAAATTTACTGATTAGAGATACATTGCTAGTTTGAACCGTTAAACAATATTGCCAATTTTTTAATTTGATGAAATTACGCTATAACATCTTAGTTTTTCATTTTTCAAATCTTGATTACATCGTTTTCATCGTGAAAATATTTGCAAACACACTCCTTTTTAAATTTAACATGTAGTCATTCTTCCAAAAGTTATTTATTCTGAAATATCTCAAATTGGCGTTCACTAGAAAAATTTCCATTGACATTCGGCCATCCAAAACTCGTAAATAATAAACTTGTTGGACCAGGCAATATTCAGAACAAGTTTGAGTGCATGTATGCAGTAGTCTGCCGAAAAAAATGCACTTTTGATTAATTAGCTGTTTTTCATTTTCTGTTAATTCACAAAATTCATTATCTTTATAAAAAAAAAAGTCATAAATTTCTTTTGATTCAATCAAAATAAGTTATTTCAGGATCAAATCAACTACAAATTGTCAAGGTCAGTTATTTTATCGTGAAAATCATTAGCTGAGCACATCAGCATAAACCCCGAAATTCTCATTTTTTTTTAACTTTACGGTCGTTTATAACCCACAACTTTACTAATTGCAAACATTGTAAAATCTTGAGACGATTAAAAAACCATTTGGGTTGTTTATTGTGCAGCTGGCTTATTCACAGCCTCTTTAAAAACGCACTGCACTTAACCTTGATTTTGCACGACTCTATCTATCATGCTAATTATATAGTATTCTATTCGATTTCATCGGAACGAATCAAAAACTATTCAATAAGACGGAACCTTTAAGTATAATTTCACAACATCTTGCCGATTAAACACATTTAAAATTGTTCTTCTAAAAAAAAATTAAAATTTATTATATTCATCAAAGACATATGCAGAAATATGTACTTTTCGCGTCAAAAATATATATGAAATAATGTGACTTATGTTATTTTAATTTAATTTTTTTTGTTATTTATTTTAGTAATTAAGATTAAAAAATCATTCTCCAGATCATCCTTTCATCATTTTTCTTTTTCAAGACAAAAAAATCTTACCTACACTTGAGTATGACCGTTCGGAGAGTTGTTGAAAGTTAATAAATAGATGACAGTATTTGAAAGATTTTCTCGGAATTTTTTCTGTGATCTATTGAACCTCAAATAAACCATCGAACCATCACAAAAATTCGATCATCATCTGGGGAAAAAGCTTTTTGAAATTCGTCTAATTAACAATTTTCCCATTTTTCTGAAAAAAATTTTGAGGTTCGAATTATGTGCTCGTTCAATTGTGCACCTTATTTACCTATTCATGATTTCGGCTTTTATGCGCTTGTGCTCCCGTGGAGCCTGACGAAATGAGATAAAAAACACAAACACACATGTGTGTAGGCTTTGAGAAATGCGAAGAAGAAGAGTGATGGCTGGTATTGGACCAAATGAATGCGTGTATATATGTATATATATGAAATGACAGAAACGGAGCACAAGTCACTTCACAACCCCTTTTTCTACTTCACCAAACTACTTTGCATAAAGAAAATAAATGCGGATTTGAAGAAGATATTAACTTAAATTATTTAAATTTAAGAATTTGCATGAAAAAAAAAGTTGAGACTACTTTTCTCGTCAAATTTAAACGACTTCAATAAAAATAAAATTCGTAAAATCGTCTCCTCCCTATGCAATTATTTTTTGAAATAGCCACTTCTTCAAAAATTTTGAGATTTTTTATACTAATTGTCTGGGTTACGGAATTCTTTTTCTTTATTCTCAGCATTTTGCAAATCTCAAAAAAAGAATCGTCAACCTTTGAGCGATTGAATTTCTACATATCCTTTACGTAATGAATGCATCTTTCAGGTATTTCATTTCCGCAGACTTTTCATTTTTTGTGGTCACGTTGTGCTCAACATATAAAAGTTTCACAAGTTCATCTTTTTCAAGAGGCTATGCTATTTGTTTCTTCATACACGATACCTCCACAGACAATTTCAACAAAACATACATACCTTGAACATGTGTCAAAAATGTGACACCTATCTTGTTCTCTCCTTTGCAAACATTTGTATTGCGTTATTATTAGTTCGTTGCGCTTTTTGCTCCCATTTTTAAGTTAATCCCGGTAGTCCACTCAACAATCCTACAGCCAACAATTGCTGAGAAAACACTTGTTTTGGCGGGTGGGGATGCGAGAAGGAGCCGAAATGAATAATGATGTGAGTAGATGAGAAGAATGTGTCTATGTAGTAGTAACATCCGAGTAATGAGCCCAAATAAAAATACGCTGAACAATTTGGAAAAGAGAAAAACGAATTCAATCGTGATAAATTTGAGAAATTCTTTCCGAATTTATGTGCAACTGAATTCATCATTTTTATAAATGTTTTAACAATTTTTTTCAAATTAGTGGGCCCTTTTGAATTGTCTTTTTTCAATTACAGATTTACCTGGATCCCCTTTTTTATAAATTGTGTATAGTCGGCGTTCGGCGATTGCTGTACGCGGGGAGATTTTTGCGCATGCGCCTTGAAAAGGACTTGCCACGCGTGAACGCTTATTTTGCTGTTTTCACTTTAACTGCTTCATTTTTCTTGATGAGTTTCGCATTTTCTTGAATTTCCAACCTCATTCGATTAAAAAATTATCGAACCGGTCCATAAAATTTGAAATAATGTGTTAGTCCTTGCGAGACCATTTCGAAAGACGCATTCCCGTGAATCTACTCGCGTACGGAAGTCGCCGGACGCCGACTATATTAATAATTTTAAAAAGGTTGTATTCAAATTTTTTCATCGATAAATATCATTATATGTGTGCTAAATCTTTTTTGAAATTACTGTATTTTTGTTTTATAATCGTTTAATTTTTTCACTTTGCTTCTCGCATTCAATTTCGCCGCCAAAACGGCGTCAAAGGGGCATAAAGTAAATCTTCCAAAATCCTCATTACAAAACATTCAATTTCCCACACTTTAAATCCTGCCAGAAACGTTAAGTTGACAAGTTCTCTTTGACATCTTTTTTTGTCGACTTTAGAGGAAGTGAAATTTCAAAGTTCCAAAAGTTTTTTTAGGGGGTGGGGGACCACGTAAAATTAGTTGAATTTCAACAAATTGTTGTGCTATTTTGTCAAGTTCTATTCATGCGGAGCCGGAAAAAAGGTGAAAATCGTAGTTGTTATTTTCCTAGACATGCCAGACTTGTTCGCATTGAGCCCACTTTTCCTTCATTCCTTGTCTCTTTCATAATTCTGCTATTTTTGCCGTGACGAAAAACGAGGAACGTACCTTTATTCATCATTACCTTATTTCTTTCACGAAACTGAAGTTCTCTCGACTCCAAGTCCACATGTCACTCTTTACCACCACCCTCACTGCCCATTAATAATAGATTATTGTTATTTTTTGAGCGCTAATATTCGGACTTCAGCGCTTTTCAACACAACAACTATGTAAAAACTTGTCCCGTTCTCTTTTTTTTTGTTCGACTAATTTTCACAAGAAAATAGAAGGCAACATTTTTGACATATTACTCCTGCGCGGAATTCATGCTTGTTATTTAAACAGCATTGCTACTAATCTGTTGAAAATCGTCTTTAAATTAGACATGTGGATAGAAAAGGGAAAATTAGGCAAAACAAATTAGATATGTATTTCAATTCTTGCTATTTTGCAAAATAGCTTTAAAATCAGTTTTATGTTCTAAATCTTTGATATTTGAGAGAGCGACTGTGTGTTTATATATGTAGTTAGTAATATGCAAGCTGTCGCTAAGGTTTTCGCTTGAATGAATTCGACAAATTTTTACGCTATGCTCCTTTAATTCGAATACTTCTACAGATTTTCTACTTTTTCTTATTCGAAAAATTTACGAATACAAAAAAACTAAGTGATTTTAATATTTCGTTAAATTTGTCCTTTTTCCAACTCATTGGGAAAGAGCAGAATTATTCAGAGAGGGGGGGGGGTTATCGATGAAAGCGTTTTAATAAAATTTTGATTTTTTCAAATTTGTAAAAAATACCCCCATCTTATTATTTTATCGCAAAAGAAGATGAAATAAATTTTAAAAATAAATTTTTCTAATTTTAAAACTAAATTTTTCTAAAAAAAGCATCTCAGGAATTTTAAAAAAAATTTTTTTGTCTATCAAAAAATTGCACAAAAAATGTTAATCCACCACCTGTAATGTAAGAAAACAGTGGCTTTAAATTTCCAAATTTTTTGGTCAATCAGTCTGCCAAATTGGGCTCACGATTTCATTGTTAATAGTTTTCGTCAACATGGGTGTGCATTTTCCTGAGCAGATGAGTTAAACAACACTAAAGAAAAACGCACTCAAATCGCTTTGCAGCCTGCCTGAGACCTCCCAATTCCCATGACGATCATAAGTGGGAATAATAAACATTGTTCTACTAACCGAAACGCATACAGCAGCGAATCAATCACATTGTTCGTGTTGGTTGCCGTTCGGAATTGATTTGAACGGGAGGCCCTTGCTCATTCATCAGAGCTGTTTTGTTTGGCTCAAGCACGGAAACTTTAACGTTGTCTAGCTTTCTTCTTGACCGCTGTGTTCCGCCGCAGCCGATTCGTATTTCTACTCAATTTTCGATTCAGCGGGGTCTTGCCCATATTCGAAACAGATATCTAATTACTATTTTATGGCCTAATTTTGAACTGAAACGAAAAAAAATTTATAGGCTCGTTGTCCACTTTTTGCAATTTATTAGTTTCGTTTGGTTCCCTTATATACCGCAAACCCCTTAATTATCTATATGTTAATAGCCAAAATGATTAACCTAAACGATGGAAAATGGCTCAAAGATGGGTTCACTGCAGAAACTTGAATCCCAAAGATACATCGAATTCACCTGGGACCCATTCATTTTTACAAAAAGCATGTTTCAACAATCGCATCGCAAAAAAAAATCAAAACTCACGAATGTTTTTAAGAGCTCAAAACGTCAGAAATTCTTGACACACTAGTAAAAAAACTATAAAATGTTCTCCTATGTGACAAGTGCAAAAACAATAGCATTGTAACGCAAAAAAAATACCGACCAACTTATTGGAACATTTTTGATTTAGGGTCCCTTGGGATACCTTTGCATGAACATTATTCGTTTCTAATAATACATCAATACATAAACGTCAATTTGCCAGAAACTCTGATTTGAATAGGGCCATTAGCGGAAGAAGTAATCGGATAAATTTTATCTTTTATATGCAAACAATACATTTTGATATCATCGTTAATTTATCTATTTCCTTTTATTACAATATTTAAGTCTTAAACGGAAGAGAAACAAAGAGCATAATAGAGTTTCTTTGTTTTGAAAATTCAGGAAAAACCCTTCAAAGCAAATTTAGTCATCGATTTTTTTTAACATGTTGTTTAGTACTCTAAAGAATCTCACTAGTTTGCAATCAGTGAAAATCCTAAAATTTAGTCATCATTTAAGCATTCTGAATTTACATATTTTAGCTGAGAAATAATTGTTTTAGAATTTTCTATTTAACAATTTTGTTTTAATGAAATTAAGCGAATATTCGGGTTATTTTAACCTTCAACTAAAAATGCTAAATTTCAATAACTTACTACATATTAATCGGTGTGTTGTACATTATTTATTCAAATTATTCCTTGACTATGTTGCTAGGGGACAAGACTTCTATATAATTCATAATCCTCATATTTCACCTTAAATACCTCGTTAAATTGCTACTCGAAAATCATCGTATCGCGTTGAAACTCATTTGAATGCATTTTAATCGTATTCCCGTTTCATTGAAAAAAAAAAGAATGTTGGTCTTCGTGGTTCTAATTTCGACCATTTTGTCACTTCGCCGTTTGCGGACCAGAACCAATGTGATTTCAGTGCATGTTTCTTTCGAAAATGCGCACAAAAAAATTCGCCCTGCCCGGAAAACAATTGGATTATACAAAGCCCACCGAGCTTAACCTAATAATAATGATGGCGAGGCGATAATGGGTTTTCGTCTTGCGGTTTTCTTTCACGACAAGAATTTCGCAAATGATTTATTTTCGTAAATGTCGCTGGACAGCCGACTCATTCATTTTTCATCTCATTCAATATTCTAATTTTGTTCGACGCAGCTGTCCCTATGATAAATGACATTACCGGTTCTATCCCATCAGTTTTACAATTTTTTTTTGTATATCGCTCTTTTTCCCTCCTGATTCTATCGTGATCATTTCGGCGGATTTAACAATTTGTCTTGGATCAGTTGAGAAAAATGAGAGATGAGGAATCAATTGTCTGCAAGTTAATGAGTTCGTGACGATCGATCTAATCAGTTTCATGGGCGAAACAGCTGTTACAAAACCTATATAAAATATTGGGTAATTCATCTTTTTCGTCCATTTTCTTTCGGCATCCCATTTCTTACAAAGTGTTCGCACTTTTTTCGGAGACTACGCCAACACTCCCGAAAAAATCCTGAAATCGCTGAGCATTTTAGCATCACATTACATTTTTCAATTTGTTGCTCATCGTCAACTACTTCAAGCTCAAAAGCGGCCCATCGATGCCATTGTGAATATCTTAACGAGACCGAGCAGCTTGCGTCGAAGACAACAAAAAAGACATTTAGAGCTCAATTGTCTTCGTTGAGGGCAAATCATTAACTTTTGTCGAGTTTATAGTAATAGGCGTATGCGCTTTTGGCCCTTTTTTGTGTCGCCACCCAAATTTTTGCCTAAAAAATGGGTCACATATCACTTTACTCATTATTTATACAAAAATCGTTCTACTGATGTAGTTTTTAAGTACACCTGAATTTTTTGCGTTATTGAAAAAGAATATAGAAAAATGTAGTTTTAAAGGGAGTACCTTGAATTTCGGTAAGTCAATCATTTTTTCTTTTCTTCCATTTAATGCTAAAACTGATTTACTCATTAAACATTTATATAATATATTCAAGCAAAATATTTGTTTCGCGTGACCGAAATGACGCAAACAGATTTTAATCGAAGAAAACGGAGGTTTCTAATCCTCATCACAAAAAAATTTTTTTTCATTTTCTTTCAACATGCTTTGATTCACAAAATACAATTTAGCGTTATTGTGCCGTTGAGTAGAGCTAAAAATAAAACAAAGTGCGAGCTATCACATTCTTATGCCACCTCCTTGAATCATTTTGCGAGTATTTTCCTATAACTAATTTCTTTAAAATCTTTAGAATGATACATTCGGAAATAAACTAGTTTCATTAAATCAGTGATATGCTTTTGGAATCCAGGATGAAAATAGAAGACCACGATTAAGCAAGTAATTGAAGGCCGAATTTATTGTCCCGATTATTTTAATTGTCATTGGATTCACTCATTGTAACATTTCTATTTGATTCAATTCTTCTCGTTTCCTTCTCCTTCTCGTTGTGCAGCTCCAAACCATTTGGGGGCAAATGTTCACAAGTCACGTTACATTGATTTCGTGTGCTCAATTCTCATGAAGAATGTGAAAAAAAAACGTAGTGTGAAACTTGAATTCCCCAATTTTCTAATGCAGCGTTCTCAAAAACTACAAGCCTAGCATGCATAATGTTCCTCTTGAAAGTAAACATGCTTAAATAGTGACGGGCGGTGCGTTTGAAAGATTCATGAGTTTTTTGTGCGGTTTTTCTTTCTTCTTTTTCTTCCAATGTTTTGAACAATAAATGCATTTTATATGTAGCAAAGGCTATAATTATTGTAAAGAGTGTTGAAGAAGAACAATTTTAATTTGATTTCTAAAAACCTTTGTAAAAAAAACTATTATCTAATTAAGCTTATTTTATGACCGATTTGCTTGTTTCAAAATCTTTCAAACGCTTCTGAAAATTTATAGCAGAAGTTTTCATTTTTCAAAACTAAAAAGACCTAATTGAAATTTCATAATTTATTATTTTCAAGCGTTAACTAAGAAACAACAATCATCTTGATACTAGCTGAAATTTCTCGTCGAAAAATCCTCATCTTCTATTTCGTCCCTTTCATGAATAATATTCCAAGGAAATCTCGTTAGTACCTACCAAAAAGCAATATTTTGCGATGGTTGCCACGGAAATGTCCTTAAAGAGAAACACCGCACAAATTCGGCAACAAAAGGAAAATGACCGAGATTTTTGTTTTCAGTTTTTGTGTTTTCCTCTTTTTTCTTCCAAACTGCACTTATTTCGGTTTGTGCCACATCGAATTGCTCGCCTAATCTAATAAACGCATCACTTTTTCAAGAAACCAGCTAGTTAACATATGTCGTGCGCAAGATATAGGTTTGCGATGCTCTCTGAGCAACTGTTCACCAACAATGTAGCGCGGTGAGGTCAGCATTAGGCGGCGGCTTGCGGCAGCTCGCGGACATTCAGCGTTCAATTAAATACATCATTGCAACTTTTTTTGATAGTAGCTGTTTGTCCTCCATCTCTTCTCACTTTCTCTTTTGAAATTTTCGTTGCGAGTTTGTGTTTAAAAGAGTGCATACGTTCAATTTATTAACTGACAGAGCAAGTGTGTGCAACATGTACATTCGTATATTCCTCTAACGCTGAAACGAATATACTCAGGCAAATCAAATAAAATATTTTGAGAATCAAATATTCAGTGATAAACTCTAAAATATTTTGAGATATTCTAAAGTCTATTGATACTTTCTAAAACTTATTGAGAATCAATAAATTATAAAAATTTGGAATTTGTAAATTAAATCTTTTGAGAAAGTTAAATCTTTTGAGAAAGTGTAAAGTATCTCAATATATTGTGAGACTTTAAAATTTGAATAGGGCCCTTATGACTTCCACTGACGCAATTTGCGGCGTCTCTTTTTAAGATCTTCTAAATTCCAATCAATAATTTATGTTTTTGATGTTCCTGCCGTTTTTTTTTAGCTTTTTGTAATAGTTTCTTCACTTTAGTGATGGACGTATTCATGAAATGCAAGTTTTTATAATAAATGTTTAACACTACCTTAAATCTGCATTGTTTTACATGCTGAATTTGAAACAGTTGTGCCTAAACATGTCATTGCATGAACAGGTTCATGAATTTAAAAAATGCGCACAATTATTACAATTAATTACAAATATACTTCAGTTTCTAATGAATTCGATATTTCAGATGACCCCGCGGAGAATACGAAATGTGACCAAGGAAATAATCGGAGAGGCACTAAGAAAAGATGGAAAAAGTGAAGCAGTATCACATTCGAACGGTACGTGTGTTTGCTAGTTGTTCAAATTTGATTTACGCGGAAATTGAACATTATATAAATAAATAAATAAATAAATAAATAAATAAATAAATAAATATATATATATATATATATATATATATATATATATATATATATATATATATTCAGATATCGAATCGCTCGGGTCCCAACAAAATGCCATTGAGGATCTCTATGACTCGAAAGTAGAAACCGACCGGAATCGAAGTACTAAATACACATAAAGTTTTTTTTATTGTTTTCTTACAGGATTATTATGGACAGCTCTGAGCGTTCAAGATTTTGCAAGAATTGCATTTCTTCTTCAAGAAACGAATTCTAAAAAGGGTATAACAATTCTTTTTTATCAACAATTATGCCTAACTACAGCTGTTAAACAGTTTTTCGATGTCGAACACATTGAAAATGAGAAAACAATGAAGGCAATTCTTCTAGAAGGTACAGAAACAACTCGAATACGTGTTTGCTCATATTGCGCCAATGACAAATTGAAGTGAACTTCGAAAAAATGTATATATTTATATATAAGTTTTATTTTAGATGCTTCTGTCACGAATATATGGAAAGCAAACTTTTTTTACCCAATGTAAAAAGTAATCTGAAACTTTTCGTTGAAATCTATGGAAGCGAATTAAAAGAAGCACAAAGGAAAGTATTAAGTGGTGAAAGTAATTCATCACTCATGAATGAAAGCTTCCCCAAGAAAATTCTTGTAAGAGAATCGGGCGCAAGCACAGTCTACAGTTCTAAAATCTTATGAGATTTCCTAATGTTTATTGAGACAAATCTAAAATATTATAGAGACACGTTAGCCTCTCAACGAACCTCATAAGATTTTAGAATTGTCTCAAAATATTTTTTTTCATTTGCCTGAGTAATTTTTTAAAATTATTTGAATAATAGAATTGCATTTTAAATTAATATAATTGTATGACTTAAATTTTTCTATTGTGATTTTTTACTATGGAGTTTAAAAATATCATGGAATCTAGGGCAACAATGGTGGTTACCGAATTAATATAAATTGTAAGCAGACCTGTTTTAGGAGAATTATTAAAGCCCCTTTTCGTTTATTAACTTTTCCAAAATTTGAATTCAACTAATAAAGTTTATTCTCATATAGGCTTAATCCGATAATCAGATGTTGTTCAAATTTTGGCGAAGAATCTTTTTTTGTTCACGTATTCTCGATACATTTTGAAGCGTTAGCAAACCTAACTTGTCGCCATATCAATTTGGGTATGACAAATATACTGTTGTTCAAAGTATTCGATTTCATGCAATTCTCTCTCCATGAAGTTTGTTCATCCACCAAACACAATTCTATTTGCGGAGCTTGTATCTCACATTCGTCCGTAACCAAAAAAAAAACGAATCTATATATTATGTAATATTTTTATTCGTCTAAGCTGCTCATATTATGTCACAGGAATGTTCTTTTTTGGGCTGGTGAGCAGATTCGACGAGTTGTCGAGAGAAACCAATTTCTCGACATTTGCTGATTTTTTTTCTGGCTGCTTGGCTTCTCTTCCAGCTTGTGTTGCCAAATCTCATTAATTGTTTTCAAGTTTGTCACATTGCCCAATTCTGGCCTCCCGAAACCAACATGTTCCGTTTATTTTTAGAAATGTTATGACTTCACGGTGTTTCCTGTTGACAAAATTACATGTATTTCTTTTCCTTCATTCTGTCGGGTTTCAACATCAAATATCTTTGAGTATCGAAGTTTTTTGGTTTTTTTCAAACTCGCGACTGAGCTGAAAAAAACGAAATTCCAACATAATCAATTAAATATGCAGAAAAAAATGAAAGCAAAACAAAATGTGGAAAATACGAAGGAATAGGCGGAACAAAATGAGAAACCGCCAATTTTTCTACTGCAAGAAGCGAAGAAGAAAAAAAACGTTTTTTTTTCTGTTGGAAAAGTGGTTAAATTGAATTTTGTCATTCTCTCAAACTATTTGTCCCATATTCCTTATAATAACAATAATCCTTAGGATCATCCAAATGCCGTACGTAAACATTTTGATCATTGATTTTTGAAGCAGCAAAATCCCAGCCATCGTTTGCTTAAACTTCCAGACAGATGAAGAACAAATATGAGTGCACAACATTGGGTATCGTTTTCTAATAATTCTTTTCGGATGAATGAAATGCATAAGTCTATGGTGCCGTTCGAAGGCATTGCAAAATTTTGCCCCAAGTTTGCCTTTCTTCTCCATTTTGCCCTCCCCCCCTCAATGACGTCCAATTCTTTTTTTTTTCGACTTGTCAGCATTTTTTGGTCACCGACCAAACCGACGAACCGGCTGTCGTCGTCAGCCGTCCTTGTTCCCATTCGCAGGAACATTAGACGAAATCTGAAACCATCTCGGATGCTTGGAAGTCTCTGTATGTGAGCCATTTTGAAGCTCGCATGTATGTGTGTCTATGTATACGTGCAATGACTTTGGCGTAGGGATACGCCATCTTCCAAAATCTGCTTACACGCATACACAAATTTATTTACTTAGCGATTTGATCAAAGCGGCAGACGAAAATTTGTTTTCTTGCTGGTTCACATGCACATAATTGCAATTCCGAAATATTCATTGGTAAAAGTTCGAAAGTCGCAGAATAAAATCCAAAAATTCTTTACCAAACAGCGACAAAAAAATAGAATGTGGCGCGGGAGAGATAGATTTAAATCATATTACCCTTTTCATTATTGAATTGGTCTACAATTTTGATTGCACAAATTTTACCACATTATATGTTTAAATTAAAAAATGAACATTTAAAGTAGTATAATTTGGGCTAGAAAATATTTGGATTGCTGTTTCGCTTCATAAATAATTCAGTTCTCCAAATGCACAATGAGGTACAATTGTTTTACAGAGAAAAAAAAAACTTTTCGCTGCACTTTTCTCAATTTCATTTGGTTTGTACAAAATATAGAACTTCTCTTAGTTTCTTCAAAAATGTTCAACACAAATGGAACATAAAGCATGTTTCATTAAGTAATACATAGTAATCCTTTTTGAATGCGCATATATAATTATTAGGATATATTAGAGATTATAAATGTCTGCACTTTTACACGAAATACTATAATAGCAGAATTCCTTCGCAAGTACTTTTACTTCTTCATTTTCATTGGTTTGACCTTTCCCCCTTTTTGCCATTGTTGTCTACTATGGAATATTGCTCCTGGATTGACGTTACACATTGTTGCTTAGTTATCAATCTTGGATCAAACGCATCAACATTGGTAACAACAATTTCCCGTGTTCATCTATACACAATGAATCATCAAAGAGATCAGTATTTTTTATTACTTTCCCATTCTTTTATTATAATATTTCGACTATTGAAAACATGAATTTTTAAATGAAACGAGCCGTTGAGTTTGAATTAGACGCACTATTGCACTTCGAAGTTCAACATTGAACACATTTTTTTGTGTTGAAATTGAAAAAAAGGCTCTCACACACTCTATCCATTTCCGCAATCTGTAGTTCAATGTGCTCGAGAAAGTGTGTATGTTTTTATACGCCGCGTTCCTAGTAAATGTTTCAATTATGTAGAAACCGTGGTTGGATTACATGAGTTTGAATGTTGGTCAATAGTAAATTGGCGATAAAGTAGTAAATAAAATATTATCCGATTTTGGCATCATTTCAAACATTCTTACAACCTTGATAAATTTTTTATACGCTTTTTAAACGTCACGAATGTATACGAGTATTTTCATCAGGAAGAGAAAAATATTCCGGCCAAATGCCGGAAGGGTCGCTTTATCAAATTTAGAATAAAACAAGAAGTTTTGAGATATATATGTGACTGCTCAACTTGAATTGTCATTCTATTTTGATTCATCACCCTCCCCTCCCCCGTTCGTTTTTTCTTCTTAATTCACAAACGCATTTGCGTTTTTAATCCGTCATTCATTTGTTATCAGTGCGCCGAAGGTGTTGTTTTCAAGACAAATTTTCTCGCGAAAATTTGTCGAGAATTTTTGAGAGAAACAGCACACGTTTTTTTTTTCAAACAACCGGAAGTAATCGGAAACTATTTGGAATATTTTCGGGCATAAACGATCGTGTTTCATAACCTTCGTCTTAGATGTTTAACTTTCTCTATATTTTTAGAAGGGTTTCAATGTTTATTTTTTTGAGAAACAATAGATATACTAGTTAATTTTTGATTGGATAACAGAAGAAGAAACAGGGAGTGTACATTCAATCAAATTGAAGCCGTAGGACAAGCGAATCCATCTCTAAAAAAACTTTTCGCAAGCTTTTTGTTTAGAAGTTGAAATATTGAGATTTTAGCTTAATACGAATTAGGTAGAAATAACCATATTTATCACAAAATATGTATCTTTTGATAAACCGCATCGTCATGAAATGACACATGTCTCAGATACTGAGGTTAATCGAAATCTAATACATTATTTATTATCACATACTCACATAGAATTAGATATAATAAACTAGTGGATAAATATCTCCATGACGAAATTCAATCTTCAATTATAAATTTTTGCAATAATCAATCACTTTCATTTTACAATTGAAGATAAAGTCACACGATTTTTATAGCTAAATGTTCTTGACTAAAAATTGTCTTCAAAAATGTCACATTAAGTTTGCAAAACAATTTTATAGATTCGATTATAAAATGATCCTATTTATAGTGAATACCGAAAATTTGATATTGATACTCTCATTTATATGCACTTATTATTTCTAAAATAAAAATCGTATTACATATTAAATCATCTATTTATTGATTCAACTTTAAAAGTTGTTCTTTTTTGTTGTTTATGCATTAACGGAATTCCGCCTATTGAAGTGTAGAATTTGCAAACATTTGTTCACTTCTGAAAATTTAGCCTGAAGCCCACATGTTTTCCTCTTTTTCCCCTTATTTCACCGTGTTTTTAACCAATTTGTAAATGAGACTACTCCTATTGAAAAAGGAAGTGTTTAATATTCATATCATCTTCATGGTCCCGTATTTCAATCATAATGAATGACGCGTTTTTTTCACTAAATTTTCTTTTTGACACAAATATGAAATAGAATTATACGGAGAAATATTCAAATTTCAGCAAGGATTCACCACTTTTGGTTTTTGGTTGTTTCTGAATGAAAAACCACTTTGATCCAGTCACTTGAAAGTAAATAAAAATTAATAACTTTATAATTACGGTAATTTTATTTCAGATGCTGCAACAGCCAGTGCCAGAACTACGCAGTTTTCAATCCTTATCAAAATATGCAGGGGGTCCAAGGTAAAGAAAAAAATTACAATCTTGAATTCCAGCTAGCTATCAACGTTTCTAATTTTCAGATCAGTCCTTGGCAGACGCACTTCGAATATCACTGTCAATCGTCGTCAATCTCAATGCAAACGAAGGCATGATGATGTCGAGGTATTTTTTATTCATATTCCCACAGCTGTACATTTTATTTTGCGCTTCGTATAAAATGTAGCATTCTTGAAAAAAAAGTGTCTCTCGAGTGTAGATCACGTTTCTGGGCAGAATAATGATTTCTCGAATATTGAATTTGAATTTTCTTTCACTTCGATTATATCATCCCTAGTACTCCTATTTAATTCAATTACTTTGCCACGAGATTTGCATTATTAGAATTATCAAAGTGCAAAATAATGGCAAAAACATTGCGAAATGAAAAAACTTGCCGTTTTGCGGGTCGTAAATCTACCCATTCGCGGAAAACGACATATATTCACCATTGTGAAATAAATACTTTAATTTTTTAAATAATCAGACCTTCCCATTGCTCAAGTAATTATACCATTGAAATCGTATAATATTAAATATCTTTCTTAGAATAAATATAGAGATCTCTGAGCCTTGGATTTAAATGGATATTGTTGGTTCTTTATGTGTGCGCAAATTATATATTCCACCCAACTGATTTTTTGTAATTTCCTCTATGCTTTTTCCCTCTCCAGAGGCACATAATTTCTTTTTTTTTCGGGTCAATATTATCTGAAATAAAAAGTACATAATTATGTATTATTTTTTGCTAAAAGTTCTATTTAAAAAATAAATTTCTATCCAGAATCTTGTTTTTCTAGTAAATTGCCGTAGCGCAGAAAATTATTCCAATCCAATATTTGGCCATTTTTGCGCTATCTATTTCTAGAAGCTTAATTAACAACGTCAAGTATTGTTTGACTCATGATGACGAAAACCATCATTGTCCTAATTTCCAGTTAATTGTTTATACTTAATTATGGCAAAGTCGTACATCTTTTTTTGAATTTTCAACCACAAATTAGCTATTTTTTAATCCGCTCCGAAAATTATATCGAGTTTATATGTTAGTATAAGTAATGGATTCGGAAAAGTCAAGAACGCCTCGCTGCCATTTATGGGTTTTGCTGCTCTTGTGTTTTTGCTTCTTCGCTACTCAGAGTCAATCCTAATTTCATACACCCATCATTCTGGTTTTATCGGCGCACAGAAAAGTGGGAGGGGGAGGGGTGTGAATTAAAGCGGAGGCGTTTCAAATCATTGCTGACAAAACGCGGAAATCGTATTCGCCTGATGGCACTAGTGGTCCGCGTGCATTCATCTGAGAATATTATTTCACTAAAAAATTTATGAACATTTCAGTTCGCGATTTTTTTCCTCTTTTCTTTTTCTTGTTTTTTTTTCTTCTTCATCTTGTTATACTAAAAAATGCGCATTCAAATGACATCAGCGGTTTTGGGCAGAGCAGAATAAAAAAAAACTATCATGATTTAGAGCACCAATTATTATTTTTCGTTTTCCTTTGTTGTAATGCAAATTTGGTGATGTTTTCAGGCATTGGGTTCCATTGAAGGATCAAAAGAAACACTGCAGCTATCAGAGCACGGAAGAGTGAGTTCTTCATTTCTCCCCAACAGAAATTTTTATTATCGTCATCTCTGTCAGAATTAGGAACTTTTTCTGGGAAAGATTTCGTTGGCAGCAATTTTCTAAACAATCTTTTGAATACAAATTCCGCATTTTCATTGGTATAACTTCACAGGCATTAGAGATGTGATCTCTAATTCAATACTTAAAATAACATTTTAAATACTTACAAATAACATTTATAACATATATGATTTCATCGAATAGTATAATTAAAATAGATAAAACCTATTTCATTTGAATGAGAAACAATTGAAATACCAAAGAATGATTTTTTCATTTCAAGTCCCTTTTCCCAGAAATTTCGATTCCTTCTGGCTCATGCTCATAAAACATGGCATAATTCTTAAATTATTTTTTAAAAATTCAAAATTTCATGCATTTGTAAACGACATCATACGAGAATTGCTTCGCGAAACAAAGGACAATCCTCTTTTTATGAAGATTCGTGATCATTCATGTAGAAGTGGATGCATTAGAAAAAAATTAAAAAAAACCAAAAAATCATTATAAAAAAAGGAATTTGTCCAATAAAAATGAATGAGCCGCATTATAGGATTGAACAAATTGAATTCGCTGTTGACTTAAGTGCTGCGTGAAGCTGCAGAAAAGAAAATGGATTCAATCCAATTTTAGTAATCAACACCCAAATGGAAAACAATAGATTTTTGTACACGTCGTATTGGAAAATTCCAGAACATAGGTGAAGAATAATAGAACATTTATTGAAACGTCAACCAAAATTAATATTATTGTTGGTTTTTATAATTTTAAAGATGCAAAATCTTACAAAAATCTTAATTTTCGATTTTTTCATGAGTATAAATTTGAACAAGAGACTTTGATTAATTCGCGTCTCTTATCTCGATTCGCAAAAGATTTTTGATCAGAACCCATTTTTCATTTAACGTGCAAAAATTGCGTTGTTCTCTAGGGAATTCCTTAGGTATGAAAAAACACACGAGCGAAAAAGATTTCGAAGGAAATGGAGTCTTTTATTTGCAGGTGGCCTCCTCATCGGAGGCCTCGCCATCCCGTTGGGAAGACCGCGAGGTTGGATGGGCTGCAGAGGATGATGTTGAAGAAGTCAACTCCGATTTGCCATATCCGGGGTAAATTCATTGCCCAATATCTTCTAATAGAAAAAAAAATTATATATGTGCATTTAGTTTTGCCGAGCCGGCGTTGAAATGTTTTTATCAAGCTCGCCCGCCAAGATCTTGGGCCCTTCGAATGGTTATGAGTCCGTGGTTTGACCGGATAACAATGGCTGTAATTCTCATCAACTGCATTACTCTAGGTGCAATCACATTGAAACAATACCATATACTTCAAATGTTCGCTTTAAGGAATGTATCGGCCTTGCGAGGATGGTCCTGATTGTAAAACTTATCGGTGTCAAATTCTCGACCTTATCGATAATTGCATTTTCGTCTACTTCGCACTGGAAATGGTTATTAAGATTCTTGCTCTCGGATTCTTTGGTCCCGCTGCTTATATGTCGGACACATGGAATCGATTGGACTTTTTCATTGTGATGGCTGGAATAGCAGAATTCATACTGCACGAATACCTTGGCGGAAATATTAATTTAACAGCAATTAGGACAGTTCGCGTTCTAAGACCTTTAAGAGCTGTTAATCGGATTCCATCTATGCGAATTTTGGGTAATCTTTCAAAATTTCCATTAGTTTATTTTTTGTATGTTTTAGTAAACTTGCTTCTCGACACATTACCCATGCTCGGAAATGTTCTACTTCTCTGTTTCTTTGTATTTTTTATATTCGGCATCGTCGGTGTTCAATTATGGGCGGGTCTGTTACGGTAACAATTATTTTTTTCGTTTTTTTTTTCAATTTTAAAATATTCCAGAAATCGTTGTGTCATTAATTTACCAAAGTTTATTTCCGAAAACCAGAGTGCTTTATTCAACAACGTTATGTTAACCAGGTAGTATTGATAGATTCCATAACAAAAAAGGGAGTATTGAAACTTTCAGATTCTATATTCCGGAAGATACATCATTAGAATATATATGTAGCCAGCCAGACGCCAACGGGTTGCATACCTGCTCAAATTTACCACCATATACTGTTAACGGAATCAAGTATTTCGAAAATAGTAATCAGCTTTTGCACTGGATTTTTGCAGATGCAACCTCACTATTGATGAGTACGACAAAGTTTCAAACGAATCATGTATTAATTGGAACATCTACTACAATGAATGTCAAGTTATGCAACGAAATCCATTTCAAGGATCGGTTTCTTTTGACAATATTGGATTTGCATGGGTAGCAATATTTTTGGTAAGGAGCCCAATTTTCGTTTAATATTAAAAATTAACTATACAATAAATTTAGGTCATATCACTTGAAGGTTGGACTGATATCATGTATTATGTTCAAGACGCACACTCATTTTGGAATTGGATTTATTTCGTCTTACTGATTGTTGTATGTGTCCTCTCAGCGAAATATAATTTATAGATTCGTTTCTCTTTAAACAGATTGGCGCATTTTTCATGATTAACCTGTGTCTTGTCGTTATTGCAACGCAATTCGCGGAAACGAAACGGCGAGAAACTGAGCGAATGCTGCAAGAAAGGAAACGGCTTCAAAATAGAGATTCTATTTGTAACGATTTTTTGTCTATGAATATTCTTTTAATGAAGAGGTTCAGCTTGCGGTGGTAGTGAAGCGGGAGCAGCATCATCCAATCAAGATGGTAGTGGTGATACAGTATACGCTGCAATTGTGAGATTCATTGGGCAAACATTCCGAAGATCGAAACGAATTGCAAAGAAGGTAGAATAACCTTTGAATACATTTTTGAAATTGCTATACTTCAGAGGTATAACAGTTATATGGAAAATCGAAAAGAGAGGCGAGAAGTAGAAGCAAATAGACGTAGAAAATCGAAATTAGAAGATATTGCAACTTTATCAAGAATTGACGAAAAAGCTGAAGATGAAGAAGGTATAATTTTATTATATAACTGAATAACGAAATGTATTATAACAATATTTCAGTGTCCGACGATGTCAATCAAGTAGAAGACCAAATTGTGGAGCTCAATGATACTCCTAATCACAGCCAACATGTGAAACGAGTAAAAATTGAAGGAGAACCTATTCATTTAGGAAACGGCGGACCGCGCGGTAATCGATTTGGCGAAATACAGAAAATTTGAATAAAGATTTGTTTTAGACTCGACATCCAGAAATCATTTTAGCGATGACAATGAAAGCCAATCAGAAGATGAAAATGAAAGTGACTGGGAGAACGAAGAAGCGACGCAGGTGAATTCATTGAGAATCAATTTTTTATGAACTTCCAATCGCATTTAGAAAAAGACAGTTTCGAAATGGCGATGGTTTCGAAACAAAATCCAAAAGTTCGTGGTTTGCGATCATTTCACTCGTGGAATTCTTGTCGCCATTCTTGTGAACACGCTCAGTATGGGTGTTGAGTATCACCAACAGGTATTTTCATCAATGCGACGAGATGAACGGATTATTCAATGTATTTTTAGCCGGAAATGCTTACCGTTATTTTGGAGTATTCAAATTTGTTCTTCACTGCACTATTCGCGTTTGAAATGATATTGAAAGTGATTGCTGATGGTCTATTTGGATACCTTGCTGATGGGTTCAATCTATTTGATGGTGGAATTGTTGCGTTGAGGTTATCATTGAAAGCCAATGATTGTCGCAACATACAATATTTCAGTGTTCTCGAACTATTCCAAGAAGGAAAAGGTGGTTTATCAGTTCTGCGGACATTTCGCCTTCTCCGTATTTTGAAATTAGTTCGTTTTATGCCGGCTCTTCGCTATCAGTTGGTTGTAATGCTTCGTACAATGGACAATGTCACCGTTTTCTTCGGTCTTCTGGTTCTTTTCATTTTCATTTTCAGGTATTCAATTTATCATCACTTTCTCAAAAAAATTCATTTTTCACCACCTGACTTCTTAATTAATTTCCTATTTTTCAAGAATTTAACCCGAGTTTTACAGTATCCTTGGCATGAATCTTTTCGGTTGTAAATTCTGCAAAGTCGAAGAAAAACTAATTGGAGGATTATCAAAGAAATGTGAACGAAAAAACTTTGACACCCTTCTTTGGGCTTTAATTACCGTATTTCATGTAAGAATTCAAACGTTTGAAGCATGCCTAGCAGTGCAGTGAATTGTGTCAAATGTCTATTGTGTTTGTTGATTGTTGTGCATTTGAATTTCAGTACTCTTGGAATGGTGCTCTTCGGTTGCAAATTCTGTAATCATCCAGAAACAGGACTACAATGCAATCGATTCCAAGTTCTATCGAAGAAATGTGAATGTGATCGAATGAATTTCGATAATTTTCTTTTCGCAACAGTCACTGTATTTCAGGTATTTCAATGTAGTTTGTTCAATGTTGTTTGAATACTTAAAGAATTTGGAGTGAGCATTACAAAAATTGAACAATTCATTCAGATTCTTACTCAAGAAGATTGGAACATGGTTTTATTCAATGGAATGGCTCAAACAAACCCCTGGGCTGCTCTCTACTTTGTAGCTTTGATGACCTTTGGAAACTATGTCTTATTCAATCTTCTGGTTGCCATTTTGGTTGAAGGGTTTCAAGAGAGCAAAGAGGAAGAAAAAAGGCAACAGGTAATTAAGTAACTGACAAGTAATAAAGAAATAAGATAATGATTATAGGAAGAAGATGCCAAACAGCGTGCAATTGAAGAGGAAGACGAAAGGAAACGAGAATTGGAAATGTTGATTGCTCGATCGTCATCGCCAACATTCAATAATGGTGCTGCACCCGTTGAATGCACTTGTATAAGGCCATCATCACCGGAAGACTCATCAGAATCTCCGAAGCTTTTATCTGTAGAGGATGCGGTAGGTCTACACATTCTAAAAGCTTATCAGATTATTGATTGAGTTACAAAGTCGCTTTAAGATATCACGACGAGACAGGTCTCCAATCAGTGAAAGGCGATGTTTGATGAGTGATGAACGAAGCGAATATGCCCCAAGTTCACCAGAAGCTTACTCAAGGTAAAATTATATTCCATCATTGTTTCTATTCTGGAAGTTGCGACAATCAAAAACCAGTCGTGACCTAGAAAAAAACTAGTCCCTCAAATAATAATGTTCACAGTAGTTAACTTAGTTCTTTTTAAGTTTAAATTATAAATCAAAAATAATATATTTCAAAACTAATTTCTAAACACGTTTATAAAACCGTAATACTAGATTTTCTAACTATTTATTAATTAACTTCATTTCAGATTAAACCGACATGCATCGCTTGTCATACCGGTGCAGAACGGAATTCCTTATCGTCGCCAACGCATTCACAGTTGGAGTGGCCTTTGTCATCATTTCAATCCAAACTGCCCAGTTCACGGTCGACGGGCTCTCATAGAAACCTACGCCAGAGAGAAATTTTTGGAAGCCAGTCAAGAGCTCAAACAAGCGCTGGCCGAGGAAGAAAAACGAAATGAAGCTAAACAAAACACTTTGACAAGGAAGATTCTTAAAAAGACATGCCTCTACAGTCGTACAGAACACTCTCTATTCATTTTAGGGCCTAAAAATCCGCTACGAATTCAGTAAGTTAACATAAGAGAAGCGATATGTAATTTTTACTGTTTTGAGATGTCTTCGTACAACTCAGAAGAAATGGTTCGATTATACTGTATTGTTTTTCATCGGAATTAATTGTATAACATTGGCAATGGAGCGGCCATCGATTCCTCCGGACAGTCTTGAGCGAAAATTCCTAACAATTTCTGGTTATGTCTTCACTGTCATTTTTACTGGTGAAATGATGATGAAGGTACGCTCGATTTCTTATTTCATTCTTCAGAAATCACATAAAATTTCAGGTGATTGCCAATGGCTGCTTTATCGGACACTCTGCATACTTCAAAGATGGTTGGAACGTTCTTGACGGAATTCTTGTCATAATATCATTGATCAACGTAATTTTCGAAGTTGTGGCGACTGGCGATTCCCCAAAGATCTTCGGTGTCATTCGTGTTCTTCGCCTTCTTCGAGCTCTTCGACCCCTACGCGTTATTAATCGAGCGCCGGGAGTGAAGCTTGTGGTTATGACATTAATATCGAGTCTCAAGCCTATCGGAAACATTGTTCTAATTTGCTGCACGTTCTTCATTATTTTCGGAATTCTCGGGGTTCAGTTATTCAAGGTACAAAGTTCGATGAGAGAACATTTAAGCCAACCAATGATCTTGTAGGGAATGATGTATCATTGCATTGGACCTGAAATTGACAACGTGACAACCAAAGCTGATTGTCTTTTGGATTCTCGAAACAAATGGGTGAATCATCGTTACAATTTTGACAATTTAGGACAGGTTTAGTGGAGAGAAGATGACTTGAGCTCATGAAACATTTCAGGCATTGATGTCATTGTTCGTTTTATCTAGTAAAGATGGTTGGGTTTCAATAATGTACCAAGGAATTGATGCAGTTGGCGTTGATATGCAGGCACAAAACCATTAGTTCAAAAATCCTTGATGTATAAATTTTCAGCCAATCGAGAATTATAATGAATGGAGAATGATTTACTTCATTTCGTTCCTCCTTCTAGTTGGATTCTTTGTCCTTAATATGTTCGTCGGAGTCGTCGTCGAAAATTTCCACAAGTGCAAAGAAGCGTTGGAAAAAGTATATATTAGATCCCTACGTTAAATTAGATTGTTGCCTTCTAATTTCTAGGAGATGCGTGAAAAAGAGAAGGAGAAGCGTCTAAAACGCCAGCTGAAACGTCAACAGTTCGAAGAAAGCTTAGCCGGAAAACAGAAAAAATGTTAGTAGTGTTATAGCAACATTTTTTTTCTTAATACAGTAGTTGATTTTTGTTTCACTTCTAAATTCTACTAGTGCGTGTTGTGTTGTCCCATCTTCTAATAGTACTAATAATCATATTATGTTTTAGATCGAATCGTGTGCCTGGGACAAAAAATAAATATGTATTTTTCAGTGGAAAGAAATCAGCCATATTATCGAGAATATGGTCATACTAGACTTTTCATTCATGGAGTTGTAACTTCGAAATACTTCGATCTTGCTATTGCAGCAGTCATTGGTGAAAAAAAATAACATCATGAAATGTGTAATTGGAATTTTAGGAATTAATGTAATTTCAATGGCAATGGAGTTTTATATGATGCCGGTTGGCCTCAAATATGTCCTAAAAGCGCTTAATTATTTCTTCACTGCTGTATTCACACTAGAGGCTGGTATGAAATTGATCGCACTTGGATTCAAGCGATTCTTCATGGAAAAGTGATTGACTGATTCTTGAGATTTTCCAATTCAACATGTTTAGATGGAATCGTCTCGACATGTTTATTGTTGTTCTTTCAATTGCCGGAATCATCTTCGAAGAATTCGAAGCTCTGGAACTCCCGATCAATCCAACTATTATTCGTGTGATGCGAGTTTTAAGAATTGCAAGAGGTAACAATATCTCAATGGACATTTTCTTTGACTAAGAATTCAAAATTCAGTTTTGAAATTGCTGAAAATGGCAAAAGGAATCCGATCGCTTCTCGATACTGTTGGTGAAGCGCTACCACAAGTCGGAAACTTGGGATCCCTTTTTTTCTTGCTCTTCTTCATCTTCGCAGCGCTCGGAGTTGAATTGTTTGGAAAGTTGGAATGCTCAGAAGATCACCCATGTGACGGCCTTGGAGAGCATGCTCATTTTAAAAATTTTGGAATGGCATTTTTGACACTCTTCAGAATCGCTACGGGTGATAATTGGAATGGAATTATGAAGGTAAATTTTCCATCAATTTTCTAATGATTTAGTATTTTTAGGACGCACTACGGGATGACTGCGATTCCTCAGATCATTGTGAGACAAACTGTTGTGTTGATCCAATTCTAGCTCCTTGTTTCTTCGTGATTTTCGTCTTAATTTCTCAATTTGTATTGGTTAACGTCGTTGTTGCTGTTTTGATGAAACATCTTGAAGAGAGCAACAAACGGGATGCTGATCCAATTGACGCTCAAGGTAGATTTACAAGGATGTACATTAAACAAATTGAATTTCAGGTGAACCAATCGATCCTGAAGCAGTCAAGACAATAGAAGATGTGCCAGACACTGAAGAAACGAATGATAACTCTGATGACATTATCCAAGAGATTCCCGATGGTCATGGACATGTGAAACGATTGTCATTGCAGGTTTCACTCGAATTTTGTTGAAGCATTAATAAATGCTGTGTAACTTTTAGGTGCTGGAAAAAGAGCTAATTGAAGTAGAGAAGAATATTGAAGAAAGAATAAGAAGAGCGAGCGAATGCAATAGCGAGCTTTCCCCATTGAGTAAGACAAATTTTTATTTTAAGATGATCATTTATTTTATCACATAAATTATGTAGATTGCGATGACGATTATCCAGTTCATCGAGGGCGGATGAGAACAAGAACGAACAGTGCGTTGAGTAATCGAAGTAGAGCATCCCATCGGTCAACTGCAGATTAATCAAATATCAAACCCAATAATTCCTTTCGGTGCAACCAATAATTTTGTGGTAAATGTATATCATTTTCTTTTCTTGCTTATACTGGTCATATTTCCACTTTTTTTTACAAATTGTATTTTTTGAATGTATTTTTGGTGCCAAATAGGAATATTTTAATGTTTTTGTCACGAATCTACGTATGCCCATTGTCGAATATAGTTTTATTTTTTTCCAGCGAGTTCACTTTTAATCTCGATCTGTCATGTTATTGCTTGATTTCTATTTTTCTTTGTTTATTTTTCTAGTTTTTTTCTTTCTTTTTTATTTTTTTGTATCGTTTCTTGACATCAGTTTTAATAATAATAATAATAATAATGTAATAATGGAAATTTGATCCAGACATGATGAATTATCAGTGCAATTATTCACGAATGAAATCAACTGATTAATAACGAAAGAAAAGAGAAAGTGTCTTCTCTTTCGCAATCAAATCGACCGGCAGTTTGTTCCATGCGGCGGCAATCTCTGAATTAATCATTTAAATGCACGTTTTCTTTATACGGATTCTTTTATTATGCCAACTATTATCAGTGTTAGGATGTATGCGAACCGTTCCACAATCAACATTAGGTGAGATCAACAATCGTTCTTACCCATTTCAACACTATGATCTGTTCAGGTATCCCTTATCATCTTTTAGAGCAAACTGCAACGATAGTGCAGCAAAATCTAGAATTAAATGAAAAAAAATCGAGTCGAATTTTAAAACCATCGACATCTCTGCCTATACCGAATCTAGTATCAAAACCAAAACCCAAACCAAATCCATTTCAAACATTTTCCAAAACTATAAATGAGGTGGCTGAGGAATTCAAGAAAGAAACATCAGAAGCCGTCAACTCGAATAAGCCATTAAAAGAAGCGTCACAAATATTTTCGGGATGCCATCTTAATCAAATCAAGTTTACTCCGCCAGAAACTGGTGAACGGAATGGAAAAACTATTATAACTCCATCTCTAAGGTTCGTTTTTTTAATTAGTGAAAAATTTCATTATTGTTTTCTAGATGTGCAAAAAGATCAGCTTATGGGTGTGCAGTGGTTCATGCCGTGTGTGAAATTCCAGAAAACTCCAAATTCCCATTAGTCTCAGGATTTGTAAGTTCTTTTAATAAATTGTTTGAGATGTTACACAATTTTTTCGGAGTGAAATTCGAACATTAATTTTAAAAACTTGCTTGAACATTAAATCTTTCTTATATCAATTCAGGCGAAAATCAATAATGTTGACTGGGCGACAACCGATTTGAAAGCTGGACGAGCCGAATTCAACCTCGACTGTGATGTATATAACCGCTGGACCTATATTTCCGACATCCCCGGAATTGTGGGAGAAGTGTTTCTTGCCAACGAAGTATTCTGCTTACTAGTACCCATACTTTCTGAGAAGAACACGAGCGATTTCGATGAGTATTTTAATCAATAGAAGATCATAGACGTATCATTCCATTTTGATCTATCATTCTTCTCCCTCACCCTCATTATGCGTGAATTTAAAAGCCCATTTAGTGAAAATCTGTCCAGTTCCTAATCATAATTCATATGTTAATTAACGCATTAGTTTCGCCTTGTCTATGGGTATATGTGTTTTCAGCGATCTTTCTGTGTCACGGTGACCGACGATCATTGCCTTGCCTTCGATTATTCCAATTTGTCACGTGGTCATTGTCAATTCGATCAAATTTATAAAACATCATAATAAATGATATATGAACTGATTTCATCGTATATACACACAAATGAAATGATTCGAATTTATTTGCGTCGTTTGACACACGAAACACCGCGTTGTTCGAAGCTGCTTGCGCATCTGAAAATATTGAAGAACATTCGTGGAGAGCATTAGAACGTAAGAGTCAATTACTTGCAAGCTCCATTGCTACAGAATGAGCCAGCCATGCATTGCGAGTTGCTGGAACAACTCTGGCCGGGAATCTGAAAATCAACCATTAATTTTTCTTAAAACGGTTGTAATTAGCAACCATAAAATTAATGCGAACGACATGTTGATTGCATCCTCTTGGGTTACAATTGCAGTTGGTTGGTGTGCAGCTAGAAAAGATTCTTAAAATATTCTATAAAGAATAAGTCACCTTGGTTGATCTCTAAATGGAGTGACTGTAGTTGTTGGAGCTTCCGTGGTTGGTTTGGGAGTTGTTACAACAACAGTGGTTGGTGCCTCAGAGGTCGTTGTCGTGGTAGTTGTCGTAGTCGTCGTTTGTTCGGTTGTGGTGGTTGGTGTCGTGGTGGTGATCGTAGTAGTTGGTTGGGGAGTGGTCGTTGTCGTTGTCGTTGCTTCAGTTGTTGTCGTTGTTGGCGCTTCAGTCGTGACGATAGTTGTTGCTTGAGTCGTAGTGGTCTGAATAATATCTTTAAGGATAACTTGATAATTGTCTTACCGCAACTGGAACGCATTGCCTATCAACAATTATCTCATAAGGACGGCAGATGCACTTGTTCTGAAAAAATATTCGGTTATTCAACATTATTTGTTAAAATGGTTACCTCG
This sequence comes from Caenorhabditis bovis, assembly GCA_902829315.1. Lineage (NCBI taxonomy): Eukaryota > Metazoa > Nematoda > Chromadorea > Rhabditida > Rhabditidae > Caenorhabditis > Caenorhabditis bovis. The sequence goes on from CADEPM010000002.1 coordinate 3,448,644, forward strand.
GAGCAGAAACTTCCTCCGACACAAACAATGTTTGGAAGCCTACAATATTCGTCTGGGTAGGCAATAGAAGGCCCGTCGTAGAATCTTAAAATTAAATTGTTTTGAGAAGATCAGTAAAACGTTCAAACCTTGTAGGGGTGGTTGTTTCTGTAGCGGAGGTAGTCGATTCTGGTGCCGGAGTTGGGAGAACGGTGGTGGTCGTTGGAGTGGTAGTAGTAGTTTCCGGAGCTGGTAAACAAAACATTTAATACTACCAGCTTTTTTCACATTATATTTCAAATAAAAGTGTCGGTTAGGCACATTTTGCTAGCTATTTTGATGAAGTATTCCAATTTCCCATTGTCAATTGATTTACCTTTTGGACAAGGTGGTGCTGCGCATACGACTTGTTGATGAATGACTTGTGGATAGTAAACAACTGGCTGATACACCGGCCGGAAAGCGGACACCGCATCAGTGTAGACCGTTCGGAATGTTGCAGGCGCAACTGAACAAAAGAATTAAGTTTTTGCTTGCCTAATGATGCTGATTGAAACCTCCAGCAGGAACTTGATAAATTCCCGATGGTGGTGCAGCTCCGACAGGAACGCATGTAGTGCCAGCAACTTGATAGGATTGCGCACATTGGCAAGAGCCTTGAAAAAAAATGAACAAAATAAAGAAGTCAAAAAAAAATGTAAAACCTGATGAGCAAACTGCTGGCGGAGCGCAGCTTAAGTATTCGTTACAAGATGAATAAAGAGGAACTGTAAACATACAAGAATCAGCAATTAGGTCCAAAAATGGGAATCACCAGTAGCATATTGTCGTTTCGTTCGCTGAATAGTGGCAGCTTGGGTAAAACACGCTGTCGCTATCAAGATGATCCACAACTTCATTTCTTAGACCACCGTGGGATAAGAGGGGGAACCGATAATGATGAGAACTTTGACGAGTGACTAATTTTATATAGGAGCAACGCACCGCAGCCTGCCATGTACGCTCCTCCTTGCGGAACAAGCCGCGCGGTAGTCAACACGTGTTTCGCGCGAGAAAAAAAAACTGTCCATTATGTTTGCGTTTGTCTTTGCTTCACTGAATTTTCACAGGTTCTCACAAAAGTTTTAAGCTGTGCCGCCGAAAGAAATCGTATCGCCGTCAGGCACAAAGTGCAACATCTTGCTTGTTTGAAGTTCGCATTCAATAAAATTTGAGACGAGCAGCATTGTTTAAGCAACAAAAACTCACGTTTGCCAACAATTAATAGAAAGCTAAGAAAAAAAATGATTCAAGTATTAAACAAGATCTACCGAAGACCATTGAGAATTATTGTGTAGTTTGACATTTTGTCTATTCGGTGATTCAAACTTGTGAAGCAAGTATTTCATTGTGTTATTTCGATCAAACTAAATTTCAATGCGTTATGCTCTTACTTATTATCCTTTATGTAGGCACCAAACAACATTTTACAGCTGGAAACAATTGCGCATCATTCATCGTAGCAAAAAAAGTTCGCTTAATTGCCTTGAGAAACTTTTTAGCACAGAGCACGCGTGCCAACAAGAATCAACGTCCATGTGTCAACAATGTCTTTTTGCAGGTATTGAGGAGCAAACAAGTTTAGAGCTTACAGGAATGTGGCACGTAAAACCTGGGTAAAATAGTTCCACGGCTACAAATGCATTGTTCAAAACCGGTGTCTAACTGTCCGGAATCTTACTCGATGAAAATGACGAATCAAATCTAAATATATGAAGCTTTGTTAGTAGAAAAGTATATTTGTTAACGAAAACTAGCAACCTTCAAGTTAATACTCTATAGTTAATACTTTATACTCTTATAAAAGAACTGAAACAAAGTGCAATCATTTTCCAATTCTAATTGAACCTCAACAAACTATTATTACTATTTTAATAGCAGCAATGTTTCAACAACAAAAATGGTGGAAAGAACCATTTATCAAAACATATTTTTGTTAACTGAATCAACTTTTATATTTTTTCTCTTCAATTTATACGTTTCTGTTTCAAAAAACATAGCAAAGTTTCAAAATGATTGTTTTCTACGCTGTTTTTGACACTTCTTTCATTTACACTAAAACAAAAATCGATTTTTTGAATAACACTTTATTAATTTTGACATTGTTACAAATCTCATTGAAATTCACACAATTACAAAATAGTTCTGCTCGTCGTTCAAGCCATATGGAGCGTCGTTGAAGTAGCGCTCGACAGGGAACACATCACCAGCAGCATTCCTTAAATTACTTATTGGTTGGTTATCGAAGGGCATGCTTACTTGTTATGAATCTGCTTGAAAATATTATTTAGCACTTTGTTTTTCGAATACGTCGTTGGAATCGAATAGGCGACCAGGCAAATGACGAGAAGAACGAAGAGAATGTGGCTCAAGCGGAACATTGATAGTACCTTAAGAAGTTTCAACTTTGAAAGTTCAGAGCTGTGCGAGAGTAACGAAAAGTGTAATTGAATTATTCCACCGCGTAGAAAATTTGTAATGAGAAAGCAATATGAGTCAGTTTTTTAATGAATTTGAACTTAACTGAAAAAAAACTCCCTCCAGGCATCGCCGTTATGGCTTGGTGAACATGCATAATAACAAACAAGTACTCGCTACATATACGAGCACATTTTTCCAGGGAGTTAATAATCATCCTACGCTAACTCAAAAAAAGATGTGAGATAATATTGAAGAGCAGCTTGTGTGTGTCAGCGGTTTGGCGAACAGAAAAGGAATAAATGATAATGTGGGTGGGCCATCCTGTCTGGTTCGAGAACATCAACAAAAGAGATGTCCCCCTATAAACCAAACAAGTGCGTAACTTTTTTTACACCGAAATATGAGTCAAAAACAATTTCCCATAATTTTCTTTTTGTTTTTAGTGCAGAAATTTCAATCTGAGCATATATTGCTTGAAGTCAGAATAGTCTGAAAACAATGTGAATTCGCCGCGTATTTGAGCATTGTTAGATTGTCTCCGCCCCCAAAGAGTTAATTGAATTGTGGGAGACAGTCACTAGGGAGTGGAATATCAATTAATGAAGTTGCATGTGCTTGGCGACACTTCACAACAATTTATTTCTCATCATCCACTAATGGGAGTTGATGAGAAATCTGATTCATAGAGTTATGGATGATGATCAACTAATGCCATAATGACGTTATATTGGTGGCAATATGGTGTCAAAATAACAAATTGAATGTGAATTTGGAGGAGCACAGAAGAAAAACATGAGCGAAAGCGTGTTATTTTTTATGCTAGTAAACATCGTAATTGGTCTACAGAAGCTTGAGGATTTTAACCGAATTTCACGAACCTTGGAATATGCGCTCAATGTGTAAGATAAAGGAGATCTAATGACCTCAATCAAACAGTTCCTCATATAAAGTTAATGAAATAAAAAATTCTAGGCATTAATTTTTCTACTTGAATGCCTAGAGTATTTTGTTGACCTAGGTCGAATATGAATTTCTGAGTTTCTGATATCTCATGACAGAAGTAAAGGTGTCTCTCTCATTTCCAAAAGAAATTTAAAATGTATGTGAAATCTTTAACTTTTGGCATTGCGTGGGTTTTGAAAGAAGTACTGACATTGAAAAAAATGATCAGCATGGTCCTTTTTCAAAAATTTGGTTGCCTTTTTGCACGTTTATTTGACATTTGGCGATAGTATTAAAAATTATTGAAATAGTTTCTCAATTGCGATTTGAAATTCTTAGACAAAGAATGGAATTTTGTGATTGATAACTATGAAATATTTCCTTCCTTGTTAAATTTTTGTTTTGAAAATTCCAAGAAAGTTTCGGGCTTTTTCATTCTCATGAGCGAACTTCACTGTCGTAATTCTTTTTAATTCCAATATTTGGGATGGAGGTCACTCACTAGCCGCTGTATTGTCTGCCGCGGCAAGACAATAGAATGATCACGATCGCGTCTTGGTGAAGGATAAAAATTCATTGTAATCATCAAATTTCTGTCGACGAGAAATTAGCAAAACGTCAACAAATACCAGTTCTAAATAAGTGAACAATCAGTTTCGAGAGCGAAGACTCAAGGTCATGAACGTTCAGTTTTTCTAGAGTTAGCACTCTTGGTCACTCCCTATCTTACTAAAACAGTGAAAGTGGACGCCAGCAATAATCATTAGACCAATTTCAGGTTCATTTCTTGTAAAAAAGGTTGGTCAGTGCAATGTTCTAGTTCTCATTTCGCTACCAAATACCTCAAACAAACTAACTATTCGAGGTCGCACTTCAAATAGGAGACTAGGTATTCGGTCTCGCTAGTTTATTGCCGATGACACTAACTGTTCTATTTATCTCAATATTCATACTTGTTGGATACAACGATGGTCATACGGAAATTAAAACCAAACCCAATGTTTTATTCATAATGGCTGATGATCTTGGGTTCAACGATCTCGACTGGAAAGACAACAAGTAAGTCACAATACAAAATGTAAATGAGATTAAACATCCAATAATTTGGAATCCTAATTCTTCATAATTTTTTGAATTAATGTTTAGCCTACATACACCGAACCTACGTCACCTAGCCTTTCACGAAAATACGGCTCAACTTACCAACTCATATGTTAACCAATTATGCACACCGTGAGTTTAACGATGTCTCGACACTATTAAAAATTTTTATTGCTTTTTAGAACGAGAAGCGCATTTATGACGGGATATTATCCATTTCGAACGGGAACACAGGTATCAAAAAAAACTTGAAAATCCTATATAAATAAGGAATTGAAAACCCTGGTATTTAATTCAATTTGCATTAATTGGTTTATGTTGTGAGCCAGACTGATTCATCAGCATAAGGTATATATCACATGTCGATTTCAGAGGGTGATTTTCCACAAATGATGATAAATTCAATAATTATATGAAGGGGAGAGGGAGGGGGGTTTAAAAGATTGATTAGAAATAGCCGAATTTTGACAAATAACCAAGGCTCACAAATAACGCGCTTTCAATAAATAGTCAGAGATGGCAAAATAATTTAAGAATTATATTCGTAGTGTTTTCCATAGCGGGCGTTATCTCTAATTAAATTTCTAAAAATAGTCGACAAGTGGCAATTTTTGATAAAATGAAAAGCACTCAATAATTTCAGAACGGCGTATTTCTGCATATGGAGCCTTCTGGAATCCCAACAATGTTTCCATTTCTATCGGAGAACATGCGATCTTTGGATTACTCAACGTATTTAGTCGGCAAATGGCACTTAGGTTATTGCAAAAAGGAGTATTTGCCGACGAATCGCGGATTTGATTATTTCTATGGGTTCTATGGTCCGCAAACGGGCTATTTCAACCATAGCGCTGGTGGGTGTTTGGAGAAGTGGCAAAAATGGACAATTTTAATTAAAGATCAGTATCATCGAGAGCTAAGGCGGGTTGTCAAAGGATTAGATTTGTTTGAGGAGATTGGTTCTGGAAAAAGCACTCCAGACTTCTCGCAAAATGGGGTTTACTCAACGGTAAATTATGCACAATTAGAAACTGTTAAAACTCGTAACGCAACTAAGCCATTTCAAGTTGCGGCTTGCTATTATTTCGATTTCGAAAAGATGAAAGATGACATTTCATTTAAGGATTTATCTAACATTTATATGAAATTTTAAGTCATCTTGTATGGTTTTAAAAACTGCTAATATCATGAAGCCAAAATTTTGTATTTTCGTTCATGACTAATTCTTATCGATACGCGTAATTATATTTTTAAAAATATCAGTCCAGAAATCAAAAATTAATATGTTAATTTTTCATTATTTTGATTGTGACAAGGAAAAAGTAGTCTTTCAGGATCTCTTCACTGATGTTGCCATGAGTGTTCTTGATAATCATAATAACTCAAAACCGTTCTTCATGTTTCTGTCATATCAGGCGGTGCATCCGCCATTACAGGTACCTTTATGAGATGTCTAAAAAAACAGCCAAATTTAGGTGCCCCGGTCATTCGAAAAATATTGCTCAAGGGTTAAAAACCGTTATCGTAAAATATACTGTGGTAGAGTTTTAAGGGGTTTTCTTGAAGCTATCTCAATCTAACACAGATACACATTCGAAAATTTTTCTAGGGATGCTTACCTCAATGGATTTTGCAATTGGACGCTTAGTGGATTATTTAAAAGCAGCGGGACTATATGAAAATACAATTATTGTTTTTACTAGTGATGTTGGCAATAATTTGGTACCTATTTTCTACTATTAATGGTCTTCAGAATGGCGGAACTGTTGAATTTGGAGCCTCGAATGCTCCATTAAGAGGTGAAAAGGATTCAATCTGGGAAGGTGGAACGAGGACGACAACATTTATTCATTCGCCCAGATTCATCAAAAGGGGAGGAGAGAGAAAAATGTAAGAATATATTTATTTATTAGTATATTATACTGCTGTGAAAGAAACATTGTGATTTTCCAAGAAATAATGCATGCGAATTTTTCTAAAAAACGAGGGAGGAGATGGATTGATGAGGGAAACTTTACTTCCTAGCCTCAACGAACTGGCTTAAAATTTGCTTATATATCCGCTACAATAACTTAATATTAATTTCATGTTTACCAAAAATGGTTCTTTGATTTTGCAGAATTAAGAAAACAATTCGGCTTCAAAAATGTTTCAACCCAGACTTTCCCAATGGTTTTAAAGATAATAAAAATTTTTGCTTATGGGATCATTGTTGAAGACTCCTTTCAACCTTATCTATTCATCATCTCTTTAAATGAAACTTAATTGGATTCTAATATTCTATAAGAATCCTTAATTCAATTTTAGGTTATTTCACGTCGTCGACTGGCATGCTTCAATTTTATCAATGGCCGGACTAAAAATTGATTCCTACGGTAATTATTGTGATATTCCCTTAATTGTACTAATCACTAAATAGGTGACGGTATTAATCAGTGGGATTATATTCGAACCGGAAAACCAAAGTTCAGAAGATATCAGTTTATCTATAATATTGATTCTAAGGGAAGCGCGATACGGTAGATGAGGAACTAACTCAAACTAATTTCTATGGATTAGCATTTCAGAGACGGCGACTATAAACTAATAACTGGAAATGTTGACAGGAAGCAAGTGAAGGAAAAGAATCGTATTCGCCTATTTCGTATCTCAAGTAATATACCCAAATATAGACAAGGGCGTACGTGCGTCACAATGGATTGCTCTTGAAACAATTGAGCAATAGCCTTAATTAAACTTCATTTTGCAGTTGATCCGACGGAAAGCAAAGACATAGCACGTCAAAATCCAAAAATAGTACGAAAGTAAAACGCTAGTCATGTTGACACAATAGCCATTATTTATCTGCAGGATACTTGCAAAACTCGAGAATCTCAAAAAGTATATGCACAAAAATGTGCGAAGACCTCTGAGTCTTGACGGAAGCCCAGAGCTGTTCAATGGGACATATTCAAGCTATTGGTGTGATAATTTATCGCCAAAGAATTCGTCAACTTCGGTTTCACAAATAAAACATTTAGGCCCAAAAATCATTATGATTTTATTTTAGGGATGACAAATTTCGAAAAATTGCCTTACCGCATCAAGGATTTTTTCTAAATTGTTCGATTTTCATGTAAATATGAATGTGTCAATCAAATCGTGCTCAATATAAATAAATATTCGCCCACGCATCATCATGATATTTGAATTCATTCCGGAAATCTGGAGGAATGTTGACTAATATTCAAAAATCTATCACAAAAATTGCAATAATAAAAATAATCAAAGCAATCTGTATAATGATGTACATTGTATTTTCTCTTAAATTAAAAAAAAAATATATGTATTCCAAGATCAAACAATGTTATTTTTCACACGCTGCGAGATTGCGTAATTCAAAGTGAGCAAATAACAAATCACATATGTTTTCCATTAGGGGATAGTTCGATCCTGCGTAAAGTTTGTCTGTTATGGCTGACATTCTGGGTCAAAAAAAAATCGCTGCATCCTCCTATACAAAATAATGAAAGCTTTTTGAGAACATGATTTTTCTTGAAGAATTTCTGATTGTGACAATATTTCTTTGCTCTTTTTATGACTTTTCTTCACAAAAGCCGCCCTTTCTTTTGGAACTCGGTAATAGTTATTAGGTCAGATATGTGTGCTAGTTTAATTGCGCAATGAGCATACATATAGAGCAGATCTAATGTGTAACATTAGACATGTAAGATTGTATTGGTCCCTGGCAGACGGTTCTCTTTACGACCTGCCGAGCACGCTATCTTTGACCGATAATCTTCACCCTAGATTACACTATTTAAAAGGATAGGAGAGCAGGTCAACATTTGAATAACGATAAGATCGCGGCTTTGCATTTAATATGAGAGATAAGAAATGAGAATGTGTTCCCAGATAACGAGCCCACTTGAAAATAGACTAAAAGGCGGGAGACCCACCATCAAGCAGATTTGAGATTTCGGTTGACTGAAAACCTGCTGAATAATAGAAAATGTTAAATTTTAGTTCGTTGTTCAAACTAAATTATGATGTTATCAATGTTTTTACTTGTATAACATGACCTGTGCAATTTTAGCAGGTGATTTGTCTATTTTCAATTATTGTTTAATCAAATATGCATAATATATTTAGATATTCAAGCTGAGACACAATATGACGTAAAATTTAGATCGTCGATGTTTTTTGTCATTCCTCACTACATCGTTAGTTGTCGATTTCAGCAAATATGTTGAAGATCAGAGAAATAATATATGAAAGATATCTATACTTTGAATAGTTTAACCAAGGGATAATGAGATTTATTTCAATGAAATTCATGTACAATTTCAATAGTTCCATTATAGGGTTTCTTTAAAAAAAATAGACCAAAGAAATAAAAAATATTCCGATATAAATTTAAAAATATTTGGCAAAAGACGTTCCGAAAACGAGGTTGATACGAAATAATGAGCAGAATTCCACGACTTCAATTATTTATTTATGTTCATATTCACAGTCACTTTTATACTCGCTTATTTTCTGAAGAGAATCTAACGAAGGTTGTGTCAGAGCTCCGTGCCAAAATGGAAAAGATTCATCGAATAATTTCCTATTCTATATATATATTTTTTCCTGAACAAATGCGGAAACGTTTATCTGCAGTAGTGTTTTGATCTAGACACAATGGCTCAATTTCAAGAAAGCCAGCTTTTTTTAGATGTTCAATATGAAACAAATTGCAAAAGTCTATCAGGTTCAAATATTTTACGTCAAAATTGGCAATATTTTTATTCAAAAATTGGAAGAGAAAAAAATGAAAAAAAAAAACAATTAACTCAGAAATTGTTTTAATTATTTCGAATAAAAAAATATCAAAAGAAATTTTCTCTACTTTCAAAGTTTACAACAAGTTTCAACAAAGTATTGAGGAATGTAACAACCGCGTTGCTTTGTTTCGTATTCTTCATATCCGATCGCCCTTTTCCGCTAGAGTAATCAAGAAATCGCTTCGGCGTGAAGAGAACAGGATTTTAAGTTTGAAATCACGTTCATCACGAAAACCGTGATTTTGACCCCCTGTGAGACATCGTCAAGAAATCTATCCTCCAGCAAATGAGTTTGTGTCCTTGATGAGGTCGAACGTTTTCAAATTATCCAATTATTTTCTTAAAATATGCGGTTTTCCGTCCACAATTCGTTTTTCTCCATGAAATTTTCTAAATCAAATGTGAATGTTGTGATCGCTCAATATAATCCAGCAAAATATTTGGGTCGACGCAATTGATCAATTAACTATTTCATCATTTCAAGAAATGCATATGAAATAGGTCAATTTGTGCGAAGAAACGTTGCAAAACAATAAGGAAAACTAATGATTTTCCACAAGAAGACTTCAAAGTAAACACATTCTTTAGAACAGCGCAAATATTTTCTAGTACAAATCAAATATGCTTTTGAAGGGTGCGATTTTTGCAAAATCCGAAGAAGGTGCATCTCCTTCAACAATTCGCTGTTTGAACAACTCGCACAACACAATCATAATCAAAACTATCCACTCCTTCTCATTTTGGATAATAATAATGATACACCCATTTTCAATATGTATTCATCTAATCAATTCCTGGAAGCAATTGCACACATTATCAGACTCCTATCGCGTTGTGAAGCTTCGTTGCAGGTTATCAGTTCATAAATTCGTCGCTATTTGAGTTTTTATTTATCGTTTTCTTTGATAACCAAATGATAATTGACATGTGTGTTTAACATATATTTATTCAAGCACATATGCGATGTTCTGCGAAATGTGCTAAATAGATACAGAAACGAGAAAAAAAAAGATCAAAATGGGGGTACATGTAAACAATTTTGTTAATAAATAATTCCAAAATTTGGATAAATCAACCAGCAAAATGAGTAAAGTTGTATGTATGTTAAAGATGGAATTTTCGCGAAAAATTGCAACGATATTACATAAATTAACGGCCTCGAAGAAGCGATTTACTTCTTCTTTCCTCCGATGGCCTTCTGGGCAGCCTTGGTGACCTTTCCACCGGATCCGTCCGACTTGTCGACCGACTTGATGACTCCGACGGCGACGGTCTGACGCATATCACGAACAGCGAAACGTCCGAGTGGAGCGTAGTCGGTGAATGACTCGACGCACATTGGCTTGGTTGGGTGGAGCTCAACGATTCCGGCATCACCAGACTTGAGGAACTTGGGGAAGTCCTCGACCTTCTTACCGGTACGACGGTCAACCTGTAAAAAAAAACTTTTTTATTAAATGTCATTTAACTCTATTGATATTACCTTTTCCTTGAGCTCAAAGAACTTGCAAGCGATATGAGCGGTGTGGCAATCGAGAACTGGAGTGTATCCGTTTCCGATTTGTCCCGGATGGTTCATGATGATGACCTGAGCGTTGAACGAGCGAGCCTCCTTGGCCGGGTCGTTCTTCGAGTCCGAGCAGACAGATCCACGACGGATGTCCTTAACGGAGACGTTCTTGACGTTGAATCCGACGTTGTCTCCTGGAACGGCCTCTGGAAGAGACTCGTGATGCATTTCGACGGACTTGACTTCAGTGGTCACGTTCTGTGGGGCGAAGGTGACGACCATTCCTGGCTTGATAACACCAGTCTCGACACGTCCGACTGGAACAGTTCCAATTCCACCGATTTTGTAAACGTCTTGAAGTGGAAGACGAAGCGGACGGTCGGTTGGACGCTGTGGTGGCACGATAGCGTCAAGAGCCTCGAGGAGGGTCTTTCCGGTTGCGTTTCCTTCCTTGCGTTCGATGGCCCATCCCTTGAACCATGGCATGTTGGTAGATGGCTCAAGCATGTTGTCTCCGTTGAATCCAGAGATTGGAACGAAAGCAACGGTCTTCGGGTTGTATCCGATCTTCTTGATAAAGCTAGATACTTCATTGGTAATCTCAGTGAAGCGGGCCTCAGAGAATGGTGGCTCGGTGGAGTCCATCTTGTTGCAGGCAACGATAAGCTGCTTGACTCCGAGGGTCTGAGCAAGAAGAGCGTGCTCACGAGTTTGTCCGTTCTTGGAGATTCCGGCCTCGAACTCTCCGGTTCCGCAGGCGACAACCAAAACAGCGCAATCAGCCTGAGATGTTCCGGTGATCATGTTCTTGATGAAATCACGATGTCCTGGAGCGTCGATGATGGTAACATAGTACTTGGCAGTTTCGAACTTCCAGAGAGCGATATCGATGGTGATACCACGTTCACGCTCAGCCTTCAGCTTGTCGAGAACCCAGGCGTACTTGAAGGATCCCTTACCCATCTGAAAATTATTTCATTCGTTTCTGAAATGCACTAAATCAAAATTCTTACCTCCTGGGCTTCCTTCTCGAATTTCTCAATGGTACGCTTGTCAATTCCTCCGCACTTGTAGATCAAGTGTCCGGTGGTGGTAGACTTTCCGGAGTCGACATGTCCGATGACGACAATGTTGATATGAGTCTTTTCCTTTCCCATGATGAGAGCGAGAGTTGAACGATATTACCTGTAAAGCTTTTAATAATTAGTACATTCGATGCAATGTGAGTTAAAGAATAACAAAAAATTAATGAAGTTGTGGAACAACGATAGCATTGGAGGAAAATTCTAGAAAACCACAGCACAGGCGAGCGCAACGCGTCAAAATGAGGCTCTCGCACATTTTTAGGCCAGCAAAATGATGAATTTTTCCTCTGCGTGTTTGCCTATCAACCCAGAAAATCGCCACGAGACCAAGGTCATGTCCCTTTAATGCGCTCTCGGCGTCCAATGCTATTTCGCCTACGAACGCAGCCCCTCTTTCTTAGCCTTGTGCAAACTTTCGCAATAGGGACGCCACACCCCGACAGTTATAGAAAGGGAGGAACTCTCATTAGGTGTATCAATAAATAGTAGTCAGGAATCGATAAAAGGGAGAGGTGCATAGCTGTTGTGAGCGATAAGCAGAAAAACACAGACACTGAAAATAGTCATAATATTTGCTTTGAATTTAGGCCAAGCGATAATATTTGAATATGGTTCAATCAGAATAACACGATAATTTTCAAAAGGCTTCGAAAAAAATTTACTCGTTTTTAAAAGCATATTTATTGGAATGATCATGACTGGAATAATTTAATTAATACCAGGATATGAGAACAAAAAATGAATAGCAGCAGTATCGATGGCTTAGAATTTTAGGTTTTTTTATTTATAGTGATAGTTAGTTAGGAATTTGGATGATTGTAAAAATATGACAAATTTGTTGAATTTATAACAAGAATTTTGTTAGAAAGAACTGGGGAAAAGCTTAAGACAATTTGAAGTACAAAATTATATTTATAATTGAGGTAATTAGCGGTTTCTGTCCAAGGTTCCCAATTCAACTATAAATGACCAGCTTTCAAAAGATTTGATCTGCTTTGAATAAAATTGAGAAGATTATAAATATTGTTGTGTGTGTCAAAAACAAAACTTCACAGTTCAAAGATAATGCCCGATTTTGCATAAAATTGCGAATAAATCAATAATTGCCGACAATTTTGCAAACAAAATGCGTAATTTTTGAGTGAAAGCGTTGTATTAGATTCATATAGCTTCTCAAACAGGTGAAGCACAAAAACCAGAATTTTTGTTAATCTAAACATAGCACTAATGGTTAGTTCATACAAATCTATCTGAAATTATATCTCAAATAAATTTAGCAACAATTTTTTCAACGATTTCTTCTCATTCAAAAAATACATTTTTTATAATGTATAAAAACATTGATATGACTTATTTATGAAGCAAAAACGGCACAAATGTAATAAATCCCAAAAGATGATAGTAATATGAATACACATGCCCACGTTGTAACATAGATAGCAAGGATCTTAGATTTTGAGGCTGAAATGATGACAAAACTGTTAAAATACAAGTGAAAGAGACAACATTCAATAAAATCACTAAAACAATTTATAAAAATTATATATGTGTATATATATATATATATATATATATATATATATATATATATATATACATATTGTCACAAATTTCTATCAAATGAATAAATCTTTAACCTTCGTTATGATGACCAAATATGAGGTTCTAAGTACGAAAAAACTGATATAAAATGAAATCCATGCAATTAAATGATGAAAGAAAAACAATATACAATCAATGCGTTCCATGGAACTCATATTTTCTTTATAGTAAATGGAATGATGTAGCGAACAAAAACTAGAAATGCAAAAATGGACTGGACTAGTGATTACGACGTGAGAAAGGTGTTTGTTTCAACAAAGTAGGCACAAAGTGTATTATTGTCGGTGTCCAATGACTGAACATCTTGTATTTATAAAAAAAGCATTTGTAAATCTTCACTGATTTCGTGAGGATGAAAGCCCCGCCTTCATCAATCGTTTGACGCCGACAATATATATATATATATATATAAATTTGATGAGTTGAGAGTTGTTTTGTATGGCAGTTTCGATTCGGTATTCTGTCTCGCGTGAAGTTCCATCGTCTACATGTCAAGAATCTGCAATAAATCTTTTATAAGTCTGCCACGTTTTGTTTAATCAATCTCACTTCATTTATAAACCGCGACATGCTGAAATGCTTGTCGTTACGTGCCATTTCCATAAAAGGCATCGCAAGAAGTTCAGGATATTTTGGTCGTTCATTATAATTCTTTTCAAGACATCGCTTTACGAAGAATTGACAATCTGTTGTGAATTGACCGTTCATTGGTAGTCGAGGTGGTGGCTCTTTGACCACCTGCTTCAGCTGATCAAATGGCGTTTTCCACTGAGCATACGGATGCGTCCCGGTAGCAATTTCAACCTAAATACATTATTTCAATTAATTAGGCTAATCTCCAACAAGATTATCTGTTGGTTATAATCTATTCATTTTTAGAATCCCAAACTTCACACATTGAATGAATTCGAATGGAGTGTGCTCATTATACATATTTTCCCATTTGCTTCAACTCACAATAGTGATCCCAAGACTCCAAACATCAGCTCGAACATCGTAGGCGCTCTTTGTTTCGCCGTCAATCCTCTCAGGAGGCATATACGGCTTACATCCAGCTTGCACCGTCTGAATCGCAACGCATAATTAATAACAAAGCCGAATAATTGATGAATACCTTGGCAAGACTATTTGTCAGATGTCCCGAAATCCCAAAATCGCATATTTTGACTTGACCGTGCCGATTGAGCAATATATTGGAAGGCTTGACGTCACGATGTATTAGATTCAGCTGCTCTTTCATGAAATTCAGTCCCTCAATCACGGAGAGCGCCATTTTTCCAATGAATGGCTCCGGAATTTTTAGCCCATTTTTGTAGGCTTTTCGATAAAATTTGTCGAGTGACGTATCCATGACTTCCATGCATATCCAAACGTCACCTTCTCGAAACATGGCTCCATAGAAGCGGACCATCTAAAAGCAATGCTTAATGCGAAAATGAATGGGTTTTTTCCCGTACCTGCGGACAACAATCGCTCCTTTTACAGGCATCCAGCTCCGTGAGCATCTGTTTTTGTGATTGGTCGTTAATGGATGATTTAATCCGCTATAAAAAACATCAAAGTGAGAGATCGTCAAAAAACGATTACCTTCACGGCCATCACAATATCACTTTGTCGATGCTTCATTTTTTCGACAACCCCATACCCGCCCTTACCCAGTTCTTCGAGCACTATCAGATCAACTGCTCGTATTTCAATTTCCTCTGACTCATTGGTGAGCCTGAATTTGTTCAAGTGATTTAAAATATTGGTGCGTGGCGCCTTACTTTATTTTACATTTATCCTCTAAATTCATTGTTGGGGTTTCGATTGGAGTCGGCATCACAATCTTGGCAAACTTTCCCCTGCCTGAAATCGAGAAATCGACAGTTATCTTTTTTTCCGAATCAAACTGCCATTCAAAGGTTTTTGTGATTGATAGTTAAATATTCAACAAAATATTGAGATTACCTCGACGACTCTCCATTGTGTTCGGCCTTATTCGCTTCTACATGCAACTCAATCTAGTAAAAATAATCTCCGGTCGGCCTGAAATAGAAACGAACTAGATTGCCAGCGTTTTCGGAATTCGCACGATTTTATTATTGCACGGCGAGCACGCCTGAGACACACAAAATAGCGAATCCAGGCAAAAAGGGATCCAGGCAAAAAAAAAGTGGAAAGAAAGAAGGATGGAGAAGTGGGCGGAGTAGACGACGTCGATGTCTCGTACATGAACGGTCACATCAAAAGCCAAATTCAATTGCGATTTTTTCCTCGTTTAACATTCATTTTAAAAAAATGACTTTTGTCTTGTCACCATAAAAAAACGTCTGTTGGTGGGATGCTCTTTATGAAATGAAGATGAGAAGCCGCGAAACGAATAATGAAAGAACGTAGAATAGAATAGAATCGAATTTGAACAAAAAAAATGCAGCGAAAATGGAAGGAGGTGGAGGAGGATGGAGGAATGGAGATGAGCGCAAAATGTGACAGGTAATACGTTTTGCTAGCGTTTTCTTTTATTGGATCTCATGGTGTCGTTGATGCTGGGGGGTAAAACACAATTAAAGAAAAGCCACAGTTGATGGATGCGTGTGGGCGTGTGTGTGTAGCTGGATGCCGCGAAATAAAACTTTTTTTCGGGGCGCGCGCGGAATTACAGCCCCAACCTTGAGTGCGACCCAAATGTTTACTAAAACCAAAAAAATTGTTGTTTTTTTTTTTCATTTTGATCGCCACTTCTCGCCGACGGCGTCTGTTTTTTTATTGCATCGATTTATGCATCCGCTATTTATTTTTCATTGTGGAAATTTTATGCGCCTTGTGTCACAATAATCGATATCCAAAAAAAAAACGATATGTATAGAATTTTTGAAAATGGTGTGGAACAAGTAGTAGAAAAATGCAACAAATCTAGTATCGTTAATCCTCGAAAATACTAGATTAGGCCAAAATCTCAATACATACATTCTTCGCAGTTACACAATGATGTCACTCATATGCCAATTTTCAGAAACAAATCCAACTAAAACCAAAAATTTGCTGCTAATTTTTGATTATGCTCGCAAAAAATCGCACACATAAATAAGCAGGGTGTTCAGCATTTCTATATTTTTTTTCACACACACACACAAACCAAAAAAGAAATATGAATTCTCACCTATTATAGTAATTGAAGGTTCCCACGGCGAACACAATGTGCGAACATTTTCGTCGATGGGAGACGAAAGAAAAACATATGCGAAAAAAAATGTTTCGCTGAAGGGGCTCACTAGATTTTTCGAATCGAAATGCTTCAACAAGCCTAGACGAGACCACTTGCCCCTGCGATATCTTTTTAAAAGTGATTCATCATTTTGAGCGCCAAAAAATTCCATTGTTTTCCACAATTTGTCAGTTTTTTATTAAGAGTACGTGGCCACGTTTATTAGAAGATATGTGAAAATGTTAAAGATGAAGCTGAAGTGGAAACATAAAAAAACATCCAATATAGATATTGCAAATGGCTCACATGAACGATTTAAAGGTTGGTTAGGTAAATGGAGGACATCCTAAAATGTAAAATGAAATTTTGAGTAAACCAACCATGCAATTTTGCTGTGGAAAGGCCAAAAATAAAAGAAAAGAAAGAAAAATGCATCGACGCTCTCGATAATAACAAGGTTTGTCACAAAAGATTTTCATGATGTTGGATTTTTTTGATGTGAAACAAAATAAAGGTTGGTTAGGTAAATGGAGGACATCCTAAAATGTAAAATGAAATTTTGAGTAAACCAACCATGCAATTTTGCTGTGGAAAGGCCAAAAATAAAAGAAAAGAAAGAAAAATGCATCGACGCTCTCGATAATAACAAGGTTTGTCACAAAAGATTTTCATGATGTTGGATTTTTTTGATGTGAAACAAAATAAAGGTTGGTTAGGTAAATGGAGGACATCCTAAAATGTAAAATGAAATTTTGAGTAAACCAACCATGCAATTTTGCTGTGGAAAGGCCAAAAATAAAAGAAAAGAAAGAAAAATGCATCGACGCTCTCGATAATAACAAGGTTTGTCACAAAAGATTTTCATGATGTTGGATTTTTTTGATGTGAAACAAAATCTTAGTAGTGGTTTTGGTGAGAAGAAAGAAACGAGAGAAGAGATAAAACAAACGGAAAGAAGCACTGAACAAATGCTCTTTATAGTTATTATAACTTTAATTGAGATTTTAAGAAAAAGAAAAACAATGGCAAACTTGATTCCTGCAACATTCTTCTAGTGATGTATTCACAATCACCCAAAAACTAACAAATACTTGTTGCAGCAAAAAAATAAGAAAGATTGTGGGAAAGAGAAAGAAATTTCATATTCACGCACCATGATTTAAATCCAGCATGGGAAAGATTAATTTTCACCTCTGATTTGATCTAAAACACCGGATGTAGCTCATTTTCTAGAGCGGATATAAAAAAAAATGCCAATAGAGGGAATATGCGAAACGCCCTGCAACAGTGCGTGACTATTTAGCAATGACTCACTGAGTGACCTCCAACTACAATAGTCTGACGAAACTGGAATTGTTCTCGACGAATTGTATAGGGTTGCGGTTTAATGTCGCATTGTCCAGAAAAAAAAGCCAAACGCAGCGGCCATTATACTTTGGCGAAAATAAAATTTTGACGATCAAAATAACAGAAATTTCATTTTCGAGATAAATCTCAAATTCAAAGCTGGATTATTGAAAGATTTCGGATTTAATTGGCAATCTACTCACTATTTATATGTCCAAATATAGCCATTTACCATATTGCGGATTAAATTAATTAAGATTAGCTTAATTGAAAATTTCATTTTTGTAACAAATGGTACGGCTTTGATAATCCACTAATAAGAATATATTTGATCGTTATTATCAATTCAAAATGATAATGACGATATAAGATATACCTGTTGCCATGCGTTGATGATGATTAGTTGTACTTTGGCTTTACGACGTACTAGTTGAGAATAAAGAACCATTACAAGACAAAATACGAAACATCATTGAAAAAAGTGTTTCAAAATAAAGTTTCAACTCTAACAAGCATTGCACAACAAAATATAACGTTTTAGCTATCTCTAGAGGAGCTCAAACACGCATGCGTTCAATTAAAAAAGAACCAACGACAACTTTTATGGCAGTTTGAAATGGGGTCACCGTTTCCACCAGAAGAAATACTTTTTAAACTCATTAAATTGATATATTTTGGTCAAGGCTTATTTCTAATGCGTTGATGTGTTTAAATATGTTTCTTGGTCGTACTAAAGAAAAAAAACTTCCGGGAAGAATCGTTGATGTCAATAATCGAATATGAACGTTAATCGAATAAAAATAAAAAATGTAATAATATGCAATGAAAACGCATCTTTCGGAATAGAATGTGATTCAAAATTGCATGCTGATCTTCCGAAATCGTTTGCAGGAGAGAGATTAAGACGCGATAAGTCGAACAAATTTTATTTCAAATTTCCTGCGCGCGCAAAGCAAGATAAGTGCAACATTTCTTGGCGAGTCATTCAATTGAAAATTACAATTTTTGTGGCCATAAAAATAACGGTGGGATAATTTTGAACGGAAAAATGAACAAGCAACAACAAAAATATAAAATAAAATAAAAACTCTCGTTGACTGCAATCAAGCGAGCCTTGCAGAAAACAACGCATACACAAAAAAAGGCACGACAAAAAATGAATTGAACACAGAAAATACGGCCGCAATTTTGCGTCGTGTGCCTCGCACATGGCCAAACACCTCATTCAACGTACCAGACGCCACTGCTAGGGTTTTGTGTTTGTGCGTGGTGCCTGTTTCGCGAGAAGGGGGGGGGGGGCTAGGGAGTACTCGTTTGTGTGAATGGCACGTCAGAGAAAACGAGAACAACCACCAACACATTTCACGAGATTATCGTCTTCTCTTCTCTTACGTTGTGATGTTGCTGTTTTCACCGGCTGTTATCGTTTCCGCTCGGTTTTTGTTATTTTTTTTCCTGCTGCCTTGTTTTTCTTTCGATGGAGATTTTTTTCTTTTTCTCCCCCTCCCCATTAGACGCAATGTGAAGTGAAATGATCGCGAATGCGAAGTTGCATTTCTGTTGTGAAATGCGTCGCCGTTTCACTCGGCCGAATAAAAAGTAAATATCAGCTTTCACTATTCCAAAAGGCACATGTGTTGAGCAGCAATTCGCCTCGTTTTTTCCTCTACTCTTTGCTTAACTTTACTTCAAATCAATTCCAATTCAAATGGAATTTCGCGTTTACAGTGCTGATGTGATGCCTCCATTTCGTGAACGCCTTGGAACGGGATGCACGAAGGACAGTTTGGTTAGTTCATGTTTCTTCTTCGTCTATAATTGAACTTCGTAACAATGACAATGTTTGCTAATTAACCGAAAAACTAAGCTAACCGAGTTCAAACGCAAACAAATTATTTTGATGCAAACGTTTTCCTGCATTCTTCAGCTTTGGTACCTCACTTTGAAATCTCATACAAAAAAGTAAATTTTGATAAGAATAGTAAATCGCATGCAAACAAACAAATTTTTTCAAATTTCAACTTCAAAAATTATGAGTGTTTTGCAAACAACCACGTATTGATATTGAATTCTTACAGGATTCGGGAATCGATGTGCATCCCAAACAAACAAAATTAGAAGCGACAACTTCGATGAAAGTCAAGAAAAGCAAAAGGTTCGATTTCCAAATGATTAGTTCAAATTTCAACGTTTTTAGATCAAGAAGGCAGACAAGGAAAGTTATTATACCCGAAGATACAACAAGGGAACATGTAGAAGATGCTGTAAGTTCACAAATTTTACGACGACTTTTTGTCAAAAGTGAAACACGTTTCTTTTTAGATTGTTATTGGACTTTGGCTGATCGTTCTATTTTGCACAAACCTTTACTTCGGTCTTCCATTCGAAATAATGATGCCAGCACGAATAAATCAGTAGGAGTGTTCTATTAAAAATAACTCGTAAAATGCTCAATTTCAGCGTTGCTGTTGCATTCAGCTATCTTCTCATCGGCTTCTGGTTGACGTGCGCTTTCATCGTCTACATAAAAAGGCAACCCAGCTCTCTTACATGGGCGAAGCGATTCCCGAAAACATTCGCGTTGGCGTGGATTTCGCTTTTGGCCGGTTTCGCTGTGTAAGTCATTTTGTAAGTATTTGAGGAAAAATTACGCGATGGAATCAATTTGCCCTTGAAAATTTTCATGCAGCTGAATGATTCTGAATAGAGTCAGTACTGGAGTAGATTATTTGCGAATTGTGGCTGTTCATGTTTTTTTCGTGGTGGCAATACTTCCGTATCAATTGGAACAAGCGCATGAATGTTTATGCATAGCGAGTGTTGGAATTCACAATAAAGTAAAGGTCATTCCACTTCAATAACATCTACAATGCCGTAAAAGGGATAGTTTTCACAAGAAGTTTATTGAGAATAGTGAATGTTGAAATGATTTTCATGAATTAGATTTTTCATCAGTAAAAAAGATTTTTAGATTTAATCATCAGTAAGAAAAGCGTGAAATATGATATGCGACTAGATATTGGAATCATGAGATCGAACCCAACAGAAGATGGGCATGATCCGGTTACAATCACGAGTTTTGAAAGCATGACAAAACATTTGTGTTTAAGTTTTCGTTGAAATCAAAAGAATGCCTTATGTATGTGAGAGTTTATAGTGACTGACGTATTTTTCTCAACGTTTTGCGAAAAAATGCATTATCAAATTGAACGCATTAACTGCCATCTTATAGCAAATGTTCAATGTGTGATTGATACGCTTCAACAAATTTATGACTTGCAAATTGAAAAAATAAAATAGAATTTTTATGCAGCTCTGTGACAAATCAATGTTGCTGAAATATCTAGGGTTTGGAAGTTCATAACTTGAAACATTAAACGTGGAAAAGATTCGATAAATTAGAAGCGGAATTGATAAACTTGCGGTCTATCAAAGACCACTGAACTGTTTTCGCTGTCGTTCAGCAAAAAAAAATGTTTTCGGTATAATCAAAGAGAGAAAATTTTCTAAAAGAACACGAGTTCTTTGAATATTGATCAATATGTATTTTATTAGCAGAAACTTGACTAATGCGCTAGAAAATTTCACCTGCTCTATACGAATTTTATTATTCGGGCATATTATTAAAGGAAAGTGAAAGCTAAAGAGGTGTGCATACATAGATATATATTTATATAATTTTTTCAAAACCAAAAATTTATTATTTTTCTTTTTCCGAAAAGATTTATTTCTTTGTGAATTCGTTTTCTTCCAGATCCCAAATTAATTCCAATTTTTTCTAATTGATGAAAAGCAAATGAGACAAACAATTTTTGCTGCTGAAAAGAAATCTAATAATCAATTCGATTTGCCGACAATTTGACCTCAAACAATGCAAACAGTTTTTGTTCAAATAATTAGCTTTACACTATGTCATTGTTAGTAATGGGAAACAAAAACGCTTACGATGAAACACAACATTTAAATATTTCGTATGACCGCTGACGATGAAACAAATGTTTAAATAAATAATAAGATTGATGATTGCTTCTTCAATGTGCAACATTGAAAATGTTATGTACATATAAGCTTGGCAAAGATCATACAGTTAAACACTTTTGAGCAAACCCACAATGGAAGTTTCTATACTATGAGAGTTTGAGTCAACAAATTGATCAGTTTTTCGACGCGAAATTGAATTAGCCTCCTAGTGGTCTACAACATATTGGCAAAATGAAGTAATGGAGGGTCTTTTTAAAAATTTTCAAAAAAAACGTTGTTTTAACAAAGTTAACTCAATAAGCTTCTAGTTTGATTCATAGAATTGTGTAAAATTATTTTCCGTTTTCGGAAAATACATTTAATCATATTGAAATTTCATGTTTCTTGTAAGCAATTAAAAATGACAATTGTTTTATTTACGTCAAATTGGGGGAAATTGTGTTTTGGTTTGAAAGTTTTGTTTATTATATATGCAGTTAAAGTGATATCACTTGTGGGCCAACTGAAAAGATTGAAAATTTGACATTTAGTAATGCCATAATTTTAATATTGAATTTGTTCAGATTTTACTTTGCGACCTTCAATCAACTAAATAACTGGGCTTTGATGATCATCGCCTTCTACTTCACCTTCTTCCTCACCATCAACATGTCATTTTTGTAAAATGTATTAATGGAATAGTTGTTGATATTAAAATTATTTTCCAAATTTTGTTTTCTTTGCCACCGATTTAACTTACCCGGTCGTAGTATTCATTTGTAATGTCATTCCATCCAACAAGCAAACTTTAATTCCAATTTTTGACAGATATTGTGTTAACAACGATTTTCACTTACTCATTTCTTTTTGTGACCTCACATTGCCTTATTTAAAATTTAAATGACTTGTTCTGTACGTTCTGCTTTAGAAGGTTATTGTTGGCAAACATACTGTCTCCCTTATTCATGAACGAGGTTTAAAACATTTTCGGATACAAATATTCAATTACCCAAATCACTGTTTCAATCATTTGAATCCCATATTTTTGATACTCCATTCAGCTTTCTCAACACTTCTTTAGATAACATGATCTCTTTTGTTTTCAATCACAATTTTTTGTTTAAATCGGTGTTTTTTGCTTTGTTTTTTTCATGGTTTTTGGTTAATAAATAACTTCTCCAAGCAATAAAAGTGCGCACGGGGCGAAAGATATATAACCGCCATTTCGAGTCACTTGAGTCGTTTTTATGGGAAATGAACTGAGACATTCATATATCAATGCGGGTAATTGCGTTAAAATGGGACTCACAACAACACCTTCGAAATGGGAGTATAAGAAAATAAATTGCGAATACGATAATGGGGGATCATGAACTTAAAAATATATTAATGAAAGAAGTTAAAATTATTTCAAAAACAATTTCAATAATTCAATATGGGCATAGACATATAAAAAAGAACATGAATGCAATTCCTTTACGTTTGTTTAATTTTCAACCACATTTCTAATAAAACAGAGTATTGCATTTTTACTCAAATACCCAATTGCTATCAGATTCATTTTCGCATATTTAATGCAACAATAGTTGATAAGATTGACACATTTTGATATGATGGGAATATTTTGGCAGCTAACACCGCATGAAAGCTCTTACTTGTCTTTTATGTTATCTAGTATCTGCTTGCAATGGTATTAAATCAGGTTCGTTAGAAAACATCACGTTTCTAATCATTTCAACGAATATTTTGCAGATTATTTCAATTCCCGGGTATTAAAACACGAAAGAGTATTGTTTAGTAAGCTTTCATCACCCATGGTTAGCCAATTTGTTTTTCAAGGTTTTTGAAACAATAGTTGCCAGTATAAGGTTTGAAGATTGAATTTAGATGAAGAGTATATTATCGATCTGTTGCCGCATTACTCCACATATCACAGAGATTTCAAAATGGTTACAACAAACGGAATTGAGAATCACAAAAACAGCGAATATGTCGGACACGTTAGAGGTTTGCAGGTTTTAATGTAAAACAGCAATTTTTGACGTTTATGTTTAGAACCACGGTTTGGGAAAGGAATTCTCACAAAAGTAGATGAATATCAATATATTGGAGCTTTATTTTTCGACAATGATACTCTACATTTGGGACCAAGCTTTATCCATGATAAAGATTTTGATGATTTGTGGGAATGTTCCAGAAAACTTTAATGAACCCCAAATTTCAGTTATATAATTGGCTACTATTCGTCCGACACAAATATCACAATACCAATCAGTTATGTACCGTCAATCAATCAGGTTGGTTTATTGAGAAATTGAAAAATTGTGTCAAAAATGAAAATAAGCCACATAAGAAAAAACAAAATGCTTTCTTATTACGTGAAAGGGCAAACGATGCTATGAAAAAATCATTTTTTAATAATCAATGTAACAGTATAAGAATTATCTTTTTTAATTAATTAAGTTTATTTAGGTTACGGTCAGACCTTCAAATCCGTTTCTAAAATATCGAAGATCGAAAAGACAAACGTTTGAAATGTCAAGTGAACGTCGAGCTGATTTAGAAAATGAAAAGAAAAACCGGTATTCTGTTAAAATTGTTGCCGATTACTCGTTTTTTTCGCAATATGCTAACAACAACACTGGCATTGCAAAAAAAATATTGGTGAGCGTTTTCTTTTTTTTCTTTAACTCTATCTTTTCAGATAAATACAGGGTGTCATTTAAGTTCCCGCACAACTTTGAAGACGTATATTTCTGAAACTAAAAGTCCAAATCAAACGAGACTCAAAATATTATTTATCTATAGTACAACAAATAATTATCTATTAACTCTTTTCGATTCGGCCTCCTTTCGCAGCTATGACTTCACGGAGACGCTTCGGGTAGGATGTGATTGTGGTACGCAGGTATTCGATGGAAAGATTGTCCCACTCCGCCAGTAATGTCCTCTTCAGAGCCTCTACACTTGAGTGGGGTTTTGCGTTGACCTTCTCCTGCAAGACCCTATCACGGAAAAGTCAAGCGGTTTCAGATCTGTGGAGCAATCAGGCCATTCGGATGACTTGATGAAGTCGGGAAAATGGGTCTGGCACCACTCCTGAGTAGTTTTGGCAGTGTGGGCGGGTGCTCCGTCCCGCTGAAAGACCCATATCTGCCCACCGAAATGCGTTTGGGTCCAGGGCATCACATGCTTCTCCAAAATGTCCCGAACGTAGACTTCTTTGTTCATTTTCACTCCCTGATCCACGAAATCCTGGGGGCACATCCCGGTTGAGCAGATGGCACCGAAAACCATCACACTGGCAGGATGTGAGGCTCGATTAATTGTTTTTCCTTTCTCAGAAGCTTGCTGGGATGTCTGGGCAAGTACTCAATGGTTTTGTGAGTAGAATGCCGTCTCCACAGTGAATAGCTTCTCGTCGGAGAAGACAGTGACGAGATCTTGTCCAGACCGCGTGCGAGCAAGAAGTCGTTTTGCTTTTTCGACGCGTCTCTGCTTGTTGACGGCCGATAGAATTGCCGCTTTTTGGACACGATATGGGGTCAGTACAAGCTTCGTTTTGACAATTTGTTCCAAAGCGAAGATGCTCATTCCCATGTCTGACGCTATCTTTCTCATGCTCCTGTGGGGGTTTCGGCTGATCCTCGATTTGACGGCGTTGATCTTCTGAGGAGTGGTTACTGAGACGAGTCTTCCTTGTCTGGGACGGTCACTGGTCGTATTTAGCTCCTTGAATCGTTTGATGGTGTCATAAACCGTTCTACAAGGCACACCGACCCGTTGAATGATGTCTCTCGGGCTCACATTTTGCTTATGAAGTTCGATAATGGAAGCGCGATGGATGTTAGCCTTCGCCGTTTCTCGGAAGCACATCCGAATGAGGTGAAACTTGGAAAGTAAGTAAAATATACCTTGTTCAATAAAAATAAATTGTATTGGTGTACGAAAAGTGCGTTAGCGAAGCTCTACATGGCGTCAAACTTTTGTGCGGGAACTTAAATGACACCCTGTATGATTGCCCGAGTGAATGAAATCTTTAATCGTGTCAATTTCGACCAAGGAATGGAACATCTTGTACATAATCGCGGAAGGTAAATGATTCGCAAACTCTTTAGAAAAAATGACGCTTCTAGGTTTGAAAACATCGGATTGACAATAAAAGAGATCAAAATAATCGATAAACCAACGATTAGACAGCCAGGATATTTCAATTCGATGGAAAAAGAATGGACGGCAGAACAACTATTAGAGGTTGCACAAAACGTGCGTCTCTAATTAATATTAGAATTTCAGAGCTTTGCAAGATACGAGGCATCTCCAGATATTTGCTTGGTTCATCTGGTGACGGCTCGCAATTTCGTAAATAGCGCAGTGTTTGGGATGTCCTTCCGTGGTAGTGATGACCTGGACGATTCTGGTGGTATATGCTCTGATATGGGTCGAAGACAAGATGCAACGATATACGGAAACGTTTTACTAACTACTGTGAACGAACAACGAACAATAAGATTGCTTACAAAATCAATTGACATCGTCGTAGCACACGGTTCATCTCGTTAATATAAAAAATTTTTTAAATCTAATTCCTTGCAGAATACGGTCATGCGTTCGGTTCTCTTCATGATGTTATGGTTTCATCAACAGACAATGAATTGGAAAACTGTTCTCCTTCTCATAGTGATGGAGGAGCTTACATAATGTCCGAATATGCTCAAAAGGGTTACGAAGTCAACAATGAGGTCCGTATTGATTCGAATACCGATTATTGGGTATTTTTAATGACAGAAATTTTCCCCATGCTCAAAGAAAATGATACGCGATGTGCTCAATTTGAAATATTCAACTTGTCTTGAAGAAGAAAGGAAGTCGTATTGTGGAAACGGAATTATAGAAGATGGAGAAGAATGCGACGATGGAGTAGGCAAATCGACAAGTTCACGTAAGCCATTAATTCTAGAATAAATCCATATGTTATAATTTCAGACGCAACTTGTTGCCATGCAAACTGCACGTTGGCTGCCAACGCAAAATGCTCGCCTCGGAATTCAGCATGCTGTACTGACGATTGCCAATATCATGCCTCCACTCATATTTGTCTTCCGGGAGATCCACTGTTGTGCAGAGGAAACGCATACTGCAAGTAAGATAAACATTTGTTTTTAATTTTTGTTAGAACCCAAATTTTAGCGGAACGTCGGACGAATGCTCTCCAGCTGAGCCGGTGGCCGATAAACAACCTTGCATTGATAATGGTGAATGCCGAAATGGAGATTGCCTCTCATTTTGCGAGATAATCGGCAAGCACAGCTGCCTGTGTGAAGATGGTTTTTGATTTTATGAAATAACAATTCCTTATTACCAATTTAGCAAAACTTGCTTGCCAACGATGTTGCCGAGAAACGAACGGAACGTGCAAAGTTGAACCGGGAGGCGGAAATCTACCCGACGGAACAGGTTGTGGATTAGGAATTTGCAGAAAGGTATATTTATTTTGCCATTACAACTGCAAAGAAAGGTACCCAATGTTCAATATGACCAATTTGTCAAAAATAACAAAGTGTTCCGATAGTTCGTAAATTATGGTTTTCAGAACGAATGCGTACGTGAATCAATTGATCGAGTTCAAAATTATTTTCGAACTACATTTGAAAATACGGAAAATTTGAGTACGTTTGTAATTCTCGAAAATAATTAATTTAATTATTTCAGAGAGTAATTTGAAATCAAATATTGTGATCATTGTCATTTTCGTGATAACAGTTATATGGGTGTTCGCACAATTAATAGTATATCAAAGGGTAATTTGCATCATTAGCTGAACAATAATCAATGTTTAATTGTTCAGGATAAATATAAAAAGAAAGTGAAGATAAACGAAGAAAACCAAGTAGTCCGAACCATTCATGGCTATTAGAATATTTCAATTGTTGATTTATTTTGTATATTTATTTCATTTTTTACCAAATCGCTTTGTTTATTTTGAGTTTTATCACCACTACGGGTTTTTATTGAAACGAAAGCTCACATATCCCTCCGGATGAATCACCCTTTAAATTGTCACTTCTTTCATTTGCTATTTTTCAAAAAGTCATATTTAAAAACAAATTTCGATCAACTAATTCCTTAAATGAACGCTGACTGTTCGATTTACTAGTTTTATTATCATTGGCAAATATTTTCCTAATGGTTGAAAAATATTTTTCTTTATTCATGAAAAAGCAACATGATAGTTATTATGTAATGCCAATTTGATTGTTTGGGTTGATTATAATGGTTTAAATAGAAATTGTAACTTGCAATTGTGTATATACAAAAATAAGTCAAACAATAACTGTATAAATATATGTATATTATATATATGTATATTTTGGTAAATTCTAATATACATATAATTACTATTTTACTATTTAAGTTACTTGATATATCTACAGTACCGCTCAAAAGGTTGGAAACTTTTGGTTTTTTGGGCATAACTTGATCGAAAATTGGATCGAGGTGAAACTTTCAGATATATTGATAAACATAATCAGATGATTATTGGTACGGTAGTCTTATCATACGCAATTATGTGTGAAGTTTTTGTGGGATTTTTCATGTATTTTCAAAAATCACTTTTTTTCAACTTTTTTTTTCAAAAGTTTTTACTATTTTTCTGTGCTTCTTTTTGCATGCCGTTATTATTTTTGTAATTTTAGACATCTCCACTATCGATAAAACGCGGAACTTGACTGTTGAACAACAACGGGCAATTTACGCAGGGCGTCAAACAGGAGCAACCCTGCAGATGTTGGCCGCCCAGTTTGATGACACAAAAACTTGCATTTTCAAATGTTTGAAAAGATGAGAAACTCAAAAACGGGTCCCAAAGAAGTACCATATTGGTCGTTCACGCGTGACAGATCGTGCGACTGATAGAAGCATTGTACGAGCTTCCAAATTCAACCCGCGAATGACGGCACCGGCGATCCAGCGCAGAGTTTTTTCGAATTTTCCATCGCCTGTTTCGGTATCAACAATCAAACGCGGTTTATCAGTGGCAGGATTGCTCGGAAGATAACCAGTGAAGACACCGTTCATTTCGGAGGAGAATAGACGACGCCAGGACGAGTGGGATAAGCAACATCTGAATTGGACGCGATTTGACTGGAATGGTGTTCTTTGGTCGGATGAATGCTCGTTGGAAGTGACGGAATTTAATCGCTCCGTAGGTTCTAGATACAATCCCAAGTATCAAACTCCTACCGAAAAGCACGGGGGAGGCAATTGCATGATTGGGGGTGCCTTTTCCGGAAAAGGCATTTTCGCCCTTCACCATGTGAAAACAATCATGGATCGCTTCGTCTATAAGGAGATCTTGGAGAAGCAGATGTTGCCGCATTTTAAGGCAATGGGTCGTGGTTGTGTTTACCAACAGGACAACGGCTCAAAGCACACTTCCAAATTTGTGAAATTAAGAAAATTCGCTTTTTTTCTCAAATATTCATCTATTGAGGATTTTTTCACAAGTCAGCACATAAAGGTTATGGACTGGCAATGTCATTGCCCGGACTTGAATCCCATCGAGCAATTGTGGGAAGAGTTGGAGAGAATAGTGGCAAGCAGAACTGCCACAAATTCGAACGAAAAGTTCCGACAATTGGAAGAAGAATGGAAAAAGATTCCACTCTCGGTCATTGACAACTTGATCGACTCCATGCCTCGCAAGTACCAGTCGGTTATTGACTCCCGAGGTTTTACAATAAAGTATTAACCTTATAATTTTAGTTTCCAATGATTTTGTGTTAATAAACTATCTTTCCGGTAAAAAAACCGACTTAAATTGCATATCCAAGAAAATGTGTTTTTAGGGATTTCTGAAAAAATGGCTTAAAATCCTTATTCGGTAAGTACGAATCATGTCTAATAGCTCATTATATCGGCAATTGCATAAGAAACAATCGGAAAAAAAAAAGTTCATGGAAAAAAGTTTGGTTTCAAAAAAGTTATGCCCAAAAAACCAAAAGTTTCCAACCTTTTGAGCGGTACTGTATATTTAAGTTAAATTTTTTTATATTAATATATAGTTGTACTTAACAACTAAAATATCTCAGCAATGAAGATCTTAGTTTCCTCTCGGTATGTACAACAAAAGAGAACGTTTTTGGTTTTCCGAGTGATCAATTTCAGAGATATATTTAAATTAAATCGACCAGTGTGTCACTGTTGGACGGGAAACGCACGCAGCCTCATGCAAATTTTATTTGAAACAATTTTCCCAAATTCGCATTCGATTGATCAGTTTACTACAATCATATTTCTCACTCAACACCTAGAAATGTTAATAATCAGTATTTGCCGCTCTCAACGTTAAATTGTCTATTTCATGCGGATCTTGTCAGAATGTTAGTTAACCACCACCTTAGAGACTTGTGTCTTCCATCAGAATTTTACCAGATCAAAAATTGTTCTATCAAAATCTTGTTAAATTAAAAATTTCTATCCCTGCTGTTTACATGTGGAATACTGCGAATATTTCTTAAAAATTAAATGTAAGATAGAGTAGCAATTAGAAAAACTTGCAATGTGTCAATTAAATGAATTAAAGAGCGTGAAACAATGCTGCTAAATTGAGATTATAATAAAGGCATTTATTAGTCATCTTATAACAGGTAAATATTACGTTATCTGCTCAGAAAGTTAATACTGTTATCTTATAAATCGTAAAATTAATAACAGTAGATTTAGTGAAACATTTATTACAGAAAAGATGCGCTTATTTTCCTAATCGATTTCTCAGCTTCCTCTCCCATCATGATAGTCAGACCCGGAAAAAATTGCCTGCAAAGTAGTGTTGTAGCCAGAAAACTATTTTGCTCTCCGAGATCTCCTCTTCAATGTCATCAGTAGACTTTTAAATGTTTCTTTTATTTTGCAACTTAACGGTCATTATAAATATACCAAACACATTTCATACAGCCTCGCTTGCTGTCATAATCTTACTCAACCCAGTCTTCATTATTATGGATCTATTCTCACTCTCTATTATTTTCCTGCAATTTCACGTCGGACTTTTGGTTTTTTCTTGTAGTTCCTGTGCTTTATTTTCTCTCGATGGCTTATTTTCGCAATACTTGGTGATCTTTCAACATCTAGTGATGATTAAAAAGAATAATGTGAATTGTGTACAGATTCTTGCAACACTTTAGTCCGTACAACCATATTTGAAAGCGAAACGTTTAAGAGTTTTACGAATCAGAGTATTGTTTCAAAAAAAATTGAAGACACATTGGTTGGAATTTGTATGTTGTACCAATGTTTGGTTGCAAATCAAAATATTAATGTAATTTATTGAAGAGGTTCGTTTTTTTAGCGGTAGAATTACATGATAGCACAAATTTCATGTACTCCGTGTCATTTTCTTTTCAGATTTTTCTTGTAATGCTCATATTTAAAAGATGACGGACTAAAAGTATATTGACCGATAAAGACTTCGATTATAATTTACAAATTGGTATAATTCCTTTAATGAATATTTGTCATGCCAAATATAACAATAAAAATATTATTACTGTCTCGTTTCTGGTAACACTCGCTAATGCCAGAGTGATGCAATTGCGCTCCAACGGTCTATTGTTATCTTATTTATTTTAGCACTATAACCTCGAAAATGTCACATTTTTTGCATTGTGTTGTTAAATAAGGCATATTTTTGCAGCTAACACCGCATGAAAGCTCTTACTTGTCTTTTATGTTATCTAGTATCTGCTTGCAATGGTATTAAATCAGGTTCGTTAGAA
Source organism: Caenorhabditis bovis (assembly GCA_902829315.1). NCBI lineage: Eukaryota > Metazoa > Nematoda > Chromadorea > Rhabditida > Rhabditidae > Caenorhabditis > Caenorhabditis bovis. The sequence goes on from CADEPM010000002.1 coordinate 3,480,401, forward strand.
AACATCACGTTTCTGATCATTTCAACAAAAATTTTGCAGATTATTTCAATTCCCGGGTATTAAAACACGAAAGAGTATTGTTTAGTAAGCTTTCATCACCCATTGTTAGCCAATTTGTTTTTCAAGGTTTTTGAAACAATATTTGCCAGTATAAAGTTTGAAGATTGAATTTAGATGAAGAGTATATTATCGATCTGTTGCCGCATTACTCCACATATCACAGAGATTTCAAAATGGTTACAACAAACGGAATTGAGAACCACAAAAACAGCGAATATGTCGGACACGTTAGAGGTTTGCAGGTTTTAATGTAAAACAGCAATTTTTGACGTTTATGTTTAGAACCACGGTTTGGGAAAGGAATTCTCACAAAAGTAGATGAATATCAATATATTGGAGCTTTATTTTTCGACAATGATACTTTACATTTGGAACCAAGCTTTATTCATGATAAAGATTTTGATGAGTTGTGGGAATGTTCCAGAAAACTTTAATAAACCCCAAATTTCAGTTATATAGTTGGATACTTTTCGTCCGAAACAAATATCACAATACCAATCAGTTATGTACCGTCAATCAATCAGGTTGGTTTATTCGGAAATTGAAAAATTTTATCAAGAACGAAAATAAGCCCCATAAGAAAAATCAAAATTTTTTCTTATTACGTGAAAGGGAAAACGATGCTATGAAAAAATTATTTTTTAATAATCAATATAACAGTATTAGAAATATCTTTTTTAGTTAATTAAGTATATTTAGGTTACGGTCAGACCTTCCAATCCATTTCTAAAATATCGAAGATCGAAAAGACAAACGTTTGAAATGTCAAGTGAACGTCGAGCTGATTTAGAAAATGAAAAGAAAAACCGGTGTTCTGTTAAAATTGTTGCCGATTACTCGTTTTTTTCGCAATATGCTAACAACAACACTGGCATTGCAAAAAAAATATTGGTGAGCGTTTTCTTTTTTTTCTTTAACTCTATCTTTTCAGATAAATATGATTGCCCGAGTGAATGAAATCTTTAATCGTGTCAATTTCGACCAAGGAATGGAACATCTTGTACATAATCGCGGAAGGTAAATGATTCGCAAACTCTTTAGAAAAAATGACGCTTCTAGGTTTGAAAACATCGGATTGACAATAAAAGAGATCAAAATAATCGATAAACCAACGATTAGACAGCCAGGATATTTCAATTCGATGGAAAAAGAATGGACGGCAGAACAACTATTAGAGGTTGCACAAAACGTGCGTCTCTAATTAATATTGGAATTTCAGAGCTTTGCAAGATACGAGGCATCTCCAGATTTTTGCTTGGTTCATCTGGTGACGGCTCGCAATTTCGTTAATAGCGCAGTGTTAGGTTTGGCATACCTCGGTACCAATAACCTGGATGTTGTTGGGGGAATATGCTCCAATATGGGGACGGTTGGCTCTCTAGTTATTTGTACAATTTGCAAGATAATTCATTTAGATACAAGGCAGAAAATCATACATGAACGTTTTATTAACTACAGTAAATGAGATTGGAATGACAAGATTAGTTACCAAAGCAATTGACATCGTCGTAGCACACGGTTCATCTCGTTAATATAAAAAAAAAATTTTTAAATCTAATTCCTTGCAGAATACGGTCATGCATTCGGTTCTCGTCATGATGTTATGGTTTCATCAACAGACAATGAATTGGAAAACTGTTCTCCTTCTCATAGTGATGGAGGAGCTTACATAATGTCCGAATATGCTCAAAAGGGTTACGAAGTCAACAATGAGGTCCGTATTGATTCGAATACCGATTATTGGGTATTTTTAATGACAGAAATTTTCCCCATGCTCAAAGAAAATGATACGCGATGTGCTCAATTTGAAATATTCAACTTGTCTTGAAGAAGAAAGGAAGTCGTATTGTGGAAACGGAATTATAGAAGATGGAGAAGAATGCGACGATGGAGTAGGCAAATCGACAAGTTCACGTAAGCCATTAATTCTAGAATAAATCCATATGTTATAATTTCAGACGCAACTTGTTGCCATGCAAACTGCACGTTGGCTGCCAACGCAAAATGCTCGCCTCGGAATTCAGCATGCTGTACTGACGATTGCCAATATCATGCCTCCACTCATATTTGTCTTCCGGGAGATCCACTGTTGTGCAGAGGAAACGCATACTGCAAGTAAGATAAACATTTGTTTTTAATTTTTGTTAGAACCCAAATTTTAGCGGAACGTCGGACGAATGCTCTCCAGCTGAGCCGGTGGCCGATAAACAACCTTGCATTGATAATGGTGAATGCCGAAATGGAGATTGCCTCTCATTTTGCGAGATAATCGGCAAGCACAGCTGCCTGTGTGAAGATGGTTTTTGATTTTATGAAATAACAATTCCTTATTACCAATTTAGCAAAACTTGCTTGCCAACGATGTTGCCGAGAAACGAACGGAACGTGCAAAGTTGAACCGGGAGGCGGAAATCTACCCGACGGAACAGGTTGTGGATTAGGAATTTGCAGAAAGGTATATTTATTTTGCCATTACAACTGCAAAGAAAGGTACCCAATGTTCAATATGACCAATTTGTCAAAAATAACAAAGTGTTCCGATAGTTCGTAAATTATGGTTTTCAGAACGAATGCGTACGTGAATCAATTGATCGAGTTCAAAATTATTTTCGAACTACATTTGAAAATACGGAAAATTTGAGTACGTTTGTAATTCTCGAAAATAATTAATTTAATTATTTCAGAGAGTAATTTGAAATCAAATATTGTGATCATTGTCATTTTCGTGATAACAGTTATATGGGTGTTCGCACAATTAATAGTATATCAAAGGGTAATTTGCATCATTAGCTGAACAATAATCAATGTTTAATTGTTCAGGATAAATATAAAAAGAAAGTGAAGATAAACGAAGAAAACCAAGTAGTCCGAACAATTCATGGCTATTAGAATATTTCAATTGTTGATTTATTTTGTGTATTTATTTCATTTTTCACCAAATCGCTTTGTTTTGAGTTTTATCACCACTACGGGTTTTTATTGAAACGAAAGCTCACATATCCTTCCGGATGAATCACCCTTTAAATTGTCACTTCTTTCATTTGCTGTTTTTTGATGTCATATTTAAAAAGTTTTTTAATCAAATAATTTCTTAAAAGAACGTTGACTGTTTGATCAAGTGGTTTTTCTCACCATTGACAAATATTTTCCAAATGGTTTAACAAAATTTAACTTTGATTCTAATTTCGCAATTCTATGACAAAACGGAGTGTACTAAAATTTGAGAGCTCGAGAGATGCAGACAAAAAAAAAACAAGAACCTCGACGTTAAAATTGATTTTTAGCTTTTTTTCGATTCCGAGGCGTGGTCACACCCATTGAAGTTCACTCAAAATCAACATGAAAGGCCATATTCTAGGCAAGTTTTATACTTTTAGTTAAAAATTTACAATAATTTAATTATTTCAGTTATCGTTTTGATGATTGCTGGGGTCAGCGCTTACAGGAATACAACGACAATGCAGCCGATGGAAACAACACCTCTCGGAGGGTCGTCTATTTCAGGTTCGCAATATCTCCAGAAAATATTCATTATCATTTTTGTTTTGGGCATGCTTGTCACTTGTCATACATCGTTGGAAAACTGCCTTGAAGCCTGCTATATGAGCTGCTACATAACAGATCTCTGTAATGATATGCCGAATCTCACTGCATGTGCTCCAGGATTGACTCAGTGAGTTACTTATTTGAAAATAGTTTTTTATTCTGAAAAATAAACAAAGAATGTAATGAATATCTCATATTCTTAAATTTTATCTGGGCAAAAGAATAGGTGAATTCAAAAAAAAAATAAATATATGAGATATATAGAGAAAAATTCAGAAACGACATAATTATTGAAATGTTCTTTACATGAAAGACGTCAATTATTGTGTTCAATTATTTTTTAATGCCTAAGTGACCTTTCAAATTATAATAGCGATTGAAAATAATTGTGTGAATCGTGTTCCAATTTTTGCGAAATCTTGGACAGGACATGCTCGTTTACTTTTCATTTTCTCAATTTTTAAAGTTAATTAGTTAGTTTGAGAATCAACTAACAATTACATCCGAAGTATATAAGTAGTACAAAATTGAACATTTCGAAATAAGCTTTGAGTATTCTTCCAATAAAACATTGGGTAAATAAGTGGCGATGCACTCTTTTATTTGATCACCTTGTGTCGTTTTCACTTTTGCGATATTCGCCATGGAGAACCCAACCATCAACACTGTGCTAGATAAAATTCTGAATTCTGGAATTGACTGCCTTCTTGAGCGTTTTGGAACCGTTCGAAAAATCTACGAATGGTCGTCGGATCATCAAGACGTCTGCGAAAATGTGGATTGGATGTGAGTGAGTCAGACGAAATTTCGCAGCGGTTTCGCAATAGTTTTCGGCGAGCCGCTCGTTTTTTGGCCTTTGGGCCATTACTCTCGTTGTCTGCATGTAAGGCATGTCACAACACGATGAGTCATACATGCTCAGCGGAATGAATGAGCCAACCCCCTTCTATACCAGTTCATTTTGTTTTCATTCAAATTTTAAGATACATCTAGGTGTTTTTGAAAACGAACTTTCCACTTAAATTTACATATTTTGAGATATTTATCACTAGCCAAATCTTTTACAAGCCCATCACCAATCATTCAATTAAGTATTCGGTTAAATAGTTGCAATAAGTTAAAACATTAAAAGCGAAATCGGAATACAAGAAATTTTAACATTGCTTCCCATTGGTTTAATGACGCTCCTTCTCTAGCAGCTCTTTTTTATTTTGTCTGCCGCCGAGCAAAATCGATACTGCCAACAAGTGTGCTCTACTTGTTTCTACGCATTTGTTTTTTTTTTTGGTTTTGACTTCTTATCCGTTTTCTTTGTCTATTTACGGTTTAATTAATTGACAATCAGGATAGAAAATGTCCGACGAGCAAACAATATGGGAGTCAATTTTGATGTTCGATGTATGGGCGGTCATGGTTTGGGTTTATGATCACCTGCCATTCGAAATTAAATCCTATATATGGTAATTCAAATATAATTATGAGCTTGAAAAAAAAATACAAGAATGATTCTTTCAAAAAAAATTTGGTTTTCAATAAAGAAATCAAGTAAAAAGTAATTTCACAGTCAGAATAATATACTGTTAAATAATTTTAAAAATTTTCATAATTTCCAGGATGGTCATTCTCACTGTCGTATTCGTCCTTTTGGTGACGACATGTTGCGGATTAGCCTGCTTCTTTGCTCCGTGCTGCTGTTGTGCGCTCATGTACAAAGGATACCGTGCTCGCCGAGCCGGTCGCAACCATCGTGAAACTCAAGACCAACGAGCTTATGCATCAGCTCCTCCATTATTGGTTAAAGTTTAACACCTATTTTTCCATTTCATCGTAGATTTCTTTGCTTCCATTTTTCTTGTTAGAAATTTTGCTGCTTTCTACTGGTAACAAATTGAAATAACTGATTGCCTCTATCCTCAGTACAATTTTGATCACAACCTTTTCCACTTTCGCTAGAATATTTTTCTTAAAATGATTGAAGCTTCCCATTGCGGGTATTGTGCCATATTATTCAATCTATTCATTCTCCCAAATCTCCATTCAACTATTCACAAAATAAGCGAACGAATAATAAACTTTGTACAGTAAAAACTATGAAAAGGTTCCCTAAATTGACCAGTATGTAGAAATACATTGAGATGAAATAAGTATTAAAATTAATTATATCTATATTCATAGATGTCAATCAACATCAATTCTAAATATTCTAACAACTGAAATGATAACTTACGTAAAATTCAAGAAAAGAGATTTAGGAGGACCATAATTGGTGATATTTCAGACTGACAAGTTATTGCGTGTATGGAATAACTCTTTGAATCAATATTCTGCTACAAAAAATTCCGCGTCCCTCAACTATAATTATGGACAGAAATATCTCCATACCACCTACCGATATGTGATTATTCGAACTAGTTATTCAAAACCGCCAGACTGCTCGAGATTGCACTATTGCACTTCACCTGAAGTTTGCAAGTTTTTGAATTACGTTAGGCTAGGCTAGTATTAATATTTTCATACAAATTTTGCTATTGTTATAATCATTAAAAATTCTTGCTATAAAGTTATAACGTTATAAAATTTTTTTCTACTATTGTCAGTAAAAAAATAATTTCTCATTTTATTTTTTGTAATTTATGTGATTATAAATACTACACATTTGGATTGCGCATTGAATTTGAATGTATAAAAGCGCTCCAACAAACAAGTAACTGACCAAATTTATTTAGAAGCATTTCTGCCAGCTTCTCTTTTCAATTATCATATTTTAAGTATATATATATATATTTATTTATTTATTTATTTAGATTTTAAAAAATCAATATTTTATTTATATTGATTATATAACTTATGAAAATTCAGTTATAATATGGAAAAAGTGAACATGTTGAAATTTAAAAAAATAATTGCCCAAAAATAAATATACAATTGAACATTTTTCTGAAAGACTAGCCAATAATTACACATTCAGTTCATATTGAATAATTATCAATTGCTTAAGTTCAATTAAATTGGGTGTAAGTCAATGATTTGCAACCACTTGAATATGCTGGCGAAAACGAAAGTTGGCCGAAGGTTAAAACGATTGGCTGAGTCAAGAAGACAAATGTCGATACAGATCAACGTAAGAACTGAATGGAAACAGTCAGTCTATAGTTTATACTTTCTAGCTACAGAAATTATAGAAATAAATCACAGGAAAAATTTCGAGCACCGTCAGTATAGCATTTTGACTATCTGAATTAATAATAATGCTTTTTAAAAAAATAATCTGTAATAAATTTCAAAATATATATGCAGAGCTGAAATGAAACAATAAAGGGACATTAAAAAGTGAAAGTGTTTAGTTGTTACCAAATAAGGGAAAAATGCGATGAATGAGAAATTAATTGTTATAAGGACGGAAATAAGAAGATATGGGGAATGAAATGAGTGATAACCTGCTCGCACCTCTAAAATACTTCTGATCTATTGAGTTGGAGTGATGATGGGCTTTGTTGAAACCGGTTTCAATGGCTAAGAATATATGAATTATTGATCGTTCATTTGTGATTACACATTATTGGCAAATATGCAATGACCAAAAAATCGTCTGAAAAATGCAAAAGCAGCAAGCACAGAAAATAGCGGTAGGGAAAATTTGAACATTTGAGAAGAAAAAATAAACTATTAATTTGAAAAAATAATTTTAAATTTATAGTGTTTTATGGCGTTATATCGTTATATCTATCAATTTGTTAGTTCTTTTTAAAATTAGGGTCTTATTGAAATTTGTTTTTTCGAAATGTTCAAAACGGTTTGTAAAAAAACGTATTGATAACGATACAAAGATAAGTTTACGCGGTTAATACACAGTGGAACTGCAATATTGATAGACTTTGAAACAATTTGTATGATAAACAAGTTGTCTTTTGTGTAAATGAGTTTTATTAATCTTAATTTTTGCACGAATGTTTTGTTTCTATTTATGTTGGTTTTCTCGTTGAAAAAATGTGTTTTTCATTTTCAACGGTGATTTTTAATCGTATCTTCGTTACGCATCAGTAGCGCGTCCTCTAAACGAAACGTTTTTTCTTCGTTCCTATAATTCAAATAATGTATGCCATTTTTATTTATTTTGCGTTCTTGTTAATGCTCAGAAAAAAATTCAGGATTTTCGAATTTCAAACTTTTCTCATTCGATTGCGCGCAGTTACAAACAGAATTTGAATAGTCGCCGCGCTCCACGGGACACGCATTTTAGGCCAGCGAATTTCGAAATTTGGCGCGCGATTTCGTTTGAATCCTAGGCCGCACATTCATTTGTTCACAGCTCTTCTCAACATTGAGAATTCCATCGTTTACTGGAGTGCACTATTTCCTCTTGAATAATTACAAAGCGATTTTCAGATAAAATCTAAGAAAATGGCGACGCCAAGTCGAAAATACAAGTTGCGATTTCGCCAAAACGTAGATAATTTTGACACATTGTGCAATGGAGTCACTCCAGTTGTCATGTTCGTGGCAGCTGCTCTTCTCACATTGAAACAATACTTTGGAACACCGATCATTTGCATTTCCCCGGAAAGCTATTCTAACACATTGAAGCACTTTGTTGCAACCGTTTGCTTTGGAAAGACTGATGCGTTATCAAAGGAGCATATGCCGACTAGCGGCGTGCATGTGGCACTCAATCCAATTTTTAAGTTCACCAATCTTCTGCTGATTATTTTGGCAGTGTCGTTCTATGTACCGGACAACGTGTGGAAGTATTTCCAAAGAAAGCTTAGTAAGTAGAAATGACCAAATCAATTGGATCGTCTGCTCAATTTTCAGGCGTTTCGATGAAAATTGTGGAACGCTCAACGGCCGTCATTTCAACGCAATCGGGTCAAGAGAGGCAAAAAAATATTGAGAAAATGGCAAAAGTTTTAGAAGAACTTGGAACCGCGCCATACAACCGAAGTCGAACGGTGTATGCTACACCTCAGAATTAATCAATTATATCATGTTTTTGACAGACTCTCAGCTGCTTATTTAGTTGTCAAATTTCTATACATTGTATGCATTGTGTTCCAATTGCATGCAATGACTGCAATCATGGGTCAGAATTTCAACGCCACCTGGGGAATTGGGGTTGTGATAATTTGGATGTCCCATGTCTATTGACAATTTTCAGCTTCTGATGGATCGATTCTTAGGAATCAAATCCGAAAATATCGCGAATTTCCCTTATATTGCTTACTGCAATACATCTGTGGCTTCACCCGATAATGAGGTGGAAATGAATCATTACCAATGCTTTCTTCCGATTAATGTGCTAAATGAATTATTGTTCGCAATGCTCGCGATTTGGATGACTGTCCTTCTCATCACTACCAGCATCGGGCTTGTGGCTTTCGTTTGGAAAGTTGGTACATATGACCATCTGAAGCATATTTATGAAAAGGTGATTTTAAATTCAGCAATTTATATTAATATTAAGCAATTCTATATTTCAGGCGAGTGGCCGAAGTATTCCGGAACCGTTGGCTTATAAATTCCACGAGGTTCTCGGAAATGATGCATTGTTCATGTTGCTTGCAGTTAACACGACGTCGGAATCAGTTGGCAAAGATCTAGTCAAAAAATTATTTGAAAATTTTGAGCGACGTATTGATTCGAGTACTTCCAACAATGAAAATTCGTCGAATTGAAGTATATATACGGAAATATTGTTTTACCTTTTGCTAATAATGTTACGTCTCAAGTTATGTGTAGATTACCGGCAATCCCAAACACTGTTGTGACTCAAAATAAAAAATAATCATTTTGTGAAATAGATTTTTAATGAATATAAGTATTCACCAAACAAATCTTTTTTGGAATTCGCTGTAGCGTCTTTATGTTTTTTTTTTTTTGAAACTACGTAATGGTACTACACAGCTTTTGCAAAAAAAAAAGAAAAAAATTGCTATGCAGATTGCAGCAAAAAATCGAAAAACCTCTACCGCTTCCAGGTTTATCGAAGCCTACTGTACCATTGTTTTTATTAAATTGCTATACGAATTAAAACCTAAAAGTCACCGTTAGCCGTAACGATTTTATTTTTTAATCTAGGTTTTTTTTTTATTACGGTTCCTGTTTTTGTCTATTACGCTTGCATATAATGCAATTTTATGATTCTTGGAGCAGCAAAAAAATTCTGTGGCACTGTAGGCTTCGAAAAAGGTTATTGGAGTTTTATTTTACTATCTGCATTTTTTTGAGTTTTTTTTTTACGAAATTGGCATTGTACCAAAAATTTTAATTTTAAGCGATTATCAGGACTTTTGAAAATGTTGTGAAAAAAATTTAAAGTAAAGGTTGGCAAAATTGGCAATTGTTACTATTATTAAACACGTTTGAGACAGACTAACATATGATTTCCTCAGCCAAGTAGGCGATAAGGTTATTAGAATTTTTATGATATACAACGTCTTCCTTTATGCTGCTGATGTTTTATAAACTCGTGCCGATATGTCGGCACACTTAATGCCGATATGTCGGCACACTTATGTGCGACAACACTTATGGACTATTTTTGAACGCCACGGAATATTGATTATGATTGAGTAGTTTATGCCATTGCACACTTGCATGCCATTTGCCTAGTAAAAATATTCATTAGTGTAATTTAAAAAAAAACTATTGTAGGAATGTTAACCATTTTACATTTCTGAAGACAAACAACCATCTCAAAACTATGTCAAAATTGTTCAAATTTTTAATCGAAAGTTTAGGGACTTTCATTATTTTTCATGCGAATTTTATTCAAAACATTCGTCCGAGAGAGATTAAAAAAATGAAACGTTACGTCACTGAGAAGAATGACTTCTTAGTTATTTTATTATACATGTAATGCGTGGTCCTTCATGTTAGCGAAATTATATGATTCTCCGAAGTGCTCTCTGAATTTGCCTTTGTGTCGGCACCGCTGTGTGTCGGCACCTCAACGCATTACCATGCGCGCAGTAAATCTAACTGAAAACCAACATCAAGTTGAATTCTTTATAATATATGCACTTCTCAACTATATAGGCATATTTTACCTGTTCAGCGAAATATGATATTTTTTATGACAATCGTTCAATACAGTATCGACAGGTCGAACTAGATATGTTAGCTCGCCAAATTTCGGGATTGCGTCACCTTGTCACGAAGCAAAGACTCATTATAATTAGAAATTTGATACTTCCCAAGCTGTCAGAATTCAGTAAATCGTCATCCCAGCCGTAATTATAAACGGAAATCTATTTTTTGTTACCCTGAGAATTCATTTTAACTTTCAAATCATCTGTATGTTTTTCAACGAGTTCGACATAATCCAAAATCGTTGAGTGATCCAGCACTAAATGTTAAGGTAATATGTTAATATTATAGAGAATTAATTTTTTTTTTAGAAATGATACATTTTCTTAATACGTTTCTTTTTCCAATATTAATGTAAGCCAAATAAGTGAAAAAATGTAATATAATAATAATAATGATAATGCTATGATTTTTTGCGATTTTTGATTTAATTAATTGAATTTAATTAATTGAAACGAGATATGTTCGATTTTTTCTAGTGGAATTAATTGTCACTGTTCGAATTCGACCAATAATTGCTGAATAATATTTTTGACGGTCTTTTTATCGTTGCGTGTCTCTGAAAAGAGAATTGCTTTACTAGAAATGGGAAACAATAAAATTTTACTTTTATAGGTGTTAATTGCCGTTTTCTCAAATTAGGCGCCGACGGTGAATCCTCATCACTAGAATACTTCAGAAAGTTTCCACGAGATCGTTTTTTCTTTTTCATTTCGATCGAGAGAGTTGTTCCTTTTGGAGTCTCAAGAACTGAACTGCCACTGTGGATCTGATTTAATTGCTATTCATAGTTCGAAATCGGGCTAGTCAAGCTTCTCACTGTATATTTCCACGATTCGTCTTGTTCCAATTTGTTGGCAAACGTCGATTTTTCAGTTTTTGCCTCATTTGTCAATTTGTCCTCTTTTTTGTTGAGTTTCACAAATTTTTGTGCTGGCGAGCTTTCTTTAGTTTCCGGCGTGTTTTCCTAAACATTTTTGAGTAAAACTTGGTTGACTTGTAATTTTACCCTCTTCATTTCGCAATGATTTTGTTTGCAAATATTGTTTTACAAGTAAATATTCTCTGAAATAAAATCGATTACTACCGCTCAATAAAATGAATTTAAAAAAATCTAAGCAAAAAAAGTAAACTTTCACCTGATGCAGTAAAAACAGACGAAACTCCTAGGCAGTGGGTGAAGAAGTAAAATGGGATGGTGAAGACCGACGAGCGGATGCGAAGGGCGTGTCATCCGATAGATATTACGGTACCATTAAATAGACTCGAAGTAAAGGAGATGAAGAATAAATAACCGTATTGCAAACCTTAAATAAATCATGTTCAAAATTTAGGCTGTAAACATGTATCAACCAGATTTTTTTCTGAAATTTACTTTCCACAACATTTCTCTAATTTGAAAATGCAGATTTTGTTACTTTTACATTTTTTGAACACAAAACATGCATAAATTGATGGGTGATATTAAAAAAAGGTGCAAATTCTGAATAAAAAAAAACACAAAAATGTCATCAATCTCGTTTGGCTAGAAAAACTGCATATGCAGTTGCGGCAACATTATGAAATTATTGGAGTGCTATAAAAACAATATGAACTTTTTGCCTTCTGATTAAAGTACCTCCGATGACTGAATGCTATCCAGAGGGGTTATTTCTTGAACTTTTTTGCCTTGTTGTAATTTCCTCGAAGGTTTGAGTTATAATATCAGGAAATAATTCATATCTTTGGCAGCTGCTTGTGCTCGACACATAATATTATTACAACATTTTTTTATTGCACTGATGATTATGTCTACTTGGCAAATGGCATAAAAGTGCGATGGTGCAATCCCGAATAGTTAAAGGTCTGGTGAATACAGTAACCCGGATAGACAGATACATAAGAATGATTAAACGTATATCCATTTGTGCAGTTATAATGAATTTCGTGGAAAAGAGAGAAGACTGCAATACCATAACGTAAAATTATTGAAAACAAAAAACGAAGAATTGGATTGTTAATCGGTTAACCGATCTGGGTCCCAATGAATGCAGCTTTTATAATAATCAACGGATTCTTTCACAGCTTCCAACTTTATTCCGACTTGAAAAAAAAATAACAGAACGATAAAATGGGGCCATTTGATATTCTCGCTAGTATTGCAGATAACCATCCAGGGCATTTTTTGTTGAACCCTTATTAATAAACTTTGAGAGCAAGAAATCTCGAAAAGCAAGAAACCACACTTGAACGTCCAAGCTTATCACTGCAATCACCAGTTATCATTTTCTTCTGATTTGCGTCATATCAATCTATGGACCTCACATAAAATGCATCCACCCTCCTCCCACAAAAAAATCGAGGTTCATGTTTCACTGCTTATTGAATGTTTTGTTGCGATTCCGCAATTCCTCGGAAAAATATTCAAATTCTAAAAATATTTTTTCAGGCAATCAAAAGTAAAAAACAGGGCACATAATTCAATTTTTAAAGAAATTCAATCAACTTTGAAAATAAAATTTGTTTGTTTGTAAAAATCCACGCAGGATAGATAGTTATTTTGACATTTGTTTCTCTAAATAATTTCGCAAGTTTACCGATAACAAAACTGATAAGATTGAGTTGTTCAAATTTGTACGCGATGTCTTTGAAAATCGTTTTTCTTTATATCTAAATCTTATTAAATAAATTCCTTTCTTCAAAATAACCCCTTGGAATAGTCTTTGATAGCGAAAGAACTATGCGTCTCTCATCCTAGTGTCAATGTAATTCTTCCGTGAAATGGGCAGGCGACGAGAGCGTCGTCCAGAGCGTCGCATGGCAAAGTCGCTCCGCTGCTAATGCCGCGTACTCGTGAGGCGCGTACAAACGGCATTTTTTTGAAAGCTGACTGCAAAAACAGAGCAGTTTTCCAGTTTCTTTCGTTCCTTTCTCATTATTCATGCGACATCTTTTCATTGTCGATGTTTCGAATTCAATCATTGACTCGGATTTGGTTTTCAGGCAATAATGACACGAAAATCGGTGCCCGAAATTCTCTCGGAACCGCAAAAGTTCAGCCGAAAAACGCCTCAACCCCCGAAACAAAAAATACCGTTGTGTGCCGATCTCGTTGATCCAATTATTGAGCAGATTGAAAAGAATCACTATAACTCAACATCGTATTGGGGAGCAACTAAAGTGAGAAATATTCGTGTAAATTTAAATTGTCAAAAATATACCAATGTGTTGGATTATTTCTCAAAATAAAAAAAAATGCGTGTAACAATTTTATTGAAAGAATATTTTGAGGAAACATTCAGTTTTTTTCTATAAAAATATTAAAATTATGCAACTATAATAGAATAATCTTTTTTTCAATTATTTTTATTAATTTATAGGGAACCAGATCTCGCACGCGTGCTGAAGGCAATTCATTAAAAAGACCAATGGAGCCAAATGCTTCAACCAGTGAGAAATGGGATAAGACAGTTAAAACTGAGGTAAACCGCCAATTTTGATTTTGGTCTTAACTCATTTTTTCAGCAAAATGAAGAGAGTGGCAATCAAGTTGCACCAAAGGGTGCGCCTAATAATAAAATGAATAATTCGACTTCTATAACTACAACTACTCACCCACAAATATCCATTGGATTCAAAAAGAATTACTTACCAGCGCCCTATCCAATGCATAGGCTGACAAAGGAAAAACCGATACCTCAGAGGAGGATGCCAATGTACAGAAAAGTTGTTATAAAGCCGAACGGAACTGCATTACCGGCCAACTACAAGCAAATGCTTAGTGAGTGGATTTTCAGTGAACTTACCACTATAATAATAATATTCAGCTCGAAAAATAGTCAAAACAACTGATGGAAAGGCGGCATCTGAATATAATGTGACGCTGGTCAAAGAGGAACCACGAAATTTGAATTGCGACAAGATGATCCCAATGCCGACGTATCCCGCATATGTGTATGGAAAGCAACATAAATACCAGACTAGGGCGTCCACGCGTAATGACAATCTCCTGCCCGTGGCGACGCGCGTGGTTCCGTCAACTTCTTATCACACGTCAAGTGCCACGGCGCCGTCGCCGTCGCCGAGGCTGTTCAATCCGAACGCCGCATTGCAACATTTCAAACGTCCTATCTGTACGATTGGAAACGAGGTGCGTCGTGCAGTTCAGATACCTGAGAACAAGAAGCGCGATTTTCTGGCGACTAGAGACGAGTATTATCCCCAGATCAAGCAACAAAATAGACGCAGCGGTGAAATGGAAGCATTTGCGCTTAGCGCGGAAAATAAAATGCTGAGCATGGAAACGAATTCTCTTAGCGCGGAAAATATCAAACTGGAGCCGGTTGATGATGCTCAAAAGTACTCACTCAAGAATTCGTCCGCTCCCGCTTCCTGCCAGCATCCAAAGGAACTCGTTGAGCCGAAAAAAGAATATGAAGTCAAGCAGGAAGATACAAATTCCGAATGTGCCTCTAGAGAACAGCTCAACTCACCTCCCAAGAAGAAATTGGCTCCGCAGAGAAATATATCAGTGTTAAACAGACGCACGGTTCCACAAGACACATCAATTCGGCAAAATAAGCGGGTTTACCCGTCTAATCAGAATAATGATAGCACGATTGCCCAGAAACGGCAGGCTCAACAGACGGCAACAACAAAAAATCAAGAAATGGAAGTGGAAGTCAAGCAAGAACCCATGGATTCAGTTTCTTGCTCTGAGGTCTCTCAACTTCCTGTTACTCGAAACACCAATGCACTAAAGAAAAACTTGGCAGCACCGATGACTTTGAGAAGAAGAAGCCAGCCGATTACGGAGGTCGAAATCAAGAAAAAAGTAGACTCAAATCACACACATGAAACATCGGTCAAAGAAGCTTCGCAATTCAACCCACTTGCGAAGAAAAATTCGGTTGAGCAACACCACATGGCATCACGGAAAAATCAGACAAAATCTTCAATAATGGAGGTTGAAGTCAAGCAGGAAGTGAATGATTATGTTGAAGTCATCCCATCGAATTTGGTGTCGCAGTTTAGCTCACCACCAATGAACAATTTTGGTCAGAAAAGCAACTTGAACCACAAGCAAACACAGCACAGCAATTTGCCTCCACAGAATAATTCTACTAAAGCGTCGATAAAAGAAATTGAAGTGAAGCAAGAAATTGATGATACAGATCATTATTTCAAAGTCCCGCAATCAAACTTGAGCACTCATCTCAGTTCATCTCCGAAGAAGCACATGGTTCCACAGAACAACTCATCTCGTCAGAATGGCGTTGCCAAAATAACGAAAAATGATACTGAAGTCAAACAAGAGACTCTGGATATGGATTCGTACTTTGAAGTCTCGCAAGTGAATTCGGAGTCTCAGCTCGACTCTTATACAAGCATTAGTACAACTCACAATGGCGCTTCGCAGACTAGTCTAAATAATCAGAGTAGCATGCCACAAAAAGAATTGGATCTCCCACCAAATAGGAAAGGACCTTTTCATGAAAGTAAGAATTCAATATTTCAAATGCAATGGTCATTACATATTTTCAGTGCGTCTGTTCAAATCTTTTGAAGACAAGAATCCTTACGAGCAAAGCTTTTCTGAAGAACAACCGGAGCTGGCCAAAAAACTTGCGAAACTTTTTGTGAGTATTACAGAAATAAGAAAACAACAAATGACAATTTCAAAGTATTTAGAATAGAGAGCTTATCATCAAGCAAAAACAAGAGGAATGCCATACACCTTCAAGTATCAGTGATGAAGAAGATTTTATGGATATTGAAGAGCCTAGCAAACCTCGTGGACGTTAGTTGTATAATAGCCTTCGTCATAAGAAATCATTTGTCTTTTAGCTATGCGAACTGTCCATGTCAACTTTAGCGGAATACCAACTGAAGTTCCTGAAATAATCAAGTGTCATCTATGCAATTTCGATATGAGAATTTGTATCAGAAAATCAAAATACAAGGGTGAAATTCGGGAGTATCCAGCATACCGGTAAAATAACAAATAAGCTCATTCTCGTACTGTGACAAATATAATTTCTAGATGCCTCCGCAAAGGCTGTCAAACGTTTCGTGCCATACGCAAGATTATCGAGCCCAGTGTTTTTGATCAACAGAACTGGAATAACGTTTGTCTCAACATCAACGCAAATGGCAGTGTTCCAGCGTCCGGACTATTTTCGCGAAGGTCGACACTTAGTGTCGATCTTCGTTCAGTGCAGAAGCATGATAACCATCATGATGAACCGTCATCGTCATCGTCATCGTCTGAAAAACGTTCTTTGACCCTTCACGACATCTTAAATGATATTGGACCAAACAAGGAATTGGAAGACGAAGAGGAAGAAGACGTCCAATGGTGTGATATCAAAACACGCGGAAGCTACAGGGATGTATATGTGGAGCAGGGAATCGTGAACAGTCAGGATGATACAACGGAAATTATTCACTTCGATTTCGAGCCAATAAGTAAGAAACATTTCTGAAATTGGTTTGAATTTGTTTTTTTTTCAGATCCCCAGTAAGTCACCTACACGGGTTAAACCACCAATCCGTTTTTTACTGCCGTTGCCTCATGCTTTTACATCAGTCGTTGTCAACACCGCTTTCCTGTTAATTTTTTGTACTTCTAACCATTTATTTGTTTATTATTTTCAACATTATAACCTTGTGCTTCATGTATTGATAAAGAAGTTGCTGTAAAACTAAAGACGCTTTTTAAAATAGGGTTGCTAAAGCCTTCAACTACTTTGTCCGTGTCTATATTTGTATTAACTGAATAGTTGTACATTTAGATATGACAATTATCCGAACGATTCCCGTGTTTCTCGCGCGGGTTATCCAAACAATAGTCGTCTTTTTCCGAAATTTGTGTAATCGAAACAAGAAAAACCGAAGAATGGATATGGACGAGGTTCCGTTCGAAGGTAAACTAGCACCGATGACTGTTATAAGACAACACACACACGTTTAGTTGTTGTTGATGGAGCTGGACAGAAAACCGATGAGCGCGAATTGCTGCTCCAATCAAATGGTGACTCGTGGGATAATGATGATTGGGACAAAAAAGAGGAAATCAGTGAGAAGATTGAACAGTGGAGACAGGTAGTAAATCACTAGAACTGCTTCGCTGATACTTGCCTTTTAGAAGCCGGAGCCTCAGCAGCAGCCACCCGACGATGATCTCTTCAGCAATCTGGCCCCAACTATCACAAGCGCAAGAAAGGTAATTTTCATCAGGATTCCGCTAAAACATCGACAACGCGAAATTTTTTTTTCGGAACAATGAAGACATCATTTGTATGCAAAATTCTTCAAGAAACAGGAATAGTGAAAACTTCCTGGAGACACAATGATAGCTAATCCATCATTTTTATTATATCAGCAATGAAAAAGTTTTCGCACTCGTAGCCGATGTGTCAACACTATATGAACTGGCTATTCAATCGAAAATTCCTTTTTTTTTTTTTCTAAATAAAATTAGAATGATTTAAATCGTTTTTGATATGTCTTTGGAAGAAATGGCGAAATGGTTTTTGTTTTGGGAATCCGAAAATACTTAAAATGACAAAGAGTTTTATAATATATGTACTTTTTTTGAAAAATGTTCTTATATTTCAAATTGAACCAATTTTTTAAGTGAGAAATCTAATTCACCAACACGTTCATCATTGCTAATTATGTAGCTTTATGCACTTCATTTTTTTCAGATAATTGTCAAGCCACGCACCAGTCAGCATGCGAAAGTGCAGAAGCGAAATCTTTTTGAAATGTCCGAGGATACTGTGGTACGTCGTTTATTGAAACAATTATTAATTTTAAGTACAAGTGAAAGCGCGAGGTACAATAAATATATTTGCAATGACTTCTTCTCAGTTCTTGTTGAGGAACTCGCTGTCAGGCTTTTGCTCAACTGTCGAAGGCGTCGTGTTGGCAGCGGCTTTCAAAGATTTATCAAGTTTTGATTGAATTACTCTGAATCGTTTCTTCTCGACTTCATTCATATCCTAGAAATTGAGGGAAAATTTAATAGTGTTAAAGAAATAGCTTGCCTCAATTTTGCAATGCTCGCGTTCAGTTGTGTATTGGCAAACTTCCACGGTGACATCAACTCGCGAGCTTCCATCGCGTTCCATTTTAATATCGCTAAACTTGCTCAAGCTATAATTGAATTTGGAGATTTCAATACCGAATGTAGTGGTTTGGAGCAAGAACTGGGTTGGTTCTGATGGATGGACCCAACACTGAGATTGATTCAGTGTCTCGCCAAATGCACTTTTCGCGACCATTGTTATCTGAAATTATTTCTCATGCTTGAATTGAAATAATTTAACTACCGGTTTCAACTCTAGTTGCCATTGAAGCGCAGCATAGGACCATAAGTGATTTGGAGTTGAGCAAAAGTCCAGAGACAAATGTTCTTCTTCCACGGAATGCTGAGAAAGCGCTATGCTCATTGCATTGTCTTCTCCATTCGCATTGAACAGCGCACGTGTATGGAACGAATTTGGCGCAGATTGCCTTAAGATTTCACATTTTCAATATTAAATTATGTTGTTGACTTACATTTGTTGACTCGTAAGAGAAAAGCTTCTGTCCAACGTAACATTGAACTGCGGAGTAAGCGATAGTTGGTAATGCGAGCAAAACTAAAAGCTTGAGCATGGTGGGCGACGCGGTCCTGTAGTAAAATTGAGATTGAGGTAAAAGAACCGGAACGATTATTCTGCCGAATGAAGAGAATGGAAAAATGGGCGTTCCTGTTCTTACGTAAGTGAAATTTTCGCGCCCTTTTATGACGCCTTCGAGACGATTTGCAATAAAACAAGGATGCATGCAAAGAAAAAAGAACTAGCTTTTATCATTCGAATTTTGTCTAGATAGAAACTGCTTTATGACTCAAACGGAGGGATTCCCAGTATGTCAATGATCGCCTCGAAAACATGTCACCGAAATTGAAAATAACGGATGCAAAAATGAAGAGCGTAGTAGGCGAATGGCAAATAATTCGCATATGAGAATGAAATCTATGCTTCATCGGTTTGATATTCAACGAGATATGTGTGCGCTTTGTGGCGGTTAACCTTATAACCGGTTCTTCCCACTAATCGAACGGTCCGCCCTCTGAAATTCAGTGAGAAGAAACCGATTACTGTGAACTCCAAGCCGTTGAATCAAGCGTATGACGGCAAAATATCACGTTTTAATGATGTAATGCGGAACCACCAAAACGCCCACATCTTCAGATTTTTTCAATATTGTAACTTCCCGTTATTGCAATAAAAGGGAGGAAATGTTAACAATACGTGTGGCCGCTTGGGGGGAAAGGAATTTCTTCTCAATTTCAGATAAACAATATTGGACTGCAGATTGGTTATCAAATTTCAAGGGACCTTGTAATTTGTAAGCGTAGTCTTCAAATATTCCAAGTGGTCTTCAAATATTCCAAGCGAATCCAAATTTTTATCACTCGAAGACCCAAATCATTATCAATTTTCAATTTTTCCGCAATAGAGAAAATATACGAATGTCAAAATTTTTAGCCATATTCTTTTACGTACTAGCGGAATTAACGAAACACCGAAACTGGATTGTCTTAATCTCAAATTTGCGTTTAAAGTTTGCAAAAGTCGAAATCGAAGCGAGTTTGCTTGAATTGAAAACAATTTGACCAAGGCCAGATCTCTTTCAATTTGCATCGTAATCGTTGGCAAACTTTACAATATTTTAAAGCCCACGTTATCTAGTTTTCGCTTGCTTCAAATGCGAATGATTTCGATTTAATGAAGCAAATTGGATATGATAACTCACGTTACAAGGAACCAAACGAGTAAATAAACTAATTGAATTAGAAGCTGGTTTAATTACAGTTGTGTGAGTGTGTGTTTACATAAGTTGGATGTATAATCCAATGGTCTCTTGTTCCTTGAAATTCATTAGCCGCAGCGATCTGAATGATGGACAAAGAAAAACATGAAGACAAGTCCAGTTTAAATCCATGCCCGAAGAGTTTTTTTTAAACTATATCAGAATCTCGCCAATCGCGCTTTTTTTCCGACGAATCGCGCCTTCACTCGCTCAATCTGCTTTATACGTTGATTAATCTCGAAGTCATTAACGGGACAATACGCCGGTCGACCTTTTGTTTGATGGAAGTGAGAAGAGAAATGCAATTCAGGAAAAAGATATCCGCAAATGAATACGAATATTTAATATAATATAACGCGAAAGTGAAAGCTGACGAAATGTTCATGAGGGGGGGGCTTTTTTTCTACAAACTATTACTATTATTATTATTATTATCAATGTTTATAATTTATAATATAATTAACAATACATTTTTTTCAGGGAGAACCGACACTTGGTGAAATTGACGACCTTGTTGCCTGGGAAGATGATCTTGACGTCACTCTCAAACAGGTAAAAAAACTGAAAACATTTCGACATTTTTTGTGTAACAAAAACTCTTTTAATGAAGTTTTTCTTCGTAAATTGTCAAATTTTTGAAGCGAATTAAATTGATTGGATGAAGCTTAAAATTTAAAATTAAATGTCTTGAATTTCCCATTATAAAAAATGAATAGGCCACTTGAATTGCACATTTCCAGCATCGCGAAGAACAAAAGAAAAACCAGCAGATTGAGCACGAGAGGAGGATGAGCGAAAGGAAAGCTCAAACCCATCATATCGACATTCTATAAACATTCACAAAGTTAACATTTACATGTACCAAAATTGTGATTATATAATATTTTTTAAGTATCGCCATCTCTCTCGAAATAATTGTTTATTATTTTGATTCAATTGTAACACGGGAACAATTTGCTGATAATATTCAAATAGGGAATGTTCCAGTTGTCCGACTTATTGTTCTTTCAAATGCTAATTTCATTTCGAATCTAGTTTTTTTAAATGTTTTCCTCCAAATTGAACATTTTGGTTTTGAGCTGCGAAATTTTTTGCCCTTCTGGGACTATTTTCAAAAAAAAAACATGCAGCAAAAATGTTGACAAGACATTTTGGATCATTCCCATGTGACTAATCTTAAACAAAATATTGTAATCTGAATCCTTAACTTATTTGGATAAAAAAGATAACAAAAAATATAAATTTAATTTTTATATCTACTGGAGTTGAAACAACTAACAAATGATTGAAATGACTCTATAGTTTTCACTTTCAGTTCACCTTATACAACCAGGGATTTGTGTTTTGGTATTTTTGCAAGTGCTATTTGAAATGTAGCTTCTTGAATGAAAAGTTCATCATAAATGTATTGAAGATGGTAATATCAATGGTCCCTTTTGCTCATCCATACATTTATCCTTTCTGAGCGCAGCATGGCATTTGTTTGAAATTATAATGAGACAGTGTGCAATGCATTTCTTGTATCGACGACGCCTCAATACGAGGCATGTGCTCATAAAATATTCATGGATTTGGGGTGGTTCGGTCTCGATGCCATATCGCCCGCCTTTCTTGGGTCAGTCGAGCTCTCGCCGCTCATCTGCTGCTGCCGTCGTGCGACTCAACTCGTTTTTTATTGCCTTTCTGGTTTTCGATAGCTAGTGAAAATGAGAGAAATTGTTCATATCCAGGCCGGACAGTGCGGTAATCAAATTGGATCCAAGGTAAGATTCATTGACAATTTATTCTTGACATGCTAATATTTTGATTACAGTTTTGGGAGGTGATTTCTGATGAGCATGGAATCGACCCGGATGGCCAATATGTTGGCGACTCTGACCTACAATTGGAGAGAATTAGTGTGTATTACAATGAGGCAGGGCAAAACAAATACGTTCCAAGGTTTGAATGTGTTACTGTCAATTCACTATGTAGGTTTTAGAGCTGTACTGGTGGATCTTGAACCAGGAACTATGGATTCTGTGAGATCGGGTCCCTTCGGTCAACTATTCCGACCAGACAACTTTGTTTTTGGACAAAGCGGAGCGGGAAACAATTGGGCCAAAGGGCATTACACGGAAGGTGCCGAACTTGTTGACAATGTTTTGGACGTTGTGCGTAAAGAAGCGGAAGGATGCGATTGTCTTCAAGGGTTTCAACTTACTCATTCGCTCGGTGGAGGTACCGGATCGGGAATGGGTACACTGTTGATCTCGAAAATCCGCGAAGAATACCCCGATCGCATTATGAACACATTCTCTGTTGTTCCGAGCCCAAAAGTTTCCGACACTGTCGTCGAGCCCTACAATGCTACACTATCGGTTCATCAGCTAGTTGAGAACACCGATGAAACATTCTGTATCGATAATGAAGCCCTGTACGACATTTGCTTCCGCACACTCAAGCTCACGACTCCAACTTACGGAGATTTGAATCATCTTGTTAGTGCAACAATGAGTGGAGTTACTACTTGTTTGAGATTCCCAGGACAGGTTTGCGTGTTTGTTCAAAAACAAGAAATGTCGTTTCATGTTTAGCTCAATGCTGATCTTCGCAAACTTGCGGTTAACATGGTCCCATTCCCCCGTTTGCATTTCTTCATGCCAGGATTTGCTCCATTGACTAGCCGTAGCAATCAACAGGTTTAACTAATGCTTATAAGTGATTTGTTGATCTCTTGTTTCAGTACCGTGCTGTCACCGTGCCAGAGCTCACACAGCAATGCTTCGATGCCAAAAACATGATGGCGGCCTGTGATCCAAGGCATGGAAGATACCTCACCGCTGCAGCTATTTTCAGAGGAAGGATGAGCATGAAGGTATACATTATGCGAATACATGAGACAATATTAAATTAATTGGTTTAGGAAGTTGATGAGCAAATGCTGAACATCCAAAACAAGAACTCATCATACTTCGTCGATTGGATTCCAAACAACGTCAAGACCGCAGTGTGCGATATTCCGCCAAGAGGACTTAAGATGTCAGCAACTTTCATCGGAAACTCTACAGCCATTCAGGAGCTCTTCAAGAGAATTTCTGAGCAATTCACGGGTATTCTATATAGCTATTATTAGCAATTAAACGCGTACTCTACAGCAATGTTCCGCCGTAAAGCTTTCCTCCATTGGTACACTGGCGAAGGTATGGATGAAATGGAGTTCACCGAAGCCGAAAGCAACATGAACGACTTGGTCTCTGAATACCAGCAATACCAAGAAGCTGCTGCTGATGAGGATGCCGCTGAAGCATTCGATCAAGAGTAGCATCTTGTCATTTTAGTTTATCGATCGATTATGGTTTATTTATCAATTCTGCTCTCTTTGCTACTTTGCTTGCTATTTGTCTTTTTGGGGGATAAACATTTTATTGAGATCTACTTTTCGAAATACATGCATATAGACACAAGTTTAATTACATTTGGAACATTAAATTTGAACAAAGGCGTCGCCTTTTTCGCTGACACCAACGATCGAATGCACTCTTGCTTCTTTTTCGCGCCGCGTGTTTTCCAGTTTCTCCTCCTGGCGACCTTTAAAGCCAAATGTGAGCATGTCAGCCAATAAGACGACAACTTCTGTGACAGTGATGACAGAAAACCCTGGAAAATTTGGAATTAATCTAGAAATATTAGGAAAATTTTGCCTAGCCAGAGACCCAAGTGACCACCAAAATCGGCAAGTAAGTTTACAATACCGTAAGCTTCTGACTCCTGAAGAAGCTCATAGTTCAATTGCTCATAGAAAACCTGAAATTAACAAAAACTAATATAAATTGTATTACATTGTGAGTACTTCAATCATTGCAGCATTTAATCTATAATACTGTTCGCATTCAGTCTCCGTCATTCCTTCGCAATCGCCCAGCTAAAATCAGGAATATTATATGAAGAATTTAAAAACACTACGTTCACGTCTACTCAACATAGTTATTGTGGAAATCAGGACTGTGATATTTGTTACGAAACTAGTGCAAAACTAAAGGTATTTAAGAAACGTAGGTAATTAGGAGAAGACATTTACACATTTTACCACTATACGATCCAAACTTACTCTTTCGCTCTAAAATATTAAAAATATGAATTAGCAAAAGCAATTAATTAATTAATGATTGTTGATCCTTCTTTAAAACTCACATCGGTAGCACCCGAAGGCCACTTTGAACAGGAGAAAGTAACTTCGTGCATTATTTCCTCACAAGCTTGCTTACAAACACATTTATTTTCGGTTATATGATGGAAATCTCCAACAGATCCGATATTCTTTTCCAGGCAAGCACCTAAATACGTTTCTATTTCAAATTTCAAGTATTTCTCTAATTACGAGCTGTTGCGTTGAATGCTGAGCAATGCTTTTTCCCTTCCGGCACAGGGAATCGCGGATCACCGCAAGAACAATCGTTGATCAAACCGGTTTGGAAGCAACTACGATGGCATCCTTCTGGATGATAATCATATCCGGCGTAAATATAGTCCTTATCGGTGACTTTTTTCGACTCCACACATTCGCCGTAAGGCGCTGGCAAACGTTGCATCACTTTCTACAATATAAAACTTTTCATACAAATGAAACAATGTGGATGCACCTTTTTAATTCCAAAACTACTTGCAAATCCAACCGGAGCGGAATAGCCAAAAGTGTCAGGAAACGGCCATTCCGTTGGAGGATGGATTGCTAATCGAACTCCGGACGATTCGGATGTCGACATATAATCCGATGTATTAACAAATAAGAGCACACGAATTCCTAAAGGCGACGCGAAAATTTTAAAAATCCTGGTAATTCGCTTACCATACATAGGGCCAGCCCTACTACTAGTATAATTGTTATTGACATCGTAATTAAACGTGAAGCAGTTTCCAAATTCTGGATCCACATGAAGTCGAAAATCTCTGCAAATCATTTTCATTCAGTAGAAATGATTTATCTTCAATGCTTACTCATCTATATTACACTCTTTTCCATTAAACGAGCACATTTCTATAAATTCATGTTTCGTCTGACTAAGAGCAATTCTTTGTTTATCAGAAAGAGCAGCCATGGTGAACATGAGATTTTCCTTGGCTCTTGTGAGCATAGCAACTCCATCAGTCATTCCCTAAAACCAGTTCTTAGTACGCTTTAGCAGCGCTTTAGTCTTACCTGAAAACCCATAGCTTTGATTGTCTCTGGGTTGCTGACAATGGCCCTTTGATTTGGCTTCGCAGGTGGAATTGCTAAATCGAAACGATTAGACCTTTAACAGCAAAATGAAATTGTTTCAATCAGATTAGTGTGTTGGGTGAACGCTTAATCATGCTAAATCGAAATTACTGGTAGTAGAAGGTTCTTCGGTAGTTGTAGTCGTATAAGTGCTGGTTGTAGTTGACGTAGTTGTTGATGTTATTGTAGACGTGCTTGTAGAAGTTGTCGTAGTTGCTTAAATTAAGCGTAAAAAGCTCAAGAATTAGTAAAAGTGCATTCCAAAAAAACATTATTTAAAGGTCACAACTTATCTTACAAATTCGGGTTATAATTTTAGAAATATTAACATCAAAAAATACAAATTTTTGATTATTGTAAATAACATAATTAGGTCACAATAACAAAATTAATATTTATTGAATTTATATTAGTGGGTTCTACAAATATTGCAAAATAAATAAGCCCTTACTCATATATTCCGTTGTCGTAGGCGTTTCAGTCGTCGTTGTCGCTAAAAAAAAGCTTGAACATGCAACATGCTAATAAAAAAGGCAAAGTGCTGACATAATTAAAAAAAAGTGCACCTACTTGTTATTGGAATTGGTGTAGTAGTAGTAGTGGTTGTTGTCGATACATTATCAAGCCATAACTTTCGAATTTCTACTGGTCCAATTCCAGGTTTTGCAATGCAATACGGCTTCTGCAGTAGATTCATAGTAAAAAATTTTTAAATGCAATAAGTCATGTTTTCGGTCGAACTCAACAACTTATTCTCTAAATATTTGAAATAACGTTCCAAAATCCTGAAAAGGTAACATAAAGGGTGCCTCTCTAATCTATAAATGTGCATCGAAATAATTTCAAGTTCTATTTTTTATACCTTTCGAAGTCCATATTTTACAACTAGAAGCTGAAAGAGAATTAGGCAGATAAAGATTCGTATTGAAAAAATGAATAAAAAACAAACGTCATCGACTTCAGAAGTGTCAGCGCGACTTCGGCACATGCATGGCCAGTGATCAGATGAAGTTATTCCTGCTGGAAGGGCTGACTCGCAATAACCATCATCGTGACAAAGAGGGCAATCGTGATCATACCAAATGCTGAAAAATAACTTTTCCGAAATTCCTTCAAAAAATAACAGTGACAGTGGTTCCTCGGTGTTAATTAATAATTGTTATTGATATCAACTAAACTAGATTTATAAAAATTTCACAATGTAAAAAATCTTTAATGAAAACATTGTAAATTTCAGAGCTTCTGATTCTAAACCACTAAAGACGAACTAATCATTTCGAAAATTAAATAGAGCAAAAGTATCAATTCTTGGCATTAAATACGCTTCATGCAGGTTGTAGCAACACAAAATAAAACGCTCAATATTAATAAACCTTTAGCTCAATTTTGGCTAAATTAAAATTTTGAGTAAAAAATTGAAATAGTTTTAAAAACAGTAAAATACCTCATATTAAAGCATGGCCATGCCACTTGCATATCACGATCGTATGTGCAAACACACTTTGAAGTCTGAAACTCAATCATTCTATTGTCATAATTTTTTGATTGAATCTTACAGGATCCTTTGGCGGCGATTCAAAGCGAATACACTCCATATCCAAACTTCCAACGCATTTGCAATGCGCTTCAATAGCTTCATATCGTCTTGTGTCCTCCTATAATTGTATGATACCATTGTAGCCATGATAGACATACCGCTAATCTCTTTTGCCTCCTATTCATAAATGTGCCACCAAATGTTTCGTTCAACGCGGCTGCGCCTTTCTTCAGCTCTTTCATCCCTTCTTCAATTTCTTTTGCAAATAATTTACGAACCTCAAAAACTAATCATCATGCAGGTTTTGAAATTCGATATGGGTGTTGTAATTTTCTTGCGAATCGTTGTTTACAAACCATTTCTTGTCCGGCATCCGAGTGTTGTTTCCGTGAAATCTTCGGCTTTTTACGCTTCTCTTCTACACTTTTACTATGGGATTTCGCATTGTCGTAGACATCCATCTGAAAATATTTTGTCAAGTGGCAAGGAGAAACATCGTCAATCATAAATGACATCACTATGAAACAGCCACCTACCGTATCTCGAATCGAAGGAACCATCATCACCAAGCTCTTTTTGTATGGATTTAAATTGCAAAATGTGATCGCTGGGAATTCAACTTTATCAAATTTCAGCTGAAAAATTAACGAATTATTCTGAGAATCGAACTGAAACTCACCGAAATATCAGTTATTTTTTCATGGTTATTATACTTAATTATAAGTTTGGCGGCTTGGTAAAGAAACATTATAAAAAATAGGGTTATAATCATGCTCCACATGAATGCGGATATTTGATTCCTCGCAATGAATACACGTTTAACCCCGTGAGCTGTGGTTTTATCGGCAAACTGTCGAAAAATCTCTTTCACATTTTCATCATGCTCGTTTGATTCATTTTCCTTCTCGGGTGGCGTTATATCGTGA
This sequence comes from Caenorhabditis bovis, assembly GCA_902829315.1. Classification (NCBI taxonomy): domain Eukaryota; kingdom Metazoa; phylum Nematoda; class Chromadorea; order Rhabditida; family Rhabditidae; genus Caenorhabditis; species Caenorhabditis bovis. Next base: position 3,508,641 of record CADEPM010000002.1, read on the forward strand.
CTATAGACAAAGTCGCCAAACTGCGGGAGTTTCTCGTTATTCAGTTTGCGATTTTTCATTGCTGAAGTTGAGGAACGTGAGTAATTGAGCTGATCATCAAGAATCAATAGAAATTATCGGAGAAACACGTAATGTGTAGAAAACAAATGCCGTAAATTCTGACAACTATTATTAATTGATGTGCCAGCTGATTTCTAGTGATTGGAAGATATTAAGTGAATTTCATGAGAGATTAGAGCAATATGATGATCAAGAGAAATGTTTGGAAAGGATATTTAAATATGAAATTTTTGCTTAATAACGGTTTAACAATTTTATTTTTGGCATTTTTTGGGAAATTACACAATTTTTATTTTTTTTCAGATAATTTTCGCATAAGTTGCTTCGAATTTTTTGGTACTCAGCGAGTCAAAAGAAAAAGTTTAAAAATAGCGCTCTTATTTTAATCTCTACGTTGAAAAAAAACTGCAAAAAAAAAATGATCGACGTTCTTTACATTTTAAAAAAGCGTGACATAAGCTTCGCGGACCAACTCAGTCCTAATCTATTTGATTTTTGATATTCTGTGACGGGTTTTACAAAACAATAATGTTTGGAAAAATAGAAAAATTAACTGAATTTATTTATGGGAATTCAATGCATGTATTCAGCACATCTAGAATTCAAGACATGCACGTGTGATTCTGGATTGATGGGATGAAAAACGATGCATTTAGAATTGGAAACTGACAAGGACGACTTCAAAACGTAGATCAAAATAACAGTGATATTACAAAAAAGAGAACATAAACAATAATTTACGAAAAATATGCGGGTGCCTGAGAAAAAGCACAATTGCCAGTACGTCCCTTTGACCAGAGCAACTGTCATCTTCGAAATATAATGCGGTGATATGTGCGTGCGGATTTTTTTTTCATATTGGTAGGTCGAGGAACGTTGTTACAAAATTTTTTACACTTTCGTTCGAAATTTTAGACGTTCCTTGTGGTAATCGAGAACTATGCAGCAACACCTCCTCAGACAGGCTTTTGCTTCGAGAATCAATGAAACGGAAATCCGCTCAGATTGTCACAAACGAACGCAATTTTTTTAGAGGAATGCTCCGGAAACCATGAGACAAGTGACCTGGAAACATTGTGACGTTTGAGCAGAAAACAGGATGACTCATGACATGGAAAAATGAAAAACGAGAGAATACGGTATTTGTTTTTAGAATTTTTTAATGACGTGTCTTTCAATAATATTTTTTCAATACAAAAAATAGTTTTATTTTTCTGCAGATTTTAAATGCTATTGTATCATTTCAAATTTGAAAAAATTTTTCTAAATAATGTAATCGAAAAATATTTTAAAATCACGAGCACCTTTACTATGAGTTTTATTGCGATGGTAATTTATAGTTTTTGTTATCGTAAAAACTGTAATTTTCAATGCACTGAGTCTTTTCAGAAGTTTGAAACTATATGTAGTTTTATCGTTTTACATTAAAAAAATTATATCAAAAAACCAAAAAAAAATAAATAGAACGAATCTAGCAATAAGTGACTTTGACAATGTCTCTATTACTACTTTGTGTCCATGATTGGAGCCAACCGAATGAATAAAAAATCACCATCGCCAATTTGAAATTCATAGTTCATACGAACACGGCGATCTTTAAATAAAACGCTGAGCGAGTTCATGAATATTTTTTAAAAATTTAATAATACTTTTAAAATAGATAAACGGTCATTATTATTATCTGTGGTCATAGCAGTAAGTTTCGAAAAACATGAAGAAAAACAGAGGCTTTTAATATGGAATAAGCTTCGTTTCGCGTTAGCTCCCAGTGTGTCAGGAGACTCCAACTTTTCCTAGTAACACTTCTTATTCGGCGACTAGTCAACACCGTGATTCATTTTCTAGCAGGATTGAGTACTTCTACGCAAATCAAAGCGAGCACAAGTTGGGAAGGAAAAAGTAAAGATCCATATAGAATTCTAGCCGAATAGCTCAATGAGCTTGTGCGAGAATTGAATGAAGTAATTCAAGGGGGAAAGCCGCGAACCTGTAATTTTGCACAAAAATCCGGTGCTGATTTATTGCAAGCCGCCTAATATCCATTTCGTGCCACCGAAACTCGTTTACTACGATTTGGACGAAAAACGAAAAAATGAACGAGAAGTAAGAAAATCGAATTAAACCAAAAAAGAAACAATAAGAGTGAAAGCCTCATAAAATTGGTCTGAGATGCTTTCAAGAATAATCAAAAACATTTCGATGACAAACAGCTACACACGTCTACAAAGTTTGGGAACTTCAATTTGTCTTATATTTACAAGTTCACGAACTCAAAATATGACGATTTTTGACGTTGCGTCTTGCAAAAAATAATAGTTCAGAGTGAAATTACGTTTTTCAATAGTAACAAAAAAAATTCAAAGAGCATTGCCTCTGTGATGTTTGAACTAACTTTGAAATATCAGGTCCCAGGATTCACAATTGAAAGTAAAGTCCGCAACTCCAAAATTCTCTGACCTATGTGGTATCGCTATCTCAAATCTCAAATCTATATATTTGAATTCTGGGAAAAAATTTTGAAATGCTAGGATGATGTTCAAATATTTTCCCGTACTTTTTCATGATTTGAACATTACATTTCGTTTTTGCAAAAAAATGTTCAGTGCTTGAGAACAAACGACTTTTAAATGGGGCATCTCGCTTTCGAATAACAACTACTCTTCACTTTCAAAAAAAAAAAAAACATCCGTGATGATACCTTATTTTTGGATTAACTAATCCTTTCATAGCATTTGTTACAACCTCTATGCCATATTTGGAATATTTTGCCCACATATGGGCTAGAATATTCCAAGAAAACAAAAAAGATAATGAAACTACAATTAGTGCCCTGCAATAAGAAGAAAGGTCATTTTGTAAAGGAGTGATGAGTAGCCGAAAAAACCTTGTTAGAAATTTAGGCTCTTGGGAAACGTCATTGCAAGCCGTACCGAAAGTACTTTTTCGAACAAATTCTTTGTTTCCATTTCTTGAGTAAATCGAACTCAGTTCTTTTCAATTACTGATTTCCCAAATGTTCCTTTACCAGTTATTCCAAAGATTTTCAAATCTAAAACTGACCAACCTTAACATTAGTAGACGGATGCTTTTGCTGATATTTGTTATACAAAAGAGCCGCCTAAAAGTGTTTTTTTTTTAATAGACAACATTATGATCGGAGATACTTGGACTAAGAACATAGAAAAAAATGTGAGCCAAATAACAATCCAGAACAATTTTCCATTATGATTCCTGGCATTTGAAATTCGCGGTAAACCATGCGCGGTAGTGTTATTGAGGAATCGATTGATGGCTTCAGATATCTGCAATATTTTATTTTAATTGGTTATTCTTTTTTTTACCAAAAAAACTAACCGAGCCTGGGTTGTCCGCCCCCATAAGTCAAAAGTCTTTAAACGAGAAGAATGAGTGGTTTCAGACGAACAACTGCAAAGAAGCAAAATTCAATTAGTCGAATTAGTACTCATCGTTAAGTCTAGCACAAAAAAGTATCAATGTTTTTCAAAAACAATACTATTAATACGTTTATGGAAAGACTAAAATGAAATTTTTGAAAGAATTGAGGTGGAATAAGTTTTTCAGAAGGAAGAAAGGAACACAAAATTATTTTGAATGAAAATTCAAAATTCCTTGTTTACTATTTTTAAAAAGGTTTTAATAAATTTTATTCAATATATATTTGTCAATTTTTAATTTGGGTTTCATAGAAAAGCAAGTTTCATGCTGAAAATGGCTATAACCCCTTCACATTTCAATTTTACGATATAAAAAATCACTTCCAATCAAAAAAGAAATATCTAATCATCTCACGTATATTAATATGATAAAAATTTTGCTGATAACCATTATAAGGGCTTAGTGTCAAATCTTAGATTGGATCTCGGATAGTAAGCATAGATATGAGATGTGACAGGATGAGTACATTGACACGTCACGATTGTCAAGATAAAAATATTTCCGACTGACGTTACCCTAGATTTTTAAATAAACCTTAGAGGAACTTAAAAAAATTGATTTTAGAACAATTTTGAAGCTTTTGGCACACACCAAAAAAAACGAAACCCAAAAAAAAGAGACAGACAACATTGCTTTATTACGGATGAATAAACCTTTTAAGTTGCCATGAATATAATTTTTTACTCCTTTCTTTTTTAATCAAACAAATTAAATATCTTTAAATATAACTGAGTAAATATTAAGAGCTGAATGCTCAAACATAAATTTAACAACCTAACACAAGAACATAAAAGTGGCATTTCCCCAAAAGTGTTCCATAAACACACACCCCAGCTTTTTGGAAATTGGATAAATGATACTTTTTTTGCAGTTGTTTCACGTAAAAACCAAGAATGAAAATTGTTGTTGTTGATTTCAAATGGAAAAAGGTTAATGAAGTTGGATTCCGGCCCAAACTGCAATTTACCCATTCAACAACTTTCCGTTATTGTGTCTGCTAGCGTTGAAGAAAATTCTATTGAAATCGTAAACGGGAAATTACTGGCGACTTGTATTTAGGAATGAGAATGTATTTTGAAATTGTTGGGATGTACTGCATTTTATAATGGAACATTTCAAATAGTGCAAAATGCTCTTGAATTATTCAAAATTACAAGTGAATAGAACGTTTCCCATATATTTAGGGCACATAGTTGAAGTGCATCAGTTTTAACACCGTTGTGTGAGATCGATTATAACACAATTGGTAACATGCAATTAACAAATAATTAGGGTTAAAAAAACCTGCTACAAATTGTACGCATATCTTCCTCGAGATAAACTTTTTGCAGGTGTTTTTCACCTGTATCGCCAATGTGTCAATATGGCACGAATGGATCAAATTCACTTGCAGAAAAAATGATTTGAATTCTCAAGTTGGATAAATGTAAATTTGGAAAAAGTTTCTTTTTCATTCATTTAAATCCAATTTAAAATAAATACATTAAATTTAAACGTGTAGATTTATTCGAAATCATTAATTCTTAGTTAATCCCAAATTCGAAATAAATTAAATTTTTTTCAGAGGTTATGTGGTGGCAAATCTCTTTGGGGTCCCTCTATCAAAATTATTTCTGACTTGAATTAATCATAATTATGTTCAAAACGTTTTGAAATATACAATTTAATTACATGAAAAATTGTAACTAATTTCGTTAAAAATACATTTTAAAATCCCTTTACCGCATCGAATACTTTATTCTTTTCACCTCCAATTCACTCGTCACTTCGTTTTGTTTTAAATAATTTCAAAAGAGGAACGAAAAACGATTTTTCCAAGTTTCAAATGATTCGCACGACAGACTCGCGCAAAACCGATAATGACGGATACGATCTGATGATCGTGAGAAAATCGCCGCGATTAAATGAATAACATCGAACTGATTTCGAATATTTCCAATACCAAGCACGCCCAATAATTATTACTTTATCTCTTCCTGCACGGAGCACACCTATTACATCACAAAGGGGCTCTTGACGAATGTTTGCCGACCAATTTGTGTAGCGCATTGTTACGCATGTTGTACAAGAAACTTGCTACTTGCTACTTGGTATGTTTGTGCATATATGGAGATGGTACCTGAACGATTTTGAAAATTCGGCACGAAGATTGTACAAAAAGGCCGATCGTTACTTTCACAATTAATCACCGATTGGCGGCACGCGACCACATCAAAAAACGCACCGACAATTGGCTAACAAATGCGGTTTTCCGTTAAGCGTCTTGATGTAGGTTAATTCGACATCGAATGAAACAACAAAAATTGCATTTATTAATGACATACTCGCAATAATTTAACATATGTATAGCGCGAACAATTCGATGAAATGTTTGTTGAATAAACAATCTGTATTACAGAATCCCCGTTGGAAAAATCCATTTCGACAAAAACTTTTTTTTTTGAGCATTTCCATTAAAAGAAAGTTGAAAATTGCCCCGGCGACGACAATTAAGCAATAGAATGAGAGCAGCAAGAAGACTGCTGTAAATTGTTGGTGTAGTGAGACGGGACAAAAGAAGGCAATCGGAAGGTGTTGAGCGGAAGTTAAAGTGCTTGACGGCGAAAACGTTTGGTGTTACCCGGAAAACATAATGAATGAGTGGACAAAGAAGGCAAAATCGAGATCCTACAGGAATGAAAAGACGACGGCGGCGTTAATGATGGAAACATGCAATATTTAATAATGCGTCTGGTCCGGTGAGAAAAATTCGCCACTATTAATTGGGTACATAGGAGGAGCTGGATTTAAGGGATACGTTTGAAAACATTCAATATCAACTGGTTGAATGTTTTGGAATGTCGATGGCATGAATGCATTTTGGTTAGCTGGCTTTGGTTCAAACTGAAATAAAAACAATTACAACTTTATCGTTTAGATATTTAATACCTCAAATGCCTTTATGGTGGTTTCTGCAAAGAATTCAGGCTCAGCTTCATCCGGTGGAGATCCAACGGATGCATGTCCAGAATCACTACTCTCATCGTGGTCGGGAGTTTTACAATTTTCATCCTTCTCGTGAGCCTGAAAGTCAATAAATTGTTTAATATTCGCTGACTTCATTGTTGTCGGCCTCGCCCTTCCCCCCTCCACTATTTGATAAATCGATCGTGAGGTATAAAAATAGTTGAAGGAAACAAAAACGGCATTTTTCGAATTGAGGAATAACAATAACAAGATTGGCGTCGAAACGAGTTCTCGGTCTTCAATCGCACAGTACGGTGGTGAGATCCTTAATCTGCTACGGATTAAGTCGTGACAACGTGAGACTCTAATTGTTCATCTCATCAAGATAAGAAGTCACGCGAGTTAAGACGAGCTAAGGACAAGATAAAATGCGGGCTAAATCCCCGCGAAAATTATGATTAAATCTAATTATCGTGTGTGTTGTGCCACCTAGGAACCAGTTAATTATCCGGTTAAACACTATTCAGGATCATGAAAATGTGATAATAGAAAAAACTTACTTTTAGGTGTTTTCTCAGAGAACTTGGATGTGTGTAGGTTTTATCGCAATTGGCATACTGCAATAAAATTAATATTAGTGTTCACCCTACTTTGTCATTGTTGCTCACCTTGCACCTATATGGTTTCTGCGTTGAATGCACATGCATATGCTTCTTTCGGTCCGATGAGTTGGCGAAGAGTTTGGTGCATCCCTCATGCGTACACTGAAACGGTTTCTCGCCTGCAACATCAAAAAACTAATATATCATCAAAAATTCGGACAGGTGGCCTTTTTGGTTATTGTTCTCGTTGTCAAAACGTATGATGTGCATGCTCGGCGTTATTTGCCGACGGGAAACTCGGAGTGCTCTTCTCACTTGCCGAGCCGTTTCCCTTTGGTAAATAACACTTTGGCTCAACAATAGGATCAAATGTGCGCTAATGTGTATGCATAACTATGTTATATAGTAGCCTCATTAATCACCATCGTGAGGTTTGCCTGATTTTTATTCGAATCGGGGCAGATGAGATTTTTAAGCGTTGACATTTGGCAGATGGGAAATCATTTTCGCTGTGAAATATTTCCTTCAGCGTGTTTGAATGATCCACACGCGCTTATGCAACAGCGGTAGCATCATTAAGGCGGCACCGTGTATGGTTAAAAGCGGAGAGCTACGAATAATCTCATTACGTAAAAAAGTCAACACTATTGTTTGTAAACATGGTTACGCTTGTCATACGGCGTAATTATCCTTAAGAATATGATGTAGTAGTCTGCATACTAGTAAAGAAAATTTCATATTTGTTAGTCCGAAACAATCTCAGAAAATCTTGAGAAGTGTGCCGATCCCTCAATTCTCGCGATCTGCTAATTCATTCATTCTATTTTAATCCTCTTGATTTCGCTGACTTTTGAATCTTGCAACAAGCAGTGACCGAGATTGAAATGAAACCATTTGGCGAGAAAAAATAATGAAAGGCGGCAATCGGATTACGGTAGCCGTTGTGTCTTTTGCGTTGTGCATAATAATGAAGGGAGAGGCGCACGAAACGCGAGAAAACTGTCACAATGCGATCGTTAAAGATTTGCCTGACAATAATAGGATTCTTAAATGGCGACATCGTAAATCTCGCACGGTTGTTTGAGACACACACACACACTATGCAGAATAACTCATCTCTCCATCGTGATCCACGAATAAATCAAGAGCGAAGAATTGAATTTGAATTTGGATCAGATCCTAGACGAGAAATAACAACAATTCAAGTGCTAATATAACATTTCACCTGCCGTGTACTTGACATTCGCATAATAACGCTAAAGTGTCATAATCTTCATGGTGTAGAAATTCACACCGTAACAGACGTCGTTCGCGCACATATATGCTCATATATAGCAATTATTTCGTGAGTATTAAAAGCTAGTCAAATTTCAAACCTGTGTGTGTTCTGACGTGGATTTTCAAGTTTTCGGATCTCGCGAATTCTTTGCGACAGTGCTCAATGGGACATGTGAACGGCCTTTCTCCTGTATGTACTCTAGCATGATTCACCAGTTTGTATTTTGCCTGAAAATCAAACTAATCAAATCAGAATAAATGACAATATTCATCTCCCTCCCAAATGCGAACCCGAAAAGTTATAGAAATTCGATCATTAGCGCAATGGTGCGAATAAACCGCGCAATCAACATAATTGCACATCTCTCTTGTTTTGCACGAGTTGGCTCGAATTCAACAATTATGATGCTCAATACAAAAACGGTAGCAATTGTTACGCAATATCGAATTACCATTGTAAACTATCTAACCTTAAATGTCTTCCCATTTCGACTACAATCCTTCCAGTGGCACACGTGATTATTTTGATCGCCACGCGGAATATGATAATCGCTCAAATGCGTGGAGATTGATTGCGGTGAATCGAATACCATTCCGCATTCTTCGCCATTCTGCAAATCGTTTATATTTCTCGAATTGTTGCAATTGTTGGCCACGAGATTTTCATATTCTCGCCTCTCTTTTTTACCTCAACCCATTTACAAAACGTCAAAGAACAGCTCGACTTGCAAGGCGGAATGGTACTGTAGAATGGCAGGTTTCTTCTGTAAACGCTTTCATTGACAATATTGCCTAATCAATCAAGTTGTTTAATGTGTGTTTAACCGCAAAAGGGAAATTGAGAGAAATCCGCCGATGGCATACGGTAGTTGGGGAATTTCAAAATCATTTTGTGACATTACAACTATCAATGACTAACCTTGAATAAGAAAATACATCCGGTTGAGCAAAATATCGTTGTTGCGATGATTGTTGTTGTTGAGCATTGTGATGCTGCTCGTTGTAGAAATTTGGAGAAAACGACACTTGGTCTGAAAATGTCAGAATTAGTTGGGAATATTTGACAAAAACTATCGGATTATTACCTTGATACGGGTTTGGCGCTGCTACCCAAGGCGCCTGATCCCGTTGTGTATAATAGAGTTCTCCGATCATTATCTGAAACGAGTAATTGGAATAATGGGGCAATTGGTTTCACGTATTAAAAAACAAAAAAATGGTGTTATGTTCATGAGACTTCCAGCTGAGTTGAACACGTATTAGCTCACGCACAGTGGGGTGTAGAAGAATGAGTGAATACAACATCACCATAGATGGCTTGCCCCCACCCACTGCAGCCAATCGCGCGACACGATTGGCCGATTCGGATTGATGGGCGGAGCTAGTCAAGTAAAATGTTGCGTTTTGCAAAATGAATGATCATGAATCTTTTTCATAATATATATGAAAAGCTTTTCTTGTATTCTAGGCCCCAATTTGATAGAATAAATAAGATGGTTCAAACATTGAAAAGTTGAAAACTTTGCCAATATCAATTTTGTTATATCAGACCTCCCGTTCTTCTGCGAACTTTGGACAGTGTTTACACAAAAAATGCCAAAATTATTTTTTAAAAAACTTTCATGAAGAAATACTGGATATTTCAAAATAACTTACGAAAAAGGCGTCCTGTTCAGAACAGCTGGCCTCTTGATTCATGTCAATTGGCTGCAACTAGTCAAAAAAAGTTGCTCCTGAAATATAGATTCGAAGACAATTTCTTCATGTGAGTTTAAATTATTCATAAAAAAAAACTTATACAAAATTCCTATTCTGAAAATGTTTTCTCATATCCGACAAAATGTCTAAAAATTCAATTACAGGCAGTTCTCACAATAAAAAAGTTGGTTTGTTGGTCTTTCTCTTTTAACAGTTAATCACACATAGTTGTTAGAGTTATGCTTTCTCAAGCTGTCACCTAACACAAATGTGTTGACCAGCAGATATACTGTAGTTTTCATACTTTTCTATAATCTGCCTACTCAATATGACCGTCAAAAACAATTTCGTCAACAATTCAAAAGCAAATTTTGCTTATGGGCCGATTCAATGAATAAAAGAGCACCGGATAATATGTTTGCTTCATACAGGGTGTCATTTAAGTTCCCGCACAACTTTGTAGACGTACATTTCTGAAACTAAAAGTCCAAATCAAACGAGACTCGAAATATTTTTTATCTATAGTATAACAAATATTTATCTATTAACTCTTTTTGATTCGGCCTCTTTTCGCAGCTATGACTTCACGGAGACGCTTCGGGTAGGATGTGACTGTGGTACGCAGGTATTCGATGGAAAGATTGTCCCATTCCGCCAGTAATGTCTTCTTCAGAGCCTCTACACTTGAGTGGGGTTTTGCGATGACCTTCTCCTGCAAGACCCCATCACGGAAAAGTCAAGCGGGTTCAGGTCTGGGGAGCAATCAGGCCATTCGGATGACTTGATAAAGTCGGGAAAATGGGTCTGGCACCACTCCTGAGTAGTTTTGGCAGTGTATGCGGGTGCTCCGTCCTGTTGAAAGACCCATTTCTGCCCACCGAAATGCGTTTGGGTCCAGGGCATCACATGCTTCTCCAAAATGTCCCGAACGTAGACTTCTTTGTTCATTTTCACCATCTGATCCACGAAAACCACGTAGCACTTCCCGGTTGAGCAGATGGCACCGAAAGCCATCACACTGGCAGGATGTGAGGCTGGATGATATGTTCTTCCTTTCTCAGAAGCTTGCTGGGATGTTTGGCCAAGTACTCAATGGTTTTGTGAGTTGAATGCCGCCTCCACACTGAACAGCTTCTCGTCGGAGAAGACAGTGACGAGGTGTTCTCCAGACCGCGTGCGAGCAAGAAGTCGTTTTGCTTTTTCGAAGCGTCTCTGCTTGTTGACGGCCGATAGAATTGCCGCTTTTTGGACACGATATTGGGTCAGTACAAGCTTTGTTTTGACGATTTGTTCCATAGCAAAGATGCTCATTCCCATGTCTGACGCCATCTTTCTCATGCTCCTGTGTGGGTTTCGCCTGATCCTCGATTTAACGGCGTTGATCTTCTGAGGAGTGGTTACTGAGACGAGTCTTCCTTGTCTGGGACGGACACTGGTCGTATTTAGCTACTTGAATCGTTTGATGGTGTCGCAAACCGTTCTACGAAGCACACCGACCCGTTGAATGATGTCTCTCGGGCTCACATTTTGCTTATGAAGTTCGATAATGGAAGCGCGATGGATGTTAGCCTTCGCCATTTCTCGGAAACACATCCGAATGATGTGAAACTTGGGAAATAAGTAAAATACACCTTATTTAACAAAAATAAATTGTATTGGTGCACAAAAAGTGCGACAGTCAATCTCTTCATGGCGTCAAACTTTTGTGCGGGAACTTAAATGACACCCTGTACATTTGGATCAAATGTTTCGATGACTTAACAACTTGATTTATATCTGATTTTTTGATTGAAAAAAATAAATAAATTTTTGTTATTAAACCTGACAAGACCAATGTAATTTTTATCCGGAGAAGGAAAATATGCAAATATGATGATTAAAGTAATATAATTGAAAAATTTACAGGATTAAATATTGAAAAGAAAAAACTATTAATGAAATTATTCAAAATATTTTTTTTTTTTCAATTCCACTGAAATAAAATAATTTATACAAAAAACCGTTTCTTTATTTTTTATGTTTTTTGCCAAATATTCACTGAATAATAAACGATCGCGGATGGTAAAAATGGGAAAAAATGACTACGATTATACGAAAACTTTTATTGAACTATTACTATAATTAACTGAAATTTGAGCAGTTACATGCACACACATTTTCATAGGAATTTATCGAGGAAAGATCGAAAGGAATATAACACTCAATGCGTCCTTATTATTGGTAGTCGTCGAGAAGATCTCATTAATCATGAAATTGGGTGGTGCGAGATTTCAGGATCAACTGAGGGATATTGAGTCATTGGCGCCTTATCTTCTCACCCTTTGGTCGGTATTATCACACCTACAATAAACATGTCAACCGGTGGCTGGCCACAAACGCACGGCACGCGCATTGCGATCGAAATCATCATTATTGGTGGGTGGTATCTGATGGTCGCAACTGGCAATTAACATCTGCAAAATTATGTAATACTATATTCGATGTTGGAATAAAAAAAAGATTACGGGAAAATTATTCGTTTATAAAAAAGAAATACATTTGTTTAAAAATTTTTATCAATGTCCGATAGTTCAAGTTGAGTTGAATTAAATGACTACATCACTTTTTTTTTACTTTCCTGTAAATCTATTGACGTCATGGTGAACGCTATCAATTTTTTTTCGCGTGGAAACCCCTATTTGAACATTGGTCGAAATAAAAAACATTCGTGATTTTTCTAGAAACATATAATTATGTTTTTCAGAAGTCACAACCAATATTTATTCTAGAAAAAAGTGTTTCTAGGTTTTTTTTGCATCAGAGGATAAATATTTATCTTTGATCTACTTTTTTTACCAGTTGTAAATCTACCAAAATACATTATTTTAAGGAACTATTCATGTTATTAAAATGCTTATTAATTGTGAAAAATGCTTTTTTAATTGTGTTTTTACATTTTTTTTTTGAGAAATACATTTCATGAAACAAACTGGTGTTTAACTTGCCGAAACATTGGCAACAAATTTTCAACAAAGTAAAAACGTAGAATTTATATTCGTTTGCATTTTCCTACTACTATGCATTCACAAATTTCCATTATGCATTCGTATTTTTTCGCGTAATATTTCTTCGATATTAGCGCATAAGTCGAAATGCTGTTACCACGACAACAATTCGAATTTGGCCGCCCCAACTCCCGCAAACAATAGGAATTCAAAGCGTCGGCTCTTTATTTTTCGCGCTCTTTTTTTTGTGCAAGTCTTCAACTACTACATGACATGTCCACTCGCCTATTATAAGGATGCTTGTGTGTAGTTGGTCATCCACGTCCAGCATTTGACCAAATCGCTTGTTTCCTGAATGCGCTCATATTTTCATTGTGTCCGCCTTATTTTCATCCCAGTTGTTCATTTTTTTTATTTCGTTATAACTTGTACACGTGTCGTTTAATGATAGCCAGATGTTGCTAATTTTGTCAACAACGAATGGCTAATTGAATGTTGAGGTATCAATGCGTCCCAGAGGAAACTCACTCACGTTTTATTGACTCTCATTTTGTCACCTGTTATTACTTGTTAATTATGATATTATTAACCGAATTTAGGAATGGTGCGAACTTATGCGTTTAATGCGTCAATGCAGTCTGAGCAGGTCTGCCATTTTATAATACTATGAATGTTAACCACACGTTTTCCAGAGGGAGATTCAAAGGAATGCGTTCAATGCGTTCAGATCGCAAATTTCACACAATTATGGTCCGAGCGATCCTCCACAAGAATCGTATAAACCTGAAAAGTACAAGAGAGGACGAAGACTTGAAACACATGGAGTTTTTAGACCTCCATACCAACATTCGAATTCGGTGAATTCCGAGCCAGTCCAGGAAATGTCGGGATCAAACCAACCAATGGCTCCATTGCCAGTCTCGGATCTTCAATTTTCACCATTTCATAGCCCATATATCGACCCGGTTGGCTCAATTGTTGGCTTACGCCTGCTTTATATTGATGGGAAATTGGCTTATGTTCCTGTTGAGCCGCAAATCAATATGATGATAAACCAACAATTCGGCCCTTTGTTGGTGAGATGGATTAGCTTTCGGCGAGATTAACACAAATGAATGAATTTTAGGGAAGACCACCGCTTAATCATACGGACATATTTTATTCACGTGAGAATTTGAGCAAAATTAACAATAATAATACGTTGAGCCCGCAATCTGTTCCGCAAAAAGTATGCTCAGATTAGTCGGAAAATTTATGTTAATTTTTAAAGAATATTTCAAATTACAACACTGTGAATATGAGTAGCAATGTGCAGAATACTGTGGATAGAAGGAACAGCGACTACACAACGCTGAAACAGGGAAATAACATGGTTGAAATGATTTTCGAAACGTTGTGAATTCAATTTTTTTCTACAGAACTACTCACCGGCTCCAATGAAACCCTACGGAAGTATGCCAAATTTGGCACAAAGACAGTATGGGAAAAAATATTTTCAATTTTCTTTACTCTACTTAATAATTTAGACCGCTTTCCACTCAAGAACAACACAAATTAGAACTTCAAATGCAAATTGAAGAGAATAAACGAAGAAAGGAGCTTGAACGTCAGAAGGAATTAGAATTGGAGCAGCGCGAAATTCGAAAGTAATTGTTTTTTTTAATCGTGTTTAAAACAAAAAGCAAAAAAAGCAGTTGGCTTAATGGAGTAGAAACACCATGTTCATGGAGGCATTAACAATCAACAGCGTTTTTCGATGTTCAAGAATCTCGCATAGACGCTGCATACATGATGCGAAGAAAATCAAAATTACTGTGTGATGAGAGCTCAAGCGAAAAAGGGCATCCAAATCATTCTTCAGTTGCCATCGAATATCTGAAAATTGTTGCTGAAATTGAGAAAAAAGTTTAAACAACAATTCAAGTAGCTTTTTCAATTCAGTGTTGTTTGCGTTTATTTTTAATATTTACATCAATTTTAAGCGCCTTTTGAAATCTTTTTCCCTTTCCATTTTTTCATGAATGCATCAGGAAGTTCTTTTGAAATTGGTCGGCGCAAAATTTTGTTATGTAAAACTACAAATTGAATCATTTTTTCAAAGTCAAAAATATTTGAAAAAATTCTGTTTAGGTGGGAGGAATACCAAGCGCGTTTGCGGCGCGAAGAAGAACTTGAAAAGGAAAAACTTCGAGAAAAAGCGAGAGCTGCTGAGCGAAGAAGTCAGAAAATTTATGAAGAACAACTGGTTCGAAATCACGCAAAACAAAGATTAAATTTATCATTAAAAAAAAGTTTAGGAGCAGCAAAGATATGCAAAACAACATCAACAACCAAGAAATTCATATCGGACAAAAGAACCTTCTCGCGAAATTTCGCGTCGAGAACCATCGCCACCACATCACGAATCATACCGGGGTAGAATAAAAAATCTTTCAATGATTGTCAAAAAAAAATTCTTTCAGAATATTCGTACGATTATGAAAACCGTCCTCCGTCCCGGAATGAACGATATTCAAAACCTGCGAGAAGACGTCAGGACAGCGTGGAAACCCAAGTAATTCGTAGTGATCGTTCTGAAAGGCCAGATTCGTCTCAGCCAAGGGCTGTCGAATGGTGGGAAAAGAAGCCAAGTTGGCAGGAAAGAGTTGGAAAATTCTCCACTAATTAAAGTCAAATTCTTGAATATTTTAGACAGAGTCTCGAAGAAGTGCAGTTATTCCGACATTGCGAGGAAAACCGCCAGCAGCGCCGTCGAGCTCTGGCTCTCGGTAGAGAAAAATCAAAAAGCTTCTAAAATAGAAAACTGTTATCAGAAGAGGATATGATCCATCAGCTAGTGTGCAGGATCATCAAAGTCGGGCAGCTTCGCGCTCAACGTCAAGATCTTCAACTCCATTTGACACCAGCCTTCAGCAAGAGCTCGAATCTCCTCCATCAAACAGGTGAGTTTATATAATTCATATTGCTCACGAAATAGGCGACTCATGAACTCCTATGTTTGTTAGTTTGGTCAGAAGTTTTCCTCAAGTCACGTTTCTTCTCGGTCACTCAACATTAAATGTCAAATTTAAAGTTGACATGAAAGAGTCTCAAGGAAAAATAATGAATAAAATGAGACAGGCTAATAAGGTCGATAGTTTATCCAAAAAAATCCGATTTTTTTGCAGTGAACGTTCAGCACCAAAGAAACCAACAGCATTCACAATCAGCGCATAAAATTTGCTTTCTTAATTCCAATTGCTAATTGTTGCTTGTTTTCAATTCCGCGTCTCTTCTATTGTAGTGCTTTCACTCAACAACTGTGTAACATTAATAAACATTTATTGCATTCATGACAGATTTGTTCATCAAAAAAGCATGTGCGGCGGGGCGACGACTACCATTGATCGTAGGTGCGAGCTGGGCCCCGTCCTCCATAGCTGGCGAAGCCGCGAAGCGGGAGAGAGCCCTCCACCGATTGCACGTCCCCGATTACTCCTTCAATAAACGAAATTTCAATGAATGCCACCTCATCAATTTTGATAGATAAGTCATGCAAATGGAATTCAGCTGTTCGCACAGCAGATGCTCCGAGAAATGCCTTCAATGAAGGTCATTAAAATTTCTTTCATTACCTTCTCACGCGCACATTAACTGAATTAAACGAAACTGATTAAAATAATTTGATTTTCATTTCAAAATCAGCAATTAAATAAAATAGATTGAACAGTTAACAGAATGATAGCGGATAGGAAAGGGATTGTTGTTTTAACGTGAACCACCTTTCTGGAGGCCTAGGTTGATCTACTAGCGCCAAATTCGAGTTTAATCGCGCTGCTCGCACTGTAATCGTCGTTAAATCCTGAATTCTCGACAAATCTACCGTATAATGGACGTCCATGCCCACCGCGGAATGCCGATGCCATTGCGATGAAGGCCAAGAACACGAGAAGAGCAAACGCGTAGACTTGCATTCTGGAAATTGGAGAATATTGGAAGGGCCAACGCGAAGTAATGGAGATGAATGCGCGAATGACGGCTGAAATAAGAGGACGCGCCCTTTCGAGCAATCGTCGAAACCACGCCCCATTTCTTGATTTCTCTTAACGCTCGTTGGAGTTTGCCACACTTGCTCGAGCATTAATGTCTTGAAGCTTTTAGGAGGCCAATAGCGGACGCAACAAAAAACTGAAGACACTAAATTGGTTGTAAGTAACTTATTGGCTTTTCTTGAACTTCTAGAGGCTGCTGTAAAAGAAAGAGTATGTTCAAAAACGTCGATGTGACATTCGATAAATTAACAAATTTGTGTCATCAGATGACAAATGAAAATGAATTTAAAACACATAATTAGTGAATGAATGACTAAAAATTATTTAAACGGATGAAGAAGCGGAAAATTGAAGTTTTGGTTCTTCAATGAGATGAATATAAACAAAACCAGAGCTCAATAATATTTTTATAATTAAACATAAGAATATGAAAAAGAAAATAAAATTTATATTAGAGAAAAATTTCTTGATTCCTTTGGAGCGCGGAGGAAGGAGAACTGTAGAGGTTTAATTACCAAGTGGGAAAACAAACGGGAAAAAAGTTTTTCAAAATGTTTTCTTGTTTTCCTTGTGTAGAACCTTTTAAATTATTGGAGCCTTCATAATTCGAGTAGTTGAAAAAAATTGGTTGAAAAATGTGAATGCATAAAGAAGTTATTCATGAGAGGAGGAAAAAAGTTTTCTCATAAGAATCAGTGAAATTAGCACAATTGCATTCGTATATCTAAGCCCTTTAATGCCAATTTCTTCGATTTATTGTTATTCAGTCTCAAGTCGATTCATTTTTGCTGACCGAAAATCAATTTAAAATTTATTTTCGTTTAGAAACAACGATTTCTCTATGCGTCCTCGTATCTCCTCATACGCGATCTCTCATCGCTTGCAGCGAGCATTTCATCCCACATCGCTTGCTGTCTGGTGTGTCCTCGGTAGTATAGTGGTGAGTATCCGCGTCTGTCACATGCGAGACCCGGGTTCAATTCCCGGCCGGGGAGAAAGTTTTTTCTGAAAAAGCTATGGAAAATATGTGTGAAAAAAAAGTTTTTGGCATTTAATTCTTTGAATTGCGCGCAATTATTTTTCAAATAAAACGTTATGTAGAAAAGTTTTAAATTATTTCATTTTTTGAAAATCTAGAAAAAATTAATTTCTAACAGAAAATTCTTTAAGAATAATAGAATGTGCGCATGTTTCGTGCGTGAGTTTTAATTTGACGATTGTTTTTTTTTAAGTCTTATCAGAAAATTGACTAGTGATATTATCAACCAATTATTATCATGAATTTTTTGTGGTCTTACCATTTCAACACACAAATCATCGAATGTGTCCTCGGTAGTATAGTGGTGAGTATCCGCGTCTGTCACATGCGAGACCCGGGTTCAATTCCCGGCCGGGGAGAAACTATTTTTTGGGGGATAAGCTGTGGAAGCTATGTGAGAAATTAAAGAGAAAACATTTGGTATTTTTTGTAGTTTAAATTGATTACATAAATAGAATTACACTTTCAAGTGTCTGTCTCTACAATGAAGCTAAAGTTTGAAGAAGGTTTTATAGTCATTCCGCTTAACAAAGAGCGAAAAAATATGCTGAAATTTGCCGATTTGATTTTAAAACGTTAACATGTTTTAAACATTCGTGTCTTGATATTTTCAATTCTACACCGACGAAAATCGATAATGATCCGTTAGGCACTCGAAGCAATGACTCATTTTGGTAAGCAAATCTGTTGCCGTTAGATTTCTTATTTTGCCAACCATTCTGTATGTTTTTTAACGATTTTTTCATAACTTGTGTACACGGTATCTTTTTCTAGCCTTTACTACTATTAAATTGTTTGCGACTAACAAATATTCGAACATACATCTATTATTATTTTTATTTTATATCGTTATTTCTAGTAGTCAATTGCTTTGAAAACGGCATTCATAAACTGTTTTACGTGAAATGAGACCCCAACAGCAGTGCTATATATTTTTATATATTTTCTATTTATTTTCTAATAATTTGCGAGCTTTTTTTCTTGTTTAAATTGATTTTTTCTATTCATCATTTTTTCATTGGGACTTGTAAAATTCCCGGAATGTACAATTTTCGCTGACAAATTCAGTCTGTTTGTTGAACATTGTTTTTTGAACACGAAAATCATCTTTCTGAAATGTAGCACTCCAATGCCCAAACTAACTCGTCGAATTTAATGTATATTCAACGCAATTCCTTTTTTTCCATCATTTTCATTGTTTTTCTGCCAGACTCTTAGCATATTGAACAAATTCGTGTTATTAGCTGTCATTTCGAAAAAAAATAAGGTCATTAAACAAAAACGACAAATAACGGCAATCATCATTTCTATATAAGGAATTATGCACAATTTTTGGCATTTTAGATATGGAACAAGGGACCTTTTCCCACCAATCCCATCTCCCATCTTTACCGTTGCCAAAGCTTGAAGACACGATTGGCAAGTATTTGCACTCATGTAAGTATTATCATGTTATTTTATTTCCTCGATTGTCGCGCTTGCTTATCATCGCGTTTCGCAAAACGGCAACCGTGTCCTCGGTAGTATACACAGGTAAAACGGCACATACGAAAAACGGGCCGTTTGCAGACCGGCGTCACACCGGAGAGGAACAATGAGTAGATATTTGCGCGGTCGATTTATGGTCTATTTTCTGTCTTTTTTTCAAGAAAAAATAGATGAATAGTTGCTCAGAAATATATATGATTTGAAAATCATTCTCGCCGTTGGTGTATACTTCAGTTATTTTCATCAATTTTATTATTAAAGAAAATTCATAATTTAATTTTTCTGTCGGCCGATCTCAATTCATTGTTTTTCTCTGCGTATTCCTCATAATTCACGACGTCGAATTCTTCATCACGATAAATGTCGCCACGCTCAAACTCGTAGAATTTTTCATTCTTATTCGGGTAACTCGCTGGAATATTTGGGACTGGAACATCCATTTTCTGAGTGTTCTTGCCAATAACTTTGCCTAGAAGTATAATTTTATTCAAAATACGACAGGAACAGCATACATTTCTTTTTTTTCACAAATGGTTTCGTTTCACAGCCGGTGGGAGCTTCTTAACCTCTCGAACTGCGACATTAAAAATCCACATCAAATCATCTTGCGTCGTTCTCTTTCCATTCAAATTTGTGCGCATAAATTCATAAAAATTTAAACGCTTCTTAGATTTCATCATATTTCCGAGGTTTTTCTGAATTTACTATTTCAACATTTTAATACTTTTTCAAGATTTACCACACAATCGGCTTCGGTATACAATTGATTTGCTTTAGGGTTTATGCATGCTTTTCTCATGAGGTTCGGCACGTTCCAAGTATTTCGATATGAACAGAATGCCTAAAAAGTTAGCATAAATAACAAGTCAATATTTTGTGACAACAAACCCTATGATCAGCATCAGCATACATATATCATTCGTCAATCGCAACTGTATCATCAATCTGAGAATCCTGAAAAGTGGAGATAGACAATTATGTATCAAACAAAATAACTTCCCTCTTTTGAACTTTCAGCTACCATCGCAGCATTGATTTCATTTCTCATTCCCGTTTTTCTCAACACTTTTTTGGAAAATTTGCTAAATTTTTAAAAGTAATTTATTCCGATAACTATAAAACTACCTTTTTTTCAACAAAATTTCGGTGGTAACATCGTTAATTATCTGGAAAAGCGTTGTATTGCTTGTTTTTTGTTATAAAATAGGCAAACTGCTTTTCTTTTTCTCTTTTCCATTTCAATAGCAACTTTCTTTTCTGCAAACGCTGAAACGTTAGATATAAATGAGACTTATATCATCATCATATATGTACATATATAATAACAGAATTTCACTTATAAGATTTAAAAAATATAAAAATTTTTAGGATGAATGCAAAAATTCCAAAATCGTGAGGTAAAGTGCATTGTATGCATGCACTACATATGACGCAAACATGCACAATTCCATCTATTGGCCATCTATATTCCGTCTAGTTTTTTCACACACGGATTATAGACAATAAATTGTCTATAAACAGTCAATTTTTGATGATTATCTATTTTTCGTCTATTTTTCGTATGTGCCGTTTTACCTGTGTAGTGGTGAGTATCCGCGTCTGTCACATGCGAGACCCGGGTTCAATTCCCGGCCGGGGAGAAACGTTTTTTGCTGAATTCTCAAATGAAATCCAACAAAAAAAATGAAAGTTCACTAACTATAAAAAAAACTTTTAATTATTTCAGTGATTCCCGTAGTGAAATCGGACGAACTCACCGATGTTACGAATCTTTCAAAAAATTTCATTGAGTCGGATGATGCCAAAAAAATTCAATCGTTTTTGGAGAAGCGAGCAAAAAATCGAAGAAATTGGGTAACGCGTATGAAAAATTGCAAAATAACACAATGAAAAAATGTTTAGCTTGAATCTTGGTGGTATCAGGCGTACAACTCAACTCGTTGCCCATTGCTTTTTCAAAATATGGGAGCAATCAACCCAAGGGCAACTCCTCACAAAAAACAGCAGCTTCATGTTGCTGCCCAGTTTATCCACGAAATGATGAATTACTGGCAACTTATTCGAAAGTAAAGTCTCTTTTTAACTGAAACTAGGCTGTTTTTGCGTTTATAGGGAGAAGATTGAGATAATGCAAAGCAGAGGGGTCAAATGGGATATGTCTCAAGTCTACAATTTGTTCAATGCCTGCCGCCAACCGCAAGTTCCTTGCGATGTTTTGAAACGTCATTTTCGAACCGGTTATTAAAAAGAGAATGTTGTGAGCATTGATGCCTCTTATTTGTAGAAAAAGAGGGACCATGCCCGACGCACGTAATTATATTCTGTAAAGGACATGTATGGGAATTTGATACGATGTCGAAAGGGCAAATTAAAAGTGCTGATGAAATTTTTCAAGTTTTGACTTTCATCGAATCGAAATCAGCAAAACGGTGTGAGAATTCGATTTTGCCATTGACCACATTGGACAGAAATAGCTGGGCCGACGTAAGAACGAATAGCTTTGAAATATTCAACATTTCATCAATCACCAGATTCGTGAATTTCTCTACCAAGACAGTGAGCAAAATATGAAAAATTTTGATTCTATCGAGAAAGCGGTGTTTTGCTTGACGATTGGAGAAGATATCGTGGAAGACGAGTCAGAAGTAAAGGATATCTCGAAAAAAAAAAGAAATAGAAGAATTTTAGCTAATGAAATATGCTCTATTCGGTCTACCAAATAATGCATATGCAGATAAAAATTTGAATGTTATTGTGATGAAAAATGGACAGATCTGTCAGCAGGCCGATGTGAGTTTACAATTGCGATACACAGTCGATCAATTGTTTGCAGCACTGCAATGTCGACGCAATTTCCTTGTTTGCACCGTGCGATCACGCCGCGAAAAAATTGGATTACAATTGGACCCCTGAATTGATGGAAATCTCGTATCCACCAACAGAATTGGTGTTTGATTTGACCAAAAATGTTGAAGAACAAATTGTGCGAGCTGAAGAATGTTTTAAACAAACGGTTTACATCATACTCGTATAATGTGTACCCCACTATATTTCAGGCATCTCATATTGAATTAAATGTTTTCACCTACTATGGTTATGGTCACAAGCTTTGTAGGAAATTCAACTTGTACACAGACACAGTAGTTCAGATTGCCCTTCAAATGGCGTATTACAACACGCATGGCAGGTCAGTTTTCAGACCATTTTTGTCGATTTGAAATCGCCAAGGTCGTTTGATAAAATTCAAAATAAAGGCAGTCAACATTCTAACCGAAAAACGTGATAAATGAATAATTGAAAGTGTTTGGTTTCCAGGTGCGCGCCGACGTATGAAACTGCTTCCACTCGAATGTTCTTTCACGGAAGAACGGAGACTGTTAGAAGCTTGACACCAACTCTTGCAAAGTTTCTGAAAGCGTGTGACAATGCAGCAACAGTTAATTTCAAACATACAATCCTACTAGTAATCATATTGCTTTTCAGCCAGAAGCACTTTGCACATTTTTTTATGAAGCGTACAATTCACATAACGCATTAATGGATTCGGCACGGAGAGGTCAGGGCATTGATAGACATTTCCTTGGAATTCAAAAAGCCAGAGAGTTACTCCAAACGTCATCTATTCCATTATTTGAGCACCCTTCTTTTGAAATGAGTGGAGGAAATGGAAATTTCAAGCTATCTACAAGGTTAGTCCAAAAGCATGGCTATTAAAAAAAAAGCTGATTTAAGCTTCCTTGGCTACGATGAAGAAGGATGCTTTGGATATGTGACTGCTATGTGTAACAACGGATATGGTGCTTTCTACAAAATTGCTAGCGATAGGTTGCATAACTGTTAAACAAAATAATGTTCGAAGAAAAAAACATTTTAGATTGATTTTCACACTAACGACATTCAAAAATGAGACGACCAATCTGACCACATTTACTGCAAATCTTGAGAAGAGCTTGAGTTTCATCATGACGAATATCATTTTGCAGACAAATGCGCACTGAAAAACATTTAGGCTATGTGCATTTCCGTTAATAAAGGGTGTCTTAAAAAATTTTGTTAAAATTTTTTTTGTTTTATTGTATCCTGAGGATAATAATTCACAATAATGTTTATATTAATAATGTTAGAATATTCACATTATTTTTTCAAATTGAAGCTCTAAAAATGTGTTAAAATTGCGTTTGTTTCTTTTCCTTTTCTTATTATTTATTTCTAAGGAAATTTAATAAATATTAAAATTATTCGTTAAAATTTTTGTTTTTAGTATCATAACATATCCCATCTATTTATTCTAAATATGTACTACAGCTAAATTCGCACTCTATCTCTTCTTCATATAAAACAATTTTTGATCGGCAACGCATCCCACAGCAGGAAGTCTATTCTTCAAAATCACTCGATAATAATCTTTCATTTAGAGTTCAATTTTTCATTATTTAAAAAAAGTAATATTGTCTACATATGGTTTGCAATAAATGATTGGATATGAATATGGTAATGGTTTGGGTTCAACAATTATCCTCGGACAACGGTCTCCTTGATGATAGTTGTCGGTCCACGTCCAAATCCTCCTGGTCCGTATCTTGGTCCACCGAATCCTAAAGCAATTTGATTAGAATTAAAATTTACTCTTTTTTTATTTTGTTACCACCACGTCAAAATCCTCCTGGACCACCTGGTCCATATCCTGGTCCGCCGAATCCTAGAGCAAATCGTTTAAAAATTTAATCTACTACTGTTAAATTTTTACCACCACGTCCTCCAAATCCTGGACCACCTCCTCTAGGTCCGAACTGTCCTGGTCCTCCACCGAATCCACCACGACCGCCAAAGCCACCTCCACCACGGATGATGGTGGTTTTCTCAATGATGTGCTGTGGAGCGGCCCTAGAAACATTAAAATACATTTCTGAATATAAAATAATCGCTCACATGACGGCGACGGCGAGGATGGCAAGAACGCAGACAGTGTAGAAATTCATTGTATGAACCTAGGTCACACTGCAAAAATTTTCCTTATATACCATTATCTTCGAGTTCATTATCATTGAGGGGCGGAGAGATTGTCGATAGAATGTCGAAACTTGTACCGAATACTGAATGATGATCATCGGAGGTCATCGATGAAAATAAATTGATAAAAAAGACATGAAGAGAAAAATTTTCTACGTTTTATGCATCCATTTTTGAAATGATAGGTTTATGGAAAACCAACTTAAAATGATCTCAATCCTTGAAAAATTATTCACAAATCTCTGGATCAAAACAATTTATACAATACTCTTTGTGTTATGCTTTTAAAAACAAGGAAGTAAATTCTTAGTGACATACACTTAGGTTTTTCGATATTATTCGCACCGAAGGAATGCGATGGTTTTTAACGATATATCCACTAACAATAATTTTCGAAAGAAATTTAACATTCGAGAATGTGTCTTCCTCGATATTTTGAATAGTTGATTGATGGTTTTACAAAATAGTTCAAAATAGAAGAAGTACTGATAACTATTTCTATGTGCATTAAAATGTACCTATACGGTGAAATTGGTGCTTGAAGTCAACGAATGTTTAATTAATATGAATAAGAATTTTTATTCATAATTTTTATTTTGTATACTTCATAGATTGCCCAGCGCAACATTAAGCAACTTCTCAGTCATTTATAGTTCTAAGATGTAAATTCTATTTCAAATTGCAGTCAAAAGGCGAACCATGATTTAAAAAGATTTCATAAACTCTTTCCACTGTTGAACTAAAATATTCAAAGTTTTTCCATATTCACGAACAGTATCTATTCTAGTGATTTATTTAATTATGACGTACGATATTTATTTAATTATGACGTACGATACTTGACAATTTAAATTTCATTTTGACTGATGTTTTTGACAAATTTGAATTATTCGAAGCAGTATATATGAAAAAGAAAATCGACAAATACCATGCGAATGCCTTGCGCGAAAACAAAAAAGCATTAACTGAAGGTTTTCAATTCCTCTTCTTAACATAGACAAGAATTAAAATATTATACGTGTTGGAATATTAATGCATTTATTTTACATATTTTCATATTCAACCATGAATAATTGTCTTCTTGATGACGGTGGTTGGTCCTCCAAATCCAGGGCGTCCGAATGCTGGACCACCAAATCCTGGTCTTCCAAATCCTGGTCCACCGAATCCAGGACGGCCGAAACCTGGACCTCCGAATCCAGGGCGTCCGAATCCAGGTCCACCGTGAATGACAGTAGTTTTTTGAATGAATTGAGGGGCGGCACTGAATTTCAGGTCGGTTTTCAGTGATTTAAAATAAAAAAAAAACATTTTTAGCTTACAATGTGGAAACAGCCGCAATAAGAAGGAGGACGAACGAAAGGAAATTCATATCAGAAGTCAGGTGTGAACTGAGACTTAATGGAAAATCACAGCCTTTTAAAGGTTGCGGGAAGATGGAAACGACGATAAGAGGGTGTAAGGCATAGGGTCGAACTATGACTTTTGTTCGACGAGTTTGGGTGATCTGTGATGACTAATTTAGCGAGAAAGTTTCAAAAATCTGGCTAAATAAAATAATGAAACGGGTTGAATCATCATGTTCAATGATGTCATTCTGGGCAAGATCAAGCCACACTTTCCAATATCTAATTAGTTTTTGTGCAAGATTGTTCGTTATTTTGATACACCCAGATGGTTATCTTGACCTTGATACTTCCAAAAGGCCATATCAACACGACGTTGAATTTAGCATTTGACCTTTTGGCGGGTGGCCCTTTGGCAACGCTTTCGCGAATATTGTAGAACTATTAAAAGAAACTCTTTAACTTGAATTGATAAAAATAAAATGAGTTATAGAAGAAAAAACAGAACACGTGTGAACAAAACAAAGGATTGATATACAATATCACAGAAGGATTAGAAATGCCAAATTTGAAAATATTCAATAAAGACATATTAGTATCTAGCTTAAAATACGCCAAAGACTCAAGAAAGTCGAATAATCGTTTGTAAATGTGTGCACTGAATATCTTGGTAACTTAAATCAGTGTTGCGCGTAAGTCAACATTTTCTTGCGAGTAAGCGTAAGCATGTAAGCTCATGCCAATTTTTCTTTTTAACAGTAAGCGTAAATACGTCAGTAGAAATCTTAAAAATGGTGTAATTGCTTAAGTGAATGGAATGTCAGAGTAAAACTGATTCAAATCGATTAAGTTCATATGTCTCCAATAATATGATAAGGCTGTAGGAACGATTTTGAGCAACATCTTTATTAGATGTTCATTTTTAATTATCTTTAAACACGTTTAGAATTGAATATTTATTGTTAATTGTAAATTGCACAATATACTTAACCAACAACGGTGGTCTTAATGATGGTTGTCTTAGAGATTGGTCCAACTGGTCCGCGTCCGATTGGGCCAACTGGTCCTCTACCGATAGGTCCAACTGGCCCTCTTCCGAATGGTCCGACTGGTCCTCGCCCGAATCCTGGTGCTGGTCCTGGTCCGAAACCTCTCGGTGGTGGGCCAACTGGTCCTCTTCCGAAAGATGGACCTCCTCCAGTCTTGATAATGGTGGTCTTCTCAATGACTCGCTGTGGTGCAGCGCTAAACAGAAGACGTAAAACATTTATTAAAATGAGTCTTACAGGGCAAAAACAGCCAAGACGGCGAGAAGGACAACCGAGAGAGTATTCATGATGAATATGAGAAACAACTCAGCATGAGGCCTTTTATAGAACCCTCATCATTATCTTTACGAGGTCATCGTTGTGATCTTTTAATTTTGGTAAAGATCTTTGCAATCGTAGAACTTTGTGACTTCAATGTGAATTTCTGTAGTGTGACACAAAGAATATTCAAGAAATCGGTGTATCCTCTTCGTTTCGCTCAATTTTATTACATTCTTTTGGGTCATAAACACAATTGTCAACTTTTCTCCCTAGAATTTGAGTGATTGAAAATTTTTGTATTGTAATAGAAGAAACATTATGAATAAACGACACTAAAAAATAATTCATTGATAATATTCACCAAGTGCATTTTTTTTTCAAAACCGCATAATATTAGAAAAAATCATACATTTCCGAAATCAAATTACTGTATTAGTATTATTACTTTCAAGTACGTAGATAATTAAGATGATGCCACCACATTATGAATTTTCATATTTAAATCTTCACAAAATTTATTTTTAAGTGACATTTCTCTCACTTTATATTACTTTTTCAATCTTTAACTTCAATTCTTGTTTCTGATCAACTTCGAATAGTTTTTCGTAGTCAGTGAAATTCTGTTCAAACTTCATTCAATGTCATCAAACCCTTTAAAATGTTTCTTCATCTCAGCGCCATTTTTAAAAGATCTCCGATGCAGTGTTACTTTAATCATCATCTTTACACATTTCCGACCTCTCGAAGTTTACGATCGCAAATTTCACAAATGATACCAATTCAAGAGAAATGCTTCTAACCTTTGCTTCAGAAAATGTGATCTGTGTCGATGAACCCAATAGACATTTTGATAGAAATGACCATTTAGATAAGATTCAAGTATCCGATGAAAAGGGAACTAAATGAAAAATCAGAAATGACCTGATTTTTCCGAGAATCACTTCGCATGATATACATATGAGTGTTTTCTGATGCAAACGTTTAAAAGAATTTGGTCATAAAAAGGTATATTTCCAAAAAAATGTATAAGAAGAAACGCACATTATTTTTCTTCATGATATCCGGTTTGAATTTTGCTATCAGTCTAAAATTGATAGTAGAGGAGTGAGATTGATGATGCATATTGAATCGTTTCCTGGTAATTCCGACGAGAACATTCCGTATCAATTGACAAACTTATAGCGATCGAATAACACCGCTTAGTTCAACTGTTCAAAGACATAAAAATTTCTATATTTTCGGTTTTCGAGAACAGCGTACCCACAAATATACAATAGCTGGAAGTCATTTCCTATGAAGTATTTATTAAATGAAAAGAAATGATACCAATTTCCATAAAGTGTTTTTGGTTTATCTCCAGCAAACGTTCAAGGACAGAAGAGAACTTCCTTCTAGCATTATTTAGCAATAAAAAATGAATTGGAAATTTTAGGGAACAAACATCACAAATAATAAATTGAGTTTTTTTCCAAAATTATAGAAACTGATTAAAGTTAAAACATGAAATTTTGCGAAACAATTAAATTATTTCTTGATTTCAGATTTCCTAATTCGAGAAAACTCTTAAATTCATAGTAGTAAAAAATTGGCCTCATATTTATTTTTTTTTTGAAATCATTCAAAATTTGAATTCTATACGAAGGATAACCTAATAGAAAAAAGAAACTCAGAGTAAATCACAGGGTTCTCGTTTTTGCAACAACTTTACCAAATAACTGGGAGTCAGGAATTATTTAAATAAAGATTTCGGGCAGGCTTCAAATCAATTGTGTCAATATTCGAAACCACGCATAAATTAATACATACATGTTTATAGTAATCGATGCTATTCACCGTCCATTGTCGGCAGCTGGCACAACATAGCGAATTGTTCGATTTCGATCGTTGACAATTCATATTTTTCAAATCATGGACGCGGTTAGTATACATTTCGCTTGAATTAAATACAAAAACTATTTTTTTAGAATAATATGGTGTATTATCATCTAGTTCACGACATTCCGCTGAATATGGAACAAATTCGAAAGTTTTTCGATGTGAGTTTTATGTATCGGACATTTGTACATGAATTGATATAATGCAAACAATAACGACAGCAGGCGGTTTTTATAGTGTGAACTTTATTTTTGCATTTTCTAAAGAATACATTCATAAATTCACCATGCCAACCAAAACAATTACAACAAGCGGCAGAGCGTGCAGTCTTTTGTATCATCACTGTCAAATATTGCGGCGCGTTCCTCTGCTCTCTAACTGTCAAATGCGCACACTCTTTTTTCGTTATAGGTTGTAGTTTTTTAAGCACGTTTTGCCTTTCAGTAATTGATTTTCTTACTGGAAAATTTTTATTTAATTCAATTATTTACAGTGTGAAGATTCCGATGAGTGCGAAGAATTGATGCCACTCTGTCGAAAAAATGCTATCCGGTTAGTTAATTTTAGATGTTTCTGAGTCTCGAGTAAATTTTCTAAAAACTATGACAATAAGATATTCTGAATTTAATAATTTTTAATCAAGGATGAAATAGAATTAGAAAGATTGACTAGAAAATAACAGTATTTTAATATAATAATTTTTCAATATACTTCATGCTTAGAAAATCCATATTTGTTTTTCCTCTTGACATTCGTCAATGTAGTTTACACATTTCACTTTAAGAAACATAATTAAATTAAATCAAAACGTTTTTTTTAATGTTGGTATGTGACTTGTTAGCAGTTTTCACTATAATATAATTTAATATGAAACGATTATATGTCTTAATTGGGCAACAAACGAAAAATAACTATTACAATAAAGATCAAATAGTATTTCGTGTCAAAGTCATTGTTAATTTCTGATTAGATTTACAAAAAACAGAGCAATTGTTATCATAGTTACAAACATTTCCCAATCGAATTTTCCCTACAATGCTCAAAATGTTCATAATATGATTTCATTTTTTAAAATTTTAAACTTCCTACAATTTTTATGTATATTCGAATTCAATCCAATTTTTGCGCAATATGAAATAAACAATAATAGTCTTTCGATTATACATGTATATATTCGTGGGATATGATTGAATAAGCTAATGAGAGCGTTGCTTGTAATTCTACTTATTCTTAAGCAAATGAAAAATTCTACTTACATTCAATCGAAAATACTCTAAATATTTGATTTTAAAAAATTGGTTGTCATCTTTTATCTAAATAGATATAAGCCATAAATTATTTTAAAACATTCAAAACTTTAACCGATCATCAAATGAGCTTCTATTAAGCCTCGTCTTTTTTATTTTTATTTTTCGGCATTAATACCTTAATAGTAATTCTCATGGATTTGAGAACCATACCCAACATTTATCGATAACGCTCTTATATTTAAGTAGACTCCTTGAAAAGATGAACAAATCTCCGCAAAATGAAAAAAATGGTCGAGCAAACATTTCATATCAATTTGATCTATCAAATAGTTTCTATTTCTTATTTATTGCTTTTTAATATATGGAAATCTACTTTTTGAAATAAAATATTTCCAATTTCCGGTATTTCGCTATGATCTTATTGGATAGTACGGCCATTTATTTTATAATGGATTCATATGTTTCAGTGATGTCAGTATGAAATTCAACGCTCTAAGTATTTCTCAGACTACTGTTTTTTTTTCGGAATACTACGTTTGTCATGATTTTCATTTGTTTTCAATACAAATTTTGTCTAAACAGCCGCCACATTTGAGCCATCAAGTGCTTTTCCTTTCACGGCAATGTTCGAATTGATCGCTTCACTCCCATAAAAAGAACCAGCCTTTGAGGCGAACTGAACAAATAATTCCTCCAAACCATTTATACGTATGATTTCTCTTCACTTCGCACACACTTTTGTAATCCGCAACGCGCCGCAATGAACAAAACATTCTCCGAAATCTATTTGTCTGCACAGAATACCTGAACACCTACAGATTCCTGATTCCCATAAGCAAGCGACTTCCTGGAAAGCCTTTTGCATCATCTTATTCACTTAATTTCCATCGTAAAACAAATTGCATGTTTTAAAAGGGTAGTAATGCCTAATGGGTAACGTAGAAAAAAATGAAAAATTTCAAAAAATGAAAAAAGAAATCTACTAGAACATGTGAGTATTCATTACAGTAGGCATCAAGAATCATAGAATAAAATAAAGAAAAACCTTTAAGCAAATTTTATTGAAAGATCCTAATAACAAAACCGCGTGATTTCAAGAAATTATAGATTTTTTAGAAATACGTCTTATTTATACGATGGGTTAGTTGATTTTTCTTTTAGGTTATTTCTTTGCAACGCAACCTATTGAAACTTAACTTGTCACATCTCTTTCAATTTTTCCTCCTTCCCTTAACCCAATTAAAGAATCCATTACCCAAAGTCAATCATTTTAATCAGGTTTATGTGTAAATACGGAAGGCTAACATTTTTCTTTCATCTTCCATCGGATATATCAATTTCACAACACAATTTCCATTTTTTATGTTCAAACCGAAAAAAATCCCCATTTCAGCATTTTATGATTCATTCGAATCAAATGTGCTGAATACATGCATTCTACGTTGTTCGTCGTTTAGATCAAACGAATGTTTTGTGTGACTGTACCTAATATTGATTGTTGAGTAAATATGCGGTACAAGTTTCACAAAGACCACCAAAAACTGAGGTTTGTGTCATATATAACCAATTGATTTGTGATCATGGTTACAGCTTTTATAGGTTGTTTTTTTGATTTCAAACACATTTTTAATAATCTGATTTTTCATAAAAATTATCTAGAAAACTGAAACCAGAATGAAAATTGATAAAAATAGGAGGTTGCTATATGCTCATATACCTTTCATATTGTTTATAATTCTTTCATCAATACTTCGATTCCGGCTTCAAAATTTTGATGTTATTTTGAGAGCAATAAGCTAAAAACACAGCAAAATAATTTAATGCGGCATGCTCATTTTTTTTGTATTTGCACTTTGCGAACGTTGTTCTTCTATTTTCCCTAACTTTTATATTATAATTATCATTCTTTCTGGGAAAATTATATATGTAGAGATTGCAACGCACTAACAAAGCAAAAAGAAAAGGACATTGAAGCTAGAAATTATGCCGCTGTCGGGTATTGAAAGCATTTGAACCGAAAATTATTTGAAATAGAATATTCCATTGTTAAATCATATAAAACCATAGAATTTACAAGTTTTCCATGTTTCTCAATTATTGCGTGTTCAGCAAAGAGAAAGATTGTGTATTAAGCTTTTCCTATTTCAATTTTCACTTTAAACTGTGATCGGAAAAACTGCCATTAATTCTTCATGTGATTCGCCTTGAATTATTAGAAAAAACAGATAGATATTTTTCATAAAATGTTCATAGTATCCCCATTTATTCACAATTTTTCGCATATTCCTCAAAAAAGAAAGCCATTATTCGTTCCCTATAATTATTAATGCAACCTCTCATCAAAAATGGGCAATTCTAAGGATTCCAACCAATTGTGCTCTTTGTTATGTTTCTATCATTCGTCTCAACAATGATTATTTTTATAAACCAAATCGATTTTGTCTCAACTAACCACCAATCATTTTTTTTGAGATTCCACAAAAATATATATTTCTATAACTGTCCGGTATTTGACATAAAAAACTCTATAAAAACATAATTAATTTAAAAATGAAGCTAGAAGTCTTCTACAGAGCAATTTAATTGCATTCGGCTCGTTTACGAGCTTTTCTTTCTCTATTGAACACCAATTCCAATAAATGGCCCGGCGCTATAATGTTCCAATTTATATACATTTCCTTCTTTTTTTATTTATTATGCACATATTTAAAATATTTGTATATTGCCTCAGCAGGTGCATTCGCAATGAAAAATTAGTATATGAAAATTTACAAAACATAATAATGGTGGTCCGAACGCTTCAGTTATGCGGTTGGTTAACCTTCAAAACTTTGTTTGTTTTATTTTTATTGTTTACTTCATATCTATCCATATTGTATATTATTCGATATATTGAAAATAGTGTGTTTTCATTTTAGAGGGTAATGTTACTAGGATCCGACATTAGCTCAGCTGTCAGCGAAAGTCTCAAATTTGATACAATGTAATGGCACTTTCGAATCATTCTCATTAATTCTTGCAAATCACGTCCATATTTTTTTTAAAGAAGATTGGCTTACAAGCGCGTGCGAGCAGCACCGATGGTTGTTCAACAAAAGGAAGAAGAAGACGTTGAGGGCGAGGAAATTGGAACATCAACGGATCCATCAAGTGAAGAGGAAGACTGGGTTAGTTCAATTTCCCTATCCCGGAAAAAAAGGGGTTTTTGGCGGAATTGAATGAAATATGGATGTAATGAAGATTAATTTTTCTCTCTTTCTTTCGCTCCTGAGAAATTAATCATTCCTTGAGATATATACTTTACACTCTGCCAATCACAAATCAGAAAAAGTTTTTTATCTAACATCAAATTTTTTGAACATATATGATTTCAACATAATTATGTTCACGGAACATTCAAGTCAACCCAAAAAAAAACAATTATTCAATTTTGATTTCATCTTGAAGAATTCTCTCAAAATTTCGAAATATTTTATTTTGGTGGAGCATTGTTTTTTATTAGAAATTTTAATGGCTCCACATGAAGAAATAAAAAAAAATGAAAATTTTAATGCCATTTAGTCTCCAGAATGGGAAGTGTACTCGAAATTGCTAATAGGGTCTCATATTTACAATTTGTTTATGCAGAAATATATAAAATTGAAAAATACTGAAAAATGATAATATCATTTGGGTAATAATTTATAATAACCCCTTCAACTCAGACATATAAAAATGAACCAAGAAGACTAATTAAAATAATCGCCAAATTAGGGAGAATCTACATTATTCATATCAGTATTTTCATTGAATCATCGTATGCATATCGAAAATGATAAACAGCACAACCCCTTTTTGAACTTCTCGCATTGCGGGACTGTCTTATTGAATACGCTGTTATCTCTGCGCCTCTACAATGAGACCATTACACGTGAACTATATGCGTCCGCGCATCTCTATGTAATACCGGGTCAGATTTTAACGTTCACTCGCTTTTTGAATGGTTTGCTTTATTGATTCGCGGTTTCTCTGTTTTATTTATCTATTTCGCTCGTCGGTCTATCGAAATTTTGAATAAAACGCACATATGGGAAATGGGGCGACAATAAACATTTTATTTTGCCAATTGATATTTATCAGACAACTCGTTCTCGTTTCAGGAAGTAGAGGTTTCTTTTGAAAGAAGAGTATCGAGAGCAAAGGAACTTCGAAGGGTGACCACGGAAATCGGAAAATCGGAAATGAGATCAAGAGATGGAGGATTATTTGATTGTGTCGTCCTTGTAAAAGTCAAGGAAGAGTGAGTTCTAATATTTTCTGTTGAAAAAAAAAAGAGAATCACAGAAATCCTGATGGATCCAATTCGCGATCTCCAGCCATCGAGTTCAGTTTTCCGGAGGAAAGAGGTAATGCTCTACCATCGAGGAAATTTTCTTCAAAACCAACTTTCAATTTATAGGAGAAACCATTCGACCTGAACTTGTTTTACCAGATTTCACGAGATTAGCTGAAATTGAATCAGGAGAATGGTCGGATGAAGAGGGTTATATGGTTTCACTTACTGATAATCAAGGTGTGAGGTAAGCCTTTAAATACCAAAATTGTTGAAACTGTAGAAAAGAACAAAAAACGTTGAATAACGGTTTGAGAAAGTTTGAATAAATGCTCTAATTAAACGATATGGAATAGTTACATGGCTGCAAACGCTGTACACAAGAGTTTCAATGAACTTACATCAGTTATCATCCACAAAATATTTCATTAACTTGCCTATTGGACGGAAAATAATCCATTAATGCCTCCAAGATTTAGCGATAAACGATGTTTTTTCCAGAAGATTTGCCTATTGTATACGATATCTTCCGGCAATTGATGCGGAAAAGCGTAAGAGTTTCAATTTCATCGTTTTCATTTTCTTCATTTCTTTGCAGAAAGTTCGTCAAATCTTCCTTGGGTACTCGCTGTTGTCACCGCCAATCGAAATTATGGTTTCTATCACGAATTGGCATTGCATGCTGTTAATTTCGCCAAAACGGGAACACCGGTTTTGATGAGATTTCTGCAGTCAATTCATTCGAATCCGTATCCTAGTGCAGGTGGCGTATTACCCTAAAAAAAAGAAGATGTAAAATTTTAGGATCGAGTTTAATTTTTATCAAGAGAAGCGCAAATGGATATGAGCGGAAATACGAATTGCAGAATTTGGGTTCAAATCCTGAACTAAACACATCTCAGGTTATTCGAAGGTGTTTAATCATTTAAATAAAATTAACATTCTATCATGTTTTTTAGAATTGGTGCTGAAATATCCGTATGTGCAATTGCAGCATTATTAGCTGAACAACGAGTGCTCATTGCTGGCGACACGGTAAATTACTATATATAAAAAAACAATTAAATAATATTAATGCATTCTTGTCTATATTAATGCATTCAAGTTAACTGAAATGAATTAAATGGACACTTTGCAAGCAAAATATTAGAAAATAAATATAAAGTCGTTGTCATTTTCAGGAAAAAGGTTTTTTGCAGGTGTACACCGTCTCACAAGCCGTCAACGCTTTCGAATATCTGCTTCGACCATTGATATGGCCGCATACGCAAGTGAGCATTATCCCGGACAATTTGACGGATTTGTGTCATAACCCAACTCCATTTATTATGGGTATTTTGAGGTAAAGAAACATTTTATACGATTTAAAAATTGGAATTTCTAGGTCAAATCTGACCAATATCAAGGAGCTTATTGCGGACAATTTGTCTTTAGAAGATCTCAAGGTGATTATTATTACATGCGATATGAAGTAAAATTAAACTAATTTAGGATAACTTCGTTTTATTAGATATCGATAACGGGTTGATGATTCCACCACCTGTTAGTTACCCTGATAAAGTCAGCTTGGAGAACTGGAGAACAGCGGTATGAAATTCTATTCTTGTTTTTTTTTATATTTTCACCCATTGTTCAGGTAGCAGTTTGCTATTGCATGAGAGTTGGAATGCCAAAAAAGGTTAGCGTTCATCTAATCAATCTATTCCGAGCTGCTTTGGAAGATCACGACTCGTTGTCTGCTGACTTAAAAATAGAAGCGGTACACCAATCCAAAATGAAAATCTCTTAATTGTTGGGATTTAGGCGATGTATGAATGGCTGTCAGCATTATTTGGTCATTTTCGAGTAGTTAATTGTGACAGGGAATGGTCGGAAAGAACGAAGAAGTTTATTCAAATTATAAATGCATATGAATCGAAAATCTTTTTAGAAGATTAATCTCTACCGCTGTAACTAAACATCATGGGGCCTATCTGAAATATCTCATAGAAACTATTATGTTCGACGAATGGATCAAGTTAAGGGTAAATTTTAATATCATTATCAAGAAAATGTGTTGAGCAACATGGAATATCTGCCTATTCTCAATAAAAATAAAAATAAATTTTGAGTAAAAGCTGACTATGTGTCCATCAATCAATAAATTGCAGTTTCAAGAGACCCAATCCGGGAATCGGTGTCCATCCGATGTCAGCCGACTTGAAAGAGCAATGGAAAAAACGCCAAAGAGTCCAGAAAAGAAGCCAATAAATAAACTTCTCACCAAAGTCTCAACTGCCCTTCATATTAGCAATAGTGGTAGTCCTGCGACGAAAAGTTAATAATATTTAGTATATGATTTGTAATAAGCTTGTGCTTTAAAATAGCGATAATTGTTGTCAACTGCGTTAGTTCTCTGTATCTTACGGGTTATTATTGTTCATTCTAATCAATCATTGGCATATTAAGCTTTATTCTTTATTGATAAATAAATCTTCGGTTGTATTCAACACATTTTTGGAATAACTATTTGTTTTTAATTTTTTAATTGAACAGTTAGTTGCTAGAAAAAAAAACAGAAATTATTGTTTCAATTTTTGAAATTTATCATTATCTGAATGAAATAAAAAGAAGCATATCATTTTGCATAACAATATTCTATTCTGTAAATCGCTTCCGCTAGAGATACCCTGAATAAGAGCGTAAAGTCTCGGTGCGGGCCCTATCGAAACTTATCTTTAGCAGTTGATTTTTTTTGTTCAAATAATCATCAACACCTGAATAAGCCCTACAAATCAAATTCATTTTGATATTTGGGTCGCCAACAGTTTTATTAATATCGTTGTTTCGAGGTCAACCGTTCGTCCGTTTCCCAATTCTCACAAACATCCATAATTTTCTTGTATAGTGGATGATAAAGCAAAAAGTTCATTATGAATGCGAAAAAATGTTCAATTTCATCAACCGAATTTCACTCCATTTTTTTTTTAGATATTACAAAAACTTTAAATTTTCTATTAAACATTTCGATTAGACTTTAAATATTGTTTTACATTATCAAATGAATAATCGTAGGCCCTTCAACACTTGAGTACGATCAGCGCAAATCACTTTCATCTCGTCAACATTTTTATTAATATGTAACGTTATCAAGTCTGCTGCGACGCCGAGGTCAACCGTTCGCGCGTTATCGATATTTGCGCAAATACTTATCTGACTTTGAGTTTTACATTCGAAGAGACACAGAGAGAAAACACGAACGCATATTGCGGGACAAGAGGTCCAAGAGGTCATCATCATCAATCCAATAATTGATCACATCATTTGGTATACTTTTGGTTTTTCTTGGCGCTCATTTTTCTTGTTGTATGCATTTAACCAGTTCGGCATTAACAAAACCAAATGTGTCGTGTAAATTGAGCTCACACGTCGCAGAATTACGCAATATTAAAATCCTGGCATCACCAGATCGCCAGATGTTTCATCTCATCAGACGCATTAGGTCGTTTGTTCACCTTCTCAGCAACTTTAAGCAGAAAAAAATATTCGCAAAAAATTTGAACTTTTTTCTTCATTCATAAATAGCAATTTACTTCGTTTTGAAGCTTTTTTTTTAATTCACATTGTATTTTTTTTTTAACATATGTACACTATATGAATATTAATTAATATCGGAATACAATATCAAATAAATGGATCTCATTTCCGAATGTTCAATTTCTTGAGTCAATTCTTTTAATTTTATCTTACTCTCGAAAAAATGCAATGGTCCTTGTCTGATCCATACCGCTAGGTTTAGTGCCGTTTTTGTCTTTGCTAGGAGGTGGGGCAAAACGTTTGGGGTCACGTCGGCCCTCCACTTTGCACATTCCGCTCGTCCGCTCCGAGCTCTTCTGTTCTTACATTTGCCTTCGATTATTTACACAAGTTACTATTTACACTACAAGTGACTATTTGCCACGACCATATCGGTCATTTGATTTACCTATTGTACATTAGAATAGCTTAGACTATATTATTTTGCAGGAAATTGCCAGTGTCAAAAAATGCGTCGGGTGATTATTATCGCCCTTTTGGTGAGTGTTGTCCACTCACAACCAGCTCAACTCTATCCCAGTGTTGACCCGAATCATTTTGGAGCAGGTAATAAGAAAAGCATAATAAAACAGAAATATTAAAAACTATCCAGATGGCAATCCCTGTTACGATCGAGAGACACAAGCGCCGCAGCGTTGCGTACCAGATTTTATCAATGCGGCGTTCAATTTAGAAGTAGAAGTAACGAACACATGCGGTGAAAAGAGTCCAACAGTATATTGCGTGCAATCAGGACATACTGGGCAACGCAACGTTTGCGATACATGCGATGCAAGACATCCGGTAATTAGCATAAATTGACATTTCTAGAAATGTTAATACATGTTTAGGCATTTTCCCACCCACCGAAGTATCTAACCGATTTCAACAATGCGAATAATGAGACTTGGTGGCAATCGGAAACAATGCTTGAAGGAATGCAGTTCCCAACAAGTGTCAATCTCACCCTCAATCTGGGTTGGTGTCATTTTTCGTCACCTCCTATGGAAATGTGCAATTTTAGGCAAAACATTCGATATCACCTATGTTCGTCTTAAATTCATCAGTCCACGTCCGGAATCGTTTGCAATTTATAAGAAGACCACTTTGGATGATGATTGGGTCCCATGGCAATACTATTCGTGCGTTTAATCAATTTTGATACATATCAATTTGAAATGTGGATTTTTAGAGGATCGTGTCGCGCAACATATGGCATGGCGGATCGAGCGCCAATTCTTCCGGGAAATGAGAATCGCCCGCAATGTACCAAGGAATTCTCGGATATTTCTCCAATCACTGGAGGAAACATTGCGTTCTCGACCTTGGAAGGCCGTCCATCAGCGCATGCCTTCGAAGATTCGCAAATATTGCAAGTATGACCGCAAACATAATGTTGATAATGTTCGCAAAAACTACATTCTTAGGATTGGGTAACGGCATCAGCTATTCGAATTTCGCTTAACCGCATGAACACATTCGGAGATGAAGTGTTCAAGGATCCGCAAGTGCTTCGCAGTTATTACTACGCCATCTCGGATTTCGCCGTTGGAGGTCGCTGCAAATGTAATGGGCACGCATCCGAATGCGTTGGTTCGTCATCCGTTGACGGAGAGAACCGTCTCGTCTGCCGTTGTGAGCATAATACCCATGGAGCCGACTGCAATGAATGTTTGCCGTTTTATAATGACCGCCCGTGGAGAGCGGGTACCTCGAATGAGGCGAATGAATGTGTTGCCTGCAATTGCTCTCAGCTATCAAACCGATGCTATTTCGATCAAAAGCTGTTTGAAGAAACCGGACACGGTGGTCATTGTATTGATTGCGAAGGAAATACTCAGGCAAGATTATATTTCAACCTATTAGTGTAATATTAAATATGATATTTTCAGGGAGTTCATTGCGAGCAATGTATTGCTAACCATTGGCGTAGACCTGGAGAGAATTACTGCGTCCCGTGTGGTTGTGATGAAGTACATAAAAAAAGTAAATATTGATAAAAAGGGATTATGATATTCAGATTGGTTCAATGTCTACTCAATGCAACGCTGAAGGGCAATGTCAATGTAAGCCGGGAGTCACTGGAAAATATTGTGATCAATGTATGGATGGTTATTATGACTTTGGACCAAATGGCTGCAAGTGAGGCTTTTCAATCAAATATTTATTGGAATTTTAAAAATCGTACGAAATTATAATTTTTAATTTCGTTTATTTTAGAAATTGTGGATGTGAAGCTTCTGGATCTCTCAATAATCAACCAAGATGCGATCCAAAGACAGGATCCTGCACTTGCAAGATCAACGTTGAAGGAAGACAATGCGACAAATGTAAACCTGGATACTTTGATTTGTCCAGTGAGAATCAATTCGGTTGCACTCCGTGCTTCTGCTATGGTCATTCTTCGATCTGCTCAACTTCGGATGGATATTTTGCTATGAATGTGTCGAGTACCTTCGACTATGACAAGCAAAAATGGGCTGCTTTAAATCGTATTGGCCTTCAAGATACGCAGTGGGCCGAACTCGACAAAGCTGTTGCTGTTTCGGATTACGATAACTCGCCGGTGTACTTTGTTGCTCCTGAGCAATTCATGGGAGATCAGAGAGGCAGTTATAATCAGGATCTTGTGTTTGACTTGAAAGTTGCGAAACATGTTACTAATCAAGATGTCCGGTAAGCAAAAAATGTTTTCATATATAATATAGTTAAATGATTTTCAGAGATATTGTGATTGAAGGAGCAGGACGTGAAATCAGTACTTCTATCACATCGCAAAACAATCCGTTCCCTACCACTGAAAAACAGACGTATAGATTCCGTATTCACGCTGATCCATACTATGGATGGTATCCGCGTACGAACGAGCTTGAATTTATTGGAATTCTATCAAACATCACTTCAATCAAAATACGAGGAACATACTCGTACAAAGATATTGGATACCTTTCAAACGTTCACCTTGGAACTGCCGGAATTGCTCCATCATCGACGAATCCAAAAGCTGCTACCTGGATAGAGCACTGCGAATGTCTTCCAGGGTTGGCTTTGAAATACAACATATTTTGCTGATCAGAGACATTTCAGATTTGTCGGACAATTTTGCGAGTCGTGCGAGCCTGGATACCGGAGAGAAATCAAATTCGGAGGGCCATTCAAACGATGTATTAAATGCGACTGCCACAATCACTCAGAGAGTTGCGAAGCCGAAAGTGGCTCGTGCATTTGCGAACACAACACTGCCGGCGAGACTTGCGAACGATGTGCTCGGGGATATTACGGTGATGCCCTTCAAGGAACCACTGAAGATTGCGAGAAATGCCCATGTCCCAATGATGGACCATGCATTCTTCATTCCGACGGAGACGTTCTTTGTACAGAATGCCCACCTGGATATACCGGGCGTCGTTGCGACGAATGTTCTGACGGATTTTTCGGAAATCCAAAAGAGGACACTGAATGCAAAGAATGCCAATGCAATGGTAATACCGATCCAAATTCTATTGGTAATTGCGACAAGTATGTTATAACATTTCATCACGATCTGTACTTCTTCATTTAGAATCACTGGAGAGTGCAAAAAATGTGTTTTCAACACATTCGGTTTTAACTGTGAAAAGTGCAAACCAGGATACTGGGGAGATGCTCTCATCGAGCCAAAAGGAAATTGCCAAGCTTGTGGATGCTTCGCAGCAGGCACTAAGCGACCAAATAACGATTATACCCTTCTCGAATGTCGACAAGAAGACGGCCAATGCGAATGTCTTCCAAATGTTGTTGGAATTCAGTGTGACCAATGCGCTGTACAAAATCCAATAATTCCATTTTTTTGTTTCCAATGTTCTTCTTTCTAGCATGGCTTTTACAATATCACGTCTGGTGCTGGATGCCAGGAATGTAATTGCGATCCATCCGGCTCGGAATCGAACACTTGCGATGTCATAACTGGACAATGTCAATGTAAACCAGGTGTTACTGGAAAACGCTGCGATCAGTGTATGCCTTACCATTTTGGATTCTCTGCCGAAGGCTGCAAACCTTGCGATTGTGAGCCGATTGGTAGCGAGAGTGCTCAATGCGACGTTCAGACTGGTATGCATATATTTAACTCTTCGCATTTATTTTTTTATCGTTTAGGACAATGCTTGTGTCGTGAAAATGTCGAAGGAAGACGCTGCGATCAGTGCGCGGAGAATCGTTATGGAATGACCAGTGGATGCTTGCCTTGTGATGACTGCTATACGCTTATTCAGGTCAGTGTTAAAATAATCAATAAGTTGAAATGCTGAATACCTCGGCATATTTCGTGTTTTCATTGCATTTTATTTCAGAGTCGTGTCAATGTGTTCCGCGGAAAAATTAAAAACCTTGACAATACTCTCCAGGAGATTATTGAGAACCCAGCACCAGTTGATGATTCTGACTTTGACAACAAAGTCAAGGATACCGCAAAGGCTGCTCACGAGTTGTGGGATCTTGTAATGACTACTACCAGTAAGAAATATTATTTCTATTAATATGCGTAATTCACAATTTACAGAAGAAGGTGGTGGAACGATTCAGACTAAGGCGAAGATGATCAAGAAAGAGATCTTGGAAGCCATGGAAAAATTGAAATCCATGGATAGTGAGTTTGAAAAAGTTCGAGCTGGAGCTGATGAAGCAGAAATTAGCATTAAACGATGGGCTATTATCAACGGTAAAATTTATTGTTATTTGATATTTAACTGAAAATTGAAAAATTTAGAAAATACCCACAACGAGATTGAAAAAACTATTGAATATTTGTTGACCGAAGGAGAGGAACGCGCAAATATTGCTGCGGAAGCTAGCAAGAAATATGGAGAACAAAGTGTGAAAATGTCTGAAATTGCTCACAAGACACGAGAAGAAGCTGAAAAGCATTTGGAAAAGGCGAAGGAAATTGAACAACTTGTTGATGAGACGGTTGTTGCTGCGAAAAAAGCGAATAAGGAAGCTAGTGATGCGATTTACGGCGGCGAGCAAGTTTCTCAA
Source organism: Caenorhabditis bovis (assembly GCA_902829315.1). NCBI lineage: Eukaryota > Metazoa > Nematoda > Chromadorea > Rhabditida > Rhabditidae > Caenorhabditis > Caenorhabditis bovis. The sequence continues at coordinate 3,551,897 of CADEPM010000002.1, forward strand.
CAAATTGCCGAGCTCAAGAATCGTCAGGCTCAATTGAACGAATCTTTGGCACGTACAATGACTCTTGCTGAGGAGCAGAACAAGGCTGCTGAAGAGATGAACACAATTGCTGCGGTTTCGCTGACGAATGTTGAAGGCGTCAAGCTTCCAAGTGTTAATACTGCTGATATCCGCAAAGAAATTGATACGATAAACGAGGAATCGGCAAAGGCCACTGAGAATGCGAACAAGGAGAATGAAGAGAACAATAATTTGTTTGAAGAAGTTGAAAGAACCGTGGCTGAGGCTACCAATGAATTGCAAAGCTCTCAAGATCAACAGAAGACGGCTGATGAGCTGATGGTTGAAATTGACAAAGCCAGAGGAAAAGCGGAACAAGCTGTTGAGCTAGCTGAGAAGACGCTCAAGGATGCTGAAAGCACTTTGGAAATTCTTACGGAATTTAACGACAAAGTAGACGCTTCGCGAAATGCTGCTGTTGACGAGCTCACACTTCTGCAACAAACTGAGCTTATAATCAAAAAGGCTAATGATAAAGCATCGGAAACGGAAAAAATAATTGGAGACGCTTCAAAGGATGCGAATAGATCAAAACAACTTGCCGAAGAATCTCAAATTGAATTGAATGCCACTATTGCGGAGATTGCGAAGATCAAACAAGGAGCTGCGGTTACGAAGAGCTCGGCGATTTCTATGAATGGTATGCATTTTCGAAAAACCCGAACTAAAGCTATTGCTTGATTATTTCAGATGAGGTTGAGCAGCTTATGGAAGAATTGGTAGAGACCAAAGAAAATATGAAATACTATAAGAAACAAGCTGACGAGGATCAACAAATCGCAACAGAGGCTGTTAGAAAAGCATCACTTGCTAAGAATGCGGCGTCGGAAGCCAATGGAACAGTTCTTGTCGAGGAGGAAACTATTAAGAAAATCATTGATGATTTGAGTATGACAGTAGAGAAATAATAAGCAAACGAATATATTTTGTTTTCAGTTTCTCTCCAAGACAGCAGTACTCTTGATCTTGACGAATTAGAGAAAGAACTTGATGAGATCGATGAGTTCCTTGCTAAGGAAGCAATCTATAACGATGTGGAAAACTACAAATCTTCAAAGGATGAAGAAGAAGGAAAGATCGTTCTTCTTAAGAATGAAATCACCCAACTCCAGAAAGAAGTAAATATTATAATTTAACATGAGAAAATTTATTAAATTCAAGGTTATTGCTTTGGAGCAAGTCCGCGATGCTATTCCGAACAAGTGCTTCAACATTATCAACTTGGAGCAAGAGGGCCAAAAATAACCCGATACGTACTGGAATGTCATTAATTCAGTGTTAAAAACACGATTATTATTCCTACGGGTTATTACGGGTTCTTACGAAATTATTTTGTTCGATATTTAATTACTGTACCAATTGTTTTTCACTAAAATTGTTTCATGTAGTAAATAAAGATGGCAATTTAAATTAAGATTTTCTAATTTAAATTAAGAGTAATCCCGCCGTTTGCTGAAGTCAATACGGTTCTGTTGTTTCGGATACGGAAGTCATTGATGATATATATTGATTATATAAGTATATGTACAGTACTGGCCATAATGATGTTCGCCTAGTGTTTTTTGAGCATAACTTGGCTCAAACGCAGCCGATCGGGCTGAAATTTTTACTGTAAACGCTAAACACAGTTTCGCAACCTTGGAAACGACAAAATTGCATCATCTTGAAAAATTAATTTTTTTTTTTCAATTTTTTTGTTTTTTTTCGATTTTACCAATTTTTCATTTTTTTCAAACTTTGTCCATAAAAATTTTTTTATTTGAAATTTGAATTTGAAACATGTTTTTTGTAATTTTTCAACCTTCTGGAAAGAAAAATTTCACGGCGGACGTCCAAAAAGCGATCGTCAACGGTCATAAGACTGGGTCTTCCAGAAGCTCTCTGGCTCAGCAATTCCTGTGCTTCGGAAGAGGAATCCAAAAAGTTTTGCAACGATTAAGACAAAATGTACAATTTTTTAATCATTCTGGACTGTTTCTAATCTCTTGGGCTGCATTTTTGTTAAGAAATCACATGGTAGACATTGCAAAACTACTAGGCTCCAAGATCGGAACATCTGTCGGGCTTCAAGAGAAGATCCTAGACGGACTTCAGCAGATATCCAGATGCTTATGGCAACGCCAAATGCTTCAACACCATCCAGAAGAACAATTAGACGTCGTTTGAGGGAGAATGGACTTCATGGAAGACGCCTGGTGAAGAAACCATTGATCAGTGAGAAGAATCAAAAGACGAGGGTGGCATGGTGCAAGGATCATCTGAACTGGGACGATGTGAACGGGCCAAACACATCTAGAGCGATGAATCGAAGTTCAATTTGTTCGGAACTGATGAAATCAAGAGGATTCGTCGACCTATCGGAGCCAGATTCATGCCAAAGTACCACCTCCGAACGGTGATGCATCTTGCAGGGTCTGGAGCTGCTTCTCCGACACCGCCATGGGACCGCTCCGACGTGTAAATGGAATTATGAATCGGTACCAGTACAAGGATGTCCTGGAAACCACAATGAGGCCTTGGGCATTGGCAAACGTCGGACGTGCATTCGTTCTCCAGCAAGACAACGAGTATGAGCACACGTCTGTACATGTAAAGAATTGGTTCCAACGTCACCGAGTTGATGTTCTTGCATGGCCATCACAGATTCCTGCCCATAATCCTATTGAACATCTCTGAGAAGAACTTCTACGCATGGTTAGAGGGATCCGAGCATCAATCGCCGACGAGAAGTTCGCTCAACTCGAAGCCACATGGAGTGCCATTCCGATGCAGTGATCCGCACCCTCTTGGACTCGATTCCTCGCAGATGCCACGCGGTTATGGATGCCAAGGGATACGCAACAAAGTATTGATGATTTAAAAACCGGTTTTCTACACATTTGTAACGTTTTCGGGTTTCTGAGACTTTCAAATCACATTGTGTCATTTTTTCCATTTTCTGCATTTTTATGAAATTTGTGATTTTTCGAAAAAAAAAACATTCCTGTGGTATGCGATATCATTCAAACGCATTTTCAACGCGTTTTAAAGATATGGTAAAAATTTCAGCTCGATCGGCCGCGTTTGAGCCAAGTTATGCTCAAAAAACACTAGGCGAACATCATTATGGCCAGTACTGTATATAGAAGAATGTGATCAAATTCGCATCCTCATATCGAAATGAGAAAAAATTTCAGAAAAATTGCGAAACGCAGACGAACAAAATCGTTCAGACGGCAATTATATAGTATACGATATATTATTTAAGTTCGCTTATTTTACTCGATTACAATGTTTTTTTTTTTAATTACTCTTCATTCCCGGAAAAATACGATAACATAAATACAATTTCACCAAGCCATATTCGTGAAAAATAAATTACATTCGCGTTATGCTGTATTTCTAAACAAATTGGAAGAAGACGAAGCCTAAGTCTCTTAATTTCTATCAATGAATAGTATTCGCGACATCAATCAAAACCTATTGCAAGTCTCAATCATCACCAAACGAAGTCCTCTTATACTTAGCCAGAGTCTATAAATCTATAAATATCGCTTGTAAACATGTTGGCCACAAATTGCGTGGGATATCTGATCAGTGTGACTAATTTAGTGACGATGCGAAATGATACGGCGAGCTGGTAAAAACAAATAGAACTGAAGAGGATCAGTCCGGATTCTCTAATGTATCGAGTGCCTAGACAATCTGTTCAGTTTCGTTCTCAATTTCGTATAAAATAACGATACGTTATAGTAATTCACTTTTGATGGTCTCGAACTACTTGTGCAAATAGGAATGTTCTCATTGAAAACAAATATTCGAAACAAGTTCAAAAAGTAATGTATGAGAAAATTATTGAAGATAATTAGGCGGCCTTGCAGTGGCACCAAAAAATAGGGTAGTATTATCCATTGAGTTCACATTTGAGCTCAAACCCATTTCCTTGTTCTTATAGCCCATTAATGAGTGTTTTTAATGGTCCCACAAAAAATCCTTTGATCTTAACACATGTCAACTGCAATTAAACCCGTTTTTATTATATTTCATCCCCAAGTTTCATTCATTTTCTTCGGTCTCTCACTGAGCACATTGATTTAATTATTTGGTCGCTCATTTGAAACTTTCCCACAAAAAATTCTGTCCGCTTTAGACAGGTTTTAAAGACGTCATTTTGTGCGGTTTGTTACAGAAACTTCGTGAGATTTTGTGCGCGTTGGTCGAGTGTGGGAAGTTTTCTTAACACGATTAGTTACAAACCGCATGAAACTGGTGATGAATTTCAAATTTCCTGTTTTCATCCAATTTCTAAATTATTTTCGAATTTCATGGAAAATATAATGAGAATTACGAATAAAAATTTTTAAAATTTAATTTATTCATTCAGAACATTATGCTGCTTTGCAGATTTTGAAAAATAAAAATTCAAAGAAAACTGATTATAAATAGATTGTCCGCAACCTGTGTGTGTGAGCTAAAAAAATTTTTTAAAATTAATTATTTATTATGAAAAATTAGAGCCTAGAATATTTATTTTGGAAGACGAATTAGAATAGCTTCACTGTAAAGTAATATTTGTACTATGTTCATAAAAATGTATTTTTCTTATCGCAGCTCTTCGTTTTTAAGTATGTATTTAATAGTTGAATTACTCTTTGATTTTTGACTAAGAGCTATTTCATTGAGGAAAAATGCATTGCCCATATTCGCCCATCTCATGTGTACTACCAAATGAAATTCATTAATGCGCGCCCTCGCAATATTGCCTTAATTTCGCCACAAGCAGATCATTTCGAGCAATTTAATTTCCAATTTTGGGCCCACTGCTGCAGGCTCACTCAGCCATTTCCTGCGTGGAGATGTCATCGTTTTCAAATAAGTGAAATCGCAATCGAAATTTGAATAATCGCCTCATGCCGTCTTGTTGTCGGATGATGCCGGTGAGCAACGTATATTTTCTGTTCAGAAGTCATGCGTGAATTTCTTCCCTTATTCTCTTTAATTTTATGCGTATTCTTTATTCTTCATATAGACCCAAACGACACATCACATTTGTGTGAAACAAATAATTAACGTATATTTCTCACGACCAACTCAATTGCTAATTATTTTGCTTCGTTAAAATCATTGTAATGTTGGTTTTTCAATTTTAATTTATATTTAAGAGATTTTGAACGACAATTTTTTTCTCGTCTGTTGCTTTTCATTCCATACTTATGAATTATTTGTAACTTTGCATTAGTTTATAGTTTATTAGTGATTAAGCCTTTAAAGGTGCAACGTTGGAATAAATATAATTGTTCTTTTTATTTCTAAGTATTTTTATATTCATAGTTTATTCTAACAGTAACTTAAACAAATTTGCACCGTTCGCTAAATTCTCAGGCTCTTGTTTTTTTAAATATGACATATCATATCAACTGCTTTTTGTTTCACTTGTCAAATTCCAAATTATATTTGTATCTATCAAATTGCCACGTGATCTATTATTTTATTTTTGCAATTTTGGTACAATTTCTATATCTCAAAAGCGAAATTTTCCAAAAATTATCAATAAATTTGATAGACAAAAGATGACCAAATACCCTTTGAAAAATGGGTTAACATTGTAATTTGAAAATTGAATCGCAATAAAAATAAATTAATTTTAGTAAAACACTACACCAAAACCAATACGTAATTGATCATAAAAATATTTATTGTGAAGTTTCACTAAATTGAAGTCAAAAGAAGCGAAAGGAACATTTCTCGGTTCATCTTGTCATATGTTTTCAGTCCCCTTTTGTTTGGTTTTGTCCCTAAGGTTTATGAAGAATCCCTTTCAAGAATCTTCAATGTAGTCCGTTATTAATTCATAATTTCAACACCTCTCGTATTCACGTTTTCTCGTTTTGGAGAGTGTGTTTAGGACGACCCAAACAGAAGAAAAAAAGAATATTTGCAAGTTCGAAAACTTCGCGTAGAAAGAAGTATCAATTATTCAACACGCGAAATCCTGTAGTACACGTGGGTGCGAAAAAAAGTATTTCTTTTTGCTCTGACTTTTGCCCAACAATTCACAAATCACTCAAATACGGATAGGCTTTTTTCGTACTATATTTTGAATCTTATCAATCCTGCTTGGATTTTCTTAATTCTTGATATATTCGTATCAAAAAATATATTCATATTCCTTCAGTGTAATATCACGTAAGCATTTGAGAAACATTCTTGGGAAAACGCGCGGAGGACGAGATAAAATATATTATTGGAATACACAATTTTCAAATAATATTTATAAAAAAATCTTCAGTTCTTTAATTATATATTTATATAAATTATATATAAATCAGTGAGTTTTTTTTTTTGCAAAATCCCCCAATATTTTTTATGCTGATGTTGTTTAAAATTCTACTATTCAGATTTCGCGAAAATGTGGGGAAAGTAATAGAATTCTTAATGATATTTCAGCACGATTGCACACTTTTATGAGTTTCTTTTTTTTTCTTTCTTCATCAGAATGAAATGGAATATCAATAATTTCGTGCTATAAGAAGATGTTATTGTAATCAGTAATTATTCAATGTACTGCACTAATTACCAAAGAATTTTTCAATGTTTATTATTATTTATCCAATTCGCAAAAACCAGAGTAATCTAAGTATATTCATTTATGAACATCGTTAAAATTACTAACTCGTAGTTATGTGGGCTTGTCAAAATCTATGAGATGACCATGGAACAACTATCATAAAAACCAACTTTCTTTAAAAATCTGGACAACGTTAAAGAAGAATTATCAATTTCTTGTCATTATGTGCTTACAAATTTTCATAAAGAGAAAGCTCATCAAAATTCTTCTTTCCCCCTTACTCCCTATTTTCATCAATTTGATGGTTTTGCCTTATTTGAATCTCGAGAAAGGATCATTAGTATAATAGCTTATTCATATTTCATATGAGCGTCGTTTGTGTTATTCGGCTTTGCAAAGCTTGGAATAATGCCATCCCGCATTGTCGGTTCGAAAACGAATATCTATTTAGTTTTGAGCGCTCCGTTTCTCACAATCAAAGTTCTCACTCAATTTTTTTTTCAACTCTTGCTTTATTTCCCAGGCCAGACAAGAACTGTCTGTCAATTCATTCTCAATTCCATTTATTTTCCGGCGCGCACCCGCCCGATTCGCCCCATCAATTTTCGAGTATCGCGTCTTTCTACTCGGCTTTTAGATGACGTGCAACTGTAGAATAATGAAAATCGAAATAATGGGAAACGAGAACGAAGGTTTATTTCAGCGCTCTGAAAGCCTATAATTGAAATCTCAAAAAAGGGAATCAATCAAGAAAAGGAAGGTGTGAAAAAAAAAAACACCGAGAAGCATCAATTTATTCAAATCCCAACCATACATTTCCATTCACTTTTATTTCAGAACCATAAATAATGGCGAATAAACCAAAATTCAAAGTTACAGTAATCTTTTTTCAACCAATAAATTTCATATCTTTTTGGTTCTCATGTTTTGTTTTTTTTAATTTTTTGATGAGAAAGTTTTGGTAACTACCATGCTGCAACATCATGAAAGAGAAAATACAAATCTCATTAGAAACCAACAATATACTAATTTTTTTAATATTAATCCATTATAATCCTTATAGGCGGCAAAATTATAGACGATTTCCCAAGTAAATTTGTATTTTTTATTTACAGCAGAAAATCTTTACTAAAACCAAATTCCAAGATTTTTTATTTGATAGCTTAATGATATGCTTCAGATTTACAAAATTAGTATGATTTTGGAATATTTTCCTTGTGTGAATTATTTTTTTTAAATTCTGGTACCTTTATGATTCCATTTAATTCTCCTCATGTTCATAAGTTTTACTTTTGAGTTGGATCTGAGCAAATCTCAACTTTGCGTCCCGAAAAGGAAAAATTCACTATGTATATGAAAAGATTCGCAACAAAATATATGTAGTATATATCTATTTGCTAACATATGATTTGACTTCTATTCAATTTTTCCATATTATAAAATTTATTCAGAAATTGTCTATGAAATTTAACATATTCAATACATTTTTTGGAGGATTTCTTTTACTATTATAACAAGAATCATTGATAACCTCTACTTCCTGATTTGCATTACTTTTCTGGTTAGTATTTCTTAAAATCTCATTGTTACGCATCACTAACTGAAGAAGAAATGTCCTTGAATTTTTTTTGAGCTGGTGGCCGAACATCACACAGAGCTTTTGTTTTTACGTTTTACATTTTTTTTTTACAATCGACAATACTTATGTAGATGTTGTCACGATATATTTATTATATGATAATGACAATAAAACTACAAGAAACGTGACTAGACGCAATGATTGAAATCATTTCTTATGTGGGCACCTCCAAGTCCACGACGATTGGGTTTCAGTTTCAATTTCGCAGAAGCTTAGAAGGCGCGCACCACGGCATTGTTTACTTTATTGATGCCGTTGTTTTTACCTTCTTCTGCGGTCTAAAAATTCCTGAGAGAGGTTTTCATTTCGTCGCGTCATAATCACGTGCTCCCAGGAAATCAAGTCGACCTCCAGTCGTGTTTGTTTTTGCTAAAACCAGTTAGAAAGCTTTGAATAGTTTAATTAGTTTCGGTTTTTTTACTGCTAATAGCTACATTTTTTCTTTCATATCGGGTTTTTGGATTTTTTTTAATGATTTGTTCTGATTTTAAAAGGTTTTTTGCTGAGATCAACATACCATTAAATTTTGTGGTTTTAAATGAAAACTAAGTATTGTACTGCATCAGCGAAATCAAAATTTTTTATATAAATTTTTGTTCCCATCTTCGATTTACATTGTATTTCAGCCGATCGAAGTTGCTGCAGTAGTGTATAGGCGAACAAGGGACAAAATTGTAGTTAACAATAATGAAATCATTGATTGCATGTGCCACACAATAGTCATTTCTAGATTCACGCAACTACAGTAATCCTAATTTGTCGGTTCAATTGCGTGTGTGGTTTTTAGTACGATATTTGTACCTTCACGACCATGTTTTCAATATTTGGTTGTTTTTTTCGTCCAACTTACATTCTACACGTGATTAGTCGAGATACGTCGGTACAAAATATTAGCATTATTTACAAATATTCCACAACTATAAGATTTTCGGACAATACAAATTGGATTAACTTTGTTTTGAACTACACGTCACTTAATGAGAATTACTTGGAAATTATGGAAGCGTTTTTTTTCTTAATGGAAGCCCATGTTAATCAACTATCTTCACAGCGATTAAAGATAAATCCTCTACTCAATGTTTGCAAAATAATGCCGCCCCCCCCCCCGAGTTTTTACACTCTGTATATATCTTTTTGTTTTTACACTCTGTATATATATATATATCTCCTATTCAAAAATTACTGTTTTGGCACCCAACGATTAGTGTCAATCTTTTGATTTATAAATTATTTATATAAGTTTATCATTTATTCTAAGTCGATCGTTCGCATTTTTCAAGAATGATCAACAATCCATTCAACAAAAAAAACTATGGTGATGTTGACAAATTTTCTTCGATTAAAACCAACGTTCTCCAAATTATTTGACCATCGATTAGAATTTTGTTGAACATTTAATAATTAGTGAAAGAAAGAGCTTTATGCTGTTTGATGCAAAAAAAAACGTTGCGAGTCTAAATAATAACCTAATTTTTAGACATATTGTGTCCACGCACTTCTAAATGCTTCAAACTATTCTCGTCTCACCTATATATTTATGTATTTGCATATATTTCGTGTTTAATTCACGTAATATTTTTCCGTTTTTGGAAATTGCGTGAACTCATATTTTTTCGTCGACTTATATCTGAGACCAACGGGCTTGTTTAAATATCCTTTGAATTTTGGATAGATATTTATTATGGTCCGTATATGTATTTCATAAAAGAAGCAACGCACTTATCGTAACTTTATTATTATATCTTATTGGAAAACGAGTTTTCCCAAAATAACGAACAATTCCACCCGCTCCCCCGAAATAATATTCAAGAAAGAATCCTTATTTGATATTTCCTTTTGTTGAGTTCGTTTTTTTATTCTTAATTAAACAAAACGTGCAATTTTTCACCTTCAGAAAAAAATTGAACACGTTAGATTGTGAATTAATAGTTCTAATTTGGGGGCTAAGTACAACTTTCCGGTAAAGCTTGTTCGAATTAAAATGTAGACATTGCCGTTTTTTTTTCAAACAAAACTAGGAATGAAACGGCATTACATTATTGAATTTGAGATCACGCTAAAATAAGTATGAATTGATTTCTATTGATTATGTCTAATATTATTAATTGAGAATGATTTTATCAATAAGTTGCAGAAAATGTGCGTCTGGAATTAATTGATATTCAAGAATATTGATGATTCACAAATATTTCACAAATTTATGAAAAGAACTCGAAGGTTTTAACGGGTCCAAAAAATAAATTTGACTTAGTTGGAGCAAAGTTAACTTCAATTTAGGATTGACTAGAATTTTGAGAGTTTAACCTTGTTTGATCCCTGGACATTATTTCTTGTCATGTAACCCTTCATCTGTGTAACATGGAAGAGAAAAATGAAGAAATGTAAATTTTGTTTGTGCCTTCTATTATTGTTAAAAGAATTTTTGTCGCTTGTAGTACGGGACCCTGTTTTTTTTTTTGAGAAAAAAAACGAGGTCCTTTTTTCGTTTTCTTTTTTCTAAACGAGCATCTTTTATTATTGCATAAGGCTCTTGTGGTCCATTGAAATTTGGGAATTTGATAAAATGCTCGTTTTCCTGCGCGGAGGCGCGTGGTTCAATTAACTCAGACATTCTGCTAAAATTGTCTTCTTTTTTGATTTCGAAAAATGTTTGCAGTTGAGTGTAATTTCGCATTTCGTTTTTTCTTCATTCCACTCCAAATGCCCCGCCCACTCGCCTTCTCCTTCTTCTTCCATGTTGATCAATATTCCCGCATTTTCTCATTGAGCTCGCTGGTGTGACACCCAACCCGATTGATTCTTCACCCTACTTTTGATTTGGCGTTCTACGAATAACAATAATAAAGGTTGGTGAAGTTTGTGCTTCTTTTGTATTTGGTCGCGTTTGTCAAATTCGCAGATTTCAAATTTGCTGTTGTATAAATTTTGAAAAGTTTTGAAATTGCAAATTTGAAAAATAAAAAAAACATTAATACGACTACCCTTTCAAAATTCTGAAATTCAGCTTTTCTGATTTAACATACCAAGATTTCCTTGAAGTCCTAAGCTTCTTCGATACGAATTATGGGATGCGTTATTATCGAAGCATTTCGTTTCTACTTTATTTTTTTTTTTTACTTTTTTTCCTGTTTCGCATCATAACAAGAAAGATTTTCCCAATTTACGAGAAGCAGCCAAAAAATATTTTTGTTCCGACCAAAATATTCATTAAACCCTTTTCGAGACCCACCACAAAAGATTTAGCCAGTTTCTTATGCTGCTGACATTATTTACGCAAGCATGTCAAAGATTTTCATTTCGCATCTTATCCTTATGGTTCTTCCTCACATTTTTTCGTATTTTACACCAACAAAATTAAAGGAACCCTTCGATGCCAACCAGAAATAGAAAAATCGAGTTAACCTTACCAAATTGACAAAAAAAGTGTCCTCGTGAAATTTTGATTGAGTTTAATGTATAAGCTATTGGTATTACAAAACCCAAATTTTCACTACATTTTCAATTAAAATTAAAATTGCTGAAATGCTAAAAACCTAAGGCTCTTGTTTTTTTTTTCAGTGATGGTAATAAATAATGATAATTGTCGCATAGGCATGCAGACAAATTGTATATGACTCTAGAATATGTATTCGTTTTCAAGCAAAAACACCTCCATTATAGAGAAAATTGATACATGAGACACAATTGATTCGGAAGTACAATAAATTTCAAAAATCATCGATATCTGGATTTGTTTTAGCTGTGAAAGCCGATTATATAAAAATTAATAGCGTTTCTGAAATGACATGTTCTCAAACGATTAGAAAAACCTGGAACACCCTTCGACGTTATATAGTTTTTCTATTTTTTCATGACAAATACCCGTATTATTTTCATATGCTAATTTTTAACAACTGTGAGCTCTTGAGTACATTTAATTTTGTATTCTGCACATTGTCTCGCAGTTACTGCACAATCTCATTCTGCCAAACGGTGAAAACAAGGAATTTGCAGAATTTCATGAAGGAATAATGCTGAAAATAACAATTAGTTGTGTTTTCGTGACTAATTAGAGCATACACCATATTGTCACGCGAATTTTTTTGCGCATTATCATCGGAAACTGTGAAAAAAATGTCTTTAAAAAATTCATTTTTGAGTTTATTGTCGCATTACGAATGACGCCAATTGAAACCAATAAAAACGATTCTTATATTCTTCAAAAATTAATGGGCCCTTTCGGTTTCCATGGCTAGAAAAACATAAAAATCCGTTATTTTCATTCATTTGATCATATTCTCGAGATGTCTTTCTACAAAAACGACTTTGTTCCGGAAACGCAAACTACGGTAAGTAAGCATCATAAATTAAAAAAAATATGTTTTTTTCTCATATTTTTATCAACCATTTTAAACAATTAAAAATCAATATAACTTGTACAGAACTGCCTATCCACTTTATCAAAGACGGTTGCTTAACCCTCTCATTATTATTCATTATTCGAGTTAAGAATATTTTTACCGTGGTAATAGTCCGTTGAAGTGAAGGAATGAGTTTATTATACAACTTTCAACCGAAGTTTGAAGTGCCTTAAATCTTTTTGAACCTTGAGATTGTTTCGAACTAAAAAAGGAGAGAACAAAAAATCTACAAAAAAACGTTTGCTTTGCTGAAAAATACATTAATCGCTAAAAAAAATCAGTTTTGTAGACTGCACTATTATGACATTTCATCGGCGGGCAACCAGTTATTTTTTTTTCTACCAGAATTCGATAGGCAGTAGCAGGCATTTTTAGTCACCTAGAAAAGAAGTGTGGGAAACGCGCAAATTCTATAGGCGTTTTTACACGGCGAAACTTGATTCTTGTTTCTTTTAAATTAAAAATTAATGCGTGGTTCCCGCTTGGCAAAGCAGCGTGCAGCGCACCTCCTGTTTGTGCAATGCGTCGTTATCTGTTTTCTGAAAATCTTTTCGCTTTCCAATTTCTAATTTCTTAACGAAAATCAAGATTTACGGAAGAAGCATCTAATTTTCGGGAAGGAGAGAACTAAATTAAATTAAATCTCACGTACTTGCGGTCACATAAACGTCATTTCTCTTTCGCAAAATCCTATGAAAAATTGAAACGGAAGTAGGAGATAACGTTTTTTTATGGGAAGGACGGTACATTATAAAAATATAACAAATCCGAATTTAATGATCAGGTATTCCCATTTCGGAGGCTCACATTTCTCGTCTCTACTCAATGTATTTTCGCAATTTTGCTGTGTTTAGTCGCTTATTTGGGGATGTGTTGTTTTTCGCGCGTTACGATGTATTACTTACCTCATTATGTGTATGCATATATTCCAAAAAGCAAAAAAAAATAAATAAAATTTATTTTCTCTTTTCTTGTTTCATCAGCGGACCAGAATGTGAGCCACACCAAAAATGATTATTCATTTCAAATTCATATTGAGCATCACAATTTTTTTCCTTTTGTCTTTCATCTCGCCTACCATTATTATTCTTTTTACTATTCATTTTACAATTGAATATGTATTCGTATATATAAAACTTTCCACTGAAGTTGCTACTAGTGGAACCTCCGATTTGTAGTTTTCTTCAGAATATTTTTGTCTACCGTTTAGTATTTACTCCAAAAAAATTGTCTCGCAAAACTACTTTACCTTTTTTAGATGACCGTTTCACTGACCAATTTGTCGGAGGCTTCGGACAATGAAACGACCTACTCATCAGCGTGCAAGATTCAAAATGTATGTTTTTTGGGTTATTTTTGGATTAAAACACTAAAAAGGAATAAAAAAAGATTTTTTTATATCCCTTGCTTCGCATAGCCAATTTTATGGCAATATTTCTTATCTCATATAAATAACTGATGAAAATTTCTTAGAATTTGAACAAGGTAGAGAATCCATAAGAAAAACATAATAGACACATAAAAAAATATAAGAATTTATGTCAACTAAATTTAAATTATTATTCCTTTGATTTTTTTGCGCTTATTTTTTAGCTTTATGAATATATAGATAAAGTTTGTGATCAACCAAATTAATTTTGTGGTTTGAAATTGGATACACATATATTTATGTCGTCTTCATGTCAAAACAAACTTGTCAGCAAAAAAAAACAATAATTTCCAGAATCCAATGGAAGTGTTGGTTGTTCGACTTGTGTTGTTCCTTCTTTATATTACGGTGTTTGTTGTTGCTGTCACGGGAAACTTTCTGGTATATTTCCAGCAGAAAAAAATTAAATTAAACTCCAAAATTTCCCATTTAGGTAGTCTATGTAGTAATGACGAATAAGAAAATGCAAACTGTGACCAATATTTTCATCACAAATCTCGCAGTTTCGGATATAATGGTGAATTTCACGTAAGTTGTTTTTTGGCAAACAAAAAATTTGTCCATAAATCATCGCATTTCCGACATTTTCATGATGTTTTTTTTTCTTGGCCTCCGAGCTCATCAATGAAAATTCGCCACATTTATATAGGCATTGAGGGAAATGAAAAAGTGAACGATGGAAATATAACGCGGTGTCGGAAAATTGAATCCGGCAACAATCGAGATTCTCAAATACAATTTCTCATAATGCAGATCTCTTTGGCTAACCCCAATGTACACGTACATAGGACATTGGATATTCGGTGGAGGCCTTTGTCACGGCTTGCCATTGTTCCAAGGTGAAATCCACTATTCCTAATGAGAATTCAAGGCGCTATTTTAGGAACTAGCATTTTCATTAGCACAATGACATTGACCGCCATCGCCATTGATAGGTACATTGTAATTGTACATAACTCGTCGAATGTCAACATCAATGATAGAATGTCTATGAGGGTTTGGATGACAGCCGATAAGTATAAATAGCCTCTGAAAATTCTTACAGACATGTATTATTATTATTGTAATGATTTGGTCGACATCATTGTGCCTTGTGATGCCTTATGCGGTGAATATGAAGCTTAACTTCATCGGGGAGCCCTGCAATTTCATGATATGCAGTGAGGATTGGAGCAGTGAAAGCTTTCGAACAGTCTTCGGAGTTTTCGTCATGAGCTTGCAGGTATTAATGAATGCGTAATCAGCTCAATGAAAATCTTATGAATTAATTCTCAACCAAACATTTTTTATTTCTGAATAGGTGCTCTAAAGAACATCAGACAATGATCTTGACGAGATCTCATTTCGCATCCGTTTTTGGCAGTCATAATAAAATCCTATAAAAGAAATGTGATACGCATGAAAAACGACTCCAAATCTTTCATTTCTATTCATAAACGATGCATCAAATTTTCAATGAATTTGCAATTTCAGATGATTGAAATGATATGGGGGCAGAAAAAAAAAACAAAATTTGTGGAGTTTATAATGCACGCGGGAATAATTCTCAAAAAAAAAAAACGAATTTCAGTTCATCGTCCCCTTCATCCTTATTGGAATCTCTTACACCTGCATTTGGGTGTTCCTCAGCAGTCGCAGATTTGTACGTGAACGGAAAAATGAGACCAATCGAAAGAAGCGTCTGCTACGAATGTTGATTATCATGGTTGTCATATTCGCAGTGTGCTGGTTTCCCTTCAATCTTCTGTAACTGATCACAAATCTTTCAAAATTAAAATGAATGGAAATTTCAGCAATATTCTTCGCGATATCAAATGGGATGCCTTTCTTAAGCCATATTTTAGCTTTGTATTTCTTCTTGTTCACCTTATCAGTATGACTGCAACTTGCTGGAATCCTATCTTGTATGCATGGATGAATGAATCTTTCAGGTGTCATCTTACTCATAAAACACTGATGTGAACATTGATTTCAGAGAGGAATTTGCAAAGGCAGTTCCATTCCTCTTCGGCCGCGAAAACAAAAACAATGGGCGAGTCCTTGTGTTGGCCGACAAAAGTAAGATTAAAGAAGGGTTGCATCTTTAAAATGTTCGAGAGTTCCAGAAACTACGACACCGCGTAATGAATCAAACTGCACCAGTAATCAAGACCAGCAAAGTGACGTCGGCGAGTCAGGTAAGCGTGAATATTTCATTATTAGCGTTTAGCTGCCAAAAAAAGAAATAACATGTGGCCAAAAATATTGTTTTTCAGGATTCGTCTCGTGGATTCGCCGCCGAATTCTTCATCGGCAGCCAAAAGCGACAACGCCAAAAGTTCACAAAAACAGTGTAATTGTGCTCAACTCCGATGAGAACAATGATGTTGATGACACGTTTCTGCTGTAAAAACGCGATATGGATAATAAAACACTTGTAATTATCTAGTGTGATACGACAAATTATTATTCATGCTTGCCATAAATAAGCTTGCCCCTGATTTAAACGCCCAAATCGTCATATATTGAATGCTAGGAAAGAATTTCGCATTTCCTTTTTCCACCCATCCCATTGGCTTTTTTTTTTTAAATGATTTTTATGATATAACTATAGATTTTACAATTTGGCTTATTTTGAAGTAAAGGGATGACAATTATTTTTATATAATAAATAAAATAAGTGACGAGACAAATTGTGTAATGACATCGATATAAATAATAAAAAAATACTTCAAAATATTTGGAATAATATAATGAATCACGTGAATATACACATATAAATTTACTCTTTTCCGCAACGGAAAATCAGCGAATATAATGGAATGTAATGAGATAATTGTAGATCAAAATAATTAAAGGAAATACGGCCTAATTTTGAAGATGCAAATGATTAATATCTTTCAATCACTGTTTCACTGCGATATTCGAAGTTGGATTTGGGACGGGACGTGTAAATATTCTCAATGGTGGCGTCGATTTGGTCTCCGTTCATATAACTCTTATCGCTTCTTGTAATTGCCTGAAAAGAAAGATTTCATATTTTAAGAGATACGTGATATTCAGCATAATTGGTGCAATTTCCGAGAAAAAAAAAACACATTTTCATAAAATTTAATACTCTATAGGATGTGCTATGCAAATAAAACATTGCATATAGTTATATTGCTGACTATTACCATTCATTATTTGAATTGGCTTGCAGACATTTTTGAGAGTTGGGTTGCTCTGAAACTAACCTCAGGCATGTCAACAGTTAGTAATTTTGAGCCAGCAAATGACAAAAGAAGATCGAATATTGGCGCGGTGACCAAAACTGACAATATACACACTTTCAGAATCTGAAACCTCAATTTTATAGAAAATTGCTACAACACGGGCAACGTTGTACCAAATTTGCGTCTCCTGCATATTCCGGAATTGTTGATGTCAGAAGCACCAATGTTGGTCCAAGCTCTGCTTGAAGTGTTGCTCTTGGCAGAAGACTTAACGACACAACAATTTGCTCCTTGAAGTTTAGTTGGGTTGATAAGGTGATGAGCATTGAAAGAATGATTCGAATAAGCAGCCCAATTGCAATCACTCCGAGGCAGAGGAAAACAATTTCCCAAGTTAGCTGAAATCAATGCTCTATAAGCACTATTCGGATGTGATTTATGTTACATTCGAACAATCGAACTTCATTCCAAGCAGCACGAAAAGAATGGGCTGCGCGAAAATATCCCATATAAATTTGTAACTCGACTCGACGCACATTAACTTCAAAACGCATACTCATTTCATTGTTATTTTGATGTTCTCAAAACCTTATTTTCATTATCAGCCGACCATCTCATCGAGCACATTGCTCCCAAAATGAGCGACGCAATTAAGCCAGAACAAGCATACTTGATGAAAAATGTGCCGACGACAAGCGATATTGAGGCCGCTCCGATAAGTGCAATTCTTGAGAATTGAGTGTGTGGTGCATCTGATCTTGGGAATCGCCATAAAAGAAGGCCTTAAATGGCAAATTTCAAATTAAGCTAGTTGATTAGGATGGGGAGGGGTGGCTTACCAAGAACAATTCCTCCAATCATTCCAAACACTATCGTTCCGGCATTTAGTAGAATAGTTGTGGCAACCGGAGCTAAAATTTTTTACGATTCAGTAAAATAAATATGCATAAAGTCTTAAAATTCAATCTTCAACTTAATAGATTGATGATTTTTCGTTTGTCGCTTATTCTCAGATCCTTTGATCTACAATCCCTCCGAATTTGATCAATGATGCAAAAAAATATTCTTGAAATTTTCCCTAGCCGAATAATTTCGCATAAAACATTTTTTCCGAGCACAATTTTCATACAATTTAAAATTTCATGAGAAAGTCAATGATTTCATTTTATGTTCCATTGATCTCTGTAAAAAAAACGTAGTGATATCATAACTCACCGTTTGTAAAAATAATTGAGCTCAAAATCATGAAAACAATTACACCGAACACGTTGTCAATGCAGCAAGTTGCTAGTACATTATCCGGAATTCTCTGAAAATAATGTGCAATCGTAGTAAGTGATCAATTGATACCTTTATAATTCCCATATTTTCGTCACGGAATTTGATCATAGTTGGAACGGTGACAGCTGGCGACACAAGAGCCAAAATCAATCTAAAATTAATCAAAAACAAATCAAATTTGTTCAAAAAAATTGTCGAACCCGCAGAAAATCGCCATTACAAATGATATGTTCAGAATGAAAAATGAGGCCAATGTGATCGCTACAATTTCTCCAAAACATGAAACTAATCCAAGTGTTGCTGGTAGCACCTAAAACGGCTTAAATTTTCCGGATTCTTTCAAAACCCTTACGGCATTCTCATAAATAAATTTCAAATCAATCGCCAAACCCCATCGAATGACAATCGTGACAAATGCCAATTTCCTCAGAATCGTATCCCAATAAGGCGGAATGAAGAAAAAGTTGTCAAATGGGGCAACATTTCGAATGAAAATACCAAGAAGCAGCGAACCTTAATTAAATAGAATTGATCGGGTCAATAGCTCATACAATAAACACGCACCAAATAAGGGCGGTAGCCAAATAAGCTTGGCGAGTTTGCTTGCAATCAATGAGAAGAATAGTAGGAGGAAGACAATAAATATTGATCTAATTGTTACATCATCACCATCGGCGAATGCATGCGAATGGTCAGCTAATGGTTGCACTGAAATCGTTGGATAAATTTTCAATGGTCTGCAGTTTCACAAATTCTGATGAGAATAGAATAATATTGAATAATGATCATGACATATTAATTAACTTATCTTGCTTTAAATACTAAGTTAGAATTTTTAAACTGAAAATTTTCTGAGCTATTCTAAATATACCATTTTACAATTCATTTTCAATTTTTTTCATATTTCAGTACGGAAATATCTATCTGTCAAAAATATTGCAAGTTTTATTCTTTTATCTCATAATATGTACTTTGCATATTCATTTGAATAAAACAATTCTGTTGAATATGTAAATGTGAAACAATATAGACCTGTTCCGAAAGGCTATAATTAAGAAACTCGTTAGATATAATAACCAACTTACAAAAGTTTTCTCCGAATAATGTGACAATCGCAATGTAAAATGAAACAAATATCAGCAGCGATGTTATAATTGCATTGATCTTAAATAATAAGCCATAAACCAAAAAGTTGACGGACCAAACTACCTCTCTATGATTGAAAAAACTATGTAGAGTGTTGTGAAGGCGAGAAACACATTGCATTATTTATCCACGAAGAATCGGTGTTCCTGAAAAATGGTTGAATGAATTGCTACAAGCAGAAGGAAAAAATTTAAATGGGTAAGATTGTCGCGTGATATCCGATAATAAAAAGAGACGGAAGAAGCAGGGTGGTGGTGAGTGGAACTGTCAAAAAAGGCATGTCTATTGACTGCCGTATTTGCGGTTTTTCGGCGAAACCAAACTGATTTAGCTACGCCAAACTACCGTATTATCGTCGTCCACGCGTCGGTTCCGCCCGCCCGCCGTCGCTGTCCCGCGTGCATCGTCCTCGGGCTACGCTTTTATGCAAATCTTCTTACTTTTCGTCACATTATCCCATTTCATAACACCCTCAATTCCTGTATACTATTCAGTATTCGACTTATAATCGACCAGTCAACATTGTTGCAAATTGGACGCCGACGTCAAATTCAATGCAAATTCTTTTTTCGACTCGTTGAATTTTGCAAAACCCTTGCGTAATATGTAAATTATCATGTTGGATGAGTCATGAACATTTTCGAGTAAATATATATATATTTGTATATTTTTGTTAAGGTTTCCAAATTTGTTGCTCTATAGACGGTACATTCTATCTTGAAGGGTTTCAAATACTAATTAATAGAAAATTGATACTTTTGATTTTTCGCTCGTGTGGGGTATTATTGGATTAACTCTATCTTATTAGTGAACATATTAATGAATAATGCTGGTGGCACGAGCATTGGGGACGTAAAAACTTGTGACATGCCCGTTCAAAGTAATCCTCCATAGATTTCGAAGCTCAAACTTTTATCCCAATATAAATTCACAGGAAAAAATCTCGAAGAGATATTGTCAATATTACATATGAAGGCCAGAGATATCCGCGAAATTTTCCGGTTTTCCCAAAAAAATTTTCAAGTAAAAATTACCACTGATCTTTAAAGGCGCGTGTGGGAATATATTTAGCAGCGATGAATGAATGTCAACATAAATTTTAGATTGTTTCTGTTTCATTTTAATTTCTGTCTCTTCTAATAACATCGATGTAAGCAAAATAATGCACTGTTCGTAATATTTGCAAAAAATAAAACCAAACAGAAACTATTAAAAGTGGAAAATTAAAACGAAAATAAATTTTAGGGTTTATCAACATTTTTTCTGAAATTGCGACTAAAAATGGTGATTTTTCAAAAAACCTCAGATTTGAAGGCATAATGAAAACGGTTTTTCAATAATGAATTCGGTCTGCAATATTGTGATCTAACATCATAATTTTTTAAAGTTTATTGATTTGATTAGAGTTGAAAGACTTTGGATTGCAGACAATGAGTTAATCCTTATTTGATATGAACAAAATTGATCTTGAACCTCGAGCCTAAAACTAATCTGAAATCGGAATTATAAAAAAGTCTGAGCGGGTCACAAAGTATAATTGAGGAATTATAGGTTTAAAATCAAAAGTTTAAAACAAAATTTTTTTCTGACTTCCAACATTGACAACGGTGAAATTAATAAATTTAAAAAAGCTTCGTGAAATTGTGAAAAACCCGCTTCGGATCCAACAATAAAAAACGAAGAATAGAGAAAAGAGCGAGATAAAAATTTGGTTCGCGAAATTAGAATTTATATTTTATTTCATTACTTGTCATTTGAAAGATTTTAACATTTTTCTTTATTTAAACTTTTTGCCGATTTCAAAAACAAATCATAACTCATAAAACACAAGTATTTATGAATGATCACAGTGAATAAAAATTGCAAGTTTTTCTAGTACAAAACAAAAACAATGCATTCGCAAAATGTCTGATTATGATCAGACTAAAACAAATTGAAATTAACATGATTTGCCACAAGCACATTTCAACATGCATAATATTTAAAAAAAAAGAACAATGTTCTCGATTTCAGAGAGGCAAATTTGACTGATCGCTTCAACTGTAAACCGCACTTTTGTTGACATATTGGTATGTCGGCCTTGTGTTATTCATTTGGCTATTATTGAACGGTGAATTGCTGCTGGCATTTCCATAAAGCGCACGAAATTTTTCGAAAGTGATCGCATCTGAACAAGATTTTAAAGGCTGACAAGACATTATGGTATAATACCATCATTGGTGAAAATGCTATTGCTTGTTTTCGTGTCAAGGTTACCGGAAGAATCCTGAACAAGCTGAACACCTGAGATGTGGACCTACAAAAACCAACATATAAATAAAGTTATCTAGTACGTTTAACCGTTTGGGAGCTGCTCTGCCGTAGCAATCTTGGAGCCAGAACGTATAGAAGAATGTCAACAATCGGGCTCGTCACCAGAACAGCAATTATACAGATTGTAATGATCTAAATGAAGCGCTCTTATCAATTATCACTTCGAAGTATTTGTCAAAAGTATCCTCAATCATTTTTCTTTAAATGAATACATGTGTTAGAAAATATTTTGAACCGTACAAGTTCATAACCGAAACGTTTAAACTGCTTAATTTATAGATATAATACTTTGAATTAAAAAAATAGCTTACTAAAATCAAAACCTCGTTTATCTCAAATGATCCTCTCTAAATTGTTTTGAAAATTAAATGCTCTTGTCTAGTTAAAGCTTCGAATAAATTCATTCATTAGATTTTCCGGATTTATTATGCCACCCAGGAGTGACTAATCCAAAAAATGTCACCCACGCGAATAACTCAGCTTCACGTTAGGTGACGTTGGCGTAATTTTAACGTGTTAGTAACTAGCTCAGCGTAATACAAATTGATTCGATTATAATCCAAAACGACTCATAATATTTCATGTATCGTGGTGGTGACCCATTGATTTCATATAAGTCATGAAAAGTGCAAGTCATCCTGCTTCATAAATGTTCTCAGAATGTTTAATTCATTTTGCCTACGGTAGTCGAAGTTGATTTTACTTCTAATGCGGCACATGTTGTAATCCATGGAAAACATGAAAAAGCAGCCACGCCCCTTATAAGACAAATATTCCGGAGGGGGCGGCGGCTATATAATCAGAAAATTTCGATCTTTCTTTCAGATCTTTTTTATTTTTTCTACCATATTATATTCCCAGATAAAGAGTCTGACTGACGTACATCTTAATAATGACTTTTAACGGGGATGTTCAGCCTGTTCAAATCTGCATAACACGAAACACCGTCTCTACCGTAATCGCGTTTTCACTCACCAATTGTGTTTTCTCTCTCAATTCAGGGAAATCATCGGTGAGAAGAATTAGAGATGGCGCAAGTGCACACTGAAAAGGAATTCATTTCAATAGAAGCGTCTTAAAATCATTTCAATCTACCTGTACTGTTGCCTTTGGAACCAAACAAAGCCCAATTATGAACTGTTCTCTTAAATTGAATTGCGCTGAAGCTGATAGAACCATCGAAACAATCAATCTGATAAGTGATCCTGCTATAAGTAGGATCAACGCTACTTTGACGTCGTAAAGGCTGATCTGAAATTTGACTATTGAATTTGTAGTTTACCTATTCTACCTGAATGTTTAAATGATCATAATTTTTCTCTCAAATATTCCGAAATATTTTAATCTATTATACCAAACTATTCTATCATATCAAGTTTACTAAAAATGAAAAACGATTTTTTCAAAACGAACTTCTAACTTATCTGATTAGCATTTGATATCATAAAATATTTTTGGTTAAAATATTCTCGAATATTTTAACGAAATGTTCAAATAATTAATGGAATAATGGTTCGCTCATAATGAAAATTACCGATATAAATTATAAAATTATATGTACTAAGACGCGTTTTGCAAAATAGTTGGCATCCGCTAACCCCGGCCCCTCATTAACTGGAAATATTACAAGCTTATTTGCCAATTTGAGGTCAAAGCTAGTTTTACATTTGACCATTAGAGCATTCATTCCAAATGACGATTGCACATTTTCAAAATGCCATTGACATCAGCTTATTCTTGACAGAAATAACCCACTCAATGCGCATGAGTCATTCCATTTTCGTGACGAACCCAAAAAATTTCGAAATTCAATTTATCTCGCGTTCCTTTCTTTGTTATGTCCCAATGACGCAACCAGTATAAAACGACGCCGAAAATCAAATGGAAATGCAACTGGTTCATGCTCATTTTTGAAAGCACCACAAATCGACAGTCTGGCTAGACCCCTCTCTAACAATAAATAAATAATTGAGCATTTGGAATTTATTAATCTCAATCCCATATTTATATATTTCAAAAAATTAGTTTTTGGTTCTGTCAGACTCATTAAAGCTATTCAATAGACGAGAACATTTTTAGGATTATGATTACTGTAGTCACTAATGTAACGCAGATTAATCCTTGCTGTGTTAGAACAAGGAAACGCATTAAACTCCAATTCTGCCAAAACTAATTCCTTCTAAATCCAATTTATCAATAGTTTAAATCATTAAGATTTTAACTTTCTTGTAAGGAGGTGTTAAATTTGAATTACAATTCCCCTATACGGATATTTTTTATACTTTAGCTCCTAACCTAATTCCCTTTGCAATGAACAAGGTGTGGGCGTTATTACTTCAGCCTAAACTAGTACCATGTATATAGAATACAAACTCCCACGCATACTACAATTTTTGAACAATCCTTCTTCCTCATACAACAAAAAATTCCGCATTCTTTTTTCTTAAACAATACTCTTTCTTTTGTCAAATTCTCACGTTATTCATCCAGATTTCTGCCAGAGAGTTTCATTAATGAAATACTTAAACGAGGAACTTTAAGACATATCAGAATGCCACCTCTAACAACACATTCAAGATTTCAACTATGTCGTTGTTGTCGTAATGAATTTTGGTCAGGATTAATTTTGTCTTTTCAAAATACGTAGAAGATTATGTATGTTTCTGGATTAGCTATTAAATTGTGGATTTACTAGACTTGAGCCTCGTTTTGCATTATTTTCTGTAGTCGCTTAAGACCATTGAATGATTTTTTCGCTGTTTTAAATTAGTAGCCATTTTCGAAATACAAAAACCAATTACGAATTTATACCTTTGAAAAATCGAATGTGTATCCGACAAGTGTGAAGAGAACTGGAACACATAAGAAGTACCAAAAGTTGTCACATTGATGAACCAGAACGTCGATCTTAAATTATGTAGCTTTGAACTCATTCTTTACTCAGCTGAACAAAATTTCGGAGAGCGCCAATATGTTTCGCAAGATTGCAGTTTCGAAACTTTTTCGAGAAAAATATCCAAATTCTCTTCTTATGTCCACTTTTGATTTTCTGCCGTCTTTGCATTTTCTACCTTCTTTGGATTGTCCTCCCTCCATTTGGTTCCACTGACACAGCAAATTACCAGGCTAGCAACAATTCCAGGAAACTGATATCCCATTGCAATCATACCTGATATAAGAAATGTTGATTTTGGATATCTAAAGCTACTGTGGCAAAAGAATTGTTCAAAGCATTTACCCATGATCACTCCATAACTCATTGATGTCAAAATCATGAATCTTCCAAGATGAGTGTGTCTTACATCACCGCGTGGGAAATACCGAATAACGAAACCTGTGCAAGTAGGATTGTTTTCTTTTTCGATTTTTGAATCAGTTCCCACCAATCACCAATCCAATAACAACAGCCAGAACAATCGCACCAATGTTTTTAACAAGTGTGGGAATCGGAGATTCTGAAAATCACATTCAGATGTTAGGATTGCCAATATTTATGTTGTCAATGTCGCGCCACTGCGACGCCCCCACTCTTAATTTGACACGCAAGTTGCGAGAACAATTTCTATTGGAGCTCGTCATCGGCAGCCAACAACATTTTTTAACGAAATATTCGAATTTTCTATTCCTAAACATCGTTGGCTCAATATTACACTTTCAATCGACCATAGATCTGATAATGACAATTCCAGAGTTCTAATAAGATTATTAAATATTTCTAATTAAAAATCTGAAAAAATCCGCGAATTATAGAATTTGGAAGATTTCTGTAGTTAATTCGAATGATATCATGATTCATTTTCACTTGTTTTTTTCTGTTCCCACTATTTTAATTTTTCATACCCACCATTAGTAAATGTGACGGCAGCAGTCAAAGAAAAAATAAGAAGAGAGAAGCAATTGTCAAAACAGCAAGCTGCTGGAACAATATCAGGTATTCTCTAAAAATTTCAATAGAAAATTAATGAAATCTCATAAGAAAATAACTTTTTCCATTCCAATATTTTTGCGCCTCAAATACCCTAGAACCGGTCCAGCGACAGCGGGTGATACGGTACCAACCACAAATCTATAATAAACATTACGTGAGATTCTAAAAAGCCGAGATACCCGCAAATGATGGCAAGTGCGGGACTGAAATTGAAAAACAGTACGGCAACAACGAATATTGCAAGGGCTTCTGCGGTGGCGGAACCAATGCCAAGAATTGCGGGGAACACCTGAAACGGTTCCGAAATTCGCTTCACACATTTCTTTCATTTTTCGATCTCCCACATAAACGTTATCAAATATCTATGGGTATTTTGTATATTTTACTAAATTATCATAACGAATTTTCGTAATTTTTAATAATTTCGATAAATTCAATTCATTTAGCGATCACTTTAACAAAATTTAATCATAAAAATCGTTGATTTGGATCAGAAAATTCTAACGTAATAACTTCTACTTTCAATGAAATTATGAAACCCATTTTATCAACTAAATCTGAAAATGGTTTCATTTTTTTGTTTCTTAAATTTTTGTTTTTTTTTTTTGAAATAACCAAGTTCAAAGAAAGCTTCATATACTAAAATGTGAAAACTTTCAACTATTCACCGATTATAAGTTCAACTATTCATATTATGAGTTCAACTATTCACCGATTATATAATACGTGTGGTAGTTTGGTTTTATTTGGTTTTCAAAATTTTTATCTTGAGTATCGTCTTTTTGGCTGATTTACGTCATTAGTTTTGATAGTATCTTTCCAATTTCCATCATAAAAATAAATATGAATAGTCTACATAAGCAAATGTGTTTGAGAGTTTTGAGCGCCAATTGAATTTTGCATACGCTTTTGATATCTACTGTATTTGTAAACACTCCTGAAACTATCAAATAGAAAATTTTGACAAAAGCAAGACGCTATAACTTTAATTGGAAGCATCAGGAACGTAAATCCGTTTGTCCTTAACAATAGGTTTATGAAACTGTGATATTAGTGGGAATGATTTTCAGATTTAAACAATTTCAATTTTGTAGTGGAACATCAAAATCTTGGGTAATGTCACAATAATCCAAAATCTAAAGAGGTAATCTTTTTACGTAGTCTTTATTCATTTAGTTATGAGTAATCACGCAAATTCCAGACTGTGAATTCAGATTAGATCCACACCCCCATATTGTTTATGTACGCAAAAGAGTTTTAAGCCAATAACGTAGTCATTTAAATATCAGAAAAAATGATTAACCATCTTCATAACTAGTATCCTAATCCTTCAGCATTCCGTGATTTTTTTCAATTATGTTTAATAGCACGGCTTCTAGAATTGCGCAGATAAATAACAACAATAATGCAACGTGTGAAACGTTGATTCACACTTATTTATATGTGAGGAGTAGCATACACCCCCGTCACTAGCAATAATATTTTATGCTCTTATTTTTCTTCAGGCATATTTCAAAGAATTCAAATCATTTTTCAAACATCGTTTTTTTATAAACTCTATGTTTTGTTATGCGACACAATCAATTATTACCATCAAGCGAGCATCTTAACTAATTGTGGAACATCGCGATACGGAAATTTAAATTTAAATTTAGCATATCGGTATTTCATTACTGTACTAGGGTTAATGATTAACAGGAAATAAGGTAATGTTAGTTTAAAATTCTAATACAACCGATTTTCCCATTTTTGCTTTTTATTATCTTAAAAATATGTTATTAACTCACATAATTTTCCTTGATGAACTTGACATTTATTGATATACCCCATCGAATGATAATTGTGACCAAAGATAGCTTCCTTAGGATGAACTGCCAGTAGGAGTTTATGTAGAAAAACTCGTTAAAGACGGCGATGTTCTTTATGGCGATGCCAAACACCATACATCCTGAAAATCATTTGAAACGTTCCTGATTTATTCAGCTGGTGTGAATTCAATTTCACTGTTCACTACTTAGATGTTACGGATTAGGTTTACAATGATTATCCGGATTCAAATTCGCCATCGAAAGTTATTGTTCAAGTATATGTACTTTGACTACGGTAATATCTTATGGGCCTCGTTTTGATGATTAACCGCATTTTTACGCATTTCGCACTTCGCTCAAAACAAAAGATTAAAAATGAAGATATCTATAAATGCAAATGGAATTCCAATGTGAATTTAATTTCTGGTATTCATACGTAAATATAAAATATTTTAACTTTTCTATTTTTTTCTATTCTACACAAATGAAAACTTTTTCATAGTTTTTAGATGTGCACAAGAAAGTTCTGAAACTGTTTTGATATGATCAAGTTTGATCTCTTAATAGAATCCCGATGTTTGATTGCTAAACCGAAGTTCTAATCATTTGTCAGAAAAAGAACAATAAGGTACAATAAGGTAGGTTCAAATCCGAAGTTGACAGCAGATCATAATTTGAACTTATTGAGTTGCCTTAATGACAATAGCTAATAATGTGAGGATTTGCTTAAACTCTTGATCAAATGATACCCGCGAAACCCACTCATTGTTTCTTTTATCAGTCAGTCATGTTTGGTTTTCTCAATTCACTAAATTCAACACTGGTTCTTAGCGAATACTGTGACTACTTCTCATGAGACTTCGCCACACATCGTGTCCTGAAGTGAGTAATAGTTTTAAGCGAATTGTCGTCACAACCTATTTCATGCTTCCATAACATAAAAAATTGAAGTTTCCTGTTTTTAGTCATTAAGAAAGCGTGACGTTTAAAAAAAATTCTGCTTACCGATTAGTGTTGGTATATAGACGATTTTGACGATTTTTCCAATTATTAGTGATATCACGACTATTATAAATACTGATACAATCGACTGTAATATTTCATTCGCAGCGTTGTTCAAGTTTAGTGTTTTCGAATATGTGATCGGCTCTAATGGATTCGCTGCAATATTTTTTACTTTATTTGTTGAAAATACCCTTATATCACCAAAATTTTGCCCAGTGACCGCCATTAATGTCACATAGTATCCCAGTGCAATAAGAAAAAATGTTGTAATCTCGTTGACCTCGAATAATGAATTTTTATTACACCAATTATTTATCTTAACTTACATGACGGTTCGAAACCGTTTTGACGAAGGCATTCATCAATTCCTTCCAGGCTTTCATTCCCTAAAAGTAAAAAGTGAAAATCATTGCTATGCATAAGCGTTCAATGGAAGAATATACAGACAATGCTGAAAATGAAAATTGTTAAAACGTTTCATCGTTTTATGTATACATTTCGGGTAAAAAATTTGCATAATCAGTTTCGAAAAAATATATAATGCACGCGAACATGAAAAAAAAGTGTTGGTTTGATTTTAAAAGGCCTCGTAGACACTTCTAGAAAGTAAAAATTGGGAACTGAACGAACTTGACGTGCAATTATATCACAGATAATTATATCACTTAGTTTCACTTCTCTTTTAAAACCTATTTTATCAAATTAGTCAACTTATGTTTTTTTGGTTTCGAAAGTTATACGTGACAATTACTATTTAACACTCAGGAGCTGTTGAAAAACCTTCTTTTGATCTTTAAATTTCGCGCAACATTTTTGCCACCCTCTTTCATATAATGGCCCAATAGAGAATACAACTATATACATATATTCATACATATATTCATTCATGGCTTGAACCAAAAATTGTGATTTGCCCCCTCAGAGTGGCTTTCTAAAAAGTCTGATTTTCTGGTAAATTACTGTAGATGCTTAAATTCGAAGCAGCGAATTCTCGTTTCTCTGCAGCTTAATACATACGTTCTTTTTATGCGGTTTTCCATTTAAATTACACCGATTTCAAAGGGTACATGTGTTTTTCGTGTGTGTGTGTGTGTTTTTTTTTTCATAAAGTGAATAGAATGACTGGCTAAACAGTATCTCCAAAATTTTTTTTCGGAATATACTGCTTTTTTTTTTAACCAAAAGGCGCACTGTTTCCTTCATACCAGCGCGTTTCTATCGTATTCAGAAATCATCTTCACAAAGGTCAGAAATAATCTTTCTACCGTATCTATCCTGACATTTTTTCGGCACATATTGGATTAAATAGTTATAAATAGCAATGAGGCAAGATTAGCTTTCTATTTTTTTTTCATAGGTTCATGTGACTGGCTTAGACTACGGTATTTCGCTTGATATCTGATGCCAATTTTAACTCTACTACGATTATGTCCTGAACTTCAAAAATTAGTATTGACAATTTTTCCCTAATCCTGTTAACCACTTTATTTCAAATTTGGGCAACGCGTTTTAAATACGGTAAAATATCAATATTATATGCATCTAGTTATACCCAACCGCATTGTTCTGTCTAGTGATTGTTTGTGATGAGACCGAGATTAAATTAACGTTTGACAAACACGGTCAGACAGTTCAGAATTGTGACTGTTTTCTGGTCTACTAGTTGTTCTATTTTTTGACGTAGTTGAGCAATTTGCAGAAGATCTTAATTCTAGTGACAATCATCTGAGCACCGAAAATTACTCTCTGATAATGGAAGGAGCCAGCTGCCCCGTTTCGTCTTCTTGAACCATTTCGCTTTTTTCTGATTCACAATCAAATTGACAAAAAATGTTCCCAAATTATATTCTTGGAGAATTAACTTATTGTGTCCAAAAGAATTCAAAAGTTTGAACGTGCGTTTGGACATAGGCAATCTATGAACTTTGTATTCTTTTGTGAAACTTTGAACAGTGCAAATGTGTACAAAAGAAAATAGGAATAACCGTTGATTTAAGTCAAATGAAATTTTAATATTTAAAAAAAACAATGGGGGATTTATACAATTCCGCAATCAGTTTAATTTTTTTTTTTGACAAATCATATGTCTCATAAGTTTTTAATTACTCTTCTTTCTGTGAAAAAATCCAAATTTATGTAAATTGATTTCCAATTTTTTTTGGCTACGGTAGCTTTTTTCTTCCTGCAACATATCAATCCATTTAAGGTGATAATTAATTTGGCTATTTTTGAAGCAAAATTTCATATAATCGAGTTTAGCTGATTATAATCCGGTGCTCGTTTGGAAGAGCATCGCGGATTATAAACTCGCAAGAGCATTTCGTTAATTATGCTTCTAAATTCATGCTCAGCATTAATAAAGGCTAATCATTGGATGAAGACGATTTTTTGGATGCTGATTCACTCTTGGGCATTTTTCATCTAATACTTAGAATATTCAAACTTCCTGAATTCATTTGGATTCTTATGTAATTGCAGCTGAAATAATTGCGCAAGGAAATTTAATTAATGATCAAAATCCAGACAAAATGTTTCTTTTGTATGTCATCCACATTCAAAGCAACTTTTTAAATTCCAAGGCTGATCATCTCATTTTTTTGATTTTCCTTCATTCGTTGGGAGACTCTTCTGAAGTTCGAAAAAAACATCCCCTCTTGGTTCTAGAAATGATAATTAAGTGTTAGCAACGTGTTCTATTTTACTGCCATATTCAAAATTCATCTGTTGGTAAACGCCGTCTGTCACCAATTGCAACCAAATTGTAGTGCGCAAGCAGGAAGAAGATGTAGTATGTCTTTAAATCACCGCGTAAATGAATTTGGTATTTTATACAAATATATGGGAAAGGGGAAACGTCTGTTTTGAAGTCAAAAAATCACGGTAAGATTTTGGAATGAAGAAAAGTCGAATGACTCGAGCAGCTGTTGCGCAATTTCGATTCAATGATGGTTGGCAAAAACCATATCCCTCATGCTTCGCTCAATTTCTCATCTTGAGCGCCCGCAATTCCGACAATTGGCCCGATGCCGCACATCTTATTCGCCTAGCCTGTTGTCTTAGCGTGGGCTTTCAACCATTTCTCATATTCCAATACGAATGCTAGATTAAAAGAAATCGGTGTTTTTGCAAGCATGCATATTCATCATTTTTGTGTATCCTTTCATCCGAGGCCGTACGAAATTGGATGAGCTTAATGAAATATTAACGAAATGATCGTCGATTTGTACGTTTTGCCAATTTTGGAATTAATCTCTATTATATATTATTAGGTTTTGACATTTGATAATCCTTCATAACAACGTAATACACAAGTTTTCCCAATTATTATAAATCCAATGGTGAATGATTTTTTTAATGGAAAGCGCAAACAATCGAAAATTGCAAATTGCATCTTGCGCAGTTCTCATAGCATATTTCACTGGTGGTTTCTAAGGTTGTAGACAGTCTCGAAAAGCCAAGTGAACTCCCCTTTTCGTTACCATCAATTTCGAATCTTGGCAGATGTTCAGTGTCATCTGACAACATAATTCATTCTGTTGGTTCTTTTGCTTTCAATTATGGAGCGACTATCAAATCACGTCATTTTTTTGGGAGCAATTACCACAAGAACTCAAATTATTCATGCCAGACTCCAAATTTCGGTAGTTCAAAAGAAACACCAAATGACACGTAATCATGTATATATATATAAATATAAGTGTTCCACGGTATGCTTCAATAGGAATAATCATAGCGTAGGCTTATTCACCGTTATCCATCAAATGTTTCGCAGAAAAGTTCAACCCGAATCAAGCGAGACTTCAAAATTTCGTCATCATTGATGACCACACCCTGAAGTACACTAGTGGAACTCTATGAAAATAAACTGATGTAGAACACCTTAAAAGAATTCAAACAGCAGAATGCTGGCTTCGCCTAATGAGTA
Source organism: Caenorhabditis bovis (assembly GCA_902829315.1). NCBI lineage: Eukaryota > Metazoa > Nematoda > Chromadorea > Rhabditida > Rhabditidae > Caenorhabditis > Caenorhabditis bovis. The sequence goes on from CADEPM010000002.1 coordinate 3,584,572, forward strand.
TAATAACAATTCAACCGTTTATGAAGCCGAAAACCTTATGGTTTCGTTTCAAATAATTTTGAACCAATGATCTAGAATTCATCATTACCCAAAATTCCAGCAAAATTTTCCAATCATTTCTCGTCATTTTGAACGTTGATTTGATTTGATATCGGGTTCAAGTAGCTTATTTTCTCGTCTCGCTGCTCATTAAGATCAAATGTAGGTCATATAAATAAATGAACAGATATATATATATATATATATATATATATATATATATATATATATATATATATATATATATATATATATATATATATATATATATATATATATATATATATATATATATATATAGGTTGTATTTTCAATTTTAAAGTGACCACAAAGTGCATACTCCACATCATTCATTTCTTTGCTGAATATTTCATTAATATGATGACTGCCCACCCCTCCTCTTCTTTTCTTTGTAATCGCGAGCGTCTTAGTATACTGTACTTTTGTTTTTCAGCAAAGCTTATAAAAGGCTTCCGCTTTCCTTCATTCATCAATATCCTGACAATCCATGATCCTTAAATGTCTGTTTGTTATTTCCAGCTTTTCACAAAACTTCTAATGTTGAAAACTTACGTCCATAAAAATTACGATTTTCAGCTGCCTAATTTTTTTACATGTCTCACAGAAATATCGAAAATTCTATTCGTTTACATTTTCCATCCGGAAATTTTGCCTGCACATAGTTCAGATAGGAAACATTAATTCCGTATATCCGGATGACAAATTAATTTCAAAACTGAGCATAAATAGACGATTCATGATGGATTAAATAAATGGGATAGGCTACAAACGGAATGGCATTTTGGTAAAGTTGATGCCCTTCAACAAACTTTCATTTTCTGCAATCTTCATTTTTTTTTGCAGAATTTCACAATGTTTTTTTAACTAGCGGGTTGAACCTCCCGGTCTGCAAGTATTTTTACTTCCTCTTCCTCTCTATAACCCTAATTAAAATACACTGCCCCATATTAACCATGAAGTCGATTTAGATTCCATTTCGAGGACATTACCAACTACGTCGTTAGGAGTGTGATTTCTCATTTCTCGTATCTCATTCGCATTTCTTGCTAGTCGTCGTCTTCTACTCATTCTTTCTTTTAATGGAACACTGATGCTTTCAGGATTCATTGCGAGCAATCGATCACCTACGAAGATGTTCATAATGAAGGTAAGAGAGCGTCATTAAAAATATTTTGAGATTCCATAGAAATCGGTAGATATATAATTATGACTAACTAACAAAAACATCTATTTAACATCATTCTTCTACCGAGCCGCACCTCACAATTTTATTTCAGAATTTTGCGATGTTCATGTTATTAATTTTGCAAGCGGTAGCGACAAACACAGCCGGCCTTTGGCGAGAAAGCATTGTTGGTAAGTAGCAGTTTCACGGATTATCCAAATGAAGAATGACATTTCAGAATGCGGTTCTTATATCTCCAATGAAGGAGATTATAGTTATTCAGGAGAAGAAGACTGTATGATTACAGTCCAAGTTCCTTCACACAAAATAGCTGAAACTAAGCTTTGTAAGGATGAGTGCCACGAGGCAGCTACTAACGGTAACTATACCATCAATATTGGGAACGGCATAAACAACCAGTTGAGTATTCGTATGTATGACGTTTTCTTCAAAAGTGAGTTTAATTTGATCTTTATAATTGTGTAAAGTTTTCCTCAGGTTGTGACGATATTGCCAAAAACATTCACGAGTACAATGGAAAAACAATTGTGTTACGGAACGAAAAGGGACAAGAAAACAGTTCGAAAGGCGTTACCTGCAAAATGCAGCTACCAGCGAATGTTAGAGTTCATTTGCTAACATACAACACGAAACGAAGGAAAAAGTGTTGCCCTGATGTAGTATTGGGGTCTGGAAACGAGCTAAATAAGATTGTAAAGAGCACAATGTCTGTCTCAGCGTGTGAAATTGGTTAGTTTAAAAGTATTCAGAAAAAATGTGATTTTTTTTCAAATTTCAGATAGAGACAAACAATGGTTGCATTCATCTTGCCACTCAACCTGGCTTTACCTCCGGAATCCGGCCATTGGCGACGAGCTCATTTTTCGAATCGAAGAGATTGAACTCGAAACATGGCCGGTGTGCATTACAATGCCACCGATTCCGTTGCACCGATACACCTGTAAAAAGCGTGAAAGGTTTAAGAAAGCCCGAAGAACGTCAACATACAGTTTTGAGCCGCGGTTGTTGTTCTCCAGATAGATGGGCTCCTAGTGAAACTGAGTTGTCTTTCTTTTGAAATCTACTGTCACTTTCATTATGCTTGTACATTTCCATACTGCCCTATCCCCCCATGTTCAGATCTCACATTTTCCCCGCTCGTTGTCACTTTTATTTTTCATACGTGTAATAAGTATATATATTTTAATAAATTTATATACTGTTTGATCATAGTAAAATTATTATTTGAAATAAAAATAGATATTAGCGCGGAAGTAATGGTTTAATGGTTTCCGTCATTAAAAAAATACTTGCTTACATTGAATTGCTCTATCTTGAATAAAAGACATTTTTACTATAAGAAATTACTCAGCGCTGGAATAAGAAAAAAAAAGAATAAGAAATGAAAATTTAATTTTTGTTTCGTTTTTTTTCTTCTCTTCCTGTCATTCGAATATCCAATTTTCGTCATTTTGTTTTAAAAATTTCAACAAATGGTGATATCTTACTCACTATGTTGGGTGTAATTAAAAGTTTTCTGGTATGATATCAACAGCCACCGTAACCACAAATTAATCAAGATAGCGTTGTATTGGGAAATGACGTTGCACGTCTAATTGTTATTTTTGCTAATATCGTTTTGAATCATAAATGGTTAAAATACTATTTTCATAATAATAATTATTATTATTTTTGAAAAAAAAAAATAACGTAGGTGTCAATTCCTCTCTAAAAAACTCAACACATAGCAATATCTATAGAGTTTTATGGGTTTTCGAATAGTTCCAATAGTTTTACCCGTATTGATCATAATTGAAAATCGAGCTGGCTCACTTCTAGACGAAAACCTCAATTTCACCTGGGAGACATTTTACCAATTACACAATTACTATTTATTCCAAAAATTGTTGGGTAAAAAACTTGCCGCCAATAATTCGTGGAAAAAAACGTTAAACCGGGTAATTTGCAAAATTACTATTCATAAAATAGACTGTCGGGTATTGAACAACCTAGCGGTGGCGGGAAATTCAATCTCACAACGTCAGTGTAGATCTACGAAACTGAATATTTACGCGCGGGCTAAATATTATCTAAGCGTACGTTAAAATGCAATGTACGCAGACACCCCGAATATGTCTCTTCACCTCGAGACACCTGGCAAATAGCTAAAAATTTTTCAAATTTCGATCAGTTGTTTAACGCCGACAATGCCATTTTTGTATCATTATTTTTAAATTTTAACATGAAATACTTCGAAAACACTTAATATATGTATACATATATTTTTTTAAGATTAAGAATTAAATATTGTTTAGTCGTTTTAAGTAAAATTTTTAATTTAACGAATAAAACTAGAATATAAAAAGTGTCTGAAAATTTGCTGGTGTTTGAAAAAATACTGATAAATATTGGTTTCTTAATAACTAAGTCCACGTTTTATATATGTAAAAAATGAAAAAAATTTAGATTCGTCGGAATTTTTCAAATAATCATATTCAACAAAATTTGGAGTCAATCCGCATTTCTGCAAACAAAAGTATTATACGGATTCCAAAAAAAGATTTTTTTTAAGTATAATAATTCATTTTTAAGTCATATTGTTATGGACGGACAAAATTGACAAATATGATGTGCTTGCGCAGGCTGTCTGTCAATCGGTCCCGTAAATCAAACCAAAAGACTCATTACTTTTATTTGAAACTTTTAAGACAACCAATGATGACTAAAAAATATTGCTCATTTGAATAGGAATGTTTGGTTTTGGCGCGAGTTCGGTACGGATAAGTTCCAAACTTTCGACCACTGAAGACCTCACTAATTATTTGTAGAACTAAGTTGAGTGTGAGTTTTTTAAACAAATAAATTGCATAATTAAATTCAAGTATCTGTAGGCATTACATACATCTCTTATTAGTAAAATTTGAAAATGTTGAAGCTTCCTGTAAGACATTTTTTTAATTGAGCTGTCCAATATGCATTTATTTGCATCACACATTTTTTTTTCGATATGGTTGATTAAATTGAACAACTTCGAAAATAAACACATTAAAAAAATTTGAAACTCACACATTAAAGTTCTTTTCTAACTTAAAAAAAAATTATGTTTTATCCAAATACACTAATAAATAGAAAATAGTAGGCTGGAACTTTTTAAAATTTCAGATATTCAAAGGCTTTGGTGTAAAATTCTAAGAAGCCTCAGCGTTTGCTACTTATAAAATCTGAGTAACATATCCATACGCGAGAACGTAATTTGTCTAATTGAAAATTGTCTTGTTTTGCCATCTCGAGATTCGATTTCGTACATTTAATGTACTTTATACACATTTCGTTTTCAAACCACAAATTATAAACAATTTTAGGTGAGTGTATTCAAATAGTTTATATAATAATGATAATCTCATATTTCCCTAATTATATCTATGATTTTTGAGCAAACGTTATCATGGCTTTTGCTTTGCACGTTATAACCTATCATTAGTAATGTCTATCTCGATGCTCGACATAATCAAATAAAATTAGATCACCAAAATGTTTCCCTCAAAAGCAGATTGAAAATTTATTAGGGTCTTTTTTTAGTCATTCTTATACACACTAAGAATTAATTTCATTTGAGCAAAAAAGGATGGACAATGTACCATATATCATTCTTAGAGTGCATTGTGTCTCCCTTTTTTGTTCGTTCATTTCGTGCTCGCTTTCTTATAAAAAAGAATATAATGGAAGAGCACAAGGGTGTTTCGGTTGCCACTGGTTTCCAATTATCAATTACTCAGCCACACGCGATGTTTTTATTATTACAGGTCAAAAGTAGAATTATTTCCTTTTTTGAAGAGTACTACTTCCCATTCACATTATTATCTCGATTTCCTATACGTTTTAGGTCGATGAGAAAAATAAATGCTCATTTTTTCTCATCTATCGCGTTCACATTTCTATTAGGAAATAAGCCCGGAATTCTTTTACATACATTTTTTTGTGTGAGCATCAAAGAATCTAAAAAGTGCATATACCAATCATTATCACAATAATAATTATTATTGTTTTCAAATAAATTTTGTTTTGCAAAATTTTCGGATAAAAGAATTTTTCATAAAGTTCAGGCACACAATGACACATATCTTGGCTGCATGGAACAAAGACCATCCAAATCATGACTTCTTGGTAAGAAAGGATCATTATAATCTTATTACTTTCGAATATTTCATATATTCATTAATGCATTTCAGCACGAAGTGATTCGAATGCAAAAAGTGTTGAATTCCTACTTGCAAGCTAGGGCAAGAATTTGAAATATCGCCAAGTTTCACTGATTCGTTTTAGGAAGCTCTTGTGCCTCTCCGAATCACCCACCAACACGCATTACTATCTGATTTGATGATGGCTGCGGCAAGAAAGACTAATCGCACTCTAACCCGTCTGGAATACCGCGCTGAAGCCGGGATTATACTTACACCGGTAGGCGTCGAAATTGGCATATGCATATAAGCTTCCGCTCTACTTTTTTTTACATAGATGTTTGTTTCAGGGCGAAATTCTGACAGCACACAGTTACCTTCAGTCTGTCTACAGCGCATATCTCGACTTCACTTTCTCGATGGGCTGTAGCCCAATCAACTTTCCTGATTACCGCTAAATGTTTTTTTTAAATAACCGTCAAACGCCCTTATAAAGGGAAACCTCATCATATATGCAATGCGTCCGTCCGGTTTTCAAATCCTGTTTCCTGAAAATTCCGTTGAAATTTTAATTTTTTTTACTTCGTTTTGTGAGATTCGATTTTGAATGTATATTCGTCTTTAGTTTAATAAACCTTTCTTTCACATGCATGCTACATGAATATTTTTTACGCCGGATCTCGTCACGATATGAAATAATTTTTTGAAAATGATTAATTCTAAAAGATTGTGTCATATATATTGTGAACACAATATCAACTGTTCGCTTCTTATAAGAAATGTGAAAATGAGTTATCGAGTGGTTAAGATACCTTCTGGCCAACACATGTTTCATATTCCCTATTGCAATTCTATAGGTTGCAAACAAATTGGTAAATCAGTGAAGGCGAGAGCGCAGATCGCATATTTCAATTTTTCAGATTCGTTACCACGCATTCTCATGACATGCCAAAAATTTTTGAACAACATCACATCAATGGGTTCGACCGACTGGTCCTAGGTCGCGCGCGCTCACCGGCGACTCATAACCTTATGTTTTTGTAGGTGCCGCCGTTTTCTCATTGGCCAAAAAAAAGTATTTTTGCCGCCTCAACCACCAACGAAACGGCGTTTTCCTGTGAAGTTTTTTGTGTGATATTTTCCGTTGGTGACCAAAAAATCAGGCATCACCAATCATATAATTTCTTGCACCCTGACGCTTGTCGACTTTTTCATCGTTCACCCCAATTTTTTTAATTGATAATTTCAGAGATGAACAATCTTAGGAAAATTCTCTCCGTCAATTATGCGAACACATATCAACTTGTAAGTTGCTTCAAAAACCTACTCATCATTGCATTGTTATTTTAGACACAATGGTGGCATCGTCTGAATCACTACAATCGCCTGATCAAAGCCATGGTAGGCAATTTGCAGTTTCGGATAACTAAATAACATATTTTTAGGACGAGCTTCTTCCATATTGCATTAAGCAAGAACATCATACAACTTCAACTGGCGTGGCAATGATTGGAGAGAAAGTTAAAGAGACGATCGCTATTTTCGAAGACTACATGAAGACTGGTCGCAAAGTTCCAAAGGTCTGGCTATTTTTCAAAGCGTCGTCGTGAGTAATTTTTTAATTTTAAAGTTCATCAAAAACCAACTGGAGAAGACGATTCAACAGCTATGCTTTTCCTTGGAGCTTCTCTCGATTATCACCATTCAGTTCATACCAAATTTTCAATAATTTTTGATAATTCATAAATTGTTTAAGCCTAAATACGTTGAATCGTTCAAACCATCAAATCTATGACATCATTCATCATATAAGAACTATTGATCATCTTTATTTATGAGTGTGGGAAGAAAGAACACACCGCGCAGCAGTGTGCTCTTTCTTGTTTTATTGAGGGTTGGCATATAAGGTACTGTGGAAAACAGTATCAACACGTTTGGAGATGAAATTTTGTAGAATGATCAGTTTGCGTTCCTTTTTCTACAAAACATTCAATGGCAAAATTCAATTAAAGACGAGCCGCTTAATGGCTGGATTTTTCGTAACATTATTCTAGGTAGTTATAGAGCAATGACGTTGCTTTTTAGACGAATACCATAGTTGACTGATTTTTAATGAAAAAAAAACTTCATTCGGATTTATTAGTATCAAACATTATTAAAAAATATTAAAAACGTAAAAAAGTTAATTCACGCAGAATTCCAAGTGGGGCTATAACTAGCTCTCGCCTAAGCCCGGATAAAAATTGAATAGTTGAAATTATTTAAATATAAAAAATTGTAAACGAAAAGTTATACTTCTAAAAATATATATGCACTTCTGTTTTCCTTCAAATTTATATTTTTGATATGATGGAGAAAGATTTTGAAAGGGTACATGAGCATAGTCGAAAAACCTTATATTTCGAATCATACTCGTCGATACTCTAGACGACAGTCTTTCGATTGGCACAAAAAAATATTTTTCCAAATTTGATAGACAAACCCGAAAAATAAGCATTTGAAACCCACGCAAATTATACAATCTCCATAATTATTAGAACTTTGGTAGTCCAAAGTCCGCGAGTACTAATATTACTAATTATAGCAGGCGGCAAAATCACATAATATTTCTTTCGTTAGCATGATGCTCAACACCGCGATATTTCCATTTGTTTGATTTGTTTTCAAAATATATTCTTCATTTTAGAAAAAACTGGTCGATTGTTGCTTTCGAGAAAGACTGAAGGGTGATAATTCCTCCTCGTGATATTAACACATTTCGTTTCATGAAACTCTCTTGAGCAAGTAATAATGCATGATTTTCCATTTTCGAAGCCTATATGCTTTCTAGAGTTACGTATGCATTAAAACATATGCCGTTTATGAAGTCTGATTATGTTTGCTTCGTTACGATTAAATATTTCGAAATTATATTTTTAATTTCGCGTTTCTATATTCAAATTTATTATTTGATACTCTTTTAGAAATATTTTCTAAAGACATACAACAGGTGTTGCGCAAAAGAAAAAATTGTGTTCGACACATGTTCGGTGTCATAAATAGTTTGAAATTAGCCCAATGACTAACGCGTAGGATTATTTATAGCTTCAATATTTCTTTTATAAAATTGTAAAAAAAAATTTTCAAAATTTTAACTTCCTCTTGTATCCCTATTAATCATAAAAATCTCCTTTTCAAAAGCATAAATCAAAGATGTATGGCGCGACGAATTTAGTTTCAGCTGTTTGGGTTACTCGCCAATTATTTTGCCTGTTTACGAGCATTATTCACAAATAGCAGCAAATCGGTTGCTACTGGTTTCAATTAACCATCAAATGCTCGCTTATACGCCATTCTAATTACTTTCCGACTCAACTTCATTCGAAACACACGCTAAGTGTTGTTTTTTTTTTTAATAATGAAATCAAATTTCGTCAATTTAGTTACGAACTACGTTAATTTTGAATATTCCATATTTTTTCAAGAAAAATCGATTTTCTCGTGTTTTCATTGTGAATTCAATGTCTATAATTTAATTGGCGTTTTTTTTTTTCACATTTCTTGCATGGACGGTCTAGTTAATGCTGTGAGCTGAGTCAAAAAATCTTTTCAATTATTTTCATTGTTCATACGATATAAAATTTCGAATGTTCATCTGAATAATACACCAATAGCCAATTTTCAGACAGTTTAACAAAACACCAAAGAATTAACCGCGACGAGAAGCAATGCAGTTGGTAGGCCAATTACTTTTTCTATTTTCATATACGATTTTCACCAACAAGAAACCTCTCAAATTCAATATTCTATACGTTCGAAACATTATGAGTCATCAATGTCGGTCGCAAAATCTGCGCTGCTCGTTGGCAACTGTGCGCGTGATCGTTTAACAATTGCCTACTAAATTGCATCCCGACATTTTTCTAATTTTTTTACTATTTGTATTTCCAAATGATATGGATTCCATTTTTCATCCAGTGAAGCTATTGACATATTATTCCTAATTTCAAACATTCAACAAACGTCGTTGTTTCAAATCTCTACAACAAAAGACGTATTGGGAGACATCGATACAAACGTCTCGCCGAAATTTCGAAAAAGGTGCAGAGCGATCTATTAAACATTTCAACATTTCATATTTTTGTCGGAGGCGCGCCTTCTTTCCCAAACAAGGATAATCAATTTCTGTTTTTTTTTGTTTCGTACGCAACGGCCAATAGCTTTTTTACCAACAATGCCGCATCATAAATTTGTTGGCGAAAACAAAAAAAATGAGCATTGTTTCGTCATTTCATCGATTCTTGAGACGAACAACGGAATTTGTCTTTATTCAGGCTTCGTTCGATGGATCGTCTTCGCAATATTCTCGCCGATCATCAATTTCATAATCAACAGGTCCGTAATGTTTTTTTTAATTTTTGCACAGGAAGCCTGTCAAATACTTTAGCACCAATACACTATAAGACGTGCTCACCTGAACAATCTAATGAACGCCAGAGTATGCCGCCCTTCTAAACGTTTTTTTTCAATAGCTTGCTTCAGTCTCTTATGATTCCACATGTTTGTACAGTTGAGCAAGAGTATTTCATGGAGTTAATGAGTAACGTTGGACGCTCTACCGAAGATCTTCTCCAGAGAATAATGAACAGCTTCATGAATCAAGGATTTGCGGAAGAGGTATTCGTTTTAGCAAAGGCATCATATTAAAATTGACTAGCATGAATCTTAGCACAATTATAGCATATTAACCTCATATCAATTACTTATGGGTATGTGTTTAGTTTTCTCAGAACCTTTTCGGTTGGCCACGGCTAAAATATTTTCCAGTACAGCCGAAGCAAGCCGAAAGCATTACGGTTAATCAAATATTAAATATTTTTCTAATCTAAACTCACTTATCACATTCATTTCAAGAAAATTATTTTACCATCTTATTTTTTTATTCGGCCTAGACCCGGCATAGCATAGAAGCTTCCACCTACGTCTCGGCTCGACTACAGAGCAACAAGCCTGTACAAATCCAATGAATAAGCGGGGTCTAGTGTAACATTTCGCTTTTTAAATTCAAGACCCCTTTTTTTCAGTAGCTAAACGTGGTGTAAATTATTTAATTTTGATGAAATAAAATAGAAATTCCTCAAATTTTCAGCAAGACATGGATCTTCTTGAAGATCGCATTCGCCAGATGTGCATAATCTACGACTACCTCCATTTCTCCTTCCACAGAACACACCCAAACTTCAACTAACAATATATAATGATCAAATTGAAATTCCAAAAATATAATGTCCGTGATAATTGTTTCAATGTGTGTTTCTTAATGGTTTTTCGACCATTTTATTATATTTGCAATTTGCGACTCGTGTTGTTTTTTTTATATTTTAGTTGTTTTTCTTTTCAGGAAATCGTGAAACTGACGTCCGGCCGGCACTTTAGTTTTCTCATTCGAGCTTGAACGCATCGTTTATAGTATAATTCATCACCCATTTAAGACCATGGGGATCTTTGAATCAATTTTATGAGCTTTCACTTCAAATGGAATATATTATTTAGTGGTTTAGTGTCTTTGTGCACTAGACTATGAGCCTTTCCTAGATCTAAAATTAGATTTTAAATTCTTTTTTAAATATCATAATATCTAGTATATAACTGACGACGAATGCACTTTCAATTATCCATAATCAATGCGCCGAAAGATTAGGGTTTTCTTGTCTTACTATCCACGCATTTACTATTATTAAATCTGCTTTTTCATTTCAGAATCCGTTCGCAAATCTTGGTGGCAAACTCTCTCAAGATGACGCACATTCTGGCCGCGTGGGACAAGACCCATTATAACCACGACTACATCGTTAGTTTGATATTTTCATCCCTCACATAATTTTGTGAATATTTTCTTTAGTTCAAAATCATTGAAATGCAACAATCCGTTCGCACGTTCATCAACGAAGGCAGCGAACTCGTCAAAGGCACCCACAATGAGAAGCACGCCGGATTCGCGCAGGCGCTCTATTTTGCCGGACTCGAAGCCGACGACTACCTCTTGAAGCTGGAGTACCGTGCCGAGGCCGCATTCCGCATCACTGATGTATTATTTTATCAATTTGACATGAGCGAAACGCCCGTTTTCAGGCGGAAATTGACGTCGGCCGCGGTAAGGTTGAGGCTGTTCAGCAGTGTCTGGCCAATCTCCGCACTTCGATCGCTTCGGAGAGCTCGCCTGCCCCTCCTCAAAAATAAGCATTGCGCATGTCATAATTATTGTTCTTCTAATTTTCTTATTTCAATAATAATGCAAATTTTCCTGATCCGCGTGTGTCCGTTTAGGCGCCCTTTTCCCATTTATCTTGCCAAACCGCTTTCATATATTTTGTTGAATTTTTCCCCCCAATAAACGATGCGCAAAAATAATGTGTTTCTAACATTTTCAGCTGAGAGATATAGCAATGTCGCAAGGCACAAGGTAAGCGAAAGAAAAGAAAGAATGACTGTTTCACGATTTCAAGAAGTTGTTCGGCTGTTGATATTCTAGAAAAAATCGGGGCAAATCTAAGAATGTGTAATATATTGGAGAATACGATAATCCGTCATATTTCTGGCAATCACCCTCATATTCTGTAGCTTTAACACTAAACTCATAACACCAAACTCTTAACTCGCGCAATCGGTTTATCGTTAGAGATTTTCGATGAGGGATCCGAAGCGATCGAAGTGCGGAGATTGGCCAGACACTGCTGAACAGCCTCAACCTTACCGCGGCCGACGTCAATTTCCGCCTGAAAACGGGCGTTTCGCTCATGTCAAATTGATAAAATAATACATCAGTGATGCGGAATGCGGCCTCGGCACGGTACTCCAGCTTCAAGAGGTAGTCGTCGGCTTCGAGTCCGGCAAAATAGAGCGCCTGCGCGAATCCGGCGTGCTTCTCATTGTGGGTGCCTTTGACGAGTTCGCTGCCTTCGTTGATGAACGTGCGAACGGATTGTTGCATTTCAATGATTTTGAACTAAAGAAAATATTCACAAAATTATGTGAGGGATGAAAATATCAAACTAACGATGTAGTCGTGGTTATAATGGGTCTTGTCCCACGCGGCCAGAATGTGCGTCATCTTGAGAGAGTTTGCCACCAAGATTTGCGAACGGATTCTGAAATGAAAAAGCAGATTTAATAATAGTAAATGCGTGGATAGTAAGACAAGAAAACCCTAATCTTTCGGCGCATTGATTATGGATAATTGAAAGTGCATTCGTCGTCAGTTATATACTGTGATTCAATGTGCTAAAATGGAAATGAGTGGGAGGTTAGTTATCAGGAAATGCACCAGCAACACCTTCATGAAGCATATTACCAGCTTAAGAGATGAGCGGCTCACGCGCTCCTCGTTTTCCATTAGTTGATGCATCTCCGCCCTTTTTTCGCGGCTGGATGGCGTTTTTAGAAAAAAAAAAAGATCTGTGCATCTTCATATGACGACTACATTGGATGAATCTTTTCTCGTTTTATTTTTGCATTAGTTTAATGCGTCTCGACAGATTTTTCGTGATCTCTACGCCCTTCAATAATGCAATTTTCAATTTCTTTGTTAAGAACGTCAAACATTATTTTGGAGTGAAAACTGAGTTCTCGATGAACTTCGGACCGGCGCCAATGAATCGTGAGCAATTGGTAGAGCCATTCCGATAAGATCTCAATTTTTAATCACCGCATTTTCATTCAGAACGACATCCTGAAGAAGATGCATGCGACTATCATGATCCATCGTATTTACAATGTTTGATACACGACTTTTTTTTGGAAATTTAGTTCAATTTGCAGTTTATGCTCTCAAAGGTCTCAAAAAAGCATTTCCAAGCGATTCTCTTCGTTGAAATGAAGGTTGCTGCAGATGAAGCAACTAGAACTATTCAACACTTGGAAAACTGTTTGAAGCATGGAATTCCATTGGATAATGTAGTATCTACATATGTCAAACAATATATAAATGAATAGTATTTACAGAGTGACATTTCATTCGGCGCAAACACTGTCAATCGTCTTGTCAATCTCACTCGCGCCTTTACCACGTCTTTCTAAATATTCCTACCAATGATGTTTCGTTAGCTAAATGTCATTTATACAATAACTAACCTCCCACTCATTTCCATTTTAGCACATTGAATCACCTTTCAAACGCCACCAATGACGCAAATAATCACATAATTGTTCAATAAATGGCACATATACATATAATTAGTATAATGATGTAAAACATACCAAATTTTCTAAGAACAATAATGAGTTTATGCGCCTTCTCTGAACAAATTGATTACAAGAAACGAATATCCAAATACCGTAGAACAAAATGTGAAATAAAGGAAATGAAAATTTTGCCACAATTTTAGACGTCGAATGTACTTTTGAAACGGCTTTAAGACCCTTTTCGCATACACATTCTTTGAAGGTGTACAGATATGAATTACAAGCCAATATGCATATTATTCAAATCGCACGTATTATATAATACTTTGAAGATACTTCACATTTATTGCTTTTTTAATCCTTAAAATATCTAATAGGCTGGCTTTGGCAGAATTTCATACACCATCCTCCAATTCAAAGAAAACGTTCTACTCCAGTTTAATTAGAGCACTCAAATTAAAGAGATCAAATATGGATGTGCCTTTAATGGAGAATCTATCCAATTGAAGATGTTATTTATGCAAACTGGATCGAATCAAATTGGCAAACATGGCAAAACCCACGCTCAAGGTTGGCAGTTGCTTCTCACTTGATGTCAAAAATTTAATAATCTATATTCTAGGATTCAAATAAGACATTTGTAAAACTTATTTTTAACAATAGAATAAAACAATTTTATATCATGAAAAAATCGAACTACAAAATTTGGTCTCACAATAAATGACGTTTTGACTAAGAATTCTACATTCATAAAACTACGGTATACATCCAAAGATCATTTCACAACAAGAAATGAAACTAAGTTGGGCCAATAATATAATATAATAATTTCAGACAGTTTTCTCTCTTTGACAAATCTTTATTTGACTCAATAGAATGATTTTTTTAATTGTTTTTGAATATACAATTACAGATTTTCTTGAATTTTATGCGATATTATCTAACGATTTTTGGTCCTTGTACACTCAGATATTCATTTGGACATTTAGCATCCAGTCACAAAGTAAATGTGTTGCTTGGTTCGTTCAAAGAGTTGATAGTGGAAGAACAGTGCGTACTTATAGAAAAAGACTGTAGTCTTCATGTAATCCTGAGGTTGGAAAAATAAATTGTAACTTTGAAAATTGAATACCTCGCTGCAATAGTGAACGTCGTTATGTGTCAAATATTTGGCTCGAAGTCGAACAATCGAGATTCCAATCTTTAAGCGTTCGAATGAGAATTGCTGCTCCTCAGTGAACACCAAGATCCTTTCGCAAATCCATTTTTGTAATTACGAAACAATTTTTGAATTTCAAGTTGAGTTTTCCTACAGCTTGGGTCTCCAAAGCGTTTACGCAGTCAAGGTAGTAGCGGTGTTCAGCCTGAACATTATCATGATCGCAATGAAGTGAATAATGAATTACCTTGTAGTTGGCAATCGCAGAAGCCATCTCGCAAAAGTTCATGATAAATGTGAATGTTTGAGCGCGTTCTATAATTGAAAGCCTATTGGGAATTGAATCACAAGGGCAGCGATTGATAATCAAAAAAAAAGCTTTGAATGTGAAAACAATTCGCGGGCAACGAGCAAATCATGCTACTACCCACACAAATCAAAAAATGCTTCCATAAAAGGAGATCGTTAAAAACATCATTAAAATTTTGACAAATAGTTGACGCATTTTTGATGGGAAATATTGCATGAAGGGCGTTCGTAAATGCGAAGAAACTATTATTTTCGGCGGTTGCCCGAATCAATTTTTGATGGGAATTGATAATTTTTCTTCGATAAAAACCCTTTTTGTTCGGTGTTTGAAAGCTTATTTTGTGCTGAACCGATAACCGAAAACATTTGGCACGCCCCCAGTAAGGCGTAATATACAAATCGAGATGCTATAATAAGTACCTATGCATGTTGCTATTGGCAAATAATAAGCATTTATTACCTGTCCCTCTGAGAAGTTTGGAGGCTTATTTATTTATTAATTGGAAAAACGAAGATAAATAGGATACGGATTTCTGAATTTATGGACAGTTTCTCAAAAATTTGGGTTTCCAATAGCATTCGCCGCGTGGCCAATTTCGACTGACAGTGAGAGCATTTTCAAATTGGGTGGATTTTGAATTCTTTCGAATTCTGAAATACAGCAAACACTAAAAACGATCACCCAAAAAAAAATTCAGGAAGTTTGATTTGCAGTTTGTCTATAGTAAGGTAAAAAAAATCGCATTGTTTAAATCGAAATTTGAATTGCCGCTCCAATAACGTGAAGATTGTTGTTTTCACACCTATGGCGCTTGTTTTTTGCAAATGATAAAATATTTTGTTTTATATAAATTTTGAACAGTTACCAATAATTGTATATATTTACAACAGATTTTTAAAAAGTTCAAAGAAAATGGCCTAAAAGTCCAATTTTTCAAACTTATCGTTCGCTTTTATCAAATCCGAATAAATTTGAACATGAACACTTCTGTGAAATGTTGACCTAAACACAACAAACAACACAATTATCTGCAGTTTTATTATGCGTATTTGGATTTTTGAAAATCGAAGGTTGAATACCAAATAGTAGATTTAGGGAAATAGTAGATTTTTTAATGAATTTAGGTAATTTTTGTGATTGTCTTATCAAATCTTGGATCCAAAGCATTAAAAACAGCAAAATATGAAGTCCAGATGAGCATCCATATAAATCCAGTCTGCAAAAGCTTATTTGCGTAATTCATCACCCAAGTGCTTTAAGTCCCTTTATGTTATTATTTGGGCACGCGATACAATTTCATCCAATTTATTAAATTTTTTTAAGAATGATTTTTTATCTTTAGCTACTAACTCTAAGATTTTGACCTCCTTACTCAGTTCAAGCTAGGACAGCATGGCCGCCAGGGTCGGGTTTTAAAATATATGTAGGTAGATTTAGCATGCGGTTTTCACCATTAATTTTTTCATTTCAAACATTACGAATTTAAATAGTTTTAACGGTGTTCTAGAATTTGAAAAAAAAGTTTGTGTGTGCGAGAGCATCCGGAAAGCGAATTCTCGTGGATCAAATCCACATACACACATGTATTAAGAAATATTAATTCAGAACAAGAAATAAATTAGTATGCTGATTCAACTACAATATACGCTGACGTGTCGCGAAAACGATCCAAAACTAATTAAAAATATCGATGCACGTGATCATATCGAGACTCAAAAAATATAACGTTTTTTTTTTCGATTTTGCTCGAAAACGTGTGAGTCATTGAAAGTAGGACGGACAATTTGACATCGTTCGTTCACATTCATTCATTTGCTTGCTTTTGTCATGAGTGCTACCACCCGCTACCGTCGCAACAGATTGAGAGTAAGTTTTTTTTTCAATCATTAATTTTACGGTTTCTTTTATAGAATGAGCTGATGGCGATGAAAAATGACGTTACAATGTCCCTGCGTATCATGGTAGGGTAGTTTTCACAACATTTTTACTCATTCTATTTTTGGAGTTTTTTTTGCAAAACAAATTAATTTAGGAGGTGTGCTGGAATCATCTCAGCGCCGAACGCGACCAGTTCGAAGACTTGCCAATGCAGCTCCGCATTCATATCGAAATGTGTCAATTGCAAATACTGAGAACGGCCACTGTCACCATACCTTCGGTAATAATTATTGTTAATTTTGTTTTAAAATATCGTTTCTATAGAGCAAAATGATTGAAATGGCCATAAAAACTACCGCTTTGCAAAATCGTGTCATACACTTCTTAACGCTTCTTCACATGCAGGATGTTCGCAATCGCCCAGAAGACACCAATTTGCAATGAACTCGACCACATTTAAATATCTCCTCCTCCCTAACAAATTTATTTTGTAAAAGAAATTGTAAACGTTCAGTCAATTTTAATTTGGTTATTTTAAAGAAGACACGTGTTAACTGGGGTTATTCTATTTGAATTTTTCATTTTTTTTTTAGCTTTTTCATGAAACATAGTACCAATTGCCCCCCCCCCTTTTTTTAGTACTACCATACTGTTTAAATGCGCAATATTATTGGTTTTCATTTATTATTGAGATTTACGGATATTGTTGGTACCCTTATACGTATATTTAATTTTGTTAATAACATTTTTCAAAAAAAAAATTGCTTTTTGTTGAAATGGCCCACAAAAAATAAGAAAAAATAGTAGTTTATTCAAAAATTTACATACACAAAATCAATGACAATTGATACGGATAAACCGGAAATGGATTGAACTTGAATTTATGAGAGCTTAGAGAGCTCGTTTATTACGATTTTAAGGAAATAATCAGATTGTTTTGCCGCTAATGCTTTATTGATTATTTGAGGGTATACAACGGTCATGTAGATGTCGCTGTCAAGATTGTCGTTCAACTTTTTCGCCGAGTTTTGAACCAAATGTTGAGGAACATGAATCTGAACCATTGAATTAACAAAAAATTTGTGACTATTTTGTATTTACATGATGAACGGAAAAACGAGAACCGGATTTCGTGGTAATGTCACACAAGAATGAACGACTGGACTTTAAGAACACA
Organism: Caenorhabditis bovis; assembly: GCA_902829315.1. Taxonomy (NCBI): domain Eukaryota; kingdom Metazoa; phylum Nematoda; class Chromadorea; order Rhabditida; family Rhabditidae; genus Caenorhabditis; species Caenorhabditis bovis. The sequence goes on from CADEPM010000002.1 coordinate 3,602,659, forward strand.
ATTTCTTCTAAATCCTTTTGTACAGATTCTGAAACGGTTATTGAATTTGCTACATTTTTGAAATGTCTCTTACGATTAATATACAATAGTCCTTGCTGAGTCTCACTAAAATGAATTCGATATGCAAGCATTTCCAGAAAGTAGTTCGCTGGATGAAGATACAAATCAAAACTTTCTGACAATTCGCTTCCTGAAAATGCATTCTTCTTTTTCGTATAATGGCATTGTCCATATTTTAGAAAAAAATATCTCATTTCGAGTCAATTTGTGTTTCAAATAAAATTGTACCTAATCCAAGATTGTTGATTTTCTCAATGTGTGCTGGTTTTATAATCTTTGAAATGCATTGATTGAACAACGGCAATGTGATCTTTCGCGATTTTTGAATACTGATTGCACACAATTCTTGGATGATCGCATTGATTTGGCGCTTTGCATGCGATAGAAGCACTTCCAGTTTTTTTGTGATACTCTTCCCATCTTTGCTAACTGATGAAAACATTGCTGAATCCAGTGAGAAGGTTGAGAATGCGCTGCGAATAGAGCTGAACGAGAATCTCGAGTTTGCTCGACTCTTTTCTTGTCGTGGTTCTTCCACTCCATTGATACGTTTCACCTCCGCTTCGATTTGTTTCCAGACATTCTGAAAACAAAAAACAAAATTTGCAATAAACGATGATAAATTTATTTTAATGGACCTTTTCTGCTGCTTTTCTTACTTGGTGATATAAAAAATTAGGAAAGACACATTTGCATCTCAATTTGTGCGCTAGGTCCACTAAAAATTACTAAAAAAAAATTCCTCATAAAATATTAATCCCACTTTCACGTAAAAACTGATGGCGGATAACCCGTAGAATAACTGTGTTTCACGTTTGAAATGCCTTCAATAGGGTTTATTTGAGAATGTGAAGTGGAGATTTCATAACAACTGAAATAACTTACACAAAGAAAAACCGATGTTCGTGATGGATTCTTCATAAAAGCTGTGGAATAAGCATTGTCATCGTTTTGAATACTAGCAAGAAGGCACTGAATATCACATACAGTTTTACGAATCTCCCTCAAATCCCTGCAAAAATAATTACCATTGAGAAAAAAATTGAAATCGTGAAAACCTTCTTAAATCTTCACTATTTCTTATTTGATCTAACTGTTTCGAAAATAAGTACAAATAGCGTATTAACGTATTTTCCGATGCTTCTACAAGACAAACAAGTGAAACATTATCTACAATGTTGCATTTGAAAGCATTGACATAGTATGGAATTGAGCCATGTTTCGAGCGCAACCAAAACTGAAATTATTTGATTAATGAGAATTTTTGAAAAAAATCGTACTTGATATTCATGATTCGAGGAGTTTGCAATAGTAGAAATCAAATTTCTCAAATCATTTCCATTTGTACTTTTTATAATGCTTTCTGCTCCTTCCATTGAATTGAATGTCGCCACCACATCACCATGACTTAAAAGGAGACACCTTAAACTATTGTATTGGTTATAATAACTGTATACTAAAGGTTTACTTGTTATTTCCTAGAAAGACGCCCAGTTGGAAACAAATTTTATCGAAAATTGACCTAACTTCTTTAATTTGTTGAGAATAAAACAACATCCTCTTTATATTAATAAAATCTGAAAATAGTATACTTATTCAAGTTTTCAATTATGTTCTTATTTACGTTTTGTACTATTTCCCGTCACTTTTTCCATAATCAAATCCATTGCCTCCTTTGCTCTTTTAACCGTTGTCAGATGGGTGTTAGAGTAAGAGATAAGAGGTCCGAATGAAGATTCGATCGTTTGCTCAACAGTTTGCAAAACCTCATTTCTTCGTTTTTCGCTTTAAAAAGTTGAATATTAAAAATCGATATGTCGATAATTGTTTACTTCCTCGAAAATGTCACGATAATAAAATTATCATAGACAATTTTGATAGTGATGTCGCCAAATGCAGACGACATTCCTTGTACGGCCTCATTTTTCGTTTCCGCCATCGTTCGACAAAATGTGATGAGTGGTAGAAAGATGTGTGAAACCTCATTTGAATCAAACTTTGGAGTGGGTTTCATAATTGTTGAATGATCGGGTGAGCTATCTACATCATAAAACTGTAATTAAACGCAAATTAACATGTTGACATACCATCAGAATCCGTAAAAATTCCGCTGGACCTTGAAGTTGACGCGTCAGAAGAAGTCGAGGAGTGAAATTGCATATCGATCAAATGCTTTATATGATTCTGAACAAGTAAGAAAAAGGCATTATTAATTTAAAAAAAAAGGTAAACCTCAAATTCATCATCACCGTCTAAAAATATAATAGAGTTTTTATTATTAGCCACAATGTATCCTAACATGTCTGTAAATCTGAAAATGAAATAAAATCAAATTCGGCTACTATCACATAAGCGGCAGAATATTTGATGGGAAAACTGGATACAAAGTTGTATGGTGCTGATAAAGCCATAATTGAATATTCGAAATGTTTCGTCTAGAGTCATCAATGTCGGAAAAGTGCACAAAAATCGATTAATGATTTGACTTCACTTCGGATTTTTATTCCCCTATGGCATACATTACGTTTTAAATTTCTTTTAATCGTTTTCAAAATAAAGGAAAAAGTCATGTATCTTAAATAGTTACTGTACACTTTCATAGTTTTTTCTTCAGAATTTTGTCAATTTTCAGCTGTGGCGAGAAACAAACAATAGCTAAATTTAGATAAATTATTATAAAAATATATACATTTTACTTTATAACAGTTAACAAAACAATGAAATAAGATTAAACATTAATAAAATGAATAATTTTTTCAAGTATACACATTTTTTTCCAAAAAAAATCAAGCATTATTATTAACAAATAATCTAATAATTTTTAATTTTCAGGGGTCTATTAGTACTTTAAAATGTGATGTATAAGAAGAGAGAATGTGTGTATGGTAAGTAAAGAGATAATGATAATGCATATAAGATAAGGGGTCAATGCTAATCAAAAAGATTAGAAGCTGCCACTAAAAGGACTTTTGGCGAAACAAGATCATTTCAGCTTTTGAATTGAATTATTCTAAGCTAATTGTGGCATTAAGATGAGTTTTCAAACTTTGTTGGAATTTGAGGAAAGACAAACAATAAGTTATAAAAATGAGACAACAGAAGAAATGAATGGGGGCGTTATTAGTGAGTGAATGATACAGTGAACAGAAGACACAATCATATGATAGAACAATCAAACGAGATTATGACTTATCAATAGCGCTTTGTGCTCTCAACTTGGGGCTACAATGATATAAGCATCCGGCAACCGTTTATTGAAGTGAAACTCGTTCCTGAAATGATATCACAATAATAAAGGTGTCACAAGTGTGTTTTTGAGCACAAATTACATTGTGCTCATTTCTACTGATATGCGTGCCTCCTATTCATATGCCGTTGAGATAATGAACTAACAACAGTGGGGATGAGGGAATGAGGTGTTCTGGAATGTTCTAATATTTACATGTTCCTATCAATATTTGCAACAATACAAATATGAACATATTTTGCGCTTATTCAACTAGGCATGATAACAGAAGGCCTTTGGCAACGTATCCTATGCGTATTCATTAAGATCTCATTTAGATTATCTTTAGCACATTATATCTATTATTTAAAAGAATACACAAGCCATTGGCGTACAAAATATTCCGTGATACCTATTGCATCATAATTACCAACCATTAGATAATTAATCGCAATAATTAAAAAAAATGAGCTTTGAACTTATTTTCTAACCTTATTCTTCACAGTTAGACAAATTAACTTTTTTAACAAAAATATTATCCATTAATTACGAATATCTTATACTATAGTATGTTCCAAACAAAACATGCCTAACAGCTCTGGTAACCCAAATCCAATTGGATCCGACAAAATTCAGCTCCGGCATCGACCTTATCCAATTGGAAAATCTACGGATAAGATTGTTAATCTATCAGACCGATTGGTTTTTCGAATATTTGTCGGATTCAAACTGAAAGATTAAAACGAAACGGATTCGATTAATAATCAATCGGGTCCGACAATTTTACAATCTTATTTGTAGAATTTCCAATTGAATAAGGTCGATTCCGTAGCTGAATTTTGTAGGATCAGATTGATTTTGAGTTACCAGGTACGTTTTTGCAAAAAAAAAAATTAATGTATATAACCGTTTTTTTTTAAAGAAATAGACTATATGTACTACCAATCTTCAGAAAATAATTACTTTTATATTCGATTGACCATATAAGTATTTGATGCACTTTTAATGAACTTTGAACCCTCGAACTATGCGTAAATTGGAAGCTATTTTCTAGTTTTATCTATTCCAAATTAACAAGCATCGATTCAATCACTCGCAAATTGTCGATAATTTTTTTTTTGATTTCACGTGACAGAGACCAAAAACAGACATTGATTACCAATACTTTCAGTGTTATCAAGTGACTCTTCATTCCCAACCTTGAGGAAGAGCAAAGTGTGGCATTAAATGTTTTTAGGGCCTTACACGTTAGCAATTTTCAACCGAGTTAATGTTGGAAAGTGCATTGAGCTCCGACGAATGCCTCATCTGTTTCATTGACGGTTTGCGTTTATGTTTCTCTTTCGACATCAATACAAAAGATGTGACGACGCCGACAACGATAGCGGCACAGCCCATATATATGGAAATATAAAAGACATTGCGTGAATCTTCACTATTGCCTATCTCAACGAATTTGTCTGAAATTGGCTTTATGGTGTTTGTGTGAGAAAATGAAAGTACTTGAAATCCACCACATGATCACAATGGCGAGACCATTTACAAAACTGGTGTACCCAAGAGCATATGCCAATTGAGATGGTCCAACCATAGCAACAATAAAAGGTACACTAGCTGCTTGGTATAATCCTACAACCGTATATTTTATCTCAAAGGGAACACTGGAAAATCACCAAGTCCAATTCCGGAGAAGAAATTTTGAAGTCTAAACTGCCAGAGAGAATAGCAAAAAACTCCGGAGAAAAGCGAAGGCTGTGCAATCAAATAGCTCACGATTATAACATAACCGATTTTAAACTGAAAATCATATTCCAAGCATTCTCAAAAAGCATCGCTTTCTTACTTTATCCGTGCTCATCACAAAAGTCATCACGAATTTGCCGATAATCGTTGCAATTCCTTGATAGCCGTACACAGTTTCCTTGCTGAAATGTTTTAAATGAATGAAATCAATAGTTTTCAATAAACTCTTCAATGTTTTCCTTTTCCATTAAAATCAATATGTTTGAAATGTAAATAAAATTGACGCCAGCAGCTAGAAATGATGCGACAAGATGCAAATCGAATTCCACTTTTTTCAAAACCTCGAAAAAGAATTTTATTCGATGAACATAAATGTGTTGATACTTTTGTTTCTGGTAGCGAACATCCTCCAGTTTGTGATGAAGGTTTTCGTGTGATAAATAAAGCCATAATTCCACTAATCACATAAAGTCCGGCAAGAAAATACCATGCTGGTTCCCAAGCACCATCTTCCTAGAATAAAAATGCGTTGGAGTTTACAAATTAGGCATTTTACCATATCCATGATCCATTTTTGAATTCGCGGCAATACAAATATACCAATACCAGGTCCAATTGATATGAATGACATCACTGCATTTCTTTTCTTTTTGAAGTATTCACATTGGACAGAGATAATTGAGCAGCGCATCAATCCGCAACCAATTCCTGAATAATTAAAAAATTCTTCAATAGTGTTTTCTGTTTTATATTCCTACCAATTGGTATAGCTAATGCCATCATTGTGTAGATTTGGCGGCAAAATGTTCCAGCAATATATCCGATGAAGCAAAGCATAGCTCCAATAAGTATACTTATTCGGGCTCCTACTCGCTGATAAACAGCCGAAGAAAATGGTCCTTAACTATTATTCATAAAAATAGAAAATTATATTTCATGAAACCTGACACAAGGCTAGTAGATATTGGAATTGTTATTAGTGCGGCGTCAGTCTCAGATTTAGTACTATTCAACGATTCCATAATTGGTGTGACGAATCCATTCATAACCTAAAAACAAAAAAAACGATAGCGTCACAATTGATTGTTAATTTTTGTTGGTTTCATAAAAATACGAACAAATAAAATTAAAAGGAATAAATTACCTGCCGAACACCAGTTTCCGATAGCAGAATGTAGAAACCAAAAACGACCATCCACCAATATCGATATTCCGATTTTCGGTGCTCCTCTTCAATAAAAACCATTCGCCGGGGTCTACCCGGCGGTCTTCGTATGGGTTTTTGAGCACCCCGTTCAATGGCCATTCCTAAAATTCACGAAGAAATTTAAGAACTTGGGAACGAAAAAAAGAGTCAAAACGGTTTGCACGCTCGGTGACAGAAAAAAAGTGAAAATGGAGTTTCGAGTGCTCATTTGTCCTTATCACCACACCAGTCCCTCTTGCATATTCCTCGCTTTATGGTTCTTTTTTTACCCGTTGTTTCTTCATCTCAATCATACTCTTTGAATTCAACATTAACATTTTTTAATTGTGTTTGTTCAACGTTTATCGCATCAATCGGTCAAATTTACTGCACAATTTATTCATTTGAAACAAAATCAAATGCGTCATAAAGGAAAAAAAAAAGCGATGGCAATAAATCGAAGGCAACATGAGCAACATTATGCAGTTTCTAAGCATTTAACAAGGGCGGAAATGACACAAACTGCCAATTAACTAGCTAATAAAATAATAATATATAAAAAGACTGACGATGAAATGCGACAAACCAGGTAAAATTTGAGAAACTTATATAGTCGGCGTCTGGCGACTTCTATACGCAAGTAGATTTACGGGAATGCGTCTTTCGAAATGGTCTCGCAAGGAATTACAGATTATTTCAAATTTTATGGACCGGTTCGATAATTTTAATCGAATGACGTTGGAAATTCAAGGAAATGCGAAACTCATCAAAAAAAATGAAGCAGTTAAAGTGAAAACAGCAAAATAAGCATTCAAACGTGGCGAGACCATTTCAAGGCGCATGCGCGTAAATCTACCCGCGTACATCAGTCGCCGGGCGCCGACTTTATGTATTATAAAATAGACAAAACTTGAAAAAATATTGCAGGGCAATCAAAAAGAGGTAAAAATTGGTTGAGACGGAGGGTAATCCTCATTGGGCAATCGAATTCATGACTAACAAGCAGTTCAGAGACTTGAATTAATTTTTTGGTTCAAAAATTCTTGTTCATATTACCGGAATAGTTAATTTTCATTGAAAGCTTAGTTGAACAAACTATCATAATGTTGTGGAACCTTATATTTCGTAAGGCAATGGGTTTCGAAAATCAAATATATGTTTAAATTTTAAAAAAATCTATCCGTTTCTCTTAGCATCGAGAATGCATTGATACATGCAATCAGCAACAAAATTTGCAGCGTCGTTTATCTCTTCGGCAACAAGAACTGGTGAATTGCATTTCGCATTCAGCATCTGAATACATTATATTGCTCGTTTAAAAAAAAGCAGCACAAGTGAATCTTACAGCAATCGAGTCCATTAGATTTTTGATTTTATTAAAGCCAGTCCAAGTTGGAAGGCAAGTGATGAATCGATTGGTTGCAATGGAGACATCCTTGGCGCATTCTCGCGCAGTAAGCTCCATATTCCCAAGGTTAACTTGTTGAACTAAAGCTCGTATGGCATGGTTAACCTTGTTACCCTTATCAGCAACCTCTTCCATCGTGCAGTAAACTGGAAATTTAATGATAACACTCATTTTTTACTTGAGTGACACCTGGATCGACAAAATCGGGATTTCTTAGTGCTCTTGTACTTGAAACAGGTGAGCCTATTGATGGCTCTGGGCGAACATGCTGCACCTTCACTTCATGATGAATCTCCCCTCTGCGAGTATTCGAATTGCGACGATCGCTCGAATTTGACCTCCAACGTGCTCCGCCACACTCAGTGCGCTCTTCGCTGTCGCTAGAAATTTATTTGTGATTTATTGCTCTACATGTGTTTTGGCAATACCGCCTGCTCAATCCAGGACCAGAAACAAAGCTAAACTGATCGTCAGTCGTTGACATTGGCGATTGCAATCGTTTATTCATTTGTGTTCGGCTAAGGCGAGCAATCTGGAACATTTCGTTTCTATTTCTGGAATAGGGCTCGATCGAGAATTTCAGTTGCAGGAAGGAGCTTGATAAGAGTTTGATAATTTGCGTCATTAATGTGTTCACATGATAAATCAAGAAACCAAATGGGATCATCGAGGGAAACTTGTGGCCAAGAAAATTATTTACCTCCTCCCGAATTGAAACTAATTCAGAATTGAAGTTTGAATTCTGAGCTTGGACATCATTAAGCAGTCTGAAGAAAAACACTTGTACGATAAGTGAAAAACTAAACGCTATACCGAGTTTTCTTTATATTTTCTTCCTTTAGGTAATTATTCTCGCCTTCCAAAACAGAAATCCGTTCTTTCAACTCCAAAATTTCGTCAAGTAGGTTTGTGGGGTCTAATCGTTTTCCTGGTGGAACAGAATCGATAAATGAATCAATCGATCTATAATCATTCTCTTCAATTGCGGCAACATCAGAAGTGCTGAAATGTAAATGCATTAAAGGAAAGGGTTAAAATGAATTAGTATGCACATAAGCTTTTCCAAAACATTTGACTTAAAATTTTTAATGAAACTGTTTTCAATCAACAAGCTGATATACGTTTTGTAGTGAGAAAATAACCAAACAAAATCAGATCGACCCTTTTTTGAATCTTTAATGGAGATTATAAATATATATTTTTTAAATGAAAATCGGTGTTATGTGTGAAATTAGCCAACCTTCTTTTCAAATCCATTTTCTGAAACTCTGTGCTCTCATCCAGAAATGAATTCGTCTTCTCTTTGAAATTTGCCAATGCTTTCGGTTCACCATGAATACTATTAGAATCGCGGTGGTTATAATCTCGTCTCTTTTGCTCCTAAATTTCATAATATTTTTCTTTCATAAAATCGTGTTTTGAGGTGAAAATCAAATCTACCTTTAAGAGTTCGATAATAAATACACAAAGTTGGCAATGTGAGTATTTCGCGAGTTTTTGCCTGCGCTGACTGCGAAACATCGAGGAGTCTCGTAATCCCACAAGAAACATCATACCGGGTTCCGCACGATCTTCCGAGCGATTTGTCCGTTTCTTATAGCTGATCCACAACTCCTTATTTTCACGTCGCACAATCTGAATCGAAGAAACCATAAGTTATCGTTGATTCCGACAAAGAACCTCATCGTAAACGTCACTAAGTAACTCCCAGAAAACGGGTTGAGAAATTGCCTGAAGTCTTTTGCCATAGTGTTCAATCTCTTTCGAAATATTCTTAACAGTGTGCTCCGGAATAATATAATGTTGATCGGTCTAAAATAATGTTTTCATATTGTTTGAGTTTTAAAACTAACCGTATGATTTGGCTTCATATTGCACAAGTATAACGAAAACCGATCAAAACAGTAATACTGGAAGGAGAAGATGCGATCAGCGAGCTCGGGCTGAAATTGAAACAACTGACATTAGATTAAAATAAGCTTTCTTACAAATCCAGCTTCACGTGCCGCCATGAAAGGCATCACACCAGCATTATTGGGTCGCATTGTATAGGCTCCGTATAAGAAAAGAAGCTCGACTTGTTTAGCCATTCCTTTACTTGCAGCAACGTGCATTGGCGTATCGCCGTTTTCTCCAACATAGTTTACATCAGCACCCAGTGCAATTAATCTGAAATTGCTGAAACTCGCGATTACAGTGCATCCAAAAATACCTCAGTGCTATATGAACAAAGTCGCCACGAACACAAGCAAAAAGTTGCTCATCAAGATTTTCGCTATATTTTTCCTTTTTGGGAGCAAAGGACATTTTTACGTATTTCTCGATTATAAAATCATTTCTTGCTGATGATGATGAGCTGAAAAAATGAAGTGTCAGAAACTTTTCCATAATTGATAGATTCATACTGAGGTCCTGGTTTCTCTGGTTTACTCGATCCTGGGACATAGGTGTTTTCCCAAATTTTGTTGACATTATACCTGGAAAGTGACTTTATTGGTAAAATATATTACGATTAAAACGAATTTTAAAGATTTCCCAAAAATCAATATTGTTGGTTCTTTAGTGAGAAAGAAATTCTAGTGAATCTTTTTTAAAAGTCATATTGTTGGGATCGCGAGAGAGAGTTTCTTTTTATTTAAAAAAAATTTCAGGCAACGGTCTTAGCGAATAGCTAAAAATATACATTTATATAAAAATAAAATAGATATAGATATTAAAGGCAAACTTTGCGCGCTAAAAACTGCTTCTAATTTTTTTCACAACATCAAAATTATTTGAAACCAAGAATCGGTTTTGTTATTAAAAAAAACTGGTTATTTTGTTTAAAAAATGTTAAATGGATTTCAAATTCACCTGTATAGAGCAAATAGCAAAGTTATTTGTTCGTCATCAATGACTCCGTTACGAAGATGCCTTACCATGCTATGCGATGACCCTATGATATTTGTTTTGAATTATTTCTAACATCATAAACATTAATAATTTACCCATCCATGAATGACAAAGAAAACAATCTGCACAAATAAGGTTGCCCATGTTGAGTGATCCCCATTCGATGCCCTGCTTTCCACAATCATCACAAGGCTGTTTCTCGAGCAGTGATATCACTGGAAAACAAATAAATTATGATATATGTAGTAAAAATTTTGAAACGTACTATCTAGTATTTGTTGACTTCTCGCCGGCATTATTGGAATTTACCTATTTGATGATTTTCAATCAATCTGCAAAACTTGAGACTAATGTCGCGTAGAATAAAGAAGATACGACGGATAGAGCGCGTGAACGAGATAAAAGATAAAGTGGCCGTGAACACTCATTTATAAGTGCAAATACCAACGCGAAGGGCGATTCGACAAAGATGGATGGATGTGAACAAAAAATTGTAATTCTTTTGATTCCAATGCGATAACTGATGTATACAAAAAAGGGATGCGTTGAAAACAGTTATATCAGCTAAAAACGCTTCTAAAATTTTTAATTATTACCAATTTTAAAAATGGGTAAATACAATGAAATTATGATAATTCAATCAACGTCTTGGTGGAAATAACTTCAACACATTACTACATAGTATAGTTAATTACATTCAAAAGAGACGTGGAAATTTGCTGCAATTATTTGTACAACAAGTTATTTCTTGTGTTCGATGGAGCGCGCTTGTCACCGCTGCCAAAATTACCTTTTTGAATTATTGTACCACAACGCGCCAACTTGTAGCAATTGAATGCTATTTTAGTAATTTTTGTACAATTCCACGTTTCAATCAACCTTTGTTAAAATTATATAATATTATCAATCAATATTTATTCATATTTTTTTGCTTATTTAGACCATGGACCGTCTACTTGGGTTGATGTCCAAAGATGATTGGATATATACCGGAATCCTTCTCACATCTTTTGCAACTGCTTATTTCATCAAAACAAAGGAAAACAATATTCTTTTGGGAGGAGCAATAGGGTTTGGAATGGTTTTATTAATACTTCGTAAGTTTATCTTCTAAATTAACACAACAATTTTATATCAATTTGGCAGGAGCTCGCATTGTCTACTCAATTATTGGAATTGTTTTTGTGCTCATTGTGCAACAATATGCTCCAAAAAAGTGAGATTTGTATTAAAAACTGATAACCACAAATTAATATTTAAAATTGTCAATTTTGAAAATAAAACCATGTTGAATTTATCAAGTTTATGAGTTTCTCTGAATTCTAGAATTGAACTAGTTCATATTTTATTGTTCGTAACTAGTTGAATTAATATATTATACTATCCTAAATAATAACTCACACAATATTGCGGTGAAAATTTGGAAAAAGGAAATATATGATGTTGTGTCGTGAAATCCCAGTATAAAAAAATAGTCTAAACAGCCGTTATTAATTCAAGGCACCAAACCTTGGTTGTATTTATTGGCACGTTTGTATACTTGATGATTGTGCGATTCATCCACTTCATACTTCCTGTTGATGAAGTTCTTAGTCACGCCAACGTCGTTCAGCTGATAATTACACTTCGGGTAGAATATCATTGCAAACCATGCTCAATTTTTATTATTTATAGGTGATTGGACTCACATTCGAAATTTCGGATGCGCAATATAATGCCAAATTAGTCGAAGGGTCTGTTGAAGATGAGAAAAAGAAAAAAAGATATCTTACACAACTACCAAATCTTTTGGAAAAACTTGCATATTTCTACCATTTCTGCGGATTGTTCACAGGTATACAATTTTTTATTTATTTAGAATCATTTGCGAATTTTAGGACCTTATTATACCTATCAAATGTTACTTGATTCCCAAAATCCAATTCTCAAATCTTGGAGTTCAAAGAATGAAGTAATGAAGCGAGTGAAGCGACTTTTATGGTCCGTACCAGTGTTCATAATTGCCAATCGCCTGTGCCCCCTTGATGTAACTTCTTATTGAATCTTTTTCCTTTTTAAGTGAATTTACAGACCATTCGATCTGACGACGTTTGGAACGTGAGCATATGGATACGCTTTATATATGCTGCTGCAATCTTTCTTGTTTTCCGCGCTAGAGTTTATAGGTATTTTGAGTATTCCAAAAGATGTATGGTACAAGATTCATAATTTTTCAGCGCTTGGGCCATTGCTGAATCTATTTGTGTTGTTCTCGGAATAGGAATATATCCAGTAGAAAGCAAACCAAGAATCATTGTGGGCCCAACTGATCTAGAGAAGTTCAATGAGCTTCAAAAAAAGGAAAATGTCGAAATGGATAGCGAAGCAATTGTCAATTTGAATATTCCCGAGGTTATTTGCCAATTTTAGCTTGATTCTATTTATGCAATTATAGGTGGAATTCTCAAATGGCTTCAGAGATGGTATGAAAGCATGGAATCGATCTGTTCAGACATGGTTGGCCATATACGTTCATTCTAGAGTCAAATTTATGAGGTAAACCGCTTATTTAAGTAGTTCCTTGTAATTTTCGAGCAATGTATACGGCTGTGAAAGAAAAATGTTGACGTAAGCAAAAAAATTGATGTTTATTTATCATTAAGAAATATAATAGCTATTTATTTATTACTAATTAGCAATTTTGGAATATTTCAGTACATAATGGATTGCAGCAAATACAATCATTTTAAATGCAAATAAAAATATTCTATATAAAATGAAATAAAACGAAAATATGGACTTGATTATATAAGCAAAATAATTTCAGAGTTGAACTGACTATGCTGGTCTCTGCGCTATGGCATGGTGTTTACGCTGGATATTTCATGTAAGTAACTATTTCTGAGAATTACCTTATGAAAATATTTTGTAGGTCGTTTGGAGTTGTTGCAATGTGTGCGAAACTCGAGGATGTCATTTTCCGACTTGTTCCAGTTAATCCTGCAACCGGAAAACGTCCGGCTTGGTTCAGATATCTGTAAGTTTGTCGATGCTTTCATATTGCTGAGATTACTAATTTAATTTTCAGTTATATTCACACCATCCGATGTAGAGGATTCGAAATGCTAGCTACTGGTTTCTTATTAAAGCATGGTGCTGACGTTCATAGGTAGACTAATGAGCAAACAATTTTTTCATAATTAGCTCAATTCAGATTCTGGTCTTCACTGTACTATTGGCTCCCGATTGTATGCATCCCGTTTTATATTTACGATCTAATGCATCCCGCTCCACGAAAACCGAAAACGAACTGAAAATATTTTTATTTTTTGAATAGTAATTGTATTTATTTGAATTTAGACAATTTCCAAATTGTATCTCCCATATTTCCAGTAACCTTCCTTTTATGCAATCCATTCTTTTTGTTTATTTGTGCAGCTTTGGAATGTTATTGAACAACAATAAAGAAAGTTCATTGTAAGAAGTGAAAACAACCAAAAAAAGGCAAAACTTTGTTAGCGAAGCGCTAAACAAACAACGTTATTTTGACAAATCGGCTCACGGGACAAACCGCTTTTCTTGCGATCTCATATCAGAATGCGATCTGTAGTACTGCACGAGCACCTGCATCGCGCGCAAATAAATAATATGAATTCAATTCGAGACGTGAGAAGAATCTGCTCGACCCTGGTGCGTGTTTTCGTCAGTGAGCAATTCAAAATAAACAAGCAAAAGAATTTGGTATAAAAGGGTGAGCCGCGCGATTTGATGCATCACTTCGATCACAACCATGAACTCCATTCTCGTTTTTTGTCTTCTCGTCATCGCAATTGCAGCGCAAGTTGACAGACGTAAGTATATTATAACTAAACGTTCTATAATTATTTGAATCGGGTCAGACGCCATATTTGAAAAAGCAGTGGGACCATGCATCGCTGATCGTTGCCAATCGAAGCATGTCTGCTATTATGGTCAATGTGTCCCAGAAGGCATTGCTCCAGAAATGCCAAGACTCAAAAAAGGTGATTTTCGTTAACAATTTAAAGATACCGCAGTTTGTTTTGAAGTTCAGATTTTCTATGAACTAACGTTAAATTTTTTTGACAAAAAAAAATTAAAAACAATGAATTCAGTTTCAAATGTTTTTTAATCAAAACACTTTCAGAAGATTCCATTGGACCATGCTTGAACTACATGTGCCCCAAGGACAGTTTCTGCCACGAAAATAATTGCTATCCACTCTAAATCACACCCAAAAACATGTTACGTTTAGCCATATGGGTTTCTGTATATTTTCTGGCAAAATAAATGGTTTATTTATCTGGTAAAGCGGCACGAAAAAAATATGAGACTAGTTCAAAAGATTTGATATTTAACATGAAACAATAGATTCTTCTGTGTTGCGTTATAAAAAAAGGAATGATGAGCAAAGTGGAATCAACATAAAAAATAATTGGAATAACTCTCTGGTGTTAGATGAACATCTATAAAGTAAATCAGAATTGGACAGTACAATCTTTAAAAACAAAATTTGCGAAAATACATCCAAAAAAACAAGAAGTTTAACTTATTGGCTGAATTGACGGCGCTCTTTGGCGCTTTGTCATCAGTTTTCTCTCATTACTATCCCCGACCTCTGTCAGGGTTTCTTCACTGACTGATCGGTCTCGAGGTTCGAAGTCTGCTGCAAGTTTCTGAAAATGAAATTTTCGAAGTGATCAAACCCTCAAATATTTACCTTGTACTGATAGAGCTGCTGTTTAACAACAGATATTTCATTCTGTTGGTCTTGAATGACAGTCATCAAGGCTTTCAAGTGATTCATTAGAGGCGCTGCTATTGCAGTAAGCTTATATGATGGCACTGAAGGCACGTTTGGCTCTTGATTTTCTAAGCTCAAAGATTCGCTTCCATCCTCATTATATTCTTTTCTTGCATTCAAGCCTAAATATATATTTTAAAGGAAAACCATCATTGTTGCTGAGTATACTCTGATTAATACTGTCCAGAAGACGATTTCCATGAACAATTGCAGACATTGCCAGCTCTTTCCCATCGCGTTGTTTGAGATCTTGAACGGCAAGACCGCCCAAAAGTTCCGTTAGTTTTTCCAACTCTTCAGCCTTCGCTTTCTGGAATTTGTGAAATAACTTGACGAGTTCATCGACATTCGTACCTTATTATCACAAGGTAGCATTTGAGCGAGGATTGTTTGTTTTGTGAGTAAGGCTTGGAAAATTATCTCATCACTTCTTTTCAACTTTTCTGCGGGTGTGAGAACTGGTTGAGCATGCTCAAGGATAGTTGGTTGTTGAATGGTAATCTCATTAGCGTTCACGAGGCGTGGGTGAGTCACAACATTGACCTGCAAGGCAATACCTTTCAAAGCTATTCGTATGCTTCTACTTTTCTACCTTAGCAACACCATCGGAATCTAAAGTCGTCTGTCCAACTTCAAAACTTGGCTCAATTCCAATTGTTTGATGCTTCTTCTCTTGCTCAATTTGATCACTCATCAATTTAAACCATCTGAAATCATAATTGTAAGGTAATTAAAATTGGCTGTTTTTTCACGTTTTCCGTTCGGTTGCTGTTCCGGCCACTAGTTCATATATTTGTGCGCCATATTGACTATTAAACACTAGGAAAAATGCTCTCTTGTCATTCGCTTTTTCCTTAGCAATCAGCGGGGCAAGCGGCAAAATGGGCGACCATTTTGTTTCCTTTGACGGCTCAAGGGTCTGAAATAGAACATAAGCTAGAAAATATTTTTTTGAATTTGAAAACCTTAAGCTGGAGTTTGTTGCCGTCGCTATGTTTTGTCAAAAGCACAAGCATATTTTCCAGTAGAACAACATGAAGCTCGACCATTTTACCGCGATTGAATCTACACGTAAGTGGACCATCATGAACAAGTCGGTACTTTGTCAAATTAAGAGAGGCATAGTCATGCCCACTGAACTCCTTGTCAAACGGTGTTGTGTCAATTCTCTTTTGCAGCTCTTCAAGTCGTCTTAAGTTCTCAGCGTTACGTTTAGCGGTGTTAACAGCACTCAAAATTCGTTTCGCTGAAACGACGGTGCGCAGAAGACGATCTTGTTCCTGTAATAATCAACTAGTTTTTCGAGAAAAAGAAACATAATTATAATAATCCTCACTTCACTCGGTTCTGCTGTATATTTCGCGATTGTTTCAAGAAGAAGTGGATACTTGACGAGCCTCTGCATCTCGACAGGGATCATATCTTTGAGTTGAAGTTTTCGGCATACTGGATTCGATTCGGCCTCGCTCAGGAATCGAACCAGCGCATCATCTTTTTCGCGTTTGCACCTGAATTAAAGCATGATTACTGAATTCTAGTGCCAATAAATGGTTACCGAGAACGTAGAAACTCTAACGCATGCTGTTGGTGCTGGCAGAACGTTGCCGTAACGAGCATGAGTTTTTCTCCAGCTTCACCTTCAAACAAGCTTTCCATAAGCTCACCAATGTCACCATAAATACCACCATTTATGTGTGGTGGCTCAATTTTCCACTAAAAAATCAAACATTGGTGGTTTAAATCGATGATACTCAAACTTTTTCAACAGCCGCGCGCATCGCATCCGACATCTTCTGATGCAACGCCAAGAGATCTTCCAGATTTGCAAAAAGCAACTTTGCGACATCGCTGGAGACTACTTTGTTCTGCACGATTGGTTTGTAGAACAAATGATAAAGAATCTTTAAATTGCGGACATGTGTGCGCTCAGTGTGGAAAAGTTCTGAAAAAAAATGATTCAATATATTCGGAATGAGTAGAGAATAGGAAACCATTGATAACTTCCTGCCGTTTTTTCTCTTTGGGCTTCAGATGCCTGATGACATCCCAGCCAACAAGCTGTTCCAATGGCGTGGCTTCCGTTTCCAATTCAAAATCGCTATCACCGTCCATGAAGCTTGAGAATTGCAGTGTGGTCGTTTTTCTAACGTAACTTTCGTCGTCTGTGGCAACTAGGCTACTCTGATGAGAACAGCTAGAGGCGGCACTAACACTTTGCAAATCAACAGCCATTCGATTAGTGTTTTCCATTGATCTAAATTGCGCGAAATTGAGATAAGATCGCAGGTCAAAAAAATAGCTGTTACTTGCTCTCCAATAAGCGCAATCGACGATCTCTATCGTCGCTCTCGTCGGTCTCATCGGCGGGTGTCAAATCGTGCAAACCGCCTTTCATTTGCCACGACGGCGTTGCGGATCGATCGCGCTTCTTCTGCGGCAACATAACTTTATCTTCGGCTGAGTACGATTGCGGAATTGTTGACTGAAAGCAGGTTTTGGCATTTATAAAACATATGCATATGTTAAGACTAGAAAAGGTGTCTTACGATTCGATTCCTCATGCTATGAGAACGCGTAACGTTCCTATCGTGATTATGAATATCGTGTCCAATTCCGCTATCCGAGCTCGTCGACTTCACGTTATTTGGCTCGTGCCTATGACTGTTAAAGTCGTCCTCCTCCGTGGCGTCAGAGCGCCCAATTAGTCCCGATAGTCGCGACTGAATAATTATATGTGTATAACATATACATATGTATAATTAGGGTTCGCTACTTTGGTGGTTTTTTGCTTTGATTGTGTTGCTGGATAACAAGCATCCGTCAGCGAAGAAGTGCATTGCGGATGAACTTTCACATCGCAATCTTTAAAATTGGGGAGTAATTAAATGAAATCATTATAAATTGATCCTACTACTGCAAAAATATATCCATGGTTGCATTCCCCAAATAGCATCACGACACTGATAACAATAATGGACTGTATTTACAGAGCTTATCGTAAAGCTATGACCTTTAACCTGAAATGAAAAACGATTTTTTTCTTTCAATTTTGAAAATGAGATCGTACCTGTACTTTATTTTTGATGTTATTTGGCGCTTTTCGCGTCTTACCCGCTGGTTTATCGCGTGTGATGAATTGTGGGAATTTTTCCAAAATTTTGTCATTGGCAGCCGATGATGTTTTACCAAGAACAACCTGAAAATTGAAATTTCATATTCCAATCATTGGCATTTAATTCGAACCTTAATAACGGTTGCCAAACTGGACAATATGGCTTGCGTTCGAATTTCGCAGTTGTCAAAATCCGCCGAGTTGCTACAAAAATCGAGACAGCGAAATAGCATTTGCTCTCCGACCTTCAAAAATTGGGCAAATCATTTTTTTGACATTGTGCAACTTACTCGATGCTCCATGGCCATATCTCCACGCACCATATGCGCAAGTTGATTCGATGATTCGGAAACTTGCCCTCCTGAAAATGTAGAAGATTAATGCCATTATAATTAGAAAAATCACAGGTTTAAAAAAAATTGGGAAATTGGCTAGAAACGAATAAGTGAAACTAATCCCTCTTCTTCATAAACGTTTAAAAACGACAATGAAAATTAAAAAAAATTTTAATTTAATCATGGCCATTCTTTAACTTATCAAAATTGCTTACCGAGCTGCTTTTTTTGACGGAACTCGTTCAAATGCACATTGATATCCGTAACTGCACGCTGTCTTCCTGGCACAAATACCCTTTTTAAAGTGTCAGCATCACTGTCGCCAATGTGTTCCGCAGTCATGCACATTATCTTAAAATTATATGGCCCAGTTTTGAATTTGGTTCAAAATTGCTTTTACCTTATCAATCGGCTGAATAATGCTCTGATCCGAATTCGGAATGCACATTGGAGAATTTGGAATAATGAATGTTGAGAAAATTTCAAAAGCCCATCTTCGGAATTCTTTCGCCGTTCCATACGCTGATTGATAAGCATCGGTAATAAGGTAAAAGAACTGCAATTTAAACAATGTTGAGCTCAATTTCCGAAAATGTATAGCTATTACCAAACTGCTTGGATTTGCGTTGGTCAATAAGTAATTGATAAATACTGCTAAATGAGCTGGATGAGTCTTAAGCTCTGCCAAATTCGAAAATGGGCCTCCTTGAGATTCCGGCTGAAAGAAAAGAACGCGGAAATTGACCTAACAGCCATAAAGCCAACCAGATAAATGACATCGTTTTCGTCCTCGTCGCTGTCCAGATCCATCGGTAGATTTGCTGCCTATAATTCAAATTCATGTGATTTCACAATGTGGAAAAAAATGGAAAGGAATTCAAAGTCTTACCGTATTCGTTTTGCGACTCGTCACGTATTCCTTGGGTGATGACGTCTCTGGTCGGATATGTTTTAATTGAGATTGTAATGAGACAATTCTTTTCAAAGCCCGATCGATTTTTTCAACATTCTGTGACGATTCACGAAGGCCCTGAATAAAAACAGTGAAGCGTCACAATGCATTGATAAGAAATGCGCTAATTTCATAGGGCAATGTCCGCGTAAAAACAAACGGTGTATGAAGCTAATCATTCTTGACCCAAATTTTCTTTACCTAATTTAATTTTTATTCGAGAAAGCACGCGTTCAAACAATATTTTGGTTTTTGAGAACTATGGGAATTTTGTATTTAAATTTTTTTATTACAGCGAAAATTACGGAATATCATTGCTTACAATTGTTTTTTATTAAATTGTTCAATACATGAATGGTTGTGTTGTGGAATTCGAAACGAAGCACACCAAAGTTGGCGCACAACATCGTAAACAACGGGTTGTATATAACCACACCAAAAAAGTTTTTTTTTCTGGCGAGGACCCAAACATAACGAAAAAAAGGGACAAAATGACAAGACTCTGTGATTGGAGACGCGACGACATGGCTGGATTTGTGAAAAGGCGCGCAATGAGCAGACCGCCTAACAAATCTGTGTTTATTCGACAACTTTGCTTGACACCACCACCACCGCCAGCCCTACAACCAACATTGGGGCTCGCACTCCCTCTTCTTTCAATTCTCGCCAACTTGGTGCCGCAATTGATGTCAAAAAGGGGTCAATCCTTCAATTTGTTCATCTCTCGATTCGAAAATTAGTCGTTTTCAGATTTTGAGACAGCTGTCCACTGACAGTATTGTTGACCATGAAAAAGTAATCCGGTGGAATTAATTGAGGAGCCATCGTATACGAAAAATAAATAATCGTCACGAGGGCAATAAATTGCGAAAAAAAAGAAACGCCCAAACGTTCACATTCCTACTGGGAGTTTTGGGAAGTATACGATCCGCAAAAAAGACAATGATAAATGTTTGAAAAAAAAAACGTTTTCGAAAAATGTGGAGCCGCAATCAATCAACCCAACCCGCTTGGGCGCTCAAAGAGAATACGTCATGAATGATAGGTCAAAAACTTAGAAAATGGAATGATCGAAACGTGCAGAACGCAAACTTTAACATAATTTTCATAATTGTATGATTAATAAATTGTAAATAAGCAATTATCCTGACAATTTTGTTCAAGTAAATATGACGGATTACGTGAAAAAGTACGGTATGTCGAAGCTAGTCATTATATGAAACCTATATTTATTATTAGCGAACAAGACATTTTAGAAGTTTTTCTGCATAAAAATTTTTTTTACGATGATAAACTAACTGGAATATAAAATGTGAAAAACTCGTTAGCATTCCAACAAATAAAATGTTAGCCTTAAAAAAAAAGTGTTAAAAGGTACAATTTCTTATTAACGTTATATAAAAAAATTGACAGAAGAAATTTTAAATATGAAACCTCAATGTAAACATGGATAAATTAATGTACTATCATATCCTTAAAACTCCTTAAACTTTCCTAGAAATATTATCGAACTTTTGAATTGAAGGGCAAAAAATAATTCTGGATTTCTCAAAGAGATATTCATAGAATCAGTTAAGTAATTATCATTGAATAGTTAAAATGTCAAATAAGGATTTTTGAGAGGATTTGAAATCATGTCTCAAACAAAACATTACTGCATGAATTTTGAGCGTTAAACTTATGACTACCGTATTCCCAACCAAGTGAGGGCCAATGAACGAGCAGGCCGAAGTTCAACTTAAGGGCGTTCCACCAAAATATCCAAATAAACTACATTATTCCGCGGGAACGCTTTGAAGCTTAAAATATTAGTCCCACAGAAGCCCGTCATTTGCCAAAAAAAGAAGAGGGTTCGTCACAAAAAAAACTGGCAAGTCCTTTGGCGCCGCAGTGCAATACACGCACGAAACAAACAAAAATTGAGAAGATAGAGGAGAACACGTTCTGTCGGCAAAAATTTTTTTGTTCGTGTGGGGGCTGGTGGTGGCGAAAATGAATGGATGAGGGCTTATTTGGGAGTAGTTTTGAAATTCGCATTATGAAAACTCGAACCTCAACATGCTTCAGCTCATCATCGAGCATTTGACCAAGAAGCTCGTTTCGACGACGACGCCAATCTGTCGAACTAGCCTGAAACTTTATAATTTGTCTATTATGATCGTTATTATCCAATACAGAACCAAATTTTCCTGTTTTAATGTCAATTTAAATCATTAAGAGGATTTCGGAAGAACTAATAATCGTATACTAGATTAAATCAAATTGGTAATGATTAAAGATATTTTCCATTCTATGTGGAACAATACCAAATTTCAGGTTAACAAATGCGAAGTTATATATATATATTTTTTTCGTACTCCAATTTCATCATACATCCCCCCAATTTCATCGCGAACATCCCTCATTTTTCTCCCCATATTTTGTTTCAGGGTGTATAAAAATCCAACACTGCTCATAAAAGTGTGAAAAACGACACAGACACGCATCTTCAACACATTAACCTCAATCAATACTGGGTCGGCGATGTGTATCTTCTGCTCAAATTTCAAATTCTTGAAAGGCATTGGCGGCAATGGCTCGGGTGGCTTGCCAAGAAGTGTTAACGCCACGTTTTGACCTCCTACAAAAATCACAAGTATTTCGAGCAAAATATTCTACAAAAAGAAATTCAAGAATAGTGTCAAATTTGTACCTGATATCATGCGAACTACTTCGTGGTGGTTACCATTTGTGACTGGCATTCCATTCACCTGAAAATGAGTCTTATTAAAATAATGAAAAAGAAGGGCGAAAATCCAAACATTAAAATAATGTTGCATGGTATCAAAATTGCCTATCTTTCGGAGAGATGCTTTGAAATGATATGAATTTCGTAAGATTGAAATTTAAGATCTTATCAAATTTCCGATGGGTGTTCATTTTTTGTTGTCGAATAATCTTTTAGTGATTTGATGTACGGCTAACCTTAACAATTCGATCGCCTTGCCTCACTCCTGCACAATAAGCAGCTCCATCAGGTTTCACCGTGTGCACATACACTGGATAATCACCGGTTACCGTCAGTCCAAACCCTTCCGCTTGTCGCTGTACGACCACGCATCGTTCAATCATGGTCACACCCGACGAGGAAGAAGCTGGAACGAAACAAAAATAAGAAATGACAAATCGGAAGTCAAACCAGCTAAAAAAAACAATGTGTTAGAAGATGCCTTGGGATTTGAACTAGAATAGTGAAGTGGATAATTGTGTTGGATAAATCAAACCATCAAATAAAATGGATTAAAAAGAACATAATCGGAATTCCTAATCGGTTGAGGGAGAAATCGAAAATCGGGTCAGAGAACAGATTATTCTCCAGGCCATCATCAGTTTCCCGCAATTTTGTATAACAACAAAGTAAAAACCGATTTTTTGTGGCGGGCAAAAAAATGTTGCATTTCAAATTTAATTGAATCGTTCTTGAACCTCGGAAATGAACAGAAGGGAAACGACTTAAATGCAATTGGCTAAGGAGAAAGACGCTAAACCAAACGAGTAGGCGACAACGACGACAAGGACATCGGGATTTGGCGAAGAGCAAAGTTGATTTGGTTTCCACGAAATCGTCTGCTCCCCGCGCGAAACAAAAATTCTCTTTTTTGCAGTATTTTGGGCAAATATTTTCGTCTGCGACTGGTGGCCTAAACGCACAAAATCTTTAAAAAAAAAGTCGGTTGAAGCATTTTCAAGAAAAAAAATAGCTCGCCGCAAAAATATTATACTGGTTGCACAGTGATTGAGAAAACAAAAATGAAGTAGGCTGTCGCATTCCGAAACACTCTTAGCCAATTCTCAATCGCAACCACACTATGTGGAACTTTTTCCGGATAATGGCTCTTCCTGTCGTGTGAGCAAATTCGGAAGTTAAAATGAACAATCGCCTTGTGGTATCATTGGCTCGCGGCTTGCATCGTCGATTTCCTCAGTTTTTCAAACATTTGGCGTGCAAACTCGAGCATCAACGATTGAAGAAAGCAACAATACTTGCCGGACATTCGACAAGTTTGGGGTTAGTTTGTAAAATTGTAACTTCGCTCCAATGTTAAATTAATGGATGGGAGAAAGCAGCAAGCAAAACTTTTGCGAAATGCGCGGGAAATTTTAGATCAAAAGGCTTACGAACATACCATAAACGGTTGGCTATCAATCACTTGAAATTGATGGCATTCGGAATTGGATTCAATAATGTTTATATAATAAAACGTGAGAGAAGTCTTGGTGTGTGGTTTTGTGATGGACAACAACCGAAGAAGCGCTTTTCTATTCAAGTCAAGGACGCGCAAAAGTTTTGCCTGCGTGTCCTGCCTGATCGCCTGATGATGATGATGCTGGCGACTAGTCATACAGTATTTTACTACTTCAAACATACTCAAATCCACCTCGATTCGCATTGAAATGTCGAAACGATGCGCACGCGTTTCAATCCTAATAATCTGTGTTTATTCAAGTTTTCGCGCGCAAACGATTTGACCTCCCATGTGAGTGGGCCGAGTCAAAAACGGATTTTCGGGACGATGCGGATTGTACCGCTTAAAGCTTATTAGCAATTCAATGGGCAGAGCTATTAGGAATTGTAAAAATAGACACGTGTTGAATACTGCAACATACTTAAGAGGTGGCATGACGCGATTTAGGTCAAAATGTAAATCTTGATTGTTCTCGCATAAATCAATTGAACACTCGATTAACAACAAAAACGCAATAAAAACGGTTTTCGGTTGTTAAGATCGTTTTGACTAAAACAAATCCCATTCATGGTACGCATTCTACAAAAAATTCTTGGAGTTTTCCTACAAATGAGGCAATCGTTTTTCTTCCCAAAATTATGACACATATTGTTTTTTTTTTCATTCTTATTAGATAAAACGTTTTGTTAAAAAATTTAATACTTATTGAAAACATGTAACTAATTAGCTTAAAAGAATTCTGATAATTATGTTGTAATTCCATTATATGATTCAAAATCTATTCATATATAAATATATATATATATAACTCTTTAAATCAAGAAATTCCGATGCAATGTCAACTTGCAAAATTTGGTTTGCAAAACTTTATTATCCGATGGATTGCAAAATTCGGCTTCCAAATTTGGTCGGAATGCGCTGTGTTATGCTTCGCGTAAATAGTGTTTCATCTTTCGGCAACACACACCCAACCACCCTTCAGCACATTATTGGGGGGGGAAGGGAGGAAAAATTACGATTTTGATTAATCCTATATAAAATTGAGAATTCCGAACAAGGAGAAATAAAAACGCTCCAAATGTTCAAAAGCTGGCTAATATCTGAAGCATCACTACAATGATGATGATGGGGCACTTATCCATTCTTCGTTCTTTTCTTTTCGGCATTTTTTTTTGCATTCCGGCCACTTCTCAATTTGGTGTGATTCAATGGCTGGGGTCCTATCATTTAAAAAAAATGTGGGAGGGGGGGGCGAAAGAAAACGAAAAAAAAAAACGACGAAAAAGAAAAAACCAAGAAAGAACGAATACTGTGACGTCGTAGGACAAAATAATAATAATAATAATAATAATAATAATAATAATAATAATAATAATAATAATAATAATAATAATAATAATATGGATGTGAGGATGAATAGAGCGTCGAATTTCTGGCGAGGCGGCACCGGAGATTTGTTGATGAATGTTGACGATGTCATAATAATGTCAATTTCCTCGTTTCTCTTCAATTTTTTTTCTCCCCTGTGGGCTCAAATAGCCATAGTCAACTGGAATCGTTTTGACCCTAACAAATTGCTCATTTTTACGCGAGAATCCCCCCTTCACCGTCGAGATTTGATGGACTTGTGCGCATCCTGTGTGGAGAAATGCGTCTTTGTCGCGAATTGGATACATTTGAGAACACGAGAGCAAGTGCTCCCATGGGCATATAACGAATAACTTTTGTCGGCTCGTCTTCTCGGCAAAAATTCAACACAGCGCACCCACAATATATTCCGTTGAGATTTACATACACAATACCGCTTTAACCACCATATTTCGGTTTGGGCCAAAACTTATGAATTTCTGGAATAGGACTTACCAAAGTTTGTTTTTAGAATGAGAAAGGGGGGGGGGAGTAAAAACATTACAAAGATTTAGACGATAAGTTATAAATGCATAGTATGAGGAGGCATTGAATTACATACGATTCTTAAAAACTGGTCAACGATATCTCAACTCATCTCAATTTTCATTCGCTCGGTTATCCTCCCAATTTTTTAGTGCGGCGACCTCAAATCTGTTTAAAGAAGCATGATTGAAAACCTATGACGTTTTGTAATTGTGTGTTCGGAAGCTCTCAAGAGACGGAACATTATTTATAAATTTTGTATGTTTTGGTCGAACGCAAAAAAAAAATTGAATAAAAAAATGAGATACGCTCAAAACTAAACAAATATGAATGATTGCTACCAACAATTTTTAGGGCATCAATTTTTTGGTTTATAGGCGAAGGAAGAACATTTTATCATATCTTATAAAAAATGAATAAACAAGGATAGGGCGAATTTTAGAATATAGGGAAAAAAATATATTAGTTAATATGATTCGGTTCGCCTTATGATGTTGGAGAGGTGTAACTTTTCAAGAATCCGCTACTAAAGTAAAAAAAATTGGGAAAATTTGATTTTTTTGATCAAAAAATTTGCTTTTCTATATTCAGCTTGATTATTTGTTCACATAGTTTGATAAAATTCTTGCCAACGGCAATTTAAGCACTTAATATTATTAGTGGAATCCTTCATCTTTATGACTATTTTTTTGTCAAGATTTCTTTGCGTTCAAAAGTTTAAAAAAATATCAATCAGTTTTAAAACCAAGTAATTCTTTTTTAAATGTGTGATGTTAATATTCCTCAATTGGAAATATTGAATAAACAATTTCACAAACCGATAAAGTTATTAAATAGCCCGGAAGATTGAAATAAAATATGAAATTTGATGAATTCCACGGATCGAATTGAAATTGATTGACTTATTCAAAAAATACAAGAAAGAAAAATGCAACGTCTTTTTTCTTGCATTGTTTTGTCTTGTTATTTTATGTTTTGTTTGCATAGAGGCTTGGAGCGTCGTCGCGCGAACAGCATCCGGTGAAACCCCACCAAAAAAATGAAATGTGATTACAAAACGACCCAAAATATTTGAATAAAAAACAATTGGAAAAGTGGAAAAAATAAATATTATGAAAAATGGGCATATGTCCGTTTTTGAGGTTCAGGCCACCCCGAAAGTTGACCCTTATAACGCTTCTAATGGTTTTTGTTATGGTGTGACTTTACACGAAATTTAATAGTGGGAACGCTTAACACGATCTTTTTTCGTAACTAATAAATCAAAATGAGTCATTAAAAACCCCATTGTCGGCAATTGAGAGAAAAGAAAAAGCTTCAACACATAAAAATGATCAGTAATAGAATCGCGATAAAAAGGGAAAAAAATCTCTAAAAATATATCGCTTACCCGTTGACGGCGACGGTGTCGTTGCAGGCGCCGTTCGGACCAAAGCCACATCATCCACCAAATAGCTTTTATGGCGATCGAGCCTGATCGGCGTGTTTGTCACAAACTCGTACGAACGCATTCAACGAAATAATAGCAACGACGTAATTAATAACACCGGCGGCATGTACAAATAATAATGTGCCAATTCCGGCCGTCGATGAATAAATCGCTGGCGACACGCGATTCTCGAGTTTATTGGGTTGAGCGCGACGTTGACGGCGCCAAATATGCTGCCTGATTGTGGTATGTTTTGCCGGTGACTAGACGATGACGGCCAAAAGAACGGTGTGGGAAAACAACAGGCGTTGAAGTTGGCGAGCTTCGGTTACGTAAGAAAACACCGACCTCTGCAAAAAATCGTATTTCGAATAAAGTTTTTATAGCGATTTTGTCTATTAGAAGTTTCAAGGGGTTTCCTTGTTTATATTCATGTCAGATTGTAGCCCAAAAAATAGAATGAATAAGAACGGAGAAGGCAAATGCAAGCAAACAAATTTTGTTTAAATTATAATTTCTCAATATATAAAATGTTTGACGTTCAACAAAAAACGGGTAATTGACGACAAAGCATTGTATCTCATAAATATCTGACAGAAATAAAGGATATTCGAATTACACGCCCACTCGATAGCCCCTAGAGGATATTCATAAATAAAATGACGGTGCCATCAATATTCAAATATACCAAATTATAAGAGCAGCCGGACGGGCAATCAGCAGGTTTTATAAGACAAAAAAAAATGACAGTGAGAAAGAGTGGGCCCATAAATGACCTTTAGCTGATGGAAGAGAAGCCGGCGTGCTCCTATGGGAGCTCGAAAGCATATGCGTCCAAATCGAACACGCACATTTGTTGCTTCTCATTTTTCCGCCCAACGCCAAACAAGGTTAATGTGTTAATGAGAAAGGGTAAAACAGCAAATGCCGAATTAGTTGGGACAGGTTTGAATCTGGCACCGATTTGGAAATGGAATGTCTATTAATGCTAATTTCAACAAGTCAGCATTAATTGAAAAATCTTCTGAATACAAACCGAAGCGAGAATTGATTTAAAAAAAATAGACAGTTGTTTTCGTGTTTTTTTTTTCTTGAAAAATCTCTCGGGATCTTCAAAAAGTGGATTTTGTGGAGTTTTTAGTTCGAGAAATATTGATGAATAAATTAATTTTGAATTATGCCATTTTAAAGATGAACAATATGCTACCAAATTTACTGGATAAAAATTCGAAATTTTCCTAGACGAATAGAATTTAAAAATTGAAAAAAAAAACGTACCCACATGTGTTTGGGAATAATTGAAGAATGGTTTCTTAGCAGTTTACCTATTTTCTTTATTTATATAAGAATTTCTTGATGGCTCAACTCTTAGTAGAAGTTATAATTCATTGAATTGGTTTTACTCTAAGAGAAATTAAAATATCCTTTTTCAGAGAACTTTGATCAACTTAAAAAAAATTATAATTGGTTCAAATTATGCTTTAACTAAACGCTTCCTTTTTTCGTTTAAGGGGACGTTTTTGATAAAATCCACTTTCTATAAGTGGAGAAAATTGAAAATCTTTTCAATTGTCTATATAAGGTTAACAACACACACGAAATTAGAAAAAGAATCGAAAAGTTAAAAATCGAAATCAGAGAAATGCGAATAATATGATGGGGGGAAAAAGGCACGTTGATGCTGCCCGGCGTACGCATTTCGCACGCTACAAGTGCCTCAGGGAATGACTGCTGAATTCAGTGACAAACTAGTCAGCTCCAATGTCGTAGATATTTTCTTTTTTCCATAGAAGTCGCAAGTTTCAAATATCATCACTCATCATTTACACACCATGAGAACACGACCCTTCCTTTCTGCTATTCATCCTCACTCGCCGACACAATGCCAGTTTTGATTGGACCAGAAAAAGAAATTGACGCCAGATTCACATGGAACCAACTATTATAATGTGCATATATGTGTGTATGGTGTAACACATGAAAATAAAATTATAGAAAAAAACAATTGTTATGATACGACGTTTTTCAAAAAATTTGTTGATTTCTGTGTTAAAATGTTTTTTTATCGATTTTTAAATATGTTTCATATCATTGTTTATTTCATTAAAAGCATGACAGGGTAACAAATTCAACACAGAAGAAATATGAGTTTGCAAATGCTTTAGTCTATAGTTTAATAGTTAGGCCTACACGAAAAACCAACAAAAGAAAAATTTTACAAACAAGTTTTGCAGCCATTTTAAAGCCCAAATCAAGTGTTTCATTGGCATTAATGCGTTTAAAGAGAACAATTTTTCCAGGAATCCGTTACTAAAGTACTTCAAAAGTTGCAAAAAAAAAACAATAATTTGTGAGGTTAAGGTTTACGTTGGTTACATCGACCTTAAATTGTTCAGTTATTGCTCCGGATAGGTTTAATTTCCCCCACACTATTAAAGGAAATGCTACTCATTATATGAGACCTGCAATCTAAATGTATCAGGACATAACACAGAATTTCTAAACAATTTATGAGGCAACAAATGCACCCAGGTAGGTAATGTCGGATCCGAAAAAATTAGAAGTTTGTGGGCCCGGTATGCCCTAAGTCTTCCTATCTCAGGCTCTAGGGATCCTTGTAGGTTTGAATATAACTGATATGGTATTCCATAAAAGGAAGACGCCCCATGACTCGATATTTTGACAGGGTCAACTTTGTTGAAATGCAACTGCGGACATTTATTCGGGTCATCCCCAACATTAATTTTTTCCGACGAATAAAACACCCACCCCGAATATTATTTATTTTATAGAGGCATTTAGTTGTATTTTCTTGAAATCGACACAATGGTACTTTTGCAAGTGTTTTGCAGACTGAAAATTTTGGTTCTTGATTGTTCTCTGATAACCAAACTCACACACAAATTTTAATGCATCCATTTTCCATTTCTCATAAACTAATTAACAAAAAATAAACTTAACAGTAAACATTTGCCATACTGCTTACTGCACTTCCAGATTTCCGAATTTTCATTTCACATTTTCGCGTTCCGATTTTTTCACTTTAAATTGAAAATACTATCGTTAAATTCCATTCCCTAGAATAATGTCACTATGTAGATTTCTGTAAAGTTGATAATAAACTGTTAAAGAAAACTAGAAAAAAAAACGAGTTTGAAAACTTTTTGTTTTTCTTTTGAAACATCAAAAGTGGAAAATTTTGAAAGTTTGCTTTATTCCATATTTCTACTTTAAAACAAATTATCAAATTATCATCAAATATTAATTAAAATAACAACTAAATATCAAATTTTATATATAAAAGAAAAATTTTTTGATAATTTTCTAAACTTTCGCTATCAAAGATTCAGCATGAAAATTATATGTTTTCACTTTTTACCATTATTTTTTGTGTTTACATTTTCTGTTTTTAAGTACGAAGTTTAAAAAAACATCGCAAATCAAATGATTTAATTTTCAAAATCACGGTTTATTCTAAAATGATTTTTTTTACTGTCTCGTTTGTCAGAAAAACAGCTACAAAAAAACAAAGAAGACAAGTTTCTATTGCGAAATTATAAGAAAACAGCAGAGAATAAAAATTCTTCATTCATATTCATTGTGATTAAACATATATGGTATTTACACATTATTCATTCAAATTCGAACATTTTGAACTCCTTTGGTTATTTTTTCCTCGGGTTTCTCTGGCTTCTTTCCGCAAGCGCAGACACTCTCTTGTTTGTGAATTGGTGCCATATAAAGAACCACTGGACGGTCTTGAGTTGTAATCTAAAATTTCTATTTGAAGGAAAAGATTTTGATACTATAAAGATACCACTGGAGGCATATGTGGTGTGGTGCTAACCATAGGAAGAGTGTTGTCCTGATGAGATTCGTGAAGAATATCAATGCAATATTCATGGCCCTCTTCTTCAATAGGCATCGAAGCAGTTTGGCAACTAGTCATTGTCGTAATGGCTGAAAAGTGACTATAGTCAACAAACTACATTCACGAAAAAATGGCCAGAAAAGTTTAGACTATTGAAAATCAAAATGAGGAATACTGGACCAAAACCTAGGCCCTTTGGGAATGTCTTAGCGGCTAAGCAAAAACGACAAACGAAGAGGAGACATCCCGAGGCACACACACACACACACACATGACTTGATAAAATCTAGACGAGCCAGTTTTGATTTAGTTAAACGAGCCGTTGCTCGCGCAGGGTGGAGCCTCATCTGCCGAGCAATTCTGTCAGGACCCCATTTGGATGATTATTTCGTTTTACACCGCCCCGCGTTTTTTTTGTCAATTTAAAGTGAAACGAGAAAAAAATGAGCTGACAGAGCAATGTCGGAGCAATGCAAGAAAACGAATTGTTAAAGAACTTTACCACTGATTTAATTTGTGTGGAATGTCTGAATGTGTATATATATATACTAGCAAAGAAGCTAACAAAAACACTGACATGACACAATAACAATAGGCATGTGAGCCGATCTATTATATGCATTTGAGAACGAATAAACGACAAGCAAAAAGTTCTAGTCAAGTTGGTTGAATACATGGCACACATACATTCATACATATCCAGAAAAAAGAGAACGGAGTCCGAAAAAAAAATGGTTCAGAGTGGCGTTCCCTGAAGAATTGCGAATACCCAACACTTGTTCAATTCATATTTTCTCTACATTTTTCTAGTTTTTTTATTTCTTGCTCAATAGAAAAACGATTAAAAAAATGGATGTCAATTGGTTCAATCCCACGCATGAATGCGTGCCTATTTTAATGGTGTTCACAGAAAGGCGAGATAAGAAATAAAAACGAAAATTTATAAATAGAACACAACCCATTTATCATGGTTTTTCCTTTGGGGTAGACCAATTTTTCAAATTCCTAGTTTTTTAGTGTTTCAAAATGAATCGGCGGTTGGGGTTTCAAAACAAAAGACAAAACTCTAAAAAAAATCGGTTAATTGCAAATTTTTGTCAAACACGAATGAATTTTTTTTGAAAGGAAGAAAAATTTTCAAAGTTTGGGAAAAGGTGACGGAAAAATTGTCATGTGATGCTGGATTTCAATAGGGAATCACACACCATAGAATTGGGAATCAAAAGAATGCTCACTCAGTTCACTGAATTCTTGAGTGATGTTGAAAAATGCAACAATTGTAAAAGCATTAAGTAAGAAATCAACGAACTTCTTTCATATTTAAAAAAATGTTGTTTTTCTGCTATAAAATCTAATTTTCTATATATTTTTGTACCAGGAGAAGTGGATTGAGTTACTTGAAAAATGAGCCATATAATATTTCAAACTTGTTTTGACCTTTTACATTCCAAGAAATCTTGATTTTTTTTTGAAGAAAACAATGTTGATAAAAATTTCAAACGTTGACACGCTCATCGTGTGAAAATAATAGGAATCGTCATTACAAACAAACTTCTAGTTTTCAAGATTGTTCAAGTATATGTATATAATATTACAGTGCAGTGAAGGGGTTGTACTCGAAATGGTTTTCAGAATGACGTTCCGAAAAAGGTCACGAACAAAGCTAAGGAAAAAAACAATTTACAGAGAGTAAAAGAGAAAAAAGTCATTGAAAAGTCAGCCAAAACTTCATTTCCTACCATTAAAAATAATTGATTGAATGAAAACTTGTAAAGTAGCAGCTAGCTCAAGATTTTATAATATTCTATTATGTTTGACAGCCAAAAAAGAGTCGTCAAATCAATATATTACAACTCAAGGGTCACAAGAAATATGTGAATTCCGCCTAAACAATGATGTGCTCTTACATTTAAAGAAAAATTTAAACCAAACGATAATATTGAACGATATTTAATATGAGGTTCATGATCAATGAAGAGATCAATATTTTACTGTGATTCAAAAAGAAGTAATAACATGTGGTCTGACTTAAAGACCAAGCCAAAACAACAAATGAACCTCAATCAACAAAATAAATACTTTCAATATAAAGGAAATGAAAAAAAAATGAGGTAGAAATTATTTAAAACTGAAGAATTATTTTTCCAGAAAGACTGTCGGACATCTTTTATCGACTTATTCTAAATCATATTTCAGACAAATGAAGTATACCGAAGGTAACTTTGTAGCATTACAAATTCCATAAATATGTTGAACCTCTCTGCATAACAATCAAGTTTTCAATTAATTATTTTATTATAGAATCACTTTTTAAAAAAGTAATCTTCTTGAACTGAAAATCCCTCAATTTTCATCCCATTTTGGTATTTTCCAATTCAGCGCTCTGTTATTTTCAATGATATTCGATCTAATATCCTGTCCACTCGAATTTCTTCACTTTGCAGAAGAATTTTCATCCATCACATAATGATGAAATCAATGCCTTCGCAGTTTTTCCTAAATAAATTCCGTTTCTCAGATTTAGAATACGAAACTAACAGCAAAATTCAATAAAATAATTTATACATTCAATAGTTTGAACCCAAATACTGACTTTCATTCCCCAAAGGCAATAGGACAGTCTGATGTGACTGGATAACGAATACTCAAATTTCGTCAAAATCGTTGACACCAATTAAGAACTCAATCATCATCGTTTTTAAATCAACCTATACATGCAATGAATAATTGAAAAAAAATCACACATTATTCAAATGCAGTGAAGGTGATATTTTTTATTTGTTTGATTTAAATGTACAGCAACAATATGTTCCATGGGTCTTTCGTCTTTCCTGATCATATAACTACAGTGCAAATTGGATTTTTTTCAGATTATTTTACATTTTAAATTTACCATAAAAGAATTCATACTTACATTTGTCGCAGGGAATTAAATTTCAATAAGCTGAATAATAAAATACATATACAATGTGTCAACAATGTGTGTCCGTATGTCAATAATTTATTAATTACTAATTTTCTATAATTTACATATTATAATTAAAGAAATGCACATATGATTTCAGCGTAACCTAATAAAATTAAATTTTTAATGATACTATTACGGAAAAGATTTAGGAAAAATTCTGTTTAAAAAAAGCAAATGTCGCTTTTCTACATACACATTTCTGAAGGTTTTTCTAGATATACAGTTTTTAAATTTTACATTTACTTCCTTATATGCAGGAATTTTAATTCGTGGATCTGCAACAGCATACATAAATTCAAATTGAAGATCGTGCTGTATTGTTTTTCAAGTACCCTTAGTGAGTTGAATGAAAACGAAGTAAAGCAACGCATTTATTAAAAATATTACCAATATTTCCGTTACAAAAAACTTCTATACCATTCGAAAAAATAAAGAAAAACGCTTGGCGAAGGCAATTATAGAAAAAATGGAAAAATTAGCGATTGATTAACAAAAAAATTTAAAAAGCACACGGTTAAAAATTCTATATTGAGCCCGAAACAAAAGCAAATGGTACTTTGCCAAATTAGGCAGAATTTAAAAAAACTTCAAACATTTTATAATTGGGTCAAACTATTTCTAGATGAAGGGGTTGTAAATTGTAAAATAGGAAAAAATCAACAAATATTGATTACGATATAACTAAGCTTTGGGTTTTATTAAATGAATGTCCAATTATGCTCGATCAAATGAATTGGGGATCAATAGGAGCATTCAGAACAAAACACTGGAATTAGATGCGAATAATTTCGAAAGGGAATGAAAATGCCAGTAACACGATGAAAAACTGAAAAGAAAATTAATAGGAAATACAGGAAAAGCAGCAGGGTCGAGCTGTATCATACTCAAATTGATTCTAGAAACCCCCACGGAATCAACCAATCAATTTGAGTAAATCGAATTGCATGACTAGAAACAGGTGAATAATCTGCACATAAAGTTCTCATTTTAGATTACATGAAGTTGGTCTCGGCACCTATTATGTCAAGAACTAGTATGAAAATGACACGAGCCGTGAAATGAAACATCGAGAACAATTAAAATACTCAGAGAAGTGGAATTTCCGTGGAAAAGTTCAAAGACATCAAAATATGATGTACGAAACACGATTTTTCTTTCTTTTCGCAGCGATTACAATAAATTAAACGTTTGATAGAGAAATTGGATGTCTAGAAGAGTTTGGCCTTCCGCTTCAAGTTGATTCTCTTCCATTCTGGAAGTTTGTAGAACTCGATTGGAGCCATTTTGAAGATCTCCTCGAATTGATCTCGTGTCAGATGCCGTTCGAGATGTTGGCTGAAAAACAGTTGTTTTCTACGTCCAGCGAATTTTCAGAATCTCACCGATCAACGTCCTCTGGCATGTCTTTGTTAGTAGTTTGAAGCACTTGGTAATCGTATTGTTTCACTGGCTTACTCATATCTGGAAGTGAAGATCGGAGAGTGACACCAGCCGATTTTGGGCCTCCTATTGTTCCAGATTCGGTCATTGAATCTGAAAAATGAGCTTTGTAATTAATTAGGTTTTACGAAAGAAAATTGTTTATAGTATCAAGAAATTAAGATTTTTTAATTCCATTTCCTAGTTCAATACTTAATTTCTTTTTCACGAATAATATCAAAATGTATCATTTTGTCCCCCCTCGTTAACATACGTTCTGAATAGTGACTGCTAATCGTCGTATCCAAATTCTCAAGCGACAAGTTTTGTCCAAATTCGGTTGGTAGTGTCGCCGCCCTCAGCGTGTTTGCTCTGCTCTCCGGAATGTGGAAACATGGCAGCGTACTTCCGTGGTCTCGTTCGCCGCCTTGCCATGCGACCCATGGCCGCGGTCGGTTTAAATGGCGAGACGGAGCTGAAGATGCACTTTTACCAATTAGTCGAACATCTCTCGTTTTTTCGTTGAAGAAAAGCTGAGCTTCTCAAGAGGACAAAAAGAAAATGGCAAGAGGATTGAATGGGCCAACACAAAAAAAACTCACAAGCATTAATCGGCACATCATAACGAAATTTGAGATGGGGCATTTTCTTGCCAGATGGAGTTCGGCTAGCATTTCTCGGATCCCAGTGTAGAGGCAATCTACAAAATGATTTGATTACTTCTTCAAATAGAGGCGTTTATTGAATTAATAGTGTTTGTTTGGAATGTGTTTTGCTCGAAAATGTTGCAATTGCATGACTAATATTTTATAATCTCCTCAATCTCACCGCTGTTTTTTGTGACTATCCTCGATGTTTTGTCGAATCACGCTCGCAATCGATGAGTCGTTGTATTTTTCAAGAGTTTCGACCGTCTGCAAATCAATCATTCTTGATGAATGCCTTGAGCAACAAAACGATTTACCTTCTTAAGCTTGTCTTCGTCGAATTTCTCGCCATCGGAAAAGTCGTCGTCCGAAATTTCGTTTTCAATTGAGGAAGTCGACAACCTTCTTTTGAGCTCCTCTACGGCATACGGGTATGGCGGAGCAGGGAAATCGTCGCGCTCAATTGCTGGCGGCTTCTCTGGGTCTGGAACTTGAGCTGCTGGGTAGTGAGCAAGCTCAATTGGTTCTTCATTGTCCATATGTGGCGATTTTGGACGGGGCAAATTCTTTTCAAGATCCTCCGCTATAATAATGAATTAATAACATTTTCTGATAATAATAATGATGAAATTTCATACTGAGTCTTTGCATTCCAGTTTTGAGCATCGCCAACCTCGATTTTCGAATTTTAATTGGTCCTGAAATACAAATGCGATTATTCTCGTTAAATATCAAAAACGGTACCTTGCGGAACATGGTATTGTGGTGCATTCGGTTCCTTGGGATTCATCACTGGATGCCTAAGATAGGTTTGCTCAGCTTCGGGAAGCAAGTACATGTAAGTCAAGTGTTGGCGGAAAGTTGTTTGATATTTAGGCTCATTTCTCGACAAAGTAGCCGCACGTCCGGTTGGCTGAAAGCAGATTATTACTTCAAGATTAATGCGATTGAATTATCTCACCGCAATGTTTTCGGTTGTTCTGGAATGCTCGCATGATGGATGCCAAATTTCATCTCCTTGCATGTACATCTCCTCACCGTCTCCGAAATGAGCACCGCAACGAGAGCAACGAGCACAC
The DNA here is from genome assembly GCA_902829315.1 of Caenorhabditis bovis. Lineage (NCBI taxonomy): Eukaryota > Metazoa > Nematoda > Chromadorea > Rhabditida > Rhabditidae > Caenorhabditis > Caenorhabditis bovis. Next base: position 3,639,906 of record CADEPM010000002.1, read on the forward strand.
GTTGGATGAAATTTGTAGCCGCCAGCCTGGAAGACACTTTTATTGTCCGCACATGAAAACGATTATCAGTTTTTTGATAAGAAAACATTGAAAACCGATTGGGGTGCCGTTAAGGAGTTTGACAGAACAAATTTAAAATTTTTAGAACACATTTATGTGTAATTTGATGTGCCCATATTTATGTCAAGTGAACAGCGCGCTTGCTTACCTGCAACACCTTTCCCGCAATGAATTTCTCGCATTCGTAGCACTTGACACCGAATTTCTCGTTATAATCTCTAAGACACAGTGGTTTTCCTTCGTGTGACATATATTCTCCGTGGAGGACGGCTGAGCATTCGCTGCATTTGAAACAGTAAACGTGCCAAGATAATCCAAGAGCAAGAAGAACTTGGCCAGAGTGAAGTTCTTGATCGCAAGCAGCGCACGCTGAAAACAGTATTGCGGATGCTAAAAAAACAAAAACCTTTTTTTTCTAATTTTGAGCAGGTTATAATGAACCTCGCTTGTAGAATATTACTTCGACTCCACCAAAAGTGCATCGCTTTTTTGTTGGAGTTTTTTCTTTTCCAAAATATTGTATTTCCCATAATGAATAATTTTTTTGAAGAATATATAGTTTTAGTGCACAATACGTTCAAGAATGAGCGATCGGTTTATTTTTACGGATGCGTTCTTTTTTTGATGGTAGGCAATTTATCCCTCGTGATCGTGCAAATTGCTCTCAATTTTCTACCGTATAAATTAAGTACAGTACACTAGAAAAAGAATTCTATTGAACGTGAAACTATTTTTCTATTCAAAATTTCACAATTTCAAAGATTCACAAGAATAATTACTAGATTTTAATTAAATAAGTAAGCAATTTGACATAATTCGGTACTTTTTTTGTACTTTTTGTATCATAGCTTAATGAATGAAATGAGTCAAATATGTATGAAAAAAATTTTCGCTTTTAAACATTTTTTTAACTAAAAAATGAAATATTGAGCAATTATCCGTATTGAATAAGATATATAAATATAGTTCTCATATATTCATCAATTTCTCGTCATTAAATCAAAAGATGTGGCCAATTAACTAAACAATTTGCGATAATTGCGGGAAAACGTTATTTTTCTATGACGTGCGAATCTCAGCAAAAACGACGCCTGTCATCAAAAAAAGCTTACTTGTTGGTGAACCGAGCGGCGAGATTTGTTGTAACGTCGTGTTCGCGGCCACTGAAGATCCGTTATCATGATTTTGTGTTGTCGTCGTGGTTCCGTTTGTCTTCTCCGGCAACTTTGGCGTTGCCGCTGCGCTTGACGACGACGCCGCCGCCGCTTGCGACGGTTGAGTCTTCACCGAGAGCTCTTTAGTGACTGCCCGAAAGTCGTCGGGACAAAGGTATGAATTGTCTGATGTTGTGTAGAATCCGGTATCCCCGAGGTTTCGACCACATTCTGTAAAAAAATCAAATAAATTACGCTATTATATGAACACAAAAAATCCATTTATCAACCAGTCCAATCAATCCCAATTTTGGCGTTTAACGAATACAGAATTACGAAAAAGTCGGGTTTCGAAAAACAAAAGAGGGTGAGTACTTTTAGCACAACGTTGCGTCCGCCTGGTTGAATTCGAAAAGTCGTCGAGATGCTTGCGTGAAATAACTTTACATATTCACGGACAAAAAAGTGTTATTTATGTTTTTTGGGTGATCGCAGTACTTTTTGCAAATGAGCAACATCTGCTGGTTACGCTAATACAAAATTTGCCCGTAAAAATTGAAAGCTGATCGAAACAAATGACGTTCTGACGAATAACCGCAAAACGTCGTAGACAATCATTTTTTCGGAATTGCCATAAAAACCAATAATCTCTCATTAAAAACTCGACCCAAACAAGTGAAAGTGTCAATGTATCGAGCGGCTGTCACTATCTTTTTTCAAAATCAAACACATAAATCAAACTGTCAAATAAAGTGGAAATTTCGTAAAAAAATGCTGTTAGTTCAAGTGGAGAAAGGTAAATAATGAACTTACTTTTGCATTGGAAACAAATGATGTGGAAGTATTTATCGTTGGCTTTCAGCACATCCCCGGATACCTTTTTGCGACATACATCGCATTTTTTGCCTGAAACAGTATGTTTCGGAAAAATATTGAATTAATTTTATATTTTCTAATTTTTTTCTGTTTAAATAGGGTTTCAATTGTCTCGACAAATAAATCAATTCATCAAAAAACTAGCCCCGATATCAGAGTTATCAATCATGTAAGATCAGCAAGATGTGTCAATTATTGATAACAACACGTTTTTGTTTATTTGTTTTTATTATCGAAATCGGAACGTACCCATGGCAGTGGGGTGCACAGAGCCTGCGAATAGTTGTGGTATTGAATCGCGTATACGTTTGTCTCTGTGTGCGGGTATATATTGAGAGGGCAAGGGCTATGAAAGCGAAAAATACAAGGCGAGTTGAATAGACATAGATTGGTAAAGATGGCAAAATAGACAAGAGATGGAACGCGGAAAGCATGGAGGAGTAAGAGGGAAAAGGAGGGCGTCTTGTTCCTCGTCATCTTCGTTGCCTCTTCCAATAACCACGGTCAAGAGGCGAAACCCGAGCGAGATGCGGCGAGAGACACTGCGCGTTGGCAGCAAAACTGCGAGACAACCGCAAAAACTGCCGCGTCCTCTCAGCGATTCATTCCTTCTCTCGCATTCCGTGATCAATAACTATCCCCAGCTGCGCCTCTTGGTTCAACCGACACAGAAGGCTTTGATTCGGGCGGTTGGTGGTGGTGGTGGCGTTGTTGGCGACGGCGGCGCCTTGGCCGGAGGGGTTGGCAAAAAAATATACATTCGAGTGGCATTATGAAAGAAAGAAAATGAAAACTTTTCAATTTATTTAAGAAATGGATTCCGATTTCGGGGATTTTATGAATTGATAAATATTTTAATCACTGTGTGCACATTTTAAGAAACTTTATATTAAACAATCAAAACAATATGATTGAACGAGTGAAAAATGAATGATATACTTATTTTATCTGAAAAACCCCTTATTTGAAGTTTGTGAGCAATAAAAGTTGAGAAAAAATACTTTAGAATTTAATGTTGGTTGATGATTTTTCTTAATGCCATAAAGAAACTGCTATCAATACCGAAAACGATAGAGAGAAGCTCTTCGATCACAATACAATTGTTTGATTTTAAACATTCCACGAGTGATAATGGCCGAGTAGGCGTCTTTCAAGTGTTTGTCTCCAAGATGATTGACAAAAAACAAATAAAATCGGAACACTGCAGGAGAGCCATGCTACAGTGGACGAAATATTTTGTCTACTGGGAATTTGAATGAATATTTTCAAATTAGTTTCAATACTGATAAATGTTGACAAAACGCGCAAAATAAATTTTGTCAAATATTTGCATCAAAGCTTTTTCTTTTAATTGACAGAATTATTAAATTAAGGTTTTATCTAAAGTTGCAAAGCAGAAAGGAGCAAAATAATTCAGCGCGTTCTTTAGGATTGTAATAATAAGTCGGATTTTTTATTTGATAATTTTCTTGGAATATGAAAGCTGTTCTTAAATTTTTTCAAAAATTCACAACATATATATTTTTTCTTTTTTTCTTAATATTTTATTGTTATTTTCAATGATATTCGATCTAATATTCTGTCCACTCGAATTTCTTCACTTTGCAAAAGAATTTTCATCCATCATATAATGATGAAATTTAGTAGTTTCCGTTTCTTGGATTTTGAATACGAAACTAACAACAAAAATCAATATAATAATTCATACGTTCAATAGTTAGAATCTAAATACTGAATTTTCCTTCCCTTAAAAGAATTGGGAATTTCTGATGTGACTTGATAACGAATTCTCAAAAATTTTCTCAAAAACGTTAAAACCAATTAAGAAATCAACTATCACTCGTTCTTACAATAAAATTAAACATTCTAATTAAAGAGACGGAAAAGAATCCGGTTGGTTGGTGAAAATTGTAGACAGAAATTGAAAACGACGACAGTCACAATAATGAAATTGCACTATAAAAATAGCAAAAAAATGTTCTACCTCAATTATGTAATTTTTAAAACGTAGTGAATTTTAATCAATATATATATATATATATATATATATACAGAATAACAATCCTAAATTGCTCGAAAATTAAATTATCACACGTAAAATCATTAAAAAACACAGTGTCCTGTCTTTTTTGTTGGTACTATTGTAGAAAAAAAAGAGTAGTGGGAAAACGCTGAAAATAGTATTGAGTAGAATGTTCTTTATTGTATATAACTATGAAAAATAATGATTAAGGAATAATTGGAGACACCAGAATATTGTTTAAATCGGAAAGGAAAATAAGTTTATATGACATTACTTGTGCGAAAAATGCTTTGATGCAAATATTTGACAAAATTTATTTTGCGCGTTTTGTCAACATTTATCAGTATTGAAACTAATTTGAAAATATTCATTCAAATTCCCAGTAGACAAAATATTTCGTCCACTGTAGCATGGCTCTCCTGCAGTGTTCCGATTTTATTTGTTTTTTGTCAATCATCTTGGAGACAAACACTTGAAAGACGCCTACTCGGCCATTATCACTCGTGGAATGTTCAAAATCAAACAATTGTATTGTGATCGAAGAGCTTCTCTCTATCGTTTTCGGTATTGATAGCAGTTTCTTTATGGCATTAAGAAAAATCATCAACCAACATTAAATTCTAAAGTATTTTTTTCTCAACTTTTATTGCTCACAAACTTCAAATAAGGAGTTTTTCAGATAAAATAAGTATATCATTCATTTTTCACTCGTTCAATCATATTGTTTTGATTGTTTAATATAAAGTTTCTTAAAATGTGCACACAGTGATTAAAATATTTATCAATTCATAAAATCCCCGAAATCGGAATCCATTTCTTAAATAAATTGAAAAGTTTTCATTTTCTTTCTTTCATAATGCCACTCGAATGTATATTTTTTTGCCAACCCCTCCGGCCAAGGCGCCGCCGTCGCCAACAACGCCACCACCACCACCAACCGCCCGAATCAAAGCCTTCTGTGTCGGTTGAACCAAGAGGCGCAGCTGGGGATAGTTATTGATCACGGAATGCGAGAGAAGGAATGAATCGCTGAGAGGACGCGGCAGTTTTTGCGGTTGTCTCGCAGTTTTGCTGCCAACGCGCAGTGTCTCTCGCCGCATCTCGCTCGGGTTTCGCCTCTTGACCGTGGTTATTGGAAGAGGCAACGAAGATGACGAGGAACAAGACGCCCTCCTTTTCCCTCTTACTCCTCCATGCTTTCCGCGTTCCATCTCTTGTCTATTTTGCCATCTTTACCAATCTATGTCTATTCAACTCGCCTTGTATTTTTCGCTTTCATAGCCCTTGCCCTCTCAATATATACCCGCACACAGAGACAAACGTATACGCGATTCAATACCACAACTATTCGCAGGCTCTGTGCACCCCACTGCCATGGGTACGTTCCGATTTCGATAATAAAAACAAATAAACAAAAACGTGTTGTTATCAATAATTGACACATCTTGCTGATCTTACATGATTGATAACTCTGATATCGGGGCTAGTTTTTTGATGAATTGATTTATTTGTCGAGACAATTGAAACCCTATTTAAACAGAAAAAAATTAGAAAATATAAAATTAATTCAATATTTTTCCGAAACATACTGTTTCAGGCAAAAAATGCGATGTATGTCGCAAAAAGGTATCCGGGGATGTGCTGAAAGCCAACGATAAATACTTCCACATCATTTGTTTCCAATGCAAAAGTAAGTTCATTATTTACCTTTCTCCACTTGAACTAACAGCATTTTTTTACGAAATTTCCACTTTATTTGACAGTTTGATTTATGTGTTTGATTTTGAAAAAAAGATAGTGACAGCCGCTCGATACATTGACACTTTCACTTGTTTGGGTCGAGTTTTTAATGAGAGATTATTGGTTTTTATGGCAATTCCGAAAAAATGATTGTCTACGACGTTTTGCGGTTATTCGTCAGAACGTCATTTGTTTCGATCAGCTTTCAATTTTTACGGGCAAATTTTGTATTAGCGTAACCAGCAGATGTTGCTCATTTGCAAAAAGTACTGCGATCACCCAAAAAACATAAATAACACTTTTTTGTCCGTGAATATGTAAAGTTATTTCACGCAAGCATCTCGACGACTTTTCGAATTCAACCAGGCGGACGCAACGTTGTGCTAAAAGTACTCACCCTCTTTTGTTTTTCGAAACCCGACTTTTTCGTAATTCTGTATTCGTTAAACGCCAAAATTGGGATTGATTGGACTGGTTGATAAATGGATTTTTTGTGTTCATATAATAGCGTAATTTATTTGATTTTTTTACAGAATGTGGTCGAAACCTCGGGGATACCGGATTCTACACAACATCAGACAATTCATACCTTTGTCCCGACGACTTTCGGGCAGTCACTAAAGAGCTCTCGGTGAAGACTCAACCGTCGCAAGCGGCGGCGGCGTCGTCGTCAAGCGCAGCGGCAACGCCAAAGTTGCCGGAGAAGACAAACGGAACCACGACGACAACACAAAATCATGATAACGGATCTTCAGTGGCCGCGAACACGACGTTACAACAAATCTCGCCGCTCGGTTCACCAACAAGTAAGCTTTTTTTGATGACAGGCGTCGTTTTTGCTGAGATTCGCACGTCATAGAAAAATAACGTTTTCCCGCAATTATCGCAAATTGTTTAGTTAATTGGCCACATCTTTGATTTAATGACGAGAAATTGATGAATATATGAGAACTATATTTATATATCTTATTCAATACGGATAATTGCTCAATATTTCATTTTTTAGTTAAAAAAATGTTTAAAAGCGAAAATTTTTTTCATACATATTTGACTCATTTCATTCATTAAGCTATGATACAAAAAGTACAAAAAAAGTACCGAATTATGTCAAATTGCTTACTTATTTAATTAAAATCTAGTAATTATTCTTGTGAATCTTTGAAATTGTGAAATTTTGAATAGAAAAATAGTTTCACGTTCAATAGAATTCTTTTTCTAGTGTACTGTACTTAATTTATACGGTAGAAAATTGAGAGCAATTTGCACGATCACGAGGGATAAATTGCCTACCATCAAAAAAGAACGCATCCGTAAAAATAAACCGATCGCTCATTCTTGAACGTATTGTGCACTAAAACTATATATTCTTCAAAAAAATTATTCATTATGGGAAATACAATATTTTGGAAAAAGAAAAAAACTCCAACAAAAAAGCGATGCACTTTTGGTGGAGTCGAAGTAATATTCTACAAGCGAGGTTCATTATAACCTGCTCAAAATTAGAAAAAAAAGGTTTTTGTTTTTTTAGCATCCGCAATACTGTTTTCAGCGTGCGCTGCTTGCGATCAAGAACTTCACTCTGGCCAAGTTCTTCTTGCTCTTGGATTATCTTGGCACGTTTACTGTTTCAAATGCAGCGAATGCTCAGCCGTCCTCCACGGAGAATATATGTCACACGAAGGAAAACCACTGTGTCTTAGAGATTATAACGAGAAATTCGGTGTCAAGTGCTACGAATGCGAGAAATTCATTGCGGGAAAGGTGTTGCAGGTAAGCAAGCGCGCTGTTCACTTGACATAAATATGGGCACATCAAATTACACATAAATGTGTTCTAAAAATTTTAAATTTGTTCTGTCAAACTCCTTAACGGCACCCCAATCGGTTTTCAATGTTTTCTTATCAAAAAACTGATAATCGTTTTCATGTGCGGACAATAAAAGTGTCTTCCAGGCTGGCGGCTACAAATTTCATCCAACGTGTGCTCGTTGCTCTCGTTGCGGTGCTCATTTCGGAGACGGTGAGGAGATGTACATGCAAGGAGATGAAATTTGGCATCCATCATGCGAGCATTCCAGAACAACCGAAAACATTGCGGTGAGATAATTCAATCGCATTAATCTTGAAGTAATAATCTGCTTTCAGCCAACCGGACGTGCGGCTACTTTGTCGAGAAATGAGCCTAAATATCAAACAACTTTCCGCCAACACTTGACTTACATGTACTTGCTTCCCGAAGCTGAGCAAACCTATCTTAGGCATCCAGTGATGAATCCCAAGGAACCGAATGCACCACAATACCATGTTCCGCAAGGTACCGTTTTTGATATTTAACGAGAATAATCGCATTTGTATTTCAGGACCAATTAAAATTCGAAAATCGAGGTTGGCGATGCTCAAAACTGGAATGCAAAGACTCAGTATGAAATTTCATCATTATTATTATCAGAAAATGTTATTAATTCATTATTATAGCGGAGGATCTTGAAAAGAATTTGCCCCGTCCAAAATCGCCACATATGGACAATGAAGAACCAATTGAGCTTGCTCACTACCCAGCAGCTCAAGTTCCAGACCCAGAGAAGCCGCCAGCAATTGAGCGCGACGATTTCCCTGCTCCGCCATACCCGTATGCCGTAGAGGAGCTCAAAAGAAGGTTGTCGACTTCCTCAATTGAAAACGAAATTTCGGACGACGACTTTTCCGATGGCGAGAAATTCGACGAAGACAAGCTTAAGAAGGTAAATCGTTTTGTTGCTCAAGGCATTCATCAAGAATGATTGATTTGCAGACGGTCGAAACTCTTGAAAAATACAACGACTCATCGATTGCGAGCGTGATTCGACAAAACATCGAGGATAGTCACAAAAAACAGCGGTGAGATTGAGGAGATTATAAAATATTAGTCATGCAATTGCAACATTTTCGAGCAAAACACATTCCAAACAAACACTATTAATTCAATAAACGCCTCTATTTGAAGAAGTAATCAAATCATTTTGTAGATTGCCTCTACACTGGGATCCGAGAAATGCTAGCCGAACTCCATCTGGCAAGAAAATGCCCCATCTCAAATTTCGTTATGATGTGCCGATTAATGCTTGTGAGTTTTTTTTTGTGTTGGCCCATTCAATCCTCTTGCCATTTTCTTTTTGTCCTCTTGAGAAGCTCAGCTTTTCTTCAACGAAAAAACGAGAGATGTTCGACTAATTGGTAAAAGTGCATCTTCAGCTCCGTCTCGCCATTTAAACCGACCGCGGCCATGGGTCGCATGGCAAGGCGGCGAACGAGACCACGGAAGTACGCTGCCATGTTTCCACATTCCGGAGAGCAGAGCAAACACGCTGAGGGCGGCGACACTACCAACCGAATTTGGACAAAACTTGTCGCTTGAGAATTTGGATACGACGATTAGCAGTCACTATTCAGAACGTATGTTAACGAGGGGGGACAAAATGATACATTTTGATATTATTCGTGAAAAAGAAATTAAGTATTGAACTAGGAAATGGAATTAAAAAATCTTAATTTCTTGATACTATAAACAATTTTCTTTCGTAAAACCTAATTAATTACAAAGCTCATTTTTCAGATTCAATGACCGAATCTGGAACAATAGGAGGCCCAAAATCGGCTGGTGTCACTCTCCGATCTTCACTTCCAGATATGAGTAAGCCAGTGAAACAATACGATTACCAAGTGCTTCAAACTACTAACAAAGACATGCCAGAGGACGTTGATCGGTGAGATTCTGAAAATTCGCTGGACGTAGAAAACAACTGTTTTTCAGCCAACATCTCGAACGGCATCTGACACGAGATCAATTCGAGGAGATCTTCAAAATGGCTCCAATCGAGTTCTACAAACTTCCAGAATGGAAGAGAATCAACTTGAAGCGGAAGGCCAAACTCTTCTAGACATCCAATTTCTCTATCAAACGTTTAATTTATTGTAATCGCTGCGAAAAGAAAGAAAAATCGTGTTTCGTACATCATATTTTGATGTCTTTGAACTTTTCCACGGAAATTCCACTTCTCTGAGTATTTTAATTGTTCTCGATGTTTCATTTCACGGCTCGTGTCATTTTCATACTAGTTCTTGACATAATAGGTGCCGAGACCAACTTCATGTAATCTAAAATGAGAACTTTATGTGCAGATTATTCACCTGTTTCTAGTCATGCAATTCGATTTACTCAAATTGATTGGTTGATTCCGTGGGGGTTTCTAGAATCAATTTGAGTATGATACAGCTCGACCCTGCTGCTTTTCCTGTATTTCCTATTAATTTTCTTTTCAGTTTTTCATCGTGTTACTGGCATTTTCATTCCCTTTCGAAATTATTCGCATCTAATTCCAGTGTTTTGTTCTGAATGCTCCTATTGATCCCCAATTCATTTGATCGAGCATAATTGGACATTCATTTAATAAAACCCAAAGCTTAGTTATATCGTAATCAATATTTGTTGATTTTTTCCTATTTTACAATTTACAACCCCTTCATCTAGAAATAGTTTGACCCAATTATAAAATGTTTGAAGTTTTTTTAAATTCTGCCTAATTTGGCAAAGTACCATTTGCTTTTGTTTCGGGCTCAATATAGAATTTTTAACCGTGTGCTTTTTAAATTTTTTTGTTAATCAATCGCTAATTTTTCCATTTTTTCTATAATTGCCTTCGCCAAGCGTTTTTCTTTATTTTTTTCGAATGGTATAGAAGTTTTTTGTAACGGAAATATTGGTAATATTTTTAATAAATGCGTTGCTTTTCTTAATGTTTATTCAAATAATTGAGTGTACTTAAAGGATACTTCAAAAGATCTTTATTCATAACAGGGTTGGTAAAAATTTCCTACCCAATAAGAATATAGATTTTTAATTTATCGCCAATTTAAAAATTGACTTGAATACGAAATTATTAAAATTTGTACGAATATCATTCTTGTTTTCTGATCACCTTTACTCAAAACAACTTCACATTTGTCCAGCTATGCCAGCCAAATTCAACTAGCACCGAAACAGAATAAATTACCGTTTCAAATCTTGTTAGTCTGGAATTTTTGAGACATTTTTTTTGCTGATTGCTCCAAATGTCTGAGGTTTTTTTTTAAATAGACGGTTTGTAGTCGTTTTCTAGTGAATTATTCAAGGCAATCAGATAGTTTAAACTTATAACGTATTCTTCTAATTCACAATCTAGAAAATTGCTGAAAAATGCGAGTTTAATCAGTATTGGCGTCATATTATATTCTGAACTTTCTGGAATAATATCAGTATGCAAACAAGAACCAATTGTTTTCTACTTCTGAAAATATTATAGGTAGACCACTCGAAATTTTTCGTTAATTACATTTATACTTTCTTTGTTTTTTTAATATACATTCTATATTTCACTCTGACTTTTGAGTAGCCTCATTTATTAACGTAAGAGGCTCAAATAATTTGTTTCAACATCGATCTTGAACAAAAAGCCAGAGAATTGTTCATGTTTAATGATTTGTAAAACATCAAACACATGTGTCTCTCAATTTCTGGTATTAATTTCATTCCATTTCACACGAAATGCTGAACAAATTCTCCTTAACAAGTCGTTTCCGGAAGTTCTGCCCAAATGCACTTTTGAATTCCATGTTTAACAAGTTTTTTCTGCTTTTTTACTCAACTTTTAAGAAGACAAAGTCTAATCAGTTCATTTCAATTGTTGCATGACGAATTTAATTTATCAAATTTCGAACATCTCCCAAAAACTCGAAAAGATGAACAACAAAGCGCTTACTTATAAAGCGGAAGGGGTTTTTGAAAATGAGAAGAAGATGCGATTTGAAATCCAAGATGGGCTCAAGATATGAGCAAGTAAATTCGCTGTGTCCTCTATATAATGCTTAATGATGAGCCACCAGACTACTACTCGGTTTGGAATCCATCGGCCGAGTGTCTGTCCGACTCGCATCGGTCCCGTATTCTTAGCAGATATATATATATGTGAAGCAGAGCACCACCAACATACACAATACTTTTTTCGGGGCCTCCATCCTATTTCTTCTTTTCCTTTATTTACTGCCGTTGGTTGGGTGTGGCCTCAATCGTGTAAGTTTGAGCAAAAGGCGTGCCTTTCGTTCAAATCATCATCGTCATCGTCTTCGGAGTTGGTCTTCTTCTTTTTTTTTTCATTTTCTTCTCTGTCTTGTTGTCGTTATGTCGCTGGATTCCATAATGTCCGATGAGCGTTCAATATTTATTGATCAGATCATTGAAGAGCACAATAAGCGACGGAAAAGAGTATGTGAATGTTTTGACATTGGTGATAAATTATGTTGTTCTTGAAGCATTCCGCACCTGCTCTCGAGCACAGTGAAGAGCTACGAGTGATGGCACAAGCTTGGGCGGAAAAGCTAGCTAAACAGGTGAATAAAATGTTGAATTTGAAGTGCAACAAATTTGATGATTCGTTATCATTGCATGCAATATCTATGTCGATTTGAATGTTCAAAAAAAAAACGCATCTTTTGAGATTGAGGCTGATTCATACTGACCCTTCTAAATTCCAAATGTCAATTTCAAAGACAAGTCCTATAAGCTGGCAAAGTTTATTTTTTCCCAATTGGGAAAAATAACTTTGGTCACATCGAGTATTCGAAGACAAACAAATCGTAAAACCAATTCGAATGTCAAAAAAAAAATAAATTCAAGCAATAAATTTGGAAAAGAAAGAAAAACATTTTCATATTTTTCCATATATAAGAATTTCAATAAAAAATTGCCAGTTTGAAACAAACAAAATCTTGGTTATCCATTGTAAATACACCATTCTTTTTCAATGAATTTTATATTTTTACAGGCGTACATATCATACAGTGAACTCAGTGGTATTGGAGAGAACATTACGTTTTTCCCGAAAGACGCAGATGCGGAAACAGGTAATTGAATTTCACTCTATTTTCCGCTATTTTTCCTTCGTTCGCTACGTAGTTGCCTGTTTTCAGTTGTCGAACACTGGTACTCGGAGCATGTGAAATATGAATACGAAACACCTGGATGGCAGACGGGTACCAATTATTTCACACAAGTTGTATGGAGAGCAACTCGAGAAGTATATCCGGAATTTTTGATTGATTTGTCCAACATTATTATTACGACTAGGTTGGAATTGGATACGCAATCGTTGGTGAAAATTCTGATGACGATGGCACATCATCCCAAAGTAGCAATGTCAGAAAATCGACATTTTCTTTAGAGTAGGTTTCTTGTGATTTTCTATATAAATCAGTGTAACTTCTTGAAGAATCAGAGGTAAGATTTCTCGAGTCGGCAAAAAAAACAGAAATTGATTGTTCTTACAAAACTGTTTCAATAGCTTCGCACTGTCAAGTCACAGTAAAAGGCAATACCATATCATGTACAAATTCTCGAGACAACACAAGACGATTGTCTTGAATTTGCTTTAATGCAAAACATGAATTCCATGTATGTCTCAAGACAACACAAGCTGTTTTGAGAAATTCTCGAGAATCTTTCCTTTGCTTCGGCACGACCTCACACTGCTCCAATTATCTACTTATCCCCATTTTGACATCCTACTAATCGGTTTCAATTAAAAACAACGGGTGTTTTCAAAATTTTATAAATGTAGTCTGAAATCAAGTTTTATTGCAAATTTGTTTTTGACATTGTTCAGAGAATATGTATGCACATAGTTGACTCACACACGCATTATTACGGTAGATATGATTTCCAAAGAATGGAGAAGATAATGTTTAATTTTTATTAGTTATTACGTAACAAGTCTTCAGAATCTACGCGTGTAAAGAATTTTTGACATATATATCTAAAAAAAACCTGAAAATATTGAGAAAACTATCCCTTTGCCATGAATTGTATTATTCTACTATCTAAATCAGACAATAGAACCAATTAAATTGTCGCACTTAACATTTATTTCATAATATAAAAAGCAGTTCAGAAAAAGTTTCTAAAATGTTACGGATGAATATTCAATACTTCAATATCATGTTATACGTGTTCTGTTTTATTCATTTCCGTCTTGAAAATAAACGTAAAATAATATTCTTCCAGAAATATTATCATGAGAATTTCTATCAAAATTTCTATCTTCTTCATTTTTCGATAAGAGCAAACATACGTTTAGATTTGGAAGTTTGAACTTCAAGAACCAGTGCGACAAAATTCGGCGTTTTGTTCGATAATACGAAAGATTAAGAAAAATTTGTTCAATTAAAAAAAAATAAATTGCGAGAAAAAATTCATTAAATTTTGGAGGTCTCAGTAAAAAATGTAAAAAAAAAACTAATAAATCTTCTAAGCGTTCCGTTGTGCGATACTTAATTTCTACTGAACACTTTTGAGTGAGCAAGAGTGGACCAACGCACTATTGCAGGGCGTGTATACGGTATACGGAGATAGTGCGCAAGCCGTATGTTGAAAACGCAGAAGTGGCGACCTAAATTTGTAAAAACACCTCGTTTTGCAGAAGTAATGTGAAATTGGCCGCCGACGGAGATAAGGTCATTGTAGCATTCTATCGGGCAGCAGGAAACAATAACCGCGCAGGACAGTTTGCCTTAAACGTTTTGAAACCCACTTCGCCACACTACAATTGAATAGAAACAATTTATTTTCAAATCATAACAATTCGAATAAATAAATAAATAGCATTTGTAAACGCTCGAGAAAGAATTATCGATGGAAAAGAAACAGAGTAGTTCATCAAGCGCCACAAACAAAAAATAACCCAGTAATCCATAGAAAATTTGGATGTTTAATTTTAAATACAAGTAGGAGAAAAATTGAATCACGTAGTCGTAAGAGCTGCATTTTTGTTTTCGGCCGTTTTTGTGTTGCCGCTAATCGATTTATGCGGACATCTCGAACTGGCGATTGGATTGGAGAACTGTATATATTTAACCTATTTCTAGGAAACATGATTCACAAAACGTACCACGGGTGATGTAAAGGTAGAAGAAATCGGCGTAAAGGACGGTTTGAACGATTCCGGAAACAACAGCGATTGGGTCAAAAAAGTTCTCAGTGTAATATCTGAAATTATTCGTATACATCTTCACTCACATCATTCGAATTCATACCTGTAGATCCAGTTAAGAACATAAAGTCCTCTGTATGATCCGAGGGCGAACAAATAGTGAGCGGTGATTGTTTCAGCGTTTCCAGTTCTAGAGAGCATGAAGAGTTGCGGCATGATGGCGACAGCTTCGAGATAGATCGAAAAAGTCCAGAGAACCTAGAAAACTCGAATTTTCATTTTATTTCCTATCGAATATTGTTACCTCCATGAACAAAAATTCGTGGTTAATAATAAGAGCAAGGATAGCGCATGGGACCAACAAGAATTCGATGCGAAGCGAGTCATTGTTTCTAAAAAAAAATAGTCATTCGTATTTCAAAATTTGACAATAAATATTACCTGTCGTTTGTTGCTTTGAATTTGAACCACATGAGATAAACGGTTCCGATGGAACTGGCGAGGAAGAACAACTGAAACCAACTCCATTACGTATAATAATCGATATTCTTTATATTTACCTTCATAACGCTGTTGTACAGCGAATAAAAGTTGGTGAACAGATCCAAGTATCTTGTGATGAACACAATAGCGTACAGAATCTGCGAGCGGCCAGATATTCCTTAAAATTTGAAATTTCGTTTCAAAAAATTGAAAACAAAAATGTTCTACAAACCTTCGCAACTTCTAGACTTCCATATTTTAAGCAGCAAAATGACAATGGCGAATAGATGGGACAAATCACCGGCGAGACGGAAAATATTCATCGTCAACTAGTATTGATTACGATTACCAAGCTACTGAAATATAACCAATAATAGTTTCGATGGTGGATCAAAACTAGGGCGAACGCTGTGGCGGTGGGGCCGTTGAGTGTCCACGTCACACAGCAGAGACAGCGCTTTGCGGGTCTCGTAGCGAGGCGTCTGCGTCTCTCGCGTGTCGGCCAGTAAACGGCAGTTGGCAACGCACATGTTGGCTTTGCTTCAGTTAGTGCACGTTTAGTTTAATTTACAAATAGATCTCGAAGAAAACTTTTGACAAACAGGAAGAATGGATAGAAACAGACAATTGAATGCCATAGAAATTCGTATTTTTAGAGAATATCGATTAAAATTGGTTTGAAAATAAAAATTAAAAAAAAATTGCAGCGTAAAGCGTTTTATTTTTTTTAGCCGTACAATTTAAGACATCTTTTGTTTTTTGACGTCTTATCAAAGACAGCGGCAGCGAGATATTGATCGACGGCGATATTATCGATGGTTGCATCATATGTGCGCGAAACGTGCTCAATAACGAAAAAAATATTTATGAGAGTAAACAAGCATAGTATCGCTATTGATATCATATATAAAATAAAAATATAATGTTGTGTTCGTGATAAAGCTTTGATTCCTTTTTTTGAAAAAAAAGATCAAAATTTAAAAAAAGAGGTACTTTTTACTAATTAAAACAATTCACATATTCGGAAATTTCCAAGAAATGAGAAATATATATAAATTGCCACTGAGATAGCAATATTGCATTTGATCGCAAATAATTTTTATATTTTGATTCTTTGATCATAATTTATTAATACATGAGATTTAAAAGAGAAAAAAATGGTAGCCCACAAAAATGTGTGAAAACACAATAGCGCAAATATCACAGAAATAAAAAAAACACGCACATCCCATTTTATTTCATTTTTTCGCTGGGTTTTTTTCACGGCAAAGTCGAATTCTTTTTGGTGTTTATCTAGTTTTATACTACTATTGGACTAATAATAAATGCAGCATAGTTTTTACTAAAAAAAAGAACCAAGTGAACACTAACCACGTATTTTATAGTAATAAGAATGGAAAGAGCCTTTGAGAATATCAAAAAGTGATATATCGATTAGATTGGAAATTCTCGTCAAAAAATTTGAATGCAAATTTTTTAAGAAAAGATTTTGAACTGTAATAAAGTAACGTAAATTACATAGATATATAAAATCGATTTTTTTATTAATTTGAAAAAAACTCAATTATGATATTTCGTCAATATTTTCTGAAGAAAATGTAAAATATAACATCACGAAAAAATGTTTCTTAGTATACTTGAAGTAGTTTGTTTCCTTGATGTCCCTTTCCTGTTCGGATGAGAATTCTGGGTTTATTTTTTTGACTCGAGAGTCGTAAGATTGATTGTGCCAAAAGATGTCAACTGTTATCCCCGGTAGCTCAAAGCATTTGCCCATCAGTGACAAACGTTTCTGTTCATTCGACATACACCTCAACACTTTTCCTCAACTATTCCAAGATTTTTTCAGTGACAATGAGAGCCTATACCCTGCTTTTGGTCACAATTCTCTTGGTTAGCTTGTTCATTACCTCCGACTGCGCCAAGGATCGTAAAAAGAAAAAGCAGCGTCATGAGGAACGTGAAATGGAAGATGAAGAAAGAGGTAAACATTTATGATTTGTTGATAAAATTACAAAAACTTCTTTATAGAATCTGGAGGAAGACTCTCTGAGAATAATAAAGAAAAAGAAAAAGAAACTAGAGAGCGAGGTAATTATAAAATTTTGACTTTAACACGACACCTCGAATACAATATTCAGTTCACGCGATGGTAGAACGCCAAGAAGAGCGAAAGAAGGAAAAGGAAGAAGAAAACAGCGAAGAAAAGGATGATGAAGAGGAGAAGAAAAAATCAAATGCCACCGAAATCGTCGTCCCAAGAGTACATTAGCAGAATTGAAGAGTTTAAGGAATATTTTATAAATTTCAGTTCAAAAGATCCCCATTCCACGGAGCCCTTCAACTTGTCCAGGATGGTTTGGTAAGAAGCCCCAAAATTTTCTGTCAAGCAAGCAATTATGCTTCGGATGTTTATATTTTGGGAGATAACAAAAATTGTCAATTTTTCAGTCGGACTAGAATTTATTTGCTAAATTAGTAATAAGTTGTCGCATTCTTGTCTGAGAATTGCTTGCTTTTCGAAAAAAAAATTGTACATTATTTGTTTATCATTTTTCATTATTTTGCCTAGAATTTCAAGAAAATAATTGAAAACATAAAAAAGAAACTAGAAAATTTAACACATTTCAAAAAATTGAAGCTTTTACTATATTTTTGAATATAATTTCGATATTGTAATGTTTCCATATAATTAATTTTTCAGAACCGCATCAAACGCAGCGGCGATATGCAACAAATGAAGAAATCTGGAGAATTGAACGATGGAGCTCAGTTGCCGATCAGCAAGAAGCCGGCTCAAGAGACCAACTACAAGGCTGAAAATGAAACAAAGAAAGGAAATGGAAATATCGAAATCTAATAACTTCATTTATATAACTCATTTTTTAAAGTTTATAAACATAATGTTTTTGTAATTCGTAAAAAAGCACCATCAATTTGGTTTGTTTATATTCGTGCAATAAACAAGTAGTCCACGATAAGGTGTTCAAAAGACCATTAACTTTGTTGGTTATCAACGAATCGAGGAGGAACAACTTTTTCGCAGACACCTAAAATGACCAGTGCATACATAACTCTATCAGACGCCATTATCACAAAAAAATATCATGCATATCTCGTCATCGAATGAGTGACCATTCGCATGGCTCAGCCTGGTACTGTCCAATCACTAGCCTACGTTTCGTTTTCAATTTTGATTGGGACGCTTTTAAATTTATTACGTATTACCAATAAACAACAACTCGAGCGCTGTTCTTCGTTTTAATAGAAATTACTATGCTTAGATTCTAAATGTAATGCTAAGTTCAATTAAATATTATATTATGCATATATGTATTCAGAACGATGTTTGATCGAAAATTATTAGACCTAGACAAAGTTCAAACAATTAATAAAAGGACAATATTTTTTGCGGTGTTTAATTTTCCAATTACCTTGTCTGGGTGAGCATATAGTTAATGTCAATGTGTACAATAAGTATTATCATATGATTAATTATTTAAAGCAAAATCTGAGTTGGAAACACCAGAGAGCCTGGCTCAGATGACCATGTTAGATAAAAACTATATATAAAATCCGACGTACATCCGTCTCCAAATCTGGGCATTCTATTTGAATGGCAAAATCTGGCCGCTAGCAGTTGAGTTGAGCAAAAAATGTTTGCCAAAGTTAGTTTCATTGTCAAAACAACCTTTGAAAATTTTCGAAATTACATTGCAGAACATATGCACTTAAAAAATATAAGCAATTGTTTTCAAAAAAAAAAACGTTTTTGGAAGTCCACACATTACCTTCATACTATATTCTATAAGACGAAAATTGTGTTCACTTTGCTCTCATTTTTTCCACGCAAATTTGTCGGCCTTAAGATTAATTTGCATAGATCTATTTAAATTTTGGTGGGGACGACGCGAATTTTTTGTCTCTCGTGTTTGCACTACAGATGTTTTCTTGTCTCTTTCTTCCAATGAGCCATTTTACTCGCGCGAACGTTTTCAATTAAATATGTCTCTCACATAAAGAATACGAAATTACATTAAAATCGTTCGAATCAAATGAAAATATATTTGAAAAAAAAGAGAGGCATCATCCCCTTAAATCGACGTTTTAACATACTTTCTTTGCTCGCTGCACGAATACTTTAAATGGCTTCATTTTCTTGGTTCTACTAACCCGTATCAAGCCCATTGCCAGCAAAATTATTTTTTTTTTTTTGATAAAAATGCCTTCGATTTGAAGTTTGCCGATTTAATAATTCATACGGTTTTGTTTATAATATCATATCATTTTCAAAACAACACTCTTGCCAATCTCTCAACGCTCGCTTCAATGTTTCATGGCAAGAGTTCCGTTATAAATCATCAAAACCTATGCTGAATCTCTAAACGTTTGAGAGTTTGTCTCGTTCCAACTCGTCTATAACTTAAAATCTTCAAATTTGACGAGATCGGTGTTTCATGTTTTTTAATCAATTTGTAACGCCCACATATCGATAGAAAATAAAACCAAAATATCAATTATTAAAAAAAGCGTTTCCACCATTTATATATTCCGAAGGACCCATGAAATATTGAATAATCATTTTTTAATATTTTCCATTTACTCTTTTGAAAATTATCTGATATATTGAGAATATTAATATTCGTTCAAATTTTATTTTATAAGATAAAATTTGTTTTCTTAAAAAAATACTACAAATCGCTCTTTTTTTTATAAATCCTAACAGTAATGTTAAATGCTGAATACTCTCCGTTTCTTAACATAATAATTACCAAATAGTGCAAAGAAATTCCCACTCACAAACTACTGTCATTCAAATTCTCGCAAAATCTCATAGTTTTTAAACTTTCTTCAATTTCTCTTCTTTTTTTGTTAACGGGGGAATGCAATTCCATGATTTCGACAACAAAATCATCGTCGTGAGTGGGTGAGACAATTTTTAATGCAAAAATTATACGAAAATACGTAGACAGATGTTCAATTTCCTCTCATAAAATCATGATACTTTCTTAAATGGATGCATCTAATCACGTCATTTAAGATTATGCTCAACGGAAATGACTTAAAACGATGTGTACGCTCTGGAATTTCTTTTGAGTATATCCGCATTTCCACGTCGTCGAATTTGATCCACCCACTATAATCGAAAGCACAAAATTCAAACGCGCGATTCCTCTCTGATATTTCATATAAATATGTATGTGCAATTTATTCGGACGGAAAATAGTAATAGGTGCCCATTAATGGTAATGCTTGTGTGTTTTATTTGCCATTCGTTCTTTCCGTCTCAAGTCTAGTATTATTCCATTTCCGACCATTATCATTGCGTATTTCTTGTATTCCAATTTTTGCAAATTCAAATCGACAATTTGATGAAAAACTTGCGAGCTCTCAATCTTCAGCAGATGACGAAAATCAATAGTAGCTGACTGCAGTTTTCTTAAAACCAATTTTTGCAAAACAATTTTTGTATTCAAGAACTGTGTTCGTTTTTGTTGCAGAAATTGTGAAATGTGGTCTTGGTAACCATTAGTGTCTGCTATATATCTTGTTACACAGCCGACTGATTACGGGTGCAAGTAAAAGTACGACACATACCAAAATCATTGACATTCGTTTAGTCGTAATTCTCGAAATTTTTCAGTTTCACCACTTTTTTCTATTCAATTTGATCTTCCACGTGCCAAATTGGTGCCAGTTCAAAAAACGAACTGCCATGCCACACCGATGTGGCAGGTGCGAGCAATCTGGCTCATGTACGCTTCAAATTTGGCGAGTCACACTCAAAAGATGTTCCGCCACTCGCCGTGTTTTGTGCCATGTTCTTTATGATTCACGTATTTCCCCAAAACCTTACCCATTTGCCGACCTTTCTGCATATTTACCGCTAGAGGAAGCTGCTTGTTTACACGAAAAATGTCGCTCCAATGCATTATTAGAGACAATTGAATGGATTTTTTTAAATAGTTTGTTTTTTGATCTATACAACATTCTATTTCATAAAAAAATGATAATTATGAGACAAGTGGCTCTATCAAATTGATTGAGCATTTCACACACTTCTCACACACTCAGATACGCCGATGTTGCGATTTTCTCGGTCTGCGATGCAAAAAAATTGAAACCAAACTAACATCTGATGATGTGACAGGTGTTATCAGAAGTTTGTTCAACTTTCAATCAAGGTACATTAACACTAGAAAGACTCATCATGCAAGCTTTCGAGCGCGTTGATTTTTTTCTAATGTAGCTGCTTCTGACGACAATCTTTCGTGAATGCCGTTTTCATTGTACTCATTAATTCAAATGGGATAATTGGCTAGTTTTTTGCGTCTTTGTTTCAAAGAATATACACTGTTATTTTCATTTCATGCACATATATGCATACACAAAAAACACCCCGCTCTTGTAGCACGTGCACCAAATACACCCAACCTAATTGGCACCTTTCCCGTTGCTTACTGTTGCATCCGATTAGCTCACACTACAGAGAGAGTCTCTTTAATCTCGGTTCCTGAATACCGCAATTAGCAGCTAGAGAGACATCTGTTTAGGCAACCACGCCGACAGGTAATAAACAAGACATAATGAAACCGTGTTTAGAGAATATTCTACTAAAGAACCGACATTGTGTTTAATTAAATTATAACTATAATTTTAACACATTAATTAAACAAATTTCTAGCTAATTAATTTCATTAATAATATGAAATTCGAACAATTGAATATTTTGTATTTCTTTTTTTTTCTTTCCCAACTTCATTGAACCTCGCAACACCTAATTGTATGCGATGAACTCCTCCCACCGCAGAGCATCCCTGAGCCGGTAGCTCGACCACGCCCCCCTCCCCCATTCGACTAGCGCTACATTGAAGGTCCGCTTTGCCGAACCACGCGACGGACAAGATACCATCACAACACGAACGCGCAACGCGGCTCTCCGCTATTTTTCGACCATGTTGTCGGAGGTGGCGTCGAGTCTCCTGGTCCGTTCAATTCCCTCCATGTGTTTTGTTGCTGTTTTTTTGCGCTGATGCACCTGTGGATTTACTTCGCCGTTTCCATTCCGACTTGTTTCATAAGCCATTTTTTTTGCTCCTTCGACATATTCGTATTTGTGCGCCAAATTTTTTTCATTTTATATTTCGCACCTTTCGCGATTGTCAATATGATTAACATAGTATTACAGATGGAGAGCAAAGGGCCATCGCCGATAGGAAATCAGAACATCGCCGCGTCTCAAGCATATAATCAGTTTCCTGAAGAACGCACATATTTGACGGTTTTGACATCAACTGGCAGTTGCCAGTCATCGCTTCCCGCTGCTCCGATCACGGAAACCAACTTGAAATACATGGGAGCCGATTGTGACAGCCCACCTCAGGGATGGGCTCCATCCCATTACAATGCATATCAGGTAAATTAGCAGTTAATTAGTTTCCAATTAATTATTTAATTTTTAGGGTTATGATACCAGCGGATCATTGGTGTCTAATACTCAAGATTTTTCAAGCTATGGAACAACATTCAAAGATCTAGATGAACCGCAAGGAGCTACGAATCAGTTTTTCCCGTCTTCCTTTGATTCCACAAATTACATGCCGCCAGTGATCTACGCGGATACCAGCAACTCATCAATGAGCTGTAAGTGTGTTTTGCTTTGAGGGACAGATGAAATGTGCAATTTGAAAAAAAGCTGGCACCGAGACAGCCATCGAGCATTTTTTTTTCTCGCTTCTTTCCGACTTGAACATGTGTCCCGCTCTCGAAATGTTGCAAAATTCCTTTGTTAAAGACTCGTTTAATTGATGAGGCGCATCACTCTGTCAATTGGGCTCTCATCAAAAAATGTTGCCAAATCACAAAGATGCATCGTTGTCTAGTGTTAGAGAATTGATGATTGGATGACGAGACGGCAGCGGGAGCAGCAGAAGCATCATGAAAAAAATAGAAGAAAAAGAAGCGCTGCTCGGCATAGTTCCGAAAATAGTTCACGATCCGTTGGAAGAGTTCCGATGAAAAAGAGCGAGTGAAGGTGGTGGTGGCAGGCGTGAGTTCTCAAATTGCGAGTCGGGTAAATGCACGGTTTGCGGAGCTCAAAAGAGGAGAGAAGAACAACAGACGTCGAGCAGCGCTGTCGAAGTTGCGCAATCGGCAATCTTGCGCATTTGCTCACTTCCACTGATTTTATGCACGCATTCATTCTCGCAATAAAATCATAAAAGAATAGTACAAAGAGTGTGGGCGAATAATGGGAAACTTATGTCGAATTGAAGTGAATATAAGTGGGAACGATTTATGGTAATTTCTCGCGGGATGACATCATTTATAGCATTGAAATAAGGAAAACACAGATGGTTATGATTTCATCTATTACAGACGCACAAATTCTTGATCGTTTATTGTCGAGTTCTTGTCTAAGTGGTATGATGGTGTAGTTTTTTTTTCTAATAAAAATTCGGATTGTTTGAGATGATGTGCTAATTCGAATTTAATTATACTTATAGCTGCTTCATTAACACGTTTAACAAGATCCAGATAAACTATGATAATTTTTCAGTGACATCATCAAGCTCAATCTCGCCCATAAATGCTCCGTCTTCAACATCTTCAGCTCCAAGCAAAGCAGTGAATTTCTGCAAAGTTTGCGGCGACAAAGCAAGCGGCTACCATTATGGTGTAACATCATGCGAAGGATGCAAGGTGAGAAATTAGAATGACGCATACTTCTAGTAGAAGACAAATATTCGCAAATAATTGGTTAATATCTCATCTCTCGCACGAACGACGTGAAAAACAATCCTCAATCTTGTATTTGCTTGCGATTGCGTCGATATTCTGAGTTTCCTCACTTTCAACACTCCAATGGCACATTATCTATAATGCATATGCCAACTGCGCGCTGTCTCGATGGATTGTCTAAAATTGCGCAATAGCCTTACATACCATTGCACAGTAATGCGCGTCCAACGGTTTTTTTTTCCAAATAGTGTAAAGAGTAATTAGAAGTGCGGAGCAGTTGGTCCATTCAATTCGCCATTATTTTGTCACGTTTCAAATTCAAATCAAGGATTGACAAATGAAACGAATGCGCGTGCGCAGGCCAAGTGTCTAAAAAACCATTTGGTACGACACAGACATGCACTGGCGAAAAAAAAAAACTGCGACACAAAGTGCACAAAGACAATAAATTGAAACGAAATTTAAATGTGCAAATGAACTCGCAGCGATTTGCAACGGGAAAAAAATGAAAACATGGGTTTTGAAAGTGCTTGGTTTAATGATAATACTAAACCAGTGATTATTATTCATATAAAAATTTCCATATTTAATTATTTTTTTAAATAATCACACACATCATTGTTATAGTAATTTTATTAGCGTGTCACCTTCAGTCTTAAAGAGCTTTTGGCTTTACTAAGCAGCGCAGTGGCAAGAATAAAAGTTATGAACTCATTAATGGAAGTATTCATGGAATATTAAAAAAATACCCATTTTCCAATTTTAATTTGAAAAAAAAAGAACATTTGTAATTTTTTTTAAAAATATTTTATTGTAACGAATTACACGTCAATTTGTTTTTAGAGAGTGATCGAAAACCAGTGTAAGAAGAGCATTTTTCCAAATTCATCATTTCGTCTTCAAAATTATTTTCTAATCCACCTAATTGTTTTGTTTTTTACAGAAAAAAAAGTGTTTAGAAAAATTTAATATTTTTTTTCAGGGATTCTTCCGTCGTAGCATTCAGAAACGAATGGAGTATAAGTGTAATCGCGACAAAGATTGCGTCGTGAAGCGCGAAAGCCGAAATCGCTGTCAGCACTGCCGATTCAGAAAGTGCATCGAAGCCGGAATGTCGAGAGATTGTAAGATGTAGAAGAATTGAATTCCTACCACGTCAAAATCAATTTCAGCTGTACGTAAATCAAAAGGTGGTCGGCGTTCTGTTAAACAAGATGAGGCTGAAGTCTCCTCAAGCACTTCACCAGAGCCAAAAGCATCGGAGTATATTTCGGTATTACGAAACATGATATAGACCAATGTTCGGATTTTTTTTTAGATAGTTCAAAAGATCAGTGAGGCACACATGCTACATTGCGGACACACAATCATCAAAGTTCGTGGAATGGTTCCGAAAGTGTTCAATTTGGTATCATTCTGTTAATCGCGAGTAGATTTGATCATATGAATTACAGGGCATTCGGGACAACATGTCATATCTCGAGAATCGTTTGAACGCGTGGCAGAATTACGCACAGGAGATTATACCCGACTTTCAAAGTATAGTGTCGTTTGCGAAAAATGTTCCGCAATTCGTTAATTTGGAAGCTGACGATCAAGCGATTCTTTTAAAGGTTAATTCATTGGAAGAAATTCAATAATAACGAAACAATTTTAGAATTCCTTCTTCGAGGTCTACTTGGTCAGAATTGCTCGTGGCCTTTCCCAAAAAGGACTTTTATTGTCGGACGGCAAGCTGATCGAATTTTCAGCTCTTCAGCTGCTTTACGGGACACTTGCTGAGAAGATGCTTAGCTTTTGCAATCAGCTCAACCAGATGGCCCTAAGTGATGATGTTATTGGACTTTATGTGGCGGTTCTACTCACCACTCCTGGTGAAATACGAAATATTTCCAATTAAAAGTAACTGATAACTTTCAGATAGCTGCTTAGAGCGCACTTCGGCGTCATTTGTCTACCGCATCAACGACCTTATGATCGCAACACTTCATAAACGACTACTTGACAGTGCGATTAATGGCGAAGGCCTGCACATGCGGCTCATTGAGCTCAGAAAAACACTTCGTGAAATGAGTATGAGACAAACGATACATTTCAAAAACGCTGGTTTTTCAATTTTCAGGTGCTTATCACAACTTTGAATTGCGTTTTCTTCGTGAGAATTCACACACCATCACACTCCCACCACTCTTCATGGAAATCTTTCGCATTGAAAGAAAAGTTCTTCAATCGCATAACCATGCGGTAATTCATAAACTTAAAACATCAAATAATTATTTTCAATTTTAGGTTGCTCCATACCCACTCCCAGTTCAGCACGCGTACCATTGTTGATGATTGAGGCCTGAATATAAGAAAATGTCCCATTCCTTTTTTCATTTGATTTTTAAATTCACCACTTCCATTTTTTCCAAAAATTGAATTATAATGACTTTTTTTTAAATTTAAACGTCAATTGTGCATACGTGTCTTAACATTTCGGTCGGATTTTAGTTGAAAAATTGAATACATACGAAATTTGCTATTCATTGAGTTATGTTGGTCTTTCTTGGTACAATGTATGTGTGTTCGATCTTTTTAATGTAGCTGGTCACATGTTGACTAATAGGTTTCTACCTATTATACTATATGACTTGTTCTGTAAGAATACATTCAATTTCATTGATGAATAAAACAGTTTGCTGTTAATTGACAAACTATATTAATGATTCGAAAAGATACCGTCATTCAGCTCAATTTATGCGATATGCAAAAAAAAATATAAAATTGATAAAGGTAAAACACTATATTCTAAAGAGTATTGTAATGTTTGTTAAAAAATGTATGCCACCATTTTTTTTTACAATTCCAGATTTTATTTTTTCTTGAGCATCTCCTCCGAAGATAATATTCGTATTTCATTTTTGTGTTGAACAACGATTATTTTTTCGGAAAACTAATGCGAAAATTACATTACTTTATAGGGATTTGCTGCATGCTTTCCATTTCTGGCAATGATTGTTACTGATTGTTGAATTCTGTTTCAATTTTCTATTTTGTTGGATTAGAAAACGTTATTAGTTTAATGGTATTCCTTAATTATTATAAAATGGATTGTCAAAATTGTTGAAAATTTAAAACGTAACATTGGTGAATTTCTATACAACAACAAAAAAATCAATTTCACATTGGCCGAAATAAAAATTATTGAAAAAAATGGTTAAATCAATTTTTCACATATTCTTTTCAACTTTGTTGGATTCAGGGACAGTTCAACTAACAAAGTAATTTTGTCGCAGCGAATAGCTTTCTTAAACACATATCTGGTAGTAGAATCTGACATTCGGATGAAGCTAGTAATAAATCAATGAGTAATTACGTTATGAAAACTGCAATTAAACCAGATGTTTTCACTAAAAAAATTCAGAAAATGACAATACTGTGTCTTTAAAAACAAAAATAGATTATACTGAGCTTGCTATCGTATAAATATTTATTGAAATTTCCGTCTCAGATTTTTTATTTAATGATATTTATGAGGTTTCTTTTTGGGCTGTCTATGGAAACATTAAATGTTCAATATTCAGCGTGAAAATGATTCCTTCCCCCATTTAATTCATACTTCAACTCTTTGCAAATTTATCCTAGTGATACTTTCTGTGCATTCTCTAATTAGATTTATCACCAATTCTCGGTAAAATGTGATGGTTAATGATAATGAAATTTTTTAAATTGTTATTTATTAGTTTTCGAAATGGAAAATCGAACGTGAACTAGCGATGTGTAAGTCTTTTGAAAAATCGAAAAACAAATAATTAAAGAAGAATCAAATCAGAAAAGCATGTGACACACTAAACATTGTTTTTGAAATTGTAATTAATAAATATTTTTTCACCTGCCTTACTGTACTTTGTAGATATTGAAGAAAAACTCGAAATACATGTCAAAAATAGTTTTTTTTTTCGCAATCGCCATAATCCCATTATAAATATTTAGTTCTCAATTTATTTGCTCTAATTTTGAGCTGTTCGTTTTTAATCAAACTTTTAAACCATGCGTTGCACCATTAAATATGTGTATAATGCATTTTTTGCTAATGGTGATTTGATTAGCAAACTTTCACATTATATCAAGCTGATCATGAGATTTCTTCTCCCCATTAACAATAAATTATGTCAACATGCATTTGGTCATCAAATAGTTTTTTATGTATAAAAGTCGATCCAGATAACTATCTTTATCAATCATTTGCTATCAAATGTTCGGTTTTTCGCCGATTCACGCCAGACTAAGCCAAACTGATACATCCGTATTGAATAAGTGGGCGAAATCGCATGTGACATCGAAAATTGGACTAATTTCAAAGGGCAAGTCAAATGCATGCACTATGTTTCCGTTTCGACCCAAAAACTCCCCCCATTGGATTAAGCGTATGAATCAATTTGTTCTTCTTTTTAGTTTTAATGAAGAACCCTGAAGCCGTTGCTCACAATTGCAAGTATTCATTTGATTACAAAATTGAAATCATCATCATGATAAATCAGGTTCTTTTCGAAAATTGTTCTGAAATTGAAAATTTTGACACAATAGAATTTGAAGAATAGCTGAACAAAAAAATACGCATTGTTGAAAACTATTTCTCTTATTAGAAAACATGGAAGAAAAAAAAATTCAAAATTTATGATGTTGGTACTATTTAGATTTCAAAAAAAAAACCAGTTGCAAATATGTTTTTGACAATCTGCATATTAATGTTGTTTTTTCTTCTAATGGATGTTATAGATATGCATGTAATTCTTAACTTTTCTATGTTTTCCTTTTAAATGTTTAGTTTTGCTTTGAGATTCATCTACATTTCTTTTTTCTCTCTGATTTTTGCAAATGCTGGTGTTGAAGGCTTTGTCGCAAATCTAGCCAAAATCTTCTCACTAAAATCTACGCCAGATCTCATCATAAAAAATCGATCAAACATCTCGATATCGAGATTACAACAATCGAAAACGTGACTTATTTTTCGTCCACAATTTTCTCTTAATTTGATACAAAAAAACCTTTTAATCCGAAATTTACTGATCTAAAGTATAATTATAATATTATCCAGTTAAAAAAATGTTCGCTTTAATTGCCTTATCAAGCCTTGATAAAGAATGTTCACATATTTATAAAAGGAGGACATCGCGTCCTATAGCCGATTTCTTCGTGTGTCCTGCGTTCATCGTATTGCACATGTTTGTCTAACTGCATTGATCTCTCTCACCATCGCACACTATTTCCATGTCTCGTCTCGGAACACTTTTTTTTTTCCTTCGGTCGTTTTCATTTGTGTTTTTATTAAAGATACATTACTAATTGTTCATTTTGATAGATGCACTCATTCACCGATGATGAAACGGATAATGAAATGGAGCCAGAAGGCGAGCAGGAATCGCCAGCTGAAATGGATTTTGACGAGTCTGGCCAATCAAAACTGCATCAAAAACGGCATTATGCTGCTAGTTTAAAAGACAAGGCTTTGGTAGATATAGTACGATATTACTTTTATATATACGCGTTTTTTAGGTCGAGTATCTCGAAATGACATTTGGAGAAACAGACTACTGGGCAGCATGCAATAATGTCGAATTGCTAAGCAAAGATATGCTGGAGGAACTCGATTTTTGCTTTCAAGTATGCTAATTTAAGCTGTAATTTGATCAAATCCCGTATTTCAGCAATTAACTACTCAAACGAAGCTCAAGTTTCTTATCTGCATTGCATATGTAAGCGATGAAGAGCAAAAAGCGGTAAGCAAATCGAACTTCAATACACATTTAACACTATTTTCAGTGGAAAGTTCACATTAATCGCTTGCTAGATGTAACGAGGCGTGACGGGGACGAGTGGATTGAAACCGTAGCTGAAACCTACAAGTAAATTATAATCTATAAGGGCATTGTATATCTGCTTCGTTTAGAATGTTACCATCATCCGGTGGTCTGAATAGAGACGAATATTCAGACGATGTCCAAAACGACATTGATGAGTTGACCAACTTTCGTATGTTCTTAAATAATGGAGTTTTACGTTTTAATATTGTATAACATGTTTCAGTGAGAACGCATTCAGCTGAGGAAGGTTCCGAACTTGTTTCGAAAATCTATCGAGGAATTGTGAAGAAAATTTTAAAGGTAGACAATTTCAACCAATAAGCCTTACCTCGCGATTGATGGATTTCAGAAAGCGTTTGGCCCCGGAAAAGATTCGCCGAATCATTTTATCCTGAAAAAACGACCGCGATCATTCATATTTCAGCAAGACCTCGAGAAAAGAAAACCTAGCAGTACTCATTTCAATGACAATGGCCGTTTCAATCAAAAACTTGTTTTAGGCTCAAAAGAACCATCAACATCTCAGAAAAATACATCTTTAACTTCAACCGCTGTAGAATCAACAGCATTACCAATCAAAATGCGATCAACACAGCGTTTGCCGAATAATAAACGTAAGTCATTTTCAAAAATGGATTCATATCATATTCACAATGAATGTTTTCGTCTTTTGTTTTTTAGACAAATGCAAACAATTGCGTTATTTTCATAAAATAGAATTTTGAAAAAAACATAAATATTTTGAAAAACATATTTTGAGCAATTAGGCAAAAATCGTCGCTCTTAATTAGCAACACCATCACTCTTTAGACATGTTTTCTTTTATTGAAATTTTTATGGTATGGGTGTAACCAATTTACTAAATACCTTATATGTATGTCCGCTCTCTTTGCTGAAATTTCTAAACAGATACAAATGAATTTCAATATTATTATTTTGAATGCCCCCATGCGTATGTATTTTTTTATACGGCCACGAAGATCGTAAATTCGAATTATAAATATAAAATAAAGAAATTTATATGTTGACACGTTTCATTTTATTTGCCAATGTTTTAGTACCGATGAAAGGAATTCCAACGCATAATACGTGGAAACTCAATGGAGGATTCACCAATGAGCCGAAGAAGTTTCAGCGAACACTTCCTCAAAAGAAAGGAGGTGCTATGTTGCTGGGTACTATTAAAAATTTGTGTTGATATTCTCATATTATTTCTGCAGATATTGCTGATTTGCCACCTAGTTTGAAAAAACGGCGACAGGTTGAGAAAGAGGAAGAAGCCAAACGAAAAGCCGAGGAAAAAGAAAAAGCCAAGCAGCGGGCGCTGGAACTTAAAAAGGAGAAAGAGGTTTGCAATGAATTCGATGAAATTTTGACTCTTACTCTGCCGCTGTTTCAGGAGGCGAAACGTTTGGCTCAACAGAAAGCGCAGGAGGAGAAGGCAAAAGCCGAGCTGGAAAAACAAGGAGCGGCGGCAGCTCATGCGAAGACCGAAAGGAAAATCGCAATTCCCCGGACAACGCCGCGTAAAAATGCGGCAGCTGAAAACCGACCTGCGGCATCGACTACACAACGTCAACCACAATCTCAACCTCAACCAAAGACAGAGGCCGCGACGCATTCAACTCCTGAAAAAGCGGCAGAGGCCGCGCCGGTGGAAGAGTTTCCGAGAATTCCGTCTCCACAGACATTTCAGCAGTTTGAAAATGAGATTCGTAGCAAGGCCGCCGCCGCCCAGGCAGCTTTGGAGAAACGCTTACAAGAGCAGCTTGATCGTAAGAAAGCTCATTGTCAAAGAGCTATGATGATGATGGATCCTTCGGTTAGAATGAATCTTCATTTAAACGACAATTAAATTCCATTCAGGCCAATAATGTACCCTCGTCTTCAAGGAATGCTCAACAGTCTGCACAGAAACAGTATCAGCATAACCAGATGCAAATTCACGCAACTACGATGCCAAGACAGGATCAAACCTTATCTCATATCGACCATCCAAGACAATTGCATCATCCTATGCAACCTCAAGTTCAGGTTCAAATGCAATCCCAGAATTCAAACATGGATCCATATGAGAGAGCTCGCCAAGAACAAGCTGCGAAACTGTCGCAGCAGCAAAAGATTCTTCAAATGCAGCGCAATCGCGCTCAAGCTGAGGCAGCACAGGTAAATTCCTAACAATTGGCTAATGTTTAACCACTATTCGGACTACAGCAACAACAACACCAGCAACAGCAAATGCATAATAATAGTCAGCAACAGCAACAAATGCAGAATGGCAATCAGCAAATGTTCCTGAGCACACCAGCGGCGCAATCGCTGCGCAATAATTTGCAGCATCAGCGCCAAATCATCCAGAATCAGATGCAAACGGGCAATTTCCAAGAGCAGATGGCCAGTCAACAAAGGGTAGCGAATGATGTCCCAATGTTTCCGGTTAGGGTAAAGGTAACCTATTGATTCCTAATTAATGGTCGCTCAAAAATTAAAACGCAAATTTCATTATCGGGGCATTCAATGTGACGTAACCGTTATTACCTGAGGCAGAAAATTCGAATCATATCGAAATAACTTACTGCCGGTGTGGGGTCATTCATGAAATGGTTGCTGAGATTTTGACGTACTGGCACGGTTATATTGATGGAAACCATTGCTGAGAGGTGTAGGCCTTGCTGAAAATTGAATTATTATATAAAAAGGAGAGAGAGATAGAGGATTTGCAAAGAAAACTGAAGAGCGAGCGGTTAAGTATTTACAATTCTTTACGTTCTTGCTATCAATCATAAATAAAATGAAAACGGCAATTGTTGTTTCAGCAAATTCCGCAACCAATGCCAATTCGTGATGTGCCAAATCAACTGCCACAGCAACAAATATCACAAATGCAATTACAGCAAATGCATCAGATGCAAATACAGCAGTTCCAGCAGCATCAGCAACAACAGCATCAGGTACAACAGATGCAGCAGCAGCCGCAGATGGTTATTATCGGGCAGCAACAGATGGAGCAGCTTCAAGCCGGAAGAATGGTTAGTGAAAATTCAGGCGGGAATCGAGCAAAATCTCCGTATTTATAGCCCGTGCATATTGTGAACACGCCCATTTATGGCCAGCCCCCGCCAATACCTCTCGTAGGCTGCTACAAATTGCATATGCTTAAAATAGTCAAACATTTCAGCAGCTACAGCAAGAGATATTGATTCAGCGCGAGGAGATTTTCCGCGATGCAAATGTTCTGACGCCAGAAGACAAGATGAAGATTATCGAATTTTTCGCCGGAGAGCTATGTTAGTATTTGTTTTTTTGGTAATATAGTGAGGATATTGAACTGTTGAAAATTAGAAAGGCAAAGGTATCGAAAATCAATTAAAGGGTAATTAGTTGTCAAAAGAAATATATCCCATACCGATCAAATTAGTAATACAATGGAAGAGTAATAAAATGGAAATATATATATATATATATATATATATAATCAACAATTCTTGTAGAAAACTTATTTCGAAGATTTTGGTTAACTGCATGAACCACTTCAATCTCAATATGTCACGTATCAAAGAACAAATTTCTAAATATGGACATTTACGCTTAAAGGGCACCACAAATTGAACCTGATTACAAAATCCGATTTTATCATGTAGACCGAAATTGTGTTTTCAACGTCGGGAAAAAAAATTAACGCAATTTTGTCAAAAAATCAAGTTGTCTGACCATGTGTCAATAGATAATTGCCGTATAGTGAAACAGAATGGAAAAAAAATGTCAAAATAGTTATTTTTGAAAGAGAACAAACATTAACAGAAAAAACATATTTCCTACGAATTGAAATAATTGACCGTTTCGTATGCTTCTTAAGAATTTCGTATTAATTACGTGTGTTCAAGTGGTTACAATTCTGTCAGGTGGAAAAATTAGTTAATTGGAATGAATGTCGAAACCAACCTCTCTATCTTTTCACTATACGAGTTCCGGTTTTTGTCATTATCAACTTGGAAAAATGTATTCAATAGATTTGAATCACCCGTCGGAATACCTCTAAAATTGCTATTTGTAAAGGAACTGGGGAAATGGCTACAAAAATAAGAGCTGCTTTAATTTTAGACAAGAAGCCGTTCACTCCCGATGAAGAGACGGTCCGCTTATCGGAGCACGAGGAGCCGATAGTTCAAGACGGGAAGCTGGCTCGGAGAATTGTCGAGACTTGGTTTCATGTAAGATAACTTCAGCATCTAGCGTCAACAAAAGCAAATGTTCACAGATGGACCATCCCAATGGCGAATGGAGACGTGTTCGCAAGGTTCGCGTTGAGGAGTATGACCAACCAACGATCATCCAAGTCGATCCTAGCCTTATCCTTCAAGCATTCCCAACCGCTGAGATAATTCCACTTCAGCCAGGAATGGTTTTGCCTCACACAAATCAGCAAGGTCAAACAATCCATCAGCTAACATTCCAGATGCCAGAAAACAACCAATATAACTGACAATATAATATTTGTTTTTTTTCTAAATCTGTAAAATTTCTGTAATTATTATTTCAAATGTACTAACATTCAATCAGTTCATTCCATTATCGCATTAATTAGATCCATTTGTGATCTCTATTCTATACTGTTCCATGGTTTATTTAGTTTGCACATTTTTTTGTGATCAAATTGATATTTATCCCGGATGTTTTTATTCAGTATATTATAAAAAACGAATGAATCAGTAAAAAATAAATAAATATGTTAGAAATGCATCAAATCCCAAAAATTGCTGCCGTTTTCGTGGTTTTAGCAAGGAAGAAGGGAAGTGTGGATTATTATGTATTAACTCAGTTGGAAAATACGTTGCTAGGGTGATTGTGAATTGAATCACAGTTTCATGTAAAACCGGTCATAGAAAAATTGTTTTGATGTGAAAACAATTAAAATTAATTCGTTTTTTTTACAATGGATATTTAAAGAGTTGTTTTCTGATTTTGCCCATTATTAATAGTTTCCGTAGCTTCTTTAGCTTCTTTAGCTTCCTCAATTGCCGATTTTTCTTCTTCATCTGGTTGCTCTTCGATTTTCTGGCTAATCGTTTCATCGCGCTTTGAGGAGAAGTCATGAGGAGCCTAGAAAAGAAAAAAAAAACAATTAACATCAAATTATCTTTTGATTACCTGTGGAGTTTCAATAGGTGTCATTGGTGTCTTTGATTCTCCAGTCTTGCTAGTTTTGTAGAGCACTTCAGTTTCCTTGATCTCTCCTAAAATTCACAATTTGTCATGATTTTCTTAAAATTGAAAAATACCAGTCTTCAAGTTGAACGTTCTACCGCGAATATTTTGTGTCTCCTTATCAAGTGGAGAAAGCCAATTAACCAATGATCCCATAATTGGAAGTTGTCTAATCACACCCTTGAAAACGTCAATTTCAAACATGTTTTTATAATTTGATTGGAAATTACCTCGTTTTGAAGACGCATGTCATTTTCCTTTCTCAAATGCTCGTTGGCAGCCTCAATTCCCTGTCGAATCAATTCAGCCAAACTGTCAAGATACTGAAATGCACTCATAGCCAAATGATTTTCGAAACATTTGTCTACCTGCTGGCTATTTTCAATTTCCTTTCCCTTTTGGGCGACCATTTGAACCAAATCATTCAAGTCCTTCGCATCAGAAAGCATTCCAAATTTGACGCAAGAGACCTATAAATCACAAAAAACGTTCAGAATTGTGACATTTTTTCAAGCGCACCCCGTAGCTGGTGCTCTCCCCTGAAGAGAATGCTGTATCGACGCTTCGCAATTGGTGAACCAACTCCAAGTTGAGATGAGAAATTTGTTGCTTCTGAACATCATTCCATTCTTCCGGATTAGTCTCCTTGACAATTGACGGAATGTAACAGACGGCTCCAATTCCAGCCCATTTCTGGATTGGGAGCAATGTCAACGACGGGAATTCGTCCTTTAAATCGGCAAACATTGATTTCGCAGCAACCGTCGAGTCAACAATTCGGATGATGTCCGAAATTTGTCTGATGAAGCGTTGAACGTGGTCAACATGAGAAGAATATGCTGAAATTTAGAAAATACATGATTATTGCTAAAAAAAAAACACGTGATATCCTACTTGCTGCATGCTCCAACGGGCAGAACCGGAAAGCAGTTCCATGATTCCCTCCAAGATCAATCATGTCGATTCCAAGAGATTGGCATTCAGCCAAAAGTCCTTGTCCAAGCTGAATCACATAGCTTTTCAATTGATAGTTTCACAAAAAATGTATATATTACCCAAGAGTTAAGTGAATCCCCATATTCTAATTCATCCTTCAAGACCTTCTCGGCATGAGCGATCGCTTCATGATCCTCATTTTTCTCGATTAGTTCCTTGTGTTTCTGAAAAGGATCGTATTCGATAATGCACTTTGATATCGATTCTCACCTGGATCGACGCTTTGATGTTATCGTAGCGGTATTTGAAAATGAGAACGGTTGGAGCGGTGTATTTGTTTTTGTAAACTCGGTTAGCGAAATCAACTGGATTTTCGACCCCAACGATTTCAATCTGCGAGTTTGTTGAGAGACCTTTCAGCATTATCTTGCTCTGGAAAGAAACTTATGTCACTTCTAAAAAATTCTAATTGATTACCAAGAGATAAGCATTTTCAATCATATCCACGATTTTCTTTCCAGTCAGATAAGAAGTCGCCACCCACCATGGCAATGTATCAAGCTTCTCGCGATATGTTGCCTTGTAGCTCTCCACTTGTTTATGAAGAGTCTTAAATAATCCATATATTACTGATATTAGAATTTAAGTAGATTACCACAACTGGAGCGGAAGGGATTCCAAGCCATAGAGCCATAGGAATAGTCAAACTGTCAACCTGTGAAAGAACGTGAACAAGAACATTGTTAGGCTCTCTGAAGGCAAGAGCAGCAATTGCTTGGCCGGTGATATGAATCCAGAAGTTGCACTTGTTTTTACGAATTTCGAGAATCTTGGAGATCATATCATTCTGACCGAGGATTGTCGATCCAACAACGCCGATCACAATAAGTGGCTTCTTTCCGTTGGCAATATCCTCATCGAGAATCTTTTCAAAAGCCACGTGATCCTGGAAATCAACAATTATTCCTTATATATGTTTTATATTCTCATTACAATTCTTCCTTCAATCTCGCTCAATTCCGACTCAATCTTCGGAAGAATTGTGACATCAGCAATTCCGAATTCGGAGGCTAAGTAAGCTGAAACATCCATGTGCAATGCCGGCGAAACATAGACAACTGGTGATCCCTGCTCGACGAAAACTTTCCATCCTTTCGTCGAATAATCGCCCCCATAGACATTTTTCAAAGCAAGTTTAACGGCATGACCTATAATTAAAACGCAGATAAGATTTGCAAACAAGGATCATGTTCTAAACCAATTCCATTTCGGATTGAAAGAGAAAGTGTTGCTTCGGCATCAGAACAATAAACTTGAGAATCTTGAAATCTGAAAAGTTTAACGTTTATAAAAGAGATATGATGAAAACAGATCAGATTTGATTTTAGTTAAGGATAAAAATTCATATATTATAGTTTACGCATTTTTTGGTCTTATGTGCGCTTCAATGATAATACTGTTTAAAATTCTGTCAAATCTGGTCGACAATTAAAGCTACTGGAGGTTAGAGATCATAATTTTGTTTAATATATATAATTCGTTTTTTTAATTACTTTATATTTTTCAAGATTGATTGGAATAAATTGATTTATTTGGAAAATATAATAAATCTTGTTCATATCTGATTCTATACTGATAACTTTATTTTTGTGTTATACCTGAATAAGTTGCTAAAAGTGTGGTTAACATTTCCATACAGCCAAGCTGCAATGCTCTGTCTATGATGGCTGCTAAGAAGATCGATGTAGGATTTAAGGGAAGCCGAGGTCACAAGGGTTCGTCCAAGCTCCGAAAGTCTTTGTCCATCGCGAGATCTGCAAATTTCGAGGAATTCAATTCCGGGAAATTATAATATTCGTCTCGTAAAATTGTACAAGATACTAATATTGTATTTAAGTTGTATAAAAATTGTTTTGTCACACGTTTTGCAATAATTGAAACACTAACCGGGTTTTATTGAGTTGAGCATGGGGTTTTGTGATACCAACCACGTTCGAATCATTCCCGACCCATTCATCAGAGACAATCATTTGCTCGAGTTGCTCAAGGACAGGAGGCATCGAAATTCCAGACGATTGGGAGAGTCGCGAAGACTTGCGCGAGATCGATTTGGCGGCCTAAAAAAAAGACCCAAGTGGTATCAAATTTTGCGCAAAAAAACTACGCTCTTTGAGCCGTTGACTAGCCTATTTGAGACGCCTAGCTAATTTTGAGAATGTCGAAAAAGAATTGCATAAACTACTGCCCGGCGAAACATGTTCCAAAAAAAAGTAAGAACATAACCGAAAAAAAGTAATACCGTTGAATAATTGCTCAAAATGAGCCGAATGTTTTTCCTTTGGTAAAATTTCTTTGAAGAAAACTTTTTCCATTGAATATGTATATATGATTCTTCAGAAAATCTTTATTCACATTAATTCCTATACAAAATATTTTTTGGGGCATAAAGACTTTATGGGTATGGTTTTCCATAAAAAGGATTGTATTTTTTATGAGTTTTTGAATCGTGGAACAACCAGGATCAATTGCGAAAAAAAAAATGAAAAATGCATAAAAGTTTTTGTTATAAACCAACGTTTGGATTTTAGCTAAAGCTGGTGAGATTGATGTCTGCTTTCGAAAATGTAAATACTATTAATAAAATAAATTTCAAACAAATTCATTTAATGAATAAACGGAATTAATTACTACACTTAAAACTATAGAAAAGCTTTCTTCTTAATTTAAAAAAAATTTTTGAAAAAAAATCGCGCTGATAGAATATTTTTTGCTAAAAATATGAGAATTGAAAAAATTGTTACCATTGATTTTTTCGATCCATCTTCCAAACCGCTATCCTCCGACTTGGCCGATGAGCTGTTGGAGGCCGGGCTGTGCTGTTGTGATGAATTCTCAATTTTGCTGAAAATCATAAAAAATAGTTCCAATTAGCCTCGCCCATTTTTTCATTACATTCTATTCATTAAAAACGTTTTTTTTTTGTCGAGTTCAATCGTCTAATCTATGCATGAAATTGCCGGACTCAAATGGAATGCCTCATTATAATGCATTTATAAATAATTGCATTTTGGACAGTAAACGAAAAAAAAATTCTCAACAACTTGTCACACGTCTTTCTATTAAATTCGATTCATTTTAAACGAGAGAAGCGGGAAACGGGAGATGTGTGAAAAACTGAAACGAAATGGAATGTGCGAAAGTGGGGCGACTATCTGGATAAAGCAGTTGTGTATTCCTTTGGGGATTTTTAGTGAGTACGTTGCGAATCGCTCGCCCTCCCTGTCCAAATGAGGAACAAAAACAAAATTGAAATTGATTTATTCAATTTTTAGCATTTTACGTACATTGTGGTTCAAGGGAGAGTCACATTGTTTGCTTCCACCCACTATATTCTGACGTACATATTCTTGAATGCTTTTTCAACTGTTTAATTATTAATATTTGGAAAAGGAAGTAGTTTCAACTGAGAAGCAAGAAGGACATAATTGAAGTTTCACATCA
This sequence comes from Caenorhabditis bovis, assembly GCA_902829315.1. Lineage (NCBI taxonomy): Eukaryota > Metazoa > Nematoda > Chromadorea > Rhabditida > Rhabditidae > Caenorhabditis > Caenorhabditis bovis. Next base: position 3,679,467 of record CADEPM010000002.1, read on the forward strand.
CCTTTATTGAAAATAATTGCGAATTCTCAATTTTCCCGAAAATGTCTATCCTAAACGTCATATTGACATTGAATTAATTCAAGCATCAAAGAAATTTCAGAAGTTCGAAAATTAGCAGAGTCAAAAAAACATTATTTGTTTCTAGAGTAGTTTTTAAAATTGCTAGAATCATAATTTTTTATTCATAGGTTCTTTAAAGTGCATTCATCTCATTCCTGTCTAGACTAACTATTTTTATACCAAGACGATCATTCCAAATACTTGAGATATTCTATCTCGACGTTTTACACTATTAATGTAATGGGGTAAGCAAACTTTATAAGTAAAAATACCATGATTGATATTATAACAAAAGATTTACGTGGATTTGAGCGAGTTCTGCTGATACTCTTGCAGATGTGCCGATGATGCACATGGAAGCACGAACGACGACTTTTTCATATTGCCTTCATTTCTTCCCATTATAATCCATCTCTAACCAGTACCATTAACTGCAAATGAGTTTGCTCAATGGGTATAGAGCAGCGCAGCAGAAGCCAAGTACAGAATCGAAAATAGCGAATGAATTAAAAATAAGAGTTGGCTTGTTCAATGTTGGAACACAAATTTCGCGACTTGAGAAGAGTAGGAAGGAAAGGATAAATGCGACACAAACACAATTGAATAAGGCATTGCTTTCTTGATCATGTCATACATTAGCCTATTTTTCGGAGCATGGGGGGGGGGAGCTAAAGAGAATGGTGAAGAATTGTCACGTTCATCCTATTTTCCTTTCCTTTTTGTTCATGCCTAAATTGACGGAAGATGTTGTTCGGAAGGCTGTGGTTTTTTTTCCAGCACACAACACTTTTCCATAAATCAAATAAACACGAGTTGAGCAGGCTGAATAAAAAGATACAAGAAAATCGGCAACAAATTTCTGTTTCTAGCTGCAAAAAAAAGAATAGGACCCTGACCCTCGTTTTTTCGTATCCCGATATGACCACCAATTTCGATTATTGGCTGCCTAGTCGAAATTCCGGTTTATAGAATTTCGCACGGGAAGTGAAAGAGATGGGGGGGGGGCATAATTAATTTTGCAAGGATCCGAATTAATATCACTATTGCATATTCGATGAATGGATATAAAGAAATATGAGAGTCTATATTTTGAGAATGGCATGGCGAATGAAATTTGAGGAACTCCCTGACGATTAGATGGATTCAGAAAAAAATAATTTGGATATTCTATCTAGAAAACAGTAGCAGACATTTTGGACAATTCAAATATAAATAGAATTAATGTTGTGCAAAACATCAAAGATTGAAACTTGCAAAACTCAAATTAACAAAGTTCAATCTTTTATCTAGCACAGAAATCAGGACGTCGGTTTTTTTTTCAAAGTTCATTGCAATTTTTTTCTGGATGCACTATTTCACCAAAAGCAGACTGAGAGTTGCTGAATTTTAGGGCGCAATTACATAGGAAGAAGGAAAGACGTGGTGTCGAGATAAATCTGGGTTTCACTCGGTTATTCATTGGAAAATAATCGGCAGCTCAGGGCCAAGTGCGCGACAAAAATGTCCGCTACTCTTCAAAATCGACAAACAAAATGTCAAAGTTTTTTTTTGCTGTGAAAGTTTATCCATGCAGCGCGCAAGAGTGGTGTCTATCCAGGCTCAGTATAACAATAAAACCAATTTGGGGTTGGTTTTATGGAGTGGGAGAGTTGCGCATTTATATATATAGGGCAGTCGTGAAAAAAACAAAATAAAACATAGTCAGCTCCAAATTCTGATGAATATGAATTTTTCGCACCGCGCTGCAGCCTTTTATTTGGTCTCGAATTTCCGAAAAAAAAAGTCGGGCAGCGCCGCCACCAAAAAATGGAATTTTTCCGCACCGAATTGTTTACGAGCATTTTGTTGCTCCTCCCCAAAAAAAAACGTTACAAGGTTTCCAGTTGATGCGCTTTATTTTGTTCATTCAATATTTCGCACATAGTAGCGCGAATGTTCATTTCCATCAAAGTGTTCGATGGTGGTCCCTCAATTCCGAAAATGGCGGAAATTTGTTTCCGACATTTGAACAAAATTGCCGGTATCCTGATGGTGATGCGCTTTGCAGATAATAATTTTGGCGGAGGGGGGGGGGAACAAAAGAAGCATTGCTGGAATTGGGCGATTAATTCGGTCAATATCTTGATCTAGCAACAGGATTCGCCTGATTCAAATCTCTTGATGTTTGAAGCAAGGAAAAATACTCATGTGACATTACGGAAAACTGTTTAGATGAGTACATCCGAAGAGGAAGTAAAAAAGGGAGAATATTTCTTGCTTTCAAAAGAAATTTGTAAAATATGATTTCGGCATAATTCTGCCAAAACATTTTTCATATTTTGTCCAAAACATCCTTATTTTGGTTTAAAATATTGATTCCGACTCACTTGACAACAATAATAAAAAAAAGTAGTCGCTTTGAAAATATGCAAATACTTGTCATGTATTGAATAAGATTATTAATTGGGTTAATTCAATATTGCATATAATAGCTTTTGAGTAAACTAGCTAAAAGGAATAATAGAAGAAAAGTGCGTATTGGTATCGGCCCATTTTTCACACATCCCACACATTCAATCCGTCTTTCTCATCTGGCAAGACAATCGAACAAAGCAAAACAAATTACTTGTAAAAGACTGACCCCTCAATCCCTCCAATAATGCTGTCGACTTGTTGAATTGTTGTCACCATTTCTGTTGCCGCCATTCTGAAAAAATTGTCATGTTTAGAAATTTGGTTGGTTGGAGTGAAGAAAATGAAAAAATAAAAGGTGAACGAACGCGTCCGAAAAAAAAACAGTTCAAATGTTTATATGTGGCAAAAAAGAAGACATTAAAGCACTGAAAAAATATAAAGATCTGAAATAAAATTGAAGGTACTACAGATTGAATATATATATATATGATTATCAAACGTTTTAATATAATAATTACAAATTGCGAATTACTATTTTTAAATGGACTGTAGGCGAATTGTATGTGTGTTCACACAGCGCGCACAAACTGAACAAATAAGCTTCACCGCTTGGATAGGAACGCGATCGAATATAGCGATAAAATCATCATCATGCTTAATTTTATTTGGCCGATGGGAAAATTGACAAAAATCGGAACCGTCCCATCAATCGTGACGTGTCCAATCGATACATGCACAATTATATTTTTTTGAAGCATGAATCAATTTCCAAATGTTGAGTTAAGATAAATCAAAAAACGTTTTACACATAAAGCCAATTTTGCAAAAACGAGAGATTTTCTTCAGATATCGAAATTTTTAATATTTTTTATTGGATTAGTCATTTCAAAATTTGTTATTATTTAATAAGACGTGGTTTAACACAAATGCCGATCAATATGTTATATAGTTTTTTGTTTGCTTGTTTACTTTTCGTTGGCGAGGAAAAAAAAGAGAGTCTACCTGAAAAATTTATTTTTAGTTTTGTAAACTTGTAACAATTTAGATTTAAAGAAGGAATAAAATAATTTATGAATTTTGGGTTCAAATGTATTTTGCGATAGATACATTTCAGAAAAAAAACAAATTCGAAAATAAAATTCGAAGAAATGCAGAATATCCTTAAAAATGCTTCGTTTCGCTAAATATTTATGCACTGAAGAAAAGAAGCGAAGCCACGTATATCACCATGGCGAACTTCGTAAATATGCAGTGCCCAATTCTAGCCGTGTTTTTGGTTGTTTTGCAACCTTGGCGATACTCGACAATTTTGATGCACTAAAAAGAATGCATAAACATATTTATATAGGGAAAATGTGAATGAACGCTGCAAAAATGTCATTTTTATATAAATAAATGTGAAAGAATGAAACATGGATGGCAAAGCGAGCGGAGATTTGTTTGAACAATTGATGTCGATGCCACGTACTTTTTACCATATGGCTTCGAGAACAAAACTGTGTGCAAAATATATGCTATTGAAGGAATCGGTTTGATAACACATCATTGTATAGATAAGGAATGAGGCCTTAGTGGCACACACCCAGAATCGCATGTGACGATGAATAACGTATATTGATTGTCACAATTATCTCGACAACCTGAATTCATACACGTTTTAGCATGATTGAATGAGAGATATGGGCCCAATCCAGACATTAGAATTTGTGTTTATTTTGCGACCTTGCCTTTTCAAATATTTTATGCAATCTCGAAAATGTTTGCATAATATTCAAGCGCAATTTCAAGCGTCTGATTTTGATAATAAATTTTTTAAAAATTGGGAATGGAGCATGTAGTCGCATTAAAGCGCAGCCCTATATTTTGCAGAAACAAAATAAACATTGCGTAAAACATGTGTTTTAGGCTTCGTTTTTGACAAATTAACTGCAGTTTTTTTTGGTAGCTCAAAACCGATAAGAACAAAAAAACTCAATTTTACAAACGGAAACAATAAGTAACCAATCGATTATGGAGCCACAGTTTTTCGCATTCAATTGGTTTTCAGATACCAAAGAAAATTTGACAACGGCTGATTATTGAACGAAACCATTATTAACAATGCATTGAAAAAAAAACTAGAAAATTTCTTACATCCTCCAAACTTTTTTTCTTCACTCAATAAAACTCTTACCAATGGGAAAAAGCGATAGAATTTTGAACTGTCTGGTTTTAATAAGAGAGTGATGATTGGGGGTCGGAAAGAATTGCGGCAGAACAAAATAAGAATAGAGGTCGAGTGAGGTCGAAAGCAGGAGGGCGGGAGGCGAAAAAAGAATTCGTTTCGACCGTCCGCACAAAAACCAGATTTCACGTGTAATGGCGTCGGTCAGCAATGATGCGCAGACGTGATCGGTGCGGAGTCGAGGTGAGACCTCGGAATTAAAAAAAAAAACCAACATCATTTGCGAATAAGGTGGCCGGCAGTTTGGAAAAAACCGTTTATCGGTATTCGACGGACCGTGTGTTTTTTTCCGTGACACATTCGGCTAGTGGGTCGGTGGACTTTCACTGCGCGATCAGATTACTACGGGATAGCGCAATCGCGATAAGCTTCAAAGATAACAAATATGGGGTAAAATCAAACACAAAGGAGGACATCCAACTGCCCATATTGTATGTACGATGCGCAATGCTTGATGATCTTCAACGTGAAACGCAATATTTCGACGTTTTGCCAGAATAATGAGCAGTTTTAGCGGCATTCGATTACCATTCATAAATCACTCGCGATAGTTTAGCGAATGCCGAGAACATTTGTCAAATTTTTTGCGGTGGTCCATTTGGTGTAAAGCTATAATTCTTTCGACTTGAACACAATTCCATAACCGATTTTGTAATCGGACCTGCTATTCTAGAAACTGACAACTGTTGTCTAATTGCGTTGGAAAATTGACGGGGGTGTGTGCGTGTGCGGAAATGTGGAAAATGGGTGCCTAAATGAGTGAGATGCGCTTTCGTCACATTTAAATATTCAATGTCTTCTACCGCAATTATTACTTAATAGGCAGAAGAATTTACCGCAATCATCGTTATATTCAGAAATTCGATTATTGTGCTTCGCTGATTTCTTTAAAATAAAATATAACTGTTTCAGATTTTTTCTATATTCAATTTATTAAAACCATAGTGTAGTAGTATGTAGCATTTGTTTTTTTTCGATTATTAATGCCATAATGGCCTCAAACTCAGTAAAAAGCTGGAACACGGAAATAATATGTCTCCCTTCCTTTCGGCACATAACGACATTCATATTAATAAGGATTGATGCAAAAATAAGTATCAAGACAATTTTAAAATTGTAAATTGCATGTGAATGATTATTAACCAAAAAAGGATTTCAAATAATCTAGTTATAGCTAAAAATCGCATTGTGCTTTGTGTACTTTACTGTCAAACTACCAATTTCATGTTTGTCTTCTCATTTTTCAATGCCTTTATTTATATGCATACAATGCTCAGAGGCAATTCGATGAACCGAAAAAATTGATGCTATGGTGGTTATTTAGTTTTTTTAATAAGTAGAAAAGACTGAATGTCCACGTTGCTATCAATATCAAAAATTGTTAAATAGTAAAACAAAAACAAAAAAAAAACTGTTATGATTCAAAAACTGAATCGCCAAACCCGGATCAGTATTACGACGTAACATTTTTTTAAAAGCTGAAAACATACATTTTGAGGAATGTAAACAATCGACGCCTTTTATACAAATTTATAACATTGCTGTCTGTGTGCAAATTTGGTTTGAAATTTGTACATTTCAACTTTTTTGGAAAAACTGATTCTGAAAATTTTTGCTTCTAAACGTGCTGAATAAAAATAATTTTAATACTGACTCATTCAGATTGTTGTGGAGGCTCTTCACATATTTCATTGCTCAAAAATAATAACGAGTTGAGTGTCACACAATGATCGCCTAGCAACAGAAAATTGTGAAAAAATATTGAAGCAAAGTCACGTCAAAATTGAAAAATGATCTATGCACATTTTCAAAAATTTTCATTTTCAATAATATTAAATAAATCAATTTTTAAGGTCTAGTGACAATTTAAATTTCGTTTTTGTTATTAATTAAATTCAATTAAAAATTTCATTTTCTAACGAGTCACGTAAATGAAAATCAATCGGATTTGCAAATAATTTATTTTTCAATCTAAATCGAATGTAAATTAATCAGGTTCAAATTATTTTAAAATTTCAATCGAAGACGATTTCAAAATTAAGAATGAAAATAAATCAATCGATTTCGAAGATTTTTGAATAGAACCCAAGATTTCAAATCGAATTTAAATGTTTTCTTAATCGAATTTGAATTATTTTTCAATCGAAACAGGTTAATATTTAATTTTTCCAATCCGATTGATTTTCATTTAACTGAGGAACTTACACGCATTATATAATAAATAGATTCTTGGGTTGCAGCAAAATACCGAAATAATATTCCACAGAACTCTTAAATTAAGCAAAATATAATCCCTGTTATTAGTATTACAAATATCACGAAACAATCAACAAAACGTGGCTAACATGTAAATTTGTCAACGAAAACGCATAAACGCAAAAATATTGTCAGCAAACAATACCAATCTTTTGTCAACACGATGAAGAACACGTATTTTATGCATTATTCGGCGATCGTTTCATTGAGAAATAGCCAACAATACGCACATGCGAAAACCAATTTTGACTGGAAATTTTAAAAACTAGGTAGTAAACAACACAAAGGATAAATAGATAAATGGCACTGTTTCGATATAATCCGCTTAAATATGAAAGTCTAGTTGGATGGACGATTTTCACTATAATTTCTTCATACTATGATCGATTCTCCATATTTCCCCGGTGTGCAATCAATCACGCCGTGTTTCGAATTTCACAACACGAAAATGCTCATAACACTCGGATGCTCTTTAATAAAAACGCGCAAGGTGTCTTTTGTTTTGGTTTGAATACATAAGGCTTCCCGAAATGATTTATTTATTTGTATTGATTATGCGCAGCTAAACCAATACCAAAAGAATTCTTATTGGGAACAATTGAATTTTGCAACCAGTATGAAACACCGGACCAGTAAAAAAAACATTTCGAATGAAGGCAGGATCGAAGGCGAATGCGTTGGAAAAAAAGAGAAGCGAAAGAATAAATACAGTATTTTCTGAGAAGCATAAACCAAAAATCACTACATCATCATGTCTAACACGTATTCAATAAGACATTGAAACAAAAAAGTGGCTAGAAGTTGAAGGAGTTCAATAATGTCATTGACATAATTCCGCAACCAACCATTACAAGTTGCTTCAGGTTTTGTCTGAAATTTCCATTAGTCTCGTATCAGTGCAGGTGTTTGACTTACACAGCAGAACGCTCCTCGTTGAGCTCAGGAAGGAGCTGAGTTAGAGCAATGTTCAGAAATCCGCCAGCTGTAAATGGTAGCAGCGTCTCAATTACCGAAACGTCGGAGGTATGAAGTCCGAGAGCAACACACGATCCAAATACACCCGCGGTGGCGGTAACCAGCTGAAAGTAAATATTAGACTATAAAAGTTTAAAGTAGAAACATTCACATTTTTTTAATATTATATTTTAGAAGCGAAATATTTAAAAGTGAATGTTTTGGAGTAACTGTTAAAAGAAAGTTTTAATCCCAGGCTCTTAATGCTAAAAATACAACTATTTGTTGAATTGCCCACGAATTGACTAATTTGAGCGTCATAGGTTTCAAAAATGTTGAAACTAATGGTTAAATAAACGAACTGCTAGAATATTCAATGTTCCCCTTTCAATTGTCTTGAATATCCTACTTGAGCTTTAATTGCATCTGCTCTCTCATAATCAGCTCTCAACAATATCGCAAAATCGCTGATCTCGTGGGGTATCTCGTGTAAAAGAATGCTGATGGTAGTCATTACACCAAGCTGAATATATTTTTGAAAATTTAAAGCCTTCTTAGAATCGCAAACTTTCGTTGAAACCAAGAAGCTTCCACCAACAGCCAACCCGTGTGCAAAGTTGTCAACGATATTAGCGGCAAGATTCATGTAAGCGCACAACTAAAAAATAGATTTTCTTTTATATATTAATTTCGAATTTGTACCTGATGCGAACCCTCTTCGGTCGATGCTCCAACCTTCTCAATCAGCGAGAAGATCAAATATCCTCCAAGAATCCACAATCCAACGCTGATTTTGTTAACTAGAACATGTCAATTAAAAGCTTTCCAATAAATTGAATAAACATACTATTATTTTCAAAAGACTCCGGAAGGAGGTGAAGAAAAACATCGCCGAGCAAAGAGCCAACGGCAAAGCTAAGAAGCAAATTGAGTTTTCGCTGACCTTCTGAAATAATTTTACTTTGCCTAATAAGAAAATATTTATTAATTTACGAGAAACTTCTAATTAAATTAATAAACTTTCAACTACATATGTCGATTATTTTATTGGACCGACGAAAATTCGACAAAAGTATATCGCGTGTTAGCTACCAATTATTAAATTTTTTGAAAAAAAAAACGAAATCTTCAAAACAAAAAAATGATAATTCTTCTTTCAATCTCGTTGATTTGTACTTCTTCTTTTAAATTTTTTTGTGTAATTCTTTACTTTCTAATCATAATATTACTACATATTTAAAGTTTTACACTAACCAATAGACGCCAAAAATTGATTCATATTCTCCGGCAACAAAAACGCAGGAATAACGCCGCAGCTCACAACCATACAACATCCAATCAATGTGGCAAACCATGTTTCAGCGGTTACTTTCTTCTCTTCATTCTGTTGTTCATCGAGAATTCGCTGAATTTCCATTGCCTCACGTCGACGATCTTCTTCTTTTCTGTAAAATGTCTGCTCAATTCAATTATTTACAGAAGCGAAACAGAAAAAAAGCCTGCAACAACTTACACCATTATATGAATTTTGTTGGGCTCAATGATCGGTTTTCCTTCGGGATCGATGAGGGATTCACCGAGGAATTCATCAAATTCATTCGTCAATTTTTCCATTTCCGGTGTCAACACTGGAAAAAGGTCTGGCCCAGCAGCCGGATGAAGATCTGAATCAAACGGTTATTTTAATTGTGCTAGGTCGGTATTATGACAAACCCAACATCATCCCCTGCTGAGCATGGATCGCAATGCATGATGAGAGTAGTATGAACCAAAACATTTCACTGCAGTTTCTAAAAAGAAAAAAAGCATATATCTCGTCGAATTGGAAACGATGAAGAAACGAGGAACAGAAGTAAAATTGTTTTCTCATTGATAGCAAAGAATGGCAGCTGTCTGAACTAGTTCCCTGTCCTTCTTTGATGTTTGTTACACTAGAAACCTTCTAGAAGGTCGGAAATCAATAGTACCTATCGATTTCTTCAATAAAGGACGATTGAAATTGAAAATTCGTATGTTTTCAGAGCGCACTAGCGAAAATTCAAATTATAAACAAAATGAGAGTGGTCAGCAATGAATTGGAAACATCAAATTGAAAGCATAGTACTTTAGATTTGGTGTGAATTGAAAACATTGAGAAACTTTAGAATCTCGAGTGCAATTATTAAAATATTTCTGAAGAATGGGCCAAGAAACTGAGAGATGCAAAGTGTCGTCGCAATGTCGAAACCAGATGCGTCCGTAACACATCGGAAAGTGTCGAAAGACAATGTCGGAATGAGAGGACGCCGACAACAGCCGTCTCCCAGAAGTGAGGGGCCTCTTCACGAATGGGAAGCCATTTGCTGTACAGAACAGCACGCATTCCATCATGAACGGATATAAACATAAGCAAATGATCGATTTCTAAGCGATGGTTAGCGGCGAAAAGGAAAAAAGAAAACTTGATTCGTTATAATTCGATTACATTACTATTTCCAGGATGCGAGGACGAGTATATGATTCGTTGTGCGACCTCTCGCCTGTCTTCCTTTATTATCTCAACAGAATTGGTTTACGATGTTGAAAAGCGAAATTCGGTTTGTGTCGAATTGTGTTAAAAAGGTTTGAGGCATTTGTCTGTCAATTGCAAATTTTTTCAAAACATAAATTGGATGACGCGTTGATTTTCACGAAACATTACAATGAAGCATTGAACGTCAGGGCCAATAATAAAACAATTGATTATTGAAACGCTAAAATTATGACAAAGCCTTCGAATTCTATCCAAACATATAACTGATGTTAAAACTGAGTGAGGGCCTAATTTGGAATTTTTTCCTATTATTTCTAATAAGGAAGTAAATAAACAAATCGGTGGAAAAAATGTGAAACCATGACGTGTTCCTTTAACAATTAGAAACAATTATGGAAAAATCTTCTTCATTCCCACGTATGCAGAAGTTATTCAACGTTCAGTTCACCAATGTTTAAGAAAACAGTGGTTCTTTCTCATAACGATCACAACACACAACTAACGGAGTGGGAGCTAAAAGGAAAAGGAACTGCTTTTGTCATACCACTAGTCTTATGGTATTTAGCAATTTATATACTGGATAAGACAAGAATGTGTCTGAAGAAAATACGAGTTTTGCCGATATACCAATATACGCCGATAATCATTCCCTCCTCTTCCAAAATTTCTCATAAAATTTTATAAATTATCGATTCACGATGTTTAATGGTTGCCGAATTGCAGGGTTCCAATGGTTTTGAGTATCCATAAAATTATTGGGGTGCGCAATTTATTTTTTTTGTCAAGAATATATAATACAATCAGTTTTCCATTATTTAAACAATTGGGAGAGCTCACCAGTATAATATAGAACGAAAATATAAATTATGGGTTATCTCATAACAAGTTAAGAAAGGGTACTGTAACAGAGCAGGTAGAGACTCTGAATGAGAATCAATATTAAGATTGCAATTATTTAAGTAGAAATGAATAAACGATTGAGATGGACTTGCGAGTATTGGCGATATTAAGTGATTATTGTTTAGCTGGGGCAATGCTGCGCCACGTGGCGTCCAAAATGCTTTTTTTTCGAATATACATAAAACACGGTGAAGAAATTAGCGCGAAGCGGTTTTTGAAGCCGACGCCCATTCTTCATCCTGTTCATCAGGAGAAATAATGCCTTCACTGCTATTCGATTGCCATTCACCCGACGAATCCACAGAACTGTAGGGGCGAATCTGAAAAAAAAAGTTACAATTTTTCTAATGGAATTGCGCATGTCGTTAGATAGGTGGTATATGGCGACCCAGTGACTTTTACAACATTTTTTTTTTCGGTGCAAACAATTTTTGTTTGATGACAACAACTTTTACCAGTGATTGCAACAATTAACACCAAATACCTCATAAATAAAACTCGTATCATAAACAATCTGAAAACGTACTTAGTTTTTGGAAAGTAATATCATAACTATTTAAAATAACGCAAAAGTATTTACCTGGTGGTGAGCAGTTGAGATCTGAAGCGGAGAATAAAACATCTTCTTTTTCATCACCTGAAATTTTCAAATTGCGCAAAAAAATTTTGAAATTTCTAAATCTCACATTGATCAAATATACAATATTGGCGGCCACTCGGGCTTCATCATATGTATTTTCATTAACATAGATCTCCAATTGCTCTACGAGATTGTTGATATCATCCATGTCAGTGAGTTTGGCCAACATATCGCAAAAATTGCGATGCTTCAACAATTTGCCCTTTAACGCTTCAATAATCTGTGATTGACTTTGGAATTGTCGTTCCAAGTGCGCGTTGAATTCCTTGACCTGTCAAAGTACGATATAATTAATGCTAAATATAAAAAACTGAATGCATGGGAATCTGAAAGTATTACTCATAGATTTTCACTCTGTTATTTATAGAGGGTGTAATTTGTTTATACTCGTTTTAAAAATGATTAAAGCATCAATTATTATGATTAAAGTTTTGAGGAAAAAGTTATTGATCAACGCTATTAGACATGTTCCAAGTTATTGTTAACTCTATTGCACACGCCAGTTTCCTATGGATCCGTTTACTTACATACGTACTTGCCAGGCGAACCTCATTTATTATTTCTTCCTAAACGTTTTTTGGTTTTTCTCAACAAAGCGTCATCAACCAAATTTAAGCAGTTAAGCATTGGTCAATAAAGGGATACTAGCACAAACCTCAATCAACTCCCGCTCAAGATGCTCAGAAAGTTTGCCATCAGTTTCAGCTTTCTTCGCTGCTTCGATCAGCAATTCATAGTCATGAATTTTCTCCAGAGCGCAATTCAATCGATAACGAGTCTCCTCGAATCTTCTCTCAAGCTCAGTTCTAATATAAACCATTTTTATCATAAAAAAATTTTCAAAAGTTTACTTGATCTCTGGACGTTGCATATCACGGAATTCCTCATATTCCTTAGTGATATTCTTCAGAAGTTCCGAGACCTAAAGAGTGTGTAATTAATGTTCAATGAGGCAATTAGTTCGTACTTTATTTTTTTCCTCGGCAATCTCGTTGAACTTCGTTTCTTGTTCTACGATCTTTTGCCGCAATTGAGCAATTTCAGCATCCTTCTTTACGGAATCGCTGTTAGTGTTTTCATATAGCTTTTGGAGTTGCCTAAAAATTGACAGGTTTTGATTATAATTCAAAATGTTTCCCATACTCATTCAACGCATCAGTCATCTTTTTCTCTTTTTTGAGGTTTGCTTCACTGCCTTGGTAAGAGAATCGAATTTTGGAGAGCTCTTTTGTGAGAGCTTGAACTTCGTCAGTGAGCTATAAATCGAAATATTAATATGGCTGACCATGAAACCGCATACGAGAAGACAACGGCTATTTGCATCCATACAATTGATCAACACAGCCTCGTAATTTCTCACCTCTTTAATTTGATCTGCTGCTTTTGTATTCAACTCTTGGATCTGTTTTTCATGATTTTGGATAGTAACCTGCTGAGCTTCATTTTGCTTCTCTAAACTCTCGATTTTTTGTACGAGAGTTTTCCTTTCATCATCAAAGTTTGAAACACTTTGCGTTGCATTGCACTCCTTCAGGATTTAATTATAAAGCGGTTCAAAGAATAAAAATAAACCTTTAAACTCGCAATTTCACGAGCGTGATTTTGCCGGAGCTCGCCATTCTCAAATCGTAGTTTGATAATCTCCGTTCGAAGTGCATCGCGCTCTTCTTCGAAGGTGCTGCATTGCGCCAAAATTGCGGTCTAAAATCGACTATTTCGATGAGAAATTATTTCTTGAAATTCTTGGTTTTCAATATTACACTATCACAATTTGAACTAGATTTTTCATTCCAACTGAAAAACTCACGAGCACACAAAACTTTAAACTAAAATTCCATTCAAAAATTCAATTCAAACAACTGCAAACCTGATTTTTCAATTCCTGCTCAATTTCAAGGTACTGGAACTCGAGGGTATCATTCTTATCGATTTGGACGGCGAGTTGTTGTGTGAGATCCTCAACTTGCTGATCAAGAGCCTTGATTTGGTCGAGCTGCTGCATCACAGTCGATTTTAATTGCGCCATTTGGGACATCTTTAAAATGTTAGACAATCAATCAATAAAAACCTTTAAAAATTATTAAAACAAAAGGCGGCGGGTGAAGCGGGTCGAGTTGTTTTTTGGAAAATGAAAACGTTGTTAAGGCACTCAACTTTTGCAAACCGTGCAAATATAAACCGATATTCAAGTGTCCCGTCTGACTTTTTTTTTCGAAACAATTTCGTCTCGTTTCATCCGTCCACCATCGCCACACACATGATAATCAAAACCAAGGTTATTAATATATGAATGTTTGCGAAAACTGTCGGAAAATGGGAAGTGCGAGGCAATGGGGGTGAACACGAAAAAAAATTGGACGACGGCGCCGCATCAGATGTTGATGAACAGCTATAGCCGCAAAGTGGCGAGCGAAATGACTTGACTGACCATGTCTTGATTCGCTTCAAGCAGAAGCTGTTGTTGTTCAATTGTTTGATCGCGCAAGAAGTTCTCCTCGTTCAGATCAGCGGCGTTAAGCAAAAGCTCCTGAAAATGGGCAATTTCGAAATAAATGGAGAATATTAAACTCACGTTCAATGCTTTCTGCAGTTCGGCGTTTTCGCGGGAGAGAGTTTGAATATTGAACTGGTCCTTAAAAATTGTTGAAGTGTACTTGCTCGTATGAAGGGGTTGTGATTGGGGAGGGGATGGAAAATATTCGAACTGCCGAGAATCAGACGGTCTCGGTGAAACTGGTTAACCGCAAATACTAATTAGGATGATAGAAAAGGAATCATCAGCAAAACGCCTATGAGAACGTCATCGATTTTAGTACATTTCAGTAAAAGAGGAAATTCATCGCCTAGGAAAGTTTAAAAAAGTATTGAAGCGGTGATTGCTGGTGTTTTGATGTCTGAGAAGTGCAATGTCATAAATAACTCCTGCGACGAAATCGTCTAAACTAAAAATTGATAAGAATTGATTCGTAATACGTTTAAGGGTTTGAATTTCTATGAAAATTCAAATAGAATTGAATTGTGTCAAAAAAAAAAGTCGAGAAGAATAAACTAGTAAAAACCAGCAAAAATTGCCGCATTTCCCTAATAGGATTAGAAAATCATTTGAGAAAAAAAAACAGCAAATGCTTTGAAAATATTTAACACCAAACGTGTCAAGAAGATTGGTATGAACCTGACCACAAGTGTGATTGCATTAATGAAAAGACGCCTATTGCACGCTTCATTGAATTTTGCGGAACACGATCGAAATCTGCTGATGACCTTATTTTCAATTTATAATTCCAGTATTAAGAAAAAAAAAGTAGAGCGAAACAGCGACAACGAAAATCAATAGTAATTAGACGGACTGATTTACCGCGAACACAGACAAAACTCTCCCAATTTGTTAGGAAAACAGTTGCCACCAGACGGTGTTCAAGGGCAAAAATGGGCGGCGGTTGAGTATCGCGATTCAATCCGATATGTGTCACTCACCAACTAAATGACCAACTTAATTGAACATCGATATTAAAGGGAAAAACGAACACATTTGATGCTATGAAGAACACTTTTTTTGACGGATTCAAAGCATTAACTCACAATTAGGTGGCTTTATTAATGATCGCTCTTCGCCGACTTAATAAATTGGCTTGTACCCACAAAACGTAAACGGCAGTCATTTATTTTCTTCATAACGCCATTTTATATTTAAAATGGGATTTGAAGCAGCAAAACATGGGACGAAACTGGTGGTCAAGTAGGGGGGGGCTGGGTTTGACAAGAAATTTGCATGACAAGTTGAACAATGGGAACTTCTTCGCAACCCGCCCATCATCATCGTAATGTTTCGACTAGCAGAAAACGGTGTTCGCGTAAATGACCAAACGTGTTATGTTTGTGTTGCGCTTATTTAATCACTATGAGTGTAATTGTATGTATTACACCGGCAGTTGGAAATATAACGTTAAAACCAATGATTAATTGTCACTACGCTAGACATGGACGTTTTTTAAAGCAAATATCACAAACCTGCTCGAAATCTTCAGTGATTGTGTTCAAACTCATAGTACTGGCACCAGAGCATTCGCTTCCCATAGTGCTTAACATTATTTTTTTAATACACATAGAGCAAATTATTTTAATACCTGAAACGATCCTCCTCGTTAGCTTGCAATTTTTTGAACAACTTTTGGAACTGTTTGAACTTCTGTACTAGAACTTCGTATTGTTTTCTCTTGTCCTAAAACAAAGTGTAAAGAAAACAATTTTTCCATATATCTTACGATTAACGTATTGCGGAGAGCAGTGATGCATTTTGAACTCTCAAGGCATTGATTACGATAACGCAGAAGCTCTTCATGCATTTCAGGACCAACGCGTTTCTCTTTCAACACTTGAAGTTCCTTCATCTCCCGTTCATAGGTATCTCTCTGAAAAAATTTTCGTTCAAAATGCGTTATTTTGAAAATTGAACCAATGTGAAGAAGTCATCTTGAGAATGACGAAGCTTCTGCTCAAGTTTCTTCAATTCCTGTTGAAGATGCTTGTTTCGATCAGAGAGTTTTCTGTTTGCTTCCATCATTGGCTTCTGATTCTTCTCCAAGTCAATAATACGCTTATTCTAAAATTAGAATAATGCATTGTGTTTTTATTGAATTCTGATAGCCTACCAATTCAGCAC
Source organism: Caenorhabditis bovis (assembly GCA_902829315.1). Taxonomy (NCBI): domain Eukaryota; kingdom Metazoa; phylum Nematoda; class Chromadorea; order Rhabditida; family Rhabditidae; genus Caenorhabditis; species Caenorhabditis bovis. The sequence goes on from CADEPM010000002.1 coordinate 3,696,067, forward strand.
GATTTATAATCATTTCAGAGTTGGCCGTCTCAGACGCAATGAGTTTGGAATTGAACTCCTCAAGTTGAGTGGCCCAACGGGTCCTCTCACGATCATAATCATCCTTGCTAACCTGTAGAAAAAAAAAATTTAATGAAAATGATTAAAAATTATGCGAATGCTAATTGTATTATAATTCAAACCTGAGGTCGCATATCAAAAGAAGTAACGGTGGCTCGGCGATTTCTGTCGATTTTTCTAGACATTTCGACGACGAAATAATGTTCACTAGACTATCAGCTTGTGAATGGGCGAGAATTGGAAATCGTTCGAAAATGTGCTGTTTGCTTTTTGACGTTTGTCGTGAATCAGTGTTAAGTAGGGTGGGGAACGTTTTAAATAACAGAGCGTTTCGGTATAGCGCAAAAGGTGTGAGGATTTATCACTGAATGGGTTTCCAGCTGCGAATTCGCAAATCTACCGCCGTTTCGACCTATTTTCAAATTATTATTATGCTTGGCAAAACGCGAGAATTTCTCTCTCCACCGCTATACTGAATTTTAAAATCGAAAGTTAACGACCTTTTTCATATCATTTCACCGATTATTTACATCTTCAACCTTCATTTCACCTTCATTTCTATTTTCAAGTGTGAGAAGATATCGAAATTATCACCAAAACTTACATATGTCTTTTCGCCAAATGCTGAAGGAGAATTTGTTGAGGGACGACGAACTGGGGTTGTGCAGCGGATAACGGATTGCGATTGGGTTTGGATCCTTGAAAAAAAGAAAATGATCATTAGACAAGATATGTTTATGACACCATTCGTATAGGAGAGACTATTATTTCAAAAATGTCAGTTTTGAATTCCTTCGGTCACTATTCATATACAATATAAACGAATCGGAATGAGCTACATCGAAGAAATGATAAAGCTCCATATCCTACCATCTATTGTAAATATTTTGATACAATGAATCGCACTCTATTATTAACAATACTGTCCAAATCCTATTATTCTTTTGAAACTCAAATGACCGTGAACTTGGCCTTGCGATGTGTGCGAGCAAAAAAAAACTTACAATGTAGCACGATTCAATCCTTCGTTGGACATGATTGCTTTTCTGAACACTTGTACCCGTGAATAATATAATGCACTTTATTTTCGGGTGGTTGTTGCTTACCTAAAATCGCACAACTACTATAAAAATGAATAAACAAATGGGATGAGCATAAGGCGACGAATTAAATGCACAGCCGGTCGAATGACCTCGCCGGATCTGTAGCGGTCAAGAAAAAGGCGAGACGCGCATTGAGTGGCAGAGCAGAAAAATGAATTGAATTTACATTAATTGATGGATGAAGAGCAAAAAGGCGTTTTGAAAAGGGTAAGATAATACAGAATTCTCTTGAGATACAGTTATGCGTGTGTATATCGGATTACTACGTCTATTTGCATAGCTGTTTCCTATACAGCGAAGAAAAAATGATGCTGGATGATGAGAGGCAAGATGGTTTAGTGTGAGGTGGGAAGGGGTATTGTTCATATGAGAGATGAAACTATGCTCATAATTAGCATACTACTTTAGTAGGTGAACTGTTGGTAAGAAAACAAACATGAGCAGGTGGCAACTTTCACGGTTACTTATTAATAAGCTCTCTTGCAAGACCATGGTTCTTTTATTTTTACTACATCTTTTCTAATCTTTTTTTTCTTCATATTATTACTTTGTCTATTTTTTTGATCCAAGTGGTAATAAATAAAAATTTAAAAATAAGTATTAAAAAAGAGATACTGTCTTTATATTAAGTACTATACCACGCATAATAAGCGACATCATGTATGTCTACTTATTTTTCCATCAAGAATACCTCTAGTTAAACGCTGTAGGGGGAAGAGAAGACAAAAAGACATTGAAGAGCTGAAAACATATTAATATCATGGTGTGAAGTGAAGAAATTAGTTACGAATGAAAAATATAAAGTTGCGTGAGGAATAATGTCCAGGTTTGCTAAACAGCTGGCCGCTCGCCAGCTCTTCTTCCTCCCCCCAGAGAGCATTGATAGCCAATCATATACAAACGAAAGCAGAAAGTGTACGTGTGTTGTAAATAACACGAGATATATTTTAGTTTTGTGTTTGAAAGCGGTTCATGCCGGAAACTCTTCTCTCCACTCAATCATACAAACGGGTCCTGATGAAGATCCAAACGGGTAGTATTAATGAATATTCTTAATTTTGGGATTTGGGTGATTCGATAAAGGAAATAATTACAACAGCTGTTTTACACCGTCGGTTATTGTTGGGTGGAAATCTCGCATGTCGCAAACGTATAATTTTTTGATTAGTGCGATAAAGAAAGTGTATTCTCATTCGCAATTAATTTGTCGGCTTTTGAAATCAAATGTGCATTACAAACATTTATCTAATCGTTCACGAATTTGAGAGAAAAATTTTCGAATGTGGTGAACTTATCGACGAAGGGATGAATGCCATTTGATTCATTGTAATTTCTACTTTTTATCAAACCAGTAAAACCAAAAACTCTGGAAAATACCAGTTTGATACAAAAAAAAAAGAAAAAAGAAGGCATTGTTAGATAGGAAGACCATGCCAAAATGAACACATTTGAATGACAAAAAGGTGAAGGCGCGTCGCAATGCAATATGAGCACGCGCGCGTGATTCAATGATGCGATATGGCAGGTCAAAGCAATATTGAGAAGACATACAAATGATATATATCTGATTTGTATCAATTGGAGTTTTTTTTTTTCAAATTTAAATTTGTGAGATGCTAAGAACACATATTTATCAATGCGGAAAGGGGCAACAAAATTTTTTTTTGAATAAATAACTATTATGAAAAATCTCGTATCTGCGTTGAATCATTTTCTAATCCTGCTATTCAGTTACAGTTTTGTAGAAAGAAAACTTGAAAAGCTAACAAAAAAACAGTTTTAAATCTGCATAGGTATTTTTTAGAGTTTTTTTGCAAAATTCACACAGCACTGAATCATGTTTTTTTTTAATTATATTGGAACCTGGAAAGAATATTTAATTTTGGGAAAAATTGGATAGAAATATATTTTTTTTAAACTTTTGATTGAAACCGCGTAAGAATCTTTCTTGAGAATTTTAAAGTGGTTTTAAAATAGTTAATTATATAACAAAAAACCCAAGGTTAAGGTTATTTTATAATATTGGATAGCTTTTTAACAGTACCAAACGGAATTGAAAAGATGATAGCTGTGAAAATGATGGAATGCCGGAGGATAGTGTAATAAATCATGAGAAAAAGCCCATTTTTTGCATTAATTCGCTGCACATTGGATAATCTGTCGGGAAGCGTTCAAAGCAAATAAAAGACATTTCGACATCTTGACACTCAACCAGTTGCATGAACAACGCGATCCGGATACCTTTTTTTCGATTTATCCTCGTTTCCATCTTTTTGGGTAGAAAACCGTGTGCAACGTCGTTGAACGTAGCAAAAAATCTGACCCCTTAATCTTCGAAGCGTGTCAATTCCGAAGGATGTTCAACGCAGTTCGCCGTCAATTTTTATCTCGATCATTTTTCAACAGAAGACGATGTCAAACTGTATTAAATGACGTTTTCAAATCTAGAAACGAGGAAAACAAGAAGAAAATTTTGAAAATTTTAAATTGTTCGCTCGCCAAAGCAAGTACGTAATCTATTACACACAGGCCGAAGGATTTTTTTTTCTGTTTGTGAAACCTGCTTGTGATTAATGTTGAGAGCTCTGAAGACAACATGTCAAGTACATTGCAAAAAAAAAACATCAAAAACCAGTGAAATGATCGTTTGTTATACATAAGTGCGATCATCAATTTCAAAATCAGAGATGCAATGCTCACAACAAGAAGGACATAACAACATGTGATAGAATTGAAACGTTCAAAAGAGAATTCAAAATAGTTGAGGGGATCTTTCTGCGATGAATTAGCAACAATTTGAGGTCTCGAAAATAACAATATTTAATCAGATCATTATTGTTTTTGTTCATACATGGTTTTTATCACGATTTCTAAAAAAAATTAGGTTAAAAAACATAATGAACGAAGATGGGTTTCATAAATAAGCTGACAAAGTCTTTCATAATAAAAGCTCCATTCATCGTGGTATAGAATAAGGTTTACAAAATAAAATCATAATAGTTGTAAAAATGTAAAAATAAACCATTTTCAAATTTTTTTGAATTTATAAAATGACTTTTGTTTATAATTATTATAACTAAGCGCATACATCTTTAAAAAATAATAATGATCAATAATATAATGCACTTTATTTTCGGGTGGTTGTTGCTTACCTAAAATCGCACAACTACTATAAAAATGAATAAACAAATGGGATGAGCATAAGGCGACGAATTAAATGCACAGCCGGTCGAATGACCTCGCCGGATCTGTAGCGGTCAAGAAAAAGGCGAGACGCGCATTGAGTGGCAGAGCAGAAAAATGAATTGAATTTACATTAATTGATGGATGAAGAGCAAAAAGGCGTTTTGAAAAGGGTAAGATAATACAGAATTCTCTTGAGATACAGTTATGCGTGTGTATATCGGATTACTACGTCTATTTGCATAGCTGTTTCCTATACAGCGAAGAAAAAATGATGCTGGATGATGAGAGGCAAGATGGTTTAGTGTGAGGTGGGAAGGGGTATTGTTCATATGAGAGATGAAACTATGCTCATAATTAGCATACTACTTTAGTAGGTGAACTGTTGGTAAGAAAACAAACATGAGCAGGTGGCAACTTTCACGGTTACTTATTAATAAGCTCTCTTGCAAGACCATGGTTCTTTTATTTTTATTACATCTTTTCTAATCTTTTTTTTCTTCATATTATTACTTTGTCTATTTTTTTGATCCAAGTGGTAATAAATAAAAATTTAAAAATAAGTATTAAAAAAGAGATACTGTCTTTATATTAAGTACTATACCACGCATAATAAGCGACATCATGTATGTCTACTTATTTTTCCATCAAGAATACCTCTAGTTAAACGCTGTAGGGGGAAGAGAAGACAAAAAGACATTGAAGAGCTGAAAACATATTAATATCATGGTGTGAAGTGAAGAAATTTGTTACGAATGAAAAATATAAAGTTGCGTGAGGAATAATGTCCAGGTTTGCTAAACAGCTGGCCGCTCGCCAGCTCTTCTTCCTCCCCCCAGAGAGCATTGATAGCCAATCATATACAAACGAAAGCAGAAAGTGTACGTGTGTTGTAAATAACACGAGATATATTTTAGTTTTGTGTTTGAAAGCGGTTCATGCCGGAAACTCTTCTCTCCACTCAATCATACAAACGGGTCCTGATGAAGATCCAAACGGGTAGTATTAATGAATATTCTTAATTTTGGGATTTGGGTGATTCGATAAAGGAAATAATTACAACAGCTGTTTTACACCGTCGGTTATTGTTGGGTGGAAATCTCGCATGTCGCAAACGTATAATTTTTTGATTAGTGCGATAAAGAAAGTGTATTCTCATTCGCAATTAATTTGTCGGCTTTTGAAATCAAATGTGCATTACAAACATTTATCTAATCGTTCACGAATTTGAGAGAAAAATTTTCGAATGTGGTGAACTTATCGACGAAGGGATGAATGCCATTTGATTCATTGTACAGGGTGTCATTTAAGTTCCCGCACAAAAGTTAGACGCCATGAAAAGCTTGGCTGTCGCACATTTCGTGCACCAATACAATTTATTTTTGTTAAATAAGGTGTATTTTACTTACTTTTCAAGTTTCACTTCATTCGGATGTGTTTCCGAGAAATGGCGAAGGCTAACATTCATCGCGCTTCCATTATCGAACTTCATAAGCGAAATGAGCGCCCGACAGAGATCATTCAACGCCTCGGTGTGCCTCGTAGAACGGTTTAAGACACCAACAAACGTTTCAAGGAGCTAAATACGACCAGTGACCTTCCCAGACAAGGAAGACTCGTCTCAGTAACCACTCCTCAGAAGATCAACGCCGTCAAAACGAGGATCAGGCGAAAACCGCACAGGAGCATAAGAAAGATGGCGTCAGACATGGGAATGAGCATCTTCGCTATGGAACAAATGGTCAAAACGAAGCTTGGACTGACCCCATATCGCGTCCAAAAAGCGGCAATTCTATCGGCCGTCAACTAGCAGAGACGCTTCGAAAAAGCAAAACGACTTTTTGCTCGCACGCGGTCTGGAGAACACCTCGCCACTGTCTTCTCCGACGAGAAGCTGTTCACTGTGGAGGCGGCATTCAACTCACAAAACCATTGAGTACTTGCCCAGACATCCCAGAAAGCTTCTGAGAAAGGAAGAACAATTCATCCAGCCTCACATCCTGCCAGTGTGATGGTTTTCGGTGCCATCTGCTCAACCGGGAAGTGCCCCTGGTTTTCGTGGATCAGGTGGTGAAAGTGAACAAAGAAGTCTACGTTCGGGACATTTTGGGGAAGCATATGATGCCCTGGGCCCAAACGCATTTCGGTGGGAAGATATGGGTCTTTCAACAGGACGGAGCACCCGCCCCTACTGCCAAAACTACTCAGGAGTGGTGCCAGACCCATTTTCCCGACTTTATCAAGTCATCCGAATGGCCTGATTGCTCCCCAGACCTGAACCCGCTTGACTTTTCCGTGATGGGGTCTTGCAGGAGAAGGTCAACGCAAAACCCAACTCAAGTGTAGAGGCTCTGAAGAAGACATTACTGGCGGAATGGGACAATCTTTCCATCGAATACCTGCGTACCACAGTCACATCCTACCCGAAGCGTCTCCGCGAAGTCATAGCTGCGAAAAGAGGCCGAATCGAAAAGAGTTAATAGATAATTATTTGTTGTACTATAGATAAAAAATATTTCGAGTCTCGTTTGATTTGGACTTTTAGTTTCAGAAATATACGTCTTCAAAGTTGTGCGGGAACTTAAATGACACCCTGTAATTTCTACTTTTTATCAAACCAGTAAAACCAAAAACTCTGGAAAATACCAGTTTGATACAAAAAAAAAGAAAAAAGAAGGCATTGTTAGATAGGAAGACCATGCCAAAATGAACACATTTGAATGACAAAAAGGTGAAGGCGCGTCGCAATGCAATATGAGCACGCGCGCGTGATTCAATGATGCGATATGGCAGGTCAAAGCAATATTGAGAAGACATACAAATGATATATATCTGATTTGTATCAATTGGAGTTTTTTTTTTCAAATTTAAATTTGTGAGATGCTAAGAACACATATTTATCAATGCGGAAAGGGGCAACAGAATTTTTTTTTGAATAAATAACTATTATGAAAAATCTCGTATCTGCGTTGAATCATTTTCTAATCCTGCTATTCAGTTACAGTTTTGTAGAAAGAAAACTTGAAAAGCTAACAAAAAAACAGTTTTAAATCTGCATAGGTATTTTTTAGAGTTTTTTTGCAAAATTCACACAGCACTGAATCATGTTTTTTTTAATTATATTGGAACCTGGAAAGAATATTTAATTTTGGGAAAAATTGGATAGAAATATATTTTTTTTTAACTTTTGATTGAAACCGCGTAAGAATCTTTCTTGAGAATTTTAAAGTGGTTTTAAAATAGTTAATTATATAACAAAAAACCCAAGGTTAAGGTTATTTTATAATATTGGATAGCTTTTTAACAGTACCAAACGGAATTGAAATGATGATAGCTGTGAAAATGATGGAATGCCGGAGGATAGTGTAATAAATCATGAGAAAAAGCCCATTTTTTGCATTAATTCGCTGCACATTGGATAATCTGTCGGGAAGCGTTCAAAGCAAATAAAAGACATTTCGACATCTTGACACTCAACCAGTTGCATGAACAACGCGATCCGGATACCTTTTTTTCGATTTATCCTCGTTTCCATCTTTTTGGGTAGAAAACCGTGTGCAACGTCGTTGAACGTAGCAAAAAATCTGACCCCTTAATCTTCGAAGCGTGTCAATTCCGAAGGATGTTCAACGCAGTTCGCCGTCAATTTTTATCTCGATCATTTTTCAACAGAAGACGATGTCAAACTGTATTAAATGACGTTTTCAAATCTAGAAACGAGGAAAACAAGAAGAAAATTTTGAAAATTTTAAATTGTTCGCTCGCCAAAGCAAGTACGTAATCTATTACACACAGGCCGAAGGATTTTTTTTTCTGTTTGAGAAACCTGCTTGTGATTAATGTTGAGAGCTCTGAAGACAACATGTCAAGTTCATTGCAAAAAAAAAACATCAAAAACCAGTGAAAAGATCGTTTGTTATACATAAGTGCGATCATCAATTTCAAAATCAGAGATGCAATGCTCACAACAAGAAGGACATAACAACATGTGATAGAATTGAAACGTTCAAAAGAGAATTCAAAATAGTTGAGGGGATCTTTCTGCGATGAATTAGCAACAATTTGAGGTCTCGAAAATAACAATATTTAATCAGATCATTATTGTTTTTGTTCATACATGGTTTTTATCACGATTTCTAAAAAAAATTAGGTTAAAAAACATAATGAACGAAGATGGGTTTCATAAATAAGCTGACAAAGTCTTTCATAATAAAAGCTCCATTCATCGTGGTATAGAATAAGGTTTACAAAATAAAATCATAATAGTTGTAAAAATGTAAAAATAAACCATTTTCAAATTTTTTTGAATTTATAAAATGACTTTTGTTTATAATTATTATAACTAAGCGCATACATCTTTAAAAAATAATAATGATCAATATATTTTACAATAGTTGCTATATTTGCGAGTTTTAATAAAGAAATTGAACAATCACTTTCTCAGATATATGAAAATCAATCGGATTCGAAAATAATTTATTTTTCAATCTAAATTGAATGTAAATTAATCTGTATCGAATTATTCCAAAATTTCGATCGAATGCGATTTCAAAATTGAGAATGAGAAATAAATCAATCGATTTCAAAGATTTTTGAATCGAAACCAAAATTTCAAATCGAATTTGAATTATTTTTCTATCGAAACAGGTAAATTATATTTAATTTTTTTTCGAATCCGATTGATTTTCATTTACCTGAGTTTGATGTCTTTGTTCTGGTTTTGTTCCAAATGTGGTCTGCTCAGATTTTATCCAATTTTTTATTTCTTAAACATCGATTCAACATTTCTCATGTTTCTGCAATTTTTTCCAACAACAAACAAGACTTCATTTTTTCAAAATTATGTTTTGCTTTATATTATCAATTACACGAAATAGATATAATATGTAATGAATGAAATTATGTTATCAAAAAAAAAACTCTCTCTATATATCTTAGTATTTTTGAAAAAATATACAGACGCTATGTAATATAATATTTAAAAAAAGGAATGTGAAATAATTGAGACGATAAAAATATCAAGAATTGACGACGAGACATTTGTCTTCGATTCAACCAAATAAAGAATAAGTGGAATGCAATGAATATTTGATAATTTTCAAGCTTTTCAAACAACCAACTTACCAAAGTCAAAAACAAGTTTACGATGGATAATATGTTTTTCCATTCGAAAAAGTTTAGATAATGTTGTTGGTATACAAAGAACTTTGAAATCGGGGGAACATATGTCGCCGCAGAAGACCATATTTCAAAGTTGAAACTTCATATTAGAGTTTTTTTTTTTAAATAGAAGCATTAATTGTTTGTCCGCAACCTGAACACTGAGAAAAAACATTCCTAGGAAAAAAACCCACGGAGAAAAAACATTCCAAGGAACGAAAAAAACTGTATTGCGCCAGCAAAGAATTCCTGCAAACACACTTTATCTGTAGTTTTTCATCGCAAAGATCCAATCTTTCTTCATTAAGCGTTTAGCAACCACAAATCCATCCTCTCCCCCCCTCTGCTGTCGCGTAACAAAAAAGCCGAAAACGAATAAAAAAAACTTGGTCGACAAAAAAAATCGTTTCATCAAATCAAATGCTAAACGGCACCTAGCGTTTGTGGTGGAACTAGATTGAATGGCTCATACTGACATTTCAAGTGTTATTTCGATGGCTGACAAGACAAAGGCTTACGCTCAACAGAAATAAAATTATGATAAAAGCACCCGATGAATAGAATCGATTCCATATAATTACAACAAGTAAACAAGATGATATTAAAATTTACAAACACGAGACGCTAATATATATTATTAAATTCCATAAGTGGAATCCTTCTTGTGATCTTCAATTGGAGCATGATGTACAGGTGGTAGATTGTTCTGGGGAACCGCGTTTTGAACTGGTTGTTGCTGTGGAGGTTGTTGCGGTGGTTGTTGTTGTTGTTGTTGTTGCGGGGGAGCTTGCTGATTCTAAAAATTACCATTATTGGATTGAAATAGTAAATACTAAATACCTGTTGCACTGGCGGTTGTTGCTGAACTTGTTGAGCTGGATGAACAGGTTGATGGGCTGGTGGAACTTGTTGCTGCTGGTTTGGATAGTTATGCTGGGCCTGCACCGGAACAGCGTTTGGCTGAAATTCCTTAATTATGTTTTTTTTTTTTTTATTTTTAATCATCATACCTGTTGGGGTGGTTGTTGGTGTTGATATTGTTGCTGTTGGTTTTGTGCTGGATGTTGCTCATCTGAACGTGGAATCACAACCTCTTTTCCAAGATATGCGTTCTCTCCCCATCCTACATTATTTGAATACATTAAATTAGATGAAACAGAAACTGTTAGAGAATGCATATTTAGAGTTGAGGTCAATCATACCATTTTTAGCAGCATATTCTTTCTCAAACGCTTGTAGCTCCTCATCAGTGTAAATCTGCTCCTGTCCGAGATCTTTCCATCCTTCGTCTTTATTTGGAGTTTGGGCTTCAGTGTCAGCCAAGAATTCTTGAAGGGAAATCAATCGATCTCCATTGGTATCCATTTGTTTTGAAACGTGTTCACGCATTCGATACATCTCTTCGAGTCTTTAATCAACGTAATTATTAATTAAATCTTTTAAAATGAATTTTACGCACCTTTCCTTTGGATCATCATCAGGATTAGTTTCATTGTACATTTTTTCAAGTTCGATTTGAAACAGCGCTTCAAGTTCAGCGTCGTTCCAATATCCGTCACCATTCAAGTCATGAAGAGCAAAGAATGTTCTTGGATTGAATTGATCTTTTTCCAACTGTAAATTATTTGGTAAAAAACGGTTTAAACATGTTTCAACTATTTTCAGAAATATATTTGCCAACAAGTCATAACTGAAATTAATAAAACATGAATATTTCGAAAAAATTGTTTTGAAAATGTCATTCTTCAAAAAAACTGGTGCTTTAGGCAATATGCATAATGTTTCAAATGTTTTTGACAGTTTTTTTCATCAGGACTTCCCAAAATCTGCATATGGACTACCAGAAAAAATTACTCACGTGGTCACTTTCTTCCCAAACTTCCTCCAACTGATCGCGACTTCCTGGGTGCTTCAGATTCTCATGTTGGTTATGCCTTTTCATGGCTTCTTCGGCTTTTCTTCGAACCTTCTCACGCTCTTCCGGTGTCATTTGAGCCAATCTGTGGTCTTCTTCAGCCTTCTTTTGCAACTTATATTGTTTGAATTTTTCCTTTCTTTCTTGATCAATAGCCTCCATGTCAGCAACAGTTTTCTGGATAAGCTTTCTAAGATCCTCTTTGTGGAATTTTTCGAAGTTTTGCACATCTAAATGCTCTGGCATTTTTACGTTGTGAGCTCCGCCGTCAGCCTTAAAAAAGTAATTTCAAAAAACAGTCAAAAAGGTATTCCAAAAAACCTCAATTTGTTTTGCAATTTGCTCCCGGAGCCTCTCAATTTCCGCAAATTTTGCTTTATGAAGCTTATCGAACACGGCTGAATCAAGATCATCAATATGGTCGGCAATATTTCCTTTCTTGATGTCGGTTTCATTCATTCCGCGCAATCGTTCATAGAATTTGGGATCGCTTTCCAAAATTTGAACGACCTCCTCCAAGTATTTTGAGTACGTAAACTCGTAAATCTATAAAAAAAATATATCTACATATATCGCATTTGTTGTATAACAATAAAACTTACAGGTTTTCTGTCTTCATCTGTTTGCGGTGGCGCTTGTTGGGAATTATCATTGCCAGGAGTTGATGTCTAAAATAAATGTTGGTCAATGTTTGCAATAAAAATGGGGTAAACCTGAGTGTCTTGAATGCTGTTTGAATCTTGAGCTTGTGCTGCTTCGGCTTGTTGCCTCATTGGCGGCGGGCATACAGCCGACGATACCAAGCAGGCAAGCAATATTCCCAATTTGAACATTTTTGCTGAACAATTCATATAAAATATCAAACAATTGCAAGAATCTATAAAGATGGTACACGTTGAACTAAATAAATGGCATCGTGTCGCGTCAAGACCCGTTCGCCCGCCGTTTAGCGTGTTGTCCATTCGGAACGTCGTAACATAATATGCAAACACTAAAAAGGAGGCAAACGATTGAATTTCGAATAATTTGGAGATATTTCATTGAATTTAAGACGGAAAATATGTGTTTACATCAGAAAGAAGAATGACGATTGTTATTTAAAGTTTTAGACCAATGTCGGATTATAAATAAAGCGAAACTTGTAAAAACAAATAATCGAAACACTTCACAAGGATCGAAATCTAAAAATATCATTGATCCAAAATTTTTTGTTTGTTTAATAAACAAACAAAACTCATAAAGTGCAATAAACATTGATTTGAATTTTGATGTCTTGGATATTCAAGTTAAAAGCATTCTTTTAATTAAAAACAATGATTGACCAAACTCCATATTTCTGTTACAATTGTATCTGTTTACTAACTAAGTTTTTTTTATTTGCCTGATCAAAACCTTTCATTGCCGAAGTTTTTGAGTTGAAAATATTTGCAATGAGGCTTTAGATAAAACTGTTCAACCAACTGCAACAATCTTTGAAGCTTCTAATCTCGATGTCTTATTTTTATGCTAGTTTTATGTACATGATAGATGGGCTGCATGTGAAAGAAACTTTCCTTTTCCTTTTCAAGATTATGATGTATTAATCTGGCCATCTCATCACTAATATTAGTTGAAGAAAAGCATAATATATAAGGTTGTTTTGTATTATTTTTATATAAAACATATGTAAAATGATATTAAGAACATTTCGACTTATATTGTCTGACTTTCATTCTTAACTTAGCATTTTGTCTCTTTCTTTATGCGTAAATATAGTAGAAATTTGAGTATTTATATACCTGGTTTTGTATTAGAAAAACACATTTCCCTTGTAATGTTTAGTCTTATTTGAATGCACAAAACCAAAATAGAACATTCTTATGTTCACATTCGTGAAACATTTTCTCTTCCGTTTCACATGATTTTTAGCCGCTCGCCAAGTTTCGATAGTTGTTGAAATCTCATGATCCCACAAGTTTCTTACATAATTCTTATTCTCGAGGTCACCAATTATCCAAATTTAGAATTGAGAGTTAAAAGGATGTTTTTGAAAAGAATTAACAACACCAACGACCTTTTTCCTCATCATCAATCAATCGCAAATCGATCAGGAAGATGCTAATCGCGATTACTCTGAACACTGTAAAAATTATTCATCAAATAGCACTATTTGATATCATAGGTATGGCTATTAGATCTTGCCACCGAATACACTTAAAACAATCCCTCTTTTCTTAAAAAATTTCGGGACCTCGTTTTTTTTTAAGAGATCAACACAAGGAAGACATGCCGATATTTTCCTCTGACCACGAACCAGCAAATCACTCTTACACATTGTGTTCAGCAGTTTTTCAATGCTCATTTCTTTGTATTTCTTTGAGTTTTATTTGCAAGGAGTTCGCACCAGTTCCGATAGAAAAGATAAACATGCTTCGCTAAAGTATCAGCTTGATTTTTGGTTTTAATGTTTTATTATCCAAGTGTCAGCTGATATTAAAACTTTTTGGATGATGAGGAGAGAAAACATCGCCACTGGCGAGCGCTCCAACCATTTCCAATGACACTTCTAGTTCCTTCTCCGCTTCATCCTTCAATTTTTTAAACTAAGCTGCCTAGAGTGTTCATGTTTTTCCTTCCAAAGGTTCGAAACTCTTTGATGTACCCGCATTCGGCGTGAAAGTTCATGCGCGATGTGTATACATAAACATTTTGTGACGTGCGGCCATGACGCTATTGCAGCCAAAAATTAGAATTCTTTAATTAATTAAAAATGTGATGGCTAATATCCTCTTATCGGCATCTTTCCGCTTCCCGATCATCACACATCTTGTTAATTTCGACAAGGACCCTATACTGAATATCAGCTGGCCTGCCAACGCTTTCTATTCAATCTCCTGGCCCGATTGTCCGACGTGTGCGGTGAAGACGCCGAGACCGGTTCACGCAACTCGTGGTTCCTGCCATCTAAATAGTGCGCGACCTCCGGAGCCAACAGAGAAGGCCGTACGTTCGATTGCGCACGCACTGTCCTTGCCACCTGTGAACAAAAAATGCGCTAAAAAAACTGTCCTCGTGCCTCGCTTTTACTGTATATTCGCGCAATGTTACTCTCACTGCTTCTTCTTGGTCGCATTTTTCACCATCATCCTCATGTCATCGTTTCTTTGTGCTAATATTTTCTTGCCGTCATGATGAGCATCAAATTGGATACTGCGCGCAATTTCGATCGTTAATCATCAATGCCATATGTTGCGCAACCATATGTTTTTTGTTCGAACATTCGCTTTAGTTGTGTGTTTTTACGACGCCCGACTGTCCATCTGACGGCATATTTCAAAACATTTTCGTAGCCTAGAAAAAAACTCTACAGTAACCAAGAAATGTTTTATGAGTAAATTTACACTTCAGAATTTGATTCGAATGGTCTTTATAGATCTCAATGATTTCTACAGTTTTGTAAATTGTTTCATTTTTTCTAGTTGACTTATTCTTGCAATAAATAATGTACAAAAAGTAACATATTTTTCCAATTCAATCATATAAAAAATGCCCATCTAATGTAATTCGTTGCAAGTTTAAAAAAAAATTTCAGTCAATAATCAACAAATTATGTACTGCTTTTAAAGAGTGCAGAATTATAATAGTCCTTTGACATCAACATATTAATCCGGTTTTAATAAAATTCATAAAATTAATTGAGATGTGAGATTGTCTTTGCACAAATTCGCTATTAGCAAATTACATTTTGTTTATTACAATGAGTTGCTCTAAATCTGACTGACTGCACTGTTCAGTCCCTGCTTCTCATTTTTGACACTGCGCCAAGCTGATTTGAAATCAAAATTTGACAACACATTTTAATTGTTCAATTCATATTTTTCTAGTTATCAGCAATTTAGATTAAAACTGCAGCTAGAGGAAGCATTTGGAACACTGTTATCTTGCAAAATAGCTTTGCTGATAATAAGATTTGACTTTCGATCGCTAGTTTTTTGCTTCAACATGTTTGATATGGAAATTGTTTATGCAATTTTTTGGAGGTTTGCTTGCTTAGTTTTCATTCTTGCATTAAAGATTATTTCTTTTTATAATTGATGAGTATGAAAATCCCTGAAGCTTGTATAGGAATCTCTATCGATCAAATCTTTCTCATTATTAGACCCTATCGGAGATGTTTTTGTTTTTATTCATAATTAAAAATATCAATAACAATTCTCTGCCTTTTGCTACCAACCATAATTTATTTTTATAGCTATTATTTTCTCTTCCAGAAACGTGCTTGTGCTTCTTTCAACGAATGATTTGATCGAGGACAATGTTACCCCGGAATCCGTATCCTCCCGGCTATGAGGAATATGAGCAAGGTCAGTTGTTTTTTTTTGTGTTGTCGATGTAGTCAGAAGCAGATGGGGGCGATTTCATCGCGACTAATTCAATTAAATTGACGAGTCGAAGAAAAAACAAAATATTATGAAATCTGACAAAATGAAAACTAGAAAATCTTCCAAATAGTCCTTCCCATTAGTTGCAGAGAATCTTGATTCTAAAAAAAAAAACAAAAACGCGACATTTTGTGCTCACAATATCATTTAGTTTACGATTAGCAAACAAAACCCCCGAGAAAAAAACCCATTTTCGGAACGATAGGGTATTTTAGTCAAAAGAAAACTATTAACTTCACTTTAATGGTTCTCTGGAGAGCGATTTGGACCGGTGGTCGAAATTATTCCCCAAATATGTCGAAAAATTGTCAAACAAACATTTTCAAAGTGCAGAAAAAGACTTTTCCCTTCGAGTATTTCTTATACTTTCCGTAATTCCGAAAGAATGGTGGCACTGAACAATATTCCTCATTGATTTAATGATAGGCAAATTAGGAAAAAGCCATAAATCAGATATATAGTTTCCTGGAATGTTAGATAGTGTATTTATTTTTAGAAGACAAATAATTTCCAAATATCTCATGTGTCGAGTATGAAACGTCAAATACAAACATAAATACACCGTATAAGCAAATGTATATTTAAAAGCTGTTTAAGCACACTATAAGAACATGATTCATGTAAAACGCTTATAAACGGGGTTTGGGAATTTCTAGATTTATGATGATTATCTGGAGATGCGAGGTACCCTCTTTTTTTTGGGAATATGCACACAGAATATTTATGCATTCATGAGTTTTCGAAAATCTTTTGAAAATGTAATTTGATTAATTATAAATAAAAATAAGTAAATTTTTTATAAGGGTACTTTTAAATTATCTTATCGAACTACTTTATCTCCGAAGAATTAACTTTTCCTCAAATTTCATAATTATTATAGGTAGATTCTGGAAAAGTGTTTTCAAGAAACTTTTGTGCAATCTGAATAGGATTTCTATGCTTTTTAATTTTTTTTATATCCACATCATTTTCATTTTCTGGTCATGCATTTAATGTGACGTAAGGGTTGTGTGAAACGTTTGTTGTTCACACGAAAACGCCATTCAAGATTAATCCCAAATGTCCGCTGCGGAAATTAGCTATATCTTTTCTACCGTAGTCCTCCGTACATGTTAGACGAAGCCTCCGCAAATGGTAATTTACATAACTGTGCGAACCTAGGAATACATCCGCACTCGTCTAATTTCTCACCGGAAAATGTTACTCCATTGTTGAAGCTTCCCGAAAAAAAGAATGCATTCATGTTTCATGTTATCTGTTCCAATGCACAAAGTGTCACATTGGGACGCATAGAATGCCAGAAGAAAAGGAAAAATCGAATCATTTTCAACAAAAAAGGAATTTTCTCGCATAACGGAACTTGAATGTAACATCTTTGGAATCTCTTGCAAATGATCGCACCAACATGACCGTCAAAATTTTTTTCCCCCAACACACAAGAAGTAAATTTTTTTTCGGCGAACATCATTCACACTAGCCTATAAACAAATTTGCCGACAAACACGAAAGTGTGTTGTATCGAAGCGATTCTCGAAAAAAAAAGAAATAGATTTTCACCACCCGCATAGATTTTCAAGGCCAACCTCATTCTGCCAAGAGATTCGAGTGTATCGTTGAACATTCGACGTACTGTATGCAAAATTGCCGCCAACAAAGAAATTGCATTCTGAATGGATAACAAATGGAATTAGAGTGAAGAATTTGGGAGAGTAATATCAGCTGTAACCGGATATTATCAAGTTGTTTTTTCCACAAGGTTTCCATAGTTTCATTCCGCAACATTTGCACTTTACTGAAATCGATTACTCGCTGTGAACGCGAATGTTTGCGGATTTTCCATTTCTCACGTTATATGGCTCTGACTAAATACAATTAAATTTAATTAAGCATGCGAGAAAAATGCACTTTTATTCGGTGGGATCGAGTAATATTTCATTCCTCATTCTGAAGCATTCCGCTGCTTCATCAACTTTCCTAGAATTTTCGTTGTGGCGCTATAAAATGATTGTGATACTGTGTTTTGGTCAAACGGAAATGAATAGTGAGTTTTTTAAGTTTTGCGTAGATTTCAATCAAAATCTAGAATTTTTTTGTTTTTTTTTTTCTCCAACCGCTGTTTAGGATATGGTAGATTCATCTGCAAAAATACCCAATCCTTTAATTTTGCTCGTTTGTAGCTTGGTCGAAGCTTTTCCCTAATCCCAACATATCTCTCCAGATTTCTATTCTATTCCTATCATTCCGGTATTTACGGGCTAAACGCTCATAACTGACCGAATTGTCCATCATGCTGCCGTGCCCAGTTGATCTGCGCGCCTGAGCCGATGGATGCCAGCCCGTGCCTGGTCTGAGCGCGCTGTGCGCAAACTCAATGTTGCATAGTGCATGTGCCCTTTTTCGGCCTTCAGTTTTCTTTCACTTTTTTGCCATCGTCGCTCATTCATGTTTTTGGCACATTCTCCTGAAAAGTGCTCTTCGTCACATTTTCAAGTGTTCGAAAAACTTATTCATTAGGAAAAGGGCAATTCGCAACGCTTTCTATTCTCTAAAATTAATGCGCCTAGTGTGTTCGTGCAGCGTAAAATAATGAAATCTCTTTATCAAAATTGAATATCTAGCCGTTTATGCGTCAGCGTAACTATTTGTGTTGAAATTATTTTTTGTCACGTCTTGTTGAGAAATGCGAAAGTTTCCACGTTCGGCATCTGAACAAATATTATCTCCGTATCGCATTCCTTTTTCGAAATACTTGCTACAACCTCATTGCAAATTTCTTGTTCCTTTGTTCGAATATCGTAGATAGTGCATATCGCCTTGAATGCAGACATTTCTTCACCACCCGCATCACCGAAAAATGAAATTGCAAACCGGCGTTCATGGTGTGTAATGTCCTTTACTGTAGCGATCGTTTTCGGGGGAGATATTTCTCAGGGACATTGCTATCAAAATTTAATACATTACAAAAATGGCAGTTCGAACTTTTTAATGTCACATGAGTGATGAATGCTTTTGTGCATTGACAATCGACACAAACTCAAAATGTTATAGAAATAACAAAATAAGAGAACAATATCAATATGATGTCTCTATTCTATTTAAATGAAAATGTGAGTCTTCAATTTAAAGGAGAGAAAACTTTGCGAAATGTTTTAGGAGTTTTTTCGTTTTTATCCTCACCATATCAAAACTACAATTGCAAGTTTATACAAAAAAGCTCGATTTTAATATTCATCGAGAATTTTCTTAAAACGGTTAAGAATATTGCAATTTCTTCTGCGTTTGCATTTAAAATAATACATATCTCGAGGTATAGATAATGATTATTTCTTGTTATCTTCCTCAATAAAAATCAGTTCAACCAATTATTCTACATATCTTCCAACTAAAAGTTCAGGGTTAAAAATGGTTCCTCGTATCATTTATCACACCTTGCTTCGATCTCATTTTTGATCTCTTTCTTCGACACAAACAATGTTCATTGGGTGGCCGATAAAGTTCTCTCTCAAAAAAAAACAGTTTGCTACACTCTCTTTGATACCAATTTTGATAAGACAATGAAGAGGTCAATGCCAAATACTTCAATTATTGTTATGGGATAACTTAAATTCAAATAACGACAGATTTGGCGATTTCTAACTGGTAAATGTAGTGGTCCCTCAATGTTTGAAAAAAAATCGAATTTCCTTTGGCATAATATTGCTAAACCATGAATACTCCATGCATGCTCCTCATCAATTTGTACATGTTGAACGCAACCCATTGTCCGAACACGCTAGACATGCGTGCAATGGCGAGAGACAATTTTCGGCGATGGAAGATCGCAGAGCAGAAATTCTTTTTTTTTCGATGAACATTCGCCAAGATAATAGTGGGCAGTCATTCTGCCGAAAAAAACGCGCAGAGAGGGCAGGGGCAACCTTGACGATATAGCACGTGACGCGCGGAGGCGTTGCGTGAGACACGCCAGTGAGGCGTTGACAAAAAAAGACAGCTAAAAAACCCTCGGCAGTCATACACAACGGCAGGCGCACGGAGAGTGGTACCGACCAAAGAGTTTCCCCCCACAGGCCGTCTTGTTGTTGGTGTTCATCATTAGCCATACATATTTGGTAGCTCAATATTTGATATTTTGCGCCAAGTCAACTAATACATAAAAGACAATTATCAAAATGGAGCTGCCCCATGTACCCAAAGGTTCGG
The DNA here is from genome assembly GCA_902829315.1 of Caenorhabditis bovis. Classification (NCBI taxonomy): domain Eukaryota; kingdom Metazoa; phylum Nematoda; class Chromadorea; order Rhabditida; family Rhabditidae; genus Caenorhabditis; species Caenorhabditis bovis. The sequence continues at coordinate 3,716,109 of CADEPM010000002.1, forward strand.
AAATTCCACTAATCGAAAATTTCACTAAACATTAATATCTTACTAACATTAATATCTTAACAACTAGACTCTGAATAACGTAATATTCTTGCAGAGGAGCCTATAAACGATCCTCTGGCAAACGTTGAGCAATTCAACATCTTGCAATTCCTTCAACCGGAAAATGACAACAATCGGTACGCTCCTTTGGAAGATCCATTGCTAAATGTTGACGATATGGGCCATCCATTGAATGAGATGATTGATTCACCGCAAAACCACGCTCTATTCCAGGTTTTAACCAGTCGAAATTATTAAAAATATTCGAATATTTACAGCAAATTGCTGCAAGCGGAATTCCTGAATCGCCGCCGATAACTGATCATTCGGGAAATGTCTCATCGGTATCGCCATCAGTGCATTCGCATTCACATTCGCATTCGATGTCTCCCGATGGCTATGGCAAGTTTTTTTTTTTTTTTGATAGAAAATTATTCGAATTTTTGTCGTCGAATGTTCAGATATCAAGGGAGGCCAGCCGATAAACCACCATAATCTCGGCCTCAGCGTCAATGACCTTCAAGGCATTCTTCGACAAGATTATCAAAATGAGAACTTTGGTGTGAACAAACAAGAACCTTCTACTAGTGACGCTGGTTTCATGTCGCCATATCCGCCACCACCACCGCAAATGACTCCGATGCCGAATATGACTCCATCACCGGAATATACCAGTCGAAATGAAAACTTCACCATTTCTCAATATCCGAATAGTCATATTAGCAGTCTCTATACTGGCGTCGAAACGGATCCAAACGCCATTGACCATCCAAATCGTAAGAGAGCGCGATTCGAAGAGTCAGCAAAACTTTACGCTGCCCTTCAAGGAAATGGAAACGGTGATAATGGTGAAGCCGTAACTCAACAGGCAATACGTTTCTCAAAATATCAAGAGGAATGTTGGAATCTTTTGTTTGATGAACATGGCCGCCAATTGAGTCGTCTTCAAATTCATGTGGTCGCTGACAAAGGATTCAATTATTCGCAAAATGATGGATGTTTCGTGAACCAAAAGAAAAACCACTTCCAGGTAAATATTCAACATCTTACGATGGATCTAAAGTTTTAATTATTTTAGATTTCTGTTCATCTCGAAGCTTTGGATGCCAATCCACCGAAAAAAGTGATTTTCAACGGAGCGCTCTACCCGATTCAGGAATTCAAATTGGCCTTTGTCGGTGTAAAAACAGAGGTTCATCAAAAGCATTAAAAGAAACTAGAAATTTTGAGCCAATATATTTCAGATGCCCACCACCGAAATTACCGTTCGCCAGTCGCGCGCTGATCGCAAACCGCACCCACACAACCCAGTGCTGTTCGATATTCAAGAGCGCCGTGTCACAAAAGTCACCGTGCCAAGACTCCATTTCTCGGAAACCACCCAGAACAATCAGCGCAAGAATTTCCGGCCAAATCCGGAGCAAAAATATTTCTATTTGGTTGTTCGCCTCTTTGCGTGCGTGACCGAAGAAAACTGCGTTCTAGTTCAATCATACGCTTCGGAGCGTGTCATCGTTAGGGTAAGACATTTATTAAAATTGGACGGCAGACACAATTCATTGTTCATTATACGGGATTTGATAGGCGTCGCCATTGAATCGTTCAACCCAATACGGGTGGTAATGGGTGTCTCCTTCTAAAACCACTTCGAATTCGGGCAATTCTTCCTCTTTTGGCTCCACAGTGACTGTTTCGTCTTTTGGCGGCAACAATGGCTCATCAGGGATGACGACGTTGTCCTCCGTACATCCAATCCAAACCGGAATTCGGTGTGAATGCGTGTGTCCATCTTCTAAGGTTATGTTCGTTTCATAGTGATACGCGATCTGGACCACATTCCAATAGGATATCTCGATACTCGGCGGAATTTCTTCCGGAATTTCAAGTATGTGAATTTGACGATGTTGAGTATTTCTATCGGTTCGCGATGAAACACATCTCTCGCTAATGTAACTGTCGTCTTCTTTAAGACCAGGAATTCGCATCCTCTGCTGTTGGATTAGTTTTCCGTTCACTTTCTGAACACCGTTTCCAGTGATTCTAACAACAATCACTTTTCCGCGTTGAAAGCATCGCTGAGACATATATAGCTTAGTTGCGCCATATTCCTCGACGTGTTCCGCCTTGTACGACTCCTTGGCCCAGGTGTCCACAAATCGGTCAACGAAAACATCGCACTCCACGGGAAATACGTTCTTCCGAAGGGTTTCTGATGTACCTCGCACGATATATCGGATATCCTCAGCCATTGAAGGTGGTAGAATGTTCACATCATACTGGGATTCACCGAACGGCAAATTGAAGCGTAACGTATGAATACCAGGTGACAATTTTGATGTGGTGTCCGATTTTGCGATTGCCTTGAAACGAAGGAATTCGTACCAAATTGCGCCAACCCGAGCTTCACCCATCAAAAGCAATCGAAGCGAATGAAGAACTTCGGGTTTTTGACTATTCACAGTGAATTTGACGTCGGCGCAAGAATTTTCAAGAGTTCGCGTTTTGCTTTCTTGCGCTACAAGCATTGACATTTGAAAAGTTCAACAAAATCATCTCACTTTTTATCTCAATTTTTTCGAGATCGATCGAAAAATCTTTTTGTTCTCTACGAATCGCGTCTTCTTCATCATCATCATCGCTTTCCGAATCGTAATCATCATCATCATCGGTATCGTCGTCAATGTCTTGCACTCTTTGAAACAAATTGTTGATTTGAACGCTGCCGCGTCTCACCTAGAACTAGTTTCTGATTGGCCGCCGTGAGCGTTAAAATATATCACCTGAACCACTTCACTCGAAATAATAACGGGATATTTCAAAGCGAGTGGGGCCTTGGTTTTTTGTATCTTGACTTCAAGGACGACTTCATACTTCACGATAAGCACGTTCCACAATGTCATTGGCATAGACACAAGGCAATCGGAAGGAACGGTTATCGTCGCATTACTGCTAGTCGATTTGTGATCAGACAATTGTTTTCGAAATGATTTCATATACATGAAATGTCCAGGGTCACTTCTTCTAAAATTTTGCAAGCACTTCAATTATATGTGAAAGTGTGTACCTAAGCTGAATGACTTGATGTAGTTTGCAGTGAACATGTTCAATCTGAGCTAAGTCATTTTGCAATTCCCATGAGATATTGATGTCTTCATTTGGAGAAAAAGCTTGCTTCTCGAGATTGACTTTTCCATTGATTGGGTTACACGTCCTATAAAAAAGTAAGAAAAGTCGAGAATTTTTTTATCGAAAATACTTGTGGATCCATGAGTTGTGGCCAACACATTTATCGACTTTATGGGTGAGAGGACAACATGCTCGATGTGGCATTTTGAGTATCAAACTTCGTTTCACTTGAAATATCGTTTCTTGGTACTCATTTGCATGCCATGGTTTTATTGTTGCACGCACTGCGTACTCAATTTCGCTCCCATCCGCTAATGTAATTGAAGGTGGGAATCGTGGAAGCCAGACATCAACACTGACGTGATGAGTTTTATTAACTGGAAACTTTTTTGAAACATGAAAAGTTTGAATATCTCACCTGATGGTTCAACGAGAACCCAGATCTGCTCGTGAAAAAACTCATAAATTAAAACATCTTTCTTTTTAACGTATCCACGAAACACAATTTGCGCTGAATGACTGATATCGCTGGGATTCGATATAGTGACATCAGCCACAAACTCATCATCTCTTGAGCTTTCGTAAATTGAAGGGCATGTAATAGAAGTAATTGTTGCCAGAGCCATAGCAAAAATAACAAAATGAGACCTGTCTGTTTTTTTTTCTTATTGCCGTTGCCAAGCAAACTGATGAATAATTCTAATTGTTTCAGGCAACGAACCCTGGATCATTTGAGCCACCGGAAAACGATTCTGGATGGACACGGACACCAAACGGAGTGTTCGCCACGGACGATGTCGTTATTGGCGCCGATAGACCAGCGGCAAAATTGACGGTTGATGGGGATATTTACACCAGCGGACGAGTTGTCTGCCCATCGGATATTCGTCTCAAGGAAGATATCACCGATAAAGAAACGTGTGTGGCGTTGGCCAACTTGTGCAAGTTGAGAGTCGTTGACTATCTCTATAAGCCAGAAGTTGCGGCGAAATGGGGTCTCACCGAGGAGCAACGCAAGAGAACTGGTGTTATTGCGCAGGAACTCGCGACCGTGATTCCAGACGCAGTTCGCGATCTTGGAGATTATTTGACAGTCAACGAATCGCGTGTGTTTTATGAAACCGTTCTTGCAACTCAAGAGCTCTGTCGTCTCACTGGAGATCTTGATCAAAAAATTAATGAGAAAGTCGCTGAAATTGGCCGCCGTCTTACACGATATGCTCGCCAAAAAAAGATTGGCTCGTCAATAAGCTCCGACTTGTACACGGTAACTTCTGATGATTGGACGGAGGATTCGCGCTCGTTGATGACGCTTTCGAGAAACACTCTCAACACCGAAACGCCAGTTGAAAATAAACGACGCTTTCGTCGCGTGAAGAAGAAATGCACTCCGCAAGGAATTACTACTGAAAGAAAATCATGGGGAAGCTCAATGACTCAATCGACTATTGTGACCCTTGTCGGAATCATGGCAATTTGTTTGATCGCCATGTGCACCTTATATGTTCTTGACTGGCACAACCGCAACTATGGATCGGACAAAGGATCTGCCTCGGAACCTGAAATTTCAGCGGGAATCTCTAGTGATCATGAAGGACCCGCCAATCTTGTAGATTTGCCACGTAAGATTTATAAAGCAACTAACAACAATAATGATTTTAATCTAGTATCTGGACCCAATATGCCGTATTATCAAATAGATGCTCCTCCGTTAATGCCGAACTGCGTAACACCGAATTGCAATAAATACCCGTGTCTCGCCGAGCCGAGTAATGGAGGAAAACCATTCGATGTGTGCCGCCGAAATGATAACTTGGTATTCCGCACAACAAACCTATCCGAAACTAATCAATAATTTTTGCAGACGTTTGATGAATCGAGATATGCTGTCCACTCCGATTTTCCTGGTGACGACCTTGGTACTGGTGTTAGAATAAGGATCCCTGAACATCTGATGACTATTGGACCAAAGAATTGCTATGATAATAGCTGTGATCGACACCGTGGAGTCTACAACCTATACATTCCTATCACTCACTACTTTCCGTATGACGAACTTGAGATTGATATTGAGTAAATCTTTGCATTATTCCAGTGATTGTGACAAATATTTTTGTTTCAGAGTCCCAGTTGACAAGACAGTAAACGATTGTGGACCAGTTCCGTACTTCTATCATCGAGTATGCACGAACGCATATCCATCAGAGCAACAGCTGTATTCAAACATGGTAAATCAGATTAAAACAAGTGTCCGAAAATAAAATTGAATCTACAGTTATCTCCCATCACCTATCAAGTCAATGCCGGCGGATTCCAACAGGTTGCTTATCGCTACCGTGTTGGACCTTCAACATCGCTGTGTGACTTTGATGATTATCCTGGAACGTATGAGGAATACAATTTGATATTCTATCGAACTTGTGCCAGGAGCATGACTGATGGAAAATAAAAACAAATGATCTATTTTGAAATGCGCATCAATTATTTGCCATTAATACCACTGTCCTAAGATATCACCTTCCGTATAATAAGCTTTCCATTCTCTCAAACTATCCACTTCTTGTTGACTAAAACAAAACACGAATTGAAAAATAGAGATGAACCCATTCGCTAATAGATCCCAGCGTTTCAATTTAGGCCCGGTTTGCTAATCAGCAAAATGTTCATTTTGTAATCAATATGTAAATGATTTATTTTTAAGCCACGAGTTTCAACCTACTGTTCTCACAACAATACCCTCTCGTTTGAATTCCAATTTCCAGAAGTAGCACCTAGAGCGATTCCGTTTTTTTGTATCTCAAATCACCATCATTTTTTTCTTACGACAACACTTATATTACATCTACGCTAATCAATATATGTCGATTTGATTAAACTGTAAAATAAATAAAGCTTATATTGTTGGAAAGTTTTATATTCAAGCGACGTTCTATATCAAAAATACCCATATGAAATTTGACGATGAGACAAAAGAAAGCTAACACAACGAGATACTTATTATCCGGGTAGTAAGGTGTATAATGCAGATATTGAGTTCATAATTGTTTTGTCAGTTTTACAGACTCGAAAGAAGTCTTCTTTTGTGATTTTTCCTTTCTTGCCGACATCGAATTTCTAAAAATGATAAAATCCCTTCATGTAAATCCCTTAAATAGTGTTCTACCGCAAAAACGTAGTTGGCTCGTTCTTTTTTGTGCTCTCTGGAGTAGTGAGGCCTCGCTTTTCTTCCTAAACATTTATTGGATTTCTTTTCGCAAATTGCACGAACCCATCAAGTCGTCCATTGAAGTAATCACATAAAACAGCCGATCCCAACTAATTTCTCCCTTGCCTTTCGGATCATAGAGCTTGTAAAGCCATTCAAGCTTCTCATCTATCGTACCACGACATAATACGGACAGTGCTTTTACAAATTCCTTAAATGATGTAGGATTACTATTGTTGTTGTTGTCGAATTCTCTTCAAACCTGGAAGTTAATTGTGCCATTTCCATCATTATCAAATGTTTCGAACAACAGGTCGGCGTAGTGTTCGATGTCGCCATGAGGAAAAAGTTCGGCGAACTTTTCACGTAGAATTTCTAATAAATAAATATGTATATATAAAATCCATTTTGAAGATTGCGTTAGTACCTTTATTTATAACAGCATTGGGTGAAGTTTCTTTGAAAGCTCGGTAAATGGCTCGAACCTCGTTTTTTGAGAAATGAGTTTCATCAACAACCTAGAAGAAAAAAAAACTGAAATTAAACATTATTTAAGTTTTTTTTTTAAATAATCCATCTTTCTAAACTGTGACGTTGATTCACCTTTTGTAACGCAAACTTTGGATGTAAGTTAGGCAGATTACCAACGGACCCTCTCACCAGGAACCGGTGATAAATCTTCTTGCTATGAATATTCGATGGCTCCGACATTGTGTGTTCTGATCAATCAATAATCAAATAACAAAAAAATTGTGTCGCAATGTGTTGAACATGTGAGAACGAATGTTCGAGTAACAGGAGATCACCAAAAGGATATTAATAAAAACGAAGTTCGCAGCTGTATTTTAACAAACAATTGTTTGTGTCGTCGAGAGAAGGCGCTGGATCTCGTAGTTTCTGTTCTCAGCTTGGTGATTGATATGTGTTGAGTGCATCAATTTTCGCCTTGGGGCCATCTCAGCTTTTGCGTTGATGTCATTCGACACACATATACACAAAATAAATAATTCATTTAAGAAGGTATGTTTTTTGATGATTTCGAAAGGAGAACACAAACGAATATACGAGTTTTGAAATCCGAAGGCGTTTCTCGGCGAGAGATGAATGACGGAAAATAAAATATTGATGAGCACAGAATGACCATTTTTATTCAGAAACAAAAGAAAGCACCACGTTGTGCATTTTGTTGAGCACCATTCTTTTCATGATGCTCAGCTTTTGAGAAATAATGTTCCACATTTCCATTCAAGGGGGATAATGAATGAAAGCCTTTCTTTTATACATATGAGGTCACAAGTTCAACACATACATATAATAAACATAATGACCACAAGTGTGTTAATGTGCTCTACAAGACGCCACCTGCTAAGATAAATAGAATTCAATTCCAAAATATATGGTTTGGTTGGCTTTGAAAATTGATTCGTTCCGTTAATAGCAGCTACTGCAAATGACTATTTCAATCTTGTTTACTCCGAAAAAAAACCCATCTCGTGGATCTCGACTCCATTTTTTTCACATTTAAGTGAGAAGAAGATTTGAGAGGGGCTCTTAATTGAATGCCTCTTCCACACATATTTTTCATTCTTGATTTTTTGAATCAACAGCGGTGGTTCAATAGTTAACATGAGCAGCTAAAATTTTTTAAATGAGGTGAACGTGATTTCTTCTGGATTTTCAAAATTTTGATTCATTCTCAAAATTTATAACTTATTTATTGTTACTTCTTATTTCTTAAAATGTTGAAATAACTAGATGTGGCAAATAATGCAGGATAACAAGAAAGATTTTGAGAAATGAGAAATTGGATGTGGAAAGTTTGCCATAAAATAGGTACATCAATAAAATATCATAATTTTATTGATATTTCTAATTACTTAATTAATGATTACAGAAAAAATCTTTTACTGTCGACGTCGCGCGACTGCGGAAAATTGGCAAAAAGACAAAAAACCATGAAAGTCGTCTTGGGGCAAAACTAAGAAGTGTAGATTTACAGGCTATGCATAAGGATAGATTAAAGTGCACGTCACCAACCGAGACCTCTTTTTAAATTTTCTGGCATTTCGCCAATTTTCCGCTGTCGTGCGACGTCGACAATATATGTGTATACATAACTTGTAAAAATAACTTTTCTTAAAAAATTTTTGAGAATGTTCACTTTACATTTATATTTCCGTGAAATTCAATCCCTCTAGCTTTCAATTTTTAAAACTTCACATAAGCAGTATTGCTTCAGTTGTGAGATTTCAGGTTTTGTTTACGACGTTTGTTCGCAGTTTTCAGACAATTCTTCACATTGGTCGACTTATTGCATTTTTTTTCAATATTTGCTTAGAAAGATGAACACACAACCTGTTGCAGACTAGTTGGCCGAAATGTGGTCTGATGAATAGGTGATAGCAATGGCACATCGAGTTTATAGTCGAATCCTAAAAATTTGCAAACTGAATTTAATTTCAAGTTTTTTTATTGATCAAAATTCAGCCAATAAATGCCCGGAAGTTCTCGATGAAATGTTGCAATTGAACTAAAGTGCAAAAAGACAGATAAATTATTATGTCTGCTAAATCTGCTTGCCAATGTGTTCTTTTTGCACTAATGAAATTTTTATTACCATTACAGTCTGGTGAATTGTCGTGTTTGCAAAACATCTGCGCATTTTTGTACTAAATGTTTAGATCGAATGAACTATAACGCAGCTAATATAAAATTATCCCAGGTATATTTATTAAAAAATACCTTCTGAATCACGTGGAAAAATTTTGTACGAAGGATTGAAGAACAGATACTTTCTGATTTTTGATTCTGCATCTCAAACAAACTCATCCGCAAACTCAACATCTCATTCTAGAGGGTTCAAAATTGCAATTTCGGTGAATCTTTACAAAACGTATCAATTTTAAAGTTTCCCATAGGTTTGTGAACGCACTTTTTTCCGATAATTAATCAAGATTTTTCTTATTGTGAGCCTCTTAGTTTTGATCGCATAACAGTTGTTCCTATTTAAAATATCTATAAAACATCGGAAAGAGAGACTTTTGCGATGTTTCTTGGATGATGTCTAAACATTATCTCTGAGCTGGCGAATAATTTTATGAGTCATAAAATTGGATAACTTTTATGGTTAAAATTTCAATTTTATGTTGCACCACATATGGAACACGGGCATCAAAGAACATCTTCACGAACGCCATGCTCGTCAGAAGCATTGTTTGACTGATTCATTTCGGAAAAAAAAATCACAAGGCTAGTATGAATTGTGACAGCTCAGCTTCGTATCACTCAAAAGAATTGTTTTTGTCGAACCCACAGAGAGCTGCCATTTATTTTTATCACATTGAGCAATGATTCGCCGCAGTTATTTTTGCGGCGATTCGTTTCGGAATGTTCAAAACGATCAAATTTTGCAAACCGCGTACCTATCACTGGTTGGTCGAATTCATCTGGAGTCGGAAATGATATTGCAGCTCGCCTCTTCCAACTGCTCATAAGACTCTGAAAATATGTTTTAATGTGAATAATCGAAAAAGTAATGACAACGAAAAATACCAACAATTCGATTTGTTTTCATTGTGAATTATAATCGGAATGAAAAAAAAAACGTATGCCCAATTCGATAAGGAAACGAAAAAGAACGAAAACGACTAAAATAAATTTTGCCTAGGTTCTGGAAGATTCTATTTCGGAACTTCTCGTTCTCAAGCAGTGATTTGATCATGAAAAAACTAATTACAATGATGGAATGTAACGTTATTATTGTTTTTTGGTGGTATGAGAAAATAATATTTGTTTATTCAAGTCGTCACAAAAGAAATATGAGGTATGAGTGTGAGGTATGCCAAGCTCCCCTCACTTCAGAATGTGAAAAGAACCTCTTCTCAATTGTCATCTTAGGTATAGAATTGCCTAGTTTTTAGCAGAAATTTTGCAGAAAACTGTCCCAATTTCAAATGATTAATGCAAATATACAGGTAGGACATTAAAACAATTGAAGTGAATTAATTGCAGACAATAAGGTGAATGGCAAAGAATGAGTAAATTGAAGACAGAAAAGCTTAGAGAAATGGATGATCCGAGTGCACGACACACGCGTTGCATGACGGAGGCCTTGTTGTATCTCTCAATTCAAAGTTGCTCTTTTTACTTCCAAATCATCATAGCATTGTCTGAGGGACTCAATGCTCTCAATAGTTAAAATCTTTTATCTCAGAAAAATAACATTCAGCATGACATTCCGCATGATTCTTGAAATTTATGAAACATAATTAAGTAAACAAAGTAAGACAGTTTTAAAGCTAAAGATAATGTAGTATTTTACTACATGATTCTTCAGAAATATTACCACCAATGAATACTTACAAACTTAACTATTTGTTTAATCCTGGACACTTATGATGCGAACATATGCACTTTCATATTCCATGATACATTACTCGCCGGAAATGTCTACGAACCTAATTGATTACAATGAAATCATTCAAATTTCCGTTAGACTTCTAATGAACCGGATATTATTGAATAAAATCAATGTTAATACTTAGCGTTTGAATATAATAAATGGTTAGCTGGCTGCAGGAAAAAAATTACACAATGTTGTATTTTTATTCATGGTTAGACAAAAAAAATGTTATGTATTGTTTTCCTTGTAGTGGTAATCTTTCGTCCGCATTCATTGTCCCAATCCCTCACCAAATTCAGAAAAATTGACAACACTTCTTTTTGTTTTGCCACTACACAATTCAAACGGTTTTCGAGTTTTCCCTTCTACCGGAAACTTGGTGTGGCTAAACTTTGAAGGTCGTCCAAAGAATGCATCATCAACATTGAAATATTTATTCTCAATCGTTTCATTTTACAGTATGAAAGGCTAAGTTGCGGCTTTGCTGGAAATTATTCGCATTGCCCAAATTTCATATGAATTAACATACATGATGATCAATTGTATCATCATCTCGTTCACACCACTTCCGCAAAATGTCTACCTCAAAATCTTTAGATATTCGATCTTGTCGCTTCTCCAAGGCCGAATCCTTTCTTTGTAATCCGATGGCAATCGGAAGATGAAAAGTAAAACGGTAGTCATTTCATTGCAAACTATGCAAATTGAAAAACCTTCATTGTCGGATAACTACATAAAACCAATACAACTCAATTCAGCAGTGGCAGAATGACAAATATATGCATATGTGACAAGATAACTATTTCACGAGGGAGATCGTTTCATTTTTTTTTTACAAAATCATCTAAATGCTGCTGATCAACCCTGAACTGGTGGTAGAACATTCTTCATATATTCATCGTATGTCTCATAATTGCCCGCTGGGTCATATTTAACAACAACATAAATAAGGTACATGTTGCGCGAATGGGTGACGCATGGAAGGTTCACTGAGCTGGCTTTCACAATGGAAATTCCGATTCCGACATTTCGCGAGTTTTGCCACACAAGTTGAGTGAAGTGGCCAGTCTTAAAGTAAGACAATGGATGCCAGCTGAAAGCACGAATATTGAAAAAAAAAGCAAAGTCAATGAAACCTTCTGTAATTGTAATTGAAGCCCTCAATGTAGAAGCTTTGTACAATGCTCTTTGCCATTATTTCGGGGTTTGGAAAGTGACGAGCACCAAAATAGAAAAGATTCTCTCCGAATCTAAAATTTGAAATAACATTCATACATTTCTAGTTTCAAAACCTTCTTGGCTGCTCGTGAACAAGACACCCTTTACGATGAGACAATTCATCAGCCCATCGTTTTCCAAATAAATCCAAATCGACATCATGCACTAAAGCCGGAGCATTGTGCTTTTGACGATAGATATTATGATATTTGACGATGTATTTTTTCAATGCCGCGATATCGTAATTCATTGGCTCGAATTTCTCAATATGTCCCTTATTGAATATATAGTCCCTGATATCGTTAAACTGAAAACTATTTCCTTTTTTGTAACAAAACTTGATGTTGTTGACCCACATGTTTCAAAGGGAAAACATCTGAAATATCGCCAGTTGCCAGTGGAACTGTTTCGAGTTCTTGGCTCTCTTTTGAAATTTCAATGCTGTCAATTTTAGGCTCTCTTCTAAAGACACTACGATGACCGTCTTCAGTGCTTTTAGATTCCGATGATGTTGTTCCAAAGTTCACATTAGTAGTGTAAGTGACTCTCATTCCTGCTGGCTTAAATGTTCTAATAAGAACTGTTTTTTGAGATGAGCTCAATGGAAGATTTTGCCATTCTGGTCGAGTGAAGGTCTTATGGCCAAGGCTGGACTTGATGAAAACTTTGGTGGAATGATCAAAGGTCTGAAAAAAGAAACATTGAATATCTTCAATTACGCTGCGAATGTCTTACCGAATTTTGAATTCTTGGTGTCAAGCAATAGGACGAATGAGAAAACTTGCAGGTACTAGGGTAGACGGCATAAGGGATTGAATAAATGATTTTCTTGGCTCTAAATCTTTTGAATGAAATATTTCATTTTTTGGAATGTCATACTTGACGTTTCCAGAGCAACTGCATTCTGAGATTCTTGACGCAACTGTAGTTTCCGTAAAAGATTTTGGACAAGCGCAAATTCTAGAAGTTCCACAGTTATTCCAAATCTAAGAGTGACACTTACTCAAATCCGAAATATTGGGACCCATAGGTTTTCACTTCACTTTTCTTCATACCCGTGTATTTTGAGATGCTCACGTCTATCTGAAATTTGAATATTTTGAAAAGTTTAAATCCATATTACTTACATTAGCCGCATGTACTATAGAGTAACATGCAGAAATTCCAAGCAGAGACCACCAGTACATCATTTCGACGACAAAGTGAGTGAGAAATCTGAATTTGGAAAAATAAGCGGGATATCAGTGACCTTGTCAGAAACAACACGAGGTGTTGGTGAATATAATAGAGAAAAGGCAATTTTGTGCTATCAGGTTGCATTTTTATAACTAAACGCGTAGGTGGGGTCTAAATTCTTAGAACATCATACACATTGTTATCGCGACTCCAGACATAGGATGATAGTGCAATGTACTCGTTTTCTCTAGTCATTCCAAGGTGTTTCCACAGTAGTCGCATCCTCCCACATTGGTGGGCGGTACTTAGGTGCACTATTTCTTTCCATTCTTTATTTACTGTGTTTTCTGATTCATCTGGTTGTACTTAAAATGAATGAACTAAAGGGGTTGGAAAGATGATCATATTGAGATACAGTTTCCTTAAAAAAAACGTTAGATTGAATTAAGTTAAGAAAATATGCCAACAAGTCGATTCAAATTGGTATTAGTGACGTTGACAACTGTTGAGCGAATATTCAGGAACAAAAAGGGTTCATCCTTAAAGATCTTTGTCCAGATATGCCCCCCATAAACGGTTTTCGATGTTATCGGCAGAACATTCGCAGGGGGGAGTTATTTTTCACGTTAAATCCAAAGCCGCGTTTGAAAAAAATGGGATTTCGTTTTTTTTTTCAATGTCGAAATAATGAATATTCATTGAGTAGAAAGTAATACTGCATCTAGAACGTTTAATCGAAAATTTTAGAAGCGGAGAAGGAAACGAAATCATATAGACCAGTGTCGATTTATTCCAATCAAAGTGTTTGTCGAATTATCGTAAAATGTAATAAATCCATTGTTGTCAAAGTAATAATTCTCAGTTTCAAATTTGAAACATTTTACATGAATTTATTTGGTAAAAATGACATAAATCAATAAATATTGTCTTTTTTTCAAAGATGTTTTTCTTTTAAGAAATATTGATACCGATTTCAAGACAAAATTTCAACATCTAACAGAGCCATCCTTTTGCAACCAATGTACAGGGTCAATTTATACGAATTCGTATTTACTCATGATTTCTCACGCAAATTGTTGTATTTTCGTGTCGATTTTGTTATTTATTTACAAAAATTTATGAAAAAATAACGAAAATCCTAAAATTTCCCTCTTATTAGTCGAGGAAATATATTTTAATATTTAGTAATCAGAGTACCCTAGGTTCCTATCCTTCAAAGTTCTCAAATCTTTTTTTTTTCACATTTTGGAGAAATCCATGTTTAAGGTTGAAATATCCCTTTGAAAATTTTCACGTTTCTCGTTTATTTGACTCCACGACTCGGATTTGCAAGTTTCTCGGAGATCTCTCTTTTTTTCTAAAATTGCCTATCATCGCGAAACAGAACGCGTTGGAATGTTATCATAACCGTACTAGAACAAAACCGCGACGACGCCATCTGTGTCGCCCAGTTTAAAAAACTGAAGGTGACATTTTCGCACTTCAGGTGAGGATATGATGGATCGAATCACAATCGTCGAGGGCAGTGGCTTCTTTTTTTTTGCAATACATTCCTATTATCACGTTCGAATTAATGGGGGCAATTATCAATGCGATTAAAAGCTGGTCGCGCTTTGCATTAAAAAAAAACACATTATTATTTCATTTCAAAGTTTTATTTGGTTCCCACAAACATAAAAGACATTTGCATTTTTCATTAAAAAATACTTAAATACCAAATGAGTAAATGTTATAATATCATAAATACAAAATAGGATGAATAAGGTTAAGAAGTAAATAAAATGAAAAAAAAGCGTAATAATTTCTATAGAATACATTGTTTTTAGAGAAAAAAAGTTGGGAAAAATTTAAAATTTCACATTTCAACAATTTTCAATGGGAGAAGACGCTATGGATTGACAACATTTTGCGAATAAATATTTCGAGACAATTCGAAGCAAGAGACCCTCTACCATTGATTTACCGAAGTGAACACCATATTCGCTGCTGGATTGTAGCTCAAATATGGGTTTCGCAGCAGGGACACTGACGAATTGAGCACACTTGGAGCGAGCAAATTGGAAATATCAAATGGGAGATTTGAAAGGTTCTGTTGCTGAGTAGCACCAGTTTGGGTTCGGCCCCAAGAGCACCGAATGGGATTGCCGAGTAGATCCTTTCCATTCATATCCATAATAGCCTTGGTAGCACATTCCTTCTTCTCGAAGCGAATGAATGCGTATCCCTGAGCTTTGAAGATGCGAATTTCGCAAATCTCACCAAAAATGTGGAATGCATTACGCAAGTCGAGTTCTAAAAACAATAGACAAAATTAATGATTAAAACAATTTGTTTTTATTTTTATTTACCCGTGGTTTTTGGATTGACATTCCCAACATAAACCGAGGTGTTGTCGGCCTTTGTTGAATTGAACACCTTAATTTTAAATAATCATTTCAAAATTTCAAAATTTCACACTAAAACCTGTTCAAACGTGAGCTTCTCACGGCTCTCCTCATTGTTTTTGCGCGATGCCCAATTTGTGCGAACCGCTCGTTTCCCGATCCATTGGCCATTCATTTCGGCAATGGCCTTTTCGGCATGGTGCTTAACCGGAAACGAGACGAACCCGTAGCCTTTTGATTTAAGCGTTTGCGTATCGCGAATCACCTTTGCTTCACTGAAATATTAATACCGAATATCAAAGAGCTTTTAATGTTTTGCAACGGACCTCACTTCTCCAAACTTCAGAAACGCGTTTTTGAGAATCGTGTTGTCAACGTCATTGCTTAGATCGCCAACGAACACGTGAAAATGTTCTGAAATAACGAACTAGTACCGTTTTCAGATATTTAAATAATTAAAGAAAGTTTATATCGCAAGACAATTACTGATATTTGGGACTTTATCTCAATTTTGAATTTACCCTGAGTTTTATAGATTTCATGCAAAGCGATTGAAAAAGAAGTAACGACGAAAAGTTGAAAAAAAAACAAAATAATTACATGAAATTCGCATACTTTTAAATTCGAAGACAGTGAAGTAGAAGAAAAAATTTAAAAATAAATCGAACTCACTACTGGTGTCGACGCGAATTTCGGTTAGGGGCTCAGAAAATGTGCGGAGCACGGGTGCAGGCTCCTACAAGAAAAAAAAAACGAAAATGCATAAAAACGGAATGTCAAACCGGAAGCGTTTGCACCGCATAGTATGGGTACGTCGGAACGGCGGCTGTTTGTAGGTACAGCGGACACGTGGCATCAACAGTCGGCATCATTCCGGAAGCGGCGTACAACGATTGCTAGAAATTCATACATACACTGCTATCCAGTTTGCATCCCACTTCATTTCCTAATATTATTTGAATCGAAATCGAAGTTTTGAAAAATACAAACAACGTAAAAATGAGATTCGAGTGTCTTTGTATGGTGCAAATGTGGAAAGGCAAACGAACTCGAAGAAATAAAGAATGTAAAGCAAACCACGTGGAATTTAATCGAAAAACGTTAGTAAAAGCATGTGCAATGAAAATTAAGAAATTCATCAAAAGAAACGAGGTTTGACATTCCTCAAATACTAAAACACGAGAAAACTTTCCTAACATCCGGCACAACTGAATAAATACATAACCCAATAATCTTGGCGTACGGCTTTCACTGACTAACGAGCACTTTTCATTTCACAATTTCTTTAAAAGGGTTCACCAACGAAAATTGATTATGAGTTTTTAAAATGGGTTTTGCCTCGTTCGAAAATTCTACAGTAATCCATTTACCCATAAAAACGAGAAGCTTACTTTTTATGATGAGCGTCTTTCAAAATAATCATAATGATTCATGGCAAAACTTTTTGCGAACACCAATTTAGAGAATTTATCGATCGGTGTGATTGATATCATTCAAAAGTGATCATTTCCTTTAAAGCAAGAACGACAATTTAATTTGGAAATTAAATGTTTTTCTTTCAAGAATCGGATTACAAAAAATAGATTTCATTGATAAAGTGTAAAATAATTAAATGGAATGTCATACAATAAGCCGATTTTGTGAAGCTTTAACGAAAAATCATATTAGCTAATCGACTTTACGGTTAAGCTGATTTTTATTGGATATAGGAATGGATATATGAGAATTCTAATTTCATTTCTATTAATCATATTTTGTAAGAATTGGATTTTTTGGCTAGCTAATAGGCCATAATTTATGATAAAAACTATACGCATATGAATAGTCGATTTCTAACTTCAAGACTGGATAAATGTGGTTTTATAGCTTATCAGCAAGTTTTTAATTAACAATAAGAAATACTTCTTAATTAACTTTTGATGGTCATGAACATTCATAAAATTATTACACAACATGAACACATCATTGAAGCAGCTTTTGAACATTTCATTTTTAGTCAAATTAGGCGCTGAAAAACTCACATCAAAGCAAGGAACTTGAGGATACAGCATTTTCAGCTGGTTTGCAGCTTGCTGCTGTTGTTGAAGCTGATGTTGAAGCTGTTGTTGTTGTACAGCAGCGGCTGCATAGTAGGGAATTGGGCTGGAAGGTGCCAATGGAAGCCCAGAACCGTTCATCTTTAGTATTGCCTTCTGCAACTGTGACATGCCTTCGTAATCAGAAACAAATGACTAGTATATTAATGAACAACAAACTCTCGCATTAGCTGTGAGTGTGCGCGAAGAGAAAAAGGAGAAAAAAAATTTGCCCCCATAACGTGTAATGTGGTGAATCTCGCTAACTCGCCAAATATCATTTGTCCTTTGTACTATAGAGCGAGTTTTATCGCACTCTAATATTGAACACTTATTGGGAAGAGTGTACAGCGGGATTAAGAGATTTGCTAGTTGATGCGGTGTTTCACGCTCGCATTACCTTGGACTTCTTTGATGATTCGTAATCATCATCAGACATCGAAATGAAATCTTGAGAGCGCTTCAGCTTGACTGCTTTTACACCCAATTGGTGCTCGTTGATACTCCTAAAAAGTTGTAGCCAATAATGTCCAAAAATTGTTCAAAAGAAACTATAAAAAGAAAACGACATGGAGGTAAAAAAAACGTGGAAATTTAAAAGAAATGAAAATGCGATATTTGAGTATGGAATTTATAAGGTTGACAGGAAAAATAAGATGTTTGAATTTCTTTTCAAAATTTCATAGTATTCTGTTCAGAATATATATATAGAGGGAAATGAAATAATACGAATTCTTAAAGAGGAGCTTAATGAAAAAATGAACAATTCATTCTAAAAATTTTGTTTCTTAAAATTTCTTTCGCATTTTTGAATATTCAATCAGAAAAAATGAATTTAATTTAAGAACCACCGTCTCGACTTTTTCGCCCAGCCGAAATTCATTTACGTTTGAAGAAATGTGTTTATATATCCATTTTCATTGCTTGCCTGCTTAGGTCACGCAGAAAACGGCAACGCCAGTAATTGGCATCCGACATTTTATGGCATCGGGCGGGATTTACGCATCTTCTCCGCTAATTTTAATTCCTCGTCATTTTCAGAGGGCTACATGTTCTGTTGTTTCGTAGGCACAAAGGAAACAAATTTTCGTGGGCACATTAGAAATTATAGTTGATTAATACCATCGCCAACGGCTCTTGGGATTATACAGAGCTAGAAAAAAAAGAGATGAATAAACAATTAATAAAATTGCACAAAAATATTCAGCAAATCATAATTTTCCAGGTTTAAAGGGGAACAAATTTTTTGAAAGATTAAGGACGGCGAGACAACAAAAATAAGCTTCATTAAATATCGTGCTAGGCTAGTGTCCAGACACTGAATTTTAATAAACACGATGTTAGCCAAAGTAGAGTGAACTCGAAAAAGAACATCAGGTACGAATAATGAGCTTCATCTGTGAGCAAAACAAGACAGTCTATGTTTGGAAGAGCGAAAATGTGCTTCCGCATCATTTGGCGGTTGGGAAACACCGACAGGAATTATTAGGTGGGCGCTCATCTTCCACGAAGAAATGGATCTCGAAGGAAGCGTTGTCTCACGCGGATTCAGAGTCCCTCGGGAGAATTTGGGCTTCTTCTTCACGACATGGCCGCGTACTAATTAACCGCGTCCAAAACAATAGAATAATTCGACGAGGTAAAGACGTCCAGCCAAATATTTTAAAATTTCATTCTTTTTTTTGCACTTGCTCATCGAATTTAAATATTCTCTGATATGAAAATTATATGGCACCGATGTGCAAGAAATCAGAGCAAAGTGAGAATTTTAATTCGAAATTATAACGAAGTATTTTGTAATTGAAATTTGATTCCACCTCAATTATGGAAACAAAAAATTCTTGAAGTTCACGTAAGTAAATTATTTTTTTTTTAAATTGGAAGTAATCAATTCATTTTATTTTATTTTTGATTAAAATATCAACCGATAACAAAAGAAATACACGTCATTTGAGAAATCAAAAGATTTAAGTGTGAAAAAATATCGATTTCAATCCGAAATGCATGCCAACGTTCGCATTGCGATTCTGGACTCCTTTAACATTTTTCAGAAAAATTTTTATTTTTGTTCAATATTTGAAATTATATAGTGCAACAACGCAATAAAATATCGAAAAGCTCAAGATTTATTCTAATCATTATCCATTCTGTTCGCAGGAATTTCACGTTTGATTATAACGATATGAGATATTCTAAGGTTTTTAAAAGTCATTTCTGATTTTAAGCTTGTGAAAAATATATTGAAATGCGTGTTGAATTAGAGAAATGAATGAAAAATGGGCTTCGATATTATCATAGATACTCTTATGACTCGATGAAACATATTCGAGACAAATGAGTGTGACTAATTTGCGGAAACGGCGTGAATATAAATTAAACATTAATAAGTGCATAGCACTAGTGAAACGAGTCGAAAATACAGAAATTATGTTTCACTCATTTTGTTGAAAAATGTTGGTCAACACGAGGGGGTTTGTTGAAAAGAAGGCGCAGGAAGATAGAATGAAGGTGTGCATCACAATCACGTCGGCGAAAACCTATAACAACAATCGCTGAACAATAAAACTCGCGTCATTATTTTATTCGCCAATTTTTCAGGAGACGCGTAGCGCGGAAAATCGTATAAACATTTGCGGGTTGCGAGTTTTGCATTGTTGTTTGTTAACAATCGAACGTTTCTTTTTGACAAGGAACTGTAAAAAAATTGACTGTAGAAAAATTAAGGGGCAGCAAAATATCAGCAATTTGTTTTACAATGTTAAAGCAAAGGTAAAGTTGAGCAAGACGCTTCTGAGATTCTTGGAGTTCTCACATAATTAACCTTCCTAGTATGGTTCATAATCATTATGACACTCTGATTAGTTATTCTGGCTATTATTAGCTTGTAGAAATCGAATAGACCGTATGGGCACAATACCAAGAGAAATAAACGAAATAACCCAGAAAAATTGGTCTTTTCGCATTAGAAATTGAAGCTTTCACCAATTTATAAAATATCTGGCCATTTAAAGTAAACCTTAAATCGAATAGAAAACAAAACAAAACACATGTTTTTTTCTCTGGTTGTTTAACGGGCAGCGCAAAAAATGTATAGGTTCATGCATCTAAACGAGCATTTTTAGTGACAACCCATTCTTACCACCACAAACAAAAAATGAAAAAAAGGAAAGCAATGTCGAGTTGCTCAAATTGAGCATCATTTCAACTTTTGTAGAATGTGAATGGGTTTTTGACGACTAATGGATACATTTTGTCATAAAATGCGTACGATTATCTTATGAGCAAAAATGGAAAAATCTTCCGGCGCCGGAAGTGAGCCTCGAACGAGTCGTGAGCAGGAAATGGCTTTGTAAAAGTGCATTCCTCGATGGAATCACAAATAAATTACATTGACGTTTCATGGATTGGCGAATGTCATGAGAGACATTCCATGAAATGAAGGTTTCGAAAAAAAATGCATAGTTTCACCTGCGTGCGAAATGAAGAAATGAGAAACGAAAATTGAATACCCTCAAGCAAATCACCTGTACATGAATTCTCATTGAATTTTCCTCTGATCTCAGCCAACAGCATCCTGTAATATGCCACGCCTATAAGTGACACGATCCATAAACTAGATTCCAGAAGTGTGAAGTTTGAGAGGAAATGGAAAAAGTTGGAAAGTGTTGAGAAATGTGTTCATTCATTATCTAAAATAACGGAATAGGAGAAAGAACCAACATTGGCCAAATTTTCAATGTCATACCAAACAAAAAATAAATCGAGTTCAACAAAAATGAAAAAATCAATTTTTTGACATTGCTTGAATTTGCCGTTTTGATGAATTAACGAAAAATTGACAAAATAATTAAATTTCAATAAACGACTGAGGAAAATTCATTTCATCTTGCTTAATCAAGCAATGGGCCCAACAAAGCAAGCTATGCCAAGTTTTGCTTATTATGGGATTCTTTCATCATTTTCTTTGTTGAAAAAAAAATCTCACTAGCACAATGCAAAAAAAACAGCATTTTCATTTTTAGATGTATTACAATTTTTTTAAAAGAAAATCTTGTTAGATATCTATTAACTACCGTAATACATCCGCTAAAACGAATTAAATTAATTTTACACTTATTTCTAGATTCGTCTCTCTTTTAAACAGCGGCAGTTCAAATCTCGAATTTTCTCGGAATATCCCATTTCTAAAGCAAATATGGAATCCATGATAATTTCTCTCATTTCCACTCAAGGACACGTAAATTTATTAAAAAAAGAACATACAAATTTGAACGTAGCTCGGGAAATGTTTCGAGTAATCAAATGCCAATATAAAAATCACTTTGTTTATTTTTATTACTTTGAATGACGCTGCTTTTGATTTCCGGATGTGTACCAAAATGTCAAAAAGAGTCTTATAGAATAAAGATTATTCGTGAAAGCAAGATGAAAGGTTTCGGCAGATGTTGGACAACGAAGTCTAGTAAGATCAACATCATGTAATTCCTTGCGAGAATATTTATGGATGCATGTTGCGCATTTTTCAACGAACACCGCACCAACTTTGATAAATGGAATTTCAACAAAAACTCGTCCAGAAACCAGTCGATTCATATGAAAGTGACTTTGCAAATCCGTGCATTCCGAATTAGGAGAAGAAGCAATCTGAGACAGAAAATTTGAAGAGGAGCGTACACCGAACGACAAAAGCGAAAAGACCGGACGAAAGCGAGGTACTTGAAAGATAAAGAAATTTCACAAATTGAATTGGCAATTAAGGAAACGGCGGCAAAAACTACTTGAGCACCAAAACCTAACGCCAACACCGTCTTTGCCGCAAATCGGTCAATTAGTAGAGCCAGCAGGCAGGCGTGGCCCGACCTTCAGACATTAGGACTACCAAATGATACCAATTACACGTTTGTTGCAAAAAAAGAGAACCATGGCGGTAAATTAGTTTTCAGTTTAATACGCCCAACCTTTAAAGTTTTTTTTTGCTTAAATTAATTATCGCCTTCAAGGTCTCGTTTTATGATTTGAAAGCAACACATGGGAATAGTTCAAGAAAATATTATTAATTTGTATTTTATAATAAACACTTCCATTAAAAAAAAAAGAGAAAATTGGCAGGTACGAGAGTGTAAATAACATTCTTGATGCCAGCATCAACGGAAATCTTCTTTCTCACCTATAGATTGCAACGATCGTGGAGTCATCGTATTTTCGATTTTTTTCCGATTTTTACACTTTGTGCACCCACTATAATGGTAATGCGACTATTCGAGGTGAGGAAAATGAGAAATCGAGTCAAGTTGCAAAAAAACTAAGTGATATTTTCTTCGCGGTGTGCGTTCGTCAAGTTGAATCATGATGGAACGCAACTGAGAGGTAAACAGCTGTCGTAGTAGCGAAGAAATAAACAATCTGTGATCTAATTGATGTATTGGGCCTTGAGAAGAAATCCGAGCTTCGCAAAAAAATGCCAATCAACGGGATAGAAAAATACGGCTGGTCAATGCTCAAAAATTATCACTATCACAGCATTAGTTGGGATTTGGCGAAGCGTAACAAATCAAAAAAGAAACTAAATAATAGGAAAAGTTTATATAATCCATTCCGGCTGGTGAGAGGAAATTGTCGACAATTTAATTAATATTAAAAATATATAATTAATAATGTTGAATATAATTAATAAAATTTAATTAATAGTGTTGGGCATTTATACGAAATCAAATCTGGATCAATTTCCTTACTGGGTAACTATTATATTTCCTCCTGCTGCATAACTTGTATCATATTTATCTCTCTTTATGAATATAATGATATGGTGACACAATACTAAAAATTTTTAATAACCAACAATGCGACGATATATGTGATTTTCAAAACCGCCGAGATATTCTGAAGTTTTTTTTTTACTTTTAAACTTGACTTATATGAACTTGACATATAAACTTGACATATATGTATATATATATTTTCAGAAGCTTTATATGGTGATTTTCGGAATATTTTTCATGAATCATGTTATTAAATATCATATAATAATGATAATGTTTCTCTAGGGCGGTTTGAAAATGCTAGTGAGTTGAATATCAATACTTTCAGAATTTCAAAAAACTTCCTCTCTGTCATAAATTTAAAATGCCATAGAGGGTATTTTGCAAATTAAAACCACTGGTCCAAAATAAAAAGTAAATTAACAAATTGATAAATAAAAAACCAATGCAAAAAGAACAGTTATAATTATTCAGCCATCATTGTCGGTGTATTGCTTGAAAACGATAAAGATTCAATACTGTGTGCATTTCGCAGAATTTCGTACTAGGAAATATCAATATTGGGACCAAATGCCAAATTCAAATAAAAAGTAAAGTGCTTCGCAACAGTGTACATAGACATTTTGGTGCCCATTTTTATATGTAATTTAGACAATAAATGAGACAATGTTACTATAGGAAACCATGAAATATTTTAAGCATCAGGTTAAAAATGACATTTTCGAATGCTAATGCAAACATGGTTGGAGCCTTACCAAAATAATATTCGATGGTGGGTCGCCTCGACGACATCGTTTTGACAAGAATGGAAGTTTTTGTAACAAAACGAACGATGCGAAATTGAAAAATTGTTATGGAAAGCTGAGTCATATTCCTGCGGCACAACTTTTTATTGATTATCATTTGAATTGTTGTTAAGCGCAAGACGATTCAGCAAACATTCCGAAATTCCACACGAATTGGTCGCAAGTATACTCGAATAGAAATTTGCTCATACATTAGCAAAACTAAAATTGACCCACATGCACATTGAAACGAAAAACCTCTAATTCGTATGGACGATTGACGAACTCGATTATACGTTATGCACAATCGTTTGTGCATTCTTCTTTCAGGTTGGACACACGCATGCACAAATTAGGGTTTGGCCGCAAGGAATCTCGGCACACTTTGCGATGCAATGAAAATCTTCTATTCGATTATGGCGGAAGCAGAAACTAATATGAATTGACGCGTTCCGGTTCTTCTTGAACAGCACAAGAAAAAAAATGTTGATTTTTTTTATAGCAACTAATTGCATCGGAACCACGAAATTACGATAAAACGGGAGCATGTGGTGAAATGATTATTTTATAATAATTTTCATTTGATATGAACATCTGGCATCTTGCGTTTCTCGATTTTGTTTTGTTTCGTATCGGCTGGTACGAATGATATTGATGGTAGAGCAAGGTCGAGAAAACAGAAAGTAAACGCTCCATATATATATATATATATCAGGGTTGGTAAATTGAAGCCGGGGCCGAAAGACGGCCGGCCGGCTTTCGGCTTTTTTTTTGAATTCCCGCTTCGGCCGTGCGGCCGTAAACCACGGAATCGGGGGCCGAATCGCGGGCCGAAAATTTGACAGCGAAAAAAGCCGGCCGAAAGCCGGCCTCAGGCCGGCTTTCGGCCGGCCGGGCCCAAAATTTAACAACCCTGATATATATGAATACAACATAGAGTAACTCGCTTTAATATGTTATATATAATTTAATACAATGCAGCGATGACTGCCTTGGAGTTTTTTTTTTTGAGAAGAGTTGAAGAGTTCACCTGTATGTATGACAGGACGTTTTGCTGAAATTCTTTAAACTATTTTCCAAGATCTAAAAATAACGTTGCCTATTATATAATATAGTGCAAAACAATATTAATTCATGTTTGAATATAAAGTAGTTTCACAATTATTTTAATGCTCCAATCTATTATAGGTCAATATCACATTCTCAACGTCACATCCTGCGAGTTTTTAGCAAATTAACTTGAACATGAATTCATGAAACCAAAAAGAAAATGCATAGAACTCGCTTAATTTGATTCTACTGCTTAATTACCCACTAATGCCTACGCACCATTGTCCCAAACTGCATATTTTCACTATCTCGCTGATTTGTTCACTAGATAGTTATTCACACATGTCTCATAACATTTTACCCCACATCAAATCGTGCATCAATTTTTCTATGATTTCAGAAACATAAAATTGAAGAGATTGCATATATTATAATTGTAAAATGTTTGACGTTACTATTTATTCATATCATATATTCAAAATATGTTTACAAACAAAATTATTATTAAGCCGAGTCGTTGCTTTCCTTGTCGCTAAACTCTTCAACAAAGTTCAATCTGTTCAACTGACGAGCATTGCATTCTTGATAAAATCTCAATCCGCATAGTATAGTGAGAAATATAAATATAAAGGTCATTCCAGCAATAACACCGCGCAAATATTCTTCAGACACATAGAGTTCCTTAAATTTAGTCTTAATTTTTATATTCTTAAAGAATGTATTCTCTCCCCTACCGCGGTAACTTCGCTCTCGAGCTCTGCAAATGCTATTTTGAAAATGCTGAAAATCTACACGTACTATTTGAAAAGAAAATTAAGAATACTTACATCAAAGTCAAAAAGAAGAAATAAAACATTTAGGCAATGTAACCTTTTTATGCTTTTCTGAAATATTCAAAGGATTAATACGCACAACGAAGCGGCTGAAATTTATGACTAATTGAAATTACATTTTCAATTACATTTTTTTGGAAACTAGATTATCATTATTTTAAAAACCATCTCTAATATCGGAAAAAATGGTATATATTTTTCATGTAACAGAGTGATGAACTTCTGATGAAAAAGTATGAAAATTGACGCTTGTGGTGGATTGAAAAAAGCGACGACGAATTGAAATAATATTGTAAAAACCAATAACCTGAGCCCGGTGTGTTTTCGCGAGAAGCGAAGCAAAAAAACGCACTGAAATTGAGCATATTGGCTTTTTATTTATTTTCTGAAAAAAAAGAAAATTTCATCCAATATGATTGAAATCCGCAAAATATTTTATTAAACATCAATTGAGACAAATTTTAGCCTAGCAGTTGCTGAAAGTATGAAAATATTAAACTATCAAATATTGATGTCTTCAAATTCAGAAGTTGTTTTTCTCAAGCCCATTCCGGAAATTGAAATACAATTTTTATTGTCTTCAATATTTTGGCAAAAGGAAAAACTGCGGAAATGGCTGAGCGAAAAATAAGACATGCTGTAAATATGGTATTTATGGTGCTCGCTTTCATTTCAATAATTTTTGTTCTCATTTTTCTCAACATTAATTAATCAATGCATTTGACTGTTTTTTTTTTGTTTTGATTTTATTTTCTATTATCTTTTAATCCTTATCTGAATGTTTCAAGAACTACCGTTTGTTTAAACAAAAATGAAAAAATTATTAAATCCATCGCAATCATCTGTTTGGAAAAAAATAAACCTCGGTAAAACTGATTTAAAAATTATTTTCGCAAAAAATAATATCTCTATCCGTCCCAATCCTCTGTAGATACTGAGGTTCTGTGAGAAATCCACAGACGGTCAAACACCATCGATTTTCATTGATGTCAGCATGAAGATAGATCAAGTTAATTATTTAACGAGGACCTTAAAAAGAATGCCCTATTCTAGTATCAATAACTGTTGGAAATTAATTGATCCAACTGAGCGGAACACCTGCGCATAATCCACTCAACACTAGTGTCGAAACATTTTTCTTTCATTGATCAATCTTTCTAATACCAGTGTAATATAAACAATTAGAAAAAGCATCAATAAAAAATGACAAGAACCTAAAATATAATATTGGTTACCCGAAATGGTTCAGATTTTGTCGGCGTATATGAAGACATAGATGATTACATATGTTGTATATGTAAGAAAACAATTGAAAAGGGGGGGGGGTTTCAAAAAACCTAACGAGTACTATTGCTGTCAACGTTGACGTAGCCATCTTGATTTGATTTTAAGCTTCTTCCTGAGATTCCCTTCCTTGAATCCAAATATATATAGTATTTTTATCCAAACTGATTTCATTCCTATTGAGCATATTGAAAATGCATGTTTCAATGAAACCACATCATTGCTCATTCATAAAATCATAGCAGTGCTAATTATAAATTTGCAGATCTCCCACAATACCTACTATCATATTCCGCCACCTTTTTGCACATACGCACGCTGTCAAGTGTTTATTTTATTTGATGCGTCAACGCATTAAAGTGAACTCATGTTTCGAGTGTAAATGGCCGAAGAGGCTCCGTGTCGCTTCTTCCCATCTTCAACTTTTTTTCTATCCCCTAACTCCACTTTCATGCATTTCGAGGCAGCACATCACATGAAGGCCCACTCTCGTTGTAGCCGAGAGAGGGGGTCCGTCCGTCCGTCGGAAGCAGCTCTCGCGCGCCGTCTCACTCAGTCTCTCGTAATTCCGCAAATCCATAACTAGAGAAGAACCCCCCACCATTCTTTGCTGCTTCTGTCGTTACTAGAGCCCCCCCCTTTTTTTTCATCCTGTTTCTGCTACGACGCTCGACGCCATTTATATTTTTGCCGCTCTTTTCTTTCCGCATTCCGCCTGCTCATAATTATTTATTTGCTTTCTTGTTTTTTTTTTCAATCTCATTCTATTTATTATTAATTTTTATTAATTATAATTGAAGCGAACAATATTCCATTGGTATCTCTTAATGAGATATCTACTAGCCGCACCAAATAGGATAGCTGGAGTTCGATGGATTATACATTACTTATTTGTGATCAATGTTCTCGATGGGTATAAAATCAAGCGAGCTGCAAAAGACCTTGAAAGCCAGCTGTACGAGGATTTGCTATTTGATTATAACAAGGTTTGTTGAGCTTTCACATTTGGGACACGGTATCAAATTTCAAATTTCCGATTTTTTGATGTTCTATACTACCAAAAATATATGATATAAACTAGAAGAACTATTATTTTTTTTTCCGAATGCAGAATACTTCCAAATTCTTTTGACTTAAGAAGTCGAAGAAAAAGATTTTCGGCAATTGAAAAGTTCAACGAGATCGCGTGAAATGTTGAGTTTCTCATCTGAGGATTCTCGTTTTGTATGCATATATTTTTAAACCAAAAATACCTCATTTGCAATTTAAATACGTCGCCAGTTTATTGTCTGTCTTTCGCTTCAAATTGTTATTCTCACTTTGTCTTCAAAATTTCGGTGCCTCCTAATATGGTTGGCGTCCGACAAGTCGGAACAAAAGAAGTTTCACGCGCAAGTTGAGTTGCTAAAATTCAATTTCCGGTTTCCAGCATTGAATGAAATTCCATTTTCCAATGCCCGCATATGCATTTTACGCACGTACCTCAAACTTTCGAGGTTGTTTCCCTTCAATAAATAGAAACCGAACAAACATTTTTTTTTCGGTTCGGCCTTCGGAGCGAATGTGTGCAAACGTTTTTATATTTTGAGCAGAAGGCGTTAGGGTGAAGGGAACTGCGACATTTCGAGAAGTAATCCCCAAGTGAATTTCAAAAGCATCTCATCGTTCGAAGCAAAATGCAAAAAAGACAACCAACGCTAGAAAACGTTCCGTTAATCTTTTCAAAAAGAAATGACAAGGAGTCGTCCAGAAGAAAAAAAAAAGGAAATATAACTTCCGAAAGGAAATATATGCGATGCAAAGATTAGAATTCCTAGTCAAGGAGCCAATGTTTTGATGCACTTCTTTTGCAGGTTCCAAGACCGGTTATGAACAGCTCAGATATATTAACTGTCGATGTAGGAGCATCTCTTATCAGAATTATAGATGTAGATGAGAAAAATCAAGTTCTAACAACTAATTTATGGTTAGAAATGGTAATGAATTAATAAAAAAAAAATCAATTTAATAGTAAAACATAGAAATGGAACGATGCGAAGCTCACGTGGAGCCCGGAAAAGTACGGTGGCCTCAAAACACTTCATATACCTAGCGACTTCATCTGGACCCCTGATTTGGTGCTATATAACAAGTAATTTTGGAAAGATTATTTTTTAAAGAAAATAAAGTATGTTCATTTAGTGCTGCTGGAGATCCGGATATTACAATTCTAACAGATGCACTTGTCACTTACGAAGGAGACGTGTTCTGGCAGCCACCAGCCATCTACAAATCTTTCTGTCCGGTATATTGTTTTTTATTGTTGAAAAACTTTAGTGAAGAACAATTGCTTATTATTTATTTTTGTTGATTTTAAGAAAAGTATAATAAAACTAGAATAGTAGTCATTTCATTAATATTTATTTCATAATTATAGATTGATGTGACGTGGTTTCCCTATGATTCGCAAAAATGTGAAATGAAATTCGGCACATGGACATATACTGGTCGATATGTTGACTTGAAGCAGCTTCCAAAAGGTCTTTAATCTCCTTATTGCACAACTCCAACATTCAAGTGTTTTTAGAGGAAGTTGTAACGATCACGAAGGAAGGAAATGATGTTGAATTCATGCAGCAAGGGATGGATTTGAGTTTCTTCTATCGTTCTGCGGAATGGGATCTTTTATCGTTGACATCCGAAAGACATTCAGTTTTATATGCATCATGCTGCGGACCTGAGAAATATGTCGATATTACTTATTACTTTGGATTAAGGTTGGGTGAAAACTTGAAAATTAAAAACAATTATCAATTCTAGAAGGAAAACATTGTTCTTCACTTGCAATTTGATAGTTCCATGTTTTCTGATTTCAATCCTTACCACCTTTGTGTTTTACCTGTCAGACCACAAAATCACCTTCTCAATTTCCATATTGGTCACATTGACTGTGTTCTTCTTGGTAAGTAAACAGAAAATCTATACCTATACATCTTATGAATAATTCAAACACTTGGAAACCAAAACAAAATAAAAATGACGTTTTGCACGTTTAGGTATTGATCGATTTGATGCCACCAACGAGTTTGGTCATACCAATGTTTGGAAGATATCTAATCACCACCATGATTCTTGTCGCCTTGTCTACAGTAGTCTCTGTGATAACAGTCAATTTTCGATTTCGCTCCGGATCGGCTCACAAAATGTCACCTTGGATTCAAGCGGTGTTTCTCAAATTTCTTCCACGGTATTTCGCTTGAACCACTTTCTTACGAAAAATTCCCACAATTTTCAAGAATTTTGATGATGAAACGGCCAGAGAAGAATGAATCAACACGGAAGCCATCTTTGGTCAATGCTGCAAGCCTTGTTGGCGCCAATTATGTAGCCTCAGCAAGAGTTAGTTTTGAAATCTTAATTGCCGGAAACAATCGAAACTGGACTTTTTTTTTGTTTCTGTTGTCCTCATATTCCCATACTTAAGGCGGCGAAAGAGTACCAAAAGGAAAAAAGAAATGAGCAAGCGAATGTTCGCGTGAAAGCGAGCTCTCAAGCTGTGCTCAACAACACATTTGATATGAGAGTTCGCGATTCGGATAGCACGGTGGAAACGGTATGAATTTCAATGAAAAATATTGAATTCGATTTAGGAAAATTGTATCAATATTAAATTATAAGCTATTTAAAAGCTAGTTTTTCATTTATCAGCATTTTATCAGAACTGATTTCATCAAAAAGAGTATAACTGAACATTCCAGAAGCTCAAACCTTACTTATGTGGGCGGCAGAGCAGTACTGCACCAACAGTGGCTTTTCGGAAAACGAAGAAGAAGAAAAGTAAATCGATGGACGATGTCGTTTTTATCAACTTATTAAATCAAGTTCGATTTATTGCGGAACATTTTCGTCATAATGAAATCGAAGGAGACGTATGTATATTGTACATATCGATTTTTACTCTATCCTTCATTTCCAGATATCTGACGATTGGACATTTGTCGCAATGGTCCTTGATCGACTGTTTCTTATCATCTTCTCTGTTCTTAATGTAGGAACGATATTCATAATCCTCGAATCGCCATCGCTTTATGATTACTCAGAGCCCATGAACATTACGGTCCCTAACAAACCTCTAGGTCAAGCCAACTTTTACAGCTCTAGTCTTAAATTGTAGCCAGGTTCTTTCACATCACCGCTCTCCAAACAAATACCAACAAAAATTCACTTGTTTTCTTTCGTTTTCTGCAAGTTATGCTGGTAGCGCAAAAATCGTCATTTATTATAACGGGTTCAACAAATTGAATCAATCATTCAAAATAAATAATTATTAATTTCAAATCAGAAATTTATTGAAGAATAACAAACTACAAAGTACGCATAAAATCAGTGAACAAGGACTTTGGCTATGTATGCGTGGTAAAAATAACGCCCAAAAATAATTACAAGAAAAAAATGAAATGGAACTCAAAGGAAGATTTTCAATAGTAAAATAGTTTTTTGTTGGGTAAATCAGTACTAATCGTAGAATGGGAAATGAAATCATATCAGAATGCGATACAAATAAAACCAATTATTATTATCCTTGAATTATTTTAGTGAGCTCTGGCGGTGCAGCAAATTTTTCTTCCAGCGACATACTGACATTTGCGATAGTTTGCTGGACAGATTAAGCGGAAACAGTTGAGCTAAACATTGCATATTTTCAAAAACCATGAGCTGTCTCACCTGCTTAGCCGACATCTGAACCGGATCCATCATCACAGTCCACAAAACGTTTTCCGAATATGGAGGAGTTGTGAGCGATCCATCGTAGGCGTAGTAATAATTTGCTATAATCAATTTAAAAAATAATAATAATAAGAAGCAATATCAAATTTACTTCTTGGAATAAGAAGACGCAAGTCCAAATAAGGAGAAACTTGCGATTTTCCTCCACTCTCCAATGAACGGCGAATCAATGAGGTGATATTCGAATATGCATCACTGTACTCTCCCTCCTTAATATTCCAGTTAGAAAATAACTATGTGCATATTTAATCAACTTTGATAAAAACTCCCAACACTGCCAAGCCATCCTTGTGATTCACTGCATTATCCGGACTCTCATAGTTCATATTCCAAAAAACGAAGTGAACCTCTCCGGAATATGCTTGTCCGTCAATCAGGTGCTCAGAGCCGACACTCGAATCTTCGCCCCAGTGAAAGTGGAACTGCAGAAGCTTGAACTTTCCAGGAAGATGACTTGCAGTGAGGTCTACAGAGTATAAAGAATAATATTTTTTTTATAATCTATTGCAAGCTAATCAACTGCATTGATATTTCCATGAAATTTTTCTTTCTGCGAATTAATACAAATGGCCGTTTCAATGCGATTATTTATAGCAGAGATCAAGGTAAATTTAAAACAACTAGTAGTAAACTTAAAATGTTGATATATAAGGCGCGAAGGGTTTGTGCTTTCGATTTCTTGACCCCTATATAAAGTTTTGAGCAAAAAATTATTTGTGAGACTAATTGAAATTGACATTAATAAGTTATTTGGTCGCAATATATTCTACTTTTTATTATTTTCGCCAGTTCTACGGGATGTTGATTCTTTTTATGGATTAAGAAAGTATTTGTAATAATAAATCATAGTATTGCGTGCAGCAAATATGTCAAAAAAAACATTAACTTTTTCTGGAATAATGCCATACCATAATTGGTGTATAAGGAAAGAAAATTACTAATATATTCAATCAAAAGATCAAACATGTTTTGTTTTGCAAGGTCAATTCGAAAATGTTCTTTTGTCTTTTTGAACGTACTTTGTATTTTGAAGCTTGGCTCAAGTCATCTACATCTTATAGAATTCCCCCCCCCGTAATTCTCTATTTTTTTAAAATTTTCTTGCCACATATTGTGAATTTTGTTCTTGTACTTAGTCTGTATAATTTATTTAAGTGGTGAGGTTTTTGATCTTATTGAGGGGATTAAACCTAATCCGTCTTTTGTTCAATATCTTGAACACTACAATAAGAAGATTATATTGTAGTACAACGTCAGGTAATGCGTACTCACAGGCCGTGGCGTCCTCTTTGGCGTGAATCTTACAGGTGCTGGCACCGACTTCGAGAACGTCGCACCCGCCTTCAACATACTCGAACACCAATTCCTCTGGCTGAAAGGCGTGAAAATTTGACTAGAAAACATTTAAAATAATACTATTACTTTACACTTGTTGACATCGACAATAGCATCTCGTGTCTGAATATCAATAGGCGACTGTCTGGAATTTTTGATGGTCGCCACCATTGACCGATACATTTTGGCAGGTTTCTGAAAAATAAACAATAATTCATAAATGAGCAGGTGAGACAAAAGATATTAACAAAAAAATAAGGGAAAAAAGATTTTTTTTAGAAATAAGCACATAACTAATTAGACTGTCAGATTCATCACAATGTGGTAAGTGTTGATTAAGCTAAGTCGCAGACATTGATAAAGTGAGTGTTGATTAAGCTAAGTCGCAGACATTGAGCAGAGACAAAGCAAAGGAAGTTGATTGTTTGATTTCAGTGGCGGCTTAAACGTTCAATTTTTCCAATTATCTTCTCACTCTCAGAAATGCTGTGAAATGGTTGGCACTCTCAAATAGGATAAATGAGTATCACCAAGGTAACCGGAAGACTCGTGTTTTTTTTTTTCTTCAAAATTAATCATGCTCGAATGTTCGGGAGATTTGATTGAATTGGATTCCAAATATTGCAATGAAAATTGATTCCCAGACCACAATTTGTCATTTTTGATACATTATACACTGAAAAAGTGCAGATGATATTTTTCAATCAATGGAATCTTGATTGCTTCTTTTTCTTCCAATTTGGCGAGATTCAAAAAGAATTCATTTTCTCTATTCAGAAAAGGAAACACATGAAGTTTTAAGCAGGATAACACTGTGCATTTTTTATGGAATCTGCTTGATGTAATCACAAGCAGATGAAACACTATTGCTGTCATAATTTTTAATAGAATAATCGTCAATTGTTTTTTGCATTTTATGATTATTTTTGTGAACAATTGAATGTTTGAATAGAAGCCTATCAATTAAAGTGCGAGGATTTTTAATGTTGTTCTATACAACATTTTTCTAGTGTGAGAATGCTCGTCAAAAACAAATATTTTCTTCAAAGTGAAGTCCTTTGGAATAATCATATCAACAATTGGGAATTAGTTTTACCAGTTTCTCGTAGAAACTGAAAATATATAAATGAGAGAGGGAGAGCAAGAGAATAATCTCGAAATGTGATATTTGAAGCGTTGCTAGATAATTATGCATTACTCACAGGTTATGATTCGATGAAAAGCATTTGCCCAAAACTCCTTTGGGGTTTTGAGAGCGTGACTATCATAAATGTTAAAATTGCAAAACTCTAAAATAAAGAAGTGTCCAAAGTTTCCATTTTCTTTTGAAATCAGGCAGGAAACTTTTGTTAATTATTCATGACTTCCTATTTGAAATGTGGGTGTTGCGACGTCAGGTGCCTAATTAATAATTAATACATTCAAATACGTCTATAAATTTTTGCTCAACTTGCTCGAAATATAGTTCAGAAGCTCATTTTTCTAATTGGGAATTTATTGAAGCATTCAATTATATTGTTTTTTAGCTCACCTTTAAAAATAGTTCATCGTAAGTACGAGCTTAATAAGGCAGTAGTATAAACAATGAAAATGTATTCAAACGGCATGTTTTGTTTAATCTATCAAAAACTTCTCAGAGTAGTGGTATTAATGAAATGCAAATTTTGAAAATATGAAAATTTTATACAACAACACAAAAGATCACATTATTTCTTGTTAAAAAATGTTAAATATAGATTTTGAAAAACAATAAGCGAATACGAAACCAAATATAAAGCGAAATTGCTTTTTGACTGGAATAGTTAACTACTTTTTTCAGACGACTTTTCCTCATACGCTTGATCTATGTTGTCAAATATATTTATTTTATATATCTTAAATAGTGTTGAAAAAACCACATCTTTAAAAGAATTCTGGAAATTTAATATAGACTAAAGACATAATGTGTATGAAAATTTTGTCGTTTTGTTTACCAGAATATTCTGAAGAGTTTACAAGCAAGAACATCTGGCATTGTAAACGCCGCATGTCTTTCTGGATGGATACAATATCAGCTCTTCTAATAATCGGTTTTTGCTTCACAAATGCTTAACTTTTTCTTTTGCAGCTGTATAGTAAGCGTTCGGAAGAACGTCCAATCTTTCACAAATGCTTTTGAAAGGCTGACATGCACGATTGCTACTTCAATTTAAGTTGTATAATTATTTTAGCCCTGGCAGATTAATTTAGTCTTTGTTCTTTTTTTCACTACACATAAATAATGCAAACTGCAAGATAGATAATCTTTATTAGTAGTATTATTAAATTTATATGACCACTATCATACTTTTTTGCAGTACAGAAAAAAATGATACACCGGCATACTGTACAAGTTCGCTCTATTATTTACATTATCCTGGTTATATACGGGTATGAAGCAATTGCAGACTATATTCTTCTAATTTTCTTAGAAATCGAGGACTTTGGACGATTTTATGATACGTCCGCATCTATCTTGGCATGCGCGATGATTCGATGGAATAATGCTACGCAGAACGTTGAGCTGCAAATCGATTATAAGTCAAATGTCGCTTGATCGACGTTTATCTTTACCTGTCCGAAAGAAACCTCGACAGGCTCGGTGAAAATTGTCCAGATGACGCACTCATTGAATGGCGGGGTGGTAAGCGATCCAAGATAGGTGACAAAATCTCTGTGCTCTGGTGCTGGGAAGAGTTGCTCCAAATGGAAGTCTTTTGGAATAGCGACTGGACTCGAGTTTCCAGAAGCCTTGCGAACCGCATCAATCAATCCATGGTAGTTGTCATTGTATTTTCCTTCCTGTTATAATTCCACGGGTTATTTCAAATATTTTAATCTCAATCGTACCTTGAGGAAAACTGCGATAACCGCTAATCCATCATCCTTTTCAAGAGCCTCGCAGAATGAAGAGTAATTGGTGTTCCAGAAAACGAAATGAACCTCTCCGCTGAGCTTTTTGCCATTGAGCAAATGCTCGGAGCCCTCTGAGGCATTGCATCCCCAATGAGCATGGAATTGAGCAAGCTGGTAATTGCCAGGAAGATGGCTGGCATTCAAATCTGAAAATGTTCTCTAAAAAAAACAGTGTCTCGTTATTGACTAACAAGTATTGCAGTTCTTTTTCACATTGACACGGAAGCCGCCCTCGTTGACGATGACGTCACAGCAGTCTCCTGGAGAATAGTTGATATTCAAGGTATCCGGCTGAAAACGTGTAAATTAAATCGTTTATTTAATAAGACTGTGTATCATTTGTAATCAATCTTTAAAGTCTGCGGTATTTCCACCCAAAGTGCTGTCTGTTATCAACCTTGAACTAGATTGCTGTTCTCAGGCAACAGGAATGTTCTCCCTTTCCAATTCCGCTTTTTGTAGCGAGCTGTTTGTGTTCGTTTCACAAAAGGACATTTAAGCGCCGCAATGTAATCAATCAAACTAAGAAATTAATCGCAAACCCAAACAAATTGTACCAAAAACCATACCGTCAAAAACTCAATTTTTGCAATAACTCAATTTTTCACCCTATCGATGTGTTTGCTTTAACTTTGCGCGAATCGTTTCTATTTAAGGTAGACTCGATTTATGACAGCCGTACATGAAAAAGTGAAAGATGCATGACTCGTGTATTCGAAACTGATCTTTGCAATAACCCACCCGTCTTCCCTTGGGAGGAAATGTGAATATGAGGCAAACATGGAAAAACATAAAAAGAGTTTACCTTGCATGTTTCGCCATCGTGGCAAACATGATCGGCGATAATATCAATTGGGCTTTGACGGTGATGGGCTGAAAAAGGAAATTGAATGTACTTTGAAGTGTGAAAGTTTACTCGTCGATTTTTCCTTTTTCTTAGATTCTACTAGACGTTTCTTTTTGATAATGTTTTTAGAATTTTTGGAAATAGTGGCGATTCTTGCTGAGCGACGAGGAGGCATTTTCTAGGAGGAGTGAAAGGTAAAAGTTGAGCGTGGGACACATACACACAGATGAAAACTGATCTTCTAAAAATCCTCCACCTTTGTCCTCATCTTTTCTTTTTTTCGTTTGTCTCTTTTTTGTGTGCTGCTTTGTTTCTTCTTCTCTCTTTTTTCTTGTTAATCTTATTTTCCAAATTTTTTTTGAATGGGATGGATTTCTAATTCTTTGTTTATAAGAGAGCTTAGTTTCAGTTTTTTGGCTTCAATTATTCTAAATAAAACTTACTAAGCTTGAAGTAATAGGAATGAATATAGTACTGAAAATATCCAAAAATGCTAGATAGCATACATGCAGTAGTTCAATATGGAAACTAGGAGGGAGGGAAAAATTCGCAGAAAAATGGGAGCAGGGGGGGGGAAGGAGGAGAAAAAAAGTCGAAGCGATTGGTCCGGAAGAGGCCTAAATTTTTGCATCTCCGTCCTATTTCTTCATCTTTTTTATTCTCTCCGTTTTTTTGCCTCTCCGAAAGCTCAACAATATTTCAGACCGCATTTCTCGAAAGCTTCATTAAATGAACAAAATGCAACTGGATTCCACGGTTCTTAATGAAATTCCAATTCGGCAAACTGAGAGAAAACAAAAAACGAAAAACGAAATGAAAAGAGACTTACCCATTTTGAACGTCGGTTTGCTAGTTGAAAGCTTTGGTAATTTCGATTCTGAAATGAACACAAAATAAAATCTTTTTATATACCCAAATATACGGAACGTTCTAGAATGTGCGCGAGTCCACCGGAGATCGAATATGGAAGAATCAAAAAACGATCAGTTATGGCGATAAAGTTTGGAAACGCGTTTATTTATATGGTAGTTAAGTCTGCAAGCGGCGAAATGGGCGGAGCGTTTATGGCAAAGATCGCCATCCGATTGATATAGCACATGATCGGAGGAGGCATTCACGGTTTTGTCTTTGAATTATTTTATCTCATTGACTTTGATATGAAAACATGGCGAATCTGGTTTTTTGATCTTTGATAGAACTAAAAACTATTGCGATTTTGAAATTGCCTTAAGC
The DNA here is from genome assembly GCA_902829315.1 of Caenorhabditis bovis. Lineage (NCBI taxonomy): Eukaryota > Metazoa > Nematoda > Chromadorea > Rhabditida > Rhabditidae > Caenorhabditis > Caenorhabditis bovis. Next base: position 3,754,561 of record CADEPM010000002.1, read on the forward strand.
CTTTGATTCAATTACTCTTCTCAAATAAAGTTTCCCAAAAAGAAAACGGAAGGCTGGATTCAAATAGAATATTCTCGATGGCAAACAGTGGTGGGAAAAAACAATTTCAACTACAGTACCCCATATTATTTGTCTCTAAATGATGGGAAAACGAGGGAAGACGAGCCACAAAATAGCACAGAATTCAAAAATGCCCTGAATTTGAAAATCAGAATGATAGAAGGGTTCATGAGGTTTTGTCAATTTTTCCAAGAAATTCGCTTGCAAAAATTTCTCAAATATTTGCTCTTTGAAATTTGTTCAATTCCGTAAAATTTCGATGACGAACGGGGCGGTAGAATTATGGTTCTGTCATTGCTTCTTAATATTCTTTTCAATGCCTTCCTTAAAATGACATGATTCATCACGCAATACCATCAAAAATGTATTGTTTGACTTTCTGTTCTATCATCAGCGACAATCAAATCGGAGATCATGTGGTATGGTATCACAGTATTTTTCAATCGCAAAAATGCAAATTTGCCATCAATAATGTATGTGCGCATTGGGATAATAAAAGAAGAAGAAGAAAAGTTATTTTTCAACGAAATAAACCGCTGGTGACGATGGTATTATCAATTGGCTATTCGCAATGCATTTTTGTTGGTTAGAAGGAACATTTTGAATAGAAGGCAGCAATAAATACATTATTAACCGAAAATGATGGAGACTCAAAACATGCAAGTAGTCAACTCGTCGCCACCAATGAGCAGCGAGGCGATCAGCATCAAAAAATCAGTTTATTACACAACTCGTCCAGAGATTGAGAGTTCAAAAATGATAGAATCACGAAGCTTCGCGAAATGAAATGACACCAATCAAATAAAACTATTCGTTTATTTTTCAAAGCGGAAGTTTGCGCATTACTGTATAATGTCAATTCTGGTAAACCTTACTTCATATCCCTCCATACAATCATTTTCATATAGTCACGTAACAATTTGAACCAAGAAATGTTCCAAACGAATCATCACTATCGGAGAACGTCGTGATGTATACCGAACCGTACACCCAAGTGTGAGGAAGTGGCATGACAAAACAAGTTAAAGAATAAATTTGTCAGAAAATATATTAAAGATCAAGCAAACAGAGGTTAAGAATAGAAAGTAGATTTTACCAAAGTTTGAGATGAAACAAAATTCAAATACTGGTTTTCCAGTAAAATCGAAATTCTTATTTGCAATTATTTGCAATTGCGAAGCACTGCTGAAATAAAAGTTTTAAGAACAAAATTCATGAAAATCGAAAATACAATTCACACAATTTGTAGAAAAGGAACTAAATATTTTGCACAAAAAAAAGCAAAATATTGTTCATTATACGTAAGTTGAAAATCTTTTTATTAAATAATTTCAATTTGATTTTAAAAAATTAAATCACGTAAAAATATTCAATATACATTTCTGATGACGTTTTACAAAACGAACTCAAACTAAGTTCAGAAGAATTTTAAAGCAAGACTTGGATAAGCGAATTCACCAATATCCCATTTTAAATCGTTTAGAGTACCCATAATTCATCTATTTTATTGCTGCACAAAAGAGTTTATAGCTTCCACACTTCTTTTCGTTCTTTTCGTAAATGCAAAAATATTGAAATTGATAGTTTTTACGTCATTGAATCGTTCACTGAATTAAACATTCGAAACCGAATAAGTGACCTCTATCTCCGTGACAAATAGGAGAAAGATGACGGTTCTAATCGGTTCAAAAACGCAATTTACATACAATTCAAAAGTTGTGACAGTTTTTTGTATAAACATGTAGCGAATGAGTGTGCGATGTAATCCCCAAAAATCGGAGGAAAATTCCTATCAATAAGCTCATCATTGCATATGCAATCCGGAAATGTTTTTTATCAAATTTTAACGATTGTGTTTGTTGACCTTTTTCATTTAGTCGGACCTAAAAAACTACTTGGACAAGTTCAATGACGTGTTAATTAAACTGATACGCCGTTTTCACATTATCCAATTTATTTAATCCCAACTAATTGGTTTGTTGGTTCTTTGAATGCAATTCCCCTATCAACCGTCAATATCTAGGTATTGGTGTAGCGAAGAACTCATGCCCAGTTGATCTGTCCAAAGATTCGCCGAAAATAATTTGACACGTGACCAACAATTCCCGAACAGGTTTCGCATTCCACCCATGTCAATGATACTTCGATTGATATGATTTTTCTTTGCAGTTGCCCAAATATGAATCATTGCGACCAATGTTGAAATATGTATAGTGTTCTTCTTTATTGGGTAGCAATAAGTACATACGGGTATTCTGTGTACAAATCACCGAGTAAATAGAGTTTTTGTATACAGTTATAAAAATACAATAAAATTTTTATTAAATGAGAGAATGTTTGCAACGAGTTTTTTTGTTATGTCGGGGGATATGTCGTATTTTGTTCAAAATTTGTGTCCAAAAAAGTACAACAAAATAGCATAAATTCCACAAAACACCTTTTTTCTTCAATTGCACAAGCAGAAATTATTGGTTGGTTTTTTTCCTGAACTAGATTTAATTGAGTTGGCTATATAGTTTTTTTTGAAGTAAGAAGTCAAGTACTCTGAACAATTACGAAAAATAAATAAAATTTGGCAAATTAATTACGATCCGAGCTGCGCGATCCAGGAGTCGATGGAGGCGGCGAATGCAAATTGTTGTAAATGTTGCGCAGTTTCTCGGCCCATTCCTGAATATTTTGTTATCATGGTTGTGAGCTCAAAAAATGTAATCAATCAGTCAGAAGCAATGCGTTTTCACTTCGGATGTTGTAGAACATGCTAAAGAAGATAGCATTGAATGTATGTTATTGCTCTGAGGAAGTTTATTTTTCCAACATTCAACCCGGCTTTCTTGAATTTCGAGAAGGAAGTAGTGTCGACACCATGTATGAATTGAAAAGATACGAAGTTGGAGAAAGAAAATTGATTTTGTACAACTTCAATGAATACTTAATATGTGTGTGTTTCAGCACAATGCAAAATGTTCTGATATAATTTGGGATTTTATCCTTGATCATCTCCCTGAACTCCTATCTGCCCTAAAAATTTCGGGCACCAAAACCTTCAAAGAGCAACTTCTATTCAAAACTATTTCTTTTCAAAATGGTTACTAATGAGCTTTAGCCTTTTGAAAAGTAGGTTTCCGAGAAACGAACCACTGAGAGCTGCGCTGTGAGATTGTTCAATGTACCGCAAATCGACTCATTGTGCGAAGTAACACGTTCCGCGTTTCCAGTCTTGTACACAGTCGGATCACGATGCGCTTTCTCGTGTCCAAGAAAATCACGATAACGTTTCACCTCATCTGCCAGATCATCAAGACGACGACTTACTTGCTCCAATGTCTTCCGTGAATGCTCGCATTCCTGCAACCAATGATATTTTTGAAACTTTAAATTGATGTTCAGTTCTCTTCGGATTGATTTCTCGTATTGTTTTCATTTCAAAGGATTCTGCTGATTTTCGACAAAGCAGCCGCAACCCTTTTCTCAGCATCCCTCTCGAAATTTTTTCTCGTGAACTTTGAAAACGTTTTTTATGAGAAATTAAATTTTGAAGTCAACTTAGAAGTGCAGTCTATTCTTTGAAAGACTGGCGAGAAAAGAAAACCCGAAATTTTTTTTTTGGTTGTGCTAACTAAACAGATTCTTGAGTTTTTTTTTGTCAGCGAGAAAAACGACACGTGTAGAACAAAAAAATGAATGTTGAGAATTGAACAAAAGATTTTGAATAGCTTTTTTTGTTGGCAACTTTTTTTCGTGATTTTTTGAGTGTTTGGTGTCGAAATCAACAAAAAACAACAACTATGAAACACTAGATGCGAAGGATTGATCTCAAGACCGATTACACTCGCACATCAATCAAAATACGCAGAATTCCTCAAAAACAAAAGTTATTTCGAGAAGCTCTCAAGGTTACAAAGGCGCCATCAGAAAACGAAAGGTGCCTACAAAGAAACTCTTCGAATTGTTTCCCCTTATCCGCATTTTCGGTGTCACTTAATCGCGTTTGATTGATTGGAAGACATTGTGATAGAAGATTGAAGCTTGTCAATTCAAGTCACTCATATTTATGAGACAATCATCCCAGTTTTTCATGCTCTTTTCAGTTCGTCGAAAAATGTATGGGTAAGCGCGTTTTTTTTTTCATAAACGCACTTGCCAATGCTCAATGAAGCGCAAACCAATTCAGAAATTCTTCTCTTCATAAATGAAACAAAATTTTCTGTTTCTCGAGAAAAAAAAAGAAAGGAAAAGATAACCAAAGGGCCCCAAAGAGAAAAAAAAACGCCATCAATTATGGAAATTGTGATTTACGCGTTTTCTCAAGTTTTTGTTGTTTTCGACCATCAGAGATTGCAGAAAAACAATGTTTCGTTTCAATAAACAATTTTGAATGGAAATTTTGCATTTAATGGTCTTACTTATGAATAATTAAGTGAGACCATTTTTGATCTCCTAAATTTCTCTAACGACTAAAATGAATGAATGAATAGCATAAACGGAACATGTTCGCTGGAATGAGACGCGATAAAAAAAATCGAATATTTAAGTATTAGTGCAAATTGATACTTTTTGCTAAGTATGAATACTTTGAATCAGGCAACAACTTGAAAAGAAGAAAAAGGAGCAAAGCGGGACTGATTTATTACATTGTTCTTTTTTTTCGCGAAATCCGGAATTTTGAGAACTCACACAATGTGGGCCAACATTTTTTTCCTCTTCTTCATACTTTCAGAAATGTTTTGTTTGTTTAGTGAAGAAATTCATTTTTCGAAATAAACAAACGAGTCGAACAACTGTGGGAAACTATCATATATTGTTCGGAATTCACTGATTTTCATGAAAATAATAGTTGTCAAAATTTGATTTTAAGAAATAATCACAAAGAAACGCGAAAAAGGGAAGCCACTGGTAACTCTCACACAAAAAGCAATCTCAAAATGCTTGAAATTTGGCGTAAATTTGAAAAACGAAACCTCATCTATAACCAAATTAAAGGCGCAATAAAAAATGAACTAAAATCAAACCTTAATGATCTTGTCGACCTGTCGAATTTGATCCTCAATTGTGCCGCTGGAGTTCATCGAAAAATGGTGCACGCCAGAAGCGGAGGCTCGTGAAGAAGTGGGTGGCCTAACACGAGTGCTGGAGGCCTGCGAGGAGGCGTCGCGCTCGTTGCCGAATCCTGCATCAAATGTATGATGACACCGACAAAGAAGCTTCGACGCAAAAATAAACACGTTTACTTGCTCATATTCATATCTCTAGGGATTTCATAAATGTTTACTAAACGATGTGTTTGTGAAATCATAAATTCGGCTTAATTGTTTTATGGCATTCTAAAAAAATTGAGATATTTCATTTTCTTGAAAAGATCCCTGCAATAATTTCGAAAACATGACTTTAGTGCTATATGAAAAATTGATAAGTAAAACTCGAAATTTGATTTTTCAAATGTTTTTATGAGAAATCTTATAATAACTATCATAATATAGTATAGAAATATATTATAGTTTTCAAAAAAATTTTCAATGTACGCAATAGGTGTATTCGGGAATTTAAAAAATTTTAATTTTATCGCATAAGCAAGAAATAGTATGTTCTTTGAGTTTGCGGTTTTTTCAAGAAACTTGAAAAAGAAAACACTTGAAAATGGAGGATTTTCAATTATCCTCATAGCCATCGCTATTTCTTGTTTTTAGTTTTTCCTAAAATTAGCATTTCACAGAAAAACACAATTTTAATTTAAATTCAGATTCAATTAGGGATTTCAATTTTCGTAATTACTTTTCAATTTTCCTAATTCAATAATATCATAAATAAAGTAAAATTAAGCTTGCGAAAAAAATGATTTAAAAACGGTTTTATTTTTCTTGTAATCTTGAAAAAAATCATAAACTAAACCAATCAAGCACGAAAAAAATTTGCTGAAAGCAGTTTTTGTTTTTGACGATTTTTCATTTTCTGCTCTCACTTTTATTTGGAAAACAAAAACAATTCAGCAATAAAATCCAGAAATCATAAATTCTGATTGAAATTTGCAGCGTTCAAGTATTCCAAGAAAACAGGTTAAATGCTGTAAGTTGTGTTGTTCAACTTTTTTTTTTTTTGAATTTTAAAGTTTTTTTTTTTAACATTTTCAATTTTTTTCCAAAAACTGCATAGTGCCGCGAGGCTTCAAACAACGAAATAGAGTCTGCGAGATGAAAAAAAAAACATAAAATTGGTGACCCGTTTCCACTCTTGAAGATTGCATAGAAATCGCAAAAAATAATAAATGTGAGATGGGTTTGAATTGAAGATAAAAATGAAAAAGAGCAATACTCCAATCAAAAGCCGAGTGAAACGTGGAAAATTTCACAAACAAGTTGTAACTAAAAATAGTGGGCTTTGTACATTTCATTTTAATTGGATTCTAAGCCGGAAAGTTGAACCGGAAGACTTTTTTTTGGTTCGGCACTAATTTAAACGTCGCTTGATGCCTGACAGCCGTCCAAATAATTAGTTTTCAATTGCCGCTTATTTTCAAAGTTTTTCCATTTTTTGAATGGCAAATTGCTCGAGGCACCAATAATCGTACTTGGAATAATCGTTTTCAGGGAAAACCCCCACCCCCCAAAGTGATCAAATATTTTTCGAACAAAATATTATTTGGTAAAACAGAAAAATTTGAAATGTTTTGCGGGCCAGTCAAAATAAACTGCGATTTCAAACTCGCCGACTATTGAGAAATTGCATGCATTGTGAAGTTTCTCATAAATGATTTACACAGTCTTTCAATACTTCCAAGATATAAAGTTGTCCTCTTTTCAAGAAAAAAATTTTTATTGGGAATATTTTTGAATGTCATGAATATCTGGAAAATTTGGCAACTAATTCTAAAAAATAACTGGCTAATTCTGGAGATGTCTATTGTCCAACATAAAAAAATGAAAATTTGTATCCATGGTAATCCATTCGAAATAAATAAATTTTGACGAAAATTAAATATAATCTCTCACGCTCTCATTGTAAAAATAATACTGTAAGATTTAGTATTTCTTAATGAATGTTGAATAAGGTATTAAAATAATTTACGGGTTTCTCAACGATCAACAATATAATAAACATAGGCGAGAAAAACATAATTACTAAAAAAATTAAATTAATTTACTTATTAAATACCAATAGAATATTATTGTCAAGCAAAAGTCTTAAACGCTACTGCATAATTCTAAACTCCGCCCAATTTTTGTTGTCTTTTTTTTGCTCCGAAATTTGCAATTTTATACGTGATATTTAGAAATTACTCAGTTAATTAACTTCTACAATAATGATATTTTAATTGGAAAACAAACCATTTCGACGGGATGCATGATGCTGATGTCCCCAATCAAGTTCAAGTCGATCGAAACTCATTTCATCGGAATGTTCTGAAACCGAAAGCATAAATTATTGTTTCTTTAAAAAAACAATTTATATAAATAAAAATGGTTAAAGCGACGATGTATTTCATCATTTGTGTGAAAAATGAGCGGAAATTGTGAAATTCGCTGTAAATGAAACCAGCGCGCAATTATATCTAACTATATTTCGATAAGAATATTTTTAAGACACATTTTTTTTCTGAATCACTCAAATGAACATAATTTATATGAGAAAAAAAATGGGAATTTTCGACATGAAATATGACAAACGGGGGGAAATAACTAGCGAAAATAAAACGGAAACATGGTTGTAAATTTGGCTGCTACTAAGCGACCGGAGTCACTGGATATGTTCAAAAAATCATCCATTATTTAAAACTACAAGCTGGTTGGAATCATTTCGTAATATAAACAAAACTGTGTGGGAACGAATGAGAACTCATGTTGAACCATTTATCAACACAGCAAGCTGGGTTGAGGGCGCGAAAAGAAGAAACGGAAATTAAACGTGAACCCCGGTGATTCTTTAATCCTGTGAATAGGTTTTTGCCCTGCCTCATTTATCTTCTTTGCCTCTCTGTTACACGTTCGAAGAGTTCAACCATGTATTTTGATAGACATTGTTCGTTGGGTGGAAGTCTGAGAATATCATTAGGAAGAGAATACCATTGTGAAACGTCTTCTTCATCATCGCCTGTGGAAACGTTTAAAAAATGCAAGGCCATGGCAAAAGAGTGTGTGAGACAACATTTTTTTCGGAAGCCGATCGCCATTATATGGCACTGGTGAAATGGAATCCATCCAACACCCTCAAGTCAGTCAAAAAAATTTGATTGGATTATTTTCGGTGGCGAACGAAGATGATGGCATCCTTTCAACGCATGATACATGGTTCTTTTTTTGGAAGAAACTCATCATAAATTTAATTACCAAACTGACATTCAATTAAGCTGCTTGGGAAAACCCGAAAAAGTCGGCGCGCATTTTGATAAATAGGCTCCACACGAAAGTAAGACATTTTGAAAAATAAAGCTTCCTGGGTAATTTCTCAAGAAAAAAAAAAGCGCGCGGGATGATTTCGAAAACAAAATCTCAAAAAAGATTACTTAAATTTATTACTAGCAGGGCGTAGATCAATTTTTCGTGTGCGTTGCACATTTTACTCGACAGCAAATCGAAAGAAATGCGATAGTTCAGCAAACCAGTATCAAAACAATTGTCAAAATTCATTTTCTAAATAAGGAAACACAGGAAGAAAGTAATATTTAACTTTTTTTTTACATTCTGACTTCAGATTTTCTTGGGTAAAAATGGTCTCACTAGAAATAAAATGATTTATTCATTTGGGTTTCGTGCAACATCGGAACGAATGAGAAGCGCGCTATCTGTTTTTTGACCACTTTAACTGAATTTAAGGATGTTCCATAACCAAATGCATTGAAGACTGACAATGATTGAAATATAGTACTTGGTCAAAAAAATATACATTTTTTACAAACATTTTTGTTGAAAATAATTATTAATTAGAAGCAATGCACATGTATACCTAATTAGGGAATTCCAAATTTTTCGCAATTTTCCAAAACCTTCATTTTTTCACGTAGAAATTTTGCTTGAACAAATAACATCAATCAGATTGCCAAAACTATGTAACTATGTCTAATCTCATATGCTTTTTCTTAGAGACAACCACTAAACTGAAAGTGTTATAAAATGAAAATTCGACGATTTCAGCATTGGATTTTGGCGCACAAGCTTTATGCAATTTCCCAGATAGCAAGACAATAAAGACTTGAAAAATCGGTGGCTTGCAAAAAAAAGATGGTTTCTTCGTTTTCTTTTCAACGTTGCGATAACTCTGAAAAATTAATGACGGCAAAATAAATAAAGAATGAAAGCGAAGCTCATAATAATATGTGGGAACAAATCGTAAATGAATAAAACAGACTGGGGTATTTGAAAAAAAAAAACGTCAATGAATTGCTTTCGGGTCAGCTCACATCAAATAAATATATTCCCCTACTAGAAAACAAAGCGAATTGATTTTATTGGGATTTATTTAAGGTGGGGACCCATACAAAAAGAATTTTCATGATTCTTGTCTCCTATGAGCATAAACAACCAAATATGGCAGTGTTCCCTGTTTATAATAGGTAATGCATCGTTAGATGCACTTTTCTTTGCCAAGAAAACCCCTCAAGGGGATTAGAACAGAAATGATGTTTGTGTAAACCTTAATGTAGATCATTGTTACTCTTGATGTCAGGAAAATTTCTATTAGATGCAAAAAAAAAAACAAAAATACTCGATGTGTGCAAATTAGAGAGTGCCTATGAGCAAGGTACTGAAGTTGTATATTCCTTTTGGACAAAAGATCTACTGAGACGGACACAAAACTCGGTTATAGTAAACAATGTTCATTGGCAATGGTTACACCTAGAAAAAGACAACTCAAGTAGGAAAATGACATTATAATAATACATTTAACAATTTTTTTTAAAAATAATATACTAATTTTATCTGTCAAAATGTATTTAATATTTAAAATGAGTTTTCTTTTTTTTTACCTTTTTCTTTGATTTATAGTAGATTTAAAAACGTAACTTGTTTTTCCGCGGAAAAAAACCTATTGTCACAGATGAAAAAATTTGACTATCTACCTTTTAATTGATTTGGTGAATTCAGATGTACTTAAAATTGGAAATTGGCAATTCAGTAATTACATTTTAAACATTGCCGGCATTTTACGGAGAATAATCGCTTGTTTGTTGTAAATTAAAACAAGACCCCTACAGGGCCCCGGACCTATTGGGCCTAGGGCGAAGCAGAGGGCGCTGTTTTTTTTTCTGACATCCTTAGTTAATACTCAAGGAAATGAAAAAAAGCAAAACCCGATTCAAACAAGACACTGTGTGCTATTGTCTAAGCAATAGTACCTGAAATTAGTTTGTCTGTGCAAATCTTAACGAGTTAAGCATTTGTTTCAACTGGCATTTTAATAATAATATACTACAAAAATCATTACACCACAATCGGCGTATAGTCACGTAGTGGCGGACTCATATAAAAATTTGATCAACTCTCTCAAGACGAATGCATTCTTCAAATAGATTGTCGCTTCAAATAAAATTTGGTATCTCACGTCATTAATTTAGCCAACTAAAGTATGCGATTTACACGGAACCAAATTCTGTTTGAAAAGAAGAGCAGAATTTCATTTGTTCAATAATATACAGGAATATTCAAAAAATTACAATTCTTTCACGTTGCTTCTTATTTGCTTGCTGCCAAATATTTATTCAAGGGTTAAATATGCTCGTTGTAAAAATAATATACAAAATAATTAAATACTGAATTGAATGGGACAGTGACTTTTAGTATGATACAATGAAAATAGTCAGTGTGGAATGTTGAACTACTTTGGGGAAATTCATCTATCAATTAGTTGGTCAGAGTCGCGTTCTTTGCTCCCTCAATAGCTCTCTTCTTTCGTCCATTTTCATATGGGTCATAGAATGGCTGAGCTGGTCCACAAGTCGAGCACGTTGGAACTGGCTGATAGCAAGTTGTGCATGGCGCTGGAGTCACAATAACAACTGGTTGATTGCAAGTATTGCAAGGCTCTGGTGGTTGTTGGCATGTTGTGCACGGGCAAGCCGGTTGCTGTGGGCACGGTTCTTGTTCGTTCGACGATCCAGGACACTAAATGTATTGTTAGAATGTTTGACTATTCGAAGAAATTCTTACTCCAGATCCACAGCTGCATTGTCTAGTTCTAGTAATTGCTCCACCAGTTCCGCAGGTCACCGAGCAGGCAGACCAGGAAGACCACTGAAACAATATATGATGTTAAACTATGATAATACAATAATTTCTTACAGCAGACCACGAACAGCATGGCTGGCTATTGCATGGTTTCGATTCCTGAGCTTGTCCGATGCATTGGCAAGTGGTACAGTAATTATTGCAAACTCTCGTGCGAGTGGTCGTGCCGGACCCGCAGGTGGCACTGAATTGTTTGTTTTTTTACTTGCCAAAGGTCAATAATTGAGGAAATTAATTTCGACTGTCAATAAGAACAATGAATCTGACCAACCTGCATGGACTCCACGATCCCCATGCACCCCATTCCGGCTGGGTTGGTTGTGGATCATAAAGGACGCATGGTTTGGATTCTTGCGATGATCCACCTTGGCAATTGTTTGTTGGGCATGATCGCGTTCTCATTTGGACAGGAGCTACAATTGTGAGTTTTTGAATTAAATGCAATTCAAAAGGAATATCTAACTTCCATATGCAGAAGAACACGCCGACCATTCACCCCAAGCACCCCATTGCCCAGAAGATTGGTCGCAGATAAAGCAGGGATTCGGATTGGCTTGAACACCAGTTCCAATAACATAGGAATTGGCAACTGCAAAGAACAAATTGAAATCTTGAAAAAAACACTTTGCACTCTTACCTTGAACGCTAGCAAGAGAAAGTACAACAACTAAAAGCATTGCGCAAAAGAGAAGGTCGAGGAAGAAGTAGAAGCTTCGAACTTTTTATAGTTGTGGCAAACCAATGCGCAAGGCACTGCTTAAATATATTGGTTTTGTTGATCTTACCTGACAGATTGAGAAACACATACTCCACTTTTCACTTCATTGCAAAAAAAGTCAAATTATTGTTTGCTTTGCATCGGTTGCCATTATAAAGTGAATCGAGGGACATCGCCTTGGCAAAAAAACGACGAAGTGACCAATTAGCCGGAATCTATACGAGCAATAAATTTGCATGCAATAATTCTTGTTTTGAGTTCCAAAGATCAAAAGTGAATGGAATATTTCTTGTTTTTTTCCAAAGTCATGCTAATATTAGATGGTCTTTCTGTGAACTCTGTTGTCAAACAATAAAAAAACGAGTAGCTGCGTACAAAATGTGAGTCAGACTGGATAGTTACTCCATGCTCTGAATGATATCTATATCATACGTCAATAAAAGTGACAAATGAATTAGTCACTGTAATCTCGCACCAAGCTCTAAGAATAGTTACAAAGTACAGTTTATTGATAACAGCATTATTACATAAAGTAGTTTGATTAGTAATTTTTTTGGGCTCTTCATACACATATGTCGATATTCTACACATTAGCACTCATATTTCAAAATGTTTCAACCAGTGACGTGCATAGTATTAGATTTGATTTAAAGTAGCGAAATCTGAGGGCAATTATTGGAATTGGACTTATTAAATAGAAATCTGTCTTAAATATGCAAGTATATATGAAGAATTCTGACAAGACTACACATATGTCGAATCAAGTCTGACGTTTCTTTTGCTCGATCACATCTAATATGGGTTGACGTTTGGTTTTGTATCTGAAAAAATAAAGTGAAATTATAGTAACGATAGATGCCAGAACACTGTACCTCCGTTGGAGTTCTCGAATTTCTTCTTCCATTTCCGAATCCAAACTTTCTTTCCTTTTTATTAGCTCGTCAAGTGTTATATTACGAAGCTGCAATATAATTTTTTATAGAATCCGACGTATATGAAAAATTCTGAAAGTATTTTTATAAACACATAGTTTCAATAGTTTTGACAAATTTTTGTTCAGTTTGGTTTTACACAAATTCTAGGATCACACAAATTTTTGAAATCAAGATGAATGATTTTATTATTATGTATATGCAATGGTTTTATGGATTATTGAACTTACAAATTCAAAATCGCCATCTACAACTGCTCGCTGGAATCGATTCTCATATTCTAATTCAGTATTCACTGTAATGCCTTGTTGTTTTTAATTATAAATAAACATCTCTTACAATGATTATTCGCACTCTGAAAACGACTAGTATCCGATGAGCCAAGCAAAAAGTTTGGGCCAGTCCCAAGATCTTCACTAAAAGCAGCAGGAGCATTATTTGGGGCTGGAGCAGCGTTTATATTAGTTGTTGGAACATTTCTATATGTTTGATTTTTGGAAGAGCCTGAAATACTTGTAGTATGTTGTGAAGTTGTTCAAGTAATAATTACTGTATGCAGACATTGGAATTTCGCCGCCAATTTTTAAACTTTCCATTTGCATTCTCAGACTTTGAGCTGTCATGAAATTTTCTGAAATATGAAAAAATTGAGTGATATTTCCAACAATGATAATAAATAAACATCACTTTAAATGGGTCCTTAATAATCTTTTTAACTGGTTTGATATGTTTTTTATATCATTATTGTACGTACCATGTCGGACAAGTGTTTCATCATTGCCATCAACCATTGTTTCCATTTTTTCGTGAACCATCGTAGCATCACTCGTGTTTAAACACGTCGATTGAAGATTTGCTGCCTTTTCTTGAGCATCTCGAATCATTTCTTGTAGCAATTCTGACGGTGATGCGTTCAAAATGAAGGGATGCTGGAAATCTCTTTCATGGGCTTGAATATCACTTTCAGATATATTACTTCACAAAGTTTAGATGCCGTTTTTCGTTCATCTGGCTTTTTCACGAGGCAGCACTTAATGAAATCATTAAACTCTGTACTCCATTCGTCTGCTTTTTTAAACGTTGGCGGAGGTTTTGTTGGAATCATAAAGATCGCCTTAAACCCAATTTATAGTAGATGAGAAATTCTTTTTCGGAAAATACCCTCATCGGATGAATATCAGAGTAAGGCGGTCTTCCTTCAGCCATCTCAATAGCCGTAATTCCTAACGACCAGATGTCAGCTTTAGTGTCGTAACCGATTTCCTCGATGACTTCCGGCGCCATCCAGAACGGCGTTCCAATCACCGTATTACGTTTTGCCATTGTGTCCTGAATAACAGCGAATGTCAATATTGAATTCGAAAAAAAAAAATAATTATGTACGGTAAGTTGACCAGCAACTCCAAAATCTGCAAGTTTGGCGCATCCATCGGTATTCAGAAGAATGTTTCCAGCCTAAAAATTGTGAACTTTGCTATCTGACACTAACTTTTCAAATACATATTTTGATAATATTTCAAATTGTTATTAAAAAATGAATTTTTAATTTTACTTTGTTAAATATGGATTCAACAAGTGTATAAAAACATATTTTTGCATACGCTGTTGAAACCTACTTACCGAAATTTTCAATGCGGAAAAAAACTAAAAAATTTATGTCAAAATTTTAAAAGCGTGTAATTACATCTACAAATGTTGCCAATATTTGAAAATTTATTTTCCTACCCAAAAATCAAAATTTTACACGGATTTGTGTCAATTCGACAAAAACGAATCGTTTGTCAAAAGGACCGTATTTTGAACAATAAAAACTTCAATTTTCTTGGCTACTGGTAATCCATTCAATTTTTGTGAATCGTTTAATTTTTGTTTTTAAATAGTGCAGAATGGTTATTTTCACAGTCGCCAAGACTCCCAATTTCCCCAATTCCTCATATATTTCATTTTTTTTGTTCGTTTCCTCGCAAATAATGAAAATTCCATTAGGGAAAATTGAATTTCCTGTGATTGGAATGGGTTTTTCTTCAAGTTTACATTGAATTTTTGTAGATTACATGTTCGAATTTTATCCAAATAGCTTCAAATATCTAAACAGAATAACGTAATAGTATATTTGCGACTACTAAGCTTCCGCGTAGTTCTCAAAAAAAGAATGCTATTTGCGTAATTGTCTGGAAAGCAAATTTTGCACAAAAACAAGTTTTTTAAGCGTAAAGATTCATCGAACAGTCGATCAATGAACATGACATACCTTAATATCGCGATGAATTTTCTTCAGATCGTGCAAATATTGCAAACCCTTGATGGTATCACGTAAAACCGCGCTGATTTCCTGCTCAGATAAAGGTTTACGCCTGGCTCGCATTATATCCGAAACCGATCCTGCGCCGCAATATTCCATGACAATCTAAAATTGTGCAATTTATAATATTGATAAACTCGATAAGCAAATTGTACCCATAAATCCGAATTCTTAAAGTAGGATCCATAGTATTTGACAACATATTTACTTTTGCATTGTTGCATTATACTAATTTCTTTGATTATCTCCTGCAATTAGTTTGAATGAAGAAGACATTTACGCGTTTCTTCGTTGAAAATTTTAATAGCCAATTCTTTAGTTTTTTGATCATTTTGTATCTGCTTAAAAAAATTAACGAATCTTAGCAACAAGTTAAAATCAACTAGGCTGATTCGAAACTGATTATAACGCCCTTGTCTAGAAAAAAATCTGAAAAATAGAAGAAAGCAATTTACCTGTAAATCTGTATCTACTGGAACTTTTTTAATGGCAAGAATGTGGTTAGTCTCTTTATGTATCGCTTTATGTACACTACCATAGGAACCTTCTCCTAACTTTCCGACAATGTCAAACACCTCCTCAGGTTGTCTATTCAGAGCGGAAGAATCGAGTTTGAAATCATCGCTGAATCGAAGGAATTAAAGAAAATGTTAGCATTTTGTGAGTGGTATTACCTGATGTATTCTTCCGAGTTCCTTCTGGAACACTCGACCGACGGAGGCATCCCGAAGCGGAGCCGGTAAGGTTCGAAGACCCTTCTAGAAAATCAGAAAACTAATAATTTCCAAAAACGACAAGATGAATTAAAAACAAGCGTAATTATGAACTACATACGTGCTGATTGCTATTTGGACGTAATAACACCGTAAAGTTGATGTGAAAAACGAGCAGATGGTCAGATGAAAGGCAAATGACAGAGGGGTTTGGTTAGATTGAGAGAAGAATTTTTCCGCTGAGGACACATTAGTTCGACCTGACGAAACGGCGAACGCGAGTGACACACTATTTGCGGATATACATAAAAAGATAAATACGATAAAAGGGAATCAATAAAGTGCAGTCGCTAGGAAAATTAATGTTGCATGCAGTCCGGATGATTTTTTTTGATAGCATGAACACGCAAATAAAAAATGCATACAATGTTTCGAAGGTCATTTCGCCGCAAAAACTGCGGTATTTCCGTCGAAGTTTAATAATATTAATGACCTTCAAATAGCTGTCTGGCAATGAGGAAGATTTTTTCTGAGATATTGGAAGTTAACATTATTCCTTAGTTATGTTCGAAAGTTGTCAGTATTATTATTTAATCTTGTTTATTTTAATATCTGTTTAAATTGTACAAAAATCACGAGTAAACGAAATTCATTAAAATTTCGTACATTTGTTATCATCAATAGGCTGCATATTGAAACGAAAAACCGATTCACTAATTTTTGTTCTCAAATGTGAAAGGCAAACGGGAAATTAGCATTCATTCTTATCAGTAATACGCGTCGTTGCCGAAAAATAAAACAAAAAACGAACTAATTAACAATTAATTTTGCACGCAATTATAATAAAATAATGGATGGTAGAGTATAAATTAGTTTAATTTGCAATATCCCCTGGGACGCCATGTTTTTACATGAAGAATAGAACGAAATCTAGAAAATGAATTAATTTGAAGATGGGTGTTTCATTAGATGTGAAAAATTTAAATGAGAAAAAATTTCCATGAAAAGCTTATTATCGTTAACACTAAACAAATACATTCGAAAAAGTATCGTATTTGCGTTCAACGGTTATCTGAAGTGTGCACAGGGCTGACGCGTCGCGGTCACCTACCGCGTCGCGTGTTTTCATGTCGATTTCTCACATCGAAGCCGTGCTTTTTTGACACTGTCTTTCCTTTTCCCTTTTTCTGATTTTCCTTTCATCGCGATCATTTCAATTAAACCAGTGTTCTCTTGTTTTAGGCAACAAAATCGTTCAATTTTTGCTGTTTTATTAGAAAAAATAATGGACGAAGGTTTGTTATCGACATTTTTTTGTTTTGAAATTCCATAAATCTTAATATATATATTCCAGACCATTATAAACAATTTGACTTGGGCAGTCATCTACAAGAGATTCCCCTATTTGGAGCACACTATGTTCCCCGTAAGATAATTTTCCGAAATGTAAAAAATTTTTAAATGAATTTGAAGAATTCTGGAAGAAAATGGAAGCGGCCGATGAAATGAACGTACAAATGTGTACTAATAAAGGTATGATTTCGGAATGGGAGAACTGGTGATGATGAACGTGTTACCGTATTAACTGCAAGATTTTGTACGATCTTTGTAGGAAAAGCAGAAAAAAAATCTATTTCGGATTGACAGCGTTTTTTAGTAGGCTTTCATAATTGAAAAATATACTTCGATTAAAAATGTTATTATTTTTCGAGTCAGTAATTCAAAGCGCTGTTGCAAAATGTAATCCGATCGCTTCTCAGATTTTTCGAAAACACTCCAACACAACTCTTAACTGATAGCAAATTTGAATCAGTCCGCAATATGTATGAGAAATGTCAATGTCTTATAATGTTTCAGATATCGAACCAATGGCGGAAAAAAAAGAAGAAAATAGGCTAACAATCTCACAATCCAGCAACGAACAAGCCCAAAAGGTTGCAAATTCTTTGCCAGAGGATTTCAGCAATTTCAACTTTTAGAGACCATACTGCGAACCATCAACTTCAAATGAGTCGCCGAAGAAAATGCGGTGTGGAAGATAAACAAGAAAACTCAAAAATATTAGCATTTAATCTCGGTTCAACTTTAGACATGTAAATTTTCCCCGGATGCCTCCACTTAAAGGATTTTGTGATAACGTTTATTCTTAGAACCAGTGTTATCAACTGCCTTAGCCCATCTTAGATTGTCATATTTGAAAGCATTAGGCTTCCCCGTTTAGAAATGATTCTTTTCTGTTAAATCTTCAAACAATTCAATTATTGGATTTATTCAATGATGCAAAACAGTCGAAATACTTTTTGATAGGTTTTACGAGTTTGCATTAGGTAAAAATAACAAACTCGACAATTTTGCAATTACTGAATGAATCAATAAGATGGCCAAGAGTTACTCTGTTTCTCATTAACAAATTGCCCAAGGCTAAAAATTGCAATAGACTATTTCGACAGTTATTTTTCAAATTATTCGCGTAGTAAAAACAGCAAACAATTACACAAAAATGTAATTTAAACATAATCGCAGTACCCCGGCAATACGCCCGAAATCAAATCTCTAACAAGTAATATCTGATGAGAGTAATTCTTTGCCACTATACATCCGTGTACAAACTTCCACTTCTTTCAATTCTTTGTGGATGGGAGCCTCGTTTTTCAAAGATCCAACGGTTTGACCGTAAATATCATCCAATCCCGATATTTGTCAAACAATAATGTCTAAACATTAGAATGCATTTCAATCTAATTTTCAAGACTTTAAATCGAGAATCCTATTGTAGAATGTGAACTGTTCCATTCTCTCATGATTGAACTGTTTTAATACTTTTTTACACATACATCGTTTAACGTTTATGTATGTAAAACAATTATAATAAACCAGTTAATCAAATTATGGATTATATCCGAGATAGAATTAAAATAGTTATGAGAAACATGTTAAAACATAAAAACATTGATCAATGCAACAGCAACAAGTGATTCAAATTATTTAAATAATCCAAAAAGTTGTATAACAAATACAAGGATTTCACACATCAAAAAAGCAAATTCAATTCCAAATTTAAAATGGGGAAATGTAATTATAGGAAGATAGTGAAACTTGAAACGCTGACAATGTTTTAAAAAGGCCGCATATTATTTTCGCGATGTACTTGGTTGATTTGGGTCCTCATCTTCATCGGAATCGTCATCGCTCCTTTTTGGGTCTGGCGAATTCGATATCTTCAATGATTGTCGAATTAGGAAACCAGCAAATCAAAATTCGAAAGACTTACTTTCGTTTTCTTGCAGCCGTCATGGTTAGAAGATGATGATTCATGACATCTCTTATGCGATGATGATGCGAAACTAGTGAAATCGATTCCTATCTGATTTGCGAACAAATCGCCCCCAAAACCAGGCGTGTTCTTCGCGTAAAGACAGTGACTGCAACATCCCTTATTTGGATTCGTTAGCGAAGAGCAGTTGTTGGCGACCTGTGCGAAAAGTTCACGAACATCGTGGAAAACATTTTCAGGCGAATTAGGGTTCTCTAGAGGTGCTGGGTCATCAATCTGCAATTTAAAGAAGTTTTAGGTGAGCATTTTGATTGATATGATTTCAAACAGAATTCAGAAACTTATGGTGTTTCGTTGAATTTTGGTTTATAAATATGCCTCACATTATCGTCAGTGAACAAGCCAGGCACTTCTTCAACAGCATCTTCACCTTGATTAACTCGTCGTGGTAGAGGTGCTCTTTCGTTGAGTCTTCGAGCAGCCCGTCTCTGCTCGTCCATTTGCCGAAAATGATTCAATGCTTCTTCCTGAAACAATAATATAAATTATATCTCTGATGTTGCCGTCGGCTGTACCAGCGACATTTCTTGAAGCGCGCGAGTTATTGGTTGATCATCAACATCATCACCTACAGTTGGATTATTTGTAGAGCTTGTGCTCTGTTGATTCGAAAGCAAGTTTTGATTATTGGCCGATTCTGAGTCATCAATACTAAAAAATAAGAAACTATTTGTGATTTACATCTTGATTAATACCTGTTCAAGGCCAGGTCAAGCATTTCGTCATTTGTGTCGTCCATTGAAACTAAGTCCATGTCGATGCTGTTGTTTTCAGAATTTTGGGACATCTGGAAAACAACAAATGTTGGAAAATACATTAATGGATTATCGCCAAAATTCAGCAAATGTTCATTTAGCTGTGGAAAATAAAGCGGATGCCGCCGAGACAATGAAATGATAAAAAAAAAATAGTGCATGCAGGTCGTGTCAACTAACCAGTGAATGCCCCAATAACACGCGCAACAAATTTGCTCTGTTGTACAGTGATTGACTGAGCGCCAAATTTTTCAATCGAGTGGACCAAATCGATTAAAAAAAATTCTGGAGGTTTCTTGAAACTAACGCATATTTTAAACTACCCCCTCATCACCAGAGCACAAGACTTCGAAAATACTTTTTAGAGCATTCTTTCCAACTATATTATTTTCTCCAACAAAACGAAGCGATTTTAATGGTAACATGCAGATTGCAGAAAATTAGAGTTAACCTGGTTTTCGCTATTTTTTAAATTATTTATTTACAAACAGATTGAATACGAAATTTGAATATTTGCTCTTTCAATATATAGTAAAACATATTCAAAACCTAGCGAGATGAAGAAAAATTCAGAATGATTCAAAGAGTATGCTCAGCAAATATTTTGTAAAACGAATGTTTTTCACACACTATTTTGCCGCAGTCCACATAAAACAATAATTAGCTCAATTTATTTTATATAGAGGCAAACCATTAAATTCACTTGGAAAATTATAATAATGCGGCGCTTTTTTCTGTGTGACAATTTTGCAAACAATTTATCATTTATGAAACGCGATTTTAAATGCATTAAAAACGTTGAAATTGCTCATATCAATTATTTCGACTTTTTCATTACTTCTGAGACAAAAATGTGAATATTTTAATAATTTCTAGTAGTTTTCATAGGATTGTTATCATTTTTATCATTTTTGCTTAAAAAATCCACACGCTATTCATCATTCATCGATTTGTTCTCGTTTCGTCGTCATATATTACGAAATAGAAAAAAGCGGTTGCCATGTGGCCGTCACGATGTGGCCGAGTTAGTGTGGCCGCGCGCTCGTGTGCAAATGCACGCTACTAACATGCATACTTGTTATTATATATTTGGCCTAAATAGTTTTTTTCCGTGTTTTTTTTCATTTCCCCCTTTTCCGCCAAAATTCTTCTTTATTTTTATTAAAGAAAGAAAACTAACGCTTTGCATAATTGTGTTCAATCGCATTTTTTAGAGAAAAAGAAATTCAAATTTCAATTTGAACATTAGGATTTCAAATACCGTACTTTGGTTAACCTGGGAAAAGAACTTACTGTAAAGCTCGTTTCTTTGTAAATGAAGTAATTAAATCAATCTCTTCTCAATTGCTAAAAACGATTATCCTCGCACAATTTCGTTGAACGTTTTTGAATTAATGGAATTTTTTTCAGAAGATGATAAATGAAATTGTTCAAGCTATGCACAATTTACACAATGGCATTGATTTAGATGAGGCGCATCGAGTATATCTTTAAAAAAATCAATAAAATAGCGCTGTTTTTCAATTTCAGATTGTCGATATTTTCTTAGCAGACGATTTACGCTCAAATAAAAATGTTTGGTTCGAGCTAGTAACAAATCAAGATTTGGTTGTCAAAGGATATTCGTGGAAATTCCTTGACAGTTATATCACGTAAGTCTTGTGAATTTAATTTAAAAAAATAAAAGCACTTTGTTTTCCAAATTCGAATGGAAAATGAGTTGCTATGCAAGGATTAGTTTAAAATACTAGGAGTCCCAATAATTCTTTCAATCGAAACACAAATTAGTAACAAATCAACAAACTATGTCAATATTAAAATAGCAATTATGCTGTATCTCACAGTTGGTTGCTAAAAAATATATTCCTTTCGCTTTGCAATTAACATGCAAAAACTGTTTTTACTTTTCAGCAAGAATAGATCAAATCCAATCTTCATTGAAGCAGCAAAAGAGCTCGTAGAAACTGGATACTTTCCTGAAGAGGATTTCCAGGTTTGCTAATTATTCATCACAATAAAATGATTTGAAAAGAAATTTGAAGATTCAACACATAAAAGCAGTATGCATTGCCAATTTGATGTTGATTCAGTGCTCAGATCGAAGAGTTCTGAAAATTTATGAGGAGTTCATGAGAAAACAATCTGCACAAAACGGTTTGAAAGACAATGTTTAGAAATTATCGTAATTGTATTCAGGGATTGCGTTTGAGACTCTGGAGATATCCGTTTGGCAGTCGTTTTTCCAACAGACTCTTGGCCAGGAGCCGATGAGTTCCATGAAGTTAATTCGCTCAACACTTGCAGAAACTGTATTGACAACGATTTTACGAGAAGTGGCAGCGAAACTCACAAATTCTGAAAGAGCCGGTAGCATTATCAAAATAATTCTGATTTGAATTTTATAGTTCAGACCTACTGCCAGAATATCTCACTGCATACTGTGGGCTTCTTAATAGTTTGACGGAGTGCATGGTATTCTTTAAATTAGAAAACGTCTATGAGATGCGGACTATCTTCGAGCGATTCATCGATCTTCGCGTTACAATTCCTCATATTGAAGTAGCATTTTATGAAGCTTATGGAAGAGTCTTCTATCTTAGACCACCGTATGATAAAGTGTTTTAAGGTTTAAAATTTTAATTTACAAAATTTAGAAATGTCCGGGAAAAGTTTATTAGGCCACAAATTTGTAAACTTATGGAGGCCATAATGATGCGCTACAAAAATTATGAAGGCAGAGAGGATAATTTAAATATCGTCGATGATGCAGCTCTTCAATGCGTTCACGCATTCTCTGGTATATTTTACCAACTTTTTTTAAAACTAAAAATGGTGAAATGAAAATATAGAGTTTTTAATGAAATAGTTTTAGAAGTCTTATTCCGAAGAGATAGGAATATGCAGAAAATAAACAGTTTTATTTTATCAGATATGTGTCGTGCGACATACACGAGCCATTCGATGAAGATGGGAAAACCAGAAAGTGATGTGTTCAAGCTGGTTGGATGTTTCTTTCAATTTCGATGCAGGAACATCGTATGATTTTTTCGATGATATTTTTAGAAAAAAAAACAACATAATTCCAGAAGAACCTTCGGCTTTATTTCAAGACCATCCAAAACTTTGCTTCCTGCTCACACGACCTCGCTGTATTATTATTTGATGAAGTTTTATCTATTGTTGCCCAGTCACAAATGGTTTGGAAATAATGCAATATGTCAGCTATCACACTTTTTTATTTCAGTTCGAGACGTCGGAAAAGTGCGCGGAAAGCGATGGTTATTTTCGAGACATTTTCAAATCATCATCGAGTTATTATTTCAGATTTCCTGGCAAATGTTTACATTGTTGTCGAGCAAACATTATACGGAGTTCATATCATGCACAACAAAATTGCTGGTATTCTTATGGATGACTTAGCGTCGAAATGCTTTGAAAGAAGTAGTTTTATAATGTTTCATGATTCATTTCAATGGTATTATTTCAGGATCATGCAAATTAGCAAAAATGTTAGAAAAGTGCTTTAAGTTGATGAAGCGGCTTGATTGTGTAAAGTGTGATCAGGCGTCACTAAATGAGCACCTTGGTCACATAACAAGTTTTATTGAAAGAAACTTGGAGATACTTGAGAATTCCTTCGATGAACTTGTGGCGAACGTCCAGTTCTACGCAAGTATGCTCAAAGTCAAAAGAGCTTCTTTGGAATTTGTAATGGCCAAGACTCCATCGCTGGATGCGCTTTTTCAAGGGATCACGTTCTTTTTAAGCCGAATTCAGAGGTGATTCAATTTTTCCATTGCATTTTATGAGAATTTTAAAATACTAGATTCCCTCAAAGTGCTGCTATTATTCACCCGCTTCTCGCAATGACTCATGGCATAATCGAGCGAAATCTTGACACTTTGGTAAAAATTGCAATAATTTCAGCTTTATAATGTTAATATTTAAGAAGTCGTCACCATATTTGAATTCATTTGTGATTGACCTTGTTTCTTCTATTATTCCATTGACCAGATATCAGCAAGCCCATGCATTGGATGTGAGTAAAACAAAATCAAATTTGGCTTTTCCCATTCTTAAATTGGTTTAATTATTGAAAAAAAAAAACGAACTGTTTCACAGGATATTGCTGCGCTTACTCCATCACACCCCATCGTTCAAGAAATGTTTACATGGTTGGACAAAAATTATTTGCCAGACAATGGGATTTCCGTAATTCGTGATTGCGGATTTGACAATGAATATCCCAATGAACAACATATGAACTTAAGGAAGAAGGTAGCGACGAATTTACGCTAGTATATAAATTCTGCTCAATTTTTTACAGCTTCGGCTTATTCTCCACTGTGGGAAAATCCGCATGCGGCACGACACATCGACGGCTTTTAGTGCTTGGCTGATGAGATATGTATCCGAACTATTTACCTTTGCAGAGTAGTTGAAAACAAGTTGGATGTTTAAATGATTGTTAATTACAGAATCATCACAAATTCCGATAAATTGACTGGGATTCATAGTTCATATGATATTGGTCCCACCAAGTCGGAGCTGTTCATTATTGGACGTGAGTGTTAAAATTGAACCAAATTCCATAAATTAAGCAATTAACGAATTTGTTAAAAATGCATTTCTACATATTGCTTTCAGTTGGTGATTGCTGCAACACGGAAGGGGATCATATCGGCGCTGAAACCAATCCGAATACCTTTTTCGAAGTAATGCTATTTGACATGTACGAGATTTGAAACTCTGGGCAATTAAGAAACTATATTCTTTTAGATTTCAAAATATTAACATTATTTGTGAGCGTTACTCCAATATTCTGGTGTCTGACGATATCAAGCCAAAGTTATTCTCAATGGTTTCATTGCGACCTAGCTGCAGAAATCTCAATTACCGGTCCTGGTGCAGCAAACCATTGTGAGTTTTCGTATTTCTAATATTTTTTCTATTAAACATTATGAATTAAGGCTGACATTAGTGAGAGCTCTCCCAATTCCAGTGTTGTCCCATGAATTGCAGACATTCATGATTAAAACTCTGAACACGTCCCACGTATTGGTGCAGATTTATGAAGAACAGGCGCAATATTTTGATGGTAACTGTCATTTTATCTTAAAAACAATGCGATTATGATAACATTTCGAAATTAAAATAATAATTTTTTATTAAAGGCGATATTCTTCCGGGGCTCTCAATCGCGTTGGAAAATTTGTCAAAACATGTATTCTTTTTGCAAGAACTGCTATGCAACAACAATAAAAGATTAGTCAGCGAGATGGGGGAGTTTGTGATCAAGGTGAATTTACGCAATTTTGTACCTTTCTAAATGACAATTGTTTCAGAATAGAGAACTGCATTATCCATTTGAACAAAGTTTCACAAGTATTTGCAAATGCCGAATTGACAGCTTGCTTGCTCCAGTAACCTCAATTATGAAGTGTATGGTTATCTTCTCAAACGTAAGACTATTAACTGTTGGAATTCTACAGATTAATTTGGTTTCAGAGTGCTGCTGATGAACACATTTCCTTGTTCTGTTTAAATTTGATAAAGCTTTTGCTTGTATATTACACCGATGACGAAGACAACAGGAGTTGCGTTTTGATCGCGCTAAACGAGTTTTTCAATTGTCAAGTACAAAATGAACAAGTCAATAAAACTTTAAAAAATCGAAAAATTTTTCAGCCCGAGTTGTGCTACCACAGAGCAAATGCTCTACGTGAGTGCTTCCCCGAGCACTTTCCGGCCGACGTTGAATTTCCGAAGTCGAGTTCTCATGACTGTGCAGCGTTCACGTGGAGAATATTCAATGTATATCAAGCGACTGCTAGTGCCGACATGGCAATGGAGATTTAGATAACCATTCAATTAACTCACTAATTTATTTCTCTTTTATTGTATTTTATTTCATTTAAACAAGTCGGTGGTAGAGCCAAATTAATCATCTCATTGACATCATTACCGTGTGACTGGTTTTTTGTTTTTTTTCCTTTCTGTACATATTGTTGATTATTTTCTGATGACAAATTTGCATAAAGCGTTTGAGAACATTGCAACACATTTCATAGAATACATCATAAGTAGTAAAATTTTCGAATGAAAAAGACTGCGAGTACTTCAAAGAGGCCACCTTCAATCTAATTACGGAATTCATCGAAGCGTGCCAATCCACTTGTGTTGATGACACATTGCCGACTGCTTCTGTCATTTCAAGTGATTGCGTATATTCCGAATGCTCAGCCAGGTTCGTCTTCATTCTTCTCGCACTCTCGGTTGTTTTTCTCTAGAATTTTCTTCATTATCAATCGGCTGAAAACACGTGTTCACAGAACGATAGTCAGGGCGCGAGAACTCGGGAAAAGAAGAGAATGTGCAGCATCAATTTGGCATTTATTGTGAGTTCGAATAATTTCGGTTTTTATTTGGGAATTTATTTTTGAACCATTGTTTAAGGAACTTCGCAATTATATTCCAACATTTCCTTACGAGAAACGTTTGTCGAAAATTGATACGTTGAACCTTGCGATTGCTTATATAAACATGCTAAATGATGTTTTGAGGTAATTTTTTTTTAATTATAAATTATTTTCTTTTATCTTGAAGGGCACGTGAAGACACCGGCGATTATATTCGACGATGTGTCAACCTTGCTCGAAATGGGCACCCTACAGCTCCAACATGGAGCACAAGCGGTCAGTTTTATAAATGAGCAAAAAACGAAATTAACTAGTAAATGTAGATCTACTTGCTCGTCTGAGTTGGATCGATTGGAGACGACTTGGAATGGAGCCGATATCTTAATTGAACGCTGAATTTGTTCAAATGTCGTTGTTGAGTTCCTTTTGTAATTCTTGGTCTCATTACTTAAATTATATACTTTCGTTCCGAATTCTCATAATTGTGTTTATTCAGAATAGAAATTTTACGCGTTTCTCACTAATATATGTTCGAGTTCATTGGAAAACGTCACACCACTTTTTGGGATTGTTTTTTTGTTTATTTCTAAATTTTTGATAAATAGTGAGAAACGTGCTAAAATGAAGTTACAAAAGAGAGTATCATGTGAATATTGTGTTTCTTACCACACTTTTGTTTGTTTTGTTGAGAAATACTTTTGATTATTTGAAAAATGCTCTCCATTAAGTGATATAATTGTAATTTCTCATTTTATTTTAAGATTTCCTTTTCTCATTACAGCGCTTATAATAAATGCTTCTCGTTTTGAATTTTTCGTAAGCGAAATTTTTGTAAGAAAATTGCATCTAATGAATCTACTTTCATATCCTTTAGTTCATATTGAAGTGAAATAGACAATTTTAATTATTTAAATAAACTTGAAGAACTTTATAATCGTCGTCCGGTGACTATTGCATTCGGGGTAGATTTACGGGCGCGCCTAACGTCATTATTTTGCATGTGTGAATGCGTATTTTGAAACCATAGGGTCCGTAAATCTACATCCTCGCCGGACTATTTAATCTTTATATCGATGCTTCATTTTAGTTCAAAAATATTCTTTTTTTTTGTTTTTCCTCAATAAGCCATTAAATTGTGGTAATAGGAAAACAATCAAATAAAAGGCTTGGAATAAATACGTACACTGGATTCTTCTGTGATTTTTCTATACTCGCAAATTTTATCACTTTCAAATATCATTATTTAATATCATTATATTCATAAAAAAGTAATTTCACTGGCTTACTGAAAGCTGGTAAACTACAGTAAAGTGAATTATTCACATTAGCGCAATTTCGACGACATTTAAAAAAGCAAGTGTAGTAGAATATATAAGTGGAAACAAGAATTTTTTAATAAAAAAATGTATTCTTTTATTGAGATTATATTTATGAACTGGTTATTAATATAGTTAAAAAATAACCGTACAGCTTTATTTAGGCACTCTTTAACAAAACCTCACCAATATTATCACATATGTTGATTTCTGTATTATTCTATTAGAATCAATTATAGCAATATCGGCTATTGATTCCATAATACTTCCGGCAATGTGATTTTTTTTATTTTGCATAAAAAACATAACAATCACATTTCTCGCTCCAATTATAAGAATATTTATGAGAAATTTGGCAAAAAAGTGCGTAAAACGATAATAGTGACTTACAGAGTATTTGATCAAATTGTCGCCAAAGGAAACCAAATTATTTTTGCTAAATTGTTTTTTCTGTTTGAATCACTTTTAAAGATACGTTTCCCTCGAATTCTTGCTGTTGTTGATGTTATAGGCGTCGAAACATATCGAACATTAATAATTCACAGGTATTCAACGCCCCTAATTTACGTGTTATTTAAAAGATTGTTTGCCGAATTCAAGAATTTATTCCACACGACTTCGATTTCATTTTATTTTCAGGCCCGATCTACCACAAATTATGCCTCCAGAGCAATGGGCCTTTTTCATATTTGTAGTGATTTCCAGCATTCTTTACACATTGATATCGATAACTTTGAAACGGCAAAAAACCAGTACATTACTGGGAGGCTCCTTTTTTAAAATTGTTCAGATGCAGGTAACATCCTTAGCAAACAATTCAAGAAAAATTATATATTTTTTTCAGTACTATGCAGAAACCGCATTTTTCTTCGAGTTCACCTTATTCATGCGTTTTCGAAAACACACTGCTCTTTATAGTTTATTTGAGCCACAAGAGAAAACCGCATTGTTAGCAGCTAGAATTGTTTCGGGTATTCACTACTATATAAAGGTTTTTTTCAAAAAGAAACCTAAAATCTACAATTTTTGTTTTTTTTTTTAATTCAGATTGTTGTTTATATTGGGTATATCGCATTTGCCGTAAATCGAATTACTTCCGCCATCAATATTTCATCTTACAATAGCAGCAAATTATCTGTAAATTGTTTTTTTTAACGAGCAAAAAAATGATTAAATTATATCAAAGAAAATAATAAGTTAACGTAAAAGAATGTCAATAATTAACGTTTTTGAATTGCGACATTTGAATACATCATTCAAACTCTCAATTGAATTAAACTAACCAATATATGCTTCGAACTATTTTTTCATATTATTTTTTTCAACATTTTTATTAAAACGATCCAATTTTTTCAATATGGTTTTATTTAAATATTCATTTAGGCAACCAATTATAATCCATTTTATATAAAAGTCCATTTTTAAAACATTTTAATCTAAATCATTT
This sequence comes from Caenorhabditis bovis, assembly GCA_902829315.1. Lineage (NCBI taxonomy): Eukaryota > Metazoa > Nematoda > Chromadorea > Rhabditida > Rhabditidae > Caenorhabditis > Caenorhabditis bovis. The sequence continues at coordinate 3,783,773 of CADEPM010000002.1, forward strand.
CAATTGCTTTGACACAGTTATTTTGGTGTGTAGCTTAATCAACACCAAAATATGTATACGTGCACATTCAAAAGATTTTACGAATGGGATTAGTTCTCGCAATTCAATTATCCATTATTTTTCTACTGTATCGCGGAAGAAACGTATTTCCCTGAAGTATGACACCAAAAAATGTTTCAGTTGTTCACCCCAAAACGATTAATGATAATTCGTATCGGTCAGTGGATTATCCCATTATTTTTCGTCCTCCCAACGCACTCATTTCCGGGGTTCGAATTTTGGTTTACAATTACCACATCTGCCATTCGATTACATAACGATGATCTCTCAACAGCGGTGAGATTTTCCAAATAATATCAACATCAAAACCTATTTTTCTAGAAGACATTTCAAAAATGTCTTTATAAGTGATTATATAGGTTGAGATTTGCAGAATTAACTTTTGGTTCAATTATTAGGTTACCATTTCTCATTGTAATAGTTAAACCATTTTTTTTAAATCATGAAGCTTTGAAATTCGGTTAATCAATTTTGTTTTTCAGATAATTGCTTATGTGGACGGATTTTGGTGCATATCAACATGCCTTTTTTGTATGGTGTGTTACTTCTTGACAACTTTAATAATCCGAAAGAGTTGGAAAAACGTTGGAAAAGATTCGGTAAGAGTCTTAAAAACTAAATTCATAAAACTAGTTAAGAAAAAGGCGGCGCGGGTGGCAGCCGAGAGAGGTTTGCTAATTTCGGCGTTGGTTTCTTTCTTCGTACTCACCTTGAACACAATCGTACAAATTGTCACAATTCTCAACTCCTGGGGAGCTATGAAAAATCTACTATTCATTCAAGACCTATCGTAAACCCCAATATTATGGTAGAAATTCTTAAACAGTCTTTTTAGGTATCCAATGATTGATCTACTTTATTCGCATTATCCATGGGCTCTATTAGTCACTTCTTCAGTACTGCGAAAGCAAATGATCTACGATATCAAAATTTTCCTGAGAAAGTATGCATTATTCCAACGTTATAAAAGTTCGTCAAGAAAGAATTCAGGACATTGAAATTAGATGATGCTTCTGTCGTGCGAGTTGGCCACACCGTTTCCCCAGCTACGATGCGTACTTCAACTAGGGCGTTTTTTTAGCATATGGGGTATTAGGCGGCGTTTGACTTAAGTTTATGATGCCGTTTACAACGGGTGAACATATGTGCTTCGGTGTTTCGGTACAATGTGTGCAATGGCTTATTTATGAGCCGATTATTAGCTATGTTGTTTTTGTTGCTAATTGTGGATATCTTATTGTATTCTATAAAGCATTTTTTCTCTCAGCCTCCGAATATTTAGCGAATCTCGAAATAATTCAAAAAACTTTGGCATTCGCATAAGTTTAATCACAAATCAACCATTGAAAGAATGATATGGAAATAATACTGATTACCGACGTTGAAATTGGTTTAAAAGAAATATTATAACCAACTTCAACTATATAGACAGTGCGCAGCAACGCGATAAACAGGGATGAACACTCTATTTTCAAAACAATGTTGGGAAAAATCATGTTTTAGATTATTCTGCTTGTGAGATTCAGACACTAACGATGCTACGCATATTTCGCAAAAAAATAGAAATACTATTAAAAAAAACTCAAAAAAAACCCTAGACATATTGCCCATAGAAGTAATTTTTTGAATTAATCGAATTTTCTTCGAATATCTGCATAGCACGATAATTGATAGTTTTTTCGAAGAATTTATTTTTTCCTTGTTCTTACACTTACATTCTCTGTAAAATCAACATGTGATGCGAAGGATGCCATTCGAGAGATGACAATATCACCAAAAGAAAATTATAGGGATCACCATTCGAAAGAACAAGAAATGCTCCACATTTTTATATTATTTTGACAAAGCTGATCAAAGCGTTTACTGTCTAGCTTATTACATATCTTTAATTTTTGTGTGTATCAACGGTGTCATTAGAGTGAGATGATTTCTATATTTTATTTGGTACATAAGTTGAGTTCCTGATCAGGAATCCAAGAAGTGAGTGTGGTTATAAATTGTGCGAATCCTCAATAAAATGTACATAAACTTTTGAACAGCCATATCTCTTTTTATGAAGCAAACGTTTTTGCGAAAATAAAAATTTATTATTTCAAATAATGAGACGTTTTCCGATAACGCCTATTATCATGAATTATCAATCCCAGTGAATGCGATTCCCCAAAAAAATCAAAGTTTCACCAACAGTGTTTTTCTTCTTGTCGAGTTGTTTGTTTCCGCTCAATATTCACAGTATTGTAGTCAGCTGCGAAAAAAATAGCCATCTCTACAATTCCCTTATTTTTTTGTCAAAACCTTGTACAAGGTAAACCAAGCTAATATATACTAATGACAGCAAAAATTAATAAACAATGTTTATAAGAAAAAGTTAGTTATTCCACGTGTTTGGCCATCTATCAGCCAGCTGTTCAACTCATATCGCCTCATCATATGCAACAGTTTGTATATTTGTGAACATTCTACCCCTTTTGTGCCACCGCCTTGGCTATTTCTTTCGTTATTTCTTTGTGTTGCGCGGCCAGTGTCTCAGTGCCAAATTCGAATCGGTGTGCTAACCGTCTCTAGGCATTCGCGTATACATTTAAACGTAGAATGAGAGAGATTGAAAGGGCGGCAACTCACGCTTATTCATCAACGGCAAGCGATTCGCAGAGTCATATCTTTTTTTTTCATAATTTTGCCCGTTCTCCACGCATCTTATCAACGCATTTTTTTTCTATTTCACATTTCTGCTCCCGCTTCAATAATACAAACTATTCATTTTTTAAATCCGCCAATGTTGACTGTTTTAAAAGACTTAACTGTAGCGGAAAATTCAACTTCTTGAAAATCAGTATAGATGCACAAAATTGTAAAATTACGTTCGCGAAAATGCAGAATACGCAGACATACACAGTCTTTTTGTCTCGAGACATCATGGCACTTAGCCAATATTTTGTTTTAAATTTCAATCGTTTGAAATTGACAATACCTCTTGTAAAACAAACATATTTTAGATGGTGCTACCGAACAGCTTCTTCTTCCGATTCTTCACTTTATGCTTGATATGTGTGCCTTGGGTTAAAATTATGTATAGCAATGTGAGTTTTATGTAAATTCAATCTAAAATTTACGATTGTTCTTTTCTTGTTTACACAATAAAAAAAGCTACATAGTCACTTAATAAAACACCAAAAAAGCCTCTATTTTTAACGATAATCTCGTGACTCATAAGTTTCTAAAAGTTTTTTCCTAACAATAAATGAGTTATGCTCCATATTTCTAATAATAAAATTTGTAAAAAAAATTCGTAATTAACCAATTCATTTCAGGAAGTTGAAAAATACCCAATTTCTGGACTAGCTACTGCAAATATGATTGGTGTCGCAATTTCAATGTTCAATTTTTTGTATGAGACACAAAGTAAACTTTAAAAAATCTAATTTTATTTTCAGCTTGCTTGGCAAGATGCTTGAGGAAAATCCAATGATCTACTACTATATTTACAAAGTATTCAACTGTATCCTCGAAGTTGCGGTTGGTACTCTAGAATGCACGAAATTATTGAAATTCAGAGATCTCATGCGGCGTTTGTTGGAGTTTTGCTACACATTATTATCACTGCACTTATATCGGTTATTCTATTTGATCTCATCTTTGAAACTATTTTCATGGTATAAAATTATCAAGCTTATAATTATTCAGTGAATTATGTTTAGATAAAGTCTGTTAGCCCCTCGGAGGAAGCAATCAGTTTGTCGAAAAGGCACAAAATCATTGTCGTCGCCATTTTGGAAGCAGTTTCTGTTTTTCATCCTTATTTCCTCACTAGAATTGTTAATGGATTGTACAAAATCGAAAAGGTTAAAGAAATCGACAGGGTATACAAGCTCGAAGCTAAATATAAGGACTATCTCAAGGATCTTAAAGCCTCCGGAAAGTACGAGGCGTTTGTGCCGCCAAAAATTGAGGAAACTCCTATCATGAGACCAAGACACGCCAGGAAGAACCTCCGAAAACATCATTCTTAGCTTTTGTCTATTGAATTGCTCATACATTGTATTTCTTGAAAATAACAATTAAATGTCAGAAACTTGTTAACATTTACTAAATCGCTGAATTTGTTACTTTTTTTGAGCAATTGGAAACATCATCATAATCATATCTTCACTCTTTCGGGGATTCTTTCATTTTCACCTTCCTGTAATTAATTTGGCACTTTTGTACACTTTCAATGATCAAATACATCATTTTGCCAAACATACACATATGTGTGGAGCGATGAGAAAACAAAAGTCGTTTCTGATAATGGATATTCCGGAAATAGAAAAAAACACAACCGATGACGCCTAGGTGATCAAGGAAAAACATTTTCTGCAAAATTCGGAGAAAATACGAGTAATATTATTTAATTCGAGTTTGGGAAAAAATGCAACACATATAAAAGAGAAATGTATATTTTCGGACTTTGCTCGAAATAATTACCTATGGCAGTTTCAATTTTAAAAATTTAATTGCGAAGATTATCAAAGAACGGGTCATTCCAAATATCATAGGATGTTGGACGCAAGTGTGGTCTTAATTCCAGCATTTTGTGAGTCAATTTCTGTAAAAAAAAAAGAGAGGAGATTTATGTGCACAATAATTTGAATTCAATTTTACCATAAGCGCGAGATCACCGGGGCGTGCAATTGCATCCTCTTCCGTGTACATTCCGTATAATTTTTCAATTGGATCAGATCCCGGATATTTGTATGGCCAACGCTCATTTGCTTGATTAAGAAGATTGATGAAGGCATCGGCTAAAAAATGTTGCCATTTCTCTTCAATAATTTTTAAATAGCCAACCTTCTTGATATTCAAACCTCCCATAATACATTGTGAGATCGCCGAGAAGCGCTTCCATGTTCACCACAACTTCGGCAATGCCTCGACCTTCAAACGCGCGCTTTCCAGTATATAACTCAATAGAAATTGCACCTATACATTTTTTCTTTTACCTCCGATGTGAGAACATTTATTGTACTTACCAAGGCTGAATACATCCATAATACATCCGGGAGAATATTGGAACATAACTTCAGGGGCTTGATAACCGTCACATTCGTTTCTGAAACGCGGATCGTCTCTTTCCTCGAATGCCAAAGAAAAGTCGGTGATGACTGGCACGTAGCATCCATTTCCGATTTTTCGCATCATAATGATGGACGGTCGAAGGTTGCCAATAACGACGTTTAATGGAGGGCTATGAACAAAGTTCAATGCTTCAGCTAGCTAAAATATTCCAGTTTTTTTTACATTTGATTACTTAATCAAACCTGATAGATGTAATTGCGACACATTAAGTAGTTCATTCCAAACGGGTAATCTAAATAAATGTACTGCTCCAAGTCGAACTCATACTCTTCAAACACGATGCATGGGTGGTTGTAAAAGGACATTGCCCCACGCACTCTTGCTGAAATTACTTGGACTTTCGTAATTCGTAAGGGAATTTCGTAAATTGATACCTATCCCTAAAATCCTATGGCTTTGCAGTTTTTTGAAATCAACGTATAATCCGGTCTCTGTGAAATATTCAACTAGGGAAGAATTTTGGAACACTTTAATAGTAAAATTCTGTTGGCTTTTTCTATCATGGCAGCTGAACATCTTTCCAAATTTTCCATATCCGATAATTTTGTCAACCACACACTCGAATCTACTGCAAAAAAAATAATTTTTTTTTCAATATTACGTTAGAATCAACCAACTTTGAAACGATGACATCTCCTTTATTCAAGGTATGGAAGCATGTGTAATTGTCCTTATTTGGCCTGCGGGATAATTAGAATAAATATCAATAATACACGAAGGGCTTACAAAAATCTTGAGACTTTGGAAAAATGATAACGCTCACGATATTTGATGTGAGTTAATAAAGGGTTCTTCCTTCCAAACAACTTTGTCAAGATGGCAGCCCTGACTCTTCTGGCCACCTCAAGTTGTGTGAGCTAAAATGGATTGTTTATTCAATACATAGCTAACGATCTTTTTCGCATTCTTAAAAATGCAACATGCGAACTGTTATCGAATTTATGAAGCTGAACGAGCTCGAAATTTGAAACATCTCGAGCGCGAAAATATTAAAAATCTGCGACACGAACATTTCTTTCAACAGTTTTTCTTCTATTTTCTTTTTTCCAAAGTTTCTTGTTTTAAAACATTCAAATTTTTTGAAAGATTACTTACGTTATACATATGAAGAAATATGAGGAACATCCTGATAAATTTTAAATGGGTTCCTGCAAATTGCTACACAATAAAAAAGCAAACAAAAATAGAATTAATTGGGTTTGATCGCGCTATTAAAAGAAAACGACAGACGATGAGAGTAAAACGGAATTGTTCGTTGCGGGCGCTCACTTACAATACATTTGAACGTCATTTTTGCGTTTGCTTTTTCAAAACGAACATGTCGATTATTAAATATTTATTTCATATTCAAGCCTTCTTTCTAAAAAAATGAGAATAATGAAAACCGGGGCCAAGAAAATGGGATATGTAAATGCGGAGATGAGATTGGTGCATCAACAACATGATGAGGCTGGTTTGGGTTGAGCGGAGGGATCCATAAAAAACATGAAGAAATACTAAACAAAAAGAAGAGGTTTTGGTCTAACCGGTAAAAAAATAAAGAGACACAATATCACCGACGAACACCAAACGGTTCGTGTCTTTTCCAAAAGCTTGTGACCTTCGATCATGATAGAGAACGCTGATAATGTTTCTTTACATGATTGATTTGAGACAGCAATTATTTGGCGTACAGATAAGAGCGAAATTGAACTGGCTGCAATGTTTGCAATTTGGAAAAAATTAATGGAATCGTATCAATTAAAAAAAAGAACAGAAGTAGCAGTACAAGCAATACAATATTGATGAGCAAAATTGAATCATTGCTGTTGGAAAAGCTCATGAGTTAATATTAATTTCGCATCAAAGCGGTTTTCTGGGAGCGGCTCTAACATGTTTCGAATGACATCCTGTTAAATGATAATTTTAGAAAAATGTTATATAATAATAGTTGCTAAAAAAAATCAAAAATAAACAAAAATTACCATAATCAAATACTCAAGGCGCATTCTCTCCCGTTCCTCAATTCCGGCAGTGAAATTAAGAACGCTTTTAAGAGATCGCGAACCAAATTGTACATAACCGTTTTGCTGACGGTGTCGCTGATATCGGGCCTCGAACTGATGATCTATGTATCACTTTTTTTCATGTTTATGTTAGTGGTTTACCTGTGGCTAACGAATGAAAATCGAAAAAATATCCTAGAACCATCTCCATGAAAATGACGGATTGCTCATACGAACGCGCTCGAAATGGATTCTTTCCGGTGAGAAACTCTACACAAGTAACACCTAATGAATCAATCAAATTTCAAGAAAATTATTCGCTAGAAACCGACCCAACGAAAAGATATCGGTCTTAAGACCGTTACATCTTCTAAAAAGCAATTCTGGAGCAGTGTAGCCCATCGTGTGTGGTTGACGGTTCTTGTTGTCGGCCGAATACGACAATCCAAAATCGTTAAGAACCGCTTGAAGTTGTGTTCCGTTGCAGCGGAACATGATATTATCCGGTTTAATATCTCCGTGCACCAAGCTGATTGAAGCGAGAAAATCGATTGTAGTGGCGATCTATCAAACAAACGAAGCATCTACCATAATAAAAAATGTCAAAAGTGTTAACCTCGTGCAGCGTTTTCTTGAATAAACGAAGTTTTTCAATTCCATCCAAACATTGGAAAACCGTGTTTGATTCTTTCAGTAGTTCGTAAACGATACATGCACGATTACGATATGTAAACAACCCGTGGCACGTTGCTAGAAATGATGATTTCAATATTATGAATAAGAGTGAAAAGCTCCTACGGATTCCAGTCAGATGTATATTAAGACTTTGTGAACATTCACTTATAATTCTCAGCAACTTAGTTTCAAACTCTGCAAAACTATCGAAGCCGGGCTCGAACACTTTCATTGCAGCATTCCTCCGATTTTTGCGATCTTCTACTAAATAAACGACACCGTAGCCGCCGGAGCCCAAAACATTCTGTATTTCTAAAATAAAATCTCTGGAATCGATTTGATTAGCCATTAATCAACGCCTAATTGAATACTTTTTATTAATTACGTCGCCATGTTTGATCCACAGGCTTCCCTCGTTCTCGAATGACCTTAAAAATGAATAAATAGTTTTGTACTTATTGTATTATTACCTTTCAATAAGATCCTCTTGTCTGACGGCAGGGCAAGAGTCCTGAAAAGCCTTAACTTTTATCGCGACGAGAATTCGAGAATCTTCATATTATCGGTTTTAATAGACGATTTTGAAAGCCAGTTTCGATAAATAACATAAACGTAACATGAACTCACTTGACACTCATCACCATCTGACGACCCTAGAGGACTATTGGAATTTGAGCTTGACCCTTCTTCAGACTTTTTGTCGCTTAAAAAATAAGTTATAGAATAATCTAATATACCCATTATTTTACTTATTTTCGTTTTCGTCCGTGTGATCTAGTGCGGCGTCGCTGGGGCGTTGCTCATCCGAGGCACTTCGAGAAGGCGTAGCAATCTCATCATTGACACGGTTCCTAGAACAGTGGGACTGAATGTCGCGCTTTTCGCTTGTTGACTCCATCGAGGTGTTGTACCGTCAATCTGATGTGAAGAATTCCTAAACACTAACTGAGGAAAACTTTACGGTGAAAAAGGAATATCGAGTACTGTTTCTAACAGCAATACGCATAGCCCAGTAAAGTTGACCATTTAAATATAAAAATATTCTTTCCTGGGTTCAGAACCCTAAAATTGAAATCAATACAAAAAATTAACACATGTAAATGAAAGTGAACAGATGAAACAACAATGAAACAGAAGAATGGTTCAACGAAGAAGAACAAATATCAAGAAGTAGCAGAGAAAAAAGGAGATCAAGGAGAATGATTATATCAATGATTATTTATATGATTATTATTGCAAGCCGGGCTTGTCTTCATTGGTCTCTGAGCGGCAAAAAGAAAGGGTGTTTGTACGCGTTCTTGGCTGTAAGACGACGGCTTGGCACCGCTTCCAACGCTTGCTCAATAAGATTCTGAAAAAACGTATTATTTGTATAATGACAGTGCGAAAATTACCAATAATTGAATTTCGCATTCTCTTTTTTGCTCATCTTCTGGCACATAGATGCCAAAAATCTCTTTCAGGGAGAAGCTGGGCGGAATTTTGCCGGCATTTTCTTGAAGAGATACCAGAAGTGCTGTGAAACAAACAAAATATTTCAACTATAGGCTTGATGGATTACTCTTATCCCGGGTTCGCTTACGGCATTCGTAAAATGGGCCAAGAACATATTCCATAAAAGTGATCGAATTGGCGTTCGACGTGGCTCCAAAAATATTACCGCCACAATAAGTTTCCAATGCAATAATGCCTGAAAATTAACGTTTCAATAATTTTTATTGTTTCAATAAGAATCTCTCGAGAATTACACCTAGAGGCAATAAAAAGAAAACGTACCAAAGCTGAACATATCAATTGGTTTGCCATAAGACATACGGAAAACCACTTCTGGTGCGCGATATCCCATTGTCTGCACAAATTTGTCGCCGAACACGTGAGGTCGATCCGCTAACCCGAAGTCGACGATGACAACTTGAAAATTCTGCAAATCGCTGCCTCTGAGCATGAGATTTTCGGGTTTCAAGTCCGCATGGACCAAGTGAAAAGGACTCGCCGAGTAGAATAAGATACCGTCTATCAACTGAAAATATAGAATTGCATTAAACAAAACATTTCAAATGACCTGGAACAGTAAACGGCGAATCGTGTAGATATCCAGCTCATTCCATTTTTGTCTCAAAATAGAGTACTCTTGTGGGAGGAATTCCATTGTAATAAAGCAGTGCCGCTGATTTTCGAAACAATGGAACACTTTTACTGAAATTTTATTTTTCTTGATGGGACCATGAAACCTTGCTTACCAATATTTTCTCTATTTTCTTTCTGCGCGAAATTATTAAGAACCTTCAGTTTCGAGTATTCAGCTGCAAATTCGTTAAACTCTGAAGACTTGAACATCTTGGCCGCAAAGAAAGTGTCGGTTGTTTCATTGAAGAACTTATACACTGTGCCGAATCCGCCCCTTCCGAGGGTTTCCACAAGAATCATCTTCTCGCCTCTAAACTAAATATGTCAAACCTGTACACAATTTCTTCTTACCGTAATTCAAACACTGTACCCTCGAGGAAGTGACGGGTGCACACCGACATAAAACTGAAATAAATCTAATTGAAATGCCTACGAAAAAGTAATTACAAAGTACAAGTGTTTTCCTTTCGCTCGACCACTTGCTCCAAATACTGTAATCATTTGCCCTGAATAATTGAAAAGGTTATCGCAACGAAAAAATTTTGACTAACGGGTCTCGGATCTTTCAGCCAGTCTAAAATCTCAGAGTTGCTCGTTCCGTAGCTCTCATTATCGGCAACGTCGTCTTGGCGAGCACAACAAAGAGCTGTTTTGCTCTGAAAGTGACCAATTTCATCGGATAATTTTAAGATTTGATATTTTTCGCAATTTTATCAAAGAACTCAAAAATTAAAATATGAAATCGCGACACAAAAAAAACTGAAACAAACATACCCATTTACGAAAACGGCGAAACATTTTAGCGCTTGATAGAATAGACCTGAAATAAAATATTTGAAAGTTTGATATATTTCGAATGAAGAAAATAAGAAGCGAAAAAAAACATGCGAAAAAGGAAGGAATGTATCGTTTAGTTTTGTTTAAAAATGTGAAACGTAGCGAAATCTGCGTTCTCATAAAAACGTCGGTAGCCAATTGCGCAACTTTGGCAGCATATAGGCTGGCAAGTTTCTCACCAAAACCCCATTACAGACGAAATTGTTGCGCTGCATGTTATTGTTTTTCTCACTGCTCACACCAAAGGATTGTGAAAGAGTACGTATGAATCACGAAATTTATCGATTTTTGTGGATAATGACTCACAGTTTGAAAAAAAAATTTAAAAAGTACAATCGAGACATTTTTTAAGCTTACTATTCACTTATTTGCGCAATCTCATTGAAGAAAACAACAGCAAAAGAAAACAACTGAAAATGAAATTTCGAACGTTTCAGACATAAAATGGTTGAGTTTTGAATATATACGCAAATTGGTACTTTAGAAAATAATCCTACCATAATCGACTATAATGTGTAAGCTGATGTGATTTTTGATTTCAAATCCTAAGCATTGTTTTTTTATTCTTTTCAATAATAGAAAGTAATAGTTTCATTAATTTGCCAAATCACAAAAAAAAAAAACAAATATGAAGAAAACTTTTGAATGTAAATTTTGAAATTAAATATATAATGTTAGTATTATTGACATTCTAAAAATAAAGAGGGCTAAACAATCATATCATTTTTTTAAGTTAAGAGAGAATTGCAAGCGGCTACCAGAGCGCAGGCGAAACAATAAATGACTAATTGCGGGTCCGTTGCATCCCACTAAAGGGGGCGTGGCTCCGATCGGGCACAGTCATCTCTGCACCCTCTAGCGACCGAGTGATACCGTTTTACTCCTAGCAAAATTTGCCTCAGCTAGTCGGAGGATTGTGATAGAAAAATAACGATTATTAACTCAGTCGATCAATTTTAGCTAAAATTCGATTAATAATTATTTTAAAAAATAATACACTTCTAAATGTTGACTAAACTCAGAAAGGAAAAACAAAAACGTTTTAGCATTTCTCAATATGAGAAATTAAAAAAACAAACAAAAAAGCAATAATTTTTTAAAACAGGCTTTGTTTATTACGATTTGTACGCTAAGTTCTCTTATTTCTACCGATTTGTTTTTGGAGCGGACCAGAAAAAAATATTTTGAAATTTTGGCAAAAAGCAACCTCATATAAAACCTCTCACTCAAATTATTTTACTTTTGCCTAACAATCCCAATAAAACGGCTATTTCGATAAAACGAATTTCATAGAAATGATATTCCTACTGAAATCGAAAGAATTTCGAAATCGTCAACTTAAAGTATCTGCCATCTCTTTAAAAAAACTATCGAGTGCAGATTAGTAGATACATTTCCCTGAAGATGTCTTTTACAATAAGCTTCCGATTTTTTAAAAGTTTTTGAAAAAGACATAATTGTGAGATGATGTACAATCGCTTATTGAGGCAAAATATTATTTTATCATATCCGAACAGTGTGATTTCATCATTAAAACGTCTGCCCATTTTTTCGCACATTGTCAGATCGATGGTGCCAAATGAGACATAAAGTGAGGCGATAAGGTCAGATGAGTCACAAATGTTCCAATGAGCAAACCCCGCCCCTTTTCATTCTGTCTATCAAAACAAAACAAGTCGAGGTTTAGTGTTAACTATTATGTCGTCAAAGAAAATTATACATTGAGGAAAAATGGAGAGTGCAGATTTGTAGTCTTTACCCAGGAGCAGACAATATACAAAATGCGGTGATATGTCTCAATGAGGGTCGCATTCATTCATAACTGTGTGTCGGGTTAGAAAAAAAATTTGCGCTCTACATTTTGTCCTGCATTTGTTTCTAATATTTGTCTCTGCTCTTATTATACCGAAAAATATATTGTAAACTTAAAATTCATTGAAATTCAATTAACAATACCGTGTCTTATTAATTGTTATCGTAATCCGACTACGACCATCCTCGAAAATGTCCCAATTAACAAAGATATTCAACATAATATTGCCAGTCATTTCTCACTTTTTCAGGCGCTTCTTCAAGTTTCTTTTTATATTCATATTTTCTTTTCTATTTTTTGTATACTCCGATAGATGTGATTCTTGAAAAATATTAATACCGTAATTAATTTACTGAAATTACGAGTTGCTTTCCAATGTTTATTTTTTCAAAGTATAGAGCATAATCGTCCCAGCAACCTTCCAACAATTCAATTCTTCCTCAGAGTATAATGGTGTTCCAAAGTGTAAGAAGATGGGTATGTTATTTCTATTTGCTATGTCAAAGTATGCGTACAATCCACAATTAAAACAAAGAAAAATTTCCGCTCTGGAGTGTCGACCGGTTTAAGGTTCATATTAAAATATCCGAAACGAGACATTCTGCCCTCTGCTGCGTTCGCACCACTGAAGTCAGTGATTCAAACAACACTAGTGACACGTATACCACATACGACGAGGATAGTGCTCAGACTTCAAACACACGGGTTCTAGAATGGCTATTGGATCCGAAACCTGTTAGTGCGAAATTCAGTTGTTTATGCAGCGGATTAACAGGATCTTAGATGGCGAATCAACATGCACGTCACATTTTTTGTGCGGTGAAGAAGTTAATATTCGGTAATAAAAAAAAACTGTTGCGCTTTTTTCTCACGGTGTTCTTCAGAGGCCAGAATATGGTTATTGTGGAGCGATTGGGGACAGGTTCGTATGGAACAGTCTACAAATTCTTCAATGAAGCCAAACAGAATTTCTTTGCCGCTAAAATGTTCCAAGTTCGTGACTTTGAAGGATTCGTAGCTGAGTATACCAAATTGCGTCTTCTGAACTCTTATGCGAAGAAAGCCAAAAAGACCAACATCGGTAAGTGAAATTTTTGTGAGAAAACTGGAAAAAAAAAGTTTAAGTTCATTTGCTGGACTATTTCGTTCTCAATTTGCATTGCTTCATGAGCATGGAATATCTTCCGTTCTCATACACGATTGTTAGGAAGAACTGGAACCTCCTCGATGTTTTTATCATCCGACGCTTGTTGTTCCAGGTTGGTTTTAATTTCATATTTATTTCATTTCTGTTATTACTTCAGCTCATCGATGGCATTGTGTTCTACTCGTCTTATCCGTTCTTCTTGGTTCACGCCGATTTAAAATCGAGGAATGTGATGCTTAGAGGAACTTGCTTCGAGAATTTTCAAGTGGTGATAGTCGATTTTGGTATGGCGAACATGGCGCACACGTTCACCCATCATCACATTCAAACGCTTGGATACCGTGCTCCGGAAGTGGCATTTCGTTTCCCATTCTACACCAACATCGATATGTTCAGTTTCGGTACGTAATTGCGTTAACAGTGACATTCTCTAATAATGCATGTTATACAGGTGTTGACAACTTTTTCTGACCCTTTCTTTTTTTCACTCTTCTTCAAAAAAGAAAGACCTATTAGTTTTTTGTCGGTTTATGAAATTTCTCGAATTGAAGTAGGGAAGTGTTCGCAAAATTTTGAGCCAATATGTATACGAACATTATGAGGCACAATTTGGAGAAAATTTGAAACCACGTTTTTCAGGTATTATGGCACTGGAGACATATTGCGGAGGTAACATCTTTGCGGCAAAGAACGAGACCGAAAGCATTGCTTTTATGGAGCATGTTTTGGGTCCATTCACATTCTTCCGTGAACGCTGTCCTGATAAATGTAAAGACACCATATTTATAATTAAAATCACCAGATGAATATTTTCAGTATTCTTGAGAAAGTTAAATAATAGTGCTATGCGTATTCCGCCAAGTTTGACATTGAAAGAGATTTTTCAAATTTATGTGCCAGAGGAAGAAGAAAAAAGAGAAGCTGAAGTTCAACTTTATGTAATTACTCATTCCCGATAAATCAATATAACCCACTGTTTCAGGATTTGATCGCCAAATCATTGGAGGTGGATCCAATGGCTCGTCTCACACCCAAGGATGCTTACAACCATCCATTCTTTGCACCATTGAGAAACGTTTAAACACCTTTGGCATTTAAATTCTTCACATAATACCTATTTTACCCTTCCAATACAAACGGCTTCTTTCACCAGGGTCAATTTTTATACATTTTTCCTATACTTCATCTGTTAATTTTTATGTTATTCATACGTACTCCCCTACATTTAATTCTCAATATTCCCGTCATAATTTTGAAATCGTTTTAACTCCATATCTTTACATGCTAATCATTGAGCTTTTTTTTTAACTTTTCGATCTAATTCATCATTAAATCGATTTCTTCTACTCTTCTGGCATAAGGCCATAATATACATATACATACACGAGTTCTCACACGAGTTCAAACCAACAACGATCAAGCTGGTAATAAATTAGTTTATTATAATCTTTGCAATGTTGATATTTGAAATTTTTTTAAATAGTATAATTGGAATAATTATGAATAGCGAAACGGAAATTCAACTCGAATCGAAATTCCTGTCGATATATCGGTGCTTAAGTTCGAAACTGAATTTTTCGAATATTTTGAAAAATTTTCTTCACTTCTAATCTACAAGAATGCAGCAAAATAATACATGTGGAAATACGATAAAAATGCTACAGCTGTAAACTCGTGATGCTAAATACAAAACTATTTAAATAAACGGGATGGCTCATATTCAATCATATTAATAAGATTGAGCCATAAATAAATATGTCAAATTTTAGTATGACACTCTATTCGTCTTTTTTGTCCGGATAAGTTATCACTGTGCCCCATTTAAAACCCATAATCATGGCACATAATGTGCCAATTTTTACACATTTTACCTATTCTTCATATGATTGAGATTCAATATTGAAACCAAAATGCTTGCGACATTAAGCCGATAATTTGTTTTATTAGAATTCTTTAGGTATTCCTGCATTTTCATATGTGTATTTAGCTTTTGATATTGGAAAAACCCGATTTTCATTGTTGGTAATCTCTAATATTGTTGTAATTTAAAATAATCGAAACATGAGGGTTTTGTCCATAAAACGGTCTTCTCGCGTCGAACTTGATTGTATCCATTGTGCCAAGCGAGAGATATGAGGTTAGATGAGGCAAATATTCCTATAGGCACTTCTGCCTCATTCCTTGCACCTGCCCGAAACAGTACGTAATAATAATAACAGTTAGACTGCCAAAGAAATATTAGAGATAACGAGAACGAGAGAGAGTGATTGGATGAATATGCCTGTGAGCGGACCACGCCTTTTTTGAGTTGATGTGTCGCAATGAGGTCCGTATTCAGTCATATCACAACATTTCACTCCACGCCCGCACAAAACCTCTCTCAATTCTTTTTTTTTCATTTTAAGTTTATTTCCATTTTAGGCTTATTACTGGGTTCGAAATCTTTGTTCCAATTTTTTTGTGAAATTTTTTTTTGTAAATAATTTGCCTTCAGGTCAACATTTTTTCGTCAAATTTTTGATAGTTATTTGAAGAAGTTTGAGACTAAAATAACAGTTTTAGTTGGATTGTTAGACAAAAGAAAATTTAAACTTATATAATTAATCTTTCACGGTTGCTTTTTGCCAAAACTTCAAAATATTTTTTTCTGGTCCGCTCCAAAAACAAATCGATAGAAGATAAGAGAACTTAGCATACAAATCGTAATAAACAAAGCCTGTCTTAAAAAATTATTGCTTTTTTTGGTTTGTATTCTTTTTTTTAATTCCTCATATTGAGAAATGCTAAAACTTTTTTGTTTTTCCTTTCTGAGTTTAGTCAACATTTAGAAGTATATTATTTTTTAAAATAATTATTAATCGAATTTTAGCTAAAACTGATCGACTGAATTAATAATGGTTAATTTTCTATCACAATCCTCCGACTAGCTGAGGCAAATTTTCCTAGGAGTAAAACGGTATCACTCGGTCGCTAGAGGGTGCAGAGATGACTGTGCCCGATCGGAGCCACGCCCCCTTGAGTGGGATGCAACGGACCAGCAATTAGTCATTTATTGTTTCGCCTGCGCTCTGGTAACCGCTCGCAATTCTTTTTTTACCTTTGAATAATTTGGTAGCAAATTGTAATTTTTCTCCATCCTTCGCTCATTTATTTATTCATTGTCTTTCTCAAAGATGTTATATCTGATGTTTAATTTTTAACCCACTTTTATTTAAAAAAAGCATAATATTCGTTTTAAGTTACTATTATCGTTTTGACATCAACCAATATGCGTCCATATTCAAATCGGAATAACTTTATTAATGCAGTTTTTGCAACCAGTAAAATTTATTTTCTTTTCGGTTGTTTATATTCGCTTCTTATTTTCTTCATTTGTAATATATCAAACTTTCAAATATTTCATTTCAGGTCTATTCTATCAAGCGCTAAAATGTTTCGCCGTTTCCGTAAATGGGTATGTTTGTTTGAGTTTTTTTTGCGTCGCAAATTTCGCACTTTTTTTGTGTTCATTGATAAAATTGCGAAAAATATCAAATCTTAAAATTATCCGATGAAATTGTTCACTTTCAGAGCAAAACAGCTCTTTGTTGTGCTCGCCAAGACGACGTTGCCGATAATGAGAGCTACGGAACGAGCAACTCTGAGATTTTAGACTGGCTGAAAGATCCGAGACCCGTTAGTCAAAATTTTTTTCCTTGCGATAACCTTTTCAATTATTCAGGGCAAAAGATTACAGTATTTGGAGCAAGTGGTCGAGCGAAAGGAAAACACTTGTGCTTTGTAATTACTTTTTCGTAGGCATTTCAATTAGATTTATTTCAGTTTTATGTCGGTGTGCACCCGTCACTTCCTCGAGGGTACAGTGTTTGAATTACGGTAAGAAGAAATTGTGTACAGGTTTGACATATTTAGTTTAGAGGCGAGAAGATGATTCTTGTGGAAACCCTCGGAAGGGGCGGATTCGGCACAGTGTATAAGTTCTTCAATGAAACCACCGACACTTTCTTTGCGGCCAAGATGTTCAAGTCTTCAGAGTTTAACGAATTTGCAGCTGAATACTCGAAACTGAAGGTTCTTAATAATTTCGCGCAGAAAGAAAATAGAGAAAATATTGGTAAGCAAGGTTTCATGGTCCCATCAAGAAAAATAAAATTTCAGTAAAAGTGTTCCATTGTTTCGAAAATCAGCGGCACTGCTTTATTACAATGGAATTCCTCCCACAAGAGTACTCTATTTTGAGACAAAAATGGAATGAGCTGGATATCTACACGATTCGCCGTTTACTGTTCCAGGTCATTTGAAATGTTTTGTTTAATGCAATTCTATATTTTCAGTTGATAGACGGTATCTTATTCTACTCGGCGAGTCCTTTTCACTTGGTCCATGCGGACTTGAAACCCGAAAATCTCATGCTCAGAGGCAGCGATTTGCAGAATTTTCAAGTTGTCATCGTCGACTTCGGGTTAGCGGATCGACCTCACGTGTTCGGCGACAAATTTGTGCAGACAATGGGATATCGCGCACCAGAAGTGGTTTTCCGTATGTCTTATGGCAAACCAATTGATATGTTCAGCTTTGGTACGTTTTCTTTTTATTGCCTCTAGGTGTAATTCTCGAGAGATTCTTATTGAAACAATAAAAATTATTGAAACGTTAATTTTCAGGCATTATTGCATTGGAAACTTATTGTGGCGGTAATATTTTTGGAGCCACGTCGAACGCCAATTCGATCACTTTTATGGAATATGTTCTTGGCCCATTTTACGAATGCCGTAAGCGAACCCGGGATAGGAGTAATCCATCAAGCCTATAGTTGAAATATTTTGTTTGTTTTACAGCACTTCTGGCATCTCTTCAAGAAAATGCCGGCAAAATTCCGCCCAGCTTCTCCCTGAAAGAGATTTTTGGCATCTATGTGCCAGAAGATGAGCAAAAAAGAGAATGCGAAATTCAATTATTGGTAATTTTCGCACTGTCATTATACAAATAATACGTTTTTTCAGAATCTTATTGAGCAAGCGTTGGAAGCGGTGCCAAGCCGTCGTCTTACAGCCAAGAACGCGTACAAACACCCTTTCTTTTTGCCGCTCAGAGACCAATGAAGACAAGCCCGGCTTGCAATAATAATCATATAAATAATCATTGATGTAATCATTCTCCTTGATCTTCTTTTTTCTCTGCTACTTCTTGATATTTGTTCTTTTTCGTTGAACCATTTTTCTGTTTCATTGTTGTTTCATCTGTTCACTTTCATTTACATCTGTTAATTTTTTTGTAATCAAGTTCTAGGGTTAAACTTTAACCATATTTTGATTTTTGTTTTGAAGTTTACCCATAAGAGAAACGAATAAATATGAATTCTATGAAGCTATGTTGAGTGTAATATACTATTTAGAACGCGATCTAAATAAAATATTTTAGAACTTTATTTGATTTTAAGAACACAATTTAATTTATAAAATTGTATCAAAATTGAAACACAAGAAATCGGAATGCTCACATGAAAATCACGTTTTAGAGAGAAAATTGTGTTCAGTGTAAACATGGAACATGCTTATTTATGAAACTTCATAATCACTGATTTTCGTATAAAATACCTAACTAGATCCGTTAGATAGTGAATCCCATAAATAAAATTTTCAATTTCGAAATTGAACTCGAAATGTCGTTGCAGACTAGGCGAAATTGAAATCAATGGAGATGTATTTTGGTTTCCGAAAATTTACATGTTGTTTTTTGTGATGGATTTTCTCCACAACGAGATGGACTAGAATTTTTATTTTTTTCGATTTCTTGTCCCATATTCTTGATATTTTTTATTTTTGAAGGTTAACAAATTTAAAAACGGACAACAGACATACAAAATGCATATTTATTTATAGTAATGTCAGGTTTTGAACCATAAATTATTGTAACAGAGAGATTCACCAGAAATATACAGCAGATAATCGAATGGCAAAAGAAATCATCACATTCGACAACGACTAAATGTTTTCTATGAATTTGAAATATACAATGGAATTGCAGACAAATGTCACTCACAAACAGGCTTCTTAGGCACAAGTATCATGAGAAAATTAACAAGTTGAAAGTGGAAAAATGAAACAAGATATGGTGTAAAAAATTAAAATGTAGAAGAGAAAAAAGTACAGAGCGGTAATCAATTAATGAGCCTGATATTTAATGTTTCAATGGTGCAAAAAATTCGTGTTGGTAGGCATCCTTGGCTGTAAGCCGCTGCGCCGGAGACGCCTTCAACGATTTCTCAATCAAATCCTGAAAATTGTCGCAAACTATAGAAATTTAAAACACGAATTACCAATAAAAGTTCTTCAGCTTCTCGTGCGGCTTCATCTTCTGGCACATAGATTTTGAAAATATCTCTCAATGTCATGCTCGGCGGAATTTGCTCTGCTTTTTCATCTAGAAGTCGTACGAATGCTGTAAAAAAATACATAAGAATTTTACCAATGGGCACATTGACGTCTTACATTGATCTATGGTGCGTTTGCGGAAGTATTCAAATTTGCCGAGAATGTGCTCCATAAAAACAAGGCAGTCGGGATCTGTCATACCGGCAAAAACGTTGCCTCCACAATATGTCTCCAAAGCCACAATTCCTAAACAAAAATTGTTTGAAAAACCCCGCATTCTTGTATTCATCGAAATTCTCAATTTCCTTCTCATAAAAACGTTTCCTGCCCAAACTCACGTACCGAAACTGAACATGTCAATCGGTCTGCCAATCTTCTCATGAAACAGTACTTCAGGAGCACAGTATCCCATCGTTTGCACGTTGTCGTCTCGGAATTTTCCCGACCTTTTCGACATACCAAAGTCAACAATGACTACTTGGAAGTTGTTCCAATCAGTGCCTCTCAGCATGAGATTTTCCGGTTTCAAGTCAGCATGTACCAAATAGAATGGCCGGGACGAGAAGAAAACAATTCCGCTGATCAGCTGAAATAAAGAAATTGCTCTGAATAATGCAATCGTAACAACTTGAAATAAGAGACGGCGAATGATATTCACGTCCAGCTGATTCCATTTCTCTCGAATAATCGTATAAGACTGTGGAAGTAGCTCCATGCTGATGAACCAATGCTTTTCAATCTCGAAACATCCCAAGACTTTTACTAAAAAATTTTTATATAGAAAACTGCAAAATTTTGTTGTATACCAATGGTCGCAACACTGTTTCTCTGAGCATAGACATTCAGTGCTTTCAACTTAGTGTATTCGGAAGCGAAATTTTCAAAGTCGAAAATGCGGAACATCTTGGCAGCTAAATAAGTATCGTTCGCCACATTATGAACTTTGTAAACGGTTCCAAATGACCCATCTCCTAAACGATCAGTGATAACCAAATGCTCATTTCTGAAAACAAAAATATAATGAAAATACAGTAATTGCTACCTACTCGACATCAAACTGATCGCCAATTTTAAAGTGCTTCCAACAAAGCGATAAACCGGGAAAATATCTGAAATTTTTTTTTGACAAATTGTCTTTGGGAACGTGAATACCCATCACATGTGATATCTTTTGAATCAGCCAGTTGTTTAAAATACCGCATTCTTGGATACTAAATAAAAAAATAAGCGATCGTAAACCATTTCAACTTACAAGTTCAGGATTTCTTAGCACACTGGCAATTATCGAATCGGTCCACTCAACAGTGGCAGTTTCGTTTTCGTCATTTGAAAAAGCGGATTGATCCTAAATATAAACTAAGCATGGAGACATTTTGAGTTTCTAAAACTAATTTCGTCTTTTTCTCCGTTTTTTTTTTCGGTAGAGATTTAACAATCTTTATAAGAAAACTCACTTCATCATCTTCATCTTCTTCTGAAGATCCTTTCAAAGATAATAATTCCGGGTTCTCTGTGTGTCCGCCACTGAAAATTTTGTAAAATGAATATAATTTCAAGTGTTTTCTCACTTCTCAATTCGATTTGAGACAAGCTCGACATCGTCGCTGATGAGATTCTCATTCGATGAAAGTGTGTCAATCTCGCCATCATCAAAATGCAAAGAGAACATATGGCGATCATCGTGTTCATTTCTTCTCGGTTCCATTTTCAAAATATGTAAATTACAGCTCGATGGCCTAAATAATTATTAAACGAATCGAGTCATAAATTTAAATCAGATGGGTATTGATATTGAATACTGTTTAAAACAGCAATGAAAAAAAATTAACATTAAGAATAATAGATGTTGTTCTATTGATTGGGTTTAAACTATAAAATTGCATCAGGAAATATAATTACATGAAATTGAAAGTACTTATTACAGTGGTTCTCTAACAAAAACACGTAAAGAAACAAATGATAAAAATGATAAGAAAAAAATCATTCAGCGAAACTGGAATATATTTAATCTCTCAGTGGTTTAAAAAACTTGTGTTCGTAGGCCTTCTTTGCAGTGAGTCGGCGTTTCGGAGATGCCTTCAATGATTTCTCAATTAAATCCTGAAAACTTCCATTTTTTAATTGAAATCGATATAACGAATACCAATAATAACTCCTCCGCTATTTTCTTATTCTCGTCGTCTGGCACATAGATTTTGAAAATGTTTTTCAAAGTCAAGCTGGGTGGAATTCGATTTGCACTTTCTTCCAGCCATGTCAAGAGAACTGTAATACGTAATTATATGCTTAGGTAGTGTGGAAAACTTCTCCCTTACTCTGATCGGTAGTTCGTTTGCGGAAATATTCAAATTTGCCGAGAATGTGCTCCATAAAAACGAGGCAGTCGGGATCTGTCATACCGGCAAAAACGTTGCCTCCACAATATGTCTCCAAAGCCACAATTCCTATAATGATTCTCTTCAAAAATTGGCGCTCTTACATTTTTTTTAGAATTCAGCTGTTATCTGGGAAAAAGATAACGTGGGCCTGTCAATGATTTGAAAAAGAACGCACCGAAGCTGAACATGTCAATGGGCTTTCCGATATTTTCACGAAAAACGACTTCTGGAGCACGATATCCCATCGTTTGGACGAGGTTTTCGTTGAATATATGGGATTTATTCGCCATGCCAAAGTCGACGATAACGATTTGAAAATTATCGAGATCGGTGCCTCGGAGCATTATATTTGATGGTTTCAAATCTGCATGCACCAAGTGGAACGGAGCAGACGAGTAGAAAATGATACCATCGATTAACTGAAAATGGTAGTTCATTGAATGCTAGATTTTAATCAACCTGGAATAGCAGACGGCGGATGGTGTAAATATCAAGAACATCCCATTTTTGTCGAAGAATAGTATAAGATTGAGGAAGGAGCTCCATTGTGATGAAACAATGTTTTTCTACCTCGAAAAGGCCCAATAGTTTGACTGAAATATTTTATTTCAAAGTGTAACTACGAGGTTTCACTCACCGATATTTGATTTGTTGGCTTTCGTTGCATAAGCGTTTAGAACTTTTAGCTTCGAATACTCCGCTGCAAATTCTTGAAAAGCGCTAACGCGGAACATCTTCGCAGCAAACAAGGTATCAGTAGTCAGATTATGGAATTTGAAGACGGTTCCATATGCACCTTTTCCAAGACGATCCATTATACGCAATTTGTCATTTCTGATTAGAAAAAAAGCACCAATATGCACCAAATTCTACCTACCGGCCGCGCAGTTTAACGCCTACAGAGAAGTGTCGCCTGCAGGTTGAATGACCGGGAGTAAATCTGAATTTTCTTCATTGTAAATATCTAAAGAAAAACTACCCATCGCAAGTGATTTCCCGCGCATCGACCATCCTCTGAAATTGCCGCAACCTTAGTCCCTAATAAATTGTTAATTTTGAATTAGCTTATAACATTTTGGACAAACAGGTTTGGGATCTTTCAACCATTCCAGGATCTCCGAAGCAGTTGTCTCGTCACTATCGTTGTCGCGAATGTCTTCGGAACGGATGCAGCACAATACAGATTTACTCTAAAAACGAACAACCGCATGAGCAGATTTTAAAAATTCGATTTATCGACACTTCACCAAAATTAATCACTAGAAAAATTCGTCAAATTCCATAATATAACCGTAGAAAAGAAATTATAGCTCAAAAAAGTGCGCAATGACTTTCTGAAAAAAAATACTTACCCAGTTTCGGAAGCGTTGAAGGACCATTATACTGAATCTTCTTCAATGAGCTGTGTTTTTTCTGCCAAATTTGCAAGAGATCCTACAGATCACTAGGATCAAATCTGTCTGAAGCAACAACAACCGGTTATTTCATAAATTAATTTAGAAAAAAGCTAGGACTTTGAACGCAACATCAGAAATAAGCGAAAAGAACTGAAAATAAACACAAAACGAACAAAGGTTTGTGCGGGCGTGGAGTGAAATGTTGAGATATGACTGAATACAGACCTCTTGTGACACATCAACTCAAAGAAGGCGTGGTCCGCTCACAGGCATATTCATCCAATCACTCTCTCTCTCTCTCGTTCTCGTTATCTCTAATATTTCTTTGACAGTCTAACTGTTATTATTATTACGTACTGTTACGGGCAGGTGCAAGGAATGAGGCAAAATGGCTCATGCGCTCTATCTAACCTCATCAAATTACAATATCTCTTGCTTGGTACCATCGATATAATGAAATGTTACCAGGTCAAATAGCGTATTAAAAAAAATTGGAAATATAGAATATGACCGAAGCCGTGGATATTTTTAATGAATAAACTTCATTGAGACTTTCCAAACCTTTTAAATTTTCTGAGAAAGTAATAATGGCGTTTATTATGTACATAATTTCAACTTTCAATAAAGAAATTAGAAATAAAAAAAGATGTGTATGACTTCAGGATAACAAATCCTGAAGTCATACACCTATCGACTTCTTGACCATGGATTAAAAGCTTAAACTGTGCACTGAACTGGGCATGCCTCATCGAATTTTATTTAGCATGCAGGTTTGGAAAAGAGATAGATTTTAAACAAGCTGTGGTGATTCTATCGATTCTATCGTCCTTTCATGATTTCTTTCCGATAGCAATATGGTCCCAAACAAAAAGTGTATGCTTCTCTGATACTCTGGATTGACGCCTTGATAGGTAATTCTAAAATCGGACCTTTTTACATAATCATCTTATGTGTACCCTTATGTCTATCATTCTTGAGACTTTCTTGCCTTTAAGAAAAAAATCATCATTGTCTATAACAATATCATCTTGAACTTTAATTTACGTGATGTTTTGATATAAAAAATAGTAGAACAATTAATATTTATTGTATAGCTGAGAATGAAGTGTGTCCTTTTCGGAAGACAAATGATCTAAAAATTATAAGGCTAAAGAGTTTCCGTTGCCCAAATTGGTACAAGATAAAAAAACGCACAGGGCAAGGAGAATCATAATAATCTAACAATTTACGTAGGATTCTACAAAAACAATTCAAGAATGAAAGTACAATGAACGAAATGAAAATATCTGAAAGGACTCACATTTGAGGAAAATCATCAAATCGAAATAACAGGAAAAACATGATAGATTTGAACAAAAAAATTGAACATGAACAAATTGAGACAACAAGAGAAAATTGTAATGAATATAAGGAACATCGACCGAGTTCAAAATTATAAGTAAGGTGACAAAAGTCTTTCCTCAAATGCTTCTCACAGAATCAAAAAATTGGTGTTTGTAGGCTTCAATAGGTGTGAGACGACGCGTCGGAATTTCCTCCAATGATCTCTTAATGAGATCCTGAAAATTCGTTCAATGATTTATTACAGACAACTTTGCAAATTACGTGAAGTTTCATCTCCGCCTGCCTCTTTTGCTCATTCTCCGGAATATAAATCTCGAAGATTTGACTCAGTGTCAGGCTTTTTGGGATTTCATATTCAGTGTCTTGTAACATTTTTAGGAGGACTGAAAAATGTATGAAGTTATTTAACTGGAACTTTTTTCTGAATTCTCACTCCGATTATTGGTTCGGTTGCGGAAATATTCAAATCGGCCGAGAATTCTCTCCATAAAAGTAATGCAGTTATGTGTCGTATTTGCCGCAAAGACGTTTCCACCGCAATACATTTCCAGCGCTAAGACACCTGAAGTATCATGATTTTAGTAACAATAATTATACAAATTTTTCTAAGCAATTATGAGATATCCTGAATTGAAGAACATTGAAATGATAAAAAATAACTTACCAAAACTGAACATGTCAATTGCCTTCCCATAACGCTCTTCAAACATGACTTCTGGAGCACGGTAGCCTAACGTCTGAATTCCTTGTCTGTCGAACGTGTGGGCTCTATTAGACAAGCCAAAATCGAGAATAACCAATTGAAAATTCTCAAGGTCGGTTCCCCTAATCATAATATTCCACGGCTTCAAATCACCATGCACAAGATATAGAGGAGGTTCGGAGTAGAATATAATTCCCTCGATCAACTGAAATTTTAACAACATTAAATAAAATCGATTTCTTGAAATAACAACCTGAAGAAGCAAGCGACGAATGATGAACACATCAAGTTGATTCCATTTCTCTCGTAAAACTGAAAATGGCATAGATAGTAGCTCCATGCTGATGAAACAGTGCTTCTCAATCTCGAAGTAACCAAAGAGTTGCACTAAATTGAATTCTTTTGAGAAGAACAATAAAATATCGTTTACCAATACGTTCATTATTAGTAAGGTGAGCAAATGAGTTGAGAACTTTCAATTTGGAATATTCGGCCGCAAATTCTTCAAAGTCGCACACAGGAAACATCTTGGCGGCGAAGTAGATGTTTTTGGTCTCATTATAAAACTTCACAACGGTTCCATAAGAACCTTTTCCAATTGCTTCAATCAACAGTAATTTCTCTCCCCTAAAATAGAAAAAAAAACTGAGAAACAAGTATTAAATACTTCCTACCGGATCTTGTAGATTCTACCACAGATGAAGTGCCGAGTACAACGTGATTCACCGGGTCTGTACCTAAAATTGTGTGCGTTCTTTTTTTAATTGAATGCCTTCGTTCAAATCAATACCCATTACATGTGCATCTCTTCGCATCGAGTTTCGCTTTCATTCGCCTCATTCTTTTTCCCTGAATAAATGACAAATTAAACTGAAAAGAAAAGCTTTTAGACTAACCCGCTGGGGATTGTTCAACCAACGAAGGATTTCTGTATTAGTGGTCCCGTCACTGTTACGGTCATTAGGGTCGTTGGAGCGTACGCACCAAAGCAGAGATTGCATCTAAAAAGAAAAATAGAAAACATCCACAAATGAAGAGAAAAACAATAAACAATTTTCGTATAACACAATATGGTATTCCAACATTCAGAAGAGATCGAAAAAGACGTACCCATTTACGAAGACGTTCCAACACCATTTTGTACTACTTCAACTTCGGTGAAATCGATGATTCGAGCTGTATCCTTAATTATAAAAAGAATATGAAGGTGAAACAAGTTTGCCTGAAATAAGCGAAAAGTTCTTAAAACAGCAAAATAAAAATGAGAGAGGACTCGTGCGGGCGTGGAGTGAAATGTTGTGATATGACTGAATACGGACCTCATTGCGACACATCAACTCAAAAAAGGCGTGGTCCGCTCAGAGGCATATCCATCCAATCACTCTCTCTCGTTCTCGTTATCTCTAATATTTCTTTGGCAGTCTAACTATTATTACTATTACGTACTGTTTCGGGCAGGTGCAAGGAATGAGGCAGAAGTGCCTATAGGAATATTTGCCTCATCTAACCTCATATCTCTCGCTTGGCACAATGGATACAATCAAGTTCGACGCGAGAAGACCGTTTTATGGACAAAGGCCTCATGTTTCGATTATTTTAAAAGACAACAATATTAGAGATTACCAACAATGAAAATCGGTTAATTTTCCAATTTCAAAAGCTAAATGCACATATAAAAATGCATGAATACCTAAAGAAATCTAATAAAACAAATTATCGGCTTAATGTCGCAAGCATTTTGGTTTCAATATTGAATCTCAATCATATGAGAAATAGGTAAAATGTGTAAAAATTGGCACATTATGTGCCATGATTATGGGTTTTAAATGGGGCACAGTGATAACTTATCCGGACAAAAAAGACGAATAGAGTGTCATACTAAAATTTGACATATTTATTTATGGCTCAATCTTATTAATATGATTGAATATGAGCCATCCCGTTTATTTAAATAGTTTTGTATTTAGCATCACGAGTTTACAGCTGTAGCATTTTTATCGTATTTCCACATGTATTATTTTGCTGCATTCTTGTAGATTAGAAGTGAAGAAAATTTTTCAAAATATTCGAAAAATTCAGTTTCGAACTTAAGCACCGATATATCGACAGGAATTTCGATTCGAGTTGAATTTCCGTTTCGCTATTCATAATTATTCCAATTATACTATTTAAAAAAAATTCAAATATCAACATTGCAAAGATTATAATAAACTAATTTATTACCAGCTTGATCGTTGTTGGTTTGAACTCGTGTGAGAACTCGTGTATGTATATGTATATTATGGCCTTATGCCAGAAGAGTAGAAGAAATCGATTTAATGATGAATTAGATCGAAAAGTTAAAAAAAAAAGCTCAATGATTAGCATGTAAAGATATGGAGTTAAAACGATTTCAAAATTATGACGGGAATATTGAGAATTAAATGTAGGGGAGTACGTATGAATAACATAAAAATTAACAGATGAAGTATAGGAAAAATGTATAAAAATTGACCCTGGTGAAAGAAGCCGTTGATATTGGAAGGGTAAAATAGGTATTATGTGAAGAATTTAAATGCCAAAGGTGTTTAAACGTTTCTCAATGGTGCAAAGAATGGATGGTTGTAAGCATCCTTGGGTGTGAGACGAGCCATTGGATCCACCTCCAATGATTTGGCGATCAAATCCTGAAACAGTGGGTTATATTGATTTATCGGGAATGAGTAATTACATAAAGTTGAACTTCAGCTTCTCTTTTTTCTTCTTCCTCTGGCACATAAATTTGAAAAATCTCTTTCAATGTCAAACTTGGCGGAATACGCATAGCACTATTATTTAACTTTCTCAAGAATACTGAAAATATTCATCTGGTGATTTTAATTATAAATATGGTGTCTTTACATTTATCAGGACAGCGTTCACGGAAGAATGTGAATGGACCCAAAACATGCTCCATAAAAGCAATGCTTTCGGTCTCGTTCTTTGCCGCAAAGATGTTACCTCCGCAATATGTCTCCAGTGCCATAATACCTGAAAAACGTGGTTTCAAATTTTCTCCAAATTGTGCCTCATAATGTTCGTATACATATTGGCTCAAAATTTTGCGAACACTTCCCTACTTCAATTTGAGAAATTTCATAAACCGACAAAAAACTAATAGGTCTTTCTTTTTTGAAGAAGAGAGAAAAAAAGAAAGGGTCAGAAAAAGTTGTCAACACCTGTATAACTTGCATTATTAGAGAATGTCACTGTTAACGCAATTACGTACCGAAACTGAACATATCGATGTTGGTGTAGAATGGGAAACGAAATGCCACTTCCGGAGCACGGTATCCAAGCGTTTGAATGTGATGATGGGTGAACGTGTGCGCCATGTTCGCCATACCAAAATCGACTATCACCACTTGAAAATTCTCGAAGCAAGTTCCTCTAAGCATCACATTCCTCGATTTTAAATCGGCGTGAACCAAGAAGAACGGATAAGACGAGTAGAACACAATGCCATCGATGAGCTGAAGTAATAACAGAAATGAAATAAATATGAAATTAAAACCAACCTGGAACAACAAGCGTCGGATGATAAAAACATCGAGGAGGTTCCAGTTCTTCCGAACAATCGTGTATGAGAACGGAAGATATTCCATGCTCATGAAGCAATGCAAATTGAGAACGAAATAGTCCAGCAAATGAACTTAAACTTTTTATCCCGTTTTCTCACAAAAATTTCACTTACCGATGTTGGTCTTTTTGGCTTTCTTCGCATAAGAGTTCAGAAGACGCAATTTGGAATACTCAGCTACGAATCCTTCAAAGTCACGAACTTGGAACATTTTAGCGGCAAAGAAATTCTGTTTGGCTTCATTGAAGAATTTGTAGACTGTTCCATACGAACCTGTCCCCAATCGCTCCACAATAACCATATTCTGGCCTCTGAAGAACACCGTGAGAAAAAAGAGCGACACTTTTTTTTATTACCGAATATTAACTTCTTCACCGCACAAAAAATGTGACGTGCATGTTGATTCGCCATCTAAGATCCTGAAAATCATTTTTTTGTCGTCGACCATAAATTGGTTACTCTTTGCATTGGTTACTCTTTGCATTGGATTTCTTGACAATTGATCATCTGTTTCAGATGCAACATTCTCTGTCCCTGTAAAAAAAATCCGCTGCTTAAACAACTGAATTTCGCACTAACAGGTTTCGGATCCAATAGCCATTCTAGAATCTGTGTGTTTGAAGTCTGAGCACTATCCTCGTCGTATGTGGTATACGTGTCACTAGTGTTGTTTGAATCACTGACTTCAGTGGTGCGAACGCAGCAGAGGGCAGAATGTCTCGTTTCGGATATCTTAATATGAACCTTAAACCGGTCGACACTCCAGAGCGGAAATTTTTCTTTGTTTTAATTGTGGATTGTACGCATACTTTGACATAGCAAATAGAAATAACATACCCATCTTCTTACACTTTGGAACACCATTATACTCTGAGGAAGAATTGAATTGTTGGAAGGTTGCTGGGACGATTATGCTCTATACCTTGAAAAAATAAACATTGGAAAGCAACTCGTAATTTCAGTAAATTAATTACGGTATTAATATTTTTCAAGAATCACATCTATCGGAGTATACAAAAAATAGAAAAGAAAATATGAATATAAAAAGAAACTTGAAGAAGCGCCTGAAAAAGTGAGAAATGACTGGCAATATTATGTTGAATATCTTTGTTAATTGGGACATTTTCGAGGATGGTCGTAGTCGGATTACGATAACAATTAATAAGACACGGTATTGTTAATTGAATTTCAATGAATTTTAAGTTTACAATATATTTTTCGGTATAATAAGAGCAGAGACAAATATTAGAAACAAATGCTGGACAAAATGTAGAGCGCAAATTTTTTTCTAACCCGACACACAGTTATGAATGAATGCGACCCTCATTGAGACATATCACCGCATTTTGTATATTGTCTGCTCCCGGGTAAAGACGACAAATCTGCACTCTCCATTTTTCCTCAATGTATAATTTTCATTGACGACTTAATAGTTAACACTAAACCTCGACTTGTTTTGTTTCGATAGACAGAACGAAGAAGGGCGGGGTTTGCTTATTGGAACATTGGTGACTCATCTGACCTTATCGCCTCACTATATCTCTCATTTGGCACCATCGACCTGACAATGTGCGAAAACATGGGCAGACGTTTTAATGATGAAATCACACTGTTCGGATATGATAAAATAATATTTTACCTCAATAAGCGATTGTACATCATCTCACAATTATGTCTTTTTCGAAAAATTTACACTCAAAAAAAAAAATGGAAAGTTTAATTAAAGACATCTTCAGGGAAATATATCTACTAATCTGCCCTCGATAATTTTTTTTAAAGAGATGACTGATACTTTAAGTTGACGATTTCGAAATTCTTTCGATTTCAGTAGGAATATCATTTCTATGAAATTCGTTTTATCGAAATAGCCGTTTTATTGGGTCTTGTCTTTCAACAAAAAAAAACTTTAAGTTGACGGGTGCCTTCAAATTCAGTAGGATTGCCATTTAAATGAAATCGGCTATATCGATATAACAGTTTTGGTTTAATTTTTAAGCAAAAGAAAAATAAGTTTTTTTTTGCACATTTTGTGGGACGAATGAGGAGTTTTATATGAGGCAGCTTTTTGCCAAAATTTCAAAATCTTTTATCTGGACCGCTCCAAAAAAAACGGTAACGGAATAGCATACACAAAACGTAATGCGTACCCTCGAAAAAGTGCAAAAATTATGCTTTGTGTAATTAGTCATTGATTAATGAATACTGTTGTTCGAGTACATAATGGAAGGGAAGATTCATTTAATGCTCAGGACCACAAAACACGGAGCGTAACTTTCACAATTTTTTTCATTGCGTGAATAGGTCCACAAATAAAGAGCGAAAAAATATTTCAATTTGACCGAAATATTTTCTTAAAATATTTGGTATACATCAAACTTATTTTTTTCTACAGTGAAAAAAATTAATTAGATTTTTCTTTCCTAATCATATGTTTTCTTGCTAACATATATATCAAACAATTTTTAAATTGAAGGCCACTTGTTTTATTTAACAACAAAAATCAAGAGAATAAATCACGTTATGACTCCTGGATAACAATTCGATGACGTATTCTGGCCAACCCAGCGACCATCAAAGTTTAAACTGTACATTGCCTTTTGAATGTTGACTTGGGGAATTGGAAGCAAGAATTTTCAAGCCGTATTGCACTAGTATCACGTTTGAAAATAAATATGTAACCAGTTGTAAATTTAAAAATGAGAATGTTTTTCTATAACATTTTGCTGACTTCGAGCTGTCGGGATTCCAGCTCTTCTGGATCTTCTAGGCCACCCAATAATGTATCCGCAATAGTAGTTGGAATATTTTCTTCAATCCATTTCAAGTCTTCCTGAATTGTCAATCATGGTTGTCAAAATGTGTAGAAGAGTTTACCTTGATCGCATCATCCTTTCTTTCCTGCTCCTTCTCCGCTTCACGTTGCCTACGATTTTCAGCTCCGGCTCCAGAGTTTCTCACAGTCAGCAAGTCATATCCAGGAGAGAATGCGTTGAATAGTTCATCTAAAACCGAAAAATTCACTAAAACACAATGATAAAGTTGTCTTACCTTGGTCGTTCTCATCCTCGCTATCATCAAGAAGAGGGGTGAAGGCATAACGTTGATTGTTTTGCGACGGACGCCATAGAATCATGATGACAACAAGAATTATACAGAACAAGACGTGCCAGAAAGCAGTGTCGACCCATCTGAATAATTTAAAATCAAGTCATTTCAACAAGGAATTTTTGATTTTTTTTTAAATACAAATGTTTTTCTTAATATAATTATAAGTATTTTTCTTTCGAAAAATTTTACTGCAATGTCTAAGCGTTGACAGAAATGCGCTGGATATATATAATTTCAAGTATATTATTCAAATTGGACGTTTCCACTTTCGAATACTCTAAATAAACATACAATTCCTTCCAATCAACTCTGCATGTCGGCAAGATGTGGTAGATCATACTCCAAATCATGAAAACAACTGAAGACAAAACAGCAAAGACCAATGTGTTTGTGAAGTGGCGATACACGTTCAATTTTATCTAGAAATATTGATTGAATTTATAAAAAATTTGTAAAAAAAAAACCTCGTTTCGTTTTAAACGCAACATTCTTATAGTGGCGGTAAGTGAAGTGAAAATCCAATAAAAGATTATCATCTCGGTGATGACCAATGGAAGAGCTGCGAATTGCTTTTGCTTCGTAGCTTCGACAGAATTCTAAAATAAATGATTTGTTTCATTTTTATTTTTAATAATATATTTCAATTGAAAATTGTGACGAAATTTGCAGTAAGCAAAAAATTTGTGTGCTCCAATAAGCCCAAAACCCTCGATTACATCAATGTCTACAAATTGCTTCAAAATTTGGAAACATTCTTGGGGGAAACATACAATCAGCTTGAAATTCTCTATTAACAGTTCAATTTTCCCATTTTTTGACGTTCATTTTTTTGTTGGAGAAAAAAAAATTTTTATTATTTCTCACGAATCCAACAAAATTTTGCCAGAATGTTGCCAAGGCGAAATAATTTAAAAAATCCAACATATGACGTTTTTATTTCAAAACTACCTTGGAAACTCTTGCGATCCCTTCAATTGAGCAGAAAATGAAATAAACTAGGCCAACTCCAGCTACTTGATTCAGTGTGGCTCCCAACCTTGGCTTAACAACACCATACCCAACGGATACTATGATAACGAGCACTCTCGACATTGTCTTTTTAGCACATGAGACAATTTCAGCAGCCTTAATATGTTAAAAACGTTGAAGTATAATTAATTTTTGGCCAACCTCAATAATTCCATCAAGACTCTTTCCACTATCGTTCATCGAAGAGTATTCGGAAAGGAAGAATGCCTTTTCAATCATTCCGAGGATAATAACAACACCTGAAAAGAATACGTTTTTGCCAACTATTCATAAAAAAGACATCCTACCAATCCAGTATTGAATTCTCAGAATATCTCGATAGTATTTAATGCAAAGATAGAGCCAAATAAGTGCGAGTGTGGAATAGAAGACGCACATCACCTTGTAGAAGCGGAGAAGAGGCCAATCAATCGCAGAGAGGAACCCATATGGGGCTTTCCATTGAACAGAAATTGTCACATTCTTATTGGCGAACTCATCCTGAGGGAATTTCTTTCCAGTAATCTGAAACAATTACTAAAATGGAAAAAGTTTGTCATACTCGAACCTTGATTATCATGAAATAAATGCCATCGAGGGGAATTGATTGTGTTGGATGAAATGTTCTGAAAATTTGTAATAGTTTTTTAATTCTCGTTTTTCAGCGTTTGGAATCCAAAAAATTTACTGGCTAAATTGCTTGAAAAATTGATCCTTCCCCTATTTGTACGTTTAAAAAAGGTTACTCACGCTAGCGCAGAACGTTTGACACGCCCTAAATGAACTCTTGTAACGTTCTGAAATGTCATCGGTGAGCTCGCATTGGGGAAAAGAAATCGTCCTTGGTTTTCTTTGCACGAAACTAGTTGAGAAGGCGATTTGTAATAGACTATTTGTTGGTAATCAAACGTATCAGGAATACGATTGTAGTTCGATTCATTGAAGTAGAATTGCTAAAAAATCTCAATAGTTATTTTTTCATTTCAACTTTTACCAAATTCTGACGTTTCTGTTGTTCATGAGTGTTGAAAAACTCCTTGTCGCATGGCGAGGATCGCAAAACGTATTCGACCTAAAAAATTAATACTATTATTACTATTTTTGTAATCCTGACTAAAAATTTTATCTAACAGTATCTCATATTTTTATTATTTTAAATATAAATTGTGGCAAATTGCGTTGGGCAAAAATGGCTTAAAATGTTTTCTTCTTTTATGCGCAAACAATGTGAAGAGAAACATGGTGAGAATTGTGAAATATTCTTCAGATTTTCAATAAGGACCAACTCATTGAAACATGAATATTTCAACAAACAGCGATTTTGCTTCTTTCAATAAAACTTTTTAAACCGAAAATAATTTTTTTTTGTATTATTTATTTGAAGATTTGCTTTCAATCAAACATTGGCATCTGACAAAACACGATTACATAATTAGAGCAAGGCAGAGAATATTTTAAAACAAAAAAATGAAAAAATTTCTACATAGAAAAAACATTATTTTCTTTTTTTTTAATTTTCTCTATATTGCCCCTTAAAGGAATATGTAAATCCCTTACAATTCATCAAAATTGATTTGAAGAAGTTTCCATCTTTTGCTAGCGAACATACGAAAAAAAACTGACAAAAAAACTTGAATGACATCTTGTTCGCCTAAGATAACTCTCGTTTTCCCTTTTCTAGATAACCCATCACATTAAAAATTCGCTTTACAATATTGTGTTGATTATTGAGAGACGCGCCCAAGGAACCCTTTTAAGGTGAACACTCCTGTTAAGAAATTGCTACCTCAAATTGAAGGTCGACTTCTGGATCACATGAAAACTCTAACTGTACATAAGTTCCGTTTAGTGCTGCTTGTGGTACTCCAATTAATTGATACTAAAAAAGGCGTTTTAGATCGTTCATTTTAAAATTTTTGAAACATACTTTTCCTTCTTGAACTTCAATAGTTTCGTCATATATTCCCGGCATCAGTAGGTTTGCCGCCGTCAGATTACATAGTGTTAATAACACAAATGCGGTTAGCATACCTGAAAAAATAATAAAAACGTGATTGCGAGAAAACGAATGCGAATCCAGAAAATAATGACGGTATAGCAACAAATTTGGCCTTATTTCAAAATGATGTACTACATAGATAAGAAACACAGCGAGGCCTGCGATTTTTGTGAAAAAGTGAAAAGACGAACAACCTAAACACGATGGCTATATAGATCATTGCTTCATATTCGAGCAAAAACACGGAATTGTGCAACGCATTGAAAAAACATAAGGGAGAAGGTCCGCCACTGCTATCTAGTATGCGAACGTTGACGGACAATGCACATGACCTGACGCCAACTTTGCGGACTTTGCACCACATTCGACGTAGTACAAATGATACTTTTTACAATGAAATTGAATACAGAAATAGCCATACTACGTGTACGGAATAGGAAAAATCGAAGAGAATACTATAAACTTCAATCATGGTTCAACATCAACAAACATTCACATACGTCACTCTATTTTTCCGATAAAATCGAATTATAGTAATTTACATAAAAATATCTTTGTTTGAAATTCTCTGACAAAAGTACATTGTCTTTACATTGTTCTTCACAAATTAACAAGTGAGACTATTTTATTCAAACCGGCGCACTGCTTAAACAACGATCGGATCACATTGAACCTTTCGCCGTGTCTCGGGCTTTCACTCACAGTTTTTTCCTCTTTTGTAGAAAATCTAATCTTAGAGATGGTTTCGGTTTAGTGAGTACATAAGGAAGTGTAAACATTGTCAAGCATGGCAAATTCCCATTTATTTCGCAGGTGCTATACTTCTAACAGTCTTCATTTTTTTCAGAATTTAAGATTTTTATTAATGGTTTCACGTAGTAAGTCAGCGATGCATCCAACTTCCATACAGCAAATAGCACTTCAAACGAAATTATAACGATTCCGAAGATTTCATCTTTGAGAATTTTGATCGGAAGCTGTTGGAAGTCATGTGTGTAGATTGAAATCATGATAATTTCATTTTTTTTATCTAGTTTATTAGTCATTGCCGAATTTAGCCAATTGTTAAAAGCTTGTTTCACCTGTCCTTCCGGTCATTTCTTTTGGATACTGGGTTTTCCCTTGCCGTTTTGAACCGCTTTGTCCAATCTTGGAAAGGAAACTTTCAATATAAATTTTAATATGATTTTACTTAACGGCTCATTCCAGATGATTTTCAAAAAAATCCCATTTTTTATAAAGAACCTCATTCACATTTTCACGCATTTAAAACAGTTTTGACTCTTCATTTACCTTTTCATAAATGGCATTCTCTTTTAACAGTAAATCTCTGATTCTTCAGTCTCTAATTCTTCAATGATAATTTTTCTAATGTGTGAATATCGACACGATGTGCGATATCTGTAATCGTGAGATTTTTCGCCAACCTATTGCGTCTCTCATCGCATTTTTTATTTCGCTTTCGCTTAATGCGTACATTTCCTGTTCAAAATATTTATTCGAAAAATGTGTGGGAGTGGCTGGATAAATTCAGAGCGGATTGTTACCAGCTTGTTGACAATTTCTCAGACATATCTATTGAGATAAAGCTAGTTTGATTGCATTTGTGTATGTGTGAATATACTAGAGGGCATAAGATCGTCTTCATTCATCCCTCTTCTCGTACATTCGTCACTATGCAGATGCCATTTCTCTTCTGTTCTATATTAAATTTCTAATACACTCATTTCGCGGCTTTCTCCCATATTGTCTACGGTTTTTTTTGTCTGATCCATTGCCATCGGCTAGAAATGTTGCGATTTGTTTATATGGCAGGCAATAGGAAGGATTAAAATATTATAGAAACTTTATGAGTCCCTGAATACTGGTTTCATTTCACCTTTCTCTCTACTCTCAGTCCCTGTAAGAAAAATGAATGCTTGAATTTTCGGTATGGATTGACCGCTTTTCGGAATTCTCACAACAATTATTCTCATTGTCTCGTTGCGGTTTTAATTATTCTTAACGAAATCTCGTTAGCTATTAGGAGAATTCTTGCAGAATTCATGCACTCTTACTTTATCATTTTACAATTAATACCGCTGGTGGTGTGCCAGAACCCATATGGTCCTTCACAGTTGGATTTATACTTCAAATTACTGCGATCCCGAAATCTCGGCGGATTTGGCCTGCTGGAAAACGCGGCAACTCAATTGGAAACGGCTGAAAAACAACAGTTATTATCCGGTTTACCTCCACTTCCGATGACGCATGAAGAAGGTATGTATCAGTGAGATATTATTTGCCGGGATATTCATACAAGCTGGCGTGTATTACACAATATTATATATTTGAACATTTATCAAATTGGAAAGGAATATCGTATGACTGATTCTTTCAGTGATTCATGTATTAACCACCGAAGCGCCAACAACCACAGCCCCACCAACTGCCAAACCGACCACAGCTCCACCACCAGCAAATCCATTCGTTGTTAATAATCAGCCGGAGTTTCCTCCTATTCCAGAAGAACGGTAATTAAAGGATTTCAGTCCATTTAAAAAATAATTCAAAAAATGATAAATTCTTCAAAGGTACCCTTGAAATTTTATAACGTCCCCGAAAATTCCCTTTCAATCAAACTAATTCACTCCAACATTTCATTTTTTTTCAGACTCGGTGGCACTTTTGATGATGACGGAAACTTTATTCAAACGAACAAAGTCACTCCAAAAACTAGGAGAAACGTGGTACGTTTTACACTCAAACAATTTCGTATGAATTGTGTAACAGTCTGGTCGAATGAACTTTCATGACAAAAAATTGGTTTCATTCAGGCAAGAGGTGCAAGAAACTATCGCCTAAGCGATTCGACTTCTAAGAACTTGGGATATTCCCAGCAGTACGATCCGCAACAATCTCGGTACATTCGGCAGCATAACCAACCTCAACCAACACGGCAGACTTATCCTCCACTGATTTTCAGGTTGCGATTCTTTACAAGAATCAAATCTCGAAAAACGTGATTTTAGGGCAAAATCGCAACCAAAAGATCGCGATCCGTACCTAAACAATCTGCTGTTGGAAATTGAAGAATACGATGATTTCTTGGACCAAGTGCAACAGTACAAATCAAGATATCCTGGTGCCCAAGTGCCAAATCCATACCGAAGCCTCCCAGAAGGAAAATTGCCTGCTTTAAGCACTTATAAGTCATAAATAGTTTCGTTTATTTATTTGATATTCAATAAAATAAAACTTCAAAATAATTAATTTTTATTTTAAATAGAATTCTATCACATTAAACAATAAAGGTCCAATAAAAAATATAGGGGCACAACATACAGAAAAATGATAAATACATGTATAAATTATAATTCCTACTTATCAGGGAAAAACGGTACATACATTGTGTGTAAAGATTGGGACTCATTTAAAGCTGATAAACGCAAAAAATATATGATAGTACAGAAGAGAAAAATAAATAACAGTGTGTGGAGGTTTGCAAGGCACTGGAAAGTGAATTATAAGACATAAGGCTGGATAACTAGGTGTTCTAGGGAATTATGTGATATATAAAGAAAAAAAGGTAATGTGATATATCCTGAGAACCAAGAGAAAAAAGTGCAAGTCTCAAATCTCATAGCAAGAAATGAAACGAAACCGAACATAAATATCACAAGAATGATTTGTGGAAGACTAGAATTTGATTTTCCACGTGATGTGCTCATTTCTTTTTCTTTTGCAGACTTTCAAAATTTAGGAATGACAGTTACACATAACAAGAACTTATCGAATTGATCTACTTGATGGCTAGAAGTGCGTCACTTAAATGAGGAGTGTTCACATTCTGTGGTTGAATGCTTGCGGCGAGCTGCATTAGCATCTCAGAGGGACTCTGGGTTTGCATTTGCTGCATTTGCAAAAGAGTTGCAATTGCTTCCAAATTCTAAAATTTTCATTTATACAGACTTTGTTGGTAGTTTCGAATTACCTCAGAGGCGCTATTCGCTGAGGGTCCTTGGAATGGAACCGGATACCGAACACATGGTCTTTTAACCGTCAGAGCTTCTAAAAGTGAACTTGGCCCGTCATCAATTGAACGTTTTCTAGACATATTGTCTTCCATTGATGAATAATCTGAACCAAATTATAATTCTGAGATCAAATCAATTATTTTACCAGTGGAAAGACGATGCTTGGCATTTAATGATAGTGAGTTCCTTCTGCGAACCATCGAAATAACTTTGTCGCAAACTCCGAGAGAAGCAATCGCTCGCGATAAGAATGGGGCAACTGCAATATTCATAATGAATGCTTTATTTCATAATTCCAACTAATACCATTATTGACATTTCCATTCTTCAGCTTCTCACGCATTGAGTTCATCGTTTCAATCATTTGATCAATTATGCCATCAGCTAAACCGCATTGGGTCATTTCTGCCCAAAATACACTTGGCTCTTTAATTTGTTCAAAATTAGTTCATTTTTATTCAACAAAAATCATCTTACCTGTATTCATTTGGGTGTTAAGAGCATCAACATCATGAGGTATATTACCCAATAGAGAACTGGTTGCAGTTGCCGAATTGATCACTGAATTGCTGTTGACCATTGAATCATCAACATCGACAATTTCCTCCTTTGGAACACGGTAAATTGGATTGCTAAGATTCTCCGTGTTCGATCCGAAATTGTTGTTATTGCGAAGTGCTTGTGAAACGAGTTGAGTAAATTGAGGGTTTTTGAATAACGTTTCTGAAGATGCCAATTTTAAGTAAAAATTGATGTGAATTTAATTTTGTCTTACTAAGTGATGAAGATGATTGTGGCATACGATCAGTTGGGAACAATGGTGGCGTAGGAGTGAAAGGCAATCTGGATGTTAGACTACCACGACGTCTGAAAAGGAAATGCTCAATTAATAATTTATAAATTTAATTAATTATATTACCCATCAGTTGGAGTTGCATCCCTTTCTTTAGGTGTTATATAGTTTCTACTTTGGCACTTCGCTGAGCAGAAGTTAGCATGATTATGAAAATCGAAAGTTCTCATTTCCATGAGAGTTCTTAAGTTTGATTTGCCAATTCTGATGCTTCCCTTCCAGTCTTTTTGCTTATCCTTGTTAGCTTTAATTGTAAAAGCCTTTGGTGTGATCAATCCAGGCTCTCCTATAAAGTTATATAATTTTTGTCAGCAATTATTATATCTCCTGAATACCCTCCAACTCAATGCATGGTTGATGAATTCCTGGGCACACAAAGAACTCGACGTGCATTCTGGCCGTCAACGGTCCACATTTGATCTGTAAAACATGCCATAATCCCTTGTTTATATTTTAGGAACAACGATGTCTTTTTTTTTCTCGTGAGTATCATGATCGTGCATTTGTGTTCCATTGTGCGTGTTTCGCGAGCAAGTGTTTGAGCGCTAGCGCGACAAGCGGTCACGCACCAAATCGGCGCTCGGCGCTCGGCCGGAATATTTTCACGCTATTTCGAGAACGCCGAAATCGAAATGGAAATGCGACGTGTGTATTTTGTTCGCTTCATCTCTCAATTTTGCCTTCCTTCTCGCCACTCGGAATAGTTCGCGCGCGCGACATTGGCGATGGAAAACAATATTTGCACTGTGATGTATTATAAATCTATACGAGCGCAATGTGGTCAATGTTATGAAAATTCGGGAGCAAATGTCAATAAATTTAATTCATGGTCATGGATCATTAAAATTGAGCTGCATCACGTTTCTCATGACGGATAAATTGAATTAATTACTTCGAGGGACGAGAAAACCGAACGACGTGGCCTAACAATTTTTAA
Source organism: Caenorhabditis bovis (assembly GCA_902829315.1). Lineage (NCBI taxonomy): Eukaryota > Metazoa > Nematoda > Chromadorea > Rhabditida > Rhabditidae > Caenorhabditis > Caenorhabditis bovis. The sequence goes on from CADEPM010000002.1 coordinate 3,825,247, forward strand.
ATCAAATGTCAGGCCGCAATTGATTTTTCCGTCCGTTCGTCCCGTTTTTGATGACTTCCAAATTCATTTCATTCAACCTACGCTACTGCTGATCGTTGAGAAGTGATGTGGCGCAGGTGATTCCAAACAATATTTTCAAAAGGTCAGTGTTCAATTTTTCAAATTTTTGCCGCGCAGGTGCCACCATGATGAATGGACATATAAAAATTTAAAGGTCGCAATGATTGAGCAATCTAATTTGAAACAATAAATACTGTTTAACATTGACATTTTTCAGCGTTAAAAAATATTTTAAAGTAAATTCCGTCGCATACTTTTTTTCCTATGCGACCTTTAAAATGTGTTTTTAAGAATTTCTCATGTTTCTAATAATTGCTATCATAACACTATAGACTTCTTTATATTTAAATATTATGTGGTTTTATGGGGAATTTAATTCAAATTAATGTTCGGCAAACTTCAAAACCAGTTTTCATTGAAACTAGATTTCGATGGTTTCAACAAAAACCAATCGCGTCAAATTTATTTTTGGGTCTTAACAATTTCGTTATTGTGCGATCGATTCCGTATGGCGTCCTTGCGCAGCGCCGCGCGCGCGCGAACAATCCCTCCACCAAGGACACGAGAAAATCTATTTGCAAATTTTGCGTGTAGCTATTTTCGTTGCTCGGGTTTCTGTATTCATAGTGCGAACTGTACAAACATACACATACACACAGATCTCAACGGCCGTCGCCGGCGACAGCGGCGCCACGCGTTACGCCGACGGAGATGCGCTCGCGACACTCACGAACGTGTATCGCACAACCCCAAAATAGATCTAAAACGCCGGTTGTGGAGCATTGAAACACAAATATGGGCGCGAATAGAGATTGAATGTCAATCATGCGTTTGAGAAATATTATATGTAAATTCGTATTAATGACATACCGGAATAATATTTGGAATCTCATATTCATTCTTCACGTTGATGTCTGTCGAGTTGGAATCTTTGGAGTCGAAGACTTTGGATTCAGTCACGTTTCTATCAAACCCTTTCGATTCGATCACGTTGGAGTCAAAGACTTTCGCCTCGGCCGCGTTGGAATCAATCACGTCGGAACCATTTTCCTCCTCAGTTTCAGTAAAAAACTGAGGTTTAGTTTCTTGAGGGCTCAATGAACTACTTTCTGATACTTCGGTTGCGGTGTTACTTTCCGTCATCTAAAGAAATGTATGATTGAATTGTAGTGTATTGTAGAGAGCTGTAACCAGAGCAAAGTATAATAGTTGAAATAGGTTACATCAAATTGAATGAAAGAAAAATTAAGGCCACAGAAGAGCGATATAAAAAATTGTGAGAATGATTTAGAATCACATATCGCGAAGGTAGATTAGATAAAAAATTGAAAATACTAGGAGATGGGAAAACAATATTTTCAAAAGTAAAATTTCTCATTTGACGTGTTTACCAATAAAAACAGCTTTGCCGTCTTCAACGAAAACGATGTAATCTTTTTGGCGAGAATAGCACGCAAGCGCTCTAACACACACAGATACATACGCTCTCACACACTACTCACACACACACACACACACACACATTCGCACACACACGGTGCACACGCGCAATAACAGAAATAACGTATGGGTTGGAGCTGGTGGAGTGACCGGCTCGACTCAACTCGGCGGGCGGCCGGTCGTCTCGGACAGACGGACGGACGCACGCACGGATAAAACCTAGCGACCTCCCACAAAAGCGCGGTGTGCTCACCTATCGTTTCACGGAGAATTACATATTGTGCGAATTCGAGAGAGTGAGAGAGAAAGAGGCGGGCCCGGGAAAAAAAAACGTGACAGTGATGATTAAAGTGAGCAAAAGCCGCTGGCTAGTACTTGGCGAACTATTGTGTATTATCAGATTTGCTTAGTTGCGTACCCCGCTCTAGAAAAGAAACATATGTTCGAAAAGTGACATGTTTTGTCGCATTTCCAAACTTGAGACCTTGAAAGTGGAAACAAAAAAATATTGAATATTCAAGAAAAACGCAACGCGTCAGTTTCACATGAAAATGAGCTAAAATGGCAAAAAAAACACATTCATCTGCTTTTTCTTAACTTTCACAATCAAGGCGCGCTATTATCACTTTTTGCTGCGTGTTTGTTTGCTATTTGAAAACAACGCGACCTGCATTAATGTATGGAACGTAACTAAACAAAAAAAACAACGGATGCAAGCGTTGGCTGCTGATTAGTTAAAAAAAAAACGAGGGTTCCCTTCAAAATAGCCATAAAGAACACCAAAAGAGTTGTTTTGGAATGAACCAGTCCGACGAGAATGTAATATTCCACCAACAAAAGGTCGGCTGGTTCGGCCAGCGTTGTCAACGCTACGTGATGGCATTGTCACCACGGTTTTTTTTTGTGTCGGTCGCTGTGCGGAAGGTTTCGAACGCGATTGGGATTGCGTGGTGCGTGTATGCGTGAAATTGTGAGCGCACAAAAGACCTTCAACTGAGACCCTGACGTGAAGTGGAAAACGCGCGTTGCGAGAGATGAAATGAGGTCAAACGTTGTCGTGCGTGTGGTTTGACGACGATAAGTCTTCGCGTTTATTTTGTTTTTTTTTTCCGAGCTGTCCATTCGCTCGCTCTCAAAAATTCACAATTTCGCAACGCAAACAATGTACAACGCGAAATTTTGGCGTCACTGTGGATTTGCAATCTCTAGCAATGCAATTTGATTGAAAGGTTTCACGCCAACCATTATTGTTTTATCGCGACTAATATGCGCTGAAGGAACATCAATAAAAGGATTATTTTGAAAGACGATCTCCCAAAATTTCAGCCATATGATAAATAGACGATGGAAATTGGTGTAGTGGAAACAGAAAGGCTTAAAGAGGCGAAAGTTACTACGCAGTCATTAAAAGAAAACTAATCCAATACACGTTTCGCATTCGGCGTAGGCATGAATACATGAATTATATTCTTCCTCGTTTTGCGCTTGGAACACCAGAGCTCGCATTTGGTGTATTGCCGTAGGCTACAATACAAAAAGTCCTTTTTCACACGTCAAATTCGAGAAATCCCTGAACCCTTATCAAGATTGAACACTTCGATTTTTGTATTAAACGGAACGCCGGCAAATACTACGAAATGTGTACGTGTGCGGCGCGAATAAGCAGATGGTGGTGGTAGCGGTTTCGTTTACCTTGATGACCTTCATGCCCTTCTAATGATGCTCGCATTCTCGACCAACCTCTAAGACAAGAGTGGGGATTTAAACATTGATTCAATAATTAGACTGTAAAAGTGACTATAGGAAAACAAATTAGTGGAGACAAAAATGAAGATGAAGAAGGATGTGTGTTGGGAGGGTGGAAGGGAAACACAAACGCCACCAGTGATTGAAAACATTGGACATGATCGAAGATCTGCGTGAGATTGCTTGCTTCAGTAGCCGAATCAGAACTGACGCCGGCTAGTGTTCAATCAAAATAGTTTCGCGATAGGATTTGAAAGTTTGTCGGAGAATGTTTGGTGTGTTACGTGTCAGCGGGTAACCTTCTTCATCTTCCATAGACACAGACATTCGCTCACGCACCATCACGGCCTCACGCCCCGCTATTTTTCGTCTCTACCCATTCTATTTCAATCCATGCGCGCGCCCGCGGCACGCACAAATACACGCGAATACGTGGACAATTGTGTATAATGTAGGCAAACGTTTCCATTTTTCAATATTCATCCATTATTTTATTTAATTGGAGCCAAACTGGGCGTGACGAGCGCGATGACATGAGGAAACACACACACATGACCCACGGAAAACCGACAATTAATACATCATGGTTTGAGGACGATAATGATCAATTGATGTGTTTGATGATAATCGTAACTCACAAAAAATTGTGAATGAACGTGAGCTCGTATGTTTACTTTTGCGTAGCGCACGAGCACGTTTGCTTGTCTTCTTAAGCATAGCGTGAACTTTCCAAGGTACGAAGATTTATGGACAAAATTGAGGGGACGGGGGTGAACGGAATACTAATTAAACACAACTGAACTCTTCAAAAGATATTTTTTCTATTTCCTATGGCTCAAAACAATGTCTTGCCGATCAAAAATCGTGCCTCCATACACTTGCTTTTTTTCTTTTACCCAATGACATAAATATTTAGTATCGCATTTAATATTGTCCATAAAAATGTTCTCTTTTTCTGAGCTGGAAGTTGCCGAATGTTAAAATGTATATGAAATAAGTGGTTGAAATATGCACGTAACACGTAGGATTAAACAATATCTAAGCGGTAGTGTCAAATGCAGATAGTGAAAAGATGACAAAAAATTATAATTGAATATAGAAACGTCTAATTGTTTACTGAACATGGCCAGACGCTGATCGAAAACTTGCGTCACCTAGGTGACCAATTTACTGTTGACTGTTATCGGCCGCAAGGAAATCCGCTTAAGTTTTATAATCTCACGTTGGAATCACGCAGTTAGGCAATAATTACTTGGCTGATCGTATCGGCTGCTGCTATCTTAGTTCACGCATCGTGCCGATCGATCAAATATTTTCTTCCGCTATTTTTGGCATTGAATAAGTGAAAGAACGATTTTGTAAGTCATCGAATGGATTAAGATAACACCAAGGTGGCGTTCTTCTAAAACACTAGCATATAATTATTATTGAGAGAGGACCTAGTAATATTGCGTAAAAATTTTATTGAAAAAGTAATCATAGGTTGTGAAATATTTTTTTCGCCGTGGGGGAGGGAGGAAAGTAGTAATCAAAATTTAAAATTGTGCAGTTCTGCATTGAATAAAAAGTCTATTATAAGTCTATTGGCCTCAAAATGAAATTTAAAGAACGCTTTGAATGTATCTCATTTACTTTGCGAGCACGACTTTTAGTTTTTCATTCATAGGAAATTATTGAACGTCGGAATTGTCAACTACAAACATAAACATGCCAGATGGGTTTGTTTTGCTTAAAGGAAGACTTTTACATTTTGGAATCATTCAAATTAACATGTGTTAAAATAGTATGAGCCTTGTTTATTACATCTTGAAATTGTGGTTAGATTCGTCTATTGGTATCTCTGTGACTCAGTTACCAAAGCTTAGGTATATTGAAAATTAAAACCGATGAAAAAAAACGCATAATTCCCATATGCTTTTGAAGAAAATATGTTTGTTTCGTTCTAATCCGAAACAATGTCACGAGTTGTTTCATAGCTTTTATATTTTCATTATTCTTGTTGAGAAAAGATAAAAAATTGAATTTCGAGAGAAATGTGAGCAAGCTTTTAATGTATATACACATTTACGAATGCTCAATTGAAACGTACGATTAAAAAAAGCAAAATGAAGACTTTTGAGTTTAGCTGGTTTGATCTCACAAAATTTTAAGATGGGCTTAAACATCAACAAAGTGTTTATAGGAAATATTTTGAAATTTAAATGCGAATTCTGATAATAGGAAATTCGTAAAAGAACTTTATACATTTTCAGACAATGTAGCGCATTAATCTTTTTGTATCTCTCTCAATGATTTATCGGTTCTACGTTTGATCTACATACAGGTCATCCATGATAATCTCGTAGTAGTCTACGATTGCCGGAAATCATGATAGGAAACCTTTTAGCAGGGTAGAATACCGACAAGTGCGCGACAGCATCGCATAAGATTACATGTCGCGATAATTGCTCTATAATCAAGATGGTCCATCGCTACATATTTGTGTTATCAGCATTTTTGAACCGGATTTTGACAAATTTCAAATGAATGGAATTGTTCAAAATTATGTCGCTAGAAAATAAGAGAGATGACGGATTTTCTGTGTCCATCGATATAAATTTTACTGTGCACGCATCAAAATCATCTGCAAATGTCTTTTGTTAATATATATTGCCGCCTTAAGTAGTTGATGTTTATGAAGGTGTGGGACTGCCCTGGCATAATGTTCGGACTTTGACGGGTATTTCGATGAAATTGCGGTACAGCAAGGGAAAAATATATACGAAACCAATTTTCTATATAATAATTATTGATTTCTAATTAAAATAATTCGCCGCTTGTACTGGATTCTTTGAAACAGTTATTTAGAAGCCATGCTTCATAAAACAGTATTGAAGTTCACGTATCCACTTCAAGTTTTAACGAGAAAAAACGGCAGTAAAAATCTCTCCGTTACCAATTGGCGTTGAGAAAAGTTGGATAATTTAATTTTAGTTGAAAATCAAATTCATGGAACTAATTCTTCCTTCTTCGTTGAATTATATAAGCATTTCTTGTCTGCACACATTATCTCTATTTATAAGGTTCTTCGAACCAATATGTAAAGAGGCCGAATTTTAAAAGAATTCGATAATGGTATTGATCTGTTATTGTTGTTAATATTACAAAGAAAATTATCAAAAAAGTTGGTAACTGATTAAATAACTTGGTTGCGAATATCTCGAATCTAATAATCACTTTCACTACCTACAATGATGTGAGAATGTCGAATCTTGCGGAAAATACAATTCATGGGAGCGATGGGAATATTTATGAAAAATGCGGAAAAAATTGACGAGATAGAGAATTCGCAGAAAATTTTTCTTTTATATTAATCGCCGCGTTCCGCGTCTCGTTCTTCCTATATAGGACGAACAATTTTGAAAAAAAAAAGAGCATAAGAAATTTGAAATTGGCGCAAGGTCGGAGAAGAAGCGTCATTCACTAGGAGGTCACTAAGAAATGAGCATTGAAATTTGAGAGAGATCAGTGTGAAGGATAAGGGGGAAAAAAACTTTGAGCGAAGAGTTCGCGGCGAGCCTAATATAAATTTCATCATAATAAATGCAAAATAATATTTTTTCTAAAATATTTTCCTTTATGAAGAAATATTGCTATACATTAAAGAAAATATGTGACGTAGGCTCGCGTTTTTTTTTGATTAATGAAACTTTCCAATAATTCTTTTAAAAAATCAATATTCCACAACATTGCTTTTTTTTATAAAAGAAGAATATGACGTAGGCTAAAGAACGACGATTCGATTTTTTTTGCAATTTTTCTTTATTTTTGTTGTGAATATTAATTATTAGTTTCAACAATTTCTACTATAGTCAATTGCTAGTGTTCCAATTTTCATATCGTGTAATAATAGCTCAGTTACTGCTACTCTGAGGCAGATGTTTTCCAGATGTATGTGAAAAAAAAAACACCTGAGGGTCGATGCTTCTAAATTAATTCTCAAACACCGTTGACGTTCACAACACCTTACACGCCCACAAGCGATCGCTTGCGCAAGCTTTTACCATCGTTTTTCTATTTATAATTGCTTCAATCCCGAATTAAGTCATTCAATGTTTCAATGACACTGGATATTTTGAGTTGCCATGACAATAAGCGGATTAATGGCGTTTTCGACGAAATCTTCAATTTCGATTTAATAGTGCAACTCATATTTCTTCTTATTGTCCTGTTTCTCTAGCACATTTTAATTAATGCACATACCGTAGCTGGCTAGTTTCGCTCGTTTTATTGCTCAATTCACCATTTTATGGCGCCTCTCTCATTGTTGCTACTTCGCCAAAAACAACCGCACTCATTTCAAAGTCCGTGTATACGATTAATTCTCAATTATTTTAATCTGATCGTATCTAGACGGATTAGTCTAATATGTATTAAATTCCTCTCGGATAAAGCTTAAAATACTTGTAAATACGTCTAATTTTACCAATCAATTAAACCCACACCCGTTCGAACTTTTTAAAACTCCACTTTCGATTTGTGTCAACGTCGTTTATCACTGTGATTAGCACCTATTGGTGGCGAAGATGTTCTATCAGCCACTTTACACTTACAAAGTTTGAAATGTTAGAAAATTCTTACTTCTAGCAACATCATGAAGTTCCTCGATTGTGTGCCACATTGTTTGCATTATTACGATTCGAATGATCACTTTTGTTTGTGTGAATATTTTGTTCTTGTTTCTTTTTTCAAAATTTTATCAATAAGCTGACGTGAAAAAATCATTTCACTAAACAAATCGATTGGCATCATGAAATGTTCCGGTTTCCATAGCGCTGATTCCCTTTGATTCTCTTCAGAAGGTAAAGGGTGGGTGTGGGGGGGAGAATCGATGAGTTTGAGCAATGAGTGTTCCCCATTAATAAAAATAATATTAGTCATCGCATTTTAACAGGAAAGAAATTAAATGTGTGGAGAAGTGAGAAGATTGGGGTCTCGTTGTTTTGAGAAAAGATAGCACGTGTGCGCAATGTTGATATGAAGATATGTCACGTGCATCTTTTAATGAAAAATCTTGAGTCCCTCCATTTTTGGAATGCGATATTGCTACTTTCAACCTACTCTCTGAAAAAAGAAAATGAATCAATTTCTGACTCTATGTCATAAATGGATATACCATTAGTATAGCTTTGAATACATGTGTGGTCGAAATGGGCTCATCCCATTAAGAGCAGCTCCATCTCGATTTCTATTTCGATTCACAAGACTCATTTGTCGTTTGCCATCCTGCTTTAGCATTATATATGGGTACGATAAATTAAACTCAGTCGGCACTAGATTTGAAAGAGCACGAATTTCAACGAACGTAATGCTCCAATTTCAAATCGCGTAAATAAGAAATTTATATGCTTCCTACAATGCGCATCTGTTCTCTATTCTTTGGCAAGCAGTCTTAAGTATACTATAATATCAAAGAGTAACGACCGACGCCACAAAACCCTTCATGTTTTGCGTGTTTCTTACAAATTTTTTTTCCTTTTTCTCATCACGTTTTTATTGATGTTCGACAAACGCAAGACAATACGCATATGCATATTGTCGTAAATATAATTTGATTTTTCCTATTTTTGAATCTGCTTTATGAAATGCACCCAAAAGTGTACACCTTGCAATAGGGCATTAATCCGCTAATTAATTTGCGCTTCTCATTTTTGATCGAGTTTCCCTTTTGCTAACGCTATTCTCACTTTCCAGTGTCTATGTTGCTCTCTCATTCGTTCTCCCACGAATCCCATCGATGTTATTATACGCAACGTAGTAAACGAAGAATCTCGATGGCTTTGGTTGAATCATGCGTTTACTTCAATACAAAATTTGTGCTATCGTGAACATTCTGCCGCTTATTTTCTCCACAATTTTATTGCTTCTCTGATCGGACTTCTGTTGGCTGAGAACCATATTCAAAACAACATGTTCGCTTACTTACCTGCATCTCGATTTTTCTCAATATTTTTTTCCCATATATGACCTAAAAGTTGAAAAATAATTGCAATTAGGTTTTTATTTACTATTATTGCAAATAAAATTTTTTAGATTCCAGTTTTTAATAAGACTCGATTAATTAATACTTCTTACATATTTCATATTTCTGAAGAAATGAAATTCGTTTCATGTTACATTTCAAAAGTTTAAAGCTACGAAATACTTTTTATGCCTAGAAATTTGAATACTTAAAAAGGTAGGGTTTATACACACATGCGAGTTCTCCATTTTTTGTAATTTGTTTTTGCATATTTTTCATTTTTAAGCTTGTTTAAACCGCGCCTAGCAAGAAATGACGAGTGTTCCAAGCGTTTGCTCGCTGAAGATGGGTGTATTGTTCCTTCCTTATATGGCGCCAATGATTCTTCATTGGTTTTTTTTTTCGCGAGCGGAAAAGCGGCTGACACAAAAATACTAATCAAGAGCGCTCGCGTGCGAATGCTTTTGCCATCATATTTTTTGCACTGTTTCGTCGATTCAATATTCCATAATATCAAAATTGGAATTGAAGTGCTTAACCAAATAAAATTTAATTATATATATATATACTTTATATATATTTTTTTTAGCAGAAAATCATGATTCTGTAGTTATCGTTTCAACGGGGGAATGATGTTCTTTTGTCAATTTTAATTATTGCGTATAACTACAATTCGGTTCGCTCCTTCTGTGCATATTGAACTTTTCTTAGTTTACTGCTCAGCAATAAGCTTTTGAGACAGAAGAGCATAATTAACGATACTGCGCGCTGCTCCGGAGATCGTTTGTTTTTGAGAATATCTTTTTGACACCATATCTCGCCCAGACCTTATTTTGTGTCTTCATGAAATGCATTAACATATGTATTGTACATATTTCTCAAGTTTTTGTGAATTGCATCTTTTGCGAAAAAAAAAATTAGAAAAAATGTTCAGAATCATCAAACAAGGGTTTCAATTTTTTACAATATGCTGTCGGAAGAGCAAGAGAAACTGGCAGCGGCACTGTAACATCCAACAATATTTTCCCTGATTAATCTGAAAAATTACAGTGGATTCGCACCGAATGGAACCGACGATGAAGGAATGTTGGAGCCGTATCCGGTCGCAAAAAAACGAATTAGACGACCGACAGCATTGTAGAATTATTCTATTAAAAATATATTGATGGAAAACAAATGTTTGCAGCGAGGAGGCAAATCACAGACACTGGGTTGAGCATAAGCCTTATCAATTGGAACCTGGAATAATAATTGATGATGAAGACGATGAGACCTATTTTAATAGAAGGTTAGTTCAATGAAATTTTCCCGCGCAACTCAATTTTCACCGTTGCGGGTAACGAAAATGGAAATCTACATAAACATAATTAAACGGTGACTCATTTCTACAAAAACTTATTGCTCTCTGCAATAAAAGTATTGAAAAATGAAATCATATTTTGACAAATCAAGGAATATTTAAGTTTTACTTAAAAAAAAAAATAATGTTTTAAAAACATTATTTTATTACAATGAAAATGTTTCTTACTACGAACTGCATCAATTGAAAGTTGTGAAAAATGTTTCTGCAGTTCTAATTTTTAGCATCCCAACAACGTAAGCTCTAAAACGCTTCTACAAACATTGAATCGGTTTGATGTTTAGAAATACCTTTTTAAAACTAAATAAATGTCATCTAATATCTTGTGCGGATGCCTAATTAAAAAAATTCAATTTGAAGTCGAATAGTTCAAAACAAAAGAAAAACATCACGAAATTCAGAGCAATTCTTCCTGGAGTCGTTATTCACCGCTTAAAATGCGACTATCACGTCGAAACGGAATCCTGGAATGCAATGGATCGGTTTTCAAAAATTTCAATTCAGACAATTGATTAGGTAATATTTTTCTAGCCAGCAGAAGGACTTGATTTCGAGAATTCTCTGTAATTACCATGTTGACACTGGCTCAATCATCCATTCGCCAAATTTGAATAAAACGCGATCGGCGGTGTCTCTAGCCATGGGAGTGCTTAGCAAGTCATTTGCAAAAGATTATCAATTAAGGTGAATTGCATAGCATAGGTCATTAGTTTAGTTTATTGGCATGGTATTCAGATGGAATGGCTTCAAATCGGCAATTATAGTATCAAGACGAAGAAACATGAAAAAATGGGTGGCAGAACTAGACAAATTCTTCCCATTAGCCATGGTAAAACAATTATTCATTTGGTTACAAAAACGAATTTTTTTTTCAGGTGAAGGTTATTGGTCACGATAGATATCGTGGCCGAGAAATGCTCGAAATTTTGTTGCGTCTAACCAAAAAAAAGTATCGAGATGCTATAATCAGACAAAAAATGACAATTTTCAGCGTACCTTTTATTATAATAACAACATATGCAAAACTCTTAACATACACTGATTTCTTTAGCAGCTTTCCGTGGAATTGGGCAATCTATGACAATGCGGAACGTTTAAACACCGAGGTAATGCATCAGCTTTTGAGAAAATTAGATGTTGCGATTGATTACAGGGCGAACCATTTGGCACACTTCCTTCGAAGTATCGTGTCCTTATCAGCGAAACCCGATACAACGGTAATATCGACAAGTTTGCGTAAGTTTTCCTTTCATAAAATTAATCACACATCTTTATATATTTATACAGATGCCACATGGAAATTGTCGTGCCTAAAATTTTTCCTAATCTTAGTAGTGTCGCAGAAAATTTATTAGTATATATGCAAGGTGGACCAATTAATAATCAACAAATCCAATTTTGGAATGAAACTTGGTTTGATAAATAAATTTTAGCACGTTATTTTCTTTTTTATAGCAAAGCTTTGTGTCGAGTTATGATAATACAATTGTCGGATCAAGCAGATAGGAATTTCACAAAAATGGTGTGATTTGTTCAAAATAAAACACGAAATATGGGGGCATTTTTATAGAAAGATATTGATATTATACGCTACATAATGCCATCTAATTACACGGATCGAATAACTGCTGCTACCAACAACGTCTTTCTTAGAGAATCACTTACAACAACGATTGAAATGTTTTTCTCGATTCTCGAAATCCTTGGTTTTTTTATTAAATCATTTCAGTGATGAGTTGACCGCCACGAGCTTCATCGAGCTTCTTTTCAAAACTGTCGATCATAGTCACCCAAAAATATACCACAAGAAGCGTGAAACACGTAAAAAAGAAGCAGCAAAAATGATTGTGGCGATCATGATGGGTGTTGTCATGCCAAGAGTTGTCTTATATCACAAATTTAATATGGTAAGCATCAATTCGCCTTCGATATATCATTTATTTTAATTTTTAGTTTATGAAAACTGGAATCGTGAAGGCGAATTTTGATGAAATATTTCATATTTTGTGCATGCCGGTCCCGAGAGCCCTTGGCGAAAAACTAGTTCGCTCTATCTAATAAAATTTTTCCTATTTCTTGATTTTGATATTTAATTTCGTTGATATGTTGCATTCATTTTGAAGCATACCTTTATATTTCATCATCTATCTTTCTTTTCTTAATGGTTGTTTATTTTGCAGGTCACACTAGGCTGTCTAACAGAAAATAGGTTATAATTCACCTACGGGTAAAGAGTGAGTTTTATTCAATATTATCAAGTTTATTTAGGATGAGGGTTAGGAGAAATCAATTTTTGATTCCCATTTTATAAACAATTAAAATTATTTCACTATAACGCATGTTGAAAAACGCAAACAATATAGATTTTAGATCTCATAAAGTTATTCGAATTCAGCGTGGAACAATAAAATGGAAAATAACCGGCTAGGTCCAACAGGACAAGCAAATCCCCTAGTACCATTAGGACCACTTGGACCGGCAGATCAACCAAGACTACCAGGACTACAGGGACCAGCAGATCCCATAAGGCTTCCAGGACCACCGGAACCAGCAGATCGCCCAGGACCAGCTGATCCTGCGGGACCACCAGTACAATTGAGACTACCAATGCCACCATTTCCTATTCATATCAACGATGTATATGGAATAGCTATTCTAAATCGGTATTAACAAAAAATAATAAGAGAATTATGGTTGGTTGTATTTAGGGGATCACTGGATCCGAATCCTCACATCCATCTCGAGCTTGGCTGCTATCCATTGAGTGAAGACCGTCTTCGAAATTTGTATAGTTTAGTCTTGTAGAAATTCCTAATTCCTATCTTTACAGACGATTTGACGATTCCTTGCAACTCGATGATACAGTGTACGAAGCACACAGTCCTGCAAGTAGCGCATGTTCCTCTCCTAACGAAAGGTAATTGTTGGAATTTTTTTTCGACAAAAAATCGAATTTACGTAGAGCATTTTTGTAAAATCTATCTAAAGCTTTCCCTCACTATTTAATCTTTGAATTTTCAAATGTCTCAAAAACGGATCAACTTAATATTCTATAAAAAAACTGACGAGCATCCCACCAGCTTTTCGTTATTTGCGTTATTTTTTAAATTTCTAGTCATTAAAATCAAATATCAAATACAATTATACAATGAGTATTTCCAGTGACGATGAAGACGAGAAACAAGTGTATGATAAAAAAAGGTTTGGATTGCTTGTCTGAAAACTGTATAAAATGCTGTTTTTTTGCAGATCGTATGTACATATTAGTGGTAAATATGTTTTAGAGCAATCAGAAGTTCAGCTTCTGTCAGAGTAAGATGATTATGAAACCATTTAGAAAATGACTAGTTTCAGTTTCGAGCTTAGAACCATTAAGCAACTTCTAGCTCTTCGAGATGTCGAATGCGGCGTGATATTGTATGATCAGCAAACCGTATGCCCGTCACTTCCAATCATTTTTCATCTTAAATCCGCTCAATTTGTCCGTAATTACGAATATGCCATGAAGTTTGAGTTTTTTCAGGTATTAATGTCGCAATAATTTTTTTTTCTAGGTGTCGTGGTTTGAAACAAGTGCTTGTATTATGCGCTGAGGATATGATGAAATTTTGGTGTGAATCCTTTTATGAATATTTTCCAGAAGCTCGGGTAGAATGATAAAAACGAAACAATTTTTAAAAAATTTTTTAAAATTAAAGGTGCGAGTTTTTCATCCGACAGTGAATCCTCTTTTGGAAGCCCAAGACTTTCTCAAAAAGATATCAGCGTCAAAGTAGATTAAAATTTTCAAAATTATAAAACATTAAATTACTGCTTTTCAGTTTTGTTGAAATTTTAATAACCACGCATGACAAGTACAATTACAACTACGTTGAATTGAATTCCGTTCTTTGGTCGTGTCTGATTGTGGACAAAGCAGAAATGCTAAGAGAAACACCGCAGGTAAGTTCCTTTTTTTTCAACAGAATATTCGATGTAGAATTCAATGCTTACCTTCTTATATATTCAAAATTAAAATATAAATTAAGAAACAATAGAGAATAATTTCAGTAAACTTTAAGTACTTTTCATTAAAACGAATGCAAAGAATTTGAAAAGCTTAAAGGTTCTCATGTGGTCACTCGCAATTTGGGTGAAACCTTGGGTGAATACTTCTTAACGATTGGTTTGAAAATATTGGTGCTCAATGCTTGCTAATAAGCATGCCCTGTCCTATTTATGGCTCGCGAATAAGACCTTTCACATCGCCACTGCGCACAATGTCTGGACCGCTCTTGGCTCATTTCACAAACAGTAATATATTGAGGGACCGAAAAAAGGACAGGACAAGTTTGCGCAAAAATTGAACACGAATCTTTTCAAACTAAACATTAAGGAGTGTTCACACAAAGCTTCATCCAAATCGCCAGTGACCGCAAAACCTTTGATTGTAGGAACACAACTTTTACTCAATCTGAAAATAACAATTCCATCGAATCTCTGCAAATTCAAATGATGAATTATAAAATCGATTTAATTTTTGCAATGAATTGATTTTGCAGGGCTTCAAGTATATCAAGGAAATCCCAACCCCGTTTCGAATATTGACCACGTACACCAGCTTCGAAGGCGATCTCATATCATTGCAGTAAGCATTAGTCAATTTAATAACAAGAGCAAATTTTTTTCAGCGAGTACATTGAAGTATGCGCTCCGGGATGGTTTACATCCAATTATGATCCGATGAAAATTGAAGAGACAATTGCTACAGAAATATCGGAAGAAAATGAAAACGGCTTTACGAAAACATTGATTCGACAGCTGGTGTAAGCACAATGATTTGAATATTGAAAAAACAATAAATTTTTCAGTACCGAAATGGAAAAAATAATAATAATTCGTAGAGAAGATGGTTATCAAGGAAGTGATGTGATGAAATATGTGGAATTTTTCTTCGATAAGAAAACACAAGACTTTTTTAAATTCTTGAAAGATCCAGGTTTAAATCTCGGAGTATGTCACTGGAGAGAGTAAGAATTTCAAGAAATGAAATAAAACAAATGCAAATCTCGAAGCAAATTTCAGCGATACAATCGCGTTTCGCCGACCATGGTATACAGCTCTTCCCGGCTACAACTCACAGGAAAGATATTTGTGTCGCAAATTCGTTTTTGATATGAAAGTTGAAATGGCAAAGGCGATTTATGCGCAAGCATCCCCAGAAATGTATGAAAATCGTGACGCTATGATGAGTATTTTTGACCTGGTTAGTTTCGAAGAATAATGAAAGTTTAACAGTTTTTCATTTTTTTTCAGCATCTAAGGAAAGGTATCAAACTGTATCATTTCAATACCGTTTGGGAGTATTTGAAAGACAACAATCAGGGAGATCATTATATTATTCGCCCGGAAATTCTTCCTCTTATCCTCAATATTGATAAATAATATAGCTATCTTGCCGTTGTTTTTTTTTTCTACAAACGATTAAAGTACAATCCCACGGAGGGATAAATTAAAATGTTTGATCTGTGAAATAATTGATATTGATGAGACTCATTTTTCGTATATATATTAAGATTCACGGCTTTCATGTTATTTGAAAACTTTTCTTCTTTTCTCGGTTATTTCATTTCATCTGGTGTTTATTCATTGCTGTTTCGAGTATAAACAATTGCGCAATTTTCTCGAAATTAAATTTTGTTGATCGTTTCGCCGTTTTGATACTTATTTTTCTTATTCTCATTTCATTTCATTGGTATTAACAGGCACTTTTTTCTTTGGATTGACGGCTTTCCAAGTTCCACGCACATTGAAATGGTCATTTTTCATCTTTAAATTTTCGCATTTTCACAAACAAAAGTGTATGCAAATAATGTTTTTATTTGTTATCTAACAAGGGAAGTCATTTTACCTCCCGTCTTAGAATTTTTTGTAATTTTGCACACGTAAACTAGAAGATATTTTGAGTGTGCTCACAAAATTCCAGCCTGCACTGGGGGGTTACAGGCGAGTTATGGCCGTCTGAAAATTCAAGGTGTTTTTCCATTGTCAGCAACCATTTGGGCAAGGGGTTACGCATACGCCTCTTGGGGCCCCGATTTGGCATCCAGGTGAAGTGAAGTGGTATGTGTGCGGGGCAGTGACTTTATGATGAAGGTTCGCACCCGGCTCACGCATTTTTGCTTTTTTTCTTTTTGCCAAAGAAAATTCCGCTGCAAATTGGTTTCAAACGCATAATTTCATGTAAAAGTGTCGTTTCAACATTATTTATTATTTTTTTTGCATTTTACAGTTTTTCGTTTTTTTCAAAAATTTCCTGAACTCTATTGTTTTCCACTTTATTGTTTGTTTCTTGGAGTGGATGTCGAATTGGATGTCGAAAAACTCACTTCTGATCGTTCAAACGCATAATTTCATTTTTTAACATATTTAACAATTTACTCTTTTTCGGAGTTTATTTTGCAACACCAGGTCAGTAGCAGGCCAGGCAACCAACAGTTCATGTGATTGTTAATAATCATGAGTTCGAAACAAAAGAATTTCTCAAAATACAATCAAATATATTGCTACATTCTGGCGTTTGGCATTCTCTGGCAACGTCTCTCGAAAAGAGTTTCTGCGCTGGAGTGAGGAATGCTGGAGGCCGTGAAACATTATATCCACTCGCAGCCCAACTATGTATGCTTTATCCAATCTTGAAATTTCGGAGAACACAATTTCCTGTACACGACATAAAGAATGTGTAAGAAAATAATGTTATAACATTTTCATTACTGGTTTTTACCAAAAGAATCGACTTTCGCTTGTGGACCTTGAATGAATGTTGCCAAAAGCGGGCGTATTCTCCGATGGATTTGATAACTTTTTTGGACCCTCCGAACACTCCAACATCGAGTGATTTCGCGAATCCCGTATATCCAGTTGGAATAGAAACTTCGAAATGTTGGAGTTGTATTTGTGTCCTTGCAGTCCATCCATTCCTTTCCATCCACTCCAAGAACCAAACAATAAAGTGGAAAACAATAGAGTTCAGGAAATTTTTGAAAAAAACGAAAAACTGTAAAATGCAAAAAAAATAATAAATAATGTTGAAACGACACTTTTACATGAAATTATGCGTTTGAAACCAATTTGCAGCGGAATTTTCTGTGGCAAAAAGAAAAAAAGCAAAAATGCGTGAGCCGGGTGCGAACCTTCATCATAAAGTCACTGCCCCGCACACATACCACTTCACTTCACCTGGATGCCAAATCTGGGCCCCAAGAGGCGTATGCGTAACCCCTTGCCCAAATGGTTGCTGACAATGGAAAAACACCTTGAATTTTCAGACGGCCATAACTCGCCTGTAACCCCCCAGTGCAGGCTGGAATTTTGTGAGCACACTCAAAATATCTTCTAGTTTACGTGTGCAAAATTACAAAAAATCCTAAGACGGGAGGTAAAATGACTTCCCTTGTAAATAAGGAAACAAAAAGATGCACAATAGAGATGTTTGAGATGATCTCTTGGGAGTTTTTCCGAGAAAAGTTTCAGTAAAAACCAAAACATTTGGAACTTTTTTTAATTGATTGCTATCACTTGTCTTATCTCCGCTGCTTTGTTGTTGCAAGACATATTAATATTGTTCAGCTGGATATGAAAACTTTTTTTTTTCTTTTTTTTATACTCCCTACTTTTTTTATACTTTCTTTTTTTTTATACTTTCATATAGTGAACAGTTTTTCAAAACGGGCTACTTTAAACATTTTTAAAACTTATTCATATTTCGTCGTATTAAAAAAACAGGTTAGTAGTGTAATTGAACTTAAATTATTCTCGAATTTGCAACATTCCAATTTTGTGGAACAATTCTAAATCAATCCAATGTAATTAGGGAAATCGATTAAGCATAAAACTACTCTATAAAATTGCTTTCATCTAACCTAAAAAATACAAGTCCAAAATCTGCAGCAGCTCATGACCAAAAAATTAAAGCTTTTCGAAAAATCAGTAAAATTTAGAATTCCTAGTAAAATGTTCAGTTAGCAAATATTTCAGTTAAGCAATTAAACCAAATTCATGATATATTTTCAATAGCAATTTGTGGTATTCATCCCTGTGTAATGAATAGCTTTTATTCAAACCCCTTCGTCTTTTATCTAATACGATAATAGGAGAAAATCTAAAAATAATTAAAACCGCAATTCTCCCCCTTTTTCCCCGCCCCTTTGTAGTACGATGTTTTTCGAAGCGCATAATCAATAAACGCAGTTCGTCAATTTTCTTTTGATAATTGATGCCATCTCATAAAATTTGTGCGAGAAAATTTATGATTGCGCCAGTCGCTATGAGTCATTCACCAACGAGGGCTCTAGCGGCCATCGTTTTCTTTCTATTTCTTGTCATAACACTTTGTTGTCGCTTGCACCACATTAACAACGCGCAATATTAAACTCGTTTGGTCGTTTTCTATATATCACTACTATCATTCGATTTCATATGTAACGCTTTCTCTTCTTTTTTTTAATATTCTTATCATCGAACAGCTTTTTGGACAACATTTTTATACTGTTTTATTGATATTATATTGCAGAATGCCGAGATATTCGAGGCAAGAACATTTTCGTGGTCACGGTATGTCGCAAAGGCAACAGCAAAGTCCCCAATCACAAATGTAACATTCCTTAAGTTTGAAGTCTTGATATAAATTCTTGCTCCAGGAGTTCTTCCGCCGAAAACATTCATAATAGCGACTCTCACAGCCACGGATCGATTTCATTGGATACCAAAAACTACGAAACGATTACAACTAAGAAAGAACACCAGGAAACAAGAAGAATTCGACATATAAAAAATGGAAGAGAAGAAAAAATAGTGAAGACGACGGTGTACACGACAGTGTAAAAATCGCAAACATGGTGCACAAACCACATTTCAAAATTTTCAGAAGACGATTGAAAAGTCGAGATGACAGAACGGGACAATGTGAGAAATGCTTTCAGCGACAACTAAATATGGAATTGTCGCAAGTGCATCAGTAATAATTCAAAAATTATTGAAAATACATCGCTTACAATGTTTTCAGTTCACGAGGTCGCAGCAGCTCTTCTTACGGCAGCAGCAAGTCGAAACACACAGAAAGAAAAGAGCAAAGTTCCAGCAGAGCGTCTTCAATTGATTCATTGTTTCGAATGGAAACATCGCCGAATTCTGTGCATGAACAGAAAGAAGGCGATGAACAGGAAAGGTACAAACACACACACACAAAATGAATTGAGTTCTTTCCATTTTCTATTTCAGTGAACTCAATGAAACCTAGGCGTTATCCATTTTAAAGAAAATTGCAAAAAATGTCATTTTCACTTGATTACATTTTAATTTCTAAAAATATCCACTATCTTAAGGTGGCGGGTGTTTGGTTAATATCATAAAAAATTCAATATTTGCCGGTTAACATTTTTAGACAATTTACTATCTGTCCGCAGATGGTTGAAAAGATGGTTTTTGCCCCAAAAGGGCGGGCTTAGAACGCCTCTTTTTGAACGTCATTTAAACATGGAGAGTTGTATTTTTTTGCTAACACTTTTTTACTGCCAGATTGAGTGAGCACAGCGGTAGTCGACGCAGCCGACGATCTTCTGTTTCCGATAAGTCTTCAACGAGAAGAAAATCGTATGACAACAATTTTGAAATTGTTAGTGACTGACTCAATTTTACAGAAGTGAATCACGAAAATCATCGCCTTGGTCACTCCGTTATTGTCATTCTAGTGCTAGTCCTGAACGAAATAGGTATTTTTAATGCCAGTTTTTAATCAAAGAGTTCCGAAAGAGATATTCTACTGCATTCGGATGGGTTTTCAAAAACTGCTCACATTTTTCGATTTTCAGCATCTGTGACCCAATATCACCAGCATTTTCTTTTCCTCCATACGAATCAGATCATTCTTTGTAATATTATTAAATTTTTTTCTTAAAAAATTAAATCAATTTTCAGCCCGCCATTAAAGACACCTGGCGGCTCACGTCCTCCGTCATCGATATTACTGAATATTAGCGCCCCAGGGTAAGAACATATTCATTTTATGTGATGCGTTTGCAAACATTAAACAAACATTCACAAATATATTCAAAGAAAGAGCAAATCGTTCAGGTTTAGTCGATTCGCTGCAAATCAAAACCCTTTTCAATGCCGATTTGTTGCAAATCTGTGCAACTAATGTAAGAAACGATTTATGCGCTAGTAAGAAGCTAAAAATTTAAGTTTTTAACTGTTCCCTTAGTTTAATCACATTTTCGGTTTTGTAAACGTAATACATGCCATAATTTTTACTAAACGGCCTCAGTTTTCAATAGCCTTACTTGATACGTGCTTATGTTAGCCATTTTATTAAACAAATTATTGTTTTAATTATTTCATTAACCTTCTTCCAGATTTAATCTTTGTGTTCTGTAAGAAACGAAAATTTTAATTAAAAATTGTTTATTTTTTCCTGAATTTTCGCTTTAAGAAGAGGTAATTTTATTTTAAAAGAAATATCTTCAACGCTTCATTCAACGTCTAACGGATCCTTAAATTCTATTGTGTGTTTGATGTTAATTTTTTACTTTTGTCGAGCACCTTCACCGCCCCGTCCAAACGCATGTTTATTGTTTTTCTTTAACATTAGAAAAATCTCAAATATTTACTACATAGAAATATCAGATAAGCAAGTTTAATCCATAAAATTTTAGATCGCAGGCTTATGAGGTTTACGGTAACAGCCAGGAAGTCTGCGAAAGCGTGAACGATAATGAATCACAAGATATGAGATACTGGTTGAGCGGAAAAGAGTTAGTTTTAAATTTAACATAGAATATAATCATTTTCGGAGTTATTATCAACCACGTTATTGGAAATATTTCGTTTTAAGGTTGGATTCTTCTGTGTCTGCCCCCATTAGCCCGAAGAAAGCAAAACAAGAAGCCAAGAATGAAGCATTCAACTATTTCGCGAAAAATAACGATGATTCAAAACCGAGAAAGAAGAAAAGGTTGAAAATTTTATAATCTTGAGGAGAAACGAATATAGGGGTGGGGTATTGTTTATGACTGAAATTTTGGGGTCATGTAATCAATTTAGATTTGTACAGAGCGCTTAGAATGCGACAGTATATATCAATGAAAAAAAAATTCATTTACATCCGACCTTCACTATTGACAAAATTAGCTTTCCGAGATGCCGTTAAAATAAATATTAAAAATGACATTTTTATTTTAGAAGACAAAAGAGACGTCCGAAACGCAATGTTACGGCTAATTCCGTCCCAGTTCTCGAGCAAACCCAAAATCGCATTCTTCGCCCTTCTGGAGATGTTGAATTCCAAATTGAGAACGAAAAACGGTATAACAATTCACTTTCAAAAGATGTTTTGAACAAGTATCCAACTTCCAGCAGAGAGACTGTTTGTGATTCGGCGATAGGTGAAAGTAACAGGTTATCGACATCGAGCAAATGCTTTCCAGACGAGGAAGCGAAGAAAACAATGAAACGGAAAATGGAAGGAAGCGCTATGACTTATAAAAAAAGAAAAATGGAGTATGAAAGTTCGGATGATGATGCTGACCATGTGCCCGATTACGGATCGAAAAATGAAGAAGTATCAAATGGGGAAAATAAATCCGATGGAAAAGAAATGTATGATGGTATTGAAAGTGATGGAAGCTATCAATCATATGAAAAAAATGGAGATATTAATAATATGAAAGAAGCGTCTGGCGAGGAAAATCAGTCGGATAAAGATGAAGAAGGTAGAGTGTCAGACAGTTATGAGAAATCGGGCGGTGCTGAGAGATGGTACAGAAAAAATGGTAAAACAAAACAGCTACTATTGTTACACCATTTTTTTTTTCAATTTAGAATGGTCAATGGACAGTAATGAGCAAAATCATGGAGAACGCACTGCCTATTCTGTGGAATCTAACCGGTTCAAAGATTTGAGCGAAGAAAGAGAATTTGCTGGCTACGCAAATGATTCGTAAGTGTTAAAACTTTCAGAAAATATGTTTCATTTTCATTTTAGACCGAATACGTCTTCTGAAAAATCTCCACATTCGTTGGGATCACGAACAAATAGAAATCCGGAACCCAAAACTCCATTTAACGAAGACATTCACGACAGCATGGCAAATGAAGACTAGAAAAAAATCAGTTTGAAATAACAAATACGGCCGACATCTAGTAAGATTTTCCGCTGATTTATCATATTCATTTAAAAAAAATTCCAGGCTGCATTCAACATGGCATTGAACATGCTCACGAAGAATTATAAAAAAAAGTATCTCTCCATTTTTGTTTATTTCTTTTGTTTACTACATATTGTTGTTAACTGAATTGGTTGTGTTTTAATATTTCCATTGTATTCCAATGGCCAATGAGCGAAGCGGCTTATAAGGAAACTCGACAATTACCACACTTTATTCCCGGTTTATTAATTTAATGTTAATTTTTTTGTTGATTAAATGATTCCAAAACCGTGTTTTATTGATTGTTTCATCGCTTCCAACCTTTTATTGCTCTAAATTAGTTTTTCGAGATTCAAAAGTTATCCAGAATTCATACCAGCAGCACATATGTTTCGAAGACTATGTTTTTCAGCATAATACCTATGACATAATTGAATGTTCATTTATTTATTTAATCGTTCTCGTCTTTTTGTGTTTGTTTTGACGCCAATTTCATTTGTTTACTTATTCCTTTGTATTTTTGACTTGTTTGCTCTATTTTTATCAATCTCGGTTCCAAAAGGCTGAGATTAACTTTTGATTTTTCTTAGGTCCTGTTAATTCTGCAGAGCTTTCATGACCAGTAATCATTATAGTTTTCTCGGTTCTAATTTTGAGCAAAATTCTGGAATTTTTAACACAAGTTTGAAAAATTTCAACATTGTCCAAAAAATGGATTTTGTCAAAATACGACAAAATTTTTTTGGCCTAACATCAATTGTTTTGAGATTTATCAATGAGATTATCTTTGTTTTCTTTTATTTAATCATAATAAAAATATACTATTCATTAATGATTGTATTACGGATTTATTATGACGTGCATAACAGCACATAACAAAAAAGGTTTGAATTGAAGCTTGACACAAATACGCTGGTTAGTGAAAAAGGGCACCACCTTTTTTTCAATTTACTACTCTAGTCAATTTTTAAAAGTAACATATTTTAATAAATAGCGGATTGAAATAAATTGTGAAATGGAAGTTGCCAGGGAATGAGACTAAAATGAGAGATAATGGAATTGGGCTATAAAGGGGAGACATGGGGTTTTTTTTTGCAATATTCGCAATCAATTTTGCAAATTTTCTGATAGATTAGTTTCATCCGTTCTCTGCAAAAAATTTATCAGAAGTCTGAAATTTGAATACATTTTCTTAGTGAATCTCTCCCACGGTTTCGTTTTGTATGCGTCCGTTCATATCCAATGTTTAGGGCCGATGTTGGACAAGCAGCGATGGTCGAGAGCGGTCTTGTTTAATTTGAGGTCAAGTCAGACAGCTGGCTCGAGTTGTGAAATATTTTACCTTTCGCATTAAAAAATACATTGCCATGAAAAGCAGAATATACAACAAATATTACCTAGTAGATTTTTGAAAAATTATTTCATTCAAAAAATTTTAAATGAAAACGTCGTATAGTTTTTCCGAACGTCGTATCGGAAAAATAACTGGGCGAATTGCGGTTGTTAAAATTCTGTCGAATGTGTCGAATTTTGCAAGAAAAAAAGAAAACATTTGATTGAAACGATTTATCCTGCTTGTTTCGCACAAAACCAAGAAAAACTCGGGTTTGGTTCGAAAAGTTGCCGACTTTCCCCGATTTCCAGGTTTCTCTACAAAATCGGACCAAAAAGCTATCATTATTGCACTTTTTCAAAAAGTGCAATAATGATATATATATATATATATATATATATATATTGAATGACCTGATAATCTGTATATTGGATGACCTGATAATCAGGTAATGCGCGTCGTTGGAGTAGTGAAACATCTTCGAAATCGAAATCTTGGTGTTTTTTGATTTGCACCTCCTAAACAATTTTTGTTTTAACTATAATAACGTAAAGATAATTACGTTTTTCAACTTTTCTATCAACATGTAGGCTCTTTTGCTCCTCTGAAGATAGGCATCGTTTTTTTTTGCAACATTGTCTATAGTCTATAGTTGCTTGACGGTCTTCTTTATATTGTTGGTGGTCAATGCAGCCGCCAAAGCGTGAGGTATACAGTTGTTGCGAACTATAAATAATACTAGATATTCCTTTTTCTCAAAAAGTTCTACCTTTATTGAGGGATTAATTTTCTCACGTCTTGCTGGACTGTAATACTGTCGATGATGATGATTGTGATGATGGATATGATGTTGACGGTTCTGAAAAATTTGAAACTATAACAAATTGATTCAAATTCAACATTGGCTGTCTCACCTTTTTCGCAAACTGGAGAACAATGTGGTCGATTTTGAAAAAAATCTAATTAGATTGAGCAGGTCAGAAGCGTGCTCGATAATTGCCCTCCTTTTTTGGGCTCCATCTACTTTAAACTAAAATAATTGGATTTTAATTGATGACGAGCTTTTCATTCGGTTTGTTTACTTACCTTGATGATTCACAGGTAATATGGTTTTGCCAGCACTCTTTATTATTACACAGTATTCACACCCGGAAGTTTTTTTCATCATTTTGTTACGGCTCCGTTTAATTGGTTTTTATGATTATAATGATTTAAATTAGATGTGTACTGTGTTTTACAATAGCAACCGAACAGTCACTTTATCATTTTGTCACATTCTCGTGGATTCATCAAATTCAGAAAAAATTATTATTTATTATAACCATATTTTTCTTAGTTGTGTTCAATGGCACAACCTAAAGGTATGAATATGACTAGTGCCGTTAATGATGATGGTTATGTGGTGTACAGTATGCCATCAAAATATATCAACAGTGAAAGTGTTCAATAAACATAAATGTTTCAGATTATCAACATCAATCTACCAACTTTTCGGATACCCAACAGTTGATTATTTTGAGCAAGTTGGCGATGCGCAGGCGTAAGACGGTTCCAAAGAACAAGGAACACATGCATGTGGTTTACTTGGACAATAATGGTTAAGAAAATGCCAATGACGCTTCCGAAGTGTTGACAAGAGAGGTATTTATCCTTGTTTTTTTAGTTGATTTTTTTCCAGGATTACCTCAAACGTAAAGCTGTTTACGTCGCGTACCCGACGTGAGAGCGTTATAGTCTACTACGCTACTTGTTTGCCGGTTATGACCCGATACCATCAACATGTGCATCGAGAGTCGTGTGCGCAACAGCAAGCCTGTTCACCCTTTCTGGAGAAATTCTGGAGCTCAGTACGTTTTTTTCCTTTCGGTTTTATAGCGTTATTCATTTTTCAGAAGTTACCAACCATGTGTACGATTTGTGTCGCCGCCATCAAGGAGTCACGCAAAAGCAAGTTCATCAACTTTGGCCTGGCTCTCGTCAAACGCAAGCATAATCTTTAATTTGGTTTTTTTTTTCATCACCTTAAACTCTTGTTTTGAGTAAGAAGTCCCAGTTCTGTGGTATGTTGAACGTTCACCAAAAGCAACATTTTTGAAAACTTGAGGGATCACTCACCATTTATCACCGCAAGTTTCCCTAATTCACCCAGTACTCAAAGAATTGTTCGTTGGTCTTCTTAAGCAAATATGGTATTTTTTTAATATTAATTAAGGTTTCCAACTTTGGTCCCCACAGTCTACAGCGACGCGTATCGCTTCTGAATATTACACGCCTAAATTTTTGTTTATATTCAAACGCTGTTTCGTTTTCCTTGTAATATATAAGAATTTTATCTCAATCTTGAATTTTTAATTTGAAAAGAAATCCTTGCTACCCCTCATGATAATGATAATTAAAATATTTGTAATTGAATAAAGTATTGTTATTAATTTGAAAATAAGAAAGCACGAAAAACGGATAAAATTTATATGCCACTTTCTGCGAATTCTTCGAAGATGATCTATGTGAGTCAAAATATTTAAGTTATGACCGCCTTCGATTTAGCGTAAATAATTATACAACAACCGTCTCGTTGTTTGCGTCCTCTCTCGGTTTAGCATGGCGAAACAAACATTTCATTAATCTATGTCGCTTTCTCAAATTTAGTAAAAAAAAAAATAATTTCCTTCTGATTTGTATATAAAAATCCATTTATTCGATAAATTCTAAACTAGAAACAATTCGTGTGAAATTCATTCATATAAAGCAAGCTTGTAAAAATGAAAATTTTGATGTAGATATTTTGAAAGAATATCAAACAATTGCCGCATAGACGATTTCATAACGATTATTCAAAAAACTACATTTTAATTAATTTTCCGTGTCTACCGGACTAGCGAAAAATAAAGCCGGTTGCGATTTTTTTACAAGCCTGATATACAACATTTTCATAATGGAACGAGGAAAAATTTTTAAAAATTGACCAGTTAGTCCAAATATCACAAATTGATGCATAGACGGAGATTATTTATTGGCACTGAGGAGTTCTTGATCCATTTTCTCGCGATGCTCTTGCATAATCCTGTAGCAATGCTCCAACAATTCATCAACTGTTTCAAATTTTGAGGAATCGACTTCCGGAAGAATATCAATGTTAACCTGACCATTGGTGAAACGTTTTTCAGCCTGAAAACTTTTTAAAATGAAAAATCACGAGTATAATTGAAACAATTCATTGAAATGCTACTATTTCAGCGGAAATTATTCCTTATTTTTCAACGACTTACACAGCTGTAGAAAAAGCGATGCGACGAAAATACGCAAGGGACAATTGGGATCTGAAATATAATATTTTTCAAATATTATTAATTTAAAAGGTGATACGTTAGCTTGTTTCGCAAGAATGAAGGCACCCTTCTTGAACGGAAGCATCTTTTCTTCGGAGTTTCGTGTTCCTTCAGGGTAGATCCAAACCTTGCGTTTCTTTGTGACAATCTCATTCAAAGTGTTATCAACAGTTTTCTTCGCTTTTCCCTGAAATATTAACATAATATGTGTGTTAATGTCGGCGAAAATTTGTTAAATTTGATTCCAAAATAAATGTAATGTTTATTCGTAGCTGAACGATACATTATTTTAGTTTAGGAAAATAATTATCTACTCGACATGACTAAATACTATTGGCATTTTCAAGGTCACGACAGACAGGAATGAAATTTCATATGGCTTTTCAAAATTTTGTATAGATTATTGTTTTCGTTTACTGAATATATATTAACTTAATGGGTTATAACGCAAACATAAATTTAAATTGTTCTCACCAAGATTTTGAAATCTCATTTTGTTAAAAGTGAAATGATACCTTGCTAAAACGATTGATGTAGACCGATTCGCATAAATAGGCGCACAAGTTGAATCCCGGAAGAAATCTCAAGCTCGACTTCAACATAACAACGCAATTGACTGGCCACGCATAAGACATTCCTTGAACAATACAATGGTATTTAGGTTTTCTAAAAAAAAAATACCTAACACATCAAGAGCGCTTTGGTGATTCGCAATGATGATGTACGGCTTGGGATCTTGAAGAATTTCCGCATTCCTCAAATAATACTTCACACCCAAAGGCTGACAAAGAAATTGGAAAATTTTGAACATTCGACTGAAAAAGACATGTGAAAATTTGAAAAAAATGGTTTAAACTCACAAGTGATTGTTTGTGGTTTTTCCAAATGGTATCGATACAACTCCACCAATCATACCTCCAATCACTAAGCAAAACCCGTAGTAGAGCACTTTGGCGTAATATCCAAGAAAAGTGTATTTGAAGAGACACAAGGTGACTAGAGCAATCAAGAAGTAAATAATCCAACTAT
Organism: Caenorhabditis bovis; assembly: GCA_902829315.1. Taxonomy (NCBI): domain Eukaryota; kingdom Metazoa; phylum Nematoda; class Chromadorea; order Rhabditida; family Rhabditidae; genus Caenorhabditis; species Caenorhabditis bovis. The sequence goes on from CADEPM010000002.1 coordinate 3,853,724, forward strand.
CCATTACTCTGTAAATTTAAAATTGTTTCAGAAAATTTACATAAAATGTTAGAAAGTTGTGTTAGCGAAGGGTAACGTTCAACTTACAAACAAAAACCAAATACAAATTATTGGATGTTTTGTCATAAATGCACTGTTTTGGGCATATAACATGTTTTTAAATAAGAATAGCCGGCGATAAATATTGGATGGACGACAAATTTGAATGCGAAAATGCGTGTTCGGTAGAGCGCGCTTGTGCGAAATATAAAAATAAAACGCACGCAAAGGATAAATAACTTTGTTATTTATCACTATCCCATGGTATTGCATTCTCTTTACAATCCTACATGTTCAAATCCGCACGTTTATTGATTTTCGATTTTATTTGATTGGTTTGAAAGATACGATTAGGATTATGATCAATTTGTTTTAAACACGTATATTGCAACTATGCAATATTGGGTCGTTACGCGAAAATGTTTTTGCAATTGAAATTAGAAATCTTTGTTAAATATCAATGTAATAAACATTGAGAATTTTTCGTTGAAAAACGCGCATGATGAAAGTGCAGCATTATATCATTTGAGAGAAAACACGTGATCGGTTCATCACTTTGAAATGTTGCAATCTCGATCAAAATCAACATGACAAAAGAACAGAATAGAACAGTTTAGAAAAAAATACATTTTTATTTCAAGCAGCGACAAACAAAATATTGACTCACCGTTTATATTTTTATTGCGTTCCGCTTTCGAAATTTCAATTATTTATAATTTTAGGCTCGCCTCATGGGCTCCAAATGGTACTGTTTCCTTTTTTGGTTTTGCTATCGATTCACATTAGCATGTTTGGCGCATTTTAACTGGTAAGAATTGTTTTTTTTTTTAAGTTTGAATAAGGAAATGTATGCTTAATAGGTGTTTGTCGATATACACCAATTGCGCCTATTTTACAATGTGGAAAAGTTATGACCTTCTCTGGTTCTGGATGCATTTAATTCTTTGCAGTTGCTTTCCACAACTTCGGTGAGATTTGTGAAATGCTCTTCATCTTATCAACTGTTTTAGACCGGAAAACTATTTGATAGTGTGGACGAATCTTATCATCAAAAAATGCACAAGGTATCCAGATTACACATTCAAGGTTTGGTTTTTTTATCATAAGCTTGTGATAATTGAACTTTGATATTCAGCAACTCTATTATGCGTTGTATACTACAAGTCGGTCAGCCCATTTCACTAAAAGGTTGATGTCAAGAAAAGAGAAAAAAGGAGTAATAGAGCTTGATTCGGATAGCGATGAAGAGGAAGCAAAGAATGAGCCGGAGATTGCGCGCAGGTAAAAAAAATAATTTTTTTTTGGTAAACATGATATCAAATATAAGAGCTTTCGGCTGAAGCAAATAAAAACAAGAATCAACCAACGATTTCAGGGGAAACTCTCGAAAAGATTTGGAAAGATCAGAAATTCAAATGAGGAAAGTTGAAGCAATTCCAGAAATTGAAGAGCGCGAAACAGTTGTGAAATTTGAAGGTACCTTTTTAAAATGTATTCAAACATATAGCATTTAAAAAAAAAAAACTAAAAAATTGAGCTCTTTAGTTGCAGATTTGGTCAAAATTAAGAATTGTTCATAATTCCGCTTTGTTGGGGAATGTTTTGGTTACTTATTAACATTTAGCTGATAAACTATCACGTGTTTAAGATCACAGGCAATATAAATTGGCGAGCGATAAAATAAAAGTTGTTCGGAAAATCAATATTTTGCAAACAGTCATAATCACGCATCTAGACAATAAAGAGCGAAAATGCCTCGTAAAATTAAGATATTTTTTTTAAATAGAAACTTAAAACATATTTTTGAATAGCAATTAAATATCTTGAATATTGTAAATTGAACAATTATGGCAATCTTTAAAAAATAAGTTTTGCAAACCGTTCTGAAGCTTTTTGAAATTGAAAACAGAATTCAAAGGCCGATTTTTATCTTACACCTCAATTCGTGGCCACAATTTGAAATTGCAGTGTACTCTCAACGAAATGAACCTAATAAACTTTACTGCTACCAAATCGTCACAAATTTCACTATTCGTTCTGCAATTTCGTAAAATGCTCAGTTTTTTTTTAATAAAAAATATATTCTATTCGAGCTAGACACGTTTTAAGAATTAAATACGTTCAAACATGAAACATGGTCATAGTTAGCTGGGGAAAAAATGGAAAAGCAAACATTCAAATTTTCATGTGTCGTTTTTTTCTATCATAAATCGACAACAGAATCGCTAGTTTATTAATATAATCAATATTAGAGGCGAGATCCATTAAAATTAATAAAAACACTAAATTGATATGAGCAAGATTAAGAAGGCTAACATACAAGTCACGGAAATCACACGTTTTATCACCAGTTTCTGATAACGAATTCTTGTTTCATAGTTGTCAAACAATGTTTCGTGGGTTCTAGCGGCAAACTGAATTAAAACTACCTAAAAAATTTTGATAAATAAATTTATTATAAGTGGATGGCCTACCTGCTATGTTGAAAATTCCTGTTATGTTTTTACGTGAATTAAACCTAATTAATTTGAAAATTACTTGCTTTCAGGCTAAAATCTGTCAGCAATTTTGGTTTTTCGCTTCGAAATTTCAATTTGCTTCCTTCTTATGGAATATTACGTTTTTATCATTGAAAAATTAGTTTCATTTCGAGTTTAGAACCGGAAGATCAAGACGACGACGAAGAAGCAAATGAGAACACCCCATTGAGACCACCACGACGGCCAAAAACCAAAACTGCTGAGCAGGAGGACGACGAAACCATTGAAATCGTCGTAGAAGATCAAGGTGAAACTGCTTTTTGCTTTGCGATAGTTTTGCGTGATTTTTTTCTTGGAAAAATATTATTTTCATTCTTTTTACTTAAATTTATTTTCAGATAAAGAGTCTCCAACTACAAGCGATTCAAAATGGAAAAGTTTCATTCCAAATCAAGTCATAAAGTAAACGAAAATCACTTCTGACTTCTGAGCATCAGCCAACTTTTTCAGATTCTTACCAAGACAAATAAGCAGCACACCATCTATTGGCTCGAAGGTTGGAATAGAATATCTTAAAGCTATAACAATTATGTTTTTTTCCAGATTTCTGAAGGCGCAAATTCGACATTCAGCAAAGTGACCAGTCTCTTCAAAAATCGTCGAAACTCGACGGAGAGCGAACCAGGAAATGGTTTTTGCTGATCATCATTTGAACTGCAAATAATTTTTTACACACATAGAAATCGAAGTGCTTCGCCCCGATTACTCGAACAAATATGACATCCATGACGAGAGCAAACGATTGGCTCGTGAAAAACGTGATCGAAAAGCGTTGAGAGCCAGGATTCGCTATGAGCTTCGTATGCAGCTCAAATTGGATGCAGCCAATGAGAGAAAGTAGCGAAATATTGAAATTTTATTGGATTTCTGAATTTTGTTTAGAAGAAAGAAGGTCACAGACGCAATTGAGCTTCTCCTTCAGCTTCTCCGTATGATGGCTTCCTTTGCAATGCTAATTGGCACAATTCGCAAAACATTCATCCCCGCACAATTTAAATATCTTCGTCCAGGACAACATGCGTACGACAATTACGAGCTTATCATTCTGTTCAGGTATTTTGTTTTTATTAATAAGAAAATGAAGTTTTTGTTATTCATATGTCTGTTATACGTATCAGCATATTGATGACATTATTATCAGTAGGACAAACGATGTAATAATAAATGAATTTCACCAGACATGATTATAAAATTTAATTATGTCTCATTTCTAGGCCTAATTGAACCAAATTTACTCTTGATTAGGATAAAAGTGAAAACTAACGCAAAAACATTAGCTTTATTAATTACAAATATTCTTATAAGTTATTAGTGTCCTAATTTAGTAAAACTTCTACGAAATTTTTCAAGACATCAATACATTTTAATGTTTTCCTTTTTTAATGATAACATTTACAAGACTTGAAAAAAAAATGATTGATTGGACGAGTTAGTTTTTTTCAAAATTTTTTTTTTCAAAAAAAATTTTACGTCAATTTCAATACATCTACATTTTTCCTACGATATCGATGTGATTGTGTTTGATTGATTTCACCTTATTTAAAATATTTTAAAAAAATCAAGAAAAAATTGTATAATGAAAGGAAATTCTGTTAAAAGCTTCACCAATCAGAAATTCCTTAAAGCTATTTTGCGGAGTAATACATTAACTCGAACGGCATGTGGTTCCAAATAAATTGTATGCGATCCATCTCAAAGTGCATAAATCATTGAGAATGAGAAATGACTGTTATCTAAACTTTGAAGTTTCCAATCATAATTTGTTTTGAAAAATATCCAGTAGTGTTGCAATTTTTAGCAATGATAAAATATGGAAGACGTTTCAGATGTACCGCATTTCTTGATATTGCAATGTTTTGGATGAACGTCTCCTATGCTTACTGCCTTCAGTGGCAACTTTGCTGCCGATTAGGATGCATTCGCTTTTTGATGTGGGCGACGATTCTCGGAATTGTAATCGATTACTTTGCAAAATCGTAGGAGGACTAATTTTTTGCAGCTCTCCGTTGGAGTTATGCTTGTTCCAATGACATATGCGATGGACGAGCTCGATCTGAGTTGGTGCCGATTCCGCCCAAACACAACTCTCGCCCAATACCAGCCGTCCTGGTAGCTTACAATTCGCTAATAGATTCGAAATCAAAATAGTCTTAACCAAAATTGCCTTGCCCAAGAAAAGTGTGCTTTCAATGCAATGAGATTACTCGACACGGGTTTCTTAACGAATGCGTTTCTTTTCCTTTCTTTGTAGTCACAAATTTTTCTAGTTAATTTTTATTTCAAATGCATAATAAATTAAACACATGCAGTATAATTCTAAATAAACAAAGGTATGACCGATGGTGTTGTTAGAGGGTGGTAGAAATTTATCAAGCGTTCTAATTACAATCCATCTGCTAGCGGTATCACATTTTGTATATAAGAAAGTTGACCAGTATAACCAATTTGTTTGATAAATGCTGATTTCATGAAGTAATTACCATCCCATCTTGACGTAGCGGACAATCTCGAACACGGCTGAAAAAAAATAGTTTCACACTTGATTCTCAACTTCATGATTTACCTGATCCACACACAACAAAGACGAAGAGACCAATCAACCATGGAGCAGCTGGATATTTGTCATCAGATGGCTTCTGAAGAGTTTATTGGTTATTTCAGGTATATTAATTAGTTAATTTACCTGTGATTTGGCAACATTTCCGCGTTGAGTGATGTTCTTGCTGAATTGCTTGTTAGCAACAGCCATTCTCTGCTTTGGGGCCATGTCGAGATTTCTGAAATTGAGCAACTTTTTGTTGGGAAATGTATCAAGCAGGTGCGATTGGGACGAGGCGGATAGGATAAATGACATGGCGCTGTGGACAACGTGGTGTAAACGAAAACGAGTCTCGGCCGTCCCCTCTCTTTTTATATTTGCGAGCGGTTACGGTAGTCGCGACAACGCGGCGTGTTGTGCGTCGGACTGCAAATAACACGCTTTGCTGGCCCTATTATAACGCGTTTAATGTCAATCCCACGAGAAAAAAGACTTGACAGCCTCAGAATGTTCGATTTCGATAAGGAAATGCGTAATGGGATTGGCAAGGGGATGTTATTGAAAAAAGAAATGAGAAGAAAGGAAAAATTCTGATGGTACATCCGAACAATTATTTATTTTGTCAATGCCATATTCCTTTTTGGTCCGACTTTAAATTGAATTTTATTGTCTTTATAATGCCCCAAAGATAAGAAAAATCAAAAACTACACGTGTGAGTCCGATTCAACGTAAAGGAAATTTTCCCATCCATGGGATAAAATAAAAAAAATATAAATAAGATGTCACGAATCCAAAACTTGTTCTGTTGTTAAAAATTGATTAGCGAGATAAAAAAAAACTATACTTAAAATTTAATATTTGGATGCTGAAAACTTGGAAACTTCGGAGATATGGAAACACGATTTGTCATATTCAATATGGGAGACATCACAAAGAAAACTAAATTTACTAAAATGAAAAAAAAAAGATAATTTTTTTGAGTTTTGAAAATTATGTTTTACCAAAATGAGACTGAAGATCTTATTTTTACCCCATAATTATTTTAATATCGAATGATGATAATAACCAGACGTTTAAAATCACTGAACAAATTAGGAAAACAGCGTTGTGTTTGTCTGTCTGTCTTCTTCTACTAAATTCTGATAGCTTGTATGCTGTTATCTCATAGTGGGTATTCCATTTGCCTATCCTTTTTAACTATTACGAATTTCCACATTTTTTGGAATATTTCGAATTAATACAAGTGAAAACAAGTTCACAATTTTGATGACAAACATGTTATAATCAATAACGTTGTCCAATCATAGCAATAGAAGTTATTCTCAACTCTGGATAAACTAGACAATTTTATCTATTAGACTAGTCAAGTTTTTCTTTAAATTTGCTTATCTCGAAGTTTGCATTTCGTTTATGTGCAATTTCATAAATAATACTAGCCGTTGTACATTTCTTAAGTGATAGTGTAGTGTAGTTTTGATCATGTTTGATAATGCATTCATTTTTCTCTGATATGGTGTACTTTGGCAATGTGGTTGATGTAGTCCCTCACTATTTATTTGCATTCAAATGTTGAGTTGATCTAGATAATTTCAAAAACTTTTATTTTTTGACTGCGTGCTTATTTTGCATCTTTTTACAATGGCGATTGGTCAAAACATCGCACACGCTGGCTACACTCTATGCCCTTATAGTGCTGTGAACAAATGTATATCAAAACCGTTCACTTATCATTTTTATTCATTGTGTCCCACGTTATGCTCATCTAGTTTTTTTTCAGGCTTTTGAAATAATCATGTCGAACCGTTGGATCCAACCAGGCGATAATGCCGACATCACTATGGAAAGGAAGAAAGCAACGTTCGATGTTGAAAAAATGTCGGAATGGATTTATGGAGGAAAACAAATTCTTGATGTAATTTTTGTCTCGTTCATATCAATAATAATCGCGGAAATGAATTCCAGAGAAGGCGTGAGATTTTAGCCTTCGTCAAATCGGTTGATGATTTCAAAGATCCCGTCCCGGTTGAATTCATGTCTCGTGAAGACCGTGTTGAAAATGGCACCCGGAAAATCGTGAAAATGACTGACAACACTGATCAAATTGATGGCTCCGACTTTTTCGGCGAAGGAATGTATTACCAATCGTATGTCGACCTCAATCTTCTTTCATCTCCATTTTTATCTTTAGACTAGTGATGGGTAGAGATCTCCATCCGCTATCTCTTCATTACGTCATGTTTTTGCCAACACTCCAAGGTCAAACGAACGATGAGCAACTTGATCAATGGCTTGGCCCCGCGATCGCTCGTTCGATCGTCGGAACCTATGCACAAACTGAACTCGGACACGGAACTAACCTGTCAAAACTTGAAACGACGGCAACATATGATCCGAAGACAGAGGAATTCGTGATTAACAGCCCAACTGTCACCGCGGCGAAGTGACTAAGAATTGAGGGGGTGTATGATAGAGCCTTGTGATTTAGGTGGTGGCCCGGAGGTTTAGGAAAATCATCGAATCATGCGATCGTCGTGGCTCAACTTTACACTAATGGAGAGTGTAAAGGGCCCCATCCATTCATCATGCAATTAAGAGATATAGAGACTCATAAACCACTTAAAGGTGGCAATTATGCAACTGTTTGTATTCAAAAATCGCATTCTAGGTATTCGCCTTGGAGATATTGGACCAAAACTTGGTATTAATGGAAGTGACAATGGATTCATGCTTTTTGATAATGTGAGAATTCCTCGCAAAAATATGCTTATGCGTTATTCAAAGGTTTGAATATAATACTGATAAACGACGAATGAGACATGTCTATTAGGTTTTGCCGGATGGAACATATGTTGCTCCAGCTCACGCCAAACTCGGATATGGAACAATGGTTTTCGTTCGTTCAATCATGATTAAAGATCAGGCAACACAGTTGGGAGCTGCGGCGTGTATTGCGGTTCGATATTCATCAGTTCGACGTCAAGGAGAAATCACACCTGGGTAAAAGAATTTTGAAGGCTCAAAGACAATTAAAGCATTTTTAGTGAGCGCGAAGTACAAATTCTTGATTATCAGACTCAACAATTCCGTATATTCCCTCAACTCGCTAGAGCTTTTGTTTTCCTCTTCGCTGCTTACGAAATCAAGGAATTGTATATGAAGGTCACTGAAGATTTGACCAAGGGTAACACTGAGCTCCTCCCAGAACTTCATGCGCTCTCATCTGGTTTGAAATCCATTGTATCGTGGGAAACTGCTCAAGGAATCGAACAATGCCGACTGTCATGTGGTGGACACGGTTATTCTCAAGTAATTCTGTGTTTTCTTGTCTAAAAATTCAGTATATATTTACAGGCTTCGGCATTCCCCGAAATTTACGGCTATGCCGTTGGAGGCTGCACATATGAAGGAGAAAATCTTGTGATGCTTTTACAAGTCGCAAGATTCTTAATGAAAGCTGCGGAAGAAGTTAGAAATGGGACATCGAATCTGGCTGCGATTTGTGCGTATCTGGGAAAGAAAGGAGAGGGACGATCAAAATTGAGTCACCATTTGGATTATACCAGTGATCAAATTATTGCTGATCTCGAGCATGTTGCCAGAGAGCAGGTAAAAATGAAAATGTTTAGAAATTTTAGACATTATTATTTAGGTGTTCCGGGCATATGATCGTTTAAAGGCTGCCCAGCAGCATCTCCGCCCTGAAGATGCTTGGAACTCAGTGTCACTTGAACTTAGCAAAGCTTCGAGAGTAGGAAACTTCATACGTCTTTTTTTTTCAGAAAATATTTCTAATCATTTAGTGGCATGTTCGCCTTTATTTGGCGAGGAACTTCTTGAACAAGATTTCTTCAGCTCCAGCTGATTTGAAAAAGGTTTTGATCGACTTGGCAAAATTGTACGTCTTCGATATCATTTCTGCTTCTTCGGGCCAATTCCTTCTTGGTGGATATATGACTGAGCAGCAGTTGGATCAAATCAAGGAAGGAATTTACAGGTTTAAATCAAGTTTGATTTTAATTCATCACCGAATTCCAGTTGCTTGGCTAACATTCGTCCAAATGCTGTGAGCCTCGTTGATAGTTGGGACTATGATGACGTGGAATTGAAATCCGTTTTAGGAAGACGTGATGGAAATGTCTACGAAGCTCTATTGAAATGGGCCCAACAGAGCCAATTGAACAAAACAGATGTAAGTCGTGCAAACAAACCATTATTTTAACTGGTTTTTAGGTGCTTCCGACATTCCACAAATACCTCGGACCAATGATGAAAGAGGGCCGTTCAAAATTGTAAATCTCACAATTATTATATATATATATATATATATATATCGAAATAAATTTGTAAATTTACATCTTTAGTGTACGACTAAACTCGACAGTTTTTGATTCGAAAAGCAAAAAACAAACAGGATTAATTATTATATGATACCGAAGGCTGTGTAGAGAGAGCATGTGGTATTGTTCCTCAGTGTCATTAATTAAAAAAATAAGTATCGATTACAATGCTGGTGTAGTATTAGTGAGTTTTTTTTTGTGGTATGTTTCGGACTGGAATTGAATCACAATGAATATTTGTGTTGTGCTATTTCGCTATACTATTAGAACAATATTGCCTTTTTCTGAGTACACTTTTCATAGTTGTACAATTTTCGTTAATTTTATGGTGAAAAAAATACAAACAAATAATGATAAAAGAATTGTCGAAGAAATATCAAAACGCGGTATCTTGTCATTATATTTTTCCTCGAAAATACGTTATATGAAAATTTACAACTGAGCTGAATCTGTACGACTTTCTGGGTCTTCGAAAAAAAATTGTCAAATTGAATTCTATAGGAATTATCGGTGAAATTATGCAACATATATTCTTAATTAATCCATTTTTTAAAAATTGAAATGAAACTTGTGAGTCATAGAATCCCCACACATTTAAATATTTCTCTAGCATTATTCATTGTTGATCGATTCAAATAGCTGACCTGAACGTTCACATTTACATAATATGCTTTACATTAGCCCAAATTGATTCCGCAACAAATATATATTTGATGTGAACCAGCATTTTTGAGAAGCATAAACATTTCGCCTCATACAATTGTTATATTTGCGCATTTATTGTTATTTTGAATCAACATTGTGCCTCAATGACATCGACTCAACTTCCGAATATGCTTTTCTCCGATATTGCTGCTTACTGTAAGAAGTGAGGTCCTGTTTTTTTTTTCCGCGTGCAATGAGTATGTCGCTGTTTAATTCAATTTGTTCAGTAGTTTCCGATGTTTTGTTGACTATCTAATCGCCTTTTTGCGTTGAACGCATACACGACGTCCGTCTTGCTACTGGTCAAGATATTACGACTGTCCACTCGTGATTTCTTTTCGAATTTGTCCCGAGAGCTGTGCAACTGGTAACAGTCACGTTCCATTCTCAAACAACTAAACTCTTTAATAAATATTTCATTACATTATTTGTTTTGATCAATATTAACAAAGTTCCGTCGAGCCAGGAGTTTCTGATAAAATACAAAAATAGTGCAGTTCGAATTTAGATTGCTGGCATCTGAAATAAAACAGTGCTTCTGAAAAATTGAGTTTACCTTCTTCCTTGTTCAATATTTACAGATTATCACTAAAACAAATTTGAATTAGGAATTTCTTGTAGGTGATAGCCTACATATAAAGCGAATTGTTTTGCTGATCGAAAGGTCAACTCCAGTCTGTGCAGAAGAATTCCAAATTCTATTGAATATTGCTTTTATTAAATTAATTTCTTTCAAAGGTTCAAAGAATTGGTCTGGAACCATCTTTCGTTATTCTTCTTTGATTTGTCGAGACATGTCTTAATTTTGAAAAAATTATTTTAATTATAGGTCTTAATATCAAAAGTCAAAAAAATGCTTGAACCTAATTTTTAATGCTTGAACCTAAGATTGAAACTAATTTGTGAGCTACCTGCTCGACAAAAGTCCTATCTCTTTCCTTCTAACAGCTAGGTGTACGAAGAACCATTCATTTTCAATTCATTATCTTCAACGAAAAAACTGTTTTTTTAAATATGGTTTTAATTTTAGTGAAAAATGTAATAAAGTTTTCAACTTCTTGTATATTTATGAATAGAAAATGAGCAGCACAGATAGACACTCAGCCATTTTTTAAAGAATTTCCTATTTACATGACCACATAAAATATATACCTCAGAATGTTTACCAATTATCGAATGGTGTTGAACACTCTCAAACCATAAGAATCCATAGCCGAATTTAATGATCAAAAAATTGTGTTAAGTCTTAATATTTGCGCAACTCCCACCAAAAAATAAACCATTCGGATTATTTTTAGAATCTTGTTACTTTCTTGCAAATCGCAACATTCCACGATCACTTTGTTACTCAACATATCGCACTTTTTTTTTCAACAACTAATTCTTTGAACTTGCGTGGTTTCAATCATTTTCCGTATGCTAATCATGAAACGTGTTTAGTCTAGTGGAAATCGAAATCATTCAGGAATTTGTGGGGGTGTGAATGATAATGAGATTGTGCGTAGGTATTTGTATTAGAACGAACGAATGATGATTGTGAGCTCGTATAAAAGTTCGTCTGAAGACTGATAACTGCCATTTGTGATGTTCGTTTAATTAATATATGTAGCGTTTAAATCGCCGCCTATATGTGTTGATCTAACATTAAAAATACAGAAATAATATGAATCGACAATAAACGCATTCATGTGAATTATCATCCAATCACCCCATTAGACTCAAATCTGCACATTACCAGAATTTTGGCTTTAATTTTATTCTCAGCTTCTTGATAAATTTAGAACATTTTAGTTAGTAAATAATGCGCATGAGTCAGTTCCCATAAACTATTTGCTACTTGTTACGACGTCATGATCTAGTTATTGCGGAACCGTACTTAAGGTAAAGCTCTTATCCATTTTCATTCAGAAACATGTTAGCAGTGAAAGTGCCAATCCGCAAATATTGACCATATTCGAGTTTCACTTACTTGAATCGCACATTATTCGCTTCTACTTGCATCTCTAATAACTTTCGCACCAAAACAATACACACACACAGTAGACCTCCTTCTAGTAAACACGCACTAAAAATGTTAATCAATCTTCTTCTATGTTTGTCATGTGAACAAGAACGCGACAATCCTTAAAAATGATATGACGACTTCATATTGTAAATCATAGACTCCCCCCCTTTTTTCCACTTAGAAACCGTTCAATCCTTCTTAAATATTCTCCAAATTACGAGAAACCGTACCAAATTCACTATTTCTCTTTTTATATTGCCTAAATTTCAGACGGATTTTATTACAGCCACTCATTTACCAATTTCAATACTACTTCTATACCGTTCGAAAACATTTCAACGACATAATTTGCTATACTAATTTGATGAACAGGTTAGTTCTAAAAAATAACTGATAGTTGGTTTAATATGTCAAATTTTTGTTTCAGATAATGGACCCGCATAAGGAATGCGTGTTTGTCTCCGAGAAATCGCGATTCTTTCCTTCGATTCGATTTTTTCTTGCGATACTATTATGTCTTTGCTATATTGCGCTCGCCATTGGAACATCGAATATTTCACAAAGCATGGTTTGCATGGTGAAAAAGCCTGATTTCAATGCGACATGTCCCACGGAGGATTTAGAAGTCGAAGCAGTTCCTTGTCATGCGGCAAAAAAGTATAATTGGACTTCAATGCAGCAAGGTGAAAATATATAGAAAATCAAGCGAACATTTGGAAATTTGTAGGTCTAATTTATTCAGCGCAGAACTTTGGTTCTTTATTTATGCTTATCAGCGGATGGCAAGCAGATCGTCTGAATGGAAAGTGGACGATCATGGTGGGAATGATGTTCCTCATCGTTTCCAGCGCGTTTCTTCCAATATCCGCAAATGTTTCAGTCGCACTCGTCTTCTTTCTCAGGTGTGTTTACAATCCACGTATCAAGAAACATTGAACGAAACCAATAATACAAAAATAAAACGACACCTCAGGAAAAAAAAACTTTCGACAGCACGTGAAAAGTGTACGTGACACTAGTTATCAATTTTTAGGTTCCTGACGGGCGTCGGCGATGCCCTTCTGTCACCTGCTGCCTCTTCAATGATAACCAGATGGTTTCCACCCAAAGAGAGACCGAGTGCGTTGGGAATAGTTACGGGAGGTCGTCAAATAGGTGTGTTCTCATTTTGCTTTTTAAAAGACCAAAAATGCAATAATCAAAGTTAGTTACACCGAATTCAAAACTCTCGTAAACATTGACATTTCGGATTTACTCTTGATTACAACTTTTTTTCTGCAAAGCGTTTTTTTTTTAATTCAACGAGTGTGGGTGTTTGGAATTGAAGTTTGAACAGCAAATTTCAAGGAACATTGATCATTTTGCCGATCGGTGGTTTCCTCTGTGGCGATAATGGAAGCAAGGGATTTGGCGGATGGCCAACAATCTTCTACTTATCATCGGGCATTGCTGGATTTGTTCTTATTGTTTGGGTGATATTCTCAGCAGATAAGCCATCGAAGCATCTTTGCATCTCGCAGGTTTCATAGAACATTGATTCAATTAATATTGATTTCGATTTTTAGAACGAAGAAGCATATATCAGTAGAAAGATTGAAGAGGAGCATGTTGGAAAAAGGAATAACCGTGGGAGGACTCCGTGGAAGAAAATATTTACCTGCAGAGCTATGTGGGTATCGGTTGCGGCACTTGTATGCCACGAATTTCCATTAGTCATCATGCTTCAGGTAAATATTTCCCAATTTCATTAATTAATAGTTATCATTCCAGTTTCTACCGAAATTCTTTTCCGACGTGCTTGGTCTTTCGAGTACAATCAACGGATTAGTCTCAGCTCTTCCAGTCGCCATTCTCTTTATCTCAAAAACACTTTCCTCCAGTTTAGCTTCTTATTTGACTGCTCAGAAGGTTATAGGTAGGGGCATTTATTATGTTCCTGAAAAAAATACAAGTTCAGGAAAAACAACCTCTTGCAAGATTTTCAACTTCATAGCATCCTTAGGATTAGGGATCTGCATTGGCGCAACACCATTAATGGGATCACTTCAACATCCAGCTTTTGCTATTGTGCTTCTCTGCTTGGCGAACGCATTTGCAGGTAGGAATCTTTTTTTTAGCACTGAGTAATACAGGTGAATATTTGTTAAGGTCTACATACTCCTGGTGTTCAAACGGCTTTAGTTCAACTAGCCCCAGCCTATTCTGGAATTCTAACTGGAATTGCATTCGCCGTCGCCGGAGTTTTCTCCATTTTCAACAAACTTCTTATGAGCCAAATTTTAGTGTAAGTGACTTTCGAAAATTAGAAAAGCATTTGGTTTTCAGAACCGGATCGCACAAAGAATGGACCATCGTGTTCGAAATTTCCGCAGTCGTTGCCGTTCTTCCAATTTTCTTTTTCACACTTTGGGGATCGGCTGAAAGAGTTGTAAGTAATTAGTCTCATAATATTCATCAATGTGCATTTATTTTACTTAGAAGGGTCCAAATCACAAAATTATTGATATAAACGATTTTTATAAATCTTCATTATTTAAAAAACTACCTTCTACAACTCAAAATGTTTACATAAACTTGGGTTCCAGGAATATTGAAATTCAAATTGCAGGAATGGGCATCAAGCCGATTTGTAACTCCAAAGGATCCCGACCAAGATTCGCAGGACTCTTCATCATCATCCTCATCGGCAATTCATTCGCTGGCAAAACTTAGCATGTTCCTTACCCACAATCTTACCAATACTGCCTAGATTTGAAATTCATCCTAGTCACAGTTGCTACTTATATTTTCTACGGGAAATCGTCATGTTTATAATTTATTTCAATATTTTTCCGTTCCCAGTGTAAACTGTTCATTTGTAAATTTGATTGTTTATTAATTGTATTTGTTGGTTTTCCGGGTACATATGCATCAAGAACTTATTTGTCCAAAATCACTTTAATACGTTTTCCCTTTAATTTAATGCTCTCAGCTTTACACAAGTTTTGCAATATACATATAGTAATTTCTCGAAAAACTGCTCTTATAATCACCTGTTTCATTTTCACCTGTATGGTTACCTAGTGACACTGAAGCATGATAACCTGAAAAAAACCTCATTGCGCCTTTTTTTGTTGTTTCAAAATGGTGCCAATGCTCATTTGGTTCATTTTGATACTAATACTGGCATTAATTGCTCTTCTGGCAATCAAATTTCTGGTATTTTGTATACAAGTTTAAAAAATATTTAATAAATTGTTCAATCTCAGACCTTCCGCATAATCCTCGCTGCTCTCTTTTTTTTGCCAATTATCCTAACTTTGGCGTATTACGGTCTCGATCAACAAACGGTTACGGAATATGGAGTTATAAGAAATTAAAGTGTTTAATCATCATTCATGAAAATTACAGTATTCGAGCGTCACAAGAAAGATATCTCATGTTTCGGCGCGTGGATTTCCCTACAAGGGCCATCCTGAGAACACCATCAAGGCTTATGATCGAGTAACTACCATCAAGAATTTCAAAATATAATAAAAATTTGCACATAGGCTTATCGGTACACAATTAATACATTCTTGATCGACGTTCGAATGACCAAGGATGGAATGCTTATTATTCACAAGGACAGTGCAATTGGTTTGGAAGGTTGCAATGCTCTGAAAACTTAATAAATTTCAGTTGATTCTTATAACAATACCTATGAGATCGCGGACACCCATTGGCTTCAATTGAACAAACTGAAACTACCTGGGTAGGAGCATATTCTTTACTAATTGAAATAGCTAATTTCAGAAATAATTCAATTTTGACTTTTGACGAAGCTTTTGAATGGAGCGTAAATTTATATCAGAACCTAATTCTCAATATCGAAAGCTGGAATTCGGACGTAGCTTATTGTTTGAAACTCTTCAATAATGTCTGGTTTGCAGATGTTCACCTACATCGAGCACAAAATAATGCAGAAGAACTTATATAAATCTATTGCCGTGAGTACTACAAGCGTGCGAACCGCGCTTATGTGTAGATTGAAGAATCCCAGAGTGACTGTAGGTAAGTAAACAAAACAAAACCAGATACAGATCAACGAAAAATCAAATAGGTCTCAGTTGGAGTTCACGCGGAAATTCCTTCGAGAACGGCGTTTCCATTGGATCGGCTGTTACTCATTGGATGTTTGTTACCCTTGACTCCATCTTGTACTGGGGAATGAAGTAGAGCTTTTGATTTTTGTTTAATTACTGAATACCATTTTCAGATCAATGATTATACCAAACTTCGTTGGGGTGGATTTCATGATTATTCCTATAGCAGATGCTGATATGTATATTGTAGAGACTTAGTTAAACATTGATAATAATCAAAATTTCAGAACCATGATTCGCGATCTCAAGGACCTATCCATCGAGGTTATTATAGATGATATCCAAACTGTTGTTCAATTCGAATATTTTTTTTCTCAATTGAAATGCCCCATAATTGCAAAACCAACTAAGCAAATGCTGAATTTGTTATCGACGTTTATCTATCCTTATCCCGGAAACAACACAAAGTCTCCAATTGAATAAATGAAAACATTTGTTCTTCTCATAATTGTTTATTTGTTTGATGACAATAAATGAGATCATTGTTTTTGGTGGAATTGAACCGGGAAAAAAAAACGTTACAGGGAATAATTGATACACAATAATTGATACAACTGCTTTGGAAGCTATTCTATAAAAATAACTTAAATATATGTGAATGATTTACGCAGATTTAATTGCTTTTAACGTCCATTCTTCAATATCAGCGACTGATTGTGATGCTTCGAAGAGTTCGCTGTGAAAGTTGAGCATTGCGTGGAATCCGTTTTCATAGTTGATCGCATGGGTGACAACTCCAGCTATCTGTAAAGCAAAAGTTTTTAAACGAAGACAACTTGAATGGAAATGAATTACCTTCAAACGCTCGGCATAAACGATGCCCTCATCGCGGAGAATATCGAACTCGCAAGTGATAACCATGGTTGGTGGCATTCCTGACAAGTCCTTCCTCATCAATGGAGAGAAATCTGGGTTCGTCAGAAAGGGCTCAAGCAGTTTCTGGGCTTCCCGGTTCTGTCGAACAACCGCTCTTTGTGGAATTGAACTGTTACGGTAGTTCATTTCATCCTCGAGGATGACATTGTAAGAGTAAATCTCGTCAACATGATCCTTCAACTTTGGAGACACATGTCCATTGGTGAGAATGTCTGGAACAAGGTATGCCTTCTCGTCCATGTTGATTCCAGCATAAAACATGTAGTAGTAGGCAACGGACTCAGGATCTGCAAATAACGATGTAATAAGTGATCCGATTTTTTGGAAGAAGAGCTCACCAACAAGAGCATATCCAGACAAACGGTTCAAGAAATACCGATAGGAGATTGTTTGCATGTCAGCCATTTGGAGAAGCGGGTAGATAAGCACCTGGCCAGCAAGTTGTGGAGTCGCTTGGCGGGCAGTACGACGTTGCGCAAGTACAGTGGCAAGATTTCCCCCAGCAGAGTCTCCCATGACAACAATTTTGCTCGCATCGATACCATACTCCATAGCCGCATTGTCGAAGAAATAATCAAGAGCGGTCTCGCAGTCTAGGATTCCACCAGGGAAGATGGTTTCCGGCGACAGTCGGTATTCCACCGAAACAAACACAGTGTTCATTCTGAAATGAAAATTTGCATTCTTCTTTAAGCAAATTCCAAGATCTCACTCAGCAGCCATACGGGAAACCAGTGTCTCATACATTCCGACATTTCCAAGAGCGAATCCACCTCCATGAATGAAGAAAACGCCTCCACCAGAAGACGTGTAGTTATATTTTGGTTGATAAACGCGGACTTTGATCCCGTTCCATGTTTTCCATTCAATGTTGAGGAGGTGTCCAGCATTAACAGTGAGCCCTAGCGTTTTTGATAAATTGTCCAAGGCCATTCTGGTCCACCATACCATGCTGCTTGGCTTCGAAAACATCCGGCTCTGAAAAATTGAGCAATTGTTTCACTTCCAACTTGATATAATTGTATACCGGGTAGTAATAGGCGACACGGAGTGCTGGCTCAACAACGTGCATTATGAAGCGATCAACTTTTGTCTTCGTGAACCCTTCGGGAAGTGGTTTGTAGAGTAAGAACATCATAAAAGCCATCAGAAAGAAACAGACGATTGGGCTTTTCAAATACTTTCCTGCAGATTGGCGCAACATCTTAAAATATTGTTCTATATACAGAATCAAATGAGCATACACTTACCATTCACAGAGGTTGAATTAGATTCTAATATTCACAGAGTATTCACAGGAAGGCTGAAAATAATCAGATTATGTTCGACAATTCAACAATGCGTATCAATGATACAAGGAAGAGAAGAGGATCTGGTCACCGACCAAGACGGGAGCAAAACGAAAGAATGAATAAATGACATTCGATCAACCCAGATCGACTAGCAGAGAGACGCAGAGACAAAATCGCGCGCGCGAAACACGTTGGCAGTCATTTTGGGTCCCGAACTGCAAAAGACGCTGACCTCAAATGAACGCCGCTAAATGGTGCATTGTTTTGATTTGCAATTCATTTCAAGTTTTGGCAATCTTGTAATAGATCAGAGAAATCGATGCTTTGTGGAAAAACAAGTTCGGCGAGAAATATGAGTTTGGTATAATATCATAAGTAAAACACGACGATCCGAAGAAAATAAAACAAACTTAAATAATGAAAAAAAAATTGGTTCCAATTCCTTTAAGAATCTTGTCCAATTTGAGAAATCATAATATTTTGTCATTATTTGTTAAATAATCAATGTATATTTACGATGCATTTATTGGTTATTATTTTTTTTTAATTTTCACAGGCATTTCGAATATTGCAATATGACAATCAAAAGTCGAACACACAAATTATAAATAATATTGCGATTAGAATGGGTATTGTCCAACGTTGATAAGCACCAAAAAGTTCGTCTTTTTCGGAAGATTGTTTTCCTCATCACCTTGCTCAGAATGAGCACGAACACGAACTTTGTGATGAGCTCCAGTTTCCAAAACTCTGTTTGTCCAAACTTGCGCGTGTCCGCCTTTCACCGCCTTGATGGTGAATGGGCCAGCTCGAGTTTTTCCTGAAATTGCGATTAATATAATAGGATTGTGAATTTTGTCAAACCCAGGTCCAGTCCTTTGTATGTTTCTGATATGACGTAAGTGGTGTCGTTCAAGACTCTTCCATTTTTATCATAAGCAGTAAGAGTTGCAATATGCGATACTAAAAGATGCAAATTATTAGGGCCTATAGTGCATTTTGCAATTTACCTGGGAGTCCACTTGGAATTGCAAGCATATGCACTGTGATTGGTGTCAAACCACAATCATCACAAAGAGGTTCGCAGTATCTATCATCAACCAATGTGAAGTTGGCTGGGCACGGATCATCAATACATTCATAACCACCAAGTTGGTTAAAGCATGCCTTGTTGTCTTCACAACGTATTTCTTCGCATTCATTGATATCTGTTATTTTCAAATTTGTATTATTAAAAATTAAACGTTTATTTTACCAAAGCATCCGTCTTCCGTCAAGTAATACCCAGGGGGGCACTTGCATTCATATCCTCCCTCGGTGTTGATGCATTCAAAGTCGCATGGTTGATCGAAGGTGCATTCATCAATATCCTCGCAGATACCGATTTGAGTATTCCAGGCAAAACCTTCGGGGCAACTGTCGCCATCGGTAAGAACCTTTAGCTTATGCCTAGTTCCATCGTTTCCTTAAGGGAAAAGAGTTAATAGTCACAAAAATTTTAGTTAGCAATAATCTTACGAAGGCAATCTCCATTCTCCGTTATTTCACCCATATCGCAATCAGAAGCATCAAAAATCTGTGAATTGGTAACTGGCATTGGTTTTTCAATCAAATAGTCCTCAGTTGTTGGTTCCAATGATTCATCATAAGGTTCGTTCGGATTGTAGCCGCTTCCCTCAAAGTATGGAGGGTGCAAAGCTGCAACCAATACAATAATTGTAGGTTTAGAAATATTTTTTCCTTACGATTTTCATTTAGATTCAAATACATTGGTGTTGACGTGGTCGTGGTAGTTGTAGATGTCGTACTCGTTGTGGAAGTAGTTGATTTAGTGGTCGTGGTCGTTGGAGGCTTCTTAGTTGTAGTAGTTGTAGTTGTTGGCGCCTTCGTTGTCGTCGGCTTCTTAGTCACCTTGGGAAACCTCGTCGTGCTAACATCGGTTGTCGAATTCTTCGTTCTTTTTTTCTCCCCAACACCTGGCATTTCAATTGTGTCATCATCAGATCCGCTTCCTTCACCGGTCAACGGAAGAATTTCGTCTTCAAGACAAATATTCAAGCGTTTGCCACAACACCTCACTGACCGGTATCGAAGGAATTTTGTGGTTAATATTGGGTAAGCTTGTTACACATGGTCAGCGAGGAAAAAACCAATCATTTTTTTATTTACAAACTACGTACCTAGTACTTCTACCGTCACATCATCATAAGCTTTTCCAATGCTTGTCGATGCAACGCATTTATAAACTCCAGCTTCATATTTCTCAACTGACGACAAAAACAAACTGTTGTTATGCTGCAATAAACAGTTTCACAAAAATCTGAAAAATATATTGAGTTTACCATAACATATGTAACATCATCATCGACAATTCTCTTGTTATCCTTAGTCCAAATTACATTTGTAGTTAAGGGATCTCCAGTAACATTGCAATCAAGCATCACGGATTCACCAACGCTCAATGTGACATCATCAGATGTTTTCACAACCGGAACTTCCTCTAAGGCGGATCTCTTGAAAAATGATTTCTTTGTCGTAATTTGATTCAAAAATTCCCTACCATATGCTTAATAATGTATCGTCTACGATTGCGAACTCTACAAGTGTAATCCTTCAAATCGTCTTCGCTCAAATTGCTTGCGTCAAGTATAACCAAGCTTCCATTATTCATGAAATGGATGCCAGCGAGATTTTTCTGCATGGGAACTCCTCGGAACTCCCAAGTGATTCCACGACTATATGTGGTTTTACGGTCATAACATGTTATGACTGCGATATTCTTCTTGACTGCTTGCGGTGTCTTTGTGGCCCCAACATTATCGATTCTGATGTGAGCAGTTGCCTAAATTTTATTTAATTGATTTCTGTCCGAAATTCGAAGACACATACAGTACTAATTCCAACGCTATTCTGAGCATGACAGGTGTATTTACCAGCATCGCTTGAATTATCAATTTTGACTTTAAGAATGGAGTACGCAGTTTCAGTCTTTTTCATATCCACTGGCTTATCATCCTTGAACCAGGTGATAATGGGAGTAGGAGGACCAGCAGCGCTGCACTTCAACTCAATGGTTGCGCCAATCGCGACGGTATGATTCTTTGGTGAGACGATGAATTGCGGTGCGTTATGGAGAAGAACAGTTCTTGCTGATCTTGGTCCTGGCATGCAGCGGAAGGTGGCATTGATCGAGGTGTCTTCAACATCTTTCCATGGCAATAATTGCGGATTATCTTCAGGCGAGTCACCACGATCAACCATGTATTCTGATTTTTTTGGACGTCCCTTCTCATCACACTCGACCCAAATGGGTGCTGGACGGTCAGTCGGCTCTTAAAATTTAACAAAAATATATCAAAAATTGAGATTTCAATGTAACTGTTAACAATCAATTTTCTTGTAGCAATTTTTTGTCCAGCATCCGATTTCGCAATACAATGATAAAATCCGTCATCATCCGGGAGAACGTTCCGAATGGCCAATGTTGTTCCGAGTAATTGATACTCTGAATCAATAATGCGTGATGCCAATCAAGTTTTTAAGCGATTCCTACTCTCATTTGCTTGAATTGCAATGTTCGGATCTTTCATCCATGAAATGACGGGTTCTGGGATACCGGTGGCATTGCAAGAGAGGAAAACCGTCTGTCTCGGATTTGTGGTCACGTTCATTTTTTCTGGCAACACTTCCGGCGCAACTGAAACACATATTGAACGCTTAAAATCATTTGCAACTAGTTGATATTACTCATAACAATCAAATCAACATCTTCTTCGACTGATCCCGCCCAATTTTCTGCTTTGCAAGTGTAAACGCCTGATTGTTGCGGTGTTATCGAACTGAACATTGCCGACTTCTTTTTTGTTGTTGGTGTTTCTTGAACTCCGGCTACAATATCAATTTATTTTTCCGACGCGTTGATCAAGTTTCTTACTTGTCGTTATTAATTCATCATTCTTATACCATTCAATGTTTGGCTGTGGGACACCTGAAGCTTCACACCAAAGAGTCACTTGATCTCCGCGGTTGACAACATGAGTTTTTGGACGCTCCAGAATTTTTGGTGGTACTTTAAATGTTAAAAAATAAATAAGACACTGCCGTTCGAAATACGTACCTCCAACATTAAGAGTATTTGTTTGTGTGGCATTACCAGCCTTATTTGCAACTGTGCAGCTATAATCTCCTTGATCGGCGAGTCTAAACTATTGATGCAATTTTTTTACTATATTTATAATTTCATTACCTGGCTGAAGTTATTTTAACCGATTTTTTGTCTTCGCTGAACACAACATTAGTTGTTGGGAGAAGGGCAAGTCCGTTCTAAATACGTAATAATTATAGCTTAAATGTCGTTATTGCTACCTTGTTCCAAGTGATTTCAGATTCGTCTTCACTTTCAATATCGCATTTGATTGTTGTCGGGTCACCTTCTGATCCATTAATGTATCGAATACCGGTGTCGCTGATCTTTGGAGCACCTAAGAAACAAAAAATTTAACATAATTTTTTTGATTAGTACTTACTAATTGTTTGTACTTTGTACTCGAGAGTATCCGCGCCAGCGTCATTCTTCGCAGTGCATTCATAGATCAAATTTCTTCCTTCTGCTGATTCAACGTGAAGTGTTCCATCAGAATCGATTGTGATTCCATTTTCCCCACTATTGATTTCTTTACCATTCAACGACCAAACAATTGTTGGGTCTGGATATCCTCGAACCGAACATGGAAGGCTGAACTGCGATCCTGCCGGCGGTGAGATAGTGCTTGGTGAAGAGGAAATAATCTTTGGTGAAACTAGAATCAAAACTTCTTTCTTAAATTAATTCAGATTTGCTTTAATTTACCTAAGACTTCAAGAGTGTATGCTTGTTGAGCTGTTCCCGCTTCATTGGTAGCTGCGCAAACGTAAATTCCAGAATCAGAGCTTCTCGCTTCAATGACTCGAAGTTTCTGAATTTTATTATACTACTATGCAATTTATCTTTTCAACCTTATCTTCGGCAACATATCTAACTCCTTGCACTCCAGTTTCAAGTCGAATTCCATTTCTGAGCCATGAAACTTGTGGTACTGGGTACCCTTCAACCAGACATTCAATAATCGCCAGCTCGCCTTCAATGACTTGTTGAGTTCCACCATTCGAAATGGTTGGCGCCTCTGAATATTATTTTCAAACATTCAAACTTTTAAATGAAAACATACGGACAACATCCACATTATACATCAACTTGTCCGTTCCTGCAACGTTTTCAGCAATACAAGCATAAATTCCCTTATCGATCAGAGAAATGTTATTAATTCTGATGAATTCTCCATTAGGGGCCAGTGTAATTGCTGGTGTGGAATCAGAAATTTCGGTATCATTGAGGGTCCACTTCAGTGTTGGCATTGGCTTTCCTTGAGCCTCACAATTCAAAGTGAGAGCTTGACCAGTAGGAAGTTTAGGCGACATGTCAATTCCATCTCGTTGAATTTCAGGAGGCACTAAACCCATTTTTGTGATTTGATGGTCCCTCAAATTCATACCTAATACGTCGACCGAAATAGTGGCTTCAGCAGTTCCCGCTTGATTCATTCCTTGGCACGTGTAATCACCAACATCCGTCTTCTTCAAGTGAGGAATATCCAATCGTGCACCCTGAAAAAAAAACCGTTGCCATTTGATTGAAAGTGCTCATATTTCATTCAACCTTTAATGAAATTCTGACGCCATCCGGAGAATCGAGAAGCGCTTGTCCGCCTTTGCTCCACTTGATGGATGGTGGTGGATTTCCGGTGGCATTGCACAATAAGGTGATGGTTCCATCAAGCGCCTTGATTGGATTTTCTGAATGAACCGAAACAACCGGTGGAGCTGAACAAATATTAATTTTTGAAAAATTTTTCATATTCAATTTCTCACTAAAGACATCAAGTATCATTTCAAGTTCACGATGTCCAGCGTCATTTTCGGCAACGCAACTCCATTTTCCAGCATGCTCAGTGCCGGTTTGCAAAATTTGAAGTGTCTGTCCTTCATCCAAAATACGGATATTTGGATCTCCTTCAAATAAATTATTAGGAAATATTAATACTCTAGCCTCTACCTTCGACAGATTTACCATCCTTGAACCATTTAACAGTTGGGAATGGATGTCCTGATGCCGGGCAATACAAAAGCGTCGGTTGATTCACAGCAACCTGTGGTGTCATATCATTCTTCGAACCGTCAATCGTCGGCGGTGCTGTAATTCTCTTTAATAGCTTCGTTACTATTGTCCACCTTGTTAAAGAGTCACATCAAACCGTTAGTTAATATAATTTAGATTTATTAAGGAACACAGCAAACCGTTAATAACCAATTGATATAAATAGCACACCAGAGACATATAAGAATAAAACAACAGGAGAACATCTTAATAGGACAGGGACAAGCCAGAGCCGCGAGTTTTAAAGAAACAAGCTGGAAGATAACTGAAAAATAAGAAATAACTTATGTATGTACATACAAGTAATCAATTAGGCCTTATTAAGGGGGTATCTTAAGAATCCCGGTCTAACCGGTGGCAGCCTCTCATTGCTCTTCTCTCTGATAAAACGTTGGGTTTGAGGATCATAATAGAAACATCTTAAAAGTGGTCTAATACGCTTTGGCCTGCCATTTAGTTGTTTCGTTTGGAATGTGGCTTTCACATTCATTGTTCCATGCGTGCCTTTTGGATTTCCAGGATCATATCGTCTGGGCTGCTGGAACTTGTACCTAATGGGAACTTCTGGGGTTGGGGGAGTTGGTGTCGGGCTAGTGCTAGTAGTAGGTGTTGTTATCTTATACTTTGATTCTAGCTCCTTTCTTCTTCTCGACTCCCAGTATCTGCGCTGTCGCAACTCATTCGCTCTTTTATAAGCCGCTAAACGATCTTCGTAGTTTTTGAGATACGCGTTATAATTTTGCATTTTCTGTCTATAACTAGGCGACGGTGTAGTAGTAGGCACAATTTCCGTGACTGGAATCACATGCGAACCGTAAAATCTCGAATGACGAGCAATAAAGTTATTTTCGAGCTCACGACACTTCGGGGTTGCAAGGTTCGTACACAGAATCTCGACTTTGAATTCGAGCGATGTTTCTCCAGCACGATTGAGAGCGATACACGAGTAGGATCCAGCATTGCTAATTGCTGCTGATTTTATCGTCAATCTTCTTCCATCGCTTGAAATCTGTTAATCTAAACGTATATTTGATAATTTCCAAATAAAAACCTCAATATTAGGATTGCTATCAGGGTCCAATGCACGAAGATCTTTGGTCCATGAGACATCCATGACTTGATCCGCAATATCATCCGGTAACTTGATTGGACAAATTAGTGTGATCGTATCTCCTTCTCTCTTAATTGTTGGTTTCGTATCATTTACTTCAAATACGGGAGGTGCTGGAAATATGACATTTTTCTACTTTTTAGTTATATAATAGGTTTACAAAGCACATCCAAGTTGAAATCGTGAGCCACTTGTCCCCCTCGATTCTTTGCGGTACATGTGTATCTTCCTTGATCTTCAACACGAACACCTTCAATTCCAAACGTTTCGTTGTTCTGAAAACTATCGATTTCTAAATGAATATATTTGTTGTGCTTACATGAGCATAGACAACTCTGCTGTCAGAAACATCAATAATTTCACCATCCTTGGTCCAAATAACATTTGGCTGAGGAATTCCAAAGACTGGGCATTCCAAATATATGTTTCTTCCAACAATTGCTAGTGGATTTCCAATGATATTTGACTTGTCGATCTTTGGTGGAACCAGGACCTTGAGAATCAAGTCGATATCTGATGATCCAGCGACATTCGAAGCACGACAAGTATACTTTCCACCGTCGGTAAGCTTTGCCTTCTTGATAGTCAATTTCATACCATCTGCGGACAATTCGAAGTTGTTCGACAAGTACAATGGATTATCTCCTCTGAAAAAAAAGCATTGTTTCATTTTTACATTTCATGCACATATTCCCTCGATTTTCCCTATACACGAACCTGTACCAATTGATCTCCGGAAGAGGTTTCGTTGTAACTCCACAATCCATCACAATTCCTTCATCTTCAACAACTTCATAAATATCGTCTCCTTGACGAACAAATGTTGGTTTTCCTTCAAAATTATTGATATATTTGAGTTCTGAATAGATAAGAAAGCTACCAATCACTTCTGCAGCATAGCTTGTCACCAGTTTTCCGGCGGTGTTAGAAGCATAACAATTGTAAAGTCCTTCATCTTCCGGCTAGAAACAAAATTTATTTCGAAAAAAAAAACACACAGATTAGAAATATTACCTGAGCATTGATAATAACTAAATCCTGTCCATTTGGAGATATGAATTTTCCGCCCATCTTAATAGCCTCTTCTCCACGCATCCATTTCACTTCCGGTTTCGGGTTTCCGCGAACCGGGCACCGCATTATGAGTTCCTTTCCAGCAACAATTCGTGGATTTTGATCGATTTGATCTTCAATGTAAGGGATCGTGAAGATGTTCACATTAAATCCAGCTTCCGATTCTCCAGCAATATTCTTTGCGACACACGAATAGAAGCCGCCATCCGAGCGTCGAGACTAAAAGAAAAAAAAATATAATTGATTAAATAATTCCTATACTTTCAAGATCATCAGCGTTTCTCCACGAGGAGAAAGAAGAATATTCGTCATATTAATTGGTCTTCCTCCTTTGAGCCAACTAAACAATTGTGTGTTAATAATAATTAATGAAAATATAATTTCTTACGTGATTGTTGGTTTTGGATGTCCATCAACCTTGCATTCAAGCTTCGCGTTTTCACCTTCAATTGCTGTTATTTCATTCTCAATTTTGTTGAATTTCGGTCTAGTTAGGACGTCGAGCACATAATCAGCAGTGGATGTTCCAGCTTCATTTGAGGCAACACAAGTGTATCTTCCAGCTGAGGTAGAATCGATTGTTCCAATTTGCAAAGTTGACCAATTTCCTCCTTTAATTTTATTTCAATATTTTGAATTTCAATTTTATATACCTGGAATTGGGATTCCGTCCTTCTTCCACATTATCGATGGTGGCGGATTTCCAGTGGCGGTGCATTCAATTCCCATAGTTGTGTTTTCCTTGAATTGAAGCACTCTTTCGTCATCACTGATTGTTGGTGGAACTGCAAAATATCCAAACAAATGTTTCTATTTTTTGCTGATTTAATTTGTTTTTGCCCGCAAATCTCCCCCGTCGATTTTTCTCTATACGACTCATAACACATTCATAGAAGGCTCGTTTTAGCGTGTTTTGTATCAATAACCAATTCAGTGCGCTCATTTATTGCGGTTTTCCAGGTGAGCGCACGCACGTTGAAGTCCATCACGGACATTTTTTTAGAAATTTCACTTTATGGCTTGCATGCAACTGACTTCGTTTCAAATTACCCAATTTGTTTGAGAAGGGAGACATTGTTAAGAATGGGCTTTGCTCGTCTCCAATGAGAATCGAAAAATGAACCTTTCCTATTGTCAAAAAAGCCATTTTTGTTTTGGAACCATCCACATTGGACATTCGAATTTAAAATTATAATTTGTTGTTGACGCTCGAAATTTTTTTTCTCAAGGAAAGGAAAACGTACTCAATACGTGAAGCGTGGTGCTCGCCCGTTTCTCGCCGGCTCGGTTCTTCCCAATGCAAGTGTATCTTAAGAAGTTAATTCAATTCGCAAATTAATTAAACGAATTCGTTACATTCCGCTGTCCTTGATATCGGCTTCGCGTAAATGCAAATAGCTGAGGCGCGTCGTGAACTGAAGAAGATCCGAGCGGAATGGCTCGCCATTCTTCAGCCAGTCAACGACAGGAGTTGGTTCGCCAAACACTTCGCAACGAATCGTTACTTGTCTACCAGCGACAACTTTCATTTCTTCAGCCGGCATGTGGACTCGTGGAGCCACAGAAACTTCCACATATGTATCTTTTTCAAACGTTCCGACCTTGTTCTCAGCGCGGCATGTGAATCGACCCTCCTCATTTTCTCTAATTTTGCTAACAAGAATTTTGCGTTTATTGTCTTTGAACTGAAAAAGAAGAGAAACGTTTCAATTGATCAATTAAGCAATTACCTCGACATTGTCCATGTTGATGATAATTCTACCGTCCAGGAACCAAGTGATCTCTGGAGCTGGGGTACCGATGGCATTGCAAGTGAGCTCCAAAGTTTCATTAGCAATCGCCTGGATTTGCTCAAACGGATCTCCTTCGATTCTCGGTGGAACTGTAATTTAAACTTTCACATCGTCATTTTCCATTGCTTCTATCAACCATTAACAGTAGCATCAATTTTAGCTTTTGCTTCTCCTGCCTTGTTCATTGCTATACATTCATATTGTGCGCTGTCGGTTGACGAACTATTCATAATGAACAACTTGTCGCCTCTAACCGATGACTAAAAAAAGAGTATATAATTGGCGGTTTGCGCTCTGGATCTCATTGAACTGTGCATTTCGCACAGCAATTATGTCTTTCAGTTTGATTGCACCTAAGTGGCAGAATCATTGAACATAAATAATTGGTGCACCCCCCTGCACGAACCTTCAACTTTTCTGAACTTGAAAAGTGAATGGGCTCGCGTTTTCGAATAGCTTTGTATAGAAGCCATTATTATTTTTGCTCGGGTTGGTCGAAAAACGACAAAAAATATATATTCCCGTAAATAAAAAAAACAGACCTGCACGCGATCTGTGGTACCAATCGGCTCTCCATTTTTATTCCATCTGATGACAGCTTTCATGTCCTTAACAATCAAATTTTATGGTTTGTTTTATGTATTTACGTTTCATTTTATATCCGTCTACTATACAATGTCCAGATATTATTATTTTAGTTGACTCGCGTTGAAAAATCTTCATTTAACCGACAACAATTGTCATTTTGTTCGTTTGCCGCACTTTTTTTCACCTCCCCCCTCCTCAACAATTGCATAAAAATTCCAAGTTCAAAACTGCCGAGAATGAGGCGAACAAAAAAGTGGGAGGAAAATAGGAGAATCTCCTTGCCCGGCTCTCAAAGTGCACTTAAATATTTCATTGAAAAAAGGCGTATGTGTTTGTGCGGTTGGAGTAAAAATAAAAAGCCTATTTCGTGGCGAATTTAATTGATGAAAGGGGTTCCGAGCAGAATGGATTGCTTTTATGGTTTGTCTTAGCTTCTCCTTGAGATATTTCTTGTTTTTTTTGTGGGAAGCCAATAGAATCTGCAAACCTCAATTGGGCATACGAGGGTCATCGTTTCGCCTTCCTTTGATTCCACATAAACGACATCCTGTGTCATCACAGGTGGCACTAAAAGTTTGAAAATGGACAAGATGTTCTTTGTGCTTCTTATGTTCATTTTGTAGAAGCTTTTACTTACAATCGGGACGAACAATTATATCCTTTTCAGAACGTCCCGCCTTGTTTTCGGCAATACAAGTATAACGTCCCCCGTCATCTTCCTAAATTAGAATATTTTTTTCCAACGAAAATTTTCTTTGTTCCCAATATTCGTATATTTCTAATGAAAACGTCAACACCGATTACCCGCTTTGAGAAATATCGCAGCGACAGATGAACGCTAATTTAACGACACTATTCGAAATGTATATAGAGTATCGAGAATTTGTATTTTTCTAGACATGGATTAATTTTAGAAATTTAAATAATCAAAGAATCCTAAAAATTTTCGCAAAATGATCGTTTTTTATCTCTACAGTAATTTTCAAAGTAGTTCATACAAGATTAACGAAAATGATTAAAAAACAATTAAATTGAAAATTTCACGTATGAGCAAAGCCATCTAGTCTCGATATTTAATAATAATTTGGAAATATATGTCTGTGATTGAGAGATATCGCTATAAAATAAATGAATCTAATGTTTCCTTTGGATTTCAAAAAGCTTTAATATCACTCTTTCAAAGCATATTATGTTGACATTTTCAAAAAAAAAAAAGAATGCTTCACCAAATTTGCTATTTTATTCATCAATTCATCATACCTTCGCTTTTTCAATAGTCAATTTATTATCGACAATAAGCGTTTTCAATTGGTTGGATATCGATTTTCCGTCCTGAAAATATTTCGAATTTCAATCTTCACCATTTTTGTGCATTTCTGTGTTTGTTTATTCAAAAAGGAAGAAAATCAAAACAAAACAATTGTCTCGATTTATAAATAATTCGGTTAATAATTTACATAGCCTCCTCCTCCTCTTTAAGCTGTATTTTGTTTTATTTTCCAAAGCATCCTTCCTAATGTTGAAACAAAAAAAAAATATTTTTGTTTCGCGATTCCGAACGCAATTCACGAGGCCATCCAATATGTGAACACTTTACAAATGAGAAACTCGCATATGTTTGAATATGTTGTGTGAACTCATCCCTCAGATTAGCAGCTTATTGTAATTTGTGGGTGTATGAGATTGGTTGCAATTGCATTCTTCCCATCTGGTCTTGAGTTCGTTATCCCACGTAATTGAGAAGGCCAATTTCTTCTCGACAAAAACCTTGCATGTATTTCAAATTATTTTGAAATCAAATTTTCCCTCATTACACCAACGACGACTGACGGAAGGAAACCTTTCATCGGGCTTGCTTTGGTTTAAAGAGCTGCACAATTCAATAGAAACAGAATAATATGCACCTCGCCAAGTGCAATACTATTTCGTCGGATTGCGTTTCGTCTTAATTAAAACATCGGTGATTTTCATGAATGGAATCATGCGCGTCAAGCCACACACTCGCTTCTTTGCATATAATACAGCAAAAATCCATTCAAAATGATTGAATCTGAACCCTAAAACCAATTTATTTTTTAGATGCGAGAAGAGCAACGAGCCAAACATTCATGCTCGACGCCTTCGACTTTTATGATTCATCAATCTTGGGCAACGCCTTTTGTCTCGTTTATTGGTGCCACATATATGCATTTTTGCCCCCCCCCCCCAACCAAAAAAAAACTAAAATTGAGCCATCAAAATTCAAAATACCAACGCTAATTTATGTATATATGTATGTATGAAGATATATTCACGTTGACTTCCAAGACTCAACTCAGTCACGAAAAAAAAAGCGTTTATGTATAATGAGAAAATTATCCGCTAAAATGAAATAACAACACAATTTTTTTTTCTTTTCACGAGCCAGCCGTCCGCCATTTTTTTAATGATCACCCATTAGCAGATGTTTTTGATGAAAAACATAAAATTAGCTGAAAAGCTGCTTATTGTTTATTCCCCAAAGTTGTGACGAAAAAAAAAGGAAATTTGTGTAACGCATATTTTTTACCTTTTCTGTACGGCACAAAGAAGGGAGGGGGGGGGGTAAATTTTGCTTTTCATCTGGGAGGCAAAAAAAGCGGAGAAGACGAAAAATCTCAACAAAAGGAAATGAAAGCATTGTCAAAACGTCGCGCTTCAGCACAGAAAGACTTTTAATTAATTTTGATGCGGCGAAAATTGCGTGATAAGTGTGTCATATTATTTGATTTCGACATTTAATAAAATATATCACACTAGCACCAGAAACAAATTATACCTGATAAATCATATTCAATAAATGATCGTTAAAACACTTAGTATTGTTATTATAATTACTGAATTTTGGTTTCAAGGAGTTTAAAGTTAACCCATAATTACTCTCGAAGTCGGTCTGTTCATTTGATCTCATTACGCGTCAACCTAAAGCATAATTTCGATGCTTTCGTAATCATCTAAACGAATTTACGCGAAATCTATACGATTTTATGAAAGCCTTCCGTTTCCCGTAAAGTGCACTGAGTACTCTTGTTATTTGTCTCGAGCTTCTTATAATAAACTTTAGAATCCTTGATTGACTTCTTTCGTTTGTTTTTCAAATATGAATATCTAAATGTGGAAAAAAAATGTGTTTTCTTTCACAGTTTTCCACGCATTATGGCCAAACGAGCGTTTTACGAGAACCATCCATTCATTCCTTTCTGATTCTCCACGGTCTTTCGATTCCCACTATTAACGCGAAATTCTTTCAGAGAGCACACCGACGAACAACTTTCTAAGGACCACTTGAGACCCTACTGTAGAGCCCAGCCTTTTGCAGAAAAAAAAGAAGAAGATTTTGTGGCGAGTTCATCGAAAACGATCAGCTTCTTCGGTCCTTTAAAGCTGTGGGAGGATTGGAAGGCACGCCCCTCTTCAGCGACTGCCTTCTTCTTTTTCTTTTTCTCTTTTTCTCCACGAGCGGCAAGCCAAGCCAAGCCAAAAAGCTCTCCCTTCCATTTCTACTACTCACACTTTGCGTCGTCGTCGTCCATTCAAGTCACCGTGCAAAACCACGCCAATTCGCACAATTCCGCATTTGTTGGTTTTGAAGCCGAATTATTTCAACTGTGCGACGACATTTGACTCACATGCCGCATTCAGCTCACGCCTATCAGTCAAACGTCGACCAATGATTATCCGGTGGCGGCAATTTTTAGACGATTTCCTCACAATGTTATATAATACATGCATTGCCTCCCCTCTACCATTGCTCATATTATGTTTTCAATTTTGCGGAGCCGAGCATCGAACTCATATGTGCTCAAGTGAAGGTGCGATTTGCTCCGAAAACGCGGCAACTGTGTGCAAAAACAATACGTGAGTTCAATTTTTCAACTTTTTTTTTTTGACTCGTGTCTACTCTCGATGTTCTAACAAGTTCAACGCGTGGGAAAATGCAATGAATGCCTAATCCGGCTAAATTTTTAAACAAAATGCATTGCATAATTCGTGAGATTAGCTTCGAAGTCTCTTAATATCTAATTGAGATCCTCGAATAGTGAAAATGTCAAAAATAACAACAAAATATATGTATAAACATCAATGCCAGCAAGTGAATCAAAAATTCATATCATATATTTATTTCTATTGCACCGCAAACAAAATTGTTTGCCCCTTTTCATTTTCTAACCGCCCAACTACCCCTTAAAAAAATATATATAAGAATAATAAATAGGCGCTTATCTTCCGCTTGTCGGCTTAACTCATTAATTTGTAAAATATGAATAAATCTATTAGGCCTCTTTCTTCGTCCAACCATTCATCCCTTTTTCTTAATTTCTCTTCATCTTGCTTGCTTCATTTATTTATTGCAGTACATTTAGCCGGAAAATAAAAGAGAGGCTGAGGCGCGATATATGTAATCTGTTTGGATCAGTTATCTTGTCCCTCGTGGTGATTGATGTTTCTACTCGATTCACGATATGTGTACATTTTCGTTTGAAGATGAATGTGAGCAGCGAGCGAAATAAAAAAAGGAAAAAAATGCCAAAAATGAATGGGTTGCGTTTCTGCTAGTAACCGTAATGGTGTATAGAAATTTTTAATGGCAATTTTTGCTTTTTTTTTTCTGGCGCACGCAAATTCAAATGCATTAATGGAAGGGGGAACCAGCCGAACGCGGATATCGCGGCATTTATAAGGAAATTGGTGAACTCGAATTGCAAAACGCGATATGTAACAAAATAAGGAGGCGCAGTGTTGCGAGATTCTTCTTAGCCGCCCAAAAAGATTGAGCCGTCACTTAGCTCACCACCCACCCAACAAAATTGCAAGTTGTTAATGCGCACAATTTTCACGCATGATTGATACTATACCAGTTCAATGAAGTTAACGTTTGTTTTTGAAATGTCAACGTCCGTAGGAAAAAAGGACAACAATCGAGAATTATTATGAAAAATAAATCAACCGCGAACTGCTTTGAAAAATAAAATAACATCAAAGCAACTGCCACTAGATGGGGAAACTTGGAAGAGGGCGGAGGGGGAAATTCTGTGTCTACAATCTTAAAAAAACAATGATTATTTTCACAAAGTTTATTCGAAATGTTGAACCAATTTTGCCTACAAACGTTGTGTTTGGCCAGAACTCTCAGAGTGATGACTAATCTGAGTCATGTAACATTCATGGGAGACTTTCAAATGAACAGATGAGAGGATTCCATGTCTCGGCCGGTCCCAAGGGAGCTGCCAAAAATGTCGGCGCCATGATGATGAGTGATAATTCAACGGCGGATGAAGAGCGTCAAGCGCGACCAGACGGCGCGGATACGCTGTGCAACCTTTGGCACCCATTGCGATTCCCACCACACTCATCAAACTCTTTCAGTTTTGCTTTTTCTCTAGGGAGTATTACGACTTTTGCATTGTTGTTCCGCAACGGCTTCAGCGTGACGCGCGTACGGCATCTCCTTTTCTTTATTCTTCAAACTTCTCAGCCGTTTTTTTCCTTCGTGTGGACGCTCCGCATGTCTCACACTTTGCGCGGTTCTTTTTCGGTCAGTTCGTGCTCAGTTTTTAGTTTCATCAAGTGAAAGCACAGGAAGGAAAATTTGAAAGAAAGTAGAGCACGTATCGAATTACAAGCCAAAATTGCGGAGAACCCGAAATCAAAATTCCAAGCATGGATTTCAATGCTTGTCTTTCCATCAATTTTTCATGCGCTTCTGCGAATGACACTCAAGTGCAAATCGGTTTTTCGTGATGGGAAAAAAACACGAGGAAAAACAAGTAATAATTCGATATTACTATTACAACATTATGGATTTCCGTCCAGAAGGAACCAATTTGTGATCTATTCTATTCTTGTGTCACAAAAACACATATAATCTAGCTCCTGGCGTTCTTTAATTGGCCGTCAGTCGCGTTATTTTTTTCCGCATTAATCGCATTTAAAGCAGGCATTTATTTGCGTGCCGTCAGGAGGAGAAGACGAAAAATTCAACGGTGTCGACTAGACTGACGAACGCGTAAATCGTGAATGGTTGTATGTATCCGTGTGACAAAAATAGGAAAAAAAGGAAAGAATTGAAAAGAAGAAGCAAAACAAAAATTGCTTTACTTTGACTTAACATAAATCTTTTTTGGGGGATTCGTAACTCACACATCTTCCATTTATTCATTTTCAAATTTTTTGAGGGTTCAAACAGCGCAGACATCCCTAACATCATTATAGACGACTGATGGCTTATCCGTCATTACACATAAATTCTCAGCGGACACGCAAACATTTCTCTAAGTTCTCGCGGACCACCAATTGCTCTAGTCGTTCAAAATGTGTATAATGGCACAACTGGGGGCAACTTAATTCGATTAATAATGCTTTGAACACAAAGCGTCTTTTGTTTTATAGATAATGTTTTCTCAAAATTGAGTTGACTTCGTGGTTAAAAAAATGAGAAAAGGGAGAAATTCGATAATATCCACATGAAGACATTTTAGATGTATATCTGCTTGTTCGCTTCGAGGAATGCAAGAATGCGAATGCGACGCAGAAGAGGATAATTATTGTTATCTTTGTTGCGGAAATTCTGAACATCAATGTATGGCAGCCCATCATTATAATATTCTTAGGTATTCAATTTCACAAACCGTGGTGTTTTCTCACGAGTATCGCCTTTAGACCAAACGGGGAGCGATGGGAGCGAGAAGCGTGCTCAAGATGTAGAATGCATGGAGCGGAACTTGAAGGGCTACCCTGTGATGATACCGATTCCGCTAGACTTTGCATTAGTGGGAGGTGTTCAAACTCAGTATGTCATACTAAGCTACCAGGATCAGTATGCGATAGAAAGTATTTTCAACAGTAAAACCTATCAGAATAAAATAATGGATTCAGAATGGAAAAACTTTGCGTCGACAATGTCTGCGAGAATCCATGCGCGCGATACGCTCCTCATCTAATGGTATGCGACTGCCCATCCATTGATCAAGACACTGGATTCGCTTCAGAAGATCGCTGTCAACTTTGTTGCTATGATTTCAATTTGGTATGTTACCTTATCACTTTCATTCTATAATCGTATCATTGTTGTTCAAGAAGCCAACAAACCGAAGATGTCAAAATGCGTATCGAAAATACAAAATCATGGACATGTTCAAGAAGCCGATATGGCGTGTCGGACTAGAATGCGCCGGCGGCAAAGTTTGCAACAAATATGGAGTCTGCTCATCATCCCACATATCCCATGTCTTGCCATTCTTACTTATATTGTTGGCAGTCATAATGCGTATCTAATTAATCCCCCCATTCCTTTACATTTCCCGAGATAGCAAACTTTACGGTTTTCGGTTTTACGTGGGAGTTCACAGGTTGTATGGATATCAAAATTAATGTTGTTTCATTTTTGTTTAATTTTCTTCCCTCTCGCTTTTTCCTGTGATAATCTATGAAATTCTTTAAGTATGACTCACTTTCATCCAATATGATGTCGGCGTAGGTGAGCCATGTACGCGACAGTCTAACACCAGAGGTTGATCAATGACAAATGCAATTTCGGTTGTGACATCGTAGAATTTAGGATACTCTGCAAGATCATTTGGTTGTTTAGAAACGAATTAGTGCTAGGCTTACGGATAACGCTAACGAAATAGTCTTTCTCCGCTTTGCCTGCATCATTTTCAGCAATGCATGTGTACACAGTATCATCGGAAGTTTTAACATTGTTTATTTCGACAACATTATCACGAATCTAAAAATATTCATTCGAATCCAGAATGACATGATTCATACCTCAACGCTCGGTGTCACTCTTCCGCCAGTTCGGTAAATTGTGTCACGAATCTTCCATGATATAAGCGCTTGCGAGCTCGATTCCACATTGCAAGCCAATACTGTCGATTGTCCAACCTTGAGTTCAATGAACTCTGATTCTTTGTCAAGTTTTGGTGGCGCTAAATTCAATCACCATTCAACCTCGAAACTCTATATGATCGCTCACATTTCACTTGTACAACGAAATCTTTTTTGGTCCTTCCGGCTGCATTAATAGCAGAGCACGAGTATTTTCCAGCAAACTTGTCGGTTATATTCGTTATTCTGAGTGTCTCCTTATTTTTGATATACGTTATTTGCTCGAATGGCGGAATGATGTCGTCATTAAGCCACCAATCAATCTGTAAATTGTATCGCGTCAATTGACAAAAAAAATCCCGCCTTGTGCAGATATTCCAATGCTCACTTATATATATTTTTCAATTGTTTTAAACTAATTTAAATGATGATTATGTATTAATTAAATGTTCTTCGGTATTATCACACTGTGATGAAGTTTTTTTTTTTAAATAAAACGTTTCGAAGTTGTTGTGATTAATGTTGTTAACATATAAATTACCGTCGGTGTAGGATATCCCTTAGTGATACAGGTGATATCTATAGTTGATCCAGGGTTGACGGTTTGCATTGAAGCTGATGAGAAGTCTTCCAGAATTTCAGGCGGGACTGAAATTTATGAATAGTCTATCATTAACAGTTTTTAATCATTCAAGAAATTTCAAAAAGTGCGCTACTTTAAAACATTTTAAATATCTTTAAAATAATCCAAATGATTGATGTTCTCTGATGAACACGTTTCTATTGACGTTGATTCGCTTCCAAAGCTTTTACAATCTTGTTCAACATCAATTTTTGAGGGAGAAAAAGCGAATCATTTTTCATGTTTTGCGTTGTGAAGGCTTAGGCTGATTGATGTGACAATTTTCAACACAATTAGAGTTGCTTTCGTTATGTTTTCTTGTTTTTTTTTAATATTTCACAAAAAATGCACTAAATTTGATCCCTTGTTATTGAATTTCGCGATATAACAAGGCGTATTATCAAATTGATTTTCATGCGTGTTTTTCTTTTAGCTCCAATTACTGACCCTGGACATCAAGCTCGAATGTTTTGCGCGATTCTCCAGCTGCGTTTCGCATGATGCAGGTGTATCTGCAAACGGATTGTCTCGTCAAATGGAAAAATAGCAGAGAAGAAATAAATTGTTTTTGAACACCGTCGCTTGTTTACCTTCCAGAATCACTATGTCTTGCTGACAGGAACGTCATCCGTTTTCCAGACGAGGGGATCTGAAGGAACGCGTCGCCGCGCAATGTTTCAGGAGAGATGGATTGACCGTTTTTCTGCCATTCGAATTCAACACCAAGGTTAGGTGTCTGGAATAGAGATTTCGCTGAATGAAATAAATCGCTGATTAATTACATCACAAGGAAGATCCACTCGGTCTCCTTCAATGGCAACCAATTTCAAGTGTTCGGGTCCCTTAATTTCTGGTGGAACAATAACTTCCAATGTAGTTTCCAAGTCATCCGATCCGGCGACATTCGTCGCAATACACGTGTACCGACCGGCATCACTCGGGTCAGTCGTTTCAAGCGTTAAAACTCTTCCGTTTTCAAAGAATGCTGTCTTGTTGTTCTTCTTCACTGAGATTCCGTCTTTGAGCCTAAACGAGAACTTCTTCCAATTTGCATTCAATCTATTTTTCTCGTTTGTCTTCAATTTCAATTTAACGAACGTAGTCATTTTCTTTTTCTGCTGGTAAATAGAAAACATACCAAGTGATTGTTGGGGTTGGGCTTCCATACGCCGGGCACAATATGGTAGTTGGCTTTCCAAGATTGACTTGCACGCGATGCACAATGTTCGGCTCATCGAATGTCGGAGCAACTGAATAATTATGCTGATTAATAATGAAAATTATTTTGATAAAAATTTTACTCAGAAGAGATATTTCGAAATCGCGTCGGTCTTCTCCTGCAGTGTTCGTTGCAACACATGTATATTTGTCAGCATCCGGGATATCCAACTTCAAGAAGTAAAGCTTCTGTCCATTTGCACTAGTTTTCACGTATTTGTTGCTTTCTAATGGTTTTCCCTTTTTCAGCCAAGTAACATTCGCTGGTGGTTTTGCCAAAACGGGACACGAAAGAGTTACTTGTTGTCCGAGTTGGAATTCGTTGTAGCTAGGAATATCATCAGTAATAATGCGTGGGATAGCTGAAAGGCAAACATTGAATCAGAACTACATTTGGAATTTCATACTCAAGACGTTTAAGTTAACTTCTTGCTCAGTACTTCCTGCAACATTTTCAGCTTCACAAGTGTATCGGCCGGAATCTTGGTCCTAAATAAACTTGTATACTTCCCAGCTGATGTTTTTTTTTCAGTTTCATACCTGAACACTCTCGATTTTAAGCTCGTTTCCTTCTAGTACTCCAGATGCAATGACATTCTTAATATTGTCCTCGTTAAGTCCTTCTCCATCTTTGTACCAAGTGATATCTGGCTCTGGTTTTCCAGTTGCTGGGCATGATAAGACCACCGTTTCTTTTTCAATGACAGTTCTAAAATGAAAGCATAGTATAATCATTTTCTGAGAATATATCATTCACCTATTCTTGTCTTTATCAAGCATCACGATAGTTGGTGGGATTAATACTTGCAACTTGTAGTCAAACTTCGTTTCACCGGCCGAGTTCTTAATCTTGCAACTATATAATCCTTCATCTTCAGTTTGTGCCCTGTGTAGGCTCATTCTGCGCTCGTTATGAGACAACGCATATTTCTTGCTTTCGAATAAGTCAATTGGTTGCTGATTGTAAAGCCTGCAAACCACAAATTAGTTACAATACGATCTGTCGTCAATACCAAGTAATGGTTCCTCTGAAATTCTTATCAGCAATGGGACATTTGAAGTTGGCGACTTGACCTTCAATGACTTCCACAACATCCTTGACACCTTTAGCCAACGACGGACGAGCTATAATATTATCCATACAAATTAATATTTGAGTGGTGTCTTACTAATGACATCGACTTCAAAGTTGATCGCATCATTTCCAACTCCATTCTGTGCCTTGCAGGAATAAGATCCACTGTGAGTGATATCGGCGTGCACAATCTTGAATTGCTGTCCTTCCGACAAAATTTGAACTGATGGAAGTTCCGTGGCATCCATATCCTCTTTTCGCCAATAAATTTTTGGTCTTGGTGTTCCTTCAACAACGCAAGGAAGAACTAATGAGTTGTTTTCAATAACTGAATATTTTCCTCCATCAGTCAAAATTTTTGAGGGAACTGAAATATAAATGATTAGACATAGAAGCGGTAGATTGTGATACCGTTGACATGAAGGGTTACGACTTTGCTTGCTGATCCCACAGGATTCGTCACCGTGCAGATATACGTGGCATCATGATGTAGATCAGCTTTGTGTATGCTTAAGAATCGCCCGTTCGACATGACTTCCGCTCCTTCAATTGTTCCAGATCCAATCTTTTTGCCAGAAGCCGTCCAGGTTATTTCAGCGCCAAACATGTCAGCAACCGGGCATTCAAGAGATACCGAACGACCAATATCGACCTTTTAAGCAAAATACTAATTCAATAGAAAAATTAGAATCTTACATATTTTTCAGATGGTGTACCTCCTCCGATAAACTCAGGTTTGACGCGAACAACAACGTTGAAAGTTTTCACAGCTTCTCCAAGATTGTTATAGTGGAAACACTTGTAAACCCCGTTTTCATGTTTAGTAATATTTTCAATCACAAGAGTTTCGTTTTCCGCAAGAAGCTGAAAAAAATCAAATAAAACTATATATATATATATATATATATTGGTTTCTTTATTACTTTGAATCGTTCCGGAATACGAGTCGTATTCAATTCCCAATGAATAGTGGCTTTTGGATTTCCTTCTCCTGGACAATACAATGTAATATCTTCACCTTCCTTTGTTTCAATATTTTCGACAGCTAATCCAATGATTCTTGGGGCAACTTGCACCTCAACGTTGAAGTCTCGAGATGCTTCACCAGCGGCGTTTTTGACAATACAAGTATAAACATCTTGATGCTCTGGCTTCGCATTGAGAATTGTCATGCGAGTACGATCCAATGTGAATATTGCTTCGCTTTCTATCATTGGTTTTCCATGTTTCAACCAAGTAATATTGAATTCATTGTTTGCAATTGGGCAATCCAACGTAATTGCTTCTCCTTCATTGTACTGAAAATTCAAATATTAGAGATCTAAAATGACTTATTCAAACTAACAATTGGTGGAAGAGGACTAATCGGACCAATATAGGGTACATCGACTCTTTGAACGAAAAAGTCTCTCGAAATTGATCCTGCCTTGTTAGTGACAACACATGATACTTGATTCGATTGTTTCATCAAAGTTTCTATACGCAAGCGATCGCCGTCTCTGAAAAATTCAGATTTGAAAAAAGGAAATTGATAAAACGAAGACTAACAAAATGTTCTCCTCGTGCGCTTCTTGGCCGTTAATAAACCATTTGGTATCAGGCTTTGGATCTCCTTTAGCGAGGCATGAAAGAATTAGCGGAGTGCCAACAATTAGCTTTTGGTTTTCTTCGTAATCTTTCTCGACAAATTCAGGAGGCTCTGAATCGCATGTTATCTGATTGAAATAAAAGAGGAAAATACCCATGACTTTGAGCTTGATGGTTTTTTCACTTTTTCCAGCGGCGTTTGTCACTGTAACGTCATAGTTTACGATAATTGTAGTGTGTTTGCTTCAAAATACCTCTGCACTTATAAATTCCGGAATTGTTTGGATAACTTTCCGCAATATATAATTTGCTTTTTTGATTTGGAATTTTAACATTTGCCGGAAAATCGGTTTCGGAACCATTCACCGACCAAGCGAATGTGGTGAAATCATCAACCTCATTGAGCAAGTCGCAAGTAAGGATCACCCCCTTACCCGCCACTAATTCAATGTCTTCGTCTTTTCCAAGCCTCGGTTTCGCTAAAAACAACATAGAATTTTTTTGTGAAAATTGTAAGATTTCCCTAAGCAAACAACGCTTCAAATCCGTTTATTTTCAAGTAACACCGAATCGCCATGACATTCAATTGCTATGAGTTAGTCAAATACCAGAATATAATACGAATACAATTCACTATCTGATTGTTAAAAATGAGTGTATTAGAAAAAAAGGCTTTAAGCAAAAGTAGTTTCAAGTTTAAACAAAAACTAGTATTCACTTTTTCAAATGTCGATATTAATTTGAACTGGTTTATACTTTTTTGCAACTTTTCTCAAATGGGGGAGTCGCGAAACACTAGTAGGAGGATTTTTAAGCTGATAGGATTTTGGATTGTATTTTGGAAGTCGATTGGATTTGGTTTTTTTCGGATCAGTCAACGAGACTTTAATGAGCGAAGGCTTGAAACGTTTCGGCTTCTTTTTCTTTTTCAAGGATTTTAATTTAACAATATCTGACGGACGAGGTTTCAGACTGGGATTAGGTTCAACATTTTGCGGAGCTACAGTATTAGGTATTAAGGGTTTGGTTTCCTCTAACTCTTTGGGTATTAAATTTGAATTTGATGATGAGGCATTTAATTGGGTTGGTGTTAGCTTCGTTGGTTTCAAAATACTTTTCAATGACGTTACATATAATCTATTAGTTCTTGGCCTTTTCGGTTTATTGGAATCTAGAGACACCTTGATATGTGATGGCTTGAATCCTTTTCGTTTGGACCCCGCTTTTGGTTTCTCATGTTTTTTTGATAAGCTATTTGTTAATGCTATAGCAATAACAGGCGGCTTGAAGCGTTGTTTAGGTTTTCGTTTCTTCAACGGAGCTAATGTTGTTGTTGTCAAAGGATAAGAAGTAGTAGAGGTACCAAGAACAACGAGTTCCACATCGACGTCAAGTTTGTCGGTTTTTCCTTGAGCCACACAATGGTAAAATCCTTCGTGTTTGACTCCAACATTTGTGATGTTTATCTGAAATGGATGATTTTTAAAAATAAGAAAAACACTTATAAACCGAATTTCCGTCCTCAGAAATCTTGATATCCTTGTAATCATCATTTTCGTCGATTATCTTGCCATCGATAACCCATGTGATCTTTGGATCTGGATAGCCGGTAACAGGGCAACCAAGAACAACGGATTCTCCTTCCTTGGCGTACATTTTCTTTGCCCATCGATCTTCGTTGATAATTAAAGGAACTTAAAAAATAATAATGAAAAGTTTTAACAAATGTTATTTTATTATCATTTCCTACCAACGACTTCCACTTGGAACATTTTGCTTCCTTCACCAGCCGCATTGCGAGCAACACATTTGTAAACCCCGGAATCCGTAATTTTTGCCTGAAACATTGTACATAATGGATAACTATTGGAAAATTGAGAATCACCTTGAAAACATGAAGACGTCTCTTATCATCGGACAAAGCGAATTCAGCATCTTCAGCCACCATAGGCTTGTCGTTCAAATACCAAGTAATCTAAACGGATTTGAAATTATTTACATTAACATATTGAATAGTCGCACTGTTGGAATTGGTGTACTGAGAACAGGGCAGTAAAGCGAGAAGGGCTGCGATTCCTTGACGGATTCGTGTTGGATTACATCCTGATTCGGAATTTCCGGAGCAGCTAAAAAATAAAATGGAAATTTTTGCTTGGAAATTTAGGCATACCAATAATTGTGAGCTGAAGATTCTTCTCATCTTTTCCTGCTGGATTGGAAGCTTTGCATGTGTAAATCGTAGCGTCTTCCAACGAAGCTTCCTCAATCACCAACGTTCCATCGTTTTGCACTTTGACACCATTTGTCTTTTCAGTAACCGCAATTCC
The DNA here is from genome assembly GCA_902829315.1 of Caenorhabditis bovis. Lineage (NCBI taxonomy): Eukaryota > Metazoa > Nematoda > Chromadorea > Rhabditida > Rhabditidae > Caenorhabditis > Caenorhabditis bovis. The sequence continues at coordinate 3,897,618 of CADEPM010000002.1, forward strand.
CCGACGGAACCATTGTATCGTCGCGGCTGGATGAGCATCAACATAGCAACGCATTTCAACAACGTCACCAATGACGGCCGTGTAGTTGGTGTTGGTGGTTGGAAGAATGACAGGAGGCTCTAAAATATGAATGTTTTTTTTTAAATATAGTCTGTCTAGAAAACAGCAGCAGCACTAATCATTCTAAATCGCAAGATGCCTCACTCGCTGGCACTTTCATTTACTTTTTGAAATTTTCATAATTTTAAACGTGAACCCCGGCGCGTCTAAACTATGTATATAGTCTCGCAGCGAAATTTCTGGTAGCCGTTTTTGGCATAATTGAACACATCAGTATTGACTGATATATTTACCTTGAACCACAACTGTTGTGTTTAGAACATCAGTTCCTTGACTATTCGAAACGACACAGTTATAAACAGCAGCATCATCGACAAGGGCATCATGAATTCGAAGGGTTCCCATATTATCTACAGTGTATTTCGAGGAAGAAGTATCCAAATTGATTCCATTTTTTTGCCAGATACGAGTGACTTCCGGAATTCCGGTAGCACGGCATGGAATTTCAATTGTGAGCCCTTTCACAACGTCAACTGTTCCAGGAATCTCCGATATGATCTTCGGCTTTTCGTGAACTTTAACGGTGTAATGAAGGGAATCTTCACCAGCAAGATTTGACACGTGGCACGTGAACATGCCGGTGTTCTCTAGCTTCATATTATGAAGTACCAACGCTCCATCATCACGAATCGTGTGCTGCAATACAATGGTTGTTTAATATAACGGGAGTAATATAATAACCGGAATCAATTGAGAATCAATTTTCTCTCCCTCGTACGTCCAAACTCTTTCAGGCGGAGGAAGTGCCTGAGCAGGACACTCGAGCACAATTGTTCCATTCAAAAGTACGACTTTTTCTTGATTCTGAAAACAAACAATTTATTTGGAATTCAAGTTAAGCTCTATGAAAAATACGTCAAGCTCGATTTGTGGAGCAGTGTGAACGGTCAGAGACACATTTCTGACATCAACACCGGCAGCGTTTTCAGCAATACACGAGAATGTTCCTCTGAAAATGTTTTGAAATATATATTTTTTGAGGAAATGTTTGGTGCCTGTGAATTTCTCTCAAATGTGGAATTGTCAATGATCCATCCTCGTTGATTATTCCTTCAGTAAATGGTTTTCCGTTCAACAACCAAGAGAACTTCGGTTTTGGTTCGCCATAAGCTTCACAAGGAATTGTCATCGAATCATTAACCACCATGTTGTACGAACTTTGACCGGCTGTGATTCTTGGGATATTCATGATTCGAATAGTGGTGTCCTGAATTTAAAAGCCGATGAATCTCTGAAAAAAAAATTAGTTAACCTGGTTTGTTTCTCCAGCACTGTTAGCTGCTTGACAAGTGTAAACTCCATTGTGAGATTTATCAGCCTTACGAACAACCAACGTATTATCTGGCTGAAATTATAACTATATTATAAGATTGTCCTATGATGATCTCACAAGAATAAGGAACTCCTTGTTGTTGGCGGCAATCGGTCTTCCATCACGATACCAGGTGATTGTCGGTGGTGGTTGTCCATGAACAACACAAGGAATTGCAAATTCGCCTCCATCGAGCACATCGTGAGTAGTATTGACATGAGCGACATGAGTTTCGTCAATTCCGGGCACTTTCGGCTTTTCTTTTGAGTGGGGAAGAATCACGAACTCTGGCTTCTCTGAACAGTACACACATGCACATACATAGAAAAGAAGAAAAATAGAAGGTTTTAGATTCTTAAAAAAGGGCCACTACACCCATATCCGTTGTTTCAAATGAATGAAAAAAAATGTTTAACGCATGCAGCATGCGATAACTCACTTATTAGTTGGACGTTGATGTTGAGAGTGGCGTTTCCGGCGGGTGAAATGGCGACACACGTGTATTTGCCCTCGTCTTTCGGATTACCTCCACGAAGAAGCAATGAGGTGCCTCCTCCTTCCACCTTAATATTCATAATATTCGATTCAAAAATTATGTTCCGAATATCTAACAATCAATGTTGGTGAAGTTTCTACTGGTTTTCCATCTTTCAGCCAAACAATATTCGGTCGCGGCGTTCCGAGAACAACAACGCAGGAAAGATGAAGATCCTGACCTTCAATGAGCTGCTCTTCCGGTGGAACATGTCCAAGAACCGGCGATACTTCAAAACGTTTTATAAATTGATTGCGAAATTTGTTTAGAATGTACCCAATCCGGTCACCATGACAGCTGTTGTTTGTGATTGTGTGCCGTACACGTTTTTAGCGATGCATGTGAATCTATCCTGATCTTCCACGGAAACGTCAGAGATCAATAGATTTCCATCGGGCAATTGCGTGTATCGATTATTGTTGAGTTTGCTGATCGACACTCCTCCCTTCTCCCATTCAATGGTTGGCGTTGGATAACCAATAGCGAGGCACTGCAGTGTGGCTTGTCTTTCAATATTCACCCGAACAGTCTCCGGAGATGGAACAATAGATGGCATTCCTAAAATGCTTTCTAACCCTCTGAGATTTATTTACAATCATACTTCCGATGGCGAGCTGCACAACGCTGATATCTCGTCCAGCCATATTTTCAGCAACACATGAATATGAACCACCGTCACTGTCTTGCGCTCCAGTGATTTGGAGAGTTGTTCCTTGAATACGAATGTACTTGTCATTGGATACCAACAGTTCTTTTCCATTGCGCAGCCATCTGATTTTCGGATACGGCTTTCCTTCGAGGATCTAATCAAGCATTGTTAGGAAATAAGGCAAAATAAATGTTCATACTTTGCAATCAAAGGTGATACTGTCACCTCGCCCAATCATGGTTTTGCTTTGGCTGACATCAACCTTCGGTGGGGCCGCCATTATAACTTCGGCGCTATCAATATCGGTTCCGGCGGCACTCATTGCACGACATTCATACACTCCTTGATCTGCAGGTCCAGCTCCCCGAATAAAAAGTGACTTCGATTCATATCCGACAAAGTATTTCGTGTCTGTGACAAGTCGGTTTCCTCGATAATACCAATGCAATTCTGGTTTTGGCTCTCCAATACTTGTACAAGATATATTAAGATTCTCGTTAGGATTGAAGTACACCTTCTCTGGAACAACATGCGCTTTTGGTGGTTCCATGATCTGAATAATGATTCAAATCTTGTTCTTCCATTTATTTAGTTTCATCATTACATCAAGTCGGACTTTTATAGACGTCATTCCACCGGCATTTCGAGCTTGGCATTCGTAAATTCCAGCATCCGAGCGTGAAACAACATGGAGCTTCAATGTTCCATTAGCGAGGTTGCGTTCCTACATTGTAGATATGTTACATACTTTCTAGGTCTGAAAATTTACCGTATTTGGTCCAGTGAATACAGTGCTTCCATGACGAATCCAGCGAATTTCCACTGGTCCCGCAGATTTAGCCGGGCAATGAAGAAATGCGGGAGATCCAAGTGGCACAGAAATATTTCTCGCGCCAATGATTACCGGCGCCGATTCTCTTGCCTCGACTCTTGTGGTAATTGAATGATTTCCATTGTTACTGATGACTTGGCATTTGTATTCTCCACTATCACGAAGGCTCAGTTCGTTGAATCCCCATACAGCAGTGTCAGTAGCACTAAAAAGATTTAGAAGAATTATTGAAAAGAATGACTGCTTACTCATAAAACAAAGGCCCTCCGATCAATTCATCATCCTTATACCAATACAATAGGTATGAAGACGCACTCTCAACAGTACAACTGATTTGAAATTTCTGCAGGTCAATAAGTGAAATATTTTAATTTCAATAATATTTATGCCTTTCCAACAAATCCTTCGTGATATGGAGCCATGAATGCACGAGGTCCACCAACAACAACACTTCCAATTGCAGTCGGAGCGATTCGCTTGAACTCGTAGTCTTCTTCATCAACACCAACAACTTGAACAAAGAACAATCCTTTTGGCGGAATGAATGGCCCAACATAATACATATGCGGATTTGTTCTTGATGGAGAAGCAGGGTTGCTGTACAGAGAGTTTCCTGAAAAAAATATATCAAGTGACAACTATCCGCTATTTCAAATAATTTACCAAAGTAGTCAACGAGAGAAATTTCAGTGACGACTCCTGGTGGAATCAGACCGGTCATGTTGACAAGAAGATAGGTGTTTTGATTGAGAACCGGACGCGGGCGTGCCAACTCAATTTGATCCAATGGGCGAACAGCAAATCCATATTTGAAATCGATTGAACCATGTCCAAACACTCTTATTGTATGCTTCAAACGTGAATTGGTCGTGATTTGATATGTTCCAGGAATTGGATCTTTCAGTCGGATCAACTTCACATTTTTCAAATCAATCGTTCCACCTTCCCTACTGTATGTTTGTTTATCGACGTGGTGTCCTGTAATTTTTGTTCATCCAAAAAAAAAGTTCAAAATTCCAAGAAGCAACCTCGTGGATCGCGAATGGCAATATCCAAAACATCCGAATCATCTTTGTCTCCGGATAACGATATTGTGAGTTCCGACAAATGTTTATCCACCGGAATTCCTCTAACTGTTGTACCTCCACGCTCACGTGCTTCATACATCATGTGCACTTTTTTCTGTTTGACAGCATGTCGCACGTATTCAAGAACAGTGCTCACATCGCTTTTTTCAAGGTGGAATACCTACAAATACTTAATTGAAACAACAAAATCACATAATTTTAATTAAAAAAAATTACAGACAATTTTTGAAAAATTTTAGTACGTAATAAAAAATTATCCCATGTTAATTAAGATCTAAATTGTTTTTTTTTTTCAGTACTAATTAATTTCAAAAAAATCTTAATTTAATGTGGACTAGAAATTTTTAAGCTTCAACGCAATATGTTTCCGCGGCCGCGGCCAGACATGTTAATAGGAAAAAAAAAATATTTTCCTTTCTAACGAATTTTCAGTTTCTAATGAAAGCCTGAATGTCGAATTTTAATAAAATAAAACAATTTTCATTTGAAAATAAGTACATTGGAGATTGGATGACAGAAATCGTTATAAAGTCGCTATGACAACTTTTGTTTTATTAAAATGCATGTCATGTAAATAGAGATAAAAAGGAATTTATATACCTATTATTCCAATTGGCAAGGATTATGAAAAGGAATAATCAGAATATGGCAAACAATGAAGATTTTGTGTGCGAAAATGTTATTCGAAATAAAATTTTCTTGAAAAATAAGGCAGTTTTAGGGACACTTCGTTTTATTGAGTTTGTTGTTGCTTCAAAACTTTTGAATTCTTTTTTGAAAAGAGCCCATACTTGTTGGGAAAGGTTAAAATTATTAAAGAAAATTTTTGAAATAAGCTAATAACTAGTTTTACGCGGTTATTTTCAGTTTTCAATTTTTTGTTGCCGCTACTTTAACAATTAACTGATAGCATAAATGGCACAATTACCTGGCCAAAAGACGCTGCTGCAATTTTCTCGTATGTCTTGAATCCTGGATGGGTTCTGTTTCCACAATCTCCGGTCATTACGAATACCACCGAGCTCTGTTTCTCCTGGATGATATTGAGAACTTGATCCTCCAAATGGTAATCCTTCGATCGCGCATCAGTGAAAACATAGACGAAAGAAGAAGGAAGCGCAATCTCCAAAGCTTTCAAAATACCTAAATCATTGACATTCCTTTTTTTTCCGTTCTTCTGATGGCCAAACGTCCGATTGCGCAATCAACAGAACACCTCTGTCATAATTGTAAAAACTCTGCTGCACTCATTGTATTTGCCCATTTTACAATTGCTAAGACGCATTTTGCTATTATTGCAAATCATAATATTTTGATAAGCAAATTGTACACATTGACTGCTTGCCACCTATCGAATATCAAATTTCAAATAAGTTACACAAAATTTTCTGAATTTCAATTACTACAGAAGCAATTTCGAATGCACATCCCTGATGTGTATTGAATTTCGCAAGCAGTGTCAAGAATCTCAATATTACTTTCATATGTGTCTAAGTGTAACCAGTAAAATCGAAAGGGCAAAGCGAAACAGATGATCTTTACGAGCGCATCTAGCGTTATTCCTCATAAATTGTCTTATGAGTTGAATTAGCGCAGTAAAATAACAATCGTCTGGTGTTGTGTGTCGATTACCGTATGAACATTCATATCACCCGGCAACTGAGTGACTCATCGGAACACGAAATATTCTCGAAGCAAATAAAAACAACCCATTGCGTTAAGCCGATGAAATATGTACGGAGACATCGCACAGCTGTCAACGTCGTACAGACAAAAAAAACCGATTGAGATGAATCCCAATGTTGCGAACAGCATTTTTTGTGTAATCAAGATGGTATTTTTTTTAAATATATTAAAAATAGTCTTTAAATCAATGGAATTGATAACATTAGCTAATGATATATAAGACGAAATCAAGAGATTTCAATTTTACAGCCTTTATCTATTTCAAAAATAAATATTTCTAATCTTTTGCTACTTTTAATTTTCATGGTCCCTTTAATAAAATTTTGCTGGGTCATATCTCAAAAAAAATGCTTGCAAATTGGTTTGGTCTCCGATTGAATAGCATTTTCCGTGAGTCATGAGGTACCGTTTTCAGTAACGCGTCGACACATACACCGTGCCCGATTGATTTCATTGAATGTAAGTAATTGCGCGCAACGAATATTGACAACTGTCATGGCCCATTATCGGGCACGCAACATTCAAATTTCCATGAATTCGCAACACTTACCGGTCAGCGTCTTCTCCGGACAATCGCCACCACCGTGCACGTAAACTTTTCCGAGTTGCCTCATGAAATACGTGGAATCGGTTGTGTTGATAATGTCGCCGAGATCTGAAGGCAACACAAATTTATTTATTTGCTTCTTCTACCAGCTGATGATCTTTAGATATTATTATCAACTTCAAGACTCAATAAATCAAGTCAAAGTGTTGCATCTCCGATTCTCCCTTGTCTTTTTTTTGTTTCAATCAAGACACACTCGACTCGCTCGGAAATTGCAACATTGCTGTAACACGCAGACAGCCCCTGTCGAACTCTTTTTTGTCATTGAGACATCCAATTTGTAATCGGGTGGTGCTTGCAGCAATAATGCGGAACGGATAGAAGAGCCGTCTACTGTTAGAGTTCATTCAATTGGATCATCAATTGATACTTAATGGCATTGCAAACGTTCTTTTTTTGAGTCGGTTTCTTTCATAGAGCGTCAATTCTATGAATTATCGCTGTCCCGGTTGTGTAAAAAACTATGACGAAAGGATGCGTACGAAATTTCAATAAAAATCGAATCGAATCGGACTTACGAGGATCGTGGAAAGGCACCATTATGTAATTGTAGATGAGCTTTTCTCGTTGAGCCATTACAGTTTTGAAGATTTTCGCGGCACCTGCAAGATTATGAAAACGAATTTGCTAATTTAGGGAATTTGCCAACCTTCGCGGACTTGCACCAAGTCGTCAAACATGGATCCGGTGATATCAAATACAAAAGCGAGAGAGGATTTTCCAGTAGCATCATCTTTTTCTGGTTTCGGTTTTCGGACGGACGAGCATTCTTCAATTAGAAGAAGTATGCCGATGGCTAGTAGAGCTAGCCTTCGGCTCCAACGACGCATTGTGGTCCAAGCCAATGCTATCTGAAAATAAGCTCATCTATAATTTATTAATGTCGAGAAAAAAATTCAAAAAGATAACACTTGAGAATGTGTTAACGCAACTCCTAAATTGTACACAAAGAAAGAGACGAATGTGAAGTGTCACCAGATCTCGTGCCGGTTCAATAGGCGACTGATGGTTGCTCAGTCAGCAGGGCTCAAGTTGACAATGGAAAAGAAGGCGGGGTAAATCGACATGAAAAATTTTTGGGAGTGACCCAAAAGATCATGCGGCTCTTGAGACGCAGGCGCCAGCCCCCTTCGTCGTCGATGCAATCCGAACACATTAACTACCGTTTGGAGTCTCAGCACGAGCAGGCGATGAGGAGAAGAAACATCAGCACGCGAGGTGAAGAGGAAAAGATAAATCTCTTCCGAACAATACACAGGTATACACACGATTTAAAAAAAAATGTTGATTTGTTGGCCATGATGAAATAACGAAAATAATTTATGATCCAAGGGTTTTCTCATGGAGAAAAGGATAGAAAATACAAATATTCAAAAAGGGAAACAGCTGCTCAGTCGGAATTTTTTCTACGTTGGCTATCATCTGGTGTGGGTGAAACGAAAAGAACAGTCAAGTTTGAAATGGGTTTTGCCGAAGAGTCGAATCACGGTTCAACGATATGATTTCCCTGTTCCGCCCATTGTACTCGGAATATGGGGGGGCGTGGCGATTTGAACCAATGCGCGTCTGCGGGCGTTGCATCGTCCGAAGACTGCTCTAAGGTTGTTGTAAATATGAATTGAATATGACTTAGAGAAATATTGATAAACTGTTTTTGCTGGGCAACTTTTCCAATAAGGAAAAACCGACAGAGGATGTTATTGAAGGGGAAGAGTGTCTTCTCGATATGAAATAGAAAATGTTTGTGAATGTGTTTAAAAATAATTAAATAATACAGAACTCAAAAATAACATAGATTAAAATATTCAAAGAAGAAAACGGTTTCTTTAATTTTATAATCTTGATTTAAGAAAATATCCCTACATTACGCGAAATTAATTTTCCTGTTCAATATTAATTATGATTCAGCTTCAATCTTAAAATAGTGCAATTTTTATATTCTTTATTTTGTGAGCCTTTAAATCTTTCAAAGCAACTTTATCGGCTCGTTACCTTGATTTAAAAATTATTTCGTGTAAAATTCATATTGATTAATATTTTCACATTTAGAAAAACGTTTTAAATGTTCAATTCCATATCTTTGCTACGCGTATGTCACTTACAGAGACCATTTAGTTTATGATCCGTGCAATTGATTTATTGATGTGCTGATAGCTTGAACATTTGTCCAGTTTTTTTCCAGCTATCGGCACCAGTAATTTATCACACTGAACATCCGATGCACTAATCTTCTTGGCGAAACACATTGGTTTTTTTAGTTGCACACATGGCAACCTCAAATATAAAAATCATGTTGATAGCGATTTAGATGAAGGATGAAGATTGAATGTGATGATCATTAAAACAAAATGAGAGTTGAGTGACTTACGAGAAATACATGGTAAAGTGTAACTGATAACTGCAAGTTGTCCGAAGAAATTTGAGAAGTAAGGAAGGAATTCGAACCCAAGTTTCGCATTGAATTCGATTTCGAAGTTGTAACATCTATCTGGACATCAAAAATCCTGAAATATTTCGACATTGGGTGCATACAAAAATAAAATAAAATCAACATCAATCTCTCAATTTAAAAAATTAATCAGTAAAATTTTAGTGTTCAGACAATATTCTGTAATTTTTTTTCCTGCTTTACATCCTATAGTCAAACTCCCAGTTGGTTTTGCCTCTTATGCAGTTTCTTGAATTACGAACGTTTCAAAAAATATCTCTTATTAAGTGGGTTCAAACCAAAGGAAGTTGCTGATTACCGGTAAAATTTCTTCGAAAAATTGATACAAAATTTTTAAAATAAACAGGTGCGTTAAAAATATGCTTAGTGCCAAGGTATACGGTAGAAATTTTACTCGAAATGTGCTTCATATCGAACCACAAATGACGATAAAAACTAGGTCGAATCAATAAACTTGTTCTTCAGAACACATTTATAAGTTAAACCCAATAAAATAAACTGTCAATTGGTGCATATGATCCACGTTGAACGTGCTCTGTGTGAGCAAGGTACCTCATTTGAATAATAGGTTTGTTAAAACTCTTTGTTCTGCCATACCGTCCTGCTTTAATGTCATTAATAATGTGCAGTTTAATGGTTATTGCGTTTCTCAATCTATTTTCAAAAAATTTAGCGGTCAACAAAAACGGCCGGAAGACATTTTCGCGCTTCATTAATTCGACAAGCGGCGAATTTCAATATTACTTCATATCCATTCAATTCACTCTTTCTCCATGTCGCTACCGAAAGACGAAAATGTTCTTTTTGACAATAACGGATTCATAAGTGAGCGAAGCCAGGTAGAGTTTTAATTCTCGCAAAATCAAATTCCCCTCCAATCTCTGAATATCGCAACATCCCAGTGATGAGTGCATAAATCAATTGGCCCCCTCTCTTGCACATTTTTTTTCAGGCGAACAAGGCGCCACTCGATGAACTCGTTCGTTCTCGATCGGATAGTTGTCTGCCGCTAATCGCAGAGAAAATAATTGAAGATATATTGCTGGAGAAACAAGAAGTAAGTTCGGATGTCCGTCATAAAAAAAAAAACTCAAAATCTTCTCGCTGTTTTCGATAGATTCCAACTGTTGATGCCAATCATCAAGTTGTTTCCTCACAGGAGAACGTCTCGAACGATCTAGATAGGCATGCAATCTAAGGGTTTATCTATCTATCAAAAGTTAGTTTGCAGGAGAAACGATTTGTTAGACAAGTTCCGAAATGCGGTTTGGAAAATTGCAAACTCATTAGCCGCTGAAGGTAACAATGAGATACTTTGATATCCAATAGTGATTGCCAGCACACAAAAGTTATATAAGTCGAACCATTTTTCTGGGATCTTTGATCAACAGACACGTGCAGGTCAAGACAACTCGTCGGAGTCCGATCTCAGCAATCTCAGAGACACTCGGACAACTGTCCCGATTCACTACCACAGGTGAAGTTGTACACCTTGGTTCATCCGGCGATTGCGTGGAAAGAGCACAGAGTGCAAAATTGTGAAAAATGGAAAACGTCTCTGTATACAAGAAAGCGCAACTGTTGCATGACGGTTGAAAGACCACATATAAGAAATCCTTCGCTGTCAAAAGAAGCTGAGGTCGCCATGATAAGACATACGCACAAATAAATTGACTACAAGACTTCATATATACCATTGAATATTAATGATAGAGGTTACCGCATAGCGCACGATTCACAACTTTATTTCAAAGAAGATAAAACGTATTTTAATAATAATATAGTAGAAAGCTTTCTGCAATCCGACCCTTGAGACGTTGGAAGTGTCAAAAAAGGCGCGAGATCGTCAGTTGGATTTCCATTTCTGCTGTTGCGCTGCGTCTTCCTTCGACGAGACACCGTCGGTCTTGCATGTGCGACGTTGACCGAAGAGCGTCTTGAAAATGCGACGGAAGATGGTGCCGCGAATATCCCGTCGAACATAAGCCCACCGGTTTCTGTTGTGGTGTGCGGTGCGCTGCAAATAGAAGCAATAACTTTAAAAAAATAATTTGGAACGCTAACATAGTAGTAGACGTGCTCCGGCGAGATCTTGATAATCGGAGGGTTCGGCTTGACCGCCTCGCCATACTTGGTCTGATGACCGTCAGTGAGAGCAACTTGCTTCTCAGACATGACCCACTGTAAACAATATTCATTTTTGCGTTGAAAATCGAATAGAACTTGAATATATTTAAAAGAACATTTATGTACAGTGTGTGGGGAAATTATAGGAAACACATCTAGCGTCGAAGACTCTTCAACCATTGTGACGTACCTTCCCACGCACAAGACAAAGGCAATGTATCTCTCCAAAGTGTTTAAGGTTCGTCATTTTTTTTTTCAAAACAAAGCCAGCCTCTCGACATATTTCGAATTACAGTATGCCGTGAAGCAGACAATAATTGATAGAAGAAAAGAGGCAGCGCCTAGCGATCCTTGGGAAGATTTTTTTTACCTGACATATAGGTGATGAAGAATTGTTGAGTGTAGCATGAAAGATGTGGTTTAGTGCAGAGAAACCCTTTCCTCGAGGAAATGCAAATGAGAAAAATATCAAACTTAATTTGAATCAAGGTCAGATATGTTTTTCTTTTTTATAATTACTAGATCCAAAAGTATTCAGATGTCCGCAGAAAGTTTTCACTCACAAATATCGATGCGAAAGTAAAGGACAAGCTCACACCGCATGTAAGAAACCATTATCGAATGGATCATTATTGGAATTGTAGAGAGCGCGAAGCGGTTCGAGTGAGCGAATGGACGCCGCAGAAAATCTCAGTCGACTCTCTGCGAGCATTTCGAGACGTCTCGTGCGCGAGAACGAGCATGGAGGTGCGCGTTGGTGATAAAAATTAATGATAATGGGCGGGTCGAATTGTTCGCTTTTTTGTGGGCGGGATTTGCATATCGAAAAAAGCATGTTGTTTTTTTTTTATTTAGAAAAACCGAAAAAACCCATGGATACGCTACCGAAAATGTCAGCGAAGCTTGGGAAAGAAGAAGCACAGAAACGATTCGCTGTGAGAAAGGTACCTTATAAAGGCCTAGAACAATGGAAGATATTTGACGCCTGCGCAATGTGCATAAGAATTTAATTGGAGCCCACGCCTGTGACGCAACCCATATGCGCTATCGTAGCGGCTGAAATTATTGATGGTTTTTGAGCACATACTGTCTTTTTTAATTTATTCTATTGATACTACTTATCATTTCCCACGATTCATAGTCAAAATCAAAAAAATGATTGTCCTTAATCAATTTTGGGAAAACACAAAAGAAGTTTCTTAATGAGTTTTTTAAAATTTAAACCGTTGTAAAGATTCAGAGAGCTGCTAAAAATTTCTTAAAATCTCATTTTTAAAGATTTGCGAAATAGTTGAGATTTCTGAAATAAAATTTAACCTGGCCAAATTTGAAGGCATGTTCATAATGGGAAAATCATTTTTCGCATGCAGCGAAAGGTGATCTTGTTTTATGAGTACACGTACCAAACAAAATGATTACATGTTCGTCATTTTTTGGAGGATGGATTTTTTTCAATTTTACTACTAACAAAATTATACGTTTACTTATAAAACCATGAGATTTATGGATGTCTTGCGCGAATGAAATCTACGATCAACGAGTGTGGTCGTTTGAAAAAAAAAATATATTCATGCATTGTCAACTATGATGGGTGTCTATATCAAATTACTTTGAAAAAATTTTACGCATATCAAAAATTATTCAACCAAATTATTTTAATGAGACTTGATATTTCTCGGAACGTAATTAGAGTTAATCAACCGCAGAGAGCGCAGCCATTTTTAACCGCAAGAAATCAAAACACGTGAACAAACAAGAGAGGTTTGGTATAATAGTTAGTTGGGGGCGAATCTGAGAGCTCCATTAAAAACTACTGTGGGTTTTGAGGATGAACACAAAAAAAGCATCCACTATAGTCGTTAAACTGCATGTCCATTTGGAAGCAAAAATATATTTTCGAAGTGCTAATGAACTTTTATGGTCAAGCAAACGATTTGAAAGACCAAGAATCTTCAATTGTATAAAAGAGACAAAATTAAAGATTGAGTACTGTATCTTGAAAATTACCATTTTTATGAATTTTTAAAATATGTTTCTTGTTCTACATTCACGATTGTTGAATGTTTTTTATCTGGGTTGTGAATGTTTTATTCTTCCGGATCAGTCAAATCGTGCACGCTTGATTACTATTGTTCAACAGATATGTGAAGCTTTCAATCAGACGATTTTCAAAACATAGTTCAATAGTCTAACAGCCTTATTTTCAAAATTATCTGTTTATTCACGTGTTTCGAAAAAGGTGTTTTGTTTTCAATTTGTTTTCGAGAATTGGTGATTAATTAAATTAGTTTAAATGAAGCAATTTTCCCGGTCTTTGTGCCACTTTGTGCCATGCTGCGGTGCCCGTTCCTCTCTTTAATTAAAAATATCATCAGGAAATCAGGTTTTTTGTGTTGGTTTGCATATTCGATTCAACAAAACTCCGTTGCAATGAATGTTTTGTCGCCAACTTTATTCAGTTTCTCCTTTCTACAATTGGCCCATTTGCAGGTGCGTCATTCTCCCGACGGCCGATCGCCTCTCAGCCGCTTGTTTTACCTTCCACTGATAACTTCAAAAACAATGGAGTATCCAAGTTCAAAAGTCTGACTAATTATTTATTCGAAGAGACGATGTTTTTTTTGGTGGACGATAAATATATTACGAAGCGAAAAAAAACATATAGTGAAGCAGCTTCTCTTTTTTTTACCATGTATCGATTTACATTAAGTGTAAATTGAGAGAATGTTGAATTATTGCGAAATTAATATGCGGGAGAATTTTAGGCAAAGTTGTGGTTGACCTTGCCAACGCTTTCAGTGGCACCGTACTCCGACTTGTACGAAGTCTCAGTTTTCTTTGGGTCATTCTCGATATTGCCATTGTTGAAACGCGCGATGAGATCCGAAACTCTCTCTGAAATATGAAGGTTTTGATCTTTTGCGCTATAATTTATGGGCGGCTTACTCTTTGGAAGGGCCTCATTCTCAATAGCCTCTTTCTTTCCCTCAGTGGTGTTGTTCTCTGGTGGCCACTTGAGTCCACCAGCCATTTTCTACAAATTTCTCAGTGTCGTTTCATAGTAAACCCAATTGAACACAAACCTTGGTGTTGAAAGCGATTGGGCTCGGCGAGCGATTCTCGTTGCCATTGGCGGCATTCTCAACGAACTCCACGGTCTTGATTGGCTCAACAGCCGGCTCGACATAGTCCTCGATTTGCGGAGCTTGCTCGAGCTTGAGCTCGGACTCCGATTTGGTCGAGACAACATCGTCCTCTTTCTCCTCGGCCATGGTCACAGTTACCTCAACCGAATTGGCATTCTGCTCGAACTCATCGATCTGGCTCTCCTGGAGAACCTCTTGTTGCTCAGGAGTGATTGGCTCCTCTGGAAAGAAAACGTTGAAGTTTACAGTTTTATGATGCATCGTTACGATCATAGTTCAACTCATCGATCTCGTCTTTGCAGATTAGGGCAGTAGCGGTCGCGTCTTCCATTTCTGTAAAATTTCTAGCAATTTCAAACAAAAATTGTAAGAAAATAAGCAAAATTTCGAAAAACAATTGTAGCAAGCGTTTTCCCCAAATGTCTTACTTCCCGATTTACGGCCACCATATTTGCTATTATAATCGCTATATTTTGACGTGTAACTGGTGTACGGCGATGCATAGGAATCATATGATCTTGGAGTATAAGAAGAATCACGAGAAGACGACGATGTGTACGTTCTTCTCGGCGATCCAGATCCATAAGAAGAGCCGTAATCTTTATCACAATAGCGAGACGACGAATAATTGGAAGAATAGCGAGACATGATTGTTGTCTCCAACTAGAAAACTAGGAGGCCGTTCCCTGCCAGCGTTCGCTATGACAATAAAATGAAAGTGGGAGGAATTCCGGAAAACAAAAAATGTTTGATGCCATTTTAAGGCGCCGCCGCGGTTGGCTTTTTTTTCTCGAAGAAAACAGTAAATGACTCATTTTATTGTTTCTATTCGATGACAAAATTTTTCAACAAACGGCTTTCAAAAACATACGAATAAGGAATTGTGATTGAATGATGTAACGAAAAAAAACATAATATTTGGCGAATTGGTGTAGTTTATAACAGCTAATCAACTATTCGAATGGAGTGCGTATACAAAGATTATATTACTTATTATGTTGGGGCTAGCATCGAGTATCGAGTTGCGAGTAGACGTATTCGTTTATAGGATAATTAAAATAAATATTTCATTTGGAGTATACAAATGTGTGAATATTAAACGAGCTGAAGCTTTCGTGCTGGTAGAAACAAATATTAGAAGATGTAAAGCCAAAAATATGAAGAATAAAGATTGCAGCTTATTATATTTGAGGACGTTAGATGATAAACTTACTTTTTCGATTTTTAAGAGCATTATGACGAAATTTTGAGAATAAGAGAGCAGTTTCTAAGCTTTTCGAGCGCAACATTCGAGCACTGCGCTCCATGCAATATTGTCTGCTGGTATCTTGTAAGAACTCAATTCATTCAAAATCACCGCCCCGCCATTCATATTGTCAAATCAAAAATTCATAAACAATATGAAACCTTAGGAAAGCCAAAAAACAGCTCGAATCAATGAGCAAAGTGAGAGGTGTCCAGCATGGCTATTAATCAAACCCATGAACAATGGAAACGAGCAATTCGCGCGCGGCAAGATACAATGAATATGGAAATGAGGATATGTCTTGTTTCGGGCATCCCTATTTGATTGCACATAGACACTGGGTGGCGATACAAGCCAGAAATTATACCGAATAGAGGACGTCATCCTACTATTGACTCAGAAGATTTCGAAATTCTCGTTGTTTTCTGGGTGTCGTCCAACGCGCGAGTGGTGAAATGGAAGCACAAGGAGAAAAGGCAACAAAGAATAAAAAACAGATTTGACAAAATAAATTAATCATGAGGTGTGCCTTAGAGATTTTTGATGTTCAATAACTTCTCAAAATTTAAGATGTCATATTTTCTGAAAATTTAAAACCATATATATTAAGAAAAACGCAATTAATTTCAAACAATACGATAAATAAAATTATTCGAAAAATAATTATAATAATTTTTGACTGCTGTTTTCAAGGAGTCCGAGAAATTTAAATATATAAGTAGTCCAATATTTTAAATATTCTACAATGATTTGAAAGAATCCAATAATTTCACGATGGTGCTACAATATGCTGAGATTTCCAAACGCGAACTTCTTTCAAAATTTGGTTTTTTTGTCATTATTAGTAACTCGTTTCAATTTATTTCGTACAAGCACGTATTTTTGATGAATCGTTCCTTTTTGTTTATTGTTTTATATTGTCAAAAAATTAAATTCGATATGAATGGAAAATTGAAATGAAAAATTTGGGTTGAATGATTAATAATCAAAGTCGCAAAAAATATTGGTTTTTTTCTGAAAACCAGTTCCCTGGAATTTTGAGAAATTCATGGGATAAATATTTGAAGCTATTATAATAATGAACAACGAGGAAAGCGGAAGATTTAATTGAGTGTACCGAAACAGTCTTTTGAAAAAAAAAAACAACCTTGCAATTCAAGGACATGTTCCTCTTTTTTTGAAGTATTACATAATAAATCAAGCGCTTTTTGAGTATAGTGACATACATACGAGCGTTAATTGAGACAGACAGGAATTTGAATTCTTCTTACCAAATTATTCGAATAAACCTTCTTCCAAAAGGACAACAATATCGAGCCGGCGTATAAGTGTAACTATTTTGTTATTGTTGTTGCAATACGGGAGTGGCGTCGACTACGGCGAAGGCGATTAACTCGGTTCGGACGAGAATTTGGGGCCGAAGTAACCAAAGCAATTGTCTAAGCGGACGAGAAAACGGGAGTAGTGCCTCGATGTGCGAGGAAGCGTTTTTGGCTGGCTGGTTGGTATTCGACTAGTCGAGGTTCAAATAAGGAAAGTGAGTTAAAAGAGGACAAAACCCCGATGCGTGTTAGTAAATGGGTGGGTATCTAGCTATGTCGTGAGTGCCATCGGTTTTTAGAGACCACCATTATTCGGAGGGTGCGCGAAACCGAACATTGGCAACACTCGGGCGAAGAATGCTTCATTTGCATGATGATGATGACAGCAAAACCCAAAAGCATTCAGTTCTCTAGAGAGTTGCCAACCACTAGTGCAAGGGTGTCAAGTTTCCAATATCCACAACATATTTCATACCAGCCAAATATCTAATAAATGAATCCGATGTCAATAGCCAATTGAATATTTAAAAAATTGGTTTATTTGGAACATTTTTTATTGCGGTGCAAAATATTTCATATTTTACTAATACTTGGTTGTAGAATTGTCATAATTTACATTAGTAAATCTACTAAAAAGATATAAATGCTATAGCCAAAATATTGTCTTCAATTATTTTCGATTCTGTATGATCTTTCTGCTAAACTCAATTCCAAAAATAAACGAACCAGACGATGATGAATTAACAGTGCGCAATTAATTCTAATTGTTTACGTCTTTCAATAATTTTAATTAACCAGAAGGCATAGACAAGAGTGTATTGGAGCATAATTGAAATTCTAACAAAAATTAGCATGGTGGTTTAACTTTTAAAAACGATTAAAAAAATAAAGGGTCAACAATTACATAAGCTTTTAGAAATCAAAAAATCGATATGAGTCATCTATTTTTTTTTTACAATAACTACTAATCCTTGTCATCTACAATATATTAAAAATTAGAAAAACTGAAAGCCCACACATTGAATAAATTAATAAGGAAATAAATAACATACATCTATGAATTAGCAACCGAAGGGGAGGGGTTTGTAAGAGGGAGACGTAAAATGGCAAGAACATTCATCTTGGTAGGGCTCTTAAGCGACAGATGGTCAAAATTTCCAAACGATGGGCTATTAGATTTAGGCGACTGACAAACATTTTAGGAAATTGGCGAGCAAATCGCTCCAACCTCAAAAATCTCCTTTGGGGGTTCGTGGCTATGAAAAATGACCGAATCAGTGTGGAGTTTTGCTTATATACTGTCCGTTGACTCATCATAAACTCGAAAACAAAGGAAAGCATCATTTCGAAATACTGCTTGGTCATCTTTTATAGAAATGTGAAAATATCAGAATGAAAGGATTGTGGAGCGTTACTGACGACAATATGCAAAGTGATATATATATATATATTCATGCATCCGGTACAACCATCGAATGTTGTTTGTTTGGCGGCCTTTCTCAGATTATAATTGAAAATTTCGGCCACGAATTTATGGCTTCAGCGATGAAAAAGTGTTCGATATGCGTATTGAATGTAGAAAAGATACAGTTGACAGCCAACAATTACAAATAATTCAATACGAAGATCAAGAAAGATGCATATGTCAATTATGGTCGATTCCCATTGCATGTCATGCTGTTGGACATGCTATGAGTTGAAGTGGCAACCAGCTTTTGAAAATTGCTTATGAGATTTTTGTCGGTATTAAACATTCTTAACTGGATGTATTTTTAAATATATTCAAATAAGCGATATAAATATTGCGTTTCAAAATGTAAAAGCGTTACCTTCTTTTTTTCCTGACTTTTCAACATTTAAAATATATTATTTCATATTCTCACTTTATCGTTTTTTCCTTTTATAAAATGGAATTTATAAAACATTTCATTATGATCGAAGAAAATTTTGTCATAATTAAAAATCGTTTCATACACAATTATAGATAATATTAAAAACCGTGAAGTATTCAATTATTCTTCATAAGTTGATTAAGTTTGGACTCAATAGCCAAAAGAAAGTCTTGAGTATTGAGATAAGCTCCTTTCTCAGATCCCTTCTTTGGGCCATGGACGCAAATGGAAAGATCCTTTGTCATCTTTCCTTCCTCGATGGTGTCAACACAAGCCTTCTCAAGGGTGAGAGCAAATCTGAAAATATTCAGATATTTTTTGATTACTGACGAGTCAATCACTTCTTCAATTCTTCATTTTCATCAAGAGTTCCTCTATGATGTAGGCCGCGAGTCCAAGCAAAGATCGAAGCAACTGGATTTGTCGACGTTGGGTTTCCCTGAAATCCATTGTCAAAGTTTCGGGTCATTTGAATATTAGTGTTTACCTTTTGGTGTTCACGGAAATGGCGTGTGACAGTTCCGTGCGCGGCTTCGGCTTCTAATGTCTTACCATCAGGACACATAAGAACAGATGTCATCAAACCAAGCGATCCATATCCTATATACGGTCTGTGTTAATTCAATTCCAGTAGTTTTGTCTACCTTGAGCAACAATGTCACTTTGAACGTCTCCGTCATAATTTTTGCAGGCCCACACAAATCCACCAGAACTTTTAAGAGCTTGAGCCACTTGATCATCAATTAGACGATGCTCATACCAAATGTTATTCTTTTTAAAATCTTGGGCATATTTTCTGAAAATAGGTTTTTTAGACTATATATATTTAATAATTATAATCATACGCTTCATAAACTGCTTGGAAAATATCCTTGAAACGCCCATCATACTTCTTGAGAATCGTGTTTTTTGTTGAGAGATAGAGAGGCCATTTTTTGAGAAGTGCATATTGGAAACAGGAGTGGGCAAACCCGCGGATGCTCTAATATTCATATCAATTTGATTATTAATATTGATGCAAAATTACTTCGTCTGTGTTATACATGGCCATTCCAACTCCACCACCTTTTTTGAATTCAAAAACTTTGTGAACCGTTGCAGATCCGTCCGTTCCTGAAAATAAACGCTTTGCTGTTTATCTACAATTTTCTTGTTCTAATTTTTTCTTTTACTAAAGTTATCTTTTTTAATGCGAAAAATTCTTGAACTTTGACCCCAAAATTAAAAAAAAATTAACACCATACTTCTCACAACAAGTTCCAATGTGGAGCCTTCAGGAACGCGCAAGTCTGTTGAACGATACTAAAATGCGATTTATGATTTATTGATGCTTGCAAAAAATATACGTACCTGGTCACCGAATGCATGTCTTCCAATAGTAATTGGCTGAGTCCATCCGGGAATTAGTCGCGGAATGTTTTTGCAGATGATAGGCTCACGGAAGACAGTTCCTAGAAATAAATATTAAATTTTAAATTTCCACTCATGAATAACCCCCAAGAATATTTCTAATAGTTCCATTGGGTGATAACCACATTCTTTTCAAATTGAACTCTTTCACTCTGGACTCGTCGGGAGTTATCGTCGCACATTTGATACCAACATTGTACTTCATTATAGCATTTGCAGCATCAATAGTTACCTTTACCGAAGAAGATTAGCTAATTCTTTGTGAAACCATTTGATACCTCATCATTGGTTTGGTCACGGTAAGATAAACCCAAGTCATAATACTTTATGTCCAAATCCAAGAATGGAATAATCAACTGTAAAAGGTTCCAATTGTAGAACTGAAATTTATATGGGTTTTCTTTAACCAACCTTGGATTTAATTTCAGTCCATATGATTCTTGTCATCTCATCGCCATCGAGGTCCACAATTGGTTGAGTGACCTTAATTTTGGATCTTTCCGTTGGAGCTGCTGTGGCCACTGTCCTAGTAGCACATTTGAAGCACGGCTGAAGGCGACGCAGCATCTGAACACCAATGAATAAACGGTGGAACGAAAATTGGCGCAGAAATAATAAGTTCGACATGGGACAAAAAAGCGGCGCAAAGATATCGATTTGAGATAAATGATTGGACGGCGAAATGGTCACTTGCATCAAGATAACAAGTGCAAACCGTTATCAATGCGTGTCGACGAACACAAATCTTCATTCGAGATAGCAAAAATTGCGTTATGTTGTGGGTTATTCACCAAAAGGAAATAAGACTGCGTGATATTGCAAAGATGATATTTCAATCCGTATCTCTGCCGTCCGTCGCGTCTCCTCTTTCTACAAATTGTTTTGCGGCACGAACGCACATGACTTAACTTTGGATCAACCCTGCCCATGTGTTTTGCCGACAGGCGATGGATAAACCACCTCGGAAATTAGCAACATCTTACTAAAATATTGCAATATTTTTATTATCAAAAAAACGGTTTGAAGAAGTTAATTTCATTTCCAATACTCTAGGTTATTTCTTGCTAATGACAAAAATTAATAATATCTTTCATTGAGTAAAGAAGTTTCCGAAGACGAGGTGTAAATTGATATTGATAACCAG
This sequence comes from Caenorhabditis bovis, assembly GCA_902829315.1. Lineage (NCBI taxonomy): Eukaryota > Metazoa > Nematoda > Chromadorea > Rhabditida > Rhabditidae > Caenorhabditis > Caenorhabditis bovis. The sequence continues at coordinate 3,919,183 of CADEPM010000002.1, forward strand.
CTAATGACTTAAAGGAAATCAATTTAACATCAGAAACTGTTTTTTTTAAATACATCCGAACATTTGCAACTCTCTAAGATATCTTTTACAGAATTGCTTGAAAATCGTTTGAAAGATGTTTAAATACCTTGTCTAACATTTTGCAGAAGTCTATCCATTTATTGTAAACGGTTGTCTGATCAAACTCAAATTTAGTCAGGACTGGGAATGGTTCTGCCCAAACAACGTGAATTTTTGAATCGTCGATCTGTTTGTGAAATGTTTGCTGAAAAAAAATTCTAATTATAAATTTTTTCACGTTGTTAGACTACTATTCGTCAAACTAATTTCCATAGATATTTTCCATTTGAATCTGCCGTTTTTTTCGATCAAGGAAGTGACATGTTTTCATCAAGGTTTGCATAAAATAACTGCAAAGTTTTTTGAATTATATTTAATTAATGTTTTTCTTATGTAGTTTGCAAATAAGCTGTGAACGATTGACTGAATGTAGAGAATTTTGATTTATTTTGCTACTTACTTATTGCAATACTGCTCTGTCGCACAACAATCTCTGCGAGACGCAATAAAGGTGTTGTCGTTTTACGGGGTCTTTCTAAAATTTTTTGAATTTTTTAGACTTGGAAAAAAACATTAGTAAAACAGTGTTAAAAAAGGAAACGTACGTATAGAATACGAATAGCAAGAAATATGGTGGTTTAACCACTCTCCGACTCACATGTAAAATGTTAAAAGAGAAAAAACAACAACAATTGGACGTAAATTAGATGTCCTTAAAATTGGAAGATTTTGATGTGATTAGAGTTGGTTTATCTGTTGATTTGTCAATAATATTAGAAGTTTTCTTTGCAAAACTTTCTGCAAGTTTTGTTTAGAAGAATACCTTGAAACATTGAAAGGAGAAACAAACAAATGGAGTTTTGATTATTATAATTTGTAGAAACAAATTTAACGATATAAATTGATATATCACAAATTAACCTGCAAATCGCTCTTTTGTTATTTGAATGTCCAATTCGAACAATTATTCGAATACATATTTTGAACAAAAAACTAGAAGAAGTTGCAAGAAAATTAATTCACATTTTCCATGGTTATTTTGAAATGAGTACTGTTTTAGCATCCTTTTTCATTAACAACATCAATACCGATGAAAAGCAAACAAGAATATACCAATTAGCAACTAACGTTTCACAGTATTATGATTCTCGAATAGTAATTCTTATTAATAATCATAGTATTATATAGTCTATTTGGTTTATATTCTCATTTTCAAAGACTTTTCAAATGATATAAGTGTGACTAATTTTTTCCCAAAAGCAATAACTTCTCAGTTCGCGACTGACAGATTTACTATTCATCAAAGTACAACTATTGAAAAGAGAATAGTTCTTCTCGTAGTATGCTGAATTTTCAGAATGAAGATTCTTTCAAAACTTTTTTTTTCATTTAATTTCATTTTTAATGTCAGGCACAAAGTAAAGCATTAAGTTTATAATCAAAGTATTTTTATGTAAAATTCACATTAACACACTTATTAATTGAAAATGAATAACAACAAATTAATTCTTTGGAAAAAATGTAAGAAAAGTTAGAAGTCTATAATGACTGATCGCGTTTTTTAAAATTTGAAACAATTAACTTTAGTAATTGGAAGATTCTGTTCGACACCTTCGACCACAGTACTGTAAATCCACTGTCCGTCTTCACATGTCACATCTGCACTTATTGACTAGAAAAAATTAAATATATCTACATAAAAAAGAGAAACTTATTACTATTATCGGAACGTTTGTTGGACCGCCAATTCCTTCATTGAATTCCATAAAAACGAAACTGCCGACCTCTGTTGAACAGGTTATGGTCATGGTAGTTATCCCATCAATTGTCATCAAGCTGAAGTTTCAAACAACTTTGTTTTGCTTTCGACTTTAAAACGAATTTTTTTGAAAAAAAATATAATTGATTACAATTTTGAAAAAATATCAACCAGTCGAAATTCAAATTTTTGGTTGCCCCCACTTTATCACCGACAACATCTATGTTGTCAGTTTTATTATAATGATTCCGTTACTCACTTCGTTGGCGTCACATCAACTTCGCCATCATTTTGACTGGTTCCATACATTATTTGATCCTTTGTGCATTGTTCTTCCGTGTCTTAACAGATAATTTTTATAGAAATTACTATATTTAATTCTGTCTAGAAAAATGCAAATCGTAATTTTGCCAAATATATCTGCATTTCTCTGAAAATTGTTGAATGAGAAATTTACCTGGAACAGCAGTAGTTGTGAGTAAAACTCCGCTCTGCAAAGTTGCCAGGCATGCAAAAAATAAGCACATATTCTGCATAATAGCTAACAAGAGAAAAACGATTTTGATGTTCATTTTTAAAGCTGCAGACAAATAAAATTGACCGCTATCGATAGAAGCAGATGTGATTTATATAGGGATATTACATCCAAACGGCAAATTAATGATCTTCTCATTAGTGAAAAAAAACCATGAAATTCGGGAAAATGTTCTGGTATGCTTAAACGAGATCGTTAGATTTGAATAGTCTTTTGGACCGATGACTTTTAATGAATCGAATCTTTATTGCATTGATTTCACTTTGGCATATTAGAACAAAACATTTAAAACTTAATTAAAAATTATAAATTTAGAGAATTAGCAATTTTCGAACTTGGAATACTATGTTATTAATTAGATGTATTGAGAGCGAATCCTAATTATTCGAAATCGATCCTATCAGTATCACTAGAGTTTTTGAGTTTCTCAAATTTTCAAAGTTTGATCAAACAAAATGACAGAAGCAATGTTGATGTTTTAAGAAAAATCCATATAACTAAACTTTTTTCGAATAAACGAAAATAATCTTTAATCGCAATATTTTTCTGACAATAGTAAATTTAATATGTGTGCAAAAAAACAGTTTTTGTTTTAAGTTGACAATATTGATTAAGAAATTTGCGTCTTTGCATTAATACACAATTTACATTATAAATATCCATAATAATGTGTTACAATTAGCAAAAATATAATCATGTTGTGCGTACCAAAGTTAACCAGACTGTTGTTCACCGTTGAACCCTTTAGACCTTTTTACGCTTCACATTTGGATACTATCAGTATCAAATATACTAATAACCTGCTTTTATTCACGTTACCATTTTCCAAACTTCACATTTCAGCTATCCGAATAACACATATATTTATTTCAAATATTTTGTAGCGATTATAAGAGTAACACTTGGAGAAATAAATGAACAAATTTTGGATTTACGGGCAAGAAAAAATAAAATCACCAAAACCGTCTCGTAAATGATTACATATCATCCTGATTGTTAGATTTGGTGATATGTATGTCATTAACGAAACGGGTAGCGGATAACTTTTATGGTTTGCTCATGTTGGGAAAAAACATGGCGATATAGAATTCGTTTCAAATCTTGGAAAAAGGTCCACTAACGAACCCTCTCGTTCACAATTTGTTGCATCGGATAACCACTGATTGGAAACTAGATTTTTTTGCCGATCAGAAAACTAATGTAAGGCTATCTTGGGTAAAGAAGTAAGAAAATCTGTTTTGTGTATAGTTTTGTAAAAATTTTTGTAGGTGATACTCAATCACTTTCCAAGATAAACAAAATTTGGAATTTTCGTGACATAAGAGTGGCGAGAAAATTGTTAATTCGAAAGATTATGATTGTCCGTTTTAGCAATGGCAAATCAGTCGCAGTTTATCAGAGTGGTTGTTGCAAATTATCACGGTCAACTAGTTAAAGTACCTCATCTCCTTATATTATTATGCCTCCCTTTCCTTACTGATTGCAGTAACTACTTTTTTTCGTAGATTTTTGATTTTGCCTGTAATCGACCTTCAAAAAATCAAAAACTGTTGTAAATATGTTGTAGCAAAAAACGACGAGATAGTAATGGTGATGGCCACAACTCTGTTCACATAAGCAACGACACAACTTATTCACATACATATAACGGTGGGAATTTTGTTAGCCACTCACAGATGTAGGCATACCAATTCATTCCTTATTTATCTCTGCCCATTAAGAAACTTGAAGAAGTTAAACGGCCCCAAATATTTTACTATTATGTAGTTCTTGTGAAATTCGATTAATAAATCATTAAAACGTATAAAGTTTTAAAGCAACAAGAACAATTTGGAAACTGTACAAATTTCTTTATTTCAATATCGATAAAAATGATTGTTTGTGAAAAAATTATTTTTAATTTTTTTTTAACTCTAAGTTTTTCAAACTGTTTGAATAAATCGTGCTGAAAGATAATTTTTTTGTTAAAATCTTAATATTTTTAAAAGTGTAAAAATTACTTTTAATGTAATTTATTACATTTTATTTAAAAAAATAATTTTCATGAATAAGTCGATATAAGAATTCCCTTCGCTCGCAAGTATCGCTGGTTTTTCGAAAAATAGAAATTCAAAAAAAATTTTTTTTATGAACAATTATGCTAAAAAAATGTGTTTTACTTTTTCTCAAGCATTGTGTAAATTTTCAAAGTTAATTGTTCTATTAAAAATCGCGACATCATGATCTATTACTACGACATAATGTTGCAACATGTCGAGATATCGCACATGGTACATAATATTTGAATTGCCGCGTCTTTTCTCTGACACACTTCGCCTCTCTCTTCCCTTCTCGTTGTGTTGCCCTCAATTTAGCCTAATATATGGCGTTAGAGCACATCTTTCAATGAATTTTCGCCGCAAATGGAATTATTTGCTTATTTTTGGGCTTTCTATTACAATACTTCTCTATATCAAAATATTCTACCTGTCGCAACGTAAGCAGTTTGATAAATGGCCGACATCAAATCAAATCGTATTCTACAACAGGGTAATATTGCGTTTTTGTTTAATTAATGAAACAATGTTAACTAATTTCAGATTCCGAAAACTGGTTCAACCACTTTTACCAATTCAATTGCTTATGATTTGTACAAGGAAAACCATTTCAATGTTTTGCACGTAAATATGACGAAAAATAAGCAGGTAATTTGCTTTTTAAAAAAATGAAGGGGTGCATTGAAAAATTGATATGAAGCGGCAGAAAATGGTTATTTTAGTTAATTCGAAATAATTGCAGAACAATTCTAAAACTATATAAAATATGCTAATTTTTTCTATTAACAATCCATAAAAATTGTGAATGTGCTCAAATCTTAAAATTTAAATAACAATTCTATGCAAATCATAACTTGAAATTTTCCAAATATTCCAGGTAATGAGTCTTTCGGATCAATACAATTTTATAAAAAATATAACATCGTGGAATGAACGATTACCAGCTTTTTATCATGGTCATGTGGCGTTCGTCGACTTTGAAAGGTGGGTGGTTACAATTTTCTCATTTTCGATAAAATTAAATAGTACATTGAAAACAAAAAATTAAAAAGGTGTTAGAAATCTTCGAAAATCGTGTTTTCGCATGTAAAACGAAATTTTTGTGATTTCTCCTCAAAATCTAAAGGATATTGTTTAAACTGTTGATAAATTTTGGTAGATTTTAGGAAACTGCCAATTTCTTGAAATTGGTTTAGTTTTGTTCTTTCGGTAAATAAGACATCGATTTCTACAATCTCAATTATTTCTTGTTGCAGATTTGGCTATTCCAATCCAATTTACATTAATGTTGTACGCGAGCCGCTGGAACGCCTACTGTCGCATTATTATTTTCTTCGTTATGGAGACAATTTTAGAGTTGGTTTAAAACGAAGCAGAGCGGGAAATAACGAGGTTTGACTTCTTAATAATTTTCGAAACTATTATGATTTTATATAATTAAGACATTCGACAGTTGTTTTGCTCGAGGGGGAAAAGATTGTGATATGAAGCAGATGTGGATGCAGATTCCATATTTTTGCGGTCACTATCATTTTTGCACGTGAGTTTGTTATATTTTCAAAAAATACATTATCAAAAAAAATTGATTCGAATTGAAAACAAGATTATTAAAAATCATTTTAATAATTACTTGAAAGGTTTTAATAAAAGAAAAATTGTAAAACAAGAGTTAAAAGTTTTGTTTAATTCGAATTTTATATTTTGAGCAATTTGGATGGAGTTGTTCTAATTCTAATTGTATTAAATTTTAGTCAAGTTGGAAGTGAAGAAGCTCTCGATATGGCTAAAAAGAACTTATTGGAAAAATATCTTCTTGTCGGGACCACGGAAAGGTTACGCGATATGATTGCGCTTTTAGAAGTCACCGCTCCGCATTTTTTCAAAGGAGCATTGAAACATTTTGATAGTCTTGATGGTGAAACCAGTCAATTCATTGTTTAATTCAATGTTATGTTGATTTTAGAAAATCGCGCCCATTTGAGATACACAAAAAAGAAAGTGCCACCAAGTGATCAAACACTTTCAATGATAAAACGTAATGAAGTATATAAAATGGAACGAGAATTTTACGACTTTGCAGCTGATTTATTTGACGCCGTTTTCAAGTAAGCGTTTAATTAAAATGTTCATTTATCAAAAAAAAATCTTCAGAAAAGCTACAAATGGGACATCGAAAGCGGAAAGTTTGATAAGGATTCCACCGCAATATCACTTCGAAAAAATTAAAACTCCTTAAACAAGTCAAATATTCAACTGCTTTAATGATAATTAATTACTGTTGGTATTTAATACGGGTGTATCGAATACTTTGTGCTCTCTTTCACTTGTATAATCCAATAATAATTCATGTTCTATTTACGTGTGATAAAAGTAACCGACTGTATTTGCTTAAGTTAGTTGTAAAAGACGTGCTCGAAAACTTCGTTTTCTGATAACGCATATATTGATTCCCTCATTGATGTGTTGCTCGCCGTTCAGAAAATTTAATCGTTGGCTCACACAAGCTTGCCTCAAAGTTGACGTTGTAAGTAATCGACAGTTATTTTCATTTCAAACACGCCGAATTCAGTTCGTGAATGAAAGAAATCTTATTGGAATTCCTGATAAATCATGGAAAGTTTTTCAAGCGTTGGTAATTGTGAATTTTGCGTTTTCAACAGTAGTATTTGTAAGTTGAATTTTAAAAATAATGATGCCAAATTATATCGAGTTTTCAGTTACTCGGCCTTCTTTGTTTTGCCATTGGTTCCGCTTTCTCCACGTATTATACAAGAGTGAACTGCGATAACGGCATTAATATTTGGATTCCTTTTAATAATATGGTAAATGAAAGAATTGAGAAAAATTCACTGAGAAATTCTTCAGGTTGCTTCTTGGACGGGTTTTTTTGCTATTAGGGTCCTTCATTTACGATGGACGGCATTTATTCATTTCGTATTTACATTGATCATGGGTCCACCAATGTTTATTGCTGCTACGTACTCCGCTTTGAATATCAGCAAGTATGGGGCATCTATTGATTGAAAAAATAGAAAACTGAAAAAGTGTTAAAGGCAAATTTCAGAGAAACAAGATTTCAAAAAACTAAAATACAGATTTTCAAATTCTAGATATATGCTATATTATGATATATTATTAAATACGATTTGCTAATTTTTCAGTAGAAAATATATTAAAAATTGCTAAAATTAAGGGTTTTTTATCTTCTGTTTACGGAATTAGTAAATATTCAAACTGTGGAATAGTCTTTTTAATGTGAACAAAATAAACCTTACACAAAAATAAATATAAATTATTAAAATTTCATTGACGTTTTTTTCATTTGATTGAAAAAATCTGTTCTTTCATAATGAAATACTTTGTGATTAAAATAAAATCAATTTCCAATTGTAACAATTACTCGAAAAAACGATCTTACCTTTGACATTTGAACAGTCCAATTGTTACACTTTTTGTATTAGCTGATCAGAAATGAAATGGTTTTTTATTCTGTAATAAATATGATCAGTAGCACTGCTACATGACCTTGCCATAGTTGTTCTCTTCAATCATTCTCGGATTAAACGAGAACGTAAACAACCCATCACACCAGAAAAAAATTTGAAATGTTACCTTCTGGAATGTTTATGACTTCCTCGTTTGACGATATCAAGTAAATCGGTTGATTTCAGCTGGATTGAAGAAGATACCAAAAGTCGCGCTTTTAAAGATTATGGAACGAAAAACGCAGCGATTAATGGTACACTCGCCGTCCTCTCCTATTTCATCGGTTGGTATTCTTAAACATGACTTCAATTCATTTATTTTTTAAGCATGTGTCACCTTGGTCATTCTCGGGTTCTACTTTTACTATTGGATTCCACGATCGAACCGAACATAAAAAATTAGAACAAATGATTTTATTATCTCTATTCTGAATAATGTCTGAATAATTAATATCCAGGGGCGGTGCGTGGTGGTGGGCAATGATCGCAAGATCCCTTGGCACCTTCCTTTCCTGGCTCTCCTGGAGTTCCGTTCTCTCCATCCTGAAAAAAACATAACTATACAAGTTCTAGTTGAATTTGATTACGTTTCCTGGCTGTCCAACTGGTCCGTTGTCTCCTGGTGGTCCTGGTGGTCCATTGCGGCCTGGATGTCCTGGACGTCCGTCTGGTCCTGGCTCTCCTGGAGCTCCCTTTTCTCCTGGCTGTCCTGGTTGTCCCGGTGGCGATGGAAGTGTGCGGGTCTGTCCGTTCTGTCCTGGACGGCCTCCTTCGCCGTCTGGTCCGGCCTCTCCTGGTGGTCCACGTGGTCCTGGTGGTCCGCGATTTCCGCTGCGTCCTTCGTTTCCTGGCTCTCCTGCCCCTCCTGGTGGTCCTGGTGGTCCCTTTGGTCCTGGTCCACCGACCGGTCCTGGTGGTCCAGCTGGGCAGTCGAAGCAAAACTCTGGGGGAATGTAGTGCATGCCTTGCTCATCGGCGTCAGCTCCTGGCGCTCCTGGATTTCCTGGTTTACCATCGTCTCCTGGGGCTCCTTCTTGTCCTGGAACTCCGGCAGGTCCTGTCTCTCCAATACCGCAAGAGCAGCAAGTCTCGGCAACCTGACGTTTTCCTCTTCCAGATTCAGTGCGGAGGGATGAGAGTCGGCTGATCTCAGTCCTGTAATCAAAGATTAAAATATTGCGTTGAAAATACAGTACTTCATGTCGAGATTCTTCGACTTGCAGAAAGTGAGTTCATCGGAAAGAACCGATTGCACCGACTGCATATGAACGCAGAGCAGAGGCACCGCAATGATGGCGATCAAAGTGGCGACGGTGGAAACAGCCACTCCTGGAATAACTTTATTCATTCAATAGGAGTAATGTTAAACAAACCGAAGAAGGCGAACTTCTTGAGTTGATCGGCCTGTACAAGCTTTGCCTTCTCGTCCATCGCACTAAACTGTGTCCAACATGTCCGCCGGTCGCCTATTTATACGTTTTCCGTCAACGCTGCCAATTCTGGAACGTTGAGAATTAGGAAGTTTCGCCACGCCTGCCTGCGTCGTCGTCTTAAACTTTCCTACTCATTCGTGGACCACTTTTTTCTCATCGCACTCCCGTCATATTTCTCTCATCCTGACTGTATAGGCTTATCATTTTTGGTAATCGACTGGTTACGCTTTCAATTTGCGCGAGAGTATACATGAAATTGAGACAGGCGGATAGCAGAAACTGAGGAAAAAAAAATCGACGAATGATTGTTGGGGGGTTTCTGGGTTTTTTTTTTGTTTCAAATGTACGTTTGTGATGGAACAAGGGGCGAAAGATTATATTGAATACGAAACGTTTTGAAACTAATATTTCTAAAACATAAGATCATCAAAACAAAAATACAATAATTGATCGCATAGAATAATTATAATTATTTTCAGATTTTACATATTCTACAGTTAGTACTGATCTAATTTTCGGTAATGTACTATCAAAAAATTCATAAATTCAATTTGTAATTTTCCCTTGCTTTCAGTCCATTTTTCAAATTCACAAGAAAATGTATAACTAGTAAATGTGAACATTTCAACGGCGACGGCACTCCAAGAAAACTATGGAACCTGGCAAAACATAATTACACAGTCTCTTTGTTAAGCACGGTAATCACCATTAAAATAGATGTATGAGATCATTGTAATCTGTTGTTTTTCAGAAAACTGAATTTAGAAACTGAAGAGTGTAATGCTCTTGAAAATTTTCCTGCACAAAAAAATGCGTGTGGTATTTACACCGCAGAATCTAAAAAAAGACCGTTGTAATGTTTAAAGCTTTTTCTTCTTATTTTGATTTTCCTTGTTTGGAAATAAATTGTGGTAATTAGTATTCCGTACCACATTCAAATCGAACGTTTACTGTAATTTATCTTATGCATTTTTTAGTGATAATAATGAATTAAAATATCATTTCCTTCTCAGAAAGAAATGTTTTCATTAAAAAAGAATCATGTAAAATTTCTTACGTATACCAATTTTGAAACCAACTAGCAACGCGTTGCGTTGAAGGTAGAGTGTATAAATATAAATTTTAAAAAAACTCAGTTCCATTAATAATTAAATTAATTTCCACATTCAATTTTAAGATAATTATTTAAGGTTAAATTCTTTTCAAACAGCACTTCCTTACAAGTTTTGCAAACTTCACGTTGTCAAATCTATCTTATATCACATTTTTTCAATTTTTGACACTTTCACTTTCTTTTTTCCGTCAACTTTTTTTTTCAACAGGAAATATCTGACGGAATGAGTGATTTCGAGAAGCGCATTCTTCATTACTTTTTATGTCGTTGTTACAAAATTGCGTCGCTGTGTTATTGATTTTTCTTGGTTGTGTTACACAGTTTTAGGATTTTCGAATGATTGTCATTGACATACCCATTGGCACGATGAACTGTTATTTTTCTGAAACCGGTTGAAGATTGGTAGCATTCATTTACTGTGAAACCGTTGGTCAATTTTTGGAAAAAAAACAAGGGGGACACAATTTAGATTTTCAGTGATTTCATATCGCTACAAAGAGTGATTAAACGACTAGTGATTTTAAAATTGATAAAGAAACTACGCACAAGCACACTCACACAAAACTTGTTGTTCTTTGAAGGCTCACTTAGGCACGATTCAGTGTTTTATCACAAGTATTTCTGATTTCAAGTATGACTAAGCACAAACAATGACCAACGAATGGGTCACGGACGCTAATTTTTGCGTTGCGCACTTGCTGATAGTTATTGCGGAAGTTACGAGGTGCACAATGAAACGTAGTGCAATCAAAGCAGCGGAAAAAAAACTCGGGTTGTCGCCGCGCGGACAGTGTTTGTCAAAACCGGGATTTAGGGAGTCGCGACAATGCTCTAGACATGTCAAAACTAGCAGCGGAGGCCAACAAAACGTTGACCTTTTAGAATGTCAAACTTGATTGTTTTCTGTCAAAAAATAAATAAAGGAAATGTTAATAAAATTTGGTGGGCTCAAAGAAAAACCAAATCTCACAATTAGTATGAGATTATTCATAAATAACTTAAAAGTTTAATATTGAAGCATAATATTAACTAAATAAATTTTCAGATTTTTTTTTGATAAAATCAGCCTAACACGATTTGTAGATTTCGTGAACAACTATAATCTGAAAAATCTGGCTATAATTTTAAAAAAGCTAAAAAAGCTTTTAAAAAGCTTTCTGTAACTTAAAAAAAAATTGATATTTGATTTTCAGACGAAGAGGAAAAAAAATAAGATTCAAACGATGTGTGTTTCATTTCTTGCCTTTTTAATAATAACATGTCTAATCTCGAACATTATGTCAGTGTTTACACATTTTTTTGTTCTCGTCATAACCTTTGACAAGTTCAGCTAAACCAACCGCATTAGGTGTTCGTAGCACTCAAGACGCTGGCGCGAGTTGACGCGGTACCGTGCTCAACCTTGGCGCGCCGCTGCCTCCTCGACAACCTCCCACGACGAAATGCTCCACCCATTCGTGGCGCGGTGAGCTTATTTACATTTCCGGCCGTCGGTCACTTATTTTCACAAACGTGACCACCCCCAACAAAACGCACAGCACAAGCTAACGCTCATTTTCACATTCATATTATCTCACTGATAAGCGGACCAAATTTTTTTTTCCGAGACCTTGTCCAACCATGCAACTTGTGTGGCTAGCGGTGCTGGCACAGTGCGTGCTTGCACAGGTAAACTTTAATAATCCTTTTTTCAATTCAATATGAAGTTTTTAGTATTACGTGCAACCGAGGCAGATGATTCCGATCCAGGTCCCACAGCAACAGAGAACAATGTATTATCCAGTCAGAACAAATTGTCAGAATAGATGTCAGCCGCAGACAAGATATCGTTGGAATTCTAGACCAACCGGTGAGTGTCAGTCTTCCAGAATCGTTTTTATCGGTTCTTTGTTTTCAGTAGTGGCTCGTCCAAACGTGCAAGTTCAAATTCGCACTCTTCCCGTTGCTCCAGCTATTCGACCAGCCGTCATCAACCCAGTTCCTACTCTTCCTACTCCATCACCAAGCACACTTCCACCAGTAACCTATCCGAAAACTACTGTAATGCCGACCACTTTGGAGACCCCTGGTCCAGAATCATTACCATCCATGTCGCCATCGCACACTGATCCAACGCCATCTCCAGTAACTACCGAAACACCGACAACAAAATTCTTGAGGCCTGAGCGCAAGCAAAGTGAGTTTGCTCATTGCGTTTTCACGCGCGTTCGTGATATATTATTGAGTTGAATGCATGATCAAACGAAATTCAAAATTTGCTCACAGAGTTCTTCAATCCATGTGCAATTGGTCAGCCATTGCTCAACGAATTTTCGACGCCAATATCGTGCAACTATTTAAATCAGCCAAATGGTGGATGTCCAGAGGATCATTTCTGCCACACAGGAGCCTCATTCTCAACAACTGCTTGCTGCCCATTAGTTTCCAGTGGTTCGACAATGAAGAAAATATCTATGCAAAATTATTAATAATTTTCCAGAGGACAAATGTCACCAGCGTCGTGACACTGGTGAGGGAGATGAACTCGTTGCTCGCTGGTATTTCGACAACCAAGCCAAGGAATGTAAGCGTTTCCTATACAAGGGAATTCGTGGAAACGCCAACAACTTCGTTACCAAGGCGCAGTGTGTCGATGCATGTGAAGCCCGTAATTTATTTTTTTTTTTCAAACTTCAATGATATTATTTGTTTAAGAAATTATTACCGATAATTCAAATCCTTGCAAATCAGGAGTACCGGCTCGGTTTAATAACAATTCCCGAATCATTTGCGGACCAAATGATGACTCCATGTGCCCGAATGGCTATTATTGTCATATTGGCGAGAACCCGGAAATGACTGCTTGTTGCGAGACTAGTGGATGTAAGCCAACCAACCGTTTTGTTTTTTTACCCACGAGAACTCTATCGGCTCTCTTTGCGTTCGCCCGATTACGTTTCGATTGTTTGCATACAAAAAACCAATTCGCCATTTTTTTTAGTGACCGATCCGTGTCTATTGTCAATCAACGTTGGTCAGGGCAGCGCACTTCTCAAAAGATTTTACTACAACACCTTCGCGAAACGATGCACGGAATTCGTTTATAAAGGAACAAAGGGAAATGAGAACAACTTTTTGTCGCAGAAACAATGCCAAGAGAGATGCCAAAGTATCAAACGGCAATCAATGGAAACTGTTGATATTGGAATTTCAGAATGGGACAATCCATGCCCAACTTCGGTGAACTACGCCCAAAAAAGAGAATGCACGATAAATGGAACTGAATGTGGGGACGGACAATGGTGCCATATTGGAGCCGTTAAAGAGTCAACTGTTTGCTGTCCAGGAGGTTCATTGTGATCATGTAGCACATATAATAATACACTTCAGCTTCACCTGATCCGTGCGCGATGCCATTGTTCGCCGGCGAAGGAACAGCAAATTTAACGAGATGGTATGCAGATCCTTCAGATAAATCATGCAGCCGACAATGTAAATCATTCACTTACAACGGATCTAAGGGAAATCAAAACAATTTCCTCACCAAACAACAATGCGAGCAGAAATGTAAACGCGAATGCAAAAACCCGTGTGGATCTGGAACCATGCTCATGACACCAAATGATGAACCAAGAACCTGCAGCCCGTCAGTTCCATGCCCCAGCACTCATTGGTGTCACGTAGGAATCACACCCGATACAACGGTCTGTTGTTCAGCAGGTATCCTGAGCCGTTTTCTCCGAAGACAATAATAGCGATTTAGTTCAAAATACGTGTGAACTACCACTTGTCAAAGGAACCGGCAACTCGCATTTGACCAGATGGCATTTTGACAAAAACGCGAATAAATGCGTTAAGTTCATCTACAGCGGTGAAGGCGGAAACCAGAATATGTTCCTGACCCAGGAAGATTGCCTCTCAGTTTGCCCAGTTTTCGAGAACCCATGCGGAAGTGGAAAACCACTGCTGGTTGGCACCAAGCCAAAAGAGTGCTCACCCACCGAGAGATGCCCATCAACTCATTTCTGTCATATTGGAGTTGAAGGATCGGTGAACTATTGCTGCCAAAAGAGTAATTAGAGCGTTTGCCTTGATAGCAATAATGATCGAATCTTTAGATGGCGATCCATGTCAACAACCATTAGCCACAGGAACTGGTGGATTCTCGATTGCTAGGTAGAGAATAGAAAAAAGTTTTTAGCGATTCAATAAAAAAAACTGAAATTAAGATTCTATTACGATAAGGAAACTAGACGTTGCCGCGATTTTGTATACGAAGGAAAGAAGGGAAATGCTAACAACTTCCTGTCGATGGAAGATTGCGAACTTGTCTGTCCTGGTATTTCAAAAATTAAAAAAAAAACTGCGCAAAAAAACTAATTTTTTAGTTCTTCCAAACCCATGTCAACTGGGTGAGCCGCTTTTGGATTTGAACAAAGAGCCAGTTATTTGTGGGGGAACTGATACTTGCATTAATGGATATTGGTGTCACGTTGGTGGAAGTCCCGAAACTACTAATTGCTGTCCGGGAAGTACGAAAACCCATTTGTCGAAAAATGTATAAAGATCGTAATGTTCAGCACGACGCCCTTGTGACCTTCCACTTGAAGTTGGACAGGGAAATGAGAAATTGGAACGCTGGTTCTACGATGGAGGAATTCAAATGTGCCGACCATTCGTTTACAAGGGAATGAAAGGAAATTCGAATAACTTTTTGACTAAACAATCTTGCAGACAATCCTGTAAAGGTAGATATCATAAGGGCTAGCTATAAAAATGATATTTTTAAAATTCATATAGAAGTAAACCCATGCGGATTCGGCCAACCATTAACCGATAGCGCTGGAGAACGACTTCTGTGCACTGGAGGTCAACGCACCGATTCATGCCCGAGAAACAGCTATTGCCATGTTGGATCAAGCGCTTTGACTACACTCTGTTGTCCAAAGAGAAGTGAGGAAAATGGTGTCAACATTATTTTACACATAAGTTTTAGACATCGATCCTTGCGACCAGCACGTTGAAGAAGGTCACGGTTCAGAAGATTTGCCAAGATGGTTCTTTGATAGAAAACAGAATAGGTGAAAATAACAATTCAAAATGTTTAAAGTGTGCATTGAATAAGTTCAGATGCGCTCCATTCAATTACGGAGGAATCGGAGGAAACGAGAACAACTTCATTAGCCAGAACACTTGTATGGAAGCTTGCCCAGGTAATATAAATCAATTTGAAGATGTGAGCAATATTATTCTCCTAGAATACCGTAACTATTGCCCACATGGAATTCCACTAATCGAAGGAAGCACCGTAACCTCTTGCGGAATTGACAAAGGTTGCCCTGATGGCTTCATCTGTCACATGTCAAGCGAATTCAACGTGTCAATTTGCTGTCAGGTATGAAACAATCTATGTAACCGATAAACAGTCAAATTTTAGGATCCAATGGATTTCTGCTTATCCGAACGCGATCCGGGACCGTGTACGAACTATGAGAAACGATACGGATATGACGCGAACTCCGATACTTGCGTTGAATATCAATACGGTGGATGCGAAGGAACGTTGAACAACTTCCATTCGCTTCAACGTTGCACGGAAATCTGCTGCAAAGAATATAAGAGAAGACATAAGTTATAAAACGAATCAAAGATTTGTTTGTTTTTTTTTCGATGCCGGTAATTCATTTAAAGTACCAAGTACCCCAAACACCAGAACATTGTAATTGAGTTTCTCAAGACCAAAAATCCCCCCCCCCAAAATCACACATAAATTTTCGCTATAATTTGGATCTCCTAAATTGTGTTTTATAGTCGAGTTCCTTCTCCGTCCTTTCACTGTGGATGTTTCACTTACATATTTCTAAACAACTGATTTATTTTGGATTGTTTGCACAGCATTCGTAATAACTGTGGTTAATCTCAACAATACTATCTATACATTCATTTATTTAGTGCTTGTCAATAAACATCCTTTTTTTCACAATTGTCGGCTAGCCAATTCATGGGTCATTTTGCAAGTTGATTGACCGAGAAATTTGTCTAAGTCGTGTAGAACACAACATATGACTCATCATTCAGACAAATCAAGTTCAATCATCAACCTCTCGTCGTATTTTCAGCAATCAAAGTCGACTAAAGATTTTGTTTAAGTATATTATTGCATTTGTCCAATATTGTTTATATGACTCATAATTCGGGAAATGTTTGTAATTGGGTTTGTTTAGTTTCACACTTTATTATTTGCTGTTTTCAATTGTTGCTGTTGCGAATTTATGAATCATTTATGCTCATTTGCAAGCCACATTTCTTATCGCATCGTCATTTCAGCTAATAACGTGAAAACTTTGAAAATTGACAAGAAGCAATTTTGAAGTAATTTTAGTGTAACAAACAATAAATTATCCTTCAAAAAGACGCGGCAAACTTCAACAGATTCAATCAAAAATCGTTTGTGTGAAAAGACACATCATCGAGGAGACATTTGTACAAACGATGGTTATCTTGAGATATAACTTGGGGATACGGAGGCCGAAGCGTGGAAGAGAAAAGAAAGATTAAAACGAACGACAAGTGCGATTTGAAGCGAAACTTTTAGTCATTGTTTATGCACAGCTTCGGAAACTTCCAGAACCATTTCTCATTATAAGAGAAATTTTGGACTTCCTAATTATATACATATATTTAAAAT
Organism: Caenorhabditis bovis; assembly: GCA_902829315.1. Classification (NCBI taxonomy): domain Eukaryota; kingdom Metazoa; phylum Nematoda; class Chromadorea; order Rhabditida; family Rhabditidae; genus Caenorhabditis; species Caenorhabditis bovis. Next base: position 3,936,272 of record CADEPM010000002.1, read on the forward strand.
ATTGCAAGTTTTCTCATACACTGATTTTCCATCTCCACCCACCCGTTCATCTTTCTCATCTTATATTCTTTTCAAACAATTGACGCTCAATTGAGCTCAAAGTTGTCTCAACTTCTTTCGCCCCCCTACCGAGGCTTGTTGTTTGCTTTTTAAAGAAAAAGAGACAATAAGTTAGTGAGTCAATCATTTCGTCTCATTTTCTCCCAATTTGAATCCATTCCGACGGTCTCGTTCTTAGAGATTCAAAAATCTATGCTGATCTTTATCGGCTGTCTCGCCGATGTATGGATGGGCTGTCATCATAACAAGTGATGCAAATTCATTTGATTCATACGTTTTTTTTTCTCAAATAGATCTTTCCAAAATTTTTTAAAGCTGAAACTAACGATATTGTTTCAAATGTTGACGTCAGTTATTTCAATTCTGCTTAAAGCGTAGGCAAGGTTTCCTGGAAATTTATAAATATTTTCAGCGCATACTGCGTAGAATTTTAGTAAAATCGGTAGAGCATTATGTCTAGGAAAAAATCAACATCTTTAAATTCTAGCACCTTCCATTGGTTCCGTTTTTCCATTATCTGATTAAAATGTTCGATACGATACATTATTCATTTACTAGTCTTGATAACTAGAATCTTCAATATATAAAAACTGTAGTGACAAGAGCTGTGAAGGACTCAAGATCACTTCAAGACCACAGCCATCATTGTACATTTAATATTTGTATTTTTTTTTAGTTTTAGTTTAAAAATTCAATTTTCAAAATAAAGTAAAAAAAAAATATTTTCTACTGATTTTTTTCGAATCCACTCATTTATCATCAGATAATGCTCAGTGTATATATTTCCTTCTTCATTTTCATTCATTTTTAAGCGTTGGTTCTGGGAGATCTGAAATTTTTCCAATTTTGTTACCGAATGCCACAAAAATCTCTCAATCCGCCATTATTTGTAGACTCGTTGCATTTCGTCGTCGTATTAAATTACTAGTCAAACGGTTCATTTTTCCAATTCAGAAGTGCGCATCAATCAAAAAATGGAAAAATGAGGACGAGTTCACTACTTACATTATTTTCATTATGCCATTCCTGTTTTTCTGAGTAAGTTGAAATCATTCCTTTCATAACAATTTTGAAGAATTGCAGATATTCTCCAATTATTGTATTGCCACCATTCTACAAAATTGATGCTCCAAATTCGATTACCATTCTTTCAACATCGGTAATTATATAAAAAAGGGTTACTCTAGAAACTAGTTTGAATAACGGTAGAACCGAAATATAGAAAGGATTGAGAAAGAAAACTTGAAAATTTTGTTAATGGTTATTTAATAAAAAGATGAAAAATTTGTTAATTTTAATGAAAAATTTGTTAATGTTTACAGCCAAAAAATGTTGCCGGCACAGTGACTATTCGCAGCCAAACCCGCGAGATTTTATTGTCAAGGAACATTAAAAACCTCGAACCTGGTAATGTTTATTATTCAAAACAAATCTCTAATTTTTTGCAGGCGTCCCTCAAGAGTTAACATTCCGGTTAAAAACCGCTTCAAATTATGTAAACACAACAATTGAGGTCTAAAATATATTTTCGGAAAATAACATAAAAATTCCGGAAATTTCAGTTAGCAGATCATTCATCATTTACGAAAACTCTTAGTCTTCGACCAGACCTTTATGCAATTCATATTAACACCGACAAAACTGTTTATCGATCAGCTGAATTAGGCAAGTCATCCAGAAATTTGAATTTTAAGTTGAAATAATTTCAGTGAAACTACGAGCTCTTCCACTCACCCATTCTGGAAACATTTATACAAATAAAATTGACTTTCTACTCATTGTAAATTTTGAAGTTGGAAAAAAAATGATAAAACGTTTTTTAAGAACTCGGAAGGATTTGAAATCAGCCGTAAAACTACTAACATCGATCCATCTCTTTCATCAATAATTTCAATGGATTTTGAACTTCCCGACCATTTGTTCTATGGAAATTGGAAAATCCGAGCAAGACCACATAACTCAAACGATAATAGGTTGAGTTTCGAATCGGAATTCCAAGTTCGAGAATACGGTATGATTTTTGCTGCTGAAAATTTCTTGCAATGTAATATTTCAGATTTGCCAGTATTCAAATTAAATGGATTTCTCACTGATAACAATGATGTCGAAAATACCGGATTAACAATTCATGCTACGTATTATTTATTCAACAGGTTTATCAACAGCACAATCAATTGTTTTCAGATATTTTCATGGAAAACCAATCGATGGGAGTTTTGTAATTTCATGCGATGACGTGGATGACAATATTGTCGATCGCAGTAAAAGGATTCAAGTCAAACGTGGAGAGGTGAGATCACAACTTGACTTGATAGACTTAATTACAGGAAGGGAGAGGGAGGCGGAATTTAGTTACAAAAAATTAGGGAATTTTGAAAATTGCAAATTAGCATACATGAATTGTGGCTATCCATTTTACAGATAGACATTTGGTTGAATTAAGTCAAATAAAAAATAAGATAGGGCGTGATTTTGAACATAGGAATAGATATTTTTTTACTTTAATGAATGTAAAACTAGGATGATTCACAATTCCCAATCATGCACTTGACTAATTTACTCTAAATTTAATATGTTCTAAAAAAATTAACAGAACAATTTTTAATTGATTTTGAATTGATTAGCCTTTTGAAAAATTAGTTGAAAGTTAGTTTAAATATTGGAAGTTAATTTATTTCAATTTAAAATTATACAAATGAAATACTACAAACTTTGATTTTTTCTTCTTTCGATTGGAAAATATCTCAATAATAAGAATTTTACATTTCGCATTAAAATGGGTATTACAATTATTTTTATAGTATCAAATTTTGCTTAAGCATTAAAAACGTGGCTAATTTCAAAAGCTACAAGACATAATCAATTTGTTTTTTTTTGCATTTTGGAATTTTTTGTTTTTTTTTTTGAATTTTTGAATTTTTCTATCTATTCTACTTTCGTAATTATTTAATTAAATTTCTGAAAGAATATGCATTCTCAGAGTCGCTGTGGTTGAACTTTTCCTGATAGTCTTCTAAGCTCATTGAAGATCTTGTTTCTTCCGTAAATCAGAGGATTCACAAGACAATTGAGAACCATGAGATCTTCAAGAATATTGCCTCCATTTTCCATTACTTTATTGTAGAGCGGCAAATCCCAAAATCTATAACAATTGCAATATTATGCTATGTTATTCCCTGCAGACAATTAACCTCATTGAAGCGAGAACATGATATGGAGCCCAGAGGATTACATGAAAGCTGACAATCCAACAGGCTTGACGAAGAATCGCAGATCCAATTTTTTGACGAGCAATTAGTGAGACAGTGTTCTGATATTCCGCCCGGTCTTAAAATGTTCTACTAATGTTTTATGTAGCTATGATTCTTACCTCTCAGCTGTCTTGCATTTGGGGTAGCCAAACTGCAGAATGAGACCCATGTGGCAGAGAGCTTGTGGTACATTGTAGTCTTTTTGGATCTTGGCTGAACCACCTTTCCGTCAGACCGCATTTCATTTTCCCGAAGTATTCGTAAATTCTCGCGAGTCTTCTTATCCAAGTTCACAAGACGCATAATGACGTATCCGTAGCAGAAGACCATAATAATAAGAGGGATCCAGAATATGCAGCATTGGTTAAATATCTCGTAGACAAGCGATTCTCTGGCGCTCTGTTTGCTTGAATTGGTCTTAACAACCTATTAAAATATTTTCATTTAAAGGATCCATACCTTAAATATCGAAACACATTGGCTCCATGTTCCTGTTGGTTGAATTGTCCGCCAGAGATAAAGTTGCGGAGAGCTGCATAGAATGCTCAAAGTCCAGGCAATGGCAACCATTTTCCATACGTAGCCGTTTTCAACCACACCTATAGGTTTTTTTTTGTAATTAAACAATTTCGAAAGGTTTTTACCTCTAGTTGTCATTTGATAAGAGCAGCGAAGGCGGTCTATGGCAATAACCACGACCGTATTAGAGCACGAGATAAATGAAAACGATATAAGGAATTGATATATTCTGCATCCGATATCTCCTCCAATTGTCCACTCGAAATTGTAGAGCCAGAAAAGCTGAAAATTTGCATTATAATCTTCAAATAACGGAAATATAGATTACTTTTGGCATGCCATGCGTGAACAGAATGAAAAAATGCGCAATGCAGAGACACATTTTCAATTGGCTGTAGCGTTTGTTGTCGACACGCACAAATCCCACAGTTCTTGGATCAGGAGGAAAAAAGCTAGAAATACCCTGCTAAAAATTCGTCAAACATTTGCTCATTCTACTTTTGTTGAAATGTGTCGATAAAGACAATGGCATTGAAAGAAAGCGCTAATGCCATGATCGGTAGCATCAGAGCAATTTCAGTGCTCTCTACAATAAGCCGAGATGGCAACTCAGTACTGTAGTTGAATTCATTGACAATTTTCAGTATCTCGTAAGTTGTCGGAATAGAATTCATAGCGAATGAAATCCACAAAGAATGAGACGAGTACTTCTGTAATCAACTTATAAATAGAACGTTTATTAGACTCGTTATGAGTTCATTTTTTAGCGCGTTTTGTCTAATGAGAAGGAGTGGGATGTATATGTAGGAGGTTCGTCCTCATTAGCGCATCAGTCAGCCCGAACAGAGTCTCGCGAAAAAAAGAAGAGAAATTGATGAATGAGGAATGTCTAGAAGAACATTGAAATTATTGAACATCATATTTTCAGCTCAATAGAATGAATATGAGATTAGAAATGAAGTGGAAAAAACCCTTTTTCAAAATGAGCTTCTTCATTTTTTGGTCGAGAATCTTCTCGAACAGAGCCAAAAAAATATGAAAACCAGCAATTTTTCGTGAAATATTAAGCTTTTATTTTTGACTATCATTTTCACGTCACTTGAATTGGCGATTAAAAAAAAACTAGAATATACTCTAACGGAGATATTCCTATATAAAAATTAAACCTTCCATATTTTGCTAAAAATCAATCTCGTAAATATTTACTTTAACATCTAATGGATTGTAAATTTTGAATGATTATGTTACATAAATACAAAACATTGTATTCTCAGTTTATTTCAAAACTCTGTAATAAAATCCTTCTCGGGCTGCCACTGAAACTTAATAGCCTCGTTGTACTCTGAATATTCAAAGTGTCAAATTAAAAAAATCTATCGAAATTTGAGTATGACTGTGTCCATGTTTTAATTAATTAGCTTCACTAGAAAATGATCCGTAATAGGCTTGATCAATTTTCAGAGCGTACAAACTCATTGCTTGAGAATTGCGAGTTGTCACTAAAAAAACAAAGTATAATCTAGTTAGTATTGCGTAGCAGATAACTGAGTTGTGCCATCTACTTCCAGAAATAATGGCTCGAAATTTTTTTCATTCTACGTCACCTAATCCATCATATCCAACTATTGAAAGTGAGGAACGAAAATCAATCTATAGACGAAACAACAAAAGTACCTATTATTGTTTTAATTACTCGTTCAAATTTTTTCAATGTAAGAAATAATATTAACTGAAGAAAGCATAAACTAAGGGGAACATTCAATTCATTATTAATATTGATAGGGGCGGGTATATTTAACTGAATCTAAACCACAAATTTTTGTTTGAATAATACATTTTTTGTACATTTCGAGGAATAAACATAACATGAATGATCCTCTTTCCGAGAAAACGCTTATCGAATTACGGTAGCGAGGATTCATTTAGATAGAGAAAATTCTTGAGAATCAAGATTTTTACACGAGTCCAACTTTTAATTAAATCTAGTTTGTTTAGTCAAAATGAATATACGCATTGTCTATGCAAACAAAAAGGTTTTTTAAACGTCATTTTACGGTATCCTTTTTAGTAGATCATGTCTCCAAGGTTAAAAGTAAATTATTCATTAAACGAAAGCTCGGAAAACTTGACTCAATCTCAATGGAAAAATTAGTAGAAGTAGACGGTTATTTTCCAGTTTTGAATCCGTACATAAATGGATTGATAAGTGTTATAAGTATTTGCAAATCTTTGAAGATATTCGCATTTGCACTGAGTTGTCTGAAGAAGGAACTTAAATATTTCTATATTAGGGCAACACATACTCGAAAAACGGCTGATTGACGTATTTCATAAGTCCCAACGCATTATAAGGGAACCAGAAGAGAAAATGAATTAGGATGACGAGAATTGTAGTTCGGAACACCTTGCTTCGTAATTGCTTGCGCCACGTAGGCATTCTCGGCGACAAAATCGAATTTCCATAGTCTTCTGAAAATGGTTTTTTTTATCTGCGATAATGAGCACCATTTCTACTTTTCTGAAATCGAATGTCCAGCGTGCTAGGTTCGTCTTGCATGCAGGAGGTTGCCTTAATTAAAAATCAAATTAGAGAAAATCATTTCAATTGTATAAACTTCAATTGATACTGTGTTTCGCAATAAGTTCGTATTTACACATTCTCGGTTTTGAGCATCTAAAATTTGAATGTCAATTATTGTAATTATAATTGGTGCTCTCTTGAGAGAGTCTGATATTACGGAATAATTTATACAACAAATGTATAGGCAATATTACCTCTCACTGAGAGCTCAATGGTTTGTCCCAACGGTCTTCTTACTGAATTTGGAGTTCGCAATGAGTATTTTGTCAGCTTTGTGGCAATAACAGCATACGTAATTATAAGAACCATTAATGGGCCCCAAAATACCATAACCTGAATAATATAGTATATAAAGTGTTAAGTATTTCTGATTTTTTTTTACCAAATGCACGACATTATACGAATTCTCAAAAAATGGCGAAAGAATTATTGAACCCTCAGCAAACGCCACCTCATTTTTACTAAAATAACCATTTATAAATTTTTAAGAATTCTTTGAGTTATTAAATACTTGAATCTGCTGATTTGCCAAATATCAGTACATTGAACAAAATTATCATATTCGGCGACTACAATCGTTTGAAAAAGGAAAAATTGTGGTAGACTGCATATAAAAGAAAATGTCCAAGAGCAAATTGCCATTACCGTGACCGTATTGATCTGAATTTGTAACAATTAGTGCATGTTCGCCCCGTTGAGAATCAACTCACACTATTTAAATTTTTCATTTCTTTTTTAAAAACAGAGATAAAATTAACCTTTTTTGACTTTATGTGAATTTTCTTAGCAGACATAACATTTCGTAGTCGATCAAGAGCGATGCAAACCACAATATTTGAAGAACTGTATAACGAAAACATTGAAAACATCTGGAATTTAGTCAATTCATATAAATTTAAGTAAATTTCAAACAACCTGATAAACTCGGCACAGAAAATCGCCACCAATCCATTGGTATGTGATAAGCCATACAAACTTGCCTAGGGCGTATAGTAAAATAAACAGGTCCGTAATATTCAGATTGATTTTTAGCATGACGAATCCACTCTAAAAAAATTTTTCACTTTGTCAAATTGATTTATATATATATATATCACTCAATAGAACTCAATAGAATCTACATGGGCGATTCGACTGTTAAAGCTTACTTTAACAAGATCCTTGTTGGCAAGCTTTTGCTCAATTAGTAATTTTCGAAGAACGAGAAAATTGCCAGGTATTCCAAATACAATTACAATTCCCAAATAAGCGATTTCGATATAATCACTAATTAAGTAGGTTGGTGCGCCACTTTGAGACTCCTGCGTAATATTCATTTCCATATCACGCTCTGAAATGAGTATGTTTTGCGTTTAGCCGGGTGGCTACTAAATGAGCATTGCAGAGAAAGAAAAGCTGATAATTGCATGGAAGTTTTTAAAAAAATGAGTGGTGAGGAGCCCTCAATTTGATTATGAATAATAACGCTTAAAATAATAGGAAATAATGAGATATGTAAAATTTCACAAGACTGTATCGGGATTAAAAGAAAAATTTCAAATGTGTCGCTTTCAAGATTTTACTTCTTCATGTTCTTTTAAATTGTTTTAAAAATACAATAGAAATAGATGAGTAATATAGAAAAAGAACAAAAGATGTTAACAGGAAAATTTCGTAAGAAATACAATAATAATGAATTCATATGAAAAGCATGTGGAAGCTTTCTGGAAAATAATCAATCAATCAAGCACTTTTTGAAGAGATACGAATGATCTTAAAAGTGTGAAAAAAGTCAACACTTGTTCAGTGGGAAAAATAAGCAGCCAGCAATTGATTTAAGGGTAAAGCAAAGTATTGGATTTTATCAGCTTTGACGACATTTTTTTATCGCAATGTCTTATTTGCACGCTATTTATACTATATGTGTAATTGCAAAATTTTCCAAAAGGAAAACCTGCAAAACAAGCTAGTTTCTTCAAAATTTGGCTAGTTATTTTACATAATAAGCAAAATTGTTATTTACAAGAATTTTTTTGATTGGCTGTAAATGTCAAGAACGCGAGAAATGTAAATGATTTGCATGAAAAAAGATTGCATTCTTTTTGAAATTTAAATATTTGATCCTACCTTGCGTTTTCAACCAAATTTTGTTATGATCACGAACTGGACTAAATTCTCTAAGCAATGCTATGCCAACAATGTTTATTGTGTTAATAACCATAATAGGATTAGATATGCTGAGTACTCATCCCATTATGGAATGATCATCGAACAAAATGCGAGAAAATGACTGCTGCTCTTATTGTCTGTTTTAATTCTTCCAGCTTCAAAATGGGCAATGGATGGGTACGATCAATTTGAAGCAGTGCAATCAATTAGAGAATGTTACTCAGATGGTAGAATATTTTTCAAAGTTAAATCTGGTAATCATATTGTATCCAAGGTTATATTGGAAGTTCGCGAACACGGAACAGGAAGCAGGTCGGAATTAAAACTGAATTGGGACATGAAAGCACCGAAGTTCAATATAATTGCCGCTAGACCCTATATCACAAAATACAGTGAGCAATTAGTCTTTATGGTAAGTCAAATTTCATATAGTCAAGATTAAATGTTTAAAAGTGTACATACGCAGTTGGAATTCATTATAGCTCACATATTTCCAGACAACATGTCATATTTAAAGATAAAAAATTCTATAAATTTATTGCCAGTTATTTTATTAAATTTTTGGCGACTAGTTCATAAATGTGTTACGCGAAATGATTTTTTAATGGCACATAAATATTTCGAAAATATTTTTGCCACAAAGTGCGAAGCTTTAAAATTTGAAATATGAGAAGATATTTTCGATTATGTTAAAAATATTTAGACAAGAAGATGTTTGCAATCTTCAACCTGAAGAAATGATTTTTGGGAATGATTCAGAGATTTTTACTGAAAATCGTGCTTCACATTTTAAAAATTTTATTTGGAATCTCTTTGATGCTAAGAAGCTTAAATTTGCCAGAAAACAAAATACGGGAAAAATAGAAAAAAAAATTCTGAAAAGTAATGATGCCACTAATGGCCTAAAAATAACCCATTTGTTTCCATTCTTAATGGTTCTGTAGGCCACCACAAAATAGAAGCTGACTCGTATGTAATATTTCAAATTTTGAAGTCTCGCACTTTGACAAAAATATTTTCGAAGTATTTTCGTGTCGCGATAAACAGAAAAATTAAACAAATTCGGTGCATATCGATGTATATGAACTCATGAACTACCTGCCAAAATTTAATTTGCCACTCTAAATATTATTTCCGTCTGGTGCTTAGAAATTTTTTCCAGCTGGAGCTGGAATACTGAATTTGCAACTTCCTGATATATGAATATTTTGACGTTACTTTATTGATATTCGATAACGAAAGACTCAAAAAACAAAAAAATGAAAAAAAAAAACTTAACGTTATCATCAAAGATTATAGCTAATCAAATGAATAATGAAAATTTGTTGTTTCTTGGCAAATATGAGAAAATGTCGGGTAAGAAGAAGCATTGTTAATCACTGCAAAACATGGCTCAACCTTAGCATTCGACCATGAAATCAGATTATTGAAAGCAGCTCAAAAAACAGAATTTTTTTTTGCTTTCCTGATGAAACAATCGGAGCATCTTTTCGTACTTTTGATTCGCGTTTTCCCAAGGCCCCAGCAAATTTTATAATTAAATTGCACTTTGTTTGTTCTATGATAGGAAGCACGCAAAAGAGAAAATGAAAACGCTTATAGATCGATGGGGACGGAATTTCTGAAGGGAACATTACATTCAAAACGAAATGTTATACCAAAGAGAAGAAGAATGAACCCTTCCGCTTAGATAACAAAGGAATTATTGGTGGAATTGTGGAAATTGAAGTTCCAAGAGAATGGAGGATCAAATGTTCTGTTTTGAAGGTTGAAGTAAGCCACAATTTTCTAAATTTCTTCTCAATTACTGACCGATTTCCAGGCAGTCCGTGAAATTGTGAATGGTGTTTCTCGACCACACACCGTATACATTCCGAATGTGAATAATTCAACATTAGGAAGCTTCTCAATTCTGGTTGAATCACCAAAACCTTTTTATAAGGTTGGAGATACATTATCGGTTTCCATTTTGGCGACAGACAGAAAGGACATGAATTATTTGGTACGTTAACCTCTGAAATCATTGTATCAAAGAAATTTATAAGGGGCGAAGTGACTTTAAAAGTACACTGGAATGAAAAAAACAATTACAAACAGATTTGCCTGTTGTATTATTAATTTTTTTTTTACCACATCCTCTACCACTAAAAAAATAAAATGCTTGTAATGGCAGCCCATATTAATAATAGATAATAAAAAAATGAGAGTGATCGAGATGTATCGTGTTTCGCGGAAATCTCAAACAAAGCAGAGTTCGTGTTCCCCACACCCACATTTATTAATTGGAACCTACTACACATGTATTCCCTTTTGAGAAGAACCAGGCGTCTAGTCGTAATGTTTCTAAATAAAGATCTCCTATATTCGTGTGAATTACCCAAGAATTTTTGATTACTGGAAAACTAATACTTTAAGGAAATTGTTTCAAATCAGTAATGTTAGGGTAGATAACCAGAATGTCCAATCAATATACACCTAGTTACAAATAATGACATCCTATCAGTCCACAAATGTGATGAGAGCCCAAGAGAAAGCTCAGTTTTAATTTACACCAGTTGGGTTGAAGTAAGCACGCATATGAAGTAACATATATGTTCTGATTCTGATAAAAATTCTCACTAGAAGATTAGATTATTTGTGCACGCATAAAACATATTTCATGTATCTAATCTTAGCGTATTATAGCATGACGAATTCGAGTTGAAAAATAATACAATGCACGTTTAAAATCGCAGGCGGCAAATAAGGTGTCGTTGAAATTGGCTGGAAAATAGAAAACATAAAGCTCGAAAATCACCATTATTTTTGAAATAATGTTGAACGAGCAAAATCAATTTCAGACAAGTTTATCGTAGTTAGACATCTTCTCCTCGAGTAAATACTTTTTTTGAATATTCGTTTTTGTTTATCAAGAAATGCAAATAATTATAGCAACTTTATCTTAGAGTTTTGTCAAAATAAATCTCATAAATTGCATGTTAAGAAAACAGTTGGAGGTTTTTCTTTTTTCATTTTCTCATTATTTTCGGCGTGTTATTTTTGCAGAAAAAAACATGGCCAAACCGAAACATTTTTATAGAGAATGTGGCAAAAATGAATGCGTTGCCAAATAGTTCTAACTAATCGAATAAGCCTCAGAAAGTACATTGCAACATTTTTTCTATGAGCAGAATGAATAACTCAATATCGAACAAATGTTGTATGATGATTTTAAAAAATCAAAAGGGTCGGCATGCAAAATAAGTTGCTGATAGAATTAATTTTGAAGATAAATATGCATACCTCTTAGAAAAATTTTGTTTCCGACAAAGTGTTTGAAGCTTGATGATTAATAATTTGAAAAAAATATTGTTTTTGTCCCTTGCTTAAATGTTTCTCAAAAAAAATATTATTTGAGCAGGTATGACGCTATTTCGTAAGATTTTAGTTGAAAATTTATAATTTGTGAGCAATCTTAAGCATTCGAAAATTTACTCAAAGAATTATTTCACAATAGAATATCATTTTAGAAAACTTTTTTATTTCGTTAAGAAGGATGTATTGTTGATTTCAAAGACGTGGCGGGAAATTCAATATAGTGAAATCAGTTCAAATTTAAATTTAAGGTTGATTAAATATTAAATGCGATTAAATGCAAAAGTAGTCTTGCGTCATTCTCTTTGCGAATGGTATACATATTGGACTACTTCAAATTAAAAAATCGAAACGGCTTGCTTGATTTTTTTAAATATTCCAAATAATCGCTATATATCACTCCAGCATGCACCTAAATAGAAATTTGAGGTTTCAAATTATACATAGAATGCATTGAAATATCTCATTTGTTCGAAACCTTACCAGAATAGAACAAAAATTTTATAGAATTGGTAATGTTCTCTTTCGTATATTATATATAATATAAAAATACGTGAAAAATGTTATTGACGGGTTAAGAATTCTTGTACTTTTTCGTGGGAATCTGCCAATTCCATTACTATTATTATTATTATTATTATTACCACGGCTATTAATGAATTCCGAGCCAGACAAGTAAGTAGATTGGAAAGAAAAAATTGCTGACGAGATTACTTAATAAGTGAATTTTGATGAAGTTCCGCGAGAAAATGTAAATGGGATCAAAGAAAAAATGCAAACTCTTCCTTTGTGTTAAAAAGTAATATTCAATTTTTGAGAATTTGATTAGTTTGTATCGTTGAAAAAATAAAAGGGAAAAAATCGAGAATATAAGTATAATAATGGAGAAACACGATATTAGGGAAAGAAATTGTCCAAAATTGATATAAATCTTTTTTTTTTTCGTGCTAATAGCTCATTTTCCTCGTAGTGTTCTTTGCCGACAGATTTTTGAACTTCCACAAAAACGAGAATTACTCGGCAAAGGTAGCCTAAAAATCGGAGACGTTTCCCGTTTTTAAATAATGCGTATTCTTGTTGAACAACGTTCGAACTTGACGCCAACTTGAAAAAAAATAATAATGAAAGAATGAAATGAAAATAAGTTGCCAAAAAAGACAAACCGCATGGATCATTATTTGGCGCTTTTAAACAATTTTTGGGGTCCATCAATCAATGGGCGGGATTAATTTCCTGCACGAGACAATTCAATTCAGGCCAAATTTAGGATGTTTGTGGAGTATTTCTAATTAATTTTTTTATGATATGTCAATTTAATAAAGTGCCTCCAAAACATATTTGGCAACATTTAAATTGGCAGTGCCAATTAAAAACATGAGCGTGAATATTATTTAATTAATTGCAGGTTGTTTGCAATTCTCAAACTGTCACTCAAATAAAGAAAATTGGTAGCAATAAGAAATTGCAAATTGGATTAACCGATGCAATGAAAGGGACTTGCTTGCTGTTCGTCTTCGCGACAACACCGAAAATAGCGTCCGATATGCTTTTGTTTCGAGTTCGTGATGATTGTCAGGTATGCAGAGAGCGGACGACAAAATGAGCACATGAATAAAATATTGCCAAACGGGAGGTGAAACGAGCAATTTTTTAAAGCGTCAAGTTTTGCAAGGACATGCTATCCAAGAATTCTGGTCCCAACCAACCCTTTGAACATTAATTTCCGTCGTACATAAAAATAAAGAAAAAATAGGAGAGCCCGAGAAATTGGGAACCTAAAACCAATTGGCACCATTTCAAAATGTTCAATTTGAAGACAATGGGAAAACTGATGCAAACAAAATACTAAACCCCCTTATTTTCGTGTCGTATTCTCTCCCACACGAAAGCTGAAAAAAAGTGGCAAGTGCACAAAAAACCGGCCAATTTTGCAGGAAACAACGACAATCGCGAAAATCGTTAACGATATGCGCTATGAGCTTAGCGATGAGGATTCGACTGTTGAGCCAGGCGACGATCTTGAAATTGAATTCAAAGGGCAACCGCGTGGTTTAGTATTCTACAGAGGAATGGACGATAGGCTCAATCAATTAAGCACGGTTTGAATATTTGCACTATTTGTTTTTCCAGTACAACTTCGTTTTTTCTCGTTTAATCGGAATTGAGTGGGGAATGTCAAAATGGAACAATCATAAATAGAAAAAAGCATAATGGGTTTTCTTCTCAAATGCATCTTAAGAATTTGCGGAAAACTTAATCAACCATAAAACATAAGAAAAAAAAATTGAAAATTGGTTAATAGATTTTCAGAAAAGTGATTATTTCACAAGCATGCTATTGGATTATTCTATCTTTGGAGATTTTCATAGCGGCCAATTGCACGCAAGCGTTTCAAACTTGATCAATCCAATTGAGTTGGAGAAGACGATAGGTGATCAAATTTTTCAGAACTTTTGATATAAATAATGAAAAAAAAAACGATTTAGAAACGGAATGCAAGAAAGTTGGAAGATTATTGAAGCTAAACTGCCCCCAACGGCCAACGTCCTACACATCTATTGTATTCCAAATGTGCTACAAGTACATTGACAAAGCGTGCAACTCATTTCCTGAGCGTGAGCGCGGAACCATGAATAAATTAAATATGAACACTTGGTTTTTTTTAGTAACCGCAGTCGCTATCTGCAATCGAAAAGGAGCGTGCCCGGCGGCAGAAGTCAGCAACAAACGATTAGTAGTAGCTTCTTCGACTCGGTTCGTGTGGTTGGAAAGTTTCTTTCGCAAAGCAAATTCTTCGTCCTCACCTGAACGAAAGCTTACAGACTCTACATTAAGACCTAAAACGTTTGTTTTTTTTCTAACCTGCATGGATGTGTTGCGAAAAGTAATTCAAAAAAATATATAGAAGGTTTGAAAATGAGTAAAAATCCTTCACCCTCTGATTTTTGAGATTTTCAAAAAGGAAAAAATAGTTCCGTGAAACACGACACCCAATTAATCAACAGAATATTCCAACAAACATTTTTGTTTTCAAAAAAAAAATGAAGAAAAAAAATGGAAAGTCTTACGTATAAATTAGTAATTATGAAATATGCATAATATTTCTGTAATCTATGCATAAAAATTGCAACATTTGGGATATGATGCCATAATTTTTTAAAATCTCAATGTTCTGAACTGAGCTTTAAATCCATGATGAGAAGATCATGCGAAAAATTAATTTCATAAATGAAGTTAAAATTTATAAACGCATGCAGAATTCTAACACGTTTTAGTTGCACGATTCGAATCAATATAACTGTGTACCTGCGAAATGTAATTTTGCAGAGAATTCAACGATCCGGGAATTGTGAAACCCCCTATTCATATCAGAGATCATTTTCAAGAGGTTTGGTTGTTCGATGTAGAAGAACTTGGGTACAATTGTCCAGGAAAACATCTTGTAAGCTATATTATTACAGATTGGATGGTACAAAACTTCTAAAAAGCTCTATTCCGGATAATATCGGAGGATGGTCTTTAACAAGTGCATATTGGTCTCAAGGTAAAGTGGAAACCTGCCCGAGCAAAACCCTTCATTTTCAAGCCAAGAAGAATATTTTTATGAATGTTAGTTTGATGTCGTGTTAAAAAAAAAGAAAAATTATAATTATTTTCAGGTAGAAATGCCTAAAAATGTTTATGTTAATGAAACTGTTAGTGTGAAAATCACGGTGACTGGATTAAATATTCGAAAACTGAATAAGGTTAGCATTTTATAAGTCAAGTGTGGAAGATGGCCTTTCCGTTTTTATTAAATCGTGTTTTTGCTCTTTCCAATTGATGGCAAAAAACAAATGGGGAAACAGAAAAGATTTTTTAAACGTTGCTCGTAAATTCATAAACAAATTGGTGAAATTTTCCGATGGGAATTAAAAGTATAAAATTGTGAATATTAAAAAAAAAAAACAAAAAAAAAATGAAGTTGCTTTAATTTTCAGAATAGAATTGTACAATGGAGAATTTGATCATATTTATGTTTTCAAATTAAATTAGTTGGGACCCAATTGCCCTGAATTATTATAATGAAATTGAAATGAAATCTTGCAGTTTTCAATATGCATGACAGATGTCCCACGGAAAGTTTGTGCTGATGAAGGACTTGATGGAAAGCGAGGGCTTCCAGCTTACACAAATATCGCGCTTGATGCTGAAAATACAGTACAGTCCAAAACATTCGCTATGCGATTTTTAGTCACTGGAATTGCTAATATAACGATGACACTTAGAGAGTAAGCCATTTCAAATATATTATATATGTACACTAGGGCCAGAAAAAAATGGGCCCTTAATTCAACATGATATTTTATTTGATGTAAAATATAAAAATACGATAAATCAAATTTTTGCGGTCGAAGAGAAAAGTTGTAGTTTTTCAGAATTCAAAACTTAAAGCTTTTTTATTTTTATTTTATATGTTTTATCCGTTTTAGCAAATATAAAGTATGGGTTTTCTATATGCTCTTATACGAGTGGATTTGTCTTAAATTCATTTTTTTAAATTCGGACATATTTCAGGTCACTTTTTAAAACCAATCACAAAACTTCTGAAAACCATATGACGTATAATAAATCGAACATGTGAAATTTATTAACAAAACTTATTTGATATTATATATCAAAGCACAACAATCGGCAGATATCAACATTTTCACCTGCACAAAAAATTACGAATTCCGTTGAAATTTTTTATTGTGAATAGCAAAATTAAGAAGGTTCAATGCAAAAATCACTTTCTCATGATGAAGTTCAATTTTATTTGTTGCACTAAAAACGAATAGAATAGAAAATCATAAAATTCTATAAATTTATCCGAATGCATAACAAATCTTATTAAATTGATTTTGCGGGATGTAAGGGCAAAATGCAACAACAAGTTTGTGCAATTTGAAATATATTATATGGATTTCAGAGAGTCAGCATTTCCTGGAAAACATCACTGTCAAGTTGGAAAGATTCTCGATGTTGTGAGGTTACAATTAATAATAAACGTAAAAATAATCATTTTTCTGAGATTTTCTGTAATTTGTTATAGAAACGCGCCGAAACTGTGAAATATTATAAGAGGGTGATGCTCAACCCGGGAAAACCGGTGTTGAATTTAGCAATGAATGATGAAGGAACGTCAGAAAATACACAGGAACCTCTTCAAGCTATTGGTAAAACCATTTTTACGCATGAACGTTTTATTCCGACGCTAACATAACCTCGAATATTAATAATTCAATAAGCGGGAAACAATTTTGCTTTGTTGCTAATATAAAAATAATTTTGTGAATAATAAAAGCGGTAACTAATTTCAGAAACTTTGGAAAGTCGATCAGAAGACGATGTAGACATTTTGACGACTCGAATTTCCTCAAATATTCGGGATACCGAAACAATCTACTCTTTCAGTATTGATTTGTCGAGTAAGCGGAAGATGTAATAATCAAGAAATTTTAGCATCAATTTGCAGAATTTCTACCAATAAAGGATTACGTTGATTCAGACGCTTGGATCAACGGCAATCGTGTGAGACGAAATAGCAATCGATTCTTATCTGATGTCATCAAACAGCTATCGATCGTATTATATAGATTTAAAACAATTAGCAAAAAATCGAGCAAACTGTACGATCTGGAATCCCAAATATCTAGCTGTGAGATTATTGAGAAAATCGAAACCAAGCACTTTTGATTTTTACAGTGATAAGTGAGATGTTGACATTTTCCGATTGCAAGGGTAATAAAGAGACCTGTGGATATTACGAGTATTCGAGACCATCAAATCCCGAAGAGCGAGACATCTTCCTGACAAGTATTGTGACCAGTTTGCTTTGTGAGGCTTCTGTCGATGAATCCCTTGTGATTGGCCCGCTGAGAACAATTATCGAGGCGATTCAACACTTTGATGGAGAAAACATTGACTTGCACGATATTGTTGAAATGGAGAGCCCATATGACAAAAAGTATTTATTGGCTTCAGTAATGTTCCAAGTGTCAAGGGACTGTCAAGAATACAAGGAAAAACTTCCGCCTAATGTAAGACTCTGCATAGTTTTGACACAAATTCGATGTTTCAGGTCAAATATTCGACATTTGGGAAACTTCACAGAACGTATTATTCAATTGATGAAACGGCAGTTGAGGATGACAGAACCGTGGCAGCCATTGCATTTATGGCTTCAAATGTCACACAAGAATTGATGCGCATTAGAATGTTAGAGAGGGTTGATAGTAAGTTAAGAACTCCGAGATCTCATATGAAGTTTATTTGAAGGTCACGCCGAGCCATATTGGAGTGCTGGAAAAATGAGCAACAAGATATATCCGACAAAATCGAACTTTGACATTTTATCTAAAAAAAGAAGAAAGGTCGGTATAAGAAAAGCTTATATTAACGAAATGTACATTTTAGAGCGGTGATATAATGGTAAATAGTCTTGGACTTCTCGCATTTCTCACTGCTGGAGCAGACGGTAACAAAAGCATTTTAGGCCTATTCAAAAGTGTACATTTTCAGCTCAAAATATTAAATGGGAGTCGTTAGTTGATTGGATTTATAGGCAGCAGAATGAGGATGGCTCATTCGAATCACCATTGGTATGAAATGAACTAATTTTCAAGAAGCCTTTTATTTTTGAAAATTTTAGGACACTTATTTCGCATCCCGCGCTTTATACGAATACCGGACAAAAAAAGTAGACATTGAAACGAATGAAAATGTGCAAGTGAGCAAAACTTGGAATAGTCATTTTATTGAAATGCTACAACTATCAGGTTACCGTGAAATGTAATGGATGTCGTACGCGAACTGTAAATGTTACCAAAGACGCTGTTGAAGTTCATGTATTAATGTAATATAAGAAAAAAATGATTAAAGGCAATATTTACAGATTCCAACCCATGTCAAAAATGTGACATTAGAGGCTAAAGGGCGAGGAAAAGCTGTAGCGGAAATCCGAATAATTGCGACAAAGAGGCAAAGATTAAGAAGAGGATTAACACAAGATGACTATTACCCCGTGAAGATAACTTGCGAGCAGCAAGATATTAAGAAAACATTCATTCAGCAGACAGTGTGCATAAAGTAAGAAGAAAAATTGATGTGCTTTCAATTATAAATAATTACAAATTTTTAGTGCCCTCTCACCTGTAATTAGAACCTTGGAGATTACGCATGGATTATTCACAGGATTCACATCATCTCCTGACAAACTGACGTTGCTTGAGGTATTGGATATTTTTAGAGCTTAAAAATTTCTGAGGTAAAGTTAACCTTATTAATAAACGGGTTCCGAAATTCGGCAGAGTTTTGCTGCGAAAAAAAGGGAGGATGATGTCTGGAAAAAAATAAATGAGAAAACTCAGCTGATGGATGGATAGGGTATCCTATTTCAGTGCCCCGAATTTGTACTATTCCAATGCACTGTTTCTAAGCGAATGAAAAATCTGGCCAAAAAAATCAATTGATTTCAGAATTCTACTGAGGTGACAGTTCTAAATCCCACCAAATCCTCGTTCGCAATGCACTTCATTCTCATCAATCTTCCACACAAGCGTCCTGTATGCTATAACATGATTTTGAGCTCTCCGAATTACAACAATGAACCTGCATTCCTCGCACCAGTTGCAATTCAAACAAGACATCCAATATCAGGTAGCTATCATTTGCATTTTATTCTCATTTAGCAAATAATTATAGAGCTCGTTGGAATGCTACTCATTGCACATCCAGATGTTAGAGGAAAATCGAAACGCTCCATTAGAATCCATAGGCATCGTCGACATCAAACACGATTTGTGAGAGCGATTACAGATGAATCGTCTGTGGATACTGTGTGCTTTGATGGAGGTGAATAAACTGTACAGGAATACTAATAGCAGCATTCTTCAGGGCTTTGCTCCTGCGCCGAAACCACATGTGAAGTTAAATGTGGTAAATGCGCCTTTGACGATGAAGACGCAATTAGAGAATATATTTCTTATGGTGACAATTTTGGTAATCATTAGAATTATAATTCAATTATCATATTATGCATTTAGGTGTCGCTGTTCGTGTAAATACTATTAGTAACATGACAGTACAGGGCTCAGAATACACTATTTACGAAACTACAGTGATTTATACAAAAGGAAGAGGAGGAGTAATGCTAGAAAATAGTAATATACAGTTTCGCGCCACATTTTCAATGTTCATATTTTTAAGACCCTCTTCGAATTCTCTTGAGACTTTGTAATAACAAATGCGTTCATTCAAATGTCTCAAAGGGAGAAACATTTTTACTACTTGGACATTTGGATGGCTTAACATTAGATTCAAATGGAGTGTATGTTATATTTTTATTCCGAATGTACTAAAAAATAACTTTTCTTCAGTCAAAACTATGTTCTTCGTGGTTTGGATCGATTTGAAGAGCAAACGCAAGAATGTAAAGCTTTGAACAGTGCGATAACTTTACGATAACTCTTAAATTATCTTTATTTTCGTGGAATCTCGAACATTATTAATAATGACGCATCGTCTCATTTCACGGGCCTCATTTCAAAAAAAACCTTGAAAACAAAAAAATCTTCTCCTAAATATTGAATTTTGTTCATTACTTAATAATTTAAAATGATAAAGTTGACACCAAATACATCATAGATGTTACAATGCTGAATCAACGTTGACTCAAAATGGAAATACATTTTAAAAAAATACGTGTTTTAAAAACTCGTGATGACAATTTTTCGAAAGACAAAATGGCATTGATAGAAGATTGAATTAAAACTTGTACCCATCATGAAGTTTTTGTAAATAGCAAAAGCCTAGTAGAGATTTGTGTGCGCCACCACGGCCGGCATCACAATGTCGGCTTCCCATCGAAGGCATTTTTCGTGAATGCTAAGATGCTCGTTATTCGATGGGAACTGGAATGGGTCGGCGATAATCATTCCTTTACCAATTAGCACATCAACAGCATCTTCCAAAAATGGTGTTGACATGTTTACAAGGAAATCAACAGTCTAAAATTTTAAATTCAGATCTTTGTAGATAAAATATGAAACCTTTTGAGACATCAATCCAACTTTGCTATCAACCAAATTAGCTTGCGCAGTAACCATATTTATATATCCCTTAACTCGTTTATTTCTGATTTCCATTGTCAAACTGAATTCCGTTTCTACGTTGATTGTGAGCATACTTCCTTCAATTTTGTCTAATGGTGGTGTTGGGAAAATCTGCAAAACGTATGTTATTGAGACTTTTGTTGCCTTCAAATTTTTAATTACATTCAGGGAAGCATTGAGATACACTTGTGCTCGTCCCTGCTGCAGTGAAATGATGGGTGGTGAGAGAGTTGCTGCTTCGACATGCAACGTCCTATTAGGCATGATTTCCGCGATTTCCGGTAGCACAGTGCCGATACACAATACATCACAATTAGTTCTCAAAAACGGAGACTCGATTTTAGTCCTTCAATTCAAATTAGTTCCTTTTTTTTGTCTTAACATTTATACTTCAAGTGATGTGAAAAGTGAGCTGCAGCAATGATACTTTGAACAGTATGTTCATCAATGAACATATCAATCATTCTTGTAGATCTCGGTAAACTGTCTGTAATTAATGGGCTGAATTGGCTGTAATTATGAATAACAAGTACCGATAATAGCCATGGTAGAGTTCTCAACAATTCCGCTCTCGACAAACTCGTCATCCCAAATTAGGTCACTTCTCATACGAACGTCCAAATGGTGCTGTGTCATTGCGATGGATTGCATAGTTTGCATAAGGGTGACCTATTTTTTAAACAGTTATCAAGTAATTCGAACATCTTTCTCACTTCAGGTTTATGACTAATTGTAAGGTTCGTTGGGAATTGATATAGCTGAGCTTCAACCCATGGCAACCAATGATTGCGCATCATTTCGCAATATTCCTAAAATTTTTGAAAAATTTGGTGATTTTTTTTTTCGAAATTTCAAACTTCTTCCAAATTTCGTCTAATTGATCTAGTGACACTCTGCCTAAACCAGTGGAGAAGATCAGCAGCCATGCTTCCCTATATCGAAAATTACTCATTGTCATGAATTTTATGAGCTTACATCAAATGCAACTCTTAAATCCCTGATTTGGGCAACACAATGATGAACCTCAACCTCGTTATCTTGAGTTATCTGAGAACAAAATTGCATTATAGATTCAATTAAGTAAGGTTCACCTGCATGGCAATTTCCGAAATAAGCCCGGTCATTTGTGCATGCACAAGACCTCGAAGAGGAATTTTCAACAATGAAAGAAATTGTGACTCGACTTCCCATTGAGCATCGACCTACAAAGTGTTAAAAAAAAGCAACGTGTTAATAGTGCGTTCTATTGTACCTGAGCGTAACCACTTAACGTTGACATATAGAGAAAAGAGTGGTCGGAAGGGCGAAACCGTATAAGGGGAGGCACAAATCTTTTGACAGTTATGTTCTGTACAGACATTTCGCCTCCAGCAAAGGAATTATAAAATGATTGCTAAAATTTGAATTAAGTATAGATAGGAATTGAATAATTACCCGAATCTCGGGCAGTTTCAAATGAGGTCCTGCCATGGAAAGCCATTGTCTTGTAAAGTTAGCAACTTCGTGAAGTCCAAATTCGTTCACTCGTAATAATAAACAGTTACAGTTCTGTAAAATAAGTCATAGAAATAAGAAATCAATTAGGCATCGATTTTTACATTAAAAATCGAAATTAAGACCAAAACGATGGATATCTTCATTATCGTTCGCCGTTCGAACCCAATTGTCTGACAATGACGAAAAACACTAACAAATTATAATCCGCTTCGAAATTGATGTGGTCTCTCGACGATTCGCGCTTAAATCATCATTATTTTTGTTTCGGAATTCTCGCGGTAAACACATATTCAAGCAGAAGATCCCAGACGCAAATAAACGGTCACTCACGGTTCATAAAAAAAGAGAAACGAAGGGAGACTTAAATACGTTTGAACTTCAACTCAAACAATAAATGACCAGCAGGCCGTCTCGTGGGAGCACTCAGCGCGCGTCCTCAAGAATGTGATAAGTAAGAAAACAAATCAATTCCACCAAAGTGTTACGATGGTTTTAACCATTTTTTTTTGCGTTTTTGTTGAAAATTAAGGATCATAGCCTTATAAATGCGGTATAAAGAATGCGTGGATTTGTTCAAGAGTTCAGAAATTGATACCTTCGCGCGCTCCAATGCAAATATTGGCTGAAAGATTGTCGCGTGTTAATGCTGGACATGAATATAAATAAATAAGGTATCTCGAAATCTATTTGCAGAGAATGGAAAAAAATAAAGAATGGTGTATTAAACCAAACTCTCCATGTTTTTTGAACGTGGAGTTTTTTTTTAAATTAATTAATATAAATAGGTGTTACGTTTTTCTCGCTGTTTTATGAGGATTTAGAAAGAGAATGAGGATATATATATATATAACAGGAAATCGTTATAAAATGAACCCTAGAAAAATGGAAACTATTAAAAGTTTGCTTAGAAATGCTTTAAACTTGAGGGATACATCTTTACACAACAATGAAAATCACGGCTGCTCAAAATGGTAGTTGTTTGTAAAATCTAAACAATAAGTTCGAACAGGACCAAACAATAGAAATAGTTTTGAAGTGGAGCAATCACGTATGCGTGTAACCGAATATCCTGCGCGGCGTTTGCGCGGGTGGTTCATCTTCGTGTTGGTTAAGAAACGTTGAACTCGGAACTCAAATATGTCTATTTTTGGCAATGAATGGAATAAAGAATTTGATGAAAAATAGGGAACTCTTGAGAACGAATAAGCTAGAACGATGAAGAGACTGGACAATTAAGTTCAACCGGTCGTAATGAAAACCCGCCGAGCAAACTGATCAGAAGACAGTGCGACACTCAGAAATAAAAGCGAACGAGCCGAAAAGACAAAAAAAAAACAATGAATTGAGCCCGATCACCACTGTTTGTATCTGGAGAAAAATGTCTGTTTGTTTTCGATTTCTTTTTGATGAGCTCTCCCTCCCCTCTAATGATGACACGATAAATCAGTCGTCGGCCGCACAAATATGGGGTTTGACAGCGCATTTGACATGGCGTCGAACTCTTCGTGCGCTGATCCAAATGATTCCAACAAACATTTCTCAACAAGTGTAGAAATCGTTGAGCTCAATGAAATGCAAATTTTGGCACTTGGCTGCTGCGCGACATAAGTGCAAACTGTACCTTAATTCTGTGAGCGGACAAAGGAATTGTTTGTTCGAATAGTGTTGGTTTTTAATTCACGGACCGACCACTACCCACAATGAACTTCAACGCCCAACATCATAGTCTTCTAATTTATTTGTTGCAAGTGTTTTCGTGAAGCAGAATACATAGATTTTCGACAAAATTTGGGGAAGTAAAAAGAGAATAGAAGAATTGATGGAAAATAAAAATTATTTAGACAACATCTGGAAGTTCATTGAATGGATATTCTGGATGGTCCTCTCTGTAATAGTTCGAGAATTTTAAGAGAGAATATACCCTAGAAAACCTTGAAAGCCATTTGTAAAGCCGTCCTCGTGGTTTGATGCGATTCAAAGTATTCATATCTTCGTCAGTTAAGAAAAAGTCCATACTCTAAAAAAAAAGTTTTCGAAAATTCCGCAAAAAATCACATTTCAATTAATATGTTCAATTTTTCTGAATAATGACTAGAATAATGTTTAGATTAATTCAGAATGAGTCAAGTGTTCAAAACATTTTCGTCATTTTATTTTTCTCGTTGCCAATATATGTATTTCTAACAAAGGTTTTCGAATCCCCGACCTCGAGGTTCTCCTTCAATCTAGCATCATTAGTGCTCTTTGGCACCACGATCACATTTTTCTGCGTCAAATGGCGAAGTAATATTTGCGCCGGCGTTCGACGATATTTTGCAGAAAGCTGTTGCAAAATTGGCTCATCGAGCGGCCCTTCAGACGGCCAACCATTTTGGCCGCGTTTCCCTTCAATGATGTATTATTCTAATGACGCGCAATATTCTTTTTAATCTCGTTGAACCTGGACATCCTAATGGCGCATAGGCGGTGATCGATACGTTCAGCGAACGAGACAGAATGGCGAGCTCCTTCTGCGGAAGATGAATATGCATCTCGACCTAATTAAAAATACGAAAAAGTGAGCGAGTTGAATGTTGAGAGAATTTCCAACCTGCAAATTATGAGGCTTTACAGAAGCAGTGCTATAAACGCGCTGAATTTGGTCAACGTTGAAGTTTGAGAGGCCAATAGCACGAGCCAAACCCTTTTGGTAAATCTGAACAACGACACAAAGAAATTCACAGTAATCAATGAAAAAAACAAATTACATCTTCCATTCCTTTCCAAGTGTCAACAATGTCGATTTTCACATTTTCATATTTAACGGTTCCGTCTTGAAGTTTACGAGCCTGTGAAAATTCAATATACATGTGTGCCTAGTTTCAAACTGCGATTATCAATGTTTTTTTGCATTTGACACCCAGGCAAACAATTGCACAGGATGATTCTTATATTTTTTTTTTCAAGTTATTGTAGTCAAATGTATTCAAACGAAATATGACTCTTTAATATAAAATGCGAAAAGTGTCACGATGCACATTAAAAACTCAACACGACCTTTATGGTTTTCAAAATACCTCTGCGGCTTCTCTTATCATACGAATTTTACGACATTTTTGCCAAAATCTGAACGAATTGATGGGTGAAAGAAATCATAAAATTATTGATACAATGTGATAAAGTGACACGAAAATATTTGAAAAAATGCAATTAGGGTGTTTGTACATGCTGTCTAATAGATAAGCGACAAATTATTCCTGATTTGAATACGATTGTATCGTATTGAAAATTGAAATATACTCACGCACCCTAACGGAACACGGCGAATGGATGAGATACATATCAACGAAATCGAGTTGAAGGTCAGCTAATTGCTTTCGAAGCGATATTTCAACATTGGCTCTTCCATGGGAATGGCATGGAAGCTAAAATTCACAAATTAGAAATGCAATACTCATATGTAAAATTCAACCTTAGTAGTGACAAAAATTCTAGATCGACTAGTCTTTCCAGCCGTGAAGTATTCATTGAGGACTTTTCCGATTATTTTCTCCGTACCGTATCTGGAATTCAAAATTACTTTTCTTTTATTGTTTTCTATTGGTTTACGTTTGAGCAGTGTCAATATGGCGATATCCCAAATTCAAAGCAGTTCGAATCATATGCTCTGTTTCTGCTTCAGAAGCTGGCTGGAAAATGGGTCAATTATTATCTGTACCTTTAGCGAATACTCACCTTTCCGCCAGTACCAAGTCCGAGGAATGGTATCATAACCCCATTTGACATTCGAAAAAAAGCAGTCATGTTGATTCTCAGGAGAAACCTGAAAAATGAAAAATCTTGGCGCGTTTACTCGCAACCCATATTGCAAAGGAAATGGAAACGCACGCGGTTTTCATTATGAATATTAACATAATTTCTCATGAAATTGGGCAGGGAAAAAAGACACAAGTCGGATCTGTTTTATTCATGAGATGAATTTGTGTTGAAAAACGTGAGCATCGCCGACGAGACAAAACAAATATCGGACCAAATAGTGGCTGTAAAAAATCAACGGAATCCACGGCGGGTAAAAATGCAATATAGAGCGTTGTGTTTCTAAATGAGAAATGAAATTGCAATGAAAGCAAAACATCTACATACACAAGTCGTCATGGGAGAAAACATTGAAAAATGTTTGTTGAAAAATAAAATGTTGAACACCATCATTATTGCTAGCAACATAAGTGAGTTGTGACACAAAAAATCTAGAAGCGATAACAATCTGTACAGTTTTTCTGGTATCAATCAAGCAGCGAAATGAAGATCATTAACTTTTTGAATCAGTTCAAATGGTATAATAACCTATTTATTATCGCTCGATTGATAAGAAATTTTCTCTTGGGGGTTTCGCCAAAAAATTAACAAAAAGAGTTGAAGTAATAGATAGACTAATGATGAAAACAACAAAACGAAAATGAACTAATTGCCAAATTAGGCGTCGCTTTTATAGAGAGATGGGATGGTTTTAACTGGTTTCAAAATATGAACCTGTCACTTTCCGAACGTGGCGACAACGGAAACCGACTACAGCCGTGGCTGATAGAAAATACCGTCGGTTCTCCGTCAATTTCAATAGGATTATAATATTTTGTTGTTTTAATCTTCACTCTTTCCATTCAATTTTTTCTTCGCCTAGTGAATCACAAATAATTTATTCAAAATGTTTGGTTGTCACCAATAGAGGTCATAAAAATATTATGAATATACAAATAAGAATAATTTACACATATAAAAGGGTGTTATTGATTACAGCTCCGTTATTGGTTTTTCATAATCGTTAGCATTGCTTCTCACATTAGGCGCGGTGTACATCGAATCTTCGTTGTCTCCTGAATAATATAAATAGAAAAATTATTTGGAATAAGTCACGAACCATTTAATTTTTTAGAAAGATCAATTTTACTGAAGTCTAAATATAAAATAATAAGTAACAAATCATTTCAATAATTTATTTCACCGTATTCATCATCACTTGAGAGAATCGATTCGTCCATGTGATTATGAAAAATTGGATTCGAAGTTGTATCATGTACGGTCATCCTTAAAATGTCTTCCACTGCCTCTTCATCATCATCAATTACCGATGGCGGTTCTCCTGAAATAACAGAGACCAGTTTCAGCAAAGTTCGACATTTCCGAACCGATAACTATTTGTTCTTCATCGGAATCGAGAAGTTCTTGGCGAAACTTCGCGTCGTCCCAAATGGGTTTATCGAAAAAAATAGTTGTCGTGTCAGCGTCTTTCGTGCTTCGACGATTCGACGGGTCACCTAAAACAATACACGGTACTACACATTGCTATCAATATTTGCAGCCAAAAAAATATTACGTCTTGTGATAATGTCCTTGAGACCCTCAGGAATTGGTGGGAGTGGTGGTTCAACATAACTTAGCGATGTCTGAAAACATTTCTGGATGATTGAAGGACTTTCTGTTGAGTTTTGTTAACAAATTGATGTTTGTTAAACAGCGTTTAAATTAATAATAGAAAGCAATGTTGCTCTATCAAATAGACTATAATGAGCAGAGAGGACTGCTTCCTGATTTTTATTGTGTCCAAAAAATCTTTTAAATTGATCAAATCGGAGACCAAGTCCTGTGTAAGAATAAAATCAGAATCGTGCACAAATGAAAAATTAGAAGTCATGAAAAATATGATAAGAGAGATACTATCTTGTTATGAAAACCGTTTAACACTTAAAATCGTTAAAAGAGTTGAAAAAAGTGGAAGCAACACTTGCGAGCCTAGATAATTTTACAGCCAAGTCGTTTATCTAAGCAAGAAACTCTGATATTGTTCTTTCATTGAAATATGGTTGCAAAATATTACATTTTTATGTTTTTCAATATAACAAATTTATTTTCAAAAAAATTGTCGATTTCTAGTATGTACTTTCATAATTTATAATCATTGCATCAATTGCAGAGAAATGTCAATGTTTGATGCTGCGTTTAACATTATGATATCAATGTCAAATAAAGATGTTCGTACAACGCTAAATATAATATTTGATTTTTAACCGCAATCTCAATTAGCCGCTATGAGTTTGTAAAATCTGTTTTTTTTTAAACAAATTTGGAGGAAAAATTATCTCCTTCGCATTAAATTTCAAACGCTAGAAATTAGCATTTCAGTTTAATTTTATGGTAATTAGAAAATAAGTTTTATATTGTTTTATTAATGTATTTTCACAGATGAACTTAAAAAAACTGCATAAGAAAATAATTTTAAAGATATATACTTATATGTAGATTGAACAGTGCCTCAAACAATATCACAGCAATTCTCATTTTTAACGCTACTATACTTATAATATACGATTTGAATTGGTCTGTCAAATTCCAATCCGACGCCTAAAATATCCATTATTATTTTAAATTTTGAAGCTTGAAAAAATTTCAAAGCATCCATTTTGTTGAAATTATTAAAATTCATTGGTAAATTTAAGCGAATAGCTTGAAATTGTTTACAGATTTTTTGCTTGTTCGTTTTTATATGTGAAACCAATTAGGATATACTCGTTTTTTTTAAATACTTGTTTGATCAAATCGGTCAAAACTAATTGAAAAACGTGATACTTTATACAATTTTGTTCTTACCTATTACAAGGAATGATAGCCAAATTTAATTGCAAATAACATACACACGTTTGCCATTGTATTATACAATGGCTGGATACCAATTTGATTCTACTCATCATCATCGTTTTTGTGTGTATGTGTGGGGTCGCATCCAGCTGCTTGCATAATTTTCGCTGAGCGGCGAGATAGTGTTTGTGGGGTCAGTCGCAGGCAAGGACGCAGTGTGGTGCGACAACAGCCGGGTCTCGCAGCGCTGCCCTGTTACATTTCGGCGTACACTGCGCCTCTGCACACCCCAATACACCCTACGTTCGAATGGTGTTTTCAACGAACCTTTTTTGCTGCCATCTCCATAATTTCCTCAAAAACTTGCGCTGGCGATTTTTTCTGTTCTGTTGAAGCGCCTAGAATTTTTTTTGGTTTTCCTACATGATTATTTCTATTCTCGTTTGAACTACCTTTCTCTGTTATTTCCAACGAATTCGCTTTTTCGTCAACGCTTTCCATTTGTGATTTTAATTTCCGGAGCTCTAGAAAAACCTATTTCTGTTGTTTTTTGAGTTCAAATAATATTTAAAGCAAAAAACCGAAACGAATCACTAGGATTAAATAATATTTAATTAAAAAAAAAATAAGAAAGAAGCTCGATATAAATTGTTGTTTTTTTTTTTTTACGAATTTTTAATAATTTATTTTATTGCTGTTTAAAATGAGATAATCCATTAAAACTCACTTGTTGTTGTTATAAACTTTTCGTGAAACTTTCCACATTCCCTTTCGCAAGGCCACATTGGACAGTAAAGGTGCATTGATTGTCTTGCCATTTGGCGATACATTCTGAAATGAAACGTTTCATAATCAACAGAATTGATAACAAAACTAAAGTGAATCGCATAAGCTCGCGAAGTACACCGGATAGGCACAAAGGTATCTATTAGCAACCGAAGCCCTCCTATTTATTAAGCACATGACAATATATATAGAAACTCTCATTCTCGCGTTAACTTTTATCCAGGCTGGATTAAAATTGATCTTAACATGCGATTTTCAAATTAAACTTTTCAGATTTTCGTAATGAGTGAAGGAGAAACTGGTGCGGCTGAAATTAAAGAAGAAACGAAAGACGTAAAAGAGGTATAATTAAACTCAAAAATCGAAATATTCTTATCATTTTCAGGAATCTGAAGCTGAAAATGAAGGAAACATTAAAACCGAAGTTGATGAACCCGGTGATGTTAAAGAAGAAGTAAAAGAAGAAGATGAGGATGAAGAAGATGATGAGGAGCAAGAAGATGAGGAAGAAGTTATTCCACCTCCAGTGGTGAGTTATGACAAAACTTAATGCCAAATTATAATTAATTTGAAGAATATAGTCATAAGACCAATTTGAATAATGTCATTCACAGAAATTAAACTGATCTCATTAAAATTAGTGTCAAATATTCACAATTGATATATTAGAATGACAAAACGTGCAACATTTCAAAGATATCATTAGAAGTATAAAATTATTCTAGAACATGAAGATTCGAATTAAAACGATGTTCTGTCATCCGCGTAAAAATTGTTAACGCAAAATAGAATTTGTGATTTGTTTACGTCATAAGGCACATATTATTTTTGAAGAATCTTAAAATTAGTAGATAATATGGGTAAGAAGAAAAAAGTTTTCGACATGAGTAATCAAGAGTTTATGAGAAATGTGACATTTCGATGTCTTAAATTTCACTCAGAACTATGAAAAATTAACAACTATTGTCGATGAAAGGGTAGGAGAAATTTCGAACAGAAAAACATACGAAATTCTATTGAATAATCATAGTGAATAACGTGATAAATAGTAAATCATTATGTTATCACATGCGCTAATTTGCTTCTGGATTTTTCTAACTATTTAGTTCATTTTCAGGTTGAAGTCTCACAATTACACGCTGATCCCGATTTCGCAACCATTTGCAGTTTTTTCAATAAATTTGCGGTTCTGAGCGGTTTGAAGCAATTATCATTTACGAAATTGGAGACATTACTAACAACATATGAGAACAATAAAGGTTTGTAGAAGAAAAATAAAAAATTTCAAACTCGTGGTCCATATTCTTTTGCAGTACCACGAGAGCTCATCGACCTTCATCTTATATTACTAAGACGGGTCCGTTTCACACACGCGAAAGCGGATAATTGGGAATTCTATCTCAAGAAGTTTCTTGCAATCAGTGAGCATACGCAGGAAGAACTCTTCAAAGTTGAGAGGTGATCTCTAGGCGATGTCGCTTGATGAATTATTCAACTAAATTTCAGATATGGTTATGCATACATTCCCATCGCATCAAAAATTCAAGTTTTGAAAGCACTATGTGAAGCACAAATTGACTTCAACACCAAACTTCGAGAAGGGGTAGTGTGCTAAAGGAAATGAAACGCTTCATGCTGTTATTTTTTAATTTAGATTTTGGCTTCCTGTCGGACAGTAGATCTCCGTCTGATTCCTGTTGGAACGGATAGACATGGATTGTCGTATTGGTACCAACAAGATAACGAATGTAACGTGAGAATGTACACCGAAGAAGCCGATGACAATTGCGGAGGAACTTGGAAACTTGTTGCTAAAAGTGCCGAAGATTTAGAACAGCTCATCGCAAAACTTGAAGCTGAAGATTTGGGATATGATAGAAAAATGGATCCATTAGTGAAGCTTGAAGAGAAAAATGTAAGTTAACTGCACTTTTGATTATTTTGAAATGGTTATTATACAGGCTCAAGAGGGTAAATCTATCAATTCCATATATACCACAAAAGGTGGAACATTTTTGGACACGTTTATTGGAGAAGCAGTAACAAAAGAAATGAAAGAAGCTATTCAAGCTGCAAAAACTGAAAGATTGAATAAGAAAATGAAGCAAATTGCTGCCAAGGCGGAAGAATCCGAAGAATCAGATGAAAAAGAAGATGAAGATGCTGAACCGCACGAAGAAGTACTGAATATCAGAAAATATAAATCTAGTTTTGAAAATTTTTAGGAAGATAGGCGTGTGTTACCTCGAAGAGGTGCTTCACTTCGAGCGGTAACCAATATGAAGAAGGTTCTAACTCCATATAGAAAAAGCAGCGGAACCGAAAAGAAAAAGAAAGCCAAATCAGAAGAAAAGGATAAAAGTGTAACTCCAAGCGATGAGGAGGAATCGGAGGAAGATGGTGAAGAAGATGATGATGATGAGGAGGACGAGGAAGAAGATGAAGAAGAGGAGGAACCCTCAAGTGGCGACGAGTTTAAACCAAAATCTGAAAAAAGGAAGAGAAAGAAGCGGCGCGGAAGGAAGCCAAGAAAGAAGAAGATCGATTTTGATGATCTTGATGAAGAGGATGACAGTGACGGTGCTGAAGAAGAGAAGAAGGAACGTAAAATGGCAACTGAAGATAATGCATGCGGCAAGTGCAAAACTTCTGCAGACTGGGATGTTCTTCTACTCTGTGATTGTTGTGATGATGCATGGCACACTTACTGTCTGAAACCGGTTCTTTGGTTCGTCCCAGATGGGGATTGGTTCTGTCCAAAATGCAAGCATGGAAGACTCATTGAGAAGCTGAAGAAGGTTCAATCGCATCTTCTCGAATCTCTGGAAAAGAAAGCCGTAGAAGATAAAAAGTAGCAGTCATTTTTTGAATATTTTTTTTACGATCATAATTATTTTCAGGAAGAACTCCGCCGCTGAGCGGTTACGAAGGGAAATGGATTTCGTTGGAATCTCATTTGCCAATATTCTTCCAATCGCCACTGAGGCTCCAGCGACACCGAATTCGTCCGAAAGCGAAGATGATGGAACACAGAGGAAAAGCAAACGTAAAGCAGTCAAGTAATACAAAGCACGGAAATGTTGTATCATAATCTGGGGGATTAAGGAAATTAACAACTTGGAATCGCGCGCCTCGTGAACGAGAGCAGCCGATGTATGTAACGGGAAGAAGATCATGCAGGCAGAGAACAAAGGTGAACAATTTTTTCTTTTATAATTATTTACCAAGACTGCAGAAATGATATATTATGTTTGTAAGGAGTTTGCTGCTAATTTTTTTCTTGAATCATTATTTTTGAAAGTGAAATAAGAAACGTAGCACATTATTTACGGAATTTTACAATCTAAAAGTGCAACGCTTTCGTTTATTCAAAATTTGTTGCACTTTGAACGGAAGTTGAGCATTTCAATTCAACTTGTTACCACTTTTCTTACAAACATTTCAAATACCTGCACTTCCATTCAGAGTTTTTATATTTCAATGTTACAATAAAATTGTCTCACCTGCACAAATGCCGTATCGTTTATAATTACAAATATCACACGAGCTTTTTGATTATGCAGATTGTTTGATCAGCATTCGTCTGTTATCAGTAACTTCATTGCACTTCTAGCGATAAGTAAAACTCATTTGAAATTTTTTAGCTAAGACGTTTGGCAGCGATTAATTTGCGTTTTTTGTTGCAACAAATGCGAAATTTCGTTTGATAAAATTTCTTATTGCCTTTATTTTGCTGCTGGCACCCGCATAGCAAGTCATTTACGGATACGTAATTCCATGAACATTTGCTTGCATAAATCTGCGGCTCGTTTTTAATTTGTGGTTATACACAGCAGGTGCATGCGTTTACGGCATGTTTCTCGACGTGCTTATTCATTTCCACTCCGATTAGATTTGTCACCAGCCGTCTATTGATTGCTTGTTACGCTTCCTTCTTTATACTTCTTCCTTCAACAAATATGCTTTTTGAGGTTGACTACAAAGGAGAAGAGTTTGAAAAGATGATCAACGAAGCCGTTTCGAACATTGACAACGCGGCAATCGTCACTCCTGAAGAGCCGGAGCTTGATGAAAATGGAGAAGTTATTCCAAAAGCCGAGAAACCGAAAAGGCAACCGGCCCGTCGGAAGCCACGACTCAACGATTTGGATCATATTCCGGATAGCGATGATGGTGGCGACAACTATGATGAGTAAGAAAGCCAAAGCGTGATAAGGTCTCAATAAAATTATTTTGTAGACCCGAAGAAGATCCAAGCGAGGATGATTTTATTGTCGAGGATTCTGGATCAGACTTTGAGGATGAATTACCAAAAACTTCTCGGATGCGTACATCAACGAGAAGGTACACAATAATTACATTCAAAATGTTTATAAAAATTTGATTGTTTAGAAATACTCGTGGTCGCGGTGCTGGCGGAGGCAGGGGACGTGGTAAGAGGAGACGCAGCTGGTCTGGTTCTTCCTCAGAGGATGATAGAAATGAATGGAGATCTGAATCGGATTCTGACGGTTATGTGAAGCGGCGAAAACCAAAATATGCAAAGGAAGAAGAAGACGAATCCGAAGAGGAAATGGAGCTCAAAACAACTACTGGACGTCCACTCAGAAAAGCTGTGGCAAAAGCTGTTATTAAACGTACTCTCACCTCGTCGTCATCAGATGACGAAGAAAAAGAAATCAATAGACCATTCAAACGAATGAAGAAGTATGGAATTGAGAAACTATTCCAATTGTAATAATTAATTGAATTTTACAGCGATTCTGACGAAGAGTTTCAAGCGGGCGAAGAAGAAGAAAAAGAAGACGAGGAAGAAGACGAAGAAGATGAAGAAGAGGTTTTTAACTTTTTTTTAGTACGACGTTATTCAATGTTTGTTTTCAGGAACTCGAAGATGAAAGTTCACCAAAAACAGAAGAAGAAGATGAAGAGGAAGAAGAAGAAGAAGAGGACGATGATGATGAGGAAGATGATTCTGACAACAGCGATTCTGGAATGAAGAAGCCGAAGAAGGAGTTCAGAAGAATGGCTGGAGCACCTCCACTTTCTAGCAAAATATCGGTGGCTAAACCAATTGCCAAGAGACAAGCTAAAAGGCCAGAGGTAAACCGTTAACATAATTTTGAAATTCCACTCGGCTTCATTTTAGAACGTTAATACCGGTTCAATACTCCTTGGTACAGTCGAAGTTACTCCAGAACCGGAGCAGATATTGACACAACCGGTGCAAAACAGTGTTCCATCTGCTGTTGGCGATAAAGCTCTTACCGGATCATCAACTGCTATTCATACAGCTCTCTCCGGACAAGCTCATGCGCATCCATTAACATCAGCTCCGTCCGTTTCAACTTCTTTACCTGGTGCTCCCGGAGCTGCACCGCTCAAACACGACTCAACCACATGTGCTGCTGAACATGCTATAAAACATAATATTTCATTACCAGGACCAGCGGTTATTGAACCGATGGTACAGGCTCATCCAATTAAGTACAATCCTTATCAACCCCAGACTTCTTCAACTAATATTCCTGGGTATGCTGTACCACCACCGCCCCAAGATATGTACGGAAAAGTGAATCCCCCGCAAATGAGTGAGTATGACAACCAACAGCACATCTGAAAAAATGCATTAACAGATGTTGTGACTAATCCGTATTCCACTATGCGGCCTGCTTACCAGCATCCTCCATCAACATATCAAATGAATGCGCCGGTTTCGAATCCCTATTCGGTACCTGCTCCAGTTCATAACCCATATGGACAAGCTCCTCCGCCAAGGTATTAACATTTTTTCTTTTTCAAACACAGTAACCAACAGATTGCAGTGAAACCAATGAGAAACCTCCCCATTCTACCAACGGGAGCTATTTAACATTGTAAAGATCTCTTCTAACTTTAACCTGTTCTGTACTCTACAATTTTATACTTGTATTATTCTGTATTATTTATTCCAATTATTGCAACATTATGTCTTTAATATATCTTGTAATACGTAAGCTACGGTGTTTTATGTAACTCATCTCTTTAAAAAAACAGTAACTTTAAAAATATCATCATAATACTCAAACATCGCGTTTTACAATCGTCCAGTTTTATTTATCGTTATAAGTGTTATATATTCGCTTTGATTGTGTTATATAGACAATAAACCATTTTTGTCAAACCCATTTGCGTTTTTGATCTTTTTAGCCTCATGCGAGGGTGGCTCAGACATTCTAAAAAGGATTGTTATCAAAATGCCGGATATGAACCACGTCGGAATTCAGACGCTCACAAATCGAATGGACATCGTTTGTTTATTGGCGGGAAATTATCGATGTTTCCGGTTGGGAAAAAGTTTGAAAAAAAAATTGGTTTTTTGTTCATGTGTCGCGTCCTTCCGCTCAACATTCTATATAAAGTCTGGAGTTCCATAATTCTGGATCCAATGTGTGTTGCCTATTCTTTCCGTCTTTTTTTGAGAAATCCAAACTGCTCATCCTCTTTGAAAAGAACGTGAGATGTAGAATAATTTTTTGTGAATAAATTGATTTAGACCATTTAGTACTAAAATATAGTCTCTTAATTAAAAATCAAAGAAAAGCTTGCCGCCAGAACCTCAAAAGAATTTTATCTTTCCATTAAGGTAGGGGCATTTTTATGTTTTTTCTTATCGCGGTAGGTTAATCTTAGAATCGTTTTCTTTTTTACAAATTACTGTGTCAGAATTTTTAGTACCAAAAAATGTTTTCCTTATTTTATTCTATTATGATACCTTTTAATGGATTGTAATAAATTTTTCTAAAAAAGATGTTCAATATTGCTAGTATCTTGCTCTCAAACTTTATGATCGTATATGGCCATTTTCTTTGTCGGTGACATGTCGCCGCTTGTCCTACTAAACAGTCTTGATTTCCGATTACATATTAAACACAGAGATTGAATACGCATAGAATTGAATTATATAGATTCAAAATTGAAATATCAGGGTTCGAGTCTTTGCAACAAAAAATTGCCCACTTTGCAGCCATAAGGGAATGAATATTTCATGATTTTTTGAAAGAAAACGACTTTTTGTAGTAATGAAATTAAAAATCAGTGAATCATCATCATTATTTACATAATGTTTTTTGCACTATTCTACAGTGATTTAAGGTTTTAAAACTCAGTAATCATATTTGTTTTATCAGGTAATACCGATTATCATCATGACCTCATTGAAAAAAAAATTGGTTTTGAATATTTATTCGGAATGCGGGGTAGTTTTTGATTTATGTATAAAACATATGTGCATCATAAAAATTTCATTTCCGCTTTTGTAAAATGCTCAAAACTAACATTAATCGAGATTTAATTTCTTTGCAATTGCTGCTATGTTAGTTCCTAATATTTCAGCCTCTTCTATTCTTTCTTTTTTAATTTCTAAATATGGATGGATAATAAATGTCCCATACGTCTGCATTAATTGCCTTATATACCCTGGAAACCATTATAAATGAATATTATATTATAAGCTTCCAATCTGTTTAATAAGAATAATAACTTAATTTTTTTCTATTCTTTTTCTGGCTAAGGAACATATGTCTGAAATTAAAGCATTTTGAAATTTAATATCAACTTTATTCGTATAGTGAACATTAAGGACCTCTTCTGTTAGTAAAAACGGCATAATAATTTTATTCTA
This sequence comes from Caenorhabditis bovis, assembly GCA_902829315.1. Taxonomy (NCBI): domain Eukaryota; kingdom Metazoa; phylum Nematoda; class Chromadorea; order Rhabditida; family Rhabditidae; genus Caenorhabditis; species Caenorhabditis bovis. Next base: position 3,973,874 of record CADEPM010000002.1, read on the forward strand.
TAATTAAGCAAATTCTGCAAATAATACATCGATACTCGGAAATATATTAAAACAGAAGGTTATATATAGTTAATGTTTAAAAAAACCAAAGTCCTAAAGAATAGATCAAAAGAATGAAGACGTTCCGCGAGAAGATCTGACTCTTTCCGAAAAGCAGATCAGCAGAAGGAAACAGCTGAAACCGTACTCATGTCATGGTCCGTTCAAGCAGAAAAACTCGAAATGTTGTGATTTATACTCCTACTAGCAGAGAACAACGCCCTTAAGAATTAAATCAGAATTTTCCATCATTATCTATTACCTTTCTAAATCTTTAAATATATTGGAATTCTGGTTGATCTCACTAAAATTGAAACTCATTGAATTTTTCTATTATCTCAAGTGCCCCTTCAAATCTCAAATAAAACCCAAAACTTCTTAAATATAAATTAATTTGTTTGCATTTTTGGCGCGCATAATCTTCTCAAACTATCGGTTTTCAAATAGTCTCACGATATGAATTTCTCGACCAATTTGTTGTTTTTATTAGCCATTTGTATTTCATTGCCTTTCATTCCTCTATACAACGCAATACCTCTCCTTCCCACCTCCTGTTGAAATCTGATCTACTAAGGAGAATTTACAAATCAATGATAATTGAGAGGATTAACAAGATGTCAGCAGGTAGTGTAACCTGATGAGACAAGCCTGACATGTGTTGTCATGTTCAGATGAGCAGCTAGCTCAAGTTACAGTATCTCATCCCATTGTTGAGCAAATCAATTTTTTTGCTCAAAAATGTTTGAAACTATTTTTTCTGCTTGTTAATAAAAATATTATTGGCGCAGTACATTCCCACGGACAATTGGTTTTATAATATGGGTTTGTATACAATAGCAATATCAAATTGTGGCACCTGTCCGATTATGATTTTTTTTCCAATTACACTATTAATATGCTCAAAGAGTAGCTCCGTGTAGCTCATCTGAAAGCAATCACGAGTAATAAACTTTTTCTTTTAGCTTCGATTTCCGCAAGAATTGATTTAATGATTTGTGTCCTCATCGCATATTATTTTACACTACCAGCCATCATAAAAATGGCATTATTTAGTTAATTTGATTTGTCTGTGTCTTTTTCCCAGATTCGATCGTGAGAACATCATAAAATTTTGCTAAAATTTCAATTTTCCAATGTTCCAATCATTTTCAAGAATATTGCATTTTTTGAACCATTTGTAATCATAAATTCAAATATTTTTTAACTCAAATTTTCCTATCCTTATTATGCTTAAAAAACAAGCTCATTCTATTTTTTTTAATTTCAAACATTCAAAACTATAATGTAATAAAAGCGAGCAGTTAAAAATACAAATTTAATATGAGATTATAATTCGAATAATTCCTTCAAAGCCTACGCGTTTCTTCAAATCCTGGTAGTCCATTTTGTTTGCGGCAAAAAAATACCTTGGATAATTTCAATAACGAAGGAAATTATCTCTCCCAGTTTCATTTTATATAGTTATATGATCCGAACTAACTTGATCGTGCTCATGTTGTTCTAGACATCATAACTGTTTACTAGAAATTAGTGTTTTTCACATTTACGAAGGTGTTTGTCCTGTATAGAAATCCGGGAAAACAATACGCGTTATTCGGTTTTTTCTAACCACACAGTTTCTATTTTTGTTTTTTTTTTTCAAGTGAGTCACTGCAACGAGATATTTTTCAAATCGTCTTTCTTTGTTAGCACCCCAACAAAAAATCATTTTCATTCCTACAATTTGTTACTAATTGTGCACTTAATAATGCAATCAATTTTTCAAAATAAATTTGGAATTCAATTCGTTTTCTTCAGCGCGTTAAATGTTTTGTTTCGCCACTGCTGCCGCTTCCTCTTATTTTCAGAAACTAAAGCAAAATATTGAGCAATCTTCAACACTCCAAATTAATTAATTTTTTTCCGGTGTGTTTACATTAATGCTCATGCTAATATTGTATATTTCAATAATTTAACCGCGCGCAAAATGCTCATACATATTATGTTTTGGTGATCGATATAATCAAAACATCGATGCCGCAAAAAATTTCGACATCGATATTAATAAACACTCGTAAAACCGTTTAAAATTGGATTTCCTCCAGTCATGACTCATTCTACAGCACTCACACAATTGCTCAAGTATCATTTTCGTCTTTTCTCACATAAACATGAATTCTTGCTGATTCAAATAAACTTACTAGATTCCATTCATGTTGATTAAGGTTTTACGCCAATGTCTCAACAAAAATTTAAATTCGCTTGACAGACATTGTCAGTAAATTTCGAATCGTGGGCGTTACGGAAATATTCCAAATTGATTATTTGACAATTCGCCCATTTTCCCACTATTAAGGTTTATGAGAAAATAATCAAATTGAAAATTCCGAATGTTTTTCCTTTAATATCAGATTCTCAAATTTTTTGATGATTTCCACTTTCTTAAAAAGAAGCTGACATTTAAATTTTTTCTATTTTGTAGCCACCCTATTCCTCATTGTATTTTTGCATTTCGCTGAAACTGTTTCATTCTATATAATTAACTTCTTAGGTTTGTTGATGTGTGTAGCCTTGCATATATTATGAATAGGCTGGTATACATGAAAGGAATTATCACCAAATCCCTTTATTACGCCGCCTCTAATGAGGCCCAGCTTAACATTTGTCTCCTTTCATATTTTAGCTTTGAACCGCACCTGCCTGCTAAGTAGGTTTATCTATTACGCCCCTAAATGCAAACGCACTTCTATTAAACAAAAAGAAAATACATTACGGTGAGCATATTGTCTTTCATGAATGTGTTTATAGTTGAATGTGCGTGTCGCATTACAAATGTTTTTGGTAGCTGTCGACGATTATTGCTTCTGAAATGTATACGTAATGATTAATGAAATAAAATGTTACCGGCGTGCCGTGACTCATTTCATAAATGCCCTTCTCACTCGTGTGGCACAAGTATTAATGGAAAGGTCATCGTGCAGCTACTGGTCTGAACATTCATTAAGACAAGTTTTGTGCATCCCCTAGAAACAAAAAAATTTTAAACGTTCAAAACTTATTTACACGTTTTCTCTATAGTTCATGTGGCCACACGTGGTATTGTTGTTGCCAATATTTATATTTCAAATTTACGGAATGTTTATTTCGAGCAAAATGTGGTAGTTTCATTCGATTCACTATCTTCATTTTAGTATACACTAGCATAAAACATCTTTTCGCTATTCAACAATCCACTGCAATCGGCATACAGTAAGCAGAAGCGCATCGGCATTAAATGTTGCATAACAATACCGTAACCCTCATTTTTTTATTGGCGTAGTTTAGTTCTTTGTATTGACAATTTTATAAAGGGGATCAGTGCGTAAAACATTATTGAAAAAAATTGAAAGCATAGATTAATTGTTTGCAAACACCGTGATCAAATCATTTTCCCGCATATCAGGTTGTGGGGCATGGTACCATTTTCTTATTCGGCGAGACACCGCGGCGGTCTCGTTTTGCTCAAAGAAATTTATTAGGTTATCATGTTAAAAAGCGGCGTTCTAAGAGGCTTCAAAGCAATTTTTATATTACATGTCAAAAGCGGCGTAAGCGAAACCATATTTAACTATATCATTTCATTGGCTTTGTCGCCTCAGGTTCACCACCCCCTTGTGAGGTCGCCTGCAAAAGTACTTTCCTTTTTTTATCAACTCCATAATGTTCCATATTCTGATAAATACTATTTTTGGCAATGAGATTAAAAATTAATGTTTTGTAGTGTTTGTTTTATAGACGACAAAATCTATCTGAAGTAAGATATGTTGTTAGCCGCGTATTTCTCATAAAACAACTTTTTTAATGTTTTTCTATTTCAAATCCCATAATTTGCAAAATATTCATTACTAAATAACGTGTTATTAAATAACGTATTAAAACGACCGTTGTATTATTATCCATATTTGCTTTTATTTCTAAAAATCTATCAAATTCAGTTTTTATTACTTTGTTCATTGAGTAGTGCACCTGTCAATTAATTCTTTTTTTTCATCGAAAAATATCGAACTCAACCTTTGACGGAAAGAAAATAATTATGCTCAACTCGTGCCTAGACATTTGTCAATAATTATAATAAACTTAATTGGTTCGATATATATATACATATAAATTATTTGATTCGCATGTTTATTTCGGCAATCAGATCAGAATGCTTTACTTTGGCAAATATGATCAACGCGTACCTTCGATAGAAAAAAATTCGACAAATATCGAAAGCAATAAATTAACCTTTAGTGATAAGGTATGGAGTTGAAACAAGTTTCGCCATGGGTTTTCACGCCTGACGCGCAAGATATCATGAATTTTCTCTATTGTGGATCAATTACGCCCTCCAGACCCATTTATTTTTATGTATAGGTGTTGCTTGGGATATGATAATTGTTGACTTCCTTCTGAGATTCTATCTTTGAGATATTTTACTTGTACTCATTCTTTCAATATTCACGATATATCGTTGGGTTTCTACTCAGATCTTAAATCAAAGTTCTTCATTCCTTGATGAACCGTTTGATGATAAACAAAGTCCAAGTTATCATTACCAACGTGTATCGATCAATTATCAATTATACGAAACACCTTGTCTGATGATACTGTTGGCAAAAAAATTCTTAAATTCTGTTTCAACATTGCGGGTCTATATTTTGAAATGACAAATGGAAACAGAACAAAAATTGTTGCAATTTAATCACTCTGAAATGAATACAACGGCGTTTCGCAAGACTTTTCATTGATGAATCGATGCACAACATTAAGCGACGCATCAAAAACTGTCGTTGTTTGATTTTGAAAAGTATCAAAAAATTAAATTATTACTGTGTTCAATAGCCATCGGTTTATTGTCAGCGCGGCTGTTCGCCTAAACGGATTTAAAACCGATTTTGCAAATCTCTATCCTATTTTATATGTTGCCATATTTCCAATCGTTTATCGGTCATTTATCTTCGAAACAATCTGTTTTTTTTTTCGACGATTGTTTGAAACTATCTGATCAGCATTAAACGATTTTGCTGATCATTATTACATTTATCTCTGGCTTGGTTTTTCTCGTCCTCGTGGTTCTATTCTCATATTATTTTAATTTATCATTCTTTGTCATTGTAGCTGACAATTTCTATCATTTTTATCTATAATTACTAGCGATTTTCGCGCGTAAGGTTTTGAGTGCTTCAAGATTCCTCAATGATTTTTCTCCCGAATTGCGTGCCACGCGCGCGCTTCCGTGTAAACCTCTTAGGTGGCTCGTTCAAATCTCAATCTGGATGTGCTCATTTAAAATTTTAATAAAACGCCACCACTAGCGTGTTAATGGCGCAATTCGCCGCGCAAAGTGTTTGTAATTAAATTTGTTGCTTTCAACGCAATCGCCCGCAACACAAAAAAATTCGAATATTGGATTCTTGAGCAAACACGGGAGGAAGCAGCTACTCGTTCTTCACATCCACCCAGCCCTTTAGTCTCCGTCATCGAAAACAAATTGCTTTGGCGATCATTATTAAGGAGTCGACAACAATTGTCTTTAAAGCATTTTCATTATTTGTTTTCGAAATGAATTCAATGTGGAATAATGGGTGGTTTGGCTTGTCGAAAAACTCTTTCTCGCAATTATTTCTTAAGAAATTTAAACAATAAAGGTGAGTGTGCACAATTAGTTACCGTAGTCAGATAGAATCGAAAAAAATTGATGCAATTTGGCGTCTTTCTTCTCACAAAATTCGCCAAAGTTTGATCACGAAAAATTAGTTTCCGGTTGAAATTTAATAAGTTCCTGGTCAGACAGTTTAACTATTTTGAGAGCAGTAAATTCTAACGTAATCTCGTTTCACAAACCAATAAATGTCTAATCAATTAATTTTTCTTGTCTTTTATATAAAGCTATAATTTTCAAAATTAATCATTACAAATTGCCTTGTTTTTCAACAAATCTCTTTATATTTCATGAAAAAACTAGCTTCAATATCCTTCGAAATCGCAATAAATAATATCAAAATAAAATTATTCGTAATTTCATATTTAAAAATTGAAACATGTTATATGTACGAACATTTGTGAGTTGTTACGTAAGAATTATGCGAATTGAGAGAAAACTGAGCGGTCTTAATTTTTCTTCGCGTCACTATTATCATGCCAATCGCGATTCAATTGCAATTGGATAACTAATAAATCAAATCTTGGTGTAGCCTTAAACATTGATAACGAGTAATTCTCCGTATGTGATAAAACAGTTTTCAAATTTTTCCCATTTTAACGCTTTGCGCCTTGCATTTGTAATATCATATGTAGACAACGTCGGCCGATTGAATTCACATCAATTATCGGATGAGAAACAAGTCGATTTCAATTTTTGTTTTTAAATCGAAACAATATCGTCGTATTTATTCGGCTTATTGCAATTGAGAGCACTGGTTTACATTCGATTTTCATTCTAATTCCTTTACGATATAAACGCACAAGTTTCCACCAATTAACCGGGCATGGAGTTTAAGCCGATCGAATCGGAATTAACTGGCCGATCGCCTTTTCTTCGCATCCCACCTTCAAAATTTTGACAGTATTTATGAAGATGGAACGAATTATGTAGACGAGGGATTACAGATTGAATGTTTAATTTAGCCCATCGAAAAATCTCCCAACAAACATTATTTTGTTTTTAAACACATGTGTTATTTAAGAATTCAACATGCGTTTTATTAGATTGCCTCGGAAAGGCTTACTGCTTCCCATTGCGGTGAGGGCCTGATAGCAATCTCGAGTAGCCAAAATGAGTTTGTCATTCATTCTTTCAAAGACCTTAAGTCGTTGCAAAAGTCGCTTCCATAATCATTGTTTTCCGGGAGCGGCGGCGAGAATGTGAGAGAGCGAGTTGAGCAAAATATGGAAATGAGAAAGGATTATGAATTTAACCTTATGTTAACTCGGACTTCAAAAATGTGGGGAGTTGGACCACAATTTTGGTGATCGTTATCTCAACTTGACTTTATCAAAAATTGAAGCGTTTTTATGGTTTCTCGTGCTAAGACCCATGACTTCGCTAATAATGCTCATTTTTCAAACGAAGACGTTCAAAAGCGGGATTAGTGGTGAAGAGTGTCTCAATTTGGAAACATTTTCGAACAAGAGCCCCCTTTTGTGAAGGGCATCAGTCCACAGAAAGAAGCAAAAAAACGTTTTATTGTTTTCCTGATACATTTGAAGCCTGTCATTATTCATTGCAAATGTCAAATAATAGTAGTAGTAATCGCGTTTTTGTGGTTGAGGCTCTTCCACCACAATGATATTCTTTGAGAGTGAGGTTCGTTATGATTGATTTACATGTTTTTCGTTAAACTGACACATATTAGGTTGTCAGAGCGCACGGACACGCGCTTATAAATATATGGTTGATTCGTCTTAAATGGTGCTTCTCATTCATTCATTGCTACCTATTATGATGAAAGGTTGAGAAACAGAATGACAATCATTTGTTTTAATGGCGACGAACAATGCGCACTGCTACCCCAACATTGCTCTCAATAGTATGCTTGCGAATCATGACTACGGTATTACAAACACGCTTAGAGAGTGCGAATAGAATTGATAATAACGAGTTTATCGGCTTATCACCTTAACGGTTTTCAAATTGGGTAACGAGCGAATTTGGTAACCGAATAAGGAATTTCTAATCATTGGTGGTTGGCTTCAAAAATGTTGATAACCACCGGAATCTTGTTAGTTTTCAAGATCTTGAGGTAGTAAGAGAAATGTGGAAGTTTGATAAATTTAATAAATTTTTTCCAATTTTTCCAATTGTCTTTTTCTAAATTTAATTTTGTTTGCTTCACTTTTCGCAACATATCTGCTAAAAATGTTTTCTACATTTTGACAACACTGTCCAGCTCAGCTTTTTCAATCATTCATCCTCAATATTAAGCTTTAGCATGCATTTATATTACGTCAAAAATTGTGAGTTGTGTGAAAAGTTATCGTGTTTTGAAACGCCTCCAAATGCAGCGCTCTTTTTCAATTGGTGGAAGCCGCAACAGCTCCGCCCACAATCTCACACGTTTTTCTGCAAGCGGCCCTGATGCCTCGGAGTGGGTGTGTGTGTGTGTGTGTGTGCTTTACCGAGACGCACATTATTTGATTTTTTTCTTCTTTCTAACTCGTCTTCCCATTGAAAACAGTCATCCCATGCGCCAAAAAAATGAAATGAGACGGCCGAATATATTGACCTCATTTTCACACTTCATTTCAACTTTGGGACCAATTCAATTAGATTCTCGCCATCGTCACATTATGCAAATCCGTAAGTGAGCTCTTTTTCAATTGAATCGCTATGTGAAAACCATGACCAAATAAGGAATATTGGTTTCCAAATTCTTGCCTAGTGTCAGTTTTGCTTATTTCCCTAATTGATGGCGCCAGTAAAAGGTTATTCATTTGGAAGATATTCAATGTGCCAGCTCAACCAATAAATTGCATTGTTGTTAGAAAGCTAATGGGAAAATTCGAAAAGATATTCCATTTATTATAAACAAATAATTTTTCGATATTTTGCCCCTTCATGAATTTCTTCGGCTACCATCTTTTCACACAATTTCACGTCATTTTAACGACGTGATTAAGTGCACCGATCCCTAAATAGTGTGACCCGAATGTGTTGGCTTGGATAATGTTTGGTAATGAGCGTTGTTCAAGTCAATGCCCGATTCCATCACATATACCGTCACGCATCATTAAACCCTAGTTTTTGGCACCTGCTTTTCACATTCTTTGTTAAGGCAGGTTTATTTTCTTGCTTTATCGTTTTCGAAAAAATTCCGTCTTTCGTGTTTTTGGTTCGCAATGAGCGAATATGTTTTAAGAATTGAAACCGAACCATTCATAAACATCGATGCATGATAGTTCCGCTCTCCAGTGTGATTCATCGTAATGATGAACATTATAAATATCATTATGATACAGTAGCATTGTAATATGCGCAGCGTTAACAATCATTTAAAAATCTGTCCATCGTTCTAGACAAAAACTGATTACACCCGTTCAATGTATGTTTTGTCAACTTTTTTAGTGATTGAAATATCCAGTTTTTTAATGATTGAAAATCCACCTTTTTTTTTCCATATTTCGTTAATGAACCACACACGATACAAACGATCGAGGATCGGAATTGCATGATTGAGTGATGTGTGAAAATTAAGTGAAGCGATATCACAAAAACTTTACAAGAGACATCCGCGGGATAATTGGGTTTTATCAATCGTTTTCCATATAAATTGCTAGTGTTACGGTAATCATCACCTCCAGGTATCATAATTCGATATGCGCTTGCGTTGAATGTATGCCTAAAAGGTGCGTACGATGATAGTCATCATTCCTAATCAGATAAGTACATAATACGAGTCATACTCACTCCAGAAATAACACGAATATTTATTAGCATTGGCTCTCAAATTCATACCGTATACCGAAAGATGGGAAATAAAGAGGGAGGGGGGGTAGAGGAAAAGGGGATTTGGTTTATTACATGATTCGGCAATAGTTGAGCAACCCCGTTTTCTTCTCCTCCATCTTCAAGTAAAGGATTCAATTGTGGTGCGCGCCATCAAGTAATTCCTCTAACATGTCGTACACAAAGCCGAAATGACAGAACGTTTTACTCATTGGCTCAATGCACAATTATACTAATCCCTCTCAGTTGACTTCTATTGGTTTTGCTGGGTTGAGCCGCTGGCGCCAACATCGTCACATTGAATCAGCACACGAACCATAATTTTGGCCGGCAAACTTTGAATATTATTCCGTTATTTTCTTTCGTTTTCCTTTCACTTCGTTCAGAAAAAAAAATAATTTCAAAGCAAAAACAAAGCCACCAATTGCGATCCATTATGTGGCTCAGGTGAGGGTTCGATGGTGGCCTAAACAAGCTCGAAATTCATTTATCCGCGCGACGTGCACGCTGCGTTGGCGCCATACGCATTAGACGTTTTGGGTGGCGCCTATTCGCCAGCCTGTTCACCTGCTTCCTTTCGTTTGCACCTTCGTTTTCATAGGCTTATGTGTCATGTTTAATTGAGCGGAGCGTACGTTTTCAATGATTAATTACGCGCTGAGAAAATCGTGCTGTGCGTTTTTTCCGAACAGGTTACATTGTCTCAATTACTCAAATTTGTTTTTTTTTTTTGGTTTGAACAATCTAAAAACTCCGAGATTCTGGCGCATTAATTAATGAATCCTTGCATAATCAGACACTCATTTTTTTACCGTTCGATTTTCAATGCTTCCTAGAAATTTTGGTGTTGGAAAGAATCTGCGAAAATACTTTTTTTTTTAATTTTCATAATTCTCAATCCCTAATATTTTGAGCCTTATAACGACACATTTTCAGTGTAATGATTTTTAATCAGGGTGACTATTTATTAATTTTTCATTAGTCAAACTCAATATTGTATTATTTTTTCCATCAACTTGTCGATTTTATGTACTACAGTTATTTCATAATCAAATAAGAAAATTTATTACGTTAAATATTAAAAGCTGACAGCTTTTCTTTGTACAGCTCTCTTCAAAGCTTCCTGAAAGAGCATTACTAATAAATCTATTAGTATTGCATCCCTTCAAATGTGTTTTTATTTGTTTACTTATGGAATATTAACAAATTCTTCTCTTAAATCTTCTAATTGCTCAGTTGTTAGTATATAGAAAAGATCTCAATAATTATGCATAAGATTTAGCCGCGAATCAAATGTCGCTGAACCGAAATGATTTTCTTTCAGTTTCCAGTTGAGGCATATAATTAGTAGGCAAAGTGAGACTTTGGCGGCAGATTGAATACCGTACTATTTGTATTCGAGGCCCCACCGTCCGACAAAAATACTTTGCAAACAATATAGTAATTAGAAGGAATTATCCGCCCATTTATACAATCGTCTTCGATTTTCAAGTCAAGCAATTTCAATTGAATGCCTCAAACTAATACAAAATATGGTTTGATAAAATATTTGATCAGATTATAATTGTTTATGATTCATCTGTTTATTTTTTTTGCAATCACCATGCAAATTAAAAATGGTTCATTAATAGTTTAGAATTAGCATACGATTAAACTTCAATGAGACTGATTCGCGAAACCTTGCTTTTTACATAATATCAATATAAAATACATCCAAGCATAAACGTTGCCTTATTAATAAATCATAGTTTTTAAGCATATTAGAAATTTCGTTTCGCAATTTGTCCTTATCACTAAATTAATTTGAATAGTGACGTTTGACAAGTACTGTAGAAGAAAAATAACTAAGTAATTGACGAAGACAGCTGTCACTACTCAAAATGATTATGGAAATATGAGTTTTAGAACGTCAGGCAGAAGAAAGCTGCGAAATATGATTAAAGTATTCTAGTAGAAATTTCTGTGATTATCTCGGTAGATATGCTTCATTTTTGAGCCCGGGAATCTTATTTGTTAAAAAAAAAACATTCACATATTGCAATAGAAATCTCGTGCCCATAAAACCAATTGTGATTTTTCATAGTCGTAATACACGAACACATATGAATTATAGAAATGACGAGCAGTTTCTTTTTCGTTTCCCCATTTTTCCATTTTGCTGCGTGCAGTCTTCGCGTTTCGAGCACCGCGCACATGTCGAAAACGCGCCTAATAGACCACCTCAAATGATTTATTTCCTCAATTGCGGCCATTATATATCTCAGATTGTAAATACGTAATCTTATTTAAAGCGGTCCCCAGCCCGCAAACACAAATGCAAAATTTTTTTTTCGTTGCGCTGCTTCATAACCAGCAATACCTAAAAAAGAAATGCCGGTGTGCAGATTGGTTTTTGATTGCAATTCTCTCCACCCTTTCGTCATTATATTAGAACAATAAGAATTTGGCGACTCGGAATACCTTCGAATTAACACCATCTTATCAGCAACCACGCAAATAGACGAGTAATCTGTCATAATCCTAATTAGTTCTCGCTGGTATGTATGCAGGCATTTAAATGCAATGTCGTCAGTTAATATTTCAACAAATGAAAACTAATGACCTTAATGGGTTTTATGACTAAATTTTCATGTGCGCAATAATGTGAAAAACGAAATAATTTATTAAATACGGTGCGCTTTGATTTATTTGCCGAAACATGTAATTTAAGTGGAAAAACCCTTCGTCCAACACACCTTCCATTCACCAATCTACGGAAGCTCAATAATGAATTGAATTACTACAAACAAGTTCCACAGATTGCCTATTTAATCGCCATTTTGGCTGCTCGCGCTTTTTTCCGTTTCGTTTTTGTCGTTGTTGTTGTTCTTTTTTTGTTTCTCCATTCTCATTTCCTTCACTTTATATTGTAATTCGAATTCGTTTCGATTTCGTTCATTCATTCATATTAAAAATTCAATTCGGCTTGACGTTGCCATGCCGAATTAATAGTTTGTAAATTCGCACTCCTATCGCGCCGCTCATTGGTTCGATGAAGAGATCGTCAAAAAACAAGCGCATTTAAAGGAAGGTCAATTCAAACATGGGTCGGGCAGCAATCAAACTACATTATGAGATTAAGCCGACCCTCGTGGCCCATTACAATTTGTTACGGTCAATTCGCTGCGCTATTATATGTGTGACACCACGCGGGCTAGTAATTGGACACCAAGTGCTAATTACCGTTGCATACGGTACGCGCGTGCCGCCTCATCGGCTCATGCTCTTATCTGTCGTGTACATCTTCACGGCCAGGTGATGATATAATTAGAAGCACACAGCAATTTTTCCTGAGTTGGCTGTTATCTAATTGTGTAGTTGCGCAAATCGCTCATCCTCGATCCCCCCATCCAAAAGAGCATCGAATTGATGGCTTGTTTAACTTTTGGTTCCATTTGTCGATTTAAAATGCTTGAAAACTCGATTCTCGTGTCATGCGGCAATTTGACGACAATGCTAGACTCGTGCGACATCTACTAGAAATGCATAATAATGGTTTATTTGATAGTGGGGTGGACGCTCTATTTGATTCAGTGTGTTTATATCCAAACCACTTACATTTAGATTGCATTTGATGAGTTGTTTAGGAATTTATAGAGAATTTTGTTGTGATCCCTCGCTATTCATTCGCACTGCCCTTAACATGGTGGCGATTCGCCCCCCACGACCTCATTGTCGATAAGGGAGAATCACGCAAGGTGCTAAACGACTTGGCACATTAGCATGCTCCGCAATGCAATGTTGCCACAGGCATCCGCTCAGTTACCTTAGATGTAATTGCGAGCAATTTGATGCCTTCGACAATTGCATTTATGTATACACGTTTTGCGACCCACAATTCGAGCACCTGATTTCCGGGGCCGATAGGTGGATAATTGAGGAGTAGTAGGCGCCGAGCATTTTAGAGTGGTGCAGTGAGGGAGAACTCGGAACGATTTAGGCCCGCCGGGCACTCCGCCATGCTCGTTGTTTCATATTTGGTCAAAATGTGCCGTGTGAGCCGCTTTTTAGATGAATATATATTGGACATGGAAAATGCGGGAGAAGACAATTGCGGGAAGACACCAAAATTGACGATGATTTGTAATGCATAAGAAATATGTATGTCCTCGCGCGCAAAATTGCCAGTGTGCACATCTATTTTCATTATTAGCGAGTTTCGAGCTTGTTACTCCTACAGTAATCCTCCAAAACGCCCTTAAACTAATGCTAGACAAATTCAAGAATCAATTCTAAGATACTCGCCTCCTCTAATCGGATTTCAAGAGGTCTTTAAAATAGTTACAACGTCTAGAAATAGTAAATACATTCAACTATTATTGCGAAACTCATATCATAATGTCTGATGAACACCCCCTATCATAGTTCGGATTCTCTATTCCAAAAATCATTCAAGTGTAAGCCACATTTTCTTTCAACGTACTACTAACTAATCAGCATCGACTTTGTAGCAGATTTTCAAAACTCTAACACCTTCAAACCCTCACATATGTATCAGAGGCAATTCATTTTAACTCGAAACTTTTATGAAACTTTCGAAATGCATTTTTCAATTTGAACAAGTAATGTTAAATAATAGGTTTTGAGAATTTCGACATCCCCCCATCACAGCGATTTAAGCAATAGTTGTTCAAATCTGTCTAGATAATCACTAATAATTCACAAATGACCATGCAAATAAGTTAATATAGATAATCAGCGCTTATATCTTTATGCTCACCCTATGAATTGTTCCACGCTTTGTAAATTGTTTTTCCTAAACAAAATCATGCAAATTTTGTCTGCTCAACGCTCATTTCCGTCATTCCTCTCGCTATACAGGTGCTAACTCCGTATTGTTTATCATCATGTCAATCAGAGCAATCGACATGTATGGTCACTATTGGATTACAGTACACTTGAGAAATAGAGGGTTATAAAATATCCTAAGTGTTTTATGACTTTCCGGTTCAACCCCAGACAAACATACATATACATTTGTATATGTTTGATTATTCGTGTCGGTATCTCATATATATATATTAGAATTTGAGATAAGCTGGGTATACGCACACTATGTTGCGTCATCTTCCACAATTTTGGTGTCAATTTGATAACAAGTTTGGCTTCACGCTGACTATTCCACCAGACGCGCATCTACTCGGACGCCGTTCGGTTCCGGTACGGTCATCGTCGGCAGAATGTGTTTGATGTATTCAATTAGTGTAGCAAAGTTCGACTCATTTCCGCAATTAACGCGCACACCTTTTCATTATTGTCCACAGCAGCTTGATTTCTTCGCGAATTGTTGCTATTAGATATTAATTAGGGACACCATGCTGAATAATAATTTCTATTCTTCTCTAGTAAATATTTGATGAGCTATGCCTGGCGGCGATTTAATGCGTTTTCACGTTGGTGGGCGAATAGCTATTGAAGAAATTCTCAAGAAGCTTAATAATTTTTATTTCATTAAAAAAATCATTTTAATTCATTCTTCGAATAACCTTATGTACCGTAATCGGATTTCCGGCCGATTGTTGAGTTTGCACATATCGAATGATAGTGTAATAACTGTCGATGACCATGTAATACATGAATTGCCATTTAAAGTATCATATGTCGATGGGGCACTTGGTGTTATCCGGAAGCAGTAGTAGTATGAGGAGCGAGAGACCAAGAAAAACATGGAGGTGTTGGTCCAATACTACGGTGGGCATGCCGAAAAATGTGGGCGTGGCCGAGGTGCGCAAGCGGAAACGTGCCGCGACCGACAATTCACACCACTGTCCACCAATTCTCATTATTCCCCTCTAATTTGTTAATAACCTTAGTTAAACATTGTCTGAAAAACGTTTCTACCAATTTTTCTACCAATTTATTTTCAACTAATCAACTGCGTTGACCCTTCAAATTTCTAATGCTTCTAGGAAAGTTCGTCAGTGCGCAAGCGCTAATCCGAATTATATCAAATGTGTTAACTCAATTAACTGCATTTATTTAAAATTGCACGATTTTCTCACTTTTACAGCGATTTTTATATGATTTCCGCGGCTTGTTGCGATGATGACGTGAATTCGCTTCTCGAAATTAGTTATTTCATTTTGAAATTTTAGCCTTCATTCATTGGAACGCCTCTCTTATTACTTATATCTGAAATTTACCACCACATAGATTATAGCTGACCATTTTGCATATAAGCAGGTGAAAACATGTGCATATATTTAATTAAAAATGGAAACATTGAAAATCCGTTAATTACGTGGTTATTACACGACGCCGCATGTAGGCATATAAGTATTCATTTTGCGACGCATTTGTCTCGAAAATACTAGCTAGGCGATGAAGATTTAGTAATGAACCTATTTATGATGCTCATTTTCCGAAAAAGGTACAACCAAATCGACGTTTGATAATTGTCTCGAGGTTCTCAATAATAAATAAGCGAATTATGCCAATTTGTGTTTTGTTCAACTTCCCCGCTAACACGAGCGGCCCATTTGAATAAATAAAACGTTGGCATGTACGAATTATTTGATACGCCTTCAATTCCGATCGCCTTTTTCATTCTTCATTTATTTTTTTTCTTGTTCATTCACATTCTCAAATTATTATATTCCCAAATAGCACGCAAATATGTAAATAAAGATCGTTTTCACACCTTTCGTGTGGCACTAATAATTTCATTAGTTAAAAATGAGTAATTTGATATGTTGATGTGAAATGACTATTTGCTGAAAGTGCCTTTTTTGGCCAACAAACGCATTAACTAATTAAATCGCCAATCTCCTTTTCACTTATTAATTGTCCCTTAAATGTGGATGCATCGGATTTCTGCACTTGACAATATTAGTGACAAAACACTCACAACATGTTAATCATCTTTAAATTCTATATTAGGAATCCCACAAGTTAACATTACATCGCATCATCTCGTTTTGAGCATTTGAATATTATCTGATAAGCTATTCGCAGTAGTAATCGGATATATCGTCTAATACAGCTCTCCCAACTTTCCAACTTGTACTCATGTTTAATTAACACTCACCGTCTATTTATTACAATTTTTCTCACGTTCGTCATGTTTTTTGAACGCGCTAAATAATGCTAGTAGGTTAAATTATTATTTTTTTTCAGGAACTCCGAGTTTCCCCCTTCCCCAAATTTATTAGTCGAATCAGCGTGCACAAAGCCGACGAAGAACAATTGGAAGCATTTGCATGCCAGATTCAGTGCCGCATAATCAACGGTCGACAACGAGAATGAATGTTGCGTCAATGATCCGACCAAACGGAACCGATTTCACCGCTCTTCAGAAACACTTTTTTGATCAATTCCAGGTGGGGGACTATAAATTGCTGAAATTCTTAATAATGATGCATACAATTTTCAGACATTCCAGAACGGCTTCACCATCGCATCTCTCATCAAACACGAGAACAAGGAAGACGAGGAGAAGAAGAGCCCAATGGGTGGTACGTTTTCCAGCATTCTTGCAAACTAAAAGTTTGAAAATTTCTAGACGGAAATCTCCTTGACCCCACTTCGGCATCGGACAGCCGCGAAAACGGATCACCGTCGGATGGTACCAACAGCCCTGATGAGAATGGCAAACGAAAGCAGAGACGGTACCGCTGTCGAGCCCGATTGGCCAATATTATTTGAATTGCAGCTATCGCACCACATTCAGCGCGTTTCAGCTCGATGAGCTTGAGAAGGTGTTTGCTCGCACACACTACCCCGATGTGTTTACTAGGTAAGTAGCCTTGCCGGAATCAATTAAATATGAAATTTCGACGCGCTGAATTTGGAAACAGCTAGAGCACGCCATATGGCCGTCTCAATTACTAGAGATTTTTGAATATGATAAATGAATTACAAGGGCAGGTTAATTTGGAAAATTGCAATGTTTCGAAATGTTTGCCGTCATTGAATAGCGTCACAAACTTTTTTGTCCACCACTTCAATTTGTATATTAAATTGAATGTGCACAGATATCAAATGTCAAACATCGATGGGCAAATGGACTCTTTTGTGAGAGGAAACATTTTCGAAATTGCAAGCCCACTTAATTAATTATTATTTCCTTGCGATTTCTAGCAAATAGGCGACTAATCCAAAACAATGAGCAATTTGGAGAGCTCATGCCGAAAGGCCTAGCTCAAGACCGGAGACCGGTGCCGCGCAATTCAGAGCTAATTGAGCAGTGACAATTGGTGTACAACCACCCCCCCCTTTTTCCCGTCCCATTCATTCAATGGGTCGATTCAAGTGCTTAATTACAAACGTAACAATTTTCAGAGAGGAATTGGCGACACGAGTGCAGCTCACTGAGGCGAGAGTTCAAGTAAGTTGTTGGGGGATTTCGATTTTGGCAGAAAGTAATATAGGCATGATTCGAGCAGAATTCATTAGATTTTTCATTTTAAATTAGATGAATATGACGATGTTTAGTGACAAAATCAAAATGAAATCTCACGCACTCGCGAGAAACACGCGATGTTATCTAATTCAAATTTGAACACGCAACTCGATATTTTATGATCGTGGGGTTTAATCTTATAAAATCATGGAAGGTAGCCCTGGTTGCCACCATCATTGTTTCCTCCTCATCCGTCCAAAAAATCTGCTGCCACGCCTCATTAGCGTATCGAATTACTCGGCGGTGACATTAAATCCGATAATTGTTCGGCGTAAAGGTGGGGGCTCATTATTAATCAAATGAGTCGAATTGGGAGAGCAACTGAGTGAAAACAGGAAATCGGATCATTAATTAAAAGGGTTTTCAAATTCTCGATAGGGAAGTAGTTGAAGGTTTATCCCATTGAACATTTAGGGATTTCTGAAAACATGTTGTGAATGACTAATGGATAAAAAAAGATCTTTTAATAGATGTAATATGTAAAAGTTAACAGGGGTTAACTAAGAGCATAAAAATTTTAATAAATAATCGAATTAGAAAGTTCAATAAGTGCAAAACAGAAAATATCAGATTTGAATCATAATTAACTTTCATTTTAGGTATGGTTCCAAAACAGGCGCGCCAAATTCCGCAAGCAGGAGAGAAGTTCGTCGCACCATCCATATCAGAACGCGATGCCCATCCCACACAATAATGCTGAGCTTCCCTATTCGCTGCTTATGAATCAAGAGGCCCTCATTGCTGCAATTAACAACCAGGCTGCTGCTCAGATTGCTTTGAGTAAGACAAACCAAATTGATGCTCTAAATTACCTGTTATTTATTATAGCAGATCAAATGCTACTCCCCAACTCGGATCGTCGCTCGCAATCCCCAGCGGTTCCAGTGAGCTCGTCATCGCCGGTTACTGCAACTGCCACCACAACCCCAACGGCGTTCCCGACCAATGATGCGTTGAGCATGTTCTTCAGCTCTGTCAACCCGCAGCTTCTTTACATGCAACAATTGCAAAGAGCGATGGAGGTGTTCCGTTTGAGCTTGAGCACTTCGGCATCAATTGCCAACACAACATCGGCTGCCGGAGAATCGTCAGATAACGGTCCAGGAAATGGCGTGTCGTCAAGGCCGTCGTCGTCGTCTTCAGCTGCATTGGCTTCAGAGAGCCCGAACAACTTTGCGGATCTCAAGTCGCTCATCGCTCCTACCAAGTCGGAAAATTCTGAGAAGCCAGAATCGCCGAAATCGCAATAGATTAGTCGCAAATGTGATGAGTACCAAAAAACCAACAACTATGTGGTACAAAAACAAGCATTTATCCGAATGACATCGCCCATATTTAGAAATTTTTAAAAATCGTTTTTCCATTTGAAAATTCGCCAATCCTGATTGAAAAAACCTCATTCGTTGGCCATTTTTTGCTAGACTCCCATTTATTAATCTGCATATTGCACAGCTTTGTGACTACAATATGTTGCCTCAAAATGTTTATTTTTAACACATTTAGTGTCGTTTCCGAATACCGCCGGTGTTTGTTTCATATATTTTCTAAGCTTTACGATATTTCTGTTCAAGACCAGCAAAAAAGCCAAAATGTTTCCCTTTTCCGCATTTCTTCAATTTTTTTTAGTTTTGATTTTTTATTAAAATTTTCTGATCTCCATTGTTTGGAATGATTAGTTTATCAAAAATTACTATTTTTCGACCAGACGATCATTGAATCTCAATTGTCCATTGCTATTCGAAATTGTTCATGACTAGTTAGATTAACACCTTTTCTTAATATATATATATATTTTTTTAATAATTTATACCCCGACGCACTTTGAATTTTTAAGTGTTTTCTTTTTTTGCCGAATTTTTCAAATTTTGCAATTTTGTGTGTATTTTGTCTCTGGCTTCTTCTTCCTTTTCGTCTCGGATTTTGCGCAACAATACTTCTGTTGCAATTCTCTCCCCCCACAATTTCTGAATTTTGTCATTTGTATTGGTGTATATGAATTGCGCATGTTATTATTAATAAATATTATTAAAGCGGTCTCTCATTTTTCGAAAATCACTTTGTAGACAAAAATAAATTAATTTTGAGCCGGGATAAGAATGTGCGAAGGTGTAAAATAGCATCAAAAATCATATTTCGTGAATGACGCGATTCTGAATTTATTGTCGCGATATTACTCATCAAATCGAGCAATCTGAGGTGTTAAGAGGTTTTCAGACATTTCAATAAAGAATTTTCTAAAAGTATAAATGTATTACTTAGAAAATTTCAAGTTATATTTTTTGGCAACATTTGCCGATGCTATGGCGAAACCCGATCTAGTATCATACTCAATTCATATTTCAGAATTATGCAAAAATGACACTAAACTTCACAACGGATTTCAAGGAATAGAAATTGATCAGCTATCCAGATTTCTCTGGTAAAAAATCAAAACCATTCCCAATTGTTTTGTTTGTCAGCTTTACATATTTCCGTTATTCCACTTAAACATAATGTTTTCAAATAACATTTTGCAAAGCGCAAAAATAAGTTGAATGCTAATCTGCATCTTGGATATCAGATAATTGTGCATTTCTGAGAAAAAAGATAATATGTTCAAGAAAACAATGATTATGCATATGAACATAAACCTAAGTGTTTAGATCAGTGATCAATTAGAGATTAGCGAATTCAAATATATGGAAAATATATTATTTTTATAAACTGCGAAGAAAATTGAAATCTATTTGAATTAAATCTAAAGTAAATATTATTCCCATGTTGTTGGAAAAAATTTGTACTTTTTGTGTCTTAGAAATTTTTCCTGTCATTAAGGCAAGAAAATGATGTTAATATCGAAGGCCTAATCCAATCACACCATATTAGGCAATTATTTCAATTTATCACGTTACACTTACAATTATAGTAACTTCCGATTCCGAAGATGATTAAACGTGTTCAAAATAAAAATTTTCAAGCTAATGCTAATTCACTCGGAATTTAAAGGATATGAAAATCAAGAATAAAAATTGTTTCAATGCTCATAAAGGGATGTAAAATTCGAGTTCAAATTTGGGTTTGTCACCGACGAGATTTACAATAAATACCTATTTATATTTAAAGCAATTATGCGGGACGAGGTTTTAAGTAAACGAATGAAGTCGGTTTGTCAATTAAGTTGATAAAAAAATTCATTGAGGCTAGGGTACAACTTGAAAAAAATTTAAGTTTCTATATACTTTATTAATTAACAGACAAAATATATTATACTTCTGTATAATATATTTAACTGTGGAAAACGTAGGTAAAATAAAAAAAAATTCGATGTTGAAATTTGTTATTTGCAAAAATAACGAAAAATTGCATTTTCTGCAAATTCGTAAACGCATTATTAAATGATTTAATTTGGTATTTAGGGCAAATTGATCTCTTTAACAAAACCAATAAAGTGATTTTTTATTCCGTTGGCAATTTTGATTCATTCATAAATGTGTTTGTTTCTATTATTTATTTATCAATAATAATAATAATAAATAACGTTTGTAATTAAAAATTATCAGGAAATTTAAATTTATAGAATCTTTTTTTTTGGAGCTTTTTATCTCCTTTTAAAATATTAGAAAAATATTGATCTAAACAGGAAAAACCGTTCATTTATCATTCATGGGCACGCGAATACTAATATCCACCTAGATGATCCATATTTTTCAAATTCTATTATTATAACATTTTTTATTCATCGGCATTAAAACAATGGATTTTACTCCAACTCAATAGAATAGGTGAAGTGCTAAGAAAAGTTCAAAAAATTTTGAAAAACTTCTTTTTAATGATTAATTAAATTACTTCCCTTTAAAATTTGTGTCCATAGCATGTTGACGACAAAATGGATAAGTGGCAAATATATATATACATATATTATTTTTTAATTTATTAAATAAGTGTTTTCAAGCTACAGCAGTAATTCCATTAATTATTTTATCGGCATCGAAAATCGATGGATGAACACTACTACACAATAACAGAACGAGCCTCCTTGTTATACGCTAAAACCTAGGCACGTAAACGCGAAATATCGTACTAACCTATTTCGAATTTTCATCAGTTTGTCTCAATTTTCGGCGCGTAATAATGAATTACTCTACACTAGCCTTCTTTTTCGTCATATTTACATGTGGTAAATTCTGAAAACATTGTTGGTGCTAAAAGAAATGTATATATTTTCAGCATATTGTCGTCATATTGGTGAAATATTATGCAGACAATGCGGAGAGTTCATTACTCGCCAATCAGAGCTCATCAATGCCACCGGAGTCAACGAAAGTTTCCTCAAGTACAAGTATGATTTTCCTTTGGTTGGGAAAAACACAACTGTACACGTGTTGAAGAATCCGGCAGGTTGGTAAATGACCTTGAATCCATGTTTTATTGATTGAATTCAGGTCAATCGTTCCACGTCTTCGGTGCAAAAACAGCGCACTTGAAATTTCACGGACCGGTATTTTAAACATATAATGAACATATCCTTATAAATTTTTTAAGGCGCAAAGCGATGCAACATGGTTTCCTGGAATGCACTGGACGATCTGCGTCTGCAAGGCGTGCGGAAAACACATGGGATGGTAGGCTTTTTTCATTGCGCGGAATTGTTTTGAAAATCATATTTTAAGGTATTTCCAACCCGAATTATCGTCTAAGCGCAGTGACAAAAGGGAAAGCTTTGTCGGAATTGTTCTTGATAACGTCATATCGTCAGATTGTGAGTTTTTTTTTTCATTTCAAAACTCAATTTAGAGCCACCTGACCGACACTTGCATGAAGTTTTCCTCAGAATATCGTCATCATGCTCAATATTAAATAAAGAACTCAAAACTTACATCATTTTACAACGGGTGCTATGCCACAACAAACTTCCTGATTCTGATTTTTAGAACTCATTGAAAATTCATTGGAGTTTTTTTGTTCAATAGCTCAGTAAAAATAAGCTAGAATTAGTTATTTTTTTCAAACCATTCACATGAAAGTTTTCCGAGGGTAAAAGCGTAAAAATGACTTGTTCGTCTTCAAATTTGTGCGCATCCCAATTTTTGGTTTTTTTTTTCTAAGTTGTCAAATATGGAAATTATTAAGTAATCAAAACGATCATCTACTTAAGTATTTCATTGCTAAAAGCTTATTTTTGAAAGTTCTCAAATTTGTAAAAAAATCAGTGTGCAGGTTGATAAGTTTAAAAATGAAACTTTATATTCATCATTAGCGTTGAAATTGAAAAAATTATCATATTTTTTTATTAATAGAAATTTTTAACAAATGTTATGCGCTTTGTCTAGTGAATTTTCTGCATGATTTTAAACCGCGTGGGTGCTCACCGCGGAAATACTGTTTTTGGTTTAACTCACAAACAAAGATTGTCAAGAAAAAGAAAATTTGAGATCATAAAAATTTTAAAATTTTGGTAACATTTACCTGTTCTCACAGAAATAAAACAATTGTTGTAAGAAATGAATGCAATGCAGTTCATTGATCAGTTTTTTCGAACTATTCAAATTAAGTCAAATCGCTTGGCGAACCGTTACTGAATACATTCATACATACAGAAGCACAAATGACTCTTTTAATTGACGATTTTAATATTTCATGTTTTCTATTTCAGATACTGATGGGCTTGTAAAAACCCCGCTGTGATTACAATCGCTGATATATTCCTCGCCTTTTCTGTTTTTTATCAAAGCATATTGTTTTAACTTATTTGCTCTATTCTTGCACAATTCATATGGGTCGTTTTAAAATTGTCGGTCTCTACAATGAGAATTGCCTTTGTTCAATGTGATGTCAAGCCCATTTCTCGTAAAATAAAATGTGATTATTGGTTTTGTCAATTGTGAATTTTTGCATTTGCAGTGCACCATTTCTTCTTTTCTCCATAAAATGTCTTTCTGGAAAATTCATTAAAGTTTGTCAAGTTCAAAAATAAACGACTAAATTGAAACCTTTTACGGTGGAAGGAGCTGATTGTTTATTCATGAAATTAGCGGCTTCCCGCCCACAAGGCGGCAAAAAAGTCTGCAGATGCATTTCAGCAATCGCGCTCGTTTAAAGACCATCAATTTTAGAATGATTCGAATTCGACTCAAAGTTTAACCATAAAAATCGTGTAATTGCTCGACGTCGAGCATCATTATTCGCTTCATTTCATTTCCCAAAAAGGTCATAAAATGTGCGTAGGTGCACGATGAATACTTGGACATCGGTGGCAAATCAAAAATGGCGAAATGCATTTCACCATAACGTTTGCTTCCCTCCCACACAACGCATTCTATTGTTCGAGCTCGGTGCAGTGTGAATGAGATCATTTCAGATTGCCTCAATCCTCTAGGTCCCGCCTACCGAGCTTTTCATTTTTTTGGCATTTAGATAAACAATGAGCTCTATGGCCAAGTGTATCGCTGTTCTCTTCGCGATCATCCTGTTTGCAAATGCTATTCCGCTGGTTGACCGACAAACAGAATCGTTTACACCAATGCATAAGCGTCTCTCCAATGCGGCTCTTATTCGTCTGATCATGAGGTTTGTTGAAAGAATAATCAAAATCTGATTCAGAAAAAATTTTTCAGAAATCGTGAAGCCGAGCTTGCACAGAATCTCAAACGTGATGCGAAACGTGCTGATTTGGAGCGTCGAAGCCTTGACGATGACTTCTCCAACTGCTTCCTCTCACCCGTTCAGTGCATGTTGCCGTCATCCCGAAAGTAAACGACTTGTCAAGATAATAATACACCAATTCGCTGTCATTATTATCAATTTGAATCTATCTGGTGGAATATAGTAAATTTGCATTGTGTTTGTTATGTTACGTTCGAATATGCAAAAAACAGCGCAGAGTCGATCGAAAGCCGATAGATCTCACATCAATCTTAATCGCTTGATTTATGTCGATGAAATCGGGCGAGATTAATGAACTGCTTTTTTTTGTCTGGATTCTTAATTCAACATCGTTCTGGATTCAAGCAATGCTGTTTTTTCATAAATTTCTAAAACCGAATTGTAGAATTCACGCGAAAAAAGAGCACCTATTGAAAATTACAAATTACGAGACGAGTTTGATTATCCATTATATTACCACTGTTAAGTAAAATTTAGAATTATCGCGCTGAAAATGTAATCTGGTTTGAAAATCCAGCGTTTTCTTTATTCTTTTTTGAGATGCTATTACTAAACGTGGCTTCGTGAGTTCTGTAATAAATATAAGAAGTTTGACTTTAAGAGAAGAATCATGTCGTTACATATCCGTTAAACATAACACAACTTCCAGAATGTAAAAATAATTTTTTATTTATTTCCCGAATTGGGGGAACCCCTTGTCCCCAATTCTTTAATATTTCACTTAGAACAAAAATCTCTTCCTGGTATCAAATATATTCGATTAAGCATGACGAATTTGACATCATTGGCATGGCGTAGCAACTTGATTTTAATCATTCCAGGACTATGTGCTGAGAACGAAATGTTACATTTCCAGTTTATCTGTCAGATTCTTGATGCCTTCAATACAAAGATCAAATCTTATCTCACCATATAAAAAATTTCCTGAAAATCCTGTTTTTTTTTCATTGTCTCACTCACTGCAGTTTATTACATCAAACATATTTTTCTAATTTTATTGACAACATGAAAAAATTTGATGGTTATTGCCCTAATGTCGTTATTTCAATATAACACTATGGTATGAAACCCTTATGAATTACGTGAAAACACAAATTTAAAGGAGCATATCCCAGTTTTCAAATACAAATACTTTGAGATGTAGACATAGATTGTCTATTTCTGCATACTTTCAGTAAGCAAAGAAAACAAAGGGTGTTTAATAGAGCTAACAATACTAGAAAAATAAAATGCAGTCATGAATAAAATTTTTGATTCTTTGACGAGAGATTAATAGATTCGACAAAAAAATGTAGTGGAGGTTTTTAAAACATTGTTATTTAACACAGATGATATTGTGTTTTTTTTCGCAGCCATACAGATTTTCAAAAATTTAAATTGTTTTAACTTTCGAATTCGGATGGTTTTTTCCTAGCATAAAACTTGATGAGAATTGAGGATTATGTTATTTGAACTGTGCTAACTTATATTATTTTTAGAAAACAATTACAAAATTTCTTCATAAAACATTATTTATTTTTTTATCACACCAGCAAGTTGACAACGTATTTAATTGAATGATTATTATTTGTACATAGTAAGAAGAAAATAAATTATATCTAAGCATATAAATTAGGCCCGTTATGAAATAATGAAACTATTTTCGAATTGGTACGATTAACTGAATAATTTCCTTTGTAAGCATGGTTCCACTTGGAAGCTCAATCTGAAAAAATATTATTTTATGAATTTCTACCATTTTTCAAACAGGTATCTACCTTGTTATGGAACAAGTTTCCAAATAATTCAGAAATTTTTGTGCGGAACAAGTTCGCCGCCTGAAATTTGTTTCGATTAACAACATTTCCCGTATAATTATTACCCAGAAGTAGGTTGTCTGAATAGTAGACTGTTTCAAGTCACTGTAACATGAAGCTAACATGTCGTTCACAATAATTCTTCCATTTGAAGTTAATGGAGAATAAATTCCTTTGCGTTCAGTTATAGTGATTTCTTGAATTTTCTGCTGCCTGTATCGTCCCTATAAATTATTTTGCAATTTCAGCTTCTCTTAGACATTTATTTACCTTATACATCACAATTACGCAATCGTTAACCTCTAATGTTGATGCAAACACTGCCTCGCTTTCTGCTGGGAGGAGTTTAATGTATTCTTGATAGTTCTCTGTAGCAATGCATATTTGAATTAATTTCAAATTAGGCAACATACTTCCACATTTATTTCTGTACATGTAATGACGCGAAGTCAAACGAAGCATTTTTCCGTACTCGGTCATAATAGTGACGAACTTTTCGACGGTTTCGGGTTCTCGATGAATCCAAAGAGTGATCGGTGTAAAATATGTCTTAAATATGTAATATGAACAAATTTGAGATAGGGCATATTCATACTGAGTTATGGTTTGCAGTAAGTACATAATCGCCGATATCAATCTGATCCATTCGCTTCTTCCCTTGAGGAGTTGTAACCCATGTATCAACCGAGAAACATGCTCCAGCTCCGGCACCAGCTCCAGCACCAGCTCCAGCACCAGCTGCTGCTGCTGCGGCTGCCTGGCTCTGTGCTGCTGCTGCTGCTGCTGCTGCAGCTGCTTGACTTTGTGCTGCAGCGGCGGCGGCAGCCTGTAACAAATACCGATGAAAAAATTATATCCAATTCGTCATTACCGCTGCGTTACCGCCTCCACCAAATCCGAATGCATTAGCCGCGGCGGCAGCGGCAGCACCGTTTCCAGCACCACCACCAGCCCCGTTTCCAGCGCCGCCTCCAGCACTTCCCGCAGCTCCAGCTCCGTTTCCAGCGCCACCTCCAGCGCTTCCCGCAGCTCCAGCTCCGTTTCCAGCGCCGCCTCCAGCACTTCCTGCTGCTCCACCTCCGGATCCAGAACCTCCGCCTCCGCTAGCAGCAGCACCACTTCCACCGCCACCGCCGCCGCCATTACCTCTGCCGCCACCAGCGCCTCCACTTCCGCCGCCACCACCACCAGCATTTCCTCCACCACCGCCGCCACCAGCGCCTCCTCCATTTCCTCCACCACCTCCACCGGCGCCACTCGCGCCAGTAGGACCCCCGAGAGTAGGATCATTAGGCTAAAATATATAATTATGTTGTTAAACACCTGCTCAACTTACAATATCTAAGAAGTCAGTAGCAGGTGGTGGTTTCGAACTTGATTGGTATGAGAGAGCGGAATATCCATTTGAGTCAATTTTGCATGATCTTTGGTTAAATTTATTGGTACCCCATGTGAAATCAGCTTCTGCGACAACAGACTCAAATGTTGTTCCGAATCTTTTTTGGATTGAACGGGTCATAAGCTGAAAATCCATTGAATTTACGAAATCGGTAATCATTTACTTTTGCTAGATTTCGTGTGTTATGCTTATCGAAGTCCGGAGCTTGTTTAGCCTGATCGATAACTTTGTTTGCTTCATATTGCAATCCTCCGTCACAACAAGCGATTCCATCAAGCCCACTTAACTCAGCAGGGCAATGAAAAGGCTTCGCGCTCCCAATATCATTATAAGGGCTTGAATGAATTGGATACTGAAAAATGCTTAAAGTTTTAATTTTCAACTATAACTAGTTTTACTGGAGTAGGTCCAATTTGCCTTTTGAATCTTCCGAAAGCCACCGGATTCTGTTGAAGCATCGGATTGTGGAACATTGGTTGATAAACATGGGGGTACATAGGCTGTGGATTCGCAGAAAAGTATGAAACGGTTGTCTGAGGAGCAGCAGTTTGCTGCTGATTAAACCCTTGACGAGTTTCGATGTTTTCTTGAAGAACTGGCTGCACAATATTTGCCTCAGGTTCACTTGGAATAATTGAGACATCATTCTCATCATATTCATAATCAGTATCGCCTTCTGGAGTTGTATATGCGAGAACATAATACTTATCAACACGATATTTGCAAGTGTACTCATTAGTGTTGTGGGTCGCGTAGGTGAAATCATCGAGCGACACAATAACCTCTGCGGAATGTTGCAAAACTTCCTCGACGTTCCATTGGATTTCCTTCAAAACGAAAATTTATTATATGAAGGAATTGCGCTCTGACCTTGGTAATTTCTCGCAAATCGTACGGGTCAAATTTTGCAGAGTTTATCACCTTTTCGTATCCAGTTTTCATGGCATTGAATAAAATGAGATTACAACAACGAGATCCTAGTTTGTTCGTATATTCAACAATTTATTTCTAAAAGACATACCGGTTCGTGATTCTGAGCAGTGTGATCCGACGGGATAACCAGCTCGAGGACCACTGAATTCAAGTTTCAGCGGTACGTGCCATGGAGCCTCATTTGCGAAGGATGGTTTTGAGGATCCTAAGGGATCAGGATCAGAAGTCTCCGAAAGTTCCTTTTCATGTTCAGAGTCTTCAATGTCGTACTAAATACCCAATTTAATGAATTTTGAAAATTATTGTTCTTTTACTTGACGCGGTGTAGCATATGCGAGAATGTAAAAACCTCGATTCTCAAATTTGCAGATATTGTCTCCATTCATATAAGAGGAAAGAACAAAATCTGAGCGAGACACAATCACTTCAAAAGATTTTTTGAATCGAAGCTGAACTTTTTGTTGAAGCTCCTAGAAATGCTTATACATTGCAAATACAAATTTCACCCAAACCGAAGCAATAATTCCCTCTTTCCCAATTCCAAATTCGGCGGACGTCGCCATTTGTCTCATTGCATCACGCATCGTCGAAGCAAGTCGTCCATCGCAACACCTATTTCCTATAATTTCCGACGAATAATAACAGATCGTCATTTTGTGAGCTTGGATCGGTTATCATATTAACCCTAATTGATGCACTTTCATCACCTATTGTGATTAAACGAGAACCTCCAGCACTTTTTTGTTTGCTTGTCGTTTCGCGATCTTTGCAAATCACTAACCGTCTTTACGCTTTTTGTCGCAGTGAGTATTCTCCGGAAGCCGGTCTTTCTCTCGAAGATTTGCGAAGCTCTGGAATAGGTTTTGGGTTCGGTGCAATCACTTCCGTGACGTTAAACATTTCCGTTGAGTTTGTTTCTGAGCTAAGAACTGAGATCTCTGTTACTGGATTCAAGAAGTCATCCATTGAGGATTGCTCTTCGGCCATCAAAAACGCTGCTTTCGACATTTCCTCGTCTGAAACGTTTATCGAATTGAAACTGTGTCAAATTGCTTAATTTATTCCATTCTCCGGATATGAGGATAATCAAATTAAAGGGCAATCCCGTTAATTTGATCAATTTTTTGGCGATGATTTTTTTTTTTCGCGTCTCTTATCGCCGATAAGATCAAAATTCAAACAAAGGACATAAATTAGAAAACATTGAGAATTCCTACTTGATCATAGTTCTAAAGATGAGATGCCACTATTGAAACAATCATCTCCGGAACGCATCACTAAGTAAGGAGATCAGGATCAAATCTAGTTGATAACGGAATTACATCTCCGACAATGTCTATCTTTTAAAAAGTATTTCGAAACCAGATCCTTTCTTTTTTATCTTTTCTTGTCATTGTCACAATCGTGTTTCAACGTGCATGCGAAAATTGTGTCGTGGGAAAGTCTCCCTTTCATTTTTTTTCGTTTAACAACGACTTTAGTTTTCTCTCCCTCGCTCATTTTGAAATCGTTGATTCGCTTCACACGCGAACCTGGATCGACTTCAGCAAATTTGTTCGGGAATGAGAGAATCGCGTCGATTGGCGGCTGCACTGATAAGTCTTCGCCTGCTGTCGAGTCTTCGCGAACGTCGGGAAAATCGCCGCGTAAATTTGCCGGTTTTTCCGAGCCCAAAGGATCTCCAGAATCAATTGTTGACAAGTAGTCTTCTTTAGGCATGTCAAAGGGATCATACTAAACATAGAACTCAATGGTTGAAAATAAAGATATAGAAAAAAACCTGTCTTGGAGTCTCATAGATCAGAAATATATGTTTGTGATCCATTATTTTACAAGAATGAGATCCATGATAATGTCTCGAAATAGCAAAATTTCGCTTTGATACGATCACTTCGAAAGATTTCTTGAATCTCAAATGTGCTCGTCTTTGAATGAACTAAAAATTTATTGTTTCACTTTGTAACCCTTTTCGGTTTATTAGAATAGAAATGAACGATTTAATAAGTATTACTAATATTTTTTTACCTTAGCTGCATCTCCAAGTTTTGGTGTATTTATTCCGATCCGAACCGCTTCTCGAAGAACGCTGTTCAATTGGCTGTCACAACATTCGATAGACAAACTTTGATATGGAAGTTTCCAACCTAAACTCAAACATTAACGAATTGAACTGAAAATATGTAAATTACCTGCAGTTTGGTTCCAAATACAAAACAAATCGGATTTGTCATCAGTCGTGTATCCATCGGTTTTGACTTTCAACTTTTTTGAGATTCCTATAGATAATATGGCGCAAAATAAAAACAATCCTTTACGCATTGTTGCAGTTGTGAATGAGCGGATCGTAAAGACGACTAGTATCTGGACATCAATCGACCGATTAAAATTATTTGAGAGGACGCTTTAATCACTGCGATGTGAAAACAATTGAAATGTAGCTAGCGGCGAATGTCGCTAATTCAATCTTTATCTTCGTCGCCGTATATTTCTTATCATAAACAGCCCCTGTAGGCGGGACGCCGGCTTCTTCTCGCTTCCAACCCGCCCGTTTGGGTTGTTTTGTGATATATGTTTTGTGGCAAATGTGTTCCAAAACACTTTATTCAGCTTATCCATACACATAAAAAGTAAAAACAAAATAAAGAAGTAGAAGAATACATTCGTTTTAATGTTCGGATGATAATGCAATGGTGAAAAATACTGAAACTCCAGTAGCGAAAAATGACAATGCGATAGATGCGAGTTCCAGAAATGGAGAAAAACCAATCTGAAAGTAATACAATTCTCGACAATAATTACCCATTTTCGGCCATTTGGCTACTATATCGTGTTTTTTAGATTGATAAAATGACTTGAGTATTAGTTTTTAAAAATATATTCTTATGATTTCACATATCTTAAAACTAGATTTTTTTTAAATTTCATCTGACTTCTACAATTAGATCAAACGCATTATCTCCTCCTCATATGAAACACGAAAAATCACTACATCGATCATTTACTTAATAACATTTTTGGTGTTTTTAATCAAAGCCAATTTTGGAATTATAATTGATAAAATAATTTTCTTGAAATAAATGGTTTTGAATAGTTTAGATCCGGAAAATATCAAAAATTTGGTTAATCTTGATAATTATATATAGTTAGACATATATAGTTTCAGCCGGGTCTAACTATGTTTTTGTAGGCTGACCACAAATGTATATTAATTGCAGAAACTTACTGAGACATCTAACAAACTAATATCAATTGGATTTTCGAAATAATCATAGACATCGAGGTATTGATAATTGGCCACAAAAATTATGAAAGCAATTGCTCCTAGAATTCCAATTAGAGCAGAAACTGCAGCAATTGCCATGAGAATGACTCTGAGAAATTTAGTATCACCCCGAGCCGAAGACAACCTATAAAATTTGAAGCTTATAAAACTATTAAAAAGTCTGAATCTTACAGAATTCCGATGACACAAATTATAATAGCAATGATCTCAAAAGTAAAATTGATGTACATAAAGATGCATGTTGCTTTGATCCAACCAGGATCCATCTAGAAATTATCTTTTTCGGACTGACCTTGCCGCATTATTTAATTTACCTCGTTATACGGTACGAGACCAAGCCAATAGATGGAATAATCAATGAAAACAGTGATTACAGCCCAATCTACAAGTAAAATGTGGTGAACGGTTCATATTCAAAAGTACCCATTACGGTTTGTAAACAGAGCGATACCAGTGAATAATGCACTTAATAAAGTGGCTCCAGTGATTGCGAAAAGCGGAATATACATTGAGATGTTGCGTCCGGCAGGTTCTAAAAAAGGAGTGTGAAATATTACCTTGGGTAAGGTGTCAAGTAAACATTGAAACATTTATTGTGGCATTTATCATTTCTGAATCACTATAAAAACTGTCTGAATACAATGTGCCGAATATTTGTTGATTGTTAAATGCACAAAAATGTTAACGGTCAATGTATGGTGAAATTTGTTGCCAAAGATTACATAAAAATTTCAGTTTCCGACCGAAAATTTTTCAGCTTGTGAAGATATCAAAACTATTTTTGTGTTCAAAAATGAATAGTTTCGACAGAGATGCCCAAAAATAGTAATAAGTATTCGTATTGTTGTGTAACACTTTGTGATGAATTTTCGGGAAATAGAACACAAATAGTTTCGGCATTGTCTAGGTATATATTATTAAAAAAGGAAATCAGAAAATTTTTGAAATCGATCATTTGTTAAAAGTATCAATAATATTTGAAAATTATCTGAAAAAAAGTTGAAAAAAAATCTTTAAATATATGCATTTCACAAATGAGTCGTATGCGTATTTTGAAAGAAATTGAATAATTATTACCATCATATCAAAAACAAAACATGCATTGAGTAATTGCGGACCGTGAATTTTGCGCTGTGGTTATTCAAATTTTTAAGCAGGGACAACTCGGGTACCGTTATTTACCTAGTCATTAAATAAAGTAAGTTGATATATTTTCATGTTTTAAATTCAAACTCACCCTACGTCAGCTTTTATTTTTTGCGACTGTAACGTATCATTTAATTTTTCGAGCATCTACTAAATGCTTATTTCATAATATTATGACCAATTCCTATAAAATGTTAGAATATTGGCAATTGACGAATATAGAAAAATGGGGATAGAATATGTTAAAAATATACACTACGTATATGTGTTCAGGTTGGCTCTTGTGGACAAGTGTTCGATTATTTTATTCTTTCCCTCGTCCAATCGATATTCGTTTTAAGCATGTAATACTCTGAGTAATTTTAAAGTCTTCGTTAGAGACCAGGTTTCTAACCTTTTTGCTGTGGTATATGCAGGAACATCGGTTCGGTCAAAAAAATTTGCTCGAGTTCTTGGACCACTGCGGGTGTCCAGCACTTGCTCGATCGACATGAATGCAGCCAATCCTGCTCATATTTTTTATTTAATTAATTTTATTGAGTTCTAAAGCGGTTTTCTCAAACTTTTAAACATTTAATGCCACAAATGGACAATTCCAGGTTACTCTGAATCAAAGTTTGGAGGAGAAACTTTAAAAATTCCAAAAATGATTGTAAAAGAGCAAAATGGGTTGTTTTTCAATGTCAAAATATCAAAGACAAACTGAATTAACCGAATTTTTGCAAACAGGTTTTCATTTTCAAAATGTGAAAGATTATTTGTCAACTGAGGCATTTCTCTTAATAACTAAAATTAATTTCATTCTCTGAAAATCCCTTACACTATTGTTTTCAATGCCGTTAGGAGGTGTGTGAAACCCATACTTATAAGTGTAATCAATCACAATTCCTGTTCACCTCACCCTCGCATCATTCACATTTATTTGTCACATCATGGTTTCCAATGTTTTCTATATAATCTGTTTCACTTGTCTCGCATTTGTCTCACCGCAGAGGCCATATTACCCAAATCATTGGTATGGAGCAAATCAGGTAAATTTTCTTGAACTGATGACTCTTTGATAAGAATCCTTACAGGGAAATATTCATAGTGGGGTTGTACCTGAATACAATCCAGTTCCAAATACCAATATAGGCACTTTGGCACCACATGTTTGCGGCTTCAACACATTCACGAGGTAAACGCTAAAAATTGTCGCCTTAAATCATGGACAAGGGTGTTCAGGAAATGTATGGATCCGGAGGGTTACTGCCCTGGCACTTGCATGAACTTCCGATATACATACAACACACTCTACGACTGTCGTTGTTTGGTTATTAAAAAATGAGTACAATGGTCAGATATCGAAATAAATTATTTTGCGGGAGCCTCGAGTTTATCATTGCGTTGTCACATGATATCGTTTTATCTTTCAAATGTTGGCACATGCCAAGATTTGCGTATTCGATTCGCATGTCTGGTGTAATATCTTGTCTATACGTTTCCGGTCCGGTCAAGAATACGTCTGACATTTTTGAGATTGTAAAGAAAATATATAATGCAATTTGATTCTGTTAAAAAACTCAAGAAACTGGAAGATCAAAATAAGTTGCCAACATGAGTCACCGAGACATGCTTCTTTTTTTACACTATCTCGAACTTTGATATTGTCTTCAACTTCATTTTTCCCGAGAAAATCGAACAAAAACTTATTATTAAAACATGAGAGATATGATTTGCACGTTTGCTGTGTGGAACACAAAGTCCTATTCGTCTCAAAGGTTTTGTTTCACCTTCAAACTCTTTGATTTTTTTATCGCCTCGCCTCCATAGCCAAGACACAAGAAGCATATACTCGAAAAAGCCGCGGCCACTGACCATGTGACATATATCATTAGCCGTGTTACACACATCCGCTGCGATAAATAATTATGAAAAACGGTTGGTGATCCCGAGCAGCGTGCCAACTGAATGATTGATGTCTTGAAATATCCAAGTCGCAATAAGAGATCGAATTTTTTAATGCGTATAATTTCTGAATAAATGGAAATTTCTAAGAAGTGGGGAATTAAATTTGTGAAACAATGGAGTAGATAGAAGGTTACTATGCCAATCGATGATGTCTAGGAAACGAGTTGTGCTCAAAGTAATGTATCTAGTGTGCTTTGTTTAGTTAGTTCAAAAGTTTAATACATTCCTATTACAAATCATCCCGCCGTATAAATTACTGTCAAAATATGCATAATGTTATAGCGCTGCGCATTAAATCAATCATTCCGATGAGAAAGTCAAAAGTCAGTAAAACAAAATTTCTAGATTGATGGGCGTTCATTCTCTTTTCAGCAATATAATGCCAAAT
The DNA here is from genome assembly GCA_902829315.1 of Caenorhabditis bovis. Taxonomy (NCBI): domain Eukaryota; kingdom Metazoa; phylum Nematoda; class Chromadorea; order Rhabditida; family Rhabditidae; genus Caenorhabditis; species Caenorhabditis bovis. The sequence goes on from CADEPM010000002.1 coordinate 4,009,335, forward strand.
CTCAAAGAGAAAGTTGAAAGTTTTCGATACTTTGGAGAAATAGAAACATGCAAAGAATATTTGCTCCTATTTAAGTTTTGAAAATTAGTAATAATAGAATCAAATTTTATTGATTTTTGAATAGTCATGATAAATCGTATCTAATTTTCTGTTACATGCTCAAAATTAAAAAAAAAAGAGTGTTATCGTAATATTAAATCAAACATTTTCCAATATCCTCTTTTTGCTTTTTTATATTAAATTTAATAAATTCTACAACTCGCTGGATATGAATTGATTCGGTATTCTACTATTACCAATTCTTCATTTTATTTCTTCTTGAACTTCAAATTGTGATTCTTAGTTTAAATATTTCATGTAGTTCTTCTCGTCAATCTTCACATTCTTGTTCAGCTTCCTCAGAAACCTCAATCTTTTTCATTTTCTCGACTCCGCCCCATTTTTCGTCAGTCACCATTGTGCGAGCGCGTCGTGCGAACGAGTGCCTGATCAGATTCACGAACTAGCGGCGAAGCATGCAGGCTACTGTGAGACTCGTGCTGCTCGCAGCACTTGCCTGCTGCACCAGTGCAGGTAATTTCATTCATAATTAGTGTAATTAATTAGCCATGTGTAAACCGAGTGATTTCTCAACATAAAATCAGCAGCATTCTCGAAACCCGCTAAAGGTTTTTCTACAGTCATTTGATTGGATGTTGTAACATTGCAACAATGCCATTTTTCAATCTTCCCTTTTGTACAGCAAAATGAAAACTTGATTGTTTTCAGCTCGCATCTCAATCTCCCGTGGTAAAAATGTAACGAAAATTGAGGATCTTTGCGCTAGAATGCACAATAACACAGCTCTCGGTATGTTTTTTTGTTAGTATCGTTTTGAGTGATTATTTGATAGCCCAATTCAATGTCAAATTTCTTTAATTCGAAATTTTCATTATAGAAGGAGAATCGCCATTGTTGATGTTGCAAGCAACCGCATCCGAGTGCCAGAAGAAATGTGTCGACATGTTCCCGGAATGCTCGGCAGGTTTGTCGAGTTTTGCAACCTTTTGATTGATGCTTCAAGCAATATCTATAACAAATGGCATTTCTTCCAAAAACTCATCTTTTTTCTCCTCAATCCGTTTGACTGATCGGTTTCGCACATTTACACTGTTGCATTTTGTTTCGTTTTTCGTGTGCAACCCGAATCCGACCAAGTGCGATCGACCGACCGACACATGAGATATGATGAGCTTCAGAGAAGTGTCGTCTACGTCAGAGATTTTCACTGAAATTTGATAGCAATATTCTGAATTGAAGACTTAACGACATTTTCCGATTTTCAGTGGTATACTACTATTTGCATAATGAAACCGAGAAACATTATTGCTATTTGTTCGAAAAAAACTCGGTTCACGAGAAGGTTGAACTGGTTGAGCAGAAGCCGGAACACAATAAAGATAGAGTGAAGATGCTCGAGCTTGTTCTTAACTGCCATGAATTCGATGCTCATCCTCCACTCGAAGAAGATGGGCTCGCTTCGTCTACTGACAAAGTTGACAGGAAAAAGAGACGTAACTCGATCATCAAATAATTGTGGGCATTGACATGATAAATTTAGAGCAGAGTGATGCTGCTGTTATGGGAGTTGGAGATTGGACTGACTGGTCACAATGCTCCGCCGCCGGTTAGTCAATTACATAACACTAATTTTTATTTATATAACGTTCTTTAGGACACGAAGTGAGATCTCAAGTTTGTGAATATGGTCGCAAGATTCAACGCAGAGGTTGCCCAGCGCGACAAGCTCCGCAGAGAATTCCAGCACCACCAGCGCCACAGTTCCCAGCGCCGCAATATCCAAATCATGCTTTGCAACAACAACAGCAACAACATCAGCAAAGAGAACTTCAAAGGCAACAGGTACTATTGAAAAGTGATTTGATTTAAATGCGTTATATCGTTAGCAATTGCGCCAACAACAGCAACAGCAACAGCAGCAGCAACAACAGCAGCAACATGACCAACATCAACAGCGAATGGAGCAACAGCGGCGCGAACAGCAGCAACGTCAGCAGCAACAACTGCAAATTTCTGGACAATCGCAAATTCAGCTTCAATCGGGCCCCGTCCCACCACCAGTTCAGCCACAACAACAGCAGCCACAACTCGAGAGATCTCCGCTTGATCAGCATGCTCAACTTTACCAGCAGAGAATGGCTCAATACAGAGAGAATTACAACCAACGCCATCCAGCTCGCCCCAAAGCTGACCCATGTCCAGGAGGTGTTTGCGCTCCACCACCGCAACGTCCGACTCCACCACCAGTCCTCGCCCCAGTGATTAACACCGCCACTCAACCGCCAATTCCGCAGCCATACCCAACTAGATATCGCCCTGCTCCGCCACCACCACCAGCGTGTGACGGCCAAGGATGTGTTGCCCCACCACTTGTTCCAGGTTGATGATAACATCAAAAATTTATTTATAATTCACTTTTAACTTACAGGAAATTGGCATGACTGGTCCGAATGGTCTTCCTGCTCATGCACTTGTGGAGATGGAGCTAAATCGAGACGACGTGAATGCGCTACTAACAACTGTCAAGGACCGGAATATGAAACGGAACCATGCAATCTTGGACCATGTCAGACATGGTCGGAATGGTGCGAGTGGTCAACGTGCTCGGCTAGCTGCGGAGCCGGAGAACGTCAGAGAACTCGCTTCTGTCATCTTGGAACTAATCGTTGCGAAGGAAAAGACTTTGAAGTAGAATATGCTCAAATTAGCCACTAGAAATCAATTCAATTTCAGGCTGAGAGATGTTCATCAGGACCATGCCCTGAATGGTCAGAGTGGGAAGATTGGGGACAATGCTCCGTCACTTGCGGAACAGGAGTCTCAGTCAGACAGCGCACATGCCTCGGTGGTGTCTTCGGCGATCATTTGTGTCCAGGACCAAAGACTGAACAACGCGTTTGTGAACCTGGACCATGCTCTCTTTGGTCGCCATGGCAGGAATGGTCTGCTTGTTCGGCTAGCTGTGGAAATGGAATGAAGAGACGCCAACGTGTATGCCAATATGGAACTGATTGCACAGGACCAAATGAGGTGGTCGCACATTGTTATGCCATTCAATAATGAATTTTGCAGGAAAGCTTGTTCTGCTACGGGCCACCATGCGCTCAATGGACTGAATGGTGCGAATGGTCTGGTTGCAGCTCGAAGTGTGGGCCAGGACAGCGTACAAGAACCCGTGGATGCTTGACCCCTGACGGAAATGAAGCTACCACCTGCTCAGGATCAAGCATTGAAACCACAATTTGCGAAGGAAACAATTGCTGCAATTGGTCAGAATGGTGCCATTGGTCAATGTGTGATAAAGAATGCGGTGGAGGACAATCGATCCGTACAAGAACCTGTTTGAACAGCGCTGGAAGCCCGGATAGCGCGTGCCACTGCGATGGAAGCGATAGAGAAGAGAAGCAATGTAACACTCAAAGCTGCGCTCCGCAATGTGCCTGGACTCAATGGTTAATTCGAAAACATGATTATTAATTGCTTCATTCTGTTCAGGTGCGAATGGAGTGCTTGTTCGACGCAATTGGAATGCGAAGTTGGAATTCAATCGAGAAATCGTCAATGTGTCGGTGAAGCTGGATGCCACTGCGTCGGACTTGCCGACGAAACTCAACAATGCCGCGGAACTACACCATGCGCAACCAAAGCCCCATGTTAATTGAAATGTTGCATTTACAAAAAAAAAGACACCAACTTGCGCAGGGTTTCTTGCTTATATTTATGATCAATTTATGAACTCCCTTTCTCAATAATAGAAGTATCTCCCAATCTAGTCATGACAAAGTTTTATTAGCGAAATATTGCATTATTTTTCAATTCTTCATTTTTTGTAGGTGCTGTTTGTTATGAAATAATACTACTCCCTCACTGCCTCATAATAAATCATTTAATTATTATTTTAAAAAAATTAAATAAAATTGTACTTTAAAATTTAAAATCAAATGTAGAGTTTGAAAAAATTCAAATATAGAATTGGAGTAAACGTTTGTAGCCATAAGGAGTATAAAAAGCAAGCATCAGATGTTATGAAACATGCATGTAAAAAATTTAATACTCTTATTGATAATATGCAGCATTTAAAATAAGTCTCAAAAAAAAACTAATCAAAAAAGTCCATAAAACGCGTAAAATCAATATGTAGATCAAATTTTAAATTTAACCAGTTTATTGCATTTTTTCAATATTTGCATAGTACCGTAACCACGATGCCAGAGTTTTCAAATTGCAAATGATGAAAATAATTTATGTTCACATTCAGCGGTTTAAAGGTCACTTCCGCCTCCCAGTTGAAAATAATCCAGTGGAAAAATATTCGGTCCATGAATATTTATAAACGGAATCAAACATGTCTAGAAAAATAGGAAATGATTATAATGATGTATTTCTCGGTGTGCTGAGTATTTGTAACAAAATTAGAGAAGAGCTCTTAATGTGTAGACTAACATACTATTTACCAGCATAGGTTAAAGTCACACTTCTAAGCCCTTCAAAAATCTCAATTTTTGACATTGTATCCATTGTATGTTCGTTGACAGTCCTCGTTGGCTATAGATCATTTCGTTTTTTCATAAATTTTTTAAATTTCAATAATACGATGCCAGAAATTATACTGTTAAAATAAAATTTAAAAATGATATTCCCGCCAATATTGTCAACGTGTGGTTCAATTTACCACCGGCGCGTTAACTTCGAATTTGATTATTTTACGAATGAGAACATCGGAATCTTTATTTCATTCCTATTTTGATGTTCACAACAATGATTGACTCGAACAGCGACAATGAAGTGCAATTGCATATAATTTATTGATATAATTGAAAGTTGTCATATCTCTTTTTTTCTGCCAAACCATCGCAGGTTTTTTTTATTACAGAAAATTCTATTTAAGCTCACAAACACACATTCCTTTCGTTTTTGTGGACAATCAAATTTGTGCAGCGGGCCCGGCCCGCGAAAAAAAAACCTCAAGTTCTTCTTTTTCTTTTACTTTTATTCCAAAGAATTGGTAAGTTAAAGTTTTCAGAAAAAATATGAGTTGTAGAATTTCTTACGTGTACAAAGATTAGGGAATTGCCTCGATGAGTAATATTTTAATATCCCTATTCTATGTAGGTATAATCCGTTTTATGACTAACAGATTCATTCAGTATCCATTCGAGAATTACTATATGCGGTATTTTTGCACAAATCATACAAAAACCGTACACTTTTAATAATATTGCCCTCTTCGTCAAGTGCAGTTTGACTAAATTTTTTTTCGCTGCAAAGACACCATTCGCCAATAATCAAAAGGCACACGGAACATGTAGTAAACACCGATGTGCGATTTTTTATTGTAGAGACATATGTTCCGCCAATTTGATCCGAATTTTTGACGATCTTCAAAAAAAAACCCATGAAAATTTTGGGGTTTAAAATGAGATCCCTATCATCTAGCGAACCGGTCGATGTTTGTTTGCTTCCTTATTTATTTTATTGATTCTTTATCAACCCTTTTTTCAAATTTTGTGTTCAACATGGTGACTCAAAATTAAAATTATTTGTCTTGAGGTATTTGCATTCGGGAACCATTAAAACGAGTAAACCAATTCAGTACAAAAACCATTTTTTTCCAAAATTTGATAAAACTTGTTCCATTTCCGGTTTTCAAAAAAAAGGTTGCAGACTTTTTGGAACCATTTTCATCAGCCGAATTAAGTGTTCCACTCATCACCCATTTACTCAATCGTTTTAAAACGATTTGTCTTGATGAATTATTGGTGCCAACGACAACATATGTTGTTCCTCAAATACCTCTTTTTCATTGTGTTTTTTCTCCCAATTTCCATCAGATTATCAGCTCCAGCGTGACCTTCAATCATTCTCTTTCACAATATTATTGGTTCTGCAGTCAGTCTGTGTGTCTGTGTGTGTGTCTCATATTAAATCTCGCCACTCATCATCTTCCAATTCTTTTCGGTAAAACAGACACCAAGTGTGAGCTCTTATCCATTATTATTATTGACAAATTTTCAGCTAAAATGAGGTTCTTCTACCTTTTTATGGTGTTCTTTCAAGTCAACGTATCAACGAGTGAAATCAAAATGCTGCTAGCGGTTTGGAGGCATGGAGATCGTGCTCCTGAAGAGAAGCCTTATCCAAATGATCCATACAATGAGACATTTTGGCCAAGAGGATGGAATCAACTAACAAATGTTCGTATCGTTTTTCATCATTCAATGAAATAATAGAATTCCAGGTAGGAATATCTCAAGCAACAAAACTTGGAGTATTCCTCCGTCGTCGATATCGAAACTCGGTCATGCCGAAATTTGATAGAAAGAAAATTCAGATTATTTCATCCGATGCAGATCGGGCAATCGAGACAGCACAAAGTGTGGCTTCGGCATTATTTCCACCAATTGGTGAACAAAAATGGACCGATGGAAAATTTCAATATTGGCAACCAATTCCAATTCGAACAAATGGCAAAAGAGATCCAGTATTGAAAATTTTGTGTATCAGAATGAAAATATTTCTCTGATTTCAGATGCTGCGTCCCAGTAAAATTAATTGCGCCAGGTATCAATTGCTAGTGGCAGAGAATCGAAAACAAATCGAAACCGATACCAATTCACGGTTTATTCTGATTTTGATTACCTTCATATGTTCTCGTTCTATTTGTAGGTATAAGAAAGAACTCGAAATTATTTCAAATCGGACTGGCCACAATGTCACCTATGCCAATATCAAAGATGTCTACAACATAATGCTTGAAGTAGAAACGAAACTTTATGAGCACGACTTTAATTATTTCATTTCAGCACTATAATGGACTTCCATTGCCAGAATGGGCATCTGAAATAGTGAATGGTGTTCCGCTTCTAGACACAATTTTAGAAATTCGTAAAATCGCTAGATTACAGCTTTTTAACACTAAAGAAAAGGCAAAATATATGTAAACAGCAAATTTTGGCTAAAAAAACAGAATTATTTTATTATTTCAGGGCTGGATTCTTGATAAACTCTTTCGCACAAAATTTGATTGAAGCTTCACAAAACAAAACGCAGAAAAAAGCATTATTGTATTCATCAGTAGGAATTTTTCAAAAGAAAAAATGCACAACAAATAAAATTAAAAAATTTTTAGCACGATGGTACATTAAATGCTCTGATGTATGGGCTTAATATTAGCAATCATCAGCTGATGCCATATACTGCGTGCCTAATGGTTGAATATCACACGGATGAGACTGTACACGTAATTTTATAGATATTTGCAAAAAAAAACGTTACATTTTTATGACTTTATAAACCTGCTAGAATTTAGATCCCTCATGATAAAGCGACTATTCAGCAATTGTATCTTTATTTTTAAACTTTGCAAAAAATGTTAATAATAAGAAATCAATTTCAATGGTATTATTAAATTTTGTTCGCAAAATGTCCAGGACAGCAGCATTTTCTATAAGAAAAGCTGCCAGTTCAAACAATTTTTGGATCCCTGGTTTGAAAAAATTGCAACGTTTAGATATTCTTCCGCAACACAACCACAGAATCACCAGAAGACGTTCATCAATTAATCATTCCTGGGTGTACTGCTGCGTGTCCCCTTCCCGAATTTTTGAGTTTAATCGACAATATGCGAATTCGATCTGTCGAAGAATTGGAACAAGTCAATTATATACTTTTTCAATTCGAATTTCATTATTTAATTACAGATTTGCAATGCGTTCGACGCGCGGAATATGTCAGTTTTCATGGTCATTTGCATAATTCTTTTGAAATTGTTTCTATAATTTTCCCTTTCATTCCAATACATACTTACTTTTTTTTCTTCATTTCTTTTTTTGATATTCGGGTGTTTTATTAATAAAGATTTTGATCTGCAATAAATCTCGATTATTGTTCCATATGTCACGAAGTAATGAGCTGCAGAAAGATGGGTGCGACGAAATTTTGAATGACTCTATCTTGCCGAACAAACTTTTGTGGGGGCCCTGAGAAAAAGATAAAGATGAGGCAATAGCCTTACAACACCTCACGGGTGGATATTCCGCCCGCATGCGTCTGCTTCTCTCAATTCCTCTATTTCTCGTAATTTTGCGATTATAAACTATGCACATTATTATCCTTGTAACCAGGCATGCGATAATTTTTCATTTTCAACAATCCGTTAATTGGCCGCTCTCCAAATCGCTCGTACTTGTTATCCACTTGAGAATAATTCGTTCCATTGTTCGCAGCTCAAGTTCACAACATGTTGGGTGCAAAATCAGAGCAATGATGTTCATATACTGACACACTTTATGTATATATATTTATAGAGGGTGGCCGGAAATTATCCGGACTATATAAAGAACAATGTATTTTAATAGATTCTGATATTTGTATTACCGAAATTTTATACAAGTGAGTGAAAATATGTAAATAATACCAGCTTGAAGCAAAATTATTTCAACAACGTTTATAATCTAAGTGGAGAAGCTTGAAACTTTATTCCGGGTGACTTTCGGCCAACCTGTATATATAAGTAACGAATTTTACAAAAACATGTTTTTTTTTTAAATTTACTCTAATTATCGCTACTTTTTCTGCATCAATGTCTGTATTCGCATTTTATAACATATTTCAATGTAAATTAGAGATCAGATATTCTCAAATGTAATATCTTGGCATTGAAAAATGCTAGTTTCGATTCTACCCAAATTTTCGCCAATGCTCAATTCATTGGAAGTCGCGTTCATTTTCTCATTGTCATCGGCTGTCCGAAGCGCATTCAATCTTGTTCAAAATGCCAATTTCAACAATCCGCGACGGGCACCATGGGTGGTCATTGCTTATACGACTAAGTGTGTTTCTTTTAGTCGAAACTCGCCGTGTTCAATGCGCCGTCGGACGTCGTTTATGCACACGACACCGTGAAAATTTACGACCATTTTATCTATTCAATTCCAATTAGCCGCTTTCCTCCATCTCATCATAAGCAACGCCTTCGAGAATGAAAGTTGAACGTGGCTTAATTTAATTTTATGATAGTTTTGGCCTAATTGAAATTTACCACACTCTTCTTGTTCGTTCGTACTCAAATTTTCAATTTTCGTCAAACTCGAACACTGGAAATTGTTTGGTTCTACTTGGACTATCGCTTCAATTCTAGTAATAGCGTCACAGTTATGAAAGGATATTATGCATCAAGTTTGAACGAGCAAATTGAATTTATTAAGTTACGAAACACTATTTTAATTCCATTCTAGTCGTTTTAAAGAAACCGAATCTATTGGTTCTTTTAATAGTTCGAACTTTGGAGAATTATCTATAGCATTTGAATATGCAAACATTATAATTAATGTGGATTTTCACCGTAATTTCTTTCACAGTTTCTTTATTTTTTTGGCATTTCATAATTGGTAACGTAAACCCCTATAATTTGCATATACATTTCCTTTTCTCTCAACTTTACATTTTCCGATCTCTAGTACGATTCAGTTCCCATTTCAAATTCGCATTGCGCAATTTCAATTCATTTGTTGCAATACAAAAGACGTTCTGTGAAAAAAAATTTCAAAACAAAAGTTTTGCGAGCGTCTCCAAGACATGCCATGAAAGCAAGTGCATACAGATGGTACTATTGATTCAATTCATTAGGCGGGGTTGCGTCTTCGGGATGCATACAACGAGCTCATCCGCACTAGCAGACACCGCCATCAAAGAAGCACCGTTGCATGAATACAAATAGAAAAACAACATGCTCTACATCTATGCTAATCCGTAGTGCGTTCATTGTTTGTCACCAATAATTCCGGCAAGCCATTGTATGCTACCAGTCTTGCTTCCCTCCCATCACGTCCCTTGTGTGCCATCATCTCTTCGGGTTCTTCAAAGGAGAAGTGGGGCGTCAACCTTATATTTAATTAAGGCGTGTATACCCAACCTCGATTAACTTTTTGTGCGCGGTGAGGTTATTTCGGCTAACCTCCACCTGTTCCTATCGGTTTCACGCTTTTTTCTCGTCAAAAATTGAATGTTTCGCGCGCGGGCGATGCGTCCCATAACCAAGGTCGAATGAGATGGTGTTTCGGCGCCACCTGCACGAATCCATCCAGGACTCGACCAGCGAGACATCTGCACCCCTTTAATTTGTCTGTTGCCAAGTCGTTCCAGTTGGAATGAAACAACTAGTTTTTTTTTTCACATGCAATTGCCGGGAAATGGTATCGCATTCATCCTAATGAGCAGAAGAAAAAATAATTGAGTTATTTACTCTATAGAACATAATCGCATAGAATGGAGTAAATAATCTAATTATAGCTTTACGCAAACCTGGTGTACACTTCTAAACATTGTACGCACTATTTCTAGTTTTAAAATATTCAAAAATGATTTTCCTAATTACTGTAATTGCTTTACACAACTAATTTGAATAACCAAAAAGAGCAGAGTGTCGACGTCAAATAATTATACAAAGTCGCATCCCAACCGAATATCTGCTTACAAAACAAACATTCTCGGATTGGAGAGCGGGAAATACAAATCAATCAAAAATTATAATTGAATTTTCATTTTTGCCATACATCGCTTTATTCTACTACTTCTCCATTAAAAGAAATTTTTCATAGAAATTGAGGAAAATTGTTCCCCTGCTGATTTAGATTATTAGTGTTGACAATAAATTGTGAAAAGGCATATTTCCAAAAGTCAACCTCTACTATTGTGTAGTATTTTCTGCGTGAACGCCGCTGGGCTCATTGTGCAACGCATTATCTAATAATGTGTAGAGTCAAGCACTAGACAATGATTGGAAGGCCTGCATTGAAGATTCGCGCATGCTCACGCGCAGATTCAATTTCACAACTAGGTTACGTTGTTGTTTCCAGTCATAAACATAATGAAGGCAGCCGAAGGCTTCACTTTAATTTAAACTTGGTTAGCGCGTCACATGTATTGTCTTGTTGGTCCGCATTCTTCGGGATAAATATACATAATTTATCGTCTCAATTTCAATTCGTAATTAATTCCAATTGAAACCAGAAATGAATATGGTAAACATTTGACACCAATTGCGTGTTCTATTTGTCCGCCAATGTCAGTTCAAATTAATACCATTCGATCATTTGCAACCATCACATAATAATTCCTCGCGTGCTGTTTGTCGAAAAAATCGTTTAACAACGTCTTATCCATTCCATTTCATTTCTTTTCTAGTTGCGATATTGCTAATATAAGCTTATCAACTTCATATTTTCATAGCATTCATTTAATAATTTAATGAGTCTCTATAAGGTGAACATAAATATATTCCGATCAGCGAATTCGATTTGTAAATTTTCAGCTGTTAACTTTCACCTGTTGAATGTGAAAACGACAGAAAAACTAAACAAATTGATTTTTTGTGGATTTCTCAATTTTCAAAAAATAATGATATTGTATTAATTATCTACTTTGAGCATCCAAATATTTCATTTCTGAGTAGTTAAGGTCGCCAAAAATTTCTTTCAGTGATGATTTATAATTTTTTCACACGTGTCTTTCTAATGCAACAATTATCTGTGGTGTGCGATTCGTAAACCGTCGAGTTGCACCCTAGACACCAATAAACGATAATCTATACACGTAAATGTTCAGTTTCTTAAGAAACTCATGTTAAATTCGAATGCTCGCTCGCACGATGCATCGTTTTTTTTATGGTCGCGATCACAATTTCCCAACTGTACCTCTTGTTTTATGGCTAGAAATACCATTTTTTATTTATTACGATTTTATGACGGTCAGGTGCATCATTAATAATGACACGAGTCTCAAACTACTTTCTAAGGAATTGAGGTTAACAGTGCATTCATGCCTATTGTATTTACAAGCCATTAAATTTTTGTGGTTCGACTGCAGCTGATATGTGTATGACCCACGGATTGCGCAATAAACCGTTCGCTGCCCTCACCGTCGCTGCATCGTCTTTTTGGTTTACCTATTTGGAATGCTGTCATGCCTATCCATTTTCCTCCAATTCTTATCATGTTCAGTTTTTCTTCGTGTGATTTATTATCGCTGACGGGCACAGCGGGATCTTTTAAACTTTCTGGAACCTGCCCGTCAGCGGAAACATAATTAATCATATTTGCAATAACAGGGGATTAGCGAGTCTGTGGTTAGTAAGATTTCACGGTCTTTTGAGTTTCACTACGTTCTATAGTAAGGTGGTTTTTTAAACCTTGTAAGTCCCTACCACCTAATCACCATTTAATTACGGTCGCATTTCAAAAAATTCAACTAGCCTTTAATTAGACTTGTTTCCTCTTTCCATCCTCCCTTCATTCTTCTCATGCTTTGCAAACATCGTGTTTTATCATAGTAAAATTCTACATTCTTGAATGTATGTATTTGTACTTTTAAGTTGTACTGTTTGGGCGTGTGGTGGTTTTGAAAAGGATGATTAAGAATCAAAAGTTTCGACCGGAAAACCCGCCGCCATGAAAAGTTCAAGTGGTGGTACGCGTCGAAAATGCAATAAATTTGTACAATATGTCAAACACGGAGAAGCGAAACGAAATTGTACTGAAAATTTGGTGTTCGCGGATTGAATGTTTCATGCGAATCACATTAAACGCTCGTTGAGGATGTGATCGAGTGTGACAAAGTTGTTGTTGTCCGACCGTAATCCAGGAGGAAAGCCCCACATACTGTCCAGTAGACGATTCGGCACCATTTCTATTGGTGATGCGTGTTTGCCGTACGGACTAGTGCATTGACCATGACTCGCAGATCCCTCACTAGATTTCTCCAACATATTGCTCATAATCTCTGTACATATGAGTAACTATTTATTATTATTTCTAAATATTTTTGATTCAATGTGCATTTAAGAGAACACCCAAACGTTTTACTTATTTTTTGTCAATATTTTAATAACGAAAACAACGAGCTGAAAATACAAATTTTTGGAGTTACGTTAATTATGTAAAGAGCATGTGCCTTTTACGGGAAACCAGATATTCTTCACGCCGATCCACTCACGCACCTTTGTACTCCCGATTTTTGGGTTTTGAATTACACACCAATAACGAACACCCGTAAAGGGTGTTGCTACTCATTGGATTAAATATGTTTCTGAATGCTTCAAACTGGGCCTCATGTGTTTTCGAATAATGTGCCACTTAGCCGCTAGTCTTCATGAGAATGACCAATAGTTGGGATTTTTATTCCTCCAAGTCTTAAATAATGGTTGTGGGAAGCAGGACGTCGTTTTTGGTTTAAAGAAGCAAAAAAAAAATTTCCCTCGCGTTCCACCGCATGTACGCCAACAATATTCGTTCATCCCATTATTCTTTTCTCGCGCGTTTTTTTACGCCGTCGACACTAGGCCACAAAAATGAAATGTTGCGGCGCTTTAATCTTCTTGCCATTTTTTTTCGCGTCTCTAAGTCGATTTAAAGTGCAACATCGCGTTTAGAATTTCGCCTTACATTATCATTTTTGTTTCGTTCCGCTACACGTGCAAATTGTGTCAGAAAACGACACGGCCAATTGAATTGTCCATTGCGAAGTAGTTGTAGTAGCGTGCAAAAATAAATTTAGACAGCCCACCATTCTCCCACAGTTGACACATGACTCATTCGGTCATTTCTTTGTTACAATTGCTTCAACGGTTGATGAGAAATCAGTATAACATGAATAATAGGTCAAATATCGTAAGAATTAATATTTTTTCTTTTGAAAATTAGATTTCCTTGTTCCGGGTAGTTCATAATTTTAAGAGCTTATCTCTGTAAATGATCGCTCATAAATTGACAATGGGCGCTCTTCTCGTTCCAGGATATAAATAAAATATTGCATAATCAATAGGCGGCGAGCGGCATTCTATGCGCATAAATTATCAGTGTTCAAGAGTAAGATTGTAAAATTTTTAAACTGTATTTTCTCTTAGAAATAATAATTATAATTAAGGTTTATTTATAAGGTAATAGTCATTCCATTTCATTTAATAGACATTTTTGTTTGATAGCGTCTAGCCCGTTTTTGATCGCAACAAAAAATGTCCAAACGGTTTCCTTTTGCACGTTCAATCAAACAGTTTATTTGCAATAAAAGTCTAGCAATCCTCCAAATTATTTTTTAAAAAACTTGACCCATTACTAGCTGTCAGTTGATTTTTGCGAGATATCCGTTTACTTAAAAAAATCTTGTTTGCCGAAACCCTTTACGCAACAATTCTCAATTTTAATTTGAATTTTTTCGTCACCTTTCTCAGTCCCCCCAAAATAGGATCCCCTGTCGCTTGATTGAAGTTCATGAACTCATCGGACGAATCCCATTATTTCGTTGGCACACATTAACAAAACTATAAAAGTAATATGAACATCGATAAACATCTGTCTTTTCTTTCGTTTCCTTCCCTTCGAAAACTGAAAAACCGTAACACGAATTTTTAATGTAATGGGCTTCAAATGTGGTTTTGAATTGCCCTTTTTGTCCTATTGTTTTTCTGAATCGTAAATAAAAAGGGTGTTGTTATTGTCGAAAACCGCAAGCGCGAGAAACGTCCAATCAAATTGTTACTATGTTGCATCTTGATTTTATAAGTTTTTTTTTTGGCCGCATTTGACCAAAAAAGCGTCACTAACTCCCAAGAGTACGCAGCAACTACATGTTGTACTACTACCATCTTGTCCAATGAATCACATTGCCAAATAAACGATGGAGCACCACCAAAATGCATTTGCGCGTTTATTATTTACCCCATGTGCGCGTCCCGCTCTTTTTTTTTTTACAGCTTTTACCTAAAATCTAATCATGGGTTTTATGTGATGTGCAATGCACGCGATCGCGGTGGTTCTCAGAATGATTTTTACGGCTGTTTATTCTTACGGTAATAATAATAATGTGAGAATCGGTCGTAAATATTTGAATAATCGTGGAAAAAAACGGCATTGTGTCTGTCACCAATTGGCCATTTTTTTCCGCTCACACTCCTTATTCGGAACCACTATATAATGCTTTGCAACGGTTTGTATCGCCACCGGCAGACATAAATTACCATAGCTGATAAGAATCTTAATTGCTTCAAATCACCACCCGGTGCCTTTTTATCTGCTTTTTCTGTATTCACCGTCGGCAATGACCCGTTTTTCAACTATACTAAAAATCAAATTTGCAGCGTTTTCCTCATCTTGGTGACGTCGTGCTCGTAGATTCAATTTGATTTCAACGAAGCGCCCCTTCGTGTCAAATACAGGTTGGATGGTTATATCAAACGATATCAATTTCTAAGGAAATGGGGGGGAGTTGAATGATACATATTTACAAAAAAAAACGAAATACATTTCCGAATTTTTAAACAAACAAAAATTGTCGGCCACAGGCATCCCATTTGCGACATAAACATCGATTAGAGCGATCGCAAGAACATGATGTTGTCATTTTTCCGATTATGCATGTTGCGCCGTGATATTTCTCCTATAAAATTTTACTCTAACGTTTTCGCTTCGTCATAATTTATTATACTATAAATAATATTTCCAAGCAAAAATTGGTATAAGCATGATTTACTTGGCGTTATTGAAAATTGCCCTTGTGTTGTGTTTTTTGTTTCTCCTTTCGTCGAAAATTTGAAAGCCTCCTTTTCGTTTATCGTTTTCAAGAACACTCAGAGGCCTAGCATTCCGAATCGAATTTGGAAACGATTCGCCGCACAATGACGTTTTAGTTTTTTTTTTCATTATGATAAATCAACATCGCTCATGTTATTGCATAAGTGATTCATCTCCGCATTATCAAATGCGTTCAATAGATAGTGAGTTCCAACGGTCTTTCCCCGCATATGTTTCTTTTGGTTCAATGAGTCACAAATTGAATGACTGTCATTAAAATACTCTCAAATGTATTATTCATTGTACGATTTTGAAATTTCCTCAGTTAGGTTGATATTTCTTGCTTTCTTACATTTTTTTCCTTTATTTCTCCCATTTATTTTCTTCAAACATACATAGGTAATCAACAAAAATAATCTATGCATGTAATTTCCCACATCAATCATGACATCCGCTCTTCAAAAAAACTCCTTACCGTAAAGGATTACCGTTTACCGCATATGACAAGACAATAGACATTGTTACCATCGGGAGCCCACCAACTGAGAAAATTGGACCGGCGGCGGCACATGACAAGATGGCAAAACCAGTCAACACGTTCATGTCAGTTCTTGTCAAAAACAGCTCAGTGGGCGAGCACAAGTCGACGAAATGAGATTCAATCCATAGATAGATTGATAGAAAGGGCACCCGAGGGAGTTGCTCCGCTGGGAGATCGGTGCTTTGTTTGTGCGCCAAGGGCCCATCACCGCATTTAATATGCAGATTGAATATTTGGCGGCTTTTTATTCATTCGACCCCGTTCCGAATGTTGCATGCCATCTCGACGCGGCCACCTTATTGTTCAATCCAAAATTAGGATCTCTCGACGGATCGAGAGTAAAGATAACGCTAAGATGTTGTGGTGGCTCATCAATTTTCGTTATAATTACACCCTTTCGGTTTTGCACATCTCTCAAAATTTTATTTCCGCATCCGTTCAATGCTTCCAAGTCAATTGTTATTCATGAAGAAATTGTCATATTTCGTTTTTCCCATTATTCGTTCGCCTGATCGTATAGTTGAATATTGCTCGATCTGTATTGGAATCGCGAGCAACTGAATTAGGTTGCGAGCATCTGTCCCATCGCAGCTGCACAGCAAGGCCATCAAACTATTGCATAACGTGGATATGTAACATACGGCAAACCGTTTTTGATTGCCAATCAACTCGTCACCGTTGAATACAATTTTTCCATAAATGTCTTGGCTTTCTAAATTTCGAACGGAATTGAATGAAAAGGTTGTTTGCAGTGTAAAAAATGCGGCATACATAAAAATAGATTGTGCTTGCTCGCGGTATTTTTGATGAAACTGGCCGATAACATTTTTGTTCAACCCGCAAAACCAATTATTTTTTGAATCAAATTTTGTTTCAGCGCGAAATTGATATTGAGGCGGTCTGCATTTAAATAGCGATAGCAAATTTTAAATTGAAAATTATTGATCGGAGACGAAAGAAACCGACATTCCGACAAAAAATCTTCCACTAACTAGTCAGTTTTTTTTAACTAGAAAATTTTTAGTATTTCTTAAAACCAATGCAAATTTAACTAGTCGAATAATTACTAGTTAATTTGTATCCCCCTTTTGCATGATTACGTTTCATTTTTGGACCACCCAAAAAATTTATTTCGTCGATAAGTCCTCATCCGAAATGCATAGATTTAGAAAAAAAGTGCAGGTGTCCGCTCGTTCTCGGACCACCAACCTAATACCCACCGTAAACGAACGTCAATTTCGCGGAAAATTCCAGGATTAGCACAGACTTAACGAGGGCTAATTAATCGTATGCGCAAATTGCTCCATATTGCTTGGTTCCCGACACATTTTGAATGCAAAAAATTGGAACGCCAAACGTACAAACAAGCACCTATTGTTCCTTTATTAGAGTGGTTCGCGAGACAAAATAAAACAATATATTCCCGCTTTTTTTCTGTAGTAGTCAAGCAATTGTCTAGCAAGCTCTTCTAACTAACCGCCTTTAAGAATGTTGGGTTGTTTTCGGTAAATAATCATCCAATACTGCCTTCCTTGTATTCATTCTTCCGCAAATCCAATGCCGTACAAGGTAACTAACGCAGTTCTTTTCCTTCATCTTGCCTCATTATGCTCGTATACCCTTTATAATTACTATAATTATATTGTATTCCGGAGGTTTTGCGACGGTGCTAACCGAATATAGTGGGCGGAGCGGCGACGCGCTCACAACAGCTATAAAGAGGCGGGGCGAAGGAGCGCGCGCGGTCGTCGAGCGAGTGCCCAAAGGATCATGTGTATTGTTTTCACTTCACATTCTCATTTCATCTCGCCTTGCCGGCATCGAAATATTTTCACACCTTTGTGTGATGGATGCACTTTCAACGGGAACTCAACTAGTTCACTAGCGAGCCAACCTCTTACCTCATGCTCCTACGACCTCCAACAATATCGTCCTCAAATGGTTGCTCTTTTCCGTCTCGGGTCCTCACGTAATATTTGTTTAGTATGATTAGGCGGCCGATGTGATGCTCACCCGTCTTTCTCTCCTACTTTTTCTTGGTTGACTCCGCATCAATTGATTTCTTCATTTTTTTTTTGCGACGCTCTTCACATGGTACGGAAAGCTAAGTGCCAGCGCATCGTAAACTTTACAGCTTTTGCGCGAACGCGTTTATCTGGTAACTGTTTACGCGGCACTGAATATGATTTACCATCACGCAGTTCCTATCGCTCGCGCACACATATGTGCTAGTTAGTTTTTCAAAAAGGCTATCATATATCAAATGCACATCAGAAGATGTTGCCGACAATCTGTCGGCAAACTTTACGGCGGCGCTTCTCTCTTGAGGATAATTGAGACCGTTCAGCATCGTGTCACCCTCAATCATCATTTAGCTTGTTCTTAGTTGCGCGAGTTCCAAACGGAGCAATTATAACTAGTTATCGTGTACAGTAGCAAATTAGGCGGAGATTCTTTCAATGACAAGGTAATGAGCAACGATAATTGACTTTGAGTGATTTTATCTCTTTTGCGACTCGCCGAGCCGCAAATCGCAATGCAATTGACGCAATAAACGCCGACTCACTACAGTGTTCATTTTTGCAGCGAATTCGTTGAACATATGTATGCGTGTTAATCTTTCCAGTTTCCCACTTTAAAACTCTCCATGGTTATCATAACGAATAAATATTCAAATGTCCACTTGCCGCCAACAACTTTATAAAACCGTACAAGTATAAAATGTTGTATAAACATATATATTCGTGGTTTCTTTTTTGCTCCCCAATTCTCACCCATTAAAGGCTAAGAGCTCAAATGACGCGTGAAAGTGGGAGTGATTAACGATTGTTTCGTGGCACCTGTCCAGTGAAGATTAGCACAGATTTAGGCACGTCGCCTCATCTACCCGTTTTTTTTCCTGTTTCTGCATTTTTTTCCCTGCTATACATGGGAAGGTCAAAATCCAACAGGCGCTTCCTAATGAACTCAGAGAAGCGTCAAAATTAGCGGTACAATTCTCTTTTATTATCCCTCATCGGCAGTGTTGTGTCAAAAGCGAACCGTCTGTATACATACATATATTCGGGTCAGATGCGCTCCAATGGGTTTCGCCTCGAGTCCCCGCCCCATATGCAATCTGTTTTTTGCGGCGCAGACCGCACACTTCTCCTCTTCCTCACTTCCTTTGGAAGCGAGCACGCACTGTCCCGCCGCTTTTATGTGTTTATACTACTTGGGAAACCTTCAACCTGCTCAGTTTCCATGTGCAAAACCCAAAAAAAACATGTTGATCATGGCAGCAATCAATCACCATTCGCTTGTCCCGTCACATATGTCACCCCCTTCCCTCTTCTTTTATAATAATTGCGATCAATCTGCTCCTCTCATTACTGTAATCTGAATATATAATCGCGTGCCATGTGTTAACAAATTCTTGATTTTCTATTGTGTTTTTTTGCAGGCAAGATGATACTTCGTGTCTCATTCGTTCTCGCGATGTCGCTCGCGATTGCTTCAGCGATTCCAGCTCATCAGACATTGTTTGTTGGGCAATTTTACCAGCTCAGTTTCACCACGAAGACTACAGTCACTTTGGAAGACGGCGGGCCATTGCCGGATTGGTTCAAATTCGAGAACGACATTCTTCAAGGAATCCCCACTGAAAATGACCTTGGCACCATTGTTATTCAGGTAGGCTATTTTGTGAAATGTCCCAATCTCTATTTGTTTATACATTCAGATTTCGAGCGAAGGAAATCGCCCGTACAAGATTCCGATCACTGTGAGAAGCGAGACTGAAGGAGCTTGTGGTGACGAGGACACCTATTTCATTGAGGCCTACTTTGAAAAGGAGAACAATGTAAGAAAAAAAAACCAAACGGATATTAAATTAATTGCTTTTTTTCAGATCACTAACCGTGTGGAAGCCGCCTTGAACTTGATGGAACAAGCCGACAAGAAGACCCTTCGCACATACTCGCGTGATTACGCCCGACAATGCCGCACCGTCGAGAACCTGATGAGTGAACGAGCACCAGGAGATTTCGTTGTTCTTTGGAAAGCTGCATGTGACGATTTTGACGAGGCCACTGACGTTCTCAACGATTTCATCGAGCGCGAGGATATCGACTACGACAATGTCATTGTACGTTTCCGTTTCATTTCTTTAGTTTTAGTGGCAAGCAGGTGCTATTGCGTAATATGAATAGAAACGTTTTATAGATGACCAAAGGTAGATACAATAAGAATAACAAGGATCTTGAGCCGACCACTAAATCGAGTCCAAAGACAAAAGCAACAACACCAACCACCACCACGAAAACCACTACCGAAGCCAAAACAACGATAACTGAAAAGATTGACGATGAAATCACGAAAATCGCGATGACTGTCGAACAATTGCGAACGACAACTGAGCTTATCCGAACGACAAGAAAGATTTCTGACAACAAACCAGTCTTGCTGAACCGAATTCCACTTTTCACGTGCATCAGGTAAATCCAAATTTTCTCTTTCATTATTCTCAATTGATTTACCTAATTACAGGGGTGAAATCTGTGAGTTGCGCGTCTCGCCCGAAACTTTCAAGGACGTTGAAGACGGCGACACATTCAAACTCAAACTTTCGATTGTGGCTCTTGAAAATGCCGACATTTGGATGCATATCGACCACAACAAAGGAATGATCGGAGTTCCAATGAGCACTGGCGAGTACAGCTATCGTCTCGAAGCTCGCGACAACGCTGGACAAATGGCGTCGGCTCCATTCTCGGTTATTGTCAAGCCTTCGATTCCTGCGAATCACAAGATCCAGTTCGATATGGATATGCCATCGGCCCAGATTCTCGCCACTCGCCCTCAAACTCGCAACATGTTCATGAGAGCTATGGCTCGCGCTCTAAAAGCCCCAGTGACCTCATTTACTCTCCACGAGATCACCACCAAAAAGAATAAGACCGTTGTCACATGGAGCAACAATACTCTTCCATCGCAGTTCTGCGATGAGCCGGCATTGAACGCCATGGTCGCCAAGATGATTATCAAGCAGAAGAGTCGTACCAAGACCGAATTCGTTAAGGCAATGGGCAACAACTTCTATGTGCGTAGAGTCTCGATGGAACGTCTTCGCAACTGTGAGCCCGACGTGGAAGTTAGCACCACCGCACCGACCATCCAATCTGTTGCCGAAGCTGATTCCGAGGTCATCATCATTGGCGTTCTCACCTTTTTCATCATCTTCCTTGTCTGTGGCATCATTGTCTACTTCTGCTGCCTCAAGGGCAAGGGAAAGAAGGTAAATTATATTTAAAGCTGAGTAAGAATTCTATTTTAATTTTTTAGGACAAGGCTAACAACAAGGACTACGTCAGCAAGGGAATGCCTGTCGTCTTCCCGGATGAGGTCGAGGAAAATGATCCAGCCACTGCTGGAACCCCGATGTTGGCCCGCGAGGAGCGTCCCCCATTGAAGGTAAATACTAAAACCAGGTTGAAGCGTTATGTTGACTAATTCAAGAGTCCCAAAAGCTAACCCGAACTGCCCAATAATAAAATTGTCTTCTTAGTTTTAGGTTTCGCAACACGAGAACCCACTCTACAAGCCGCCGCCACCAATTGCCAACTCGCCACGTCTTGGCCAATCCGCTTCGTCGTCGGGCCAACGTCTTCCCCCACCATTCATTCCCCCATAAGATCTTCTTATTGTTCCCTTATCTCATTCCAATTGACTATCCGTTAAATCCCAGACTGTTTTTCCTTCCACATTCGTCTTAGCCAAAATATAACATGAATCGCATAATTATGCCATTGACACCGATCTCAGCTAGGATCATGTCTCTTCGCATTTGATGCGTTTTCACCATCTCTTCCTACAACGTATTTTATGCTTTCATAATCCTGCAAAAAAGCCTACGAGGATTCTTTTATTATTTGTTTGTTTGTTTATTTTAAATATTGCTTCCAAGCATTTCAATGCAAGATTGCACTGATCCTTCTATCATATACCAACAATATCGGTGAATTCGTTTTGATAGGTTCAACTTGCTCTTGTTCCATCGTTTCTGTTTTTTTTTTCTCAACTCTGTATCCAAATTCCATGGGTTTTTCCTTTTAACTTCTTTTGATTTCAAAAAAAAAAATTTGTTATTGACGCGTTTTGCCTCCATATTGCGGTCAACTCCATTTATAGCTTCTTACTCTTTATTCCTTTTAAATGTAATCGTGTGTTTTGACTGTCATTCGTATAATAATTTTTCAACTCAAAAAGATTTGATGGCACTTATCGATCGTCAATCTTTCGCCGTCCCATTTTTTTTCCCGAGTAATAAATTTCAATAATCTACCGAATAAAATAAGCTATGTGTGGAATGGTGCGTCTGAATGCGGCAGATGTCCGCAAGCTGTTAGTCTGTTTTTTTTTTCTCAATTTAAAATTTGTTTGCACCTGCCGTCTGAAAAAATAAGGGACGAAGAAATAGTTGCGCGAGCGGGGGTCTGAAATGGGAAGGAAACAAATTTGAGTGTTGGCATTCCTTCATTGGGTGTTTTGCTCAGGATCTCAAGCGAACTATCGAAATGGTTGAATTTTCCCATAGACAATATCGAATGAAAACGTGTTGCGCAATTCAATGTGAAAATTTTGAGACGCTATTGAAATCTTTTGGTAACAATGGAACAAAACATATAAGGGATCACGCTAGAGACACAGGGACGAACTCGACAATTGCAACACCTTCATAAATATTTTGAGGGATATACTTTTCCGCTCATTCTTAAATTTATGAAATGGTTCCTTTGGACTTTTCATTTGGAAAACTTCGATTCATATTCACATGCATTGACGTCATAAGCTTTAGAAGTCCTTTAATATGGAATGCTTTTCAGCAGTATCGGTTTTAATTTTTATTTAATATTCATGTATCTGAATAATTCACAACAAAAAAATGCGAAAATGGAAAATTAGCATATTTCTTGAAATTCGTTCTCAATTTGAGTTTACAAATCCGAAAAGCATACACACTATGCGTGACGTAGAAGCATGTTCACGTTCACAATTTTATTTACACGCGTACATAAAAAAACGAACTTCAAAGTTGGAAAAATTTGTACATATTTCAAAATTTCAAAAATCACTGGCAAGTTTTTCTGCATGGGCTAACCAATTTTACACAAAGTCTTTTTCGGTCCGCTCAACGGCATATCGTAGTAAACAGATTATTGATGTTTTTAAAAGAATGAAATTTTCTGAAATAAATCCATAAGCAGAAATCCATCGTTAGCTTTTTTTTTCACCTCATGACGCTTAAAATTGTTGTTTGCTGAATTGCAGTTCAAACCTATGGGAAATTGAAATGGATGGATTTATATACGTCATATTACATTTATATTACTTTCAGCAAGCACAAAAAACCCTATTTTTTAACATAGTTGTCAAATATCCGCAAATTGTTTTTTTTTTACTATTTTTTTTACTACTTTTATTGCATTTTCACTTTCCGCGCAGCTTCTGTTGATAAAAACACTTTAGAAACACGGTTTTGTTTTTTTCGTTGCAAACTGAACTAAATTTTGTTTTTGGGTTGCAAACAAATCGAAGTAACGATATGAACTATTTTCGCTAGTTTTTAATCATTAAGAAGAAATTGTTTTCATGTAGTGATATTTAGATTACAAAGATGCGTGTATCGATCTCTCTCGATCAAGAAGTGATGTTTTATGCATAATCGTGCAATTATGGATAACGCATTGATCACTATATTTGATTTGACTCTGCGTCTCGTGTTGTTGCAAAAATGAATCGAACAGGTAGACATTTTCATGTTTTTTCACTCATTTGTTATTCATTCCCTATCATGCGCCAATTCTTGAATTGCTATCGATTCATTCATCAGAATAATTCACTCCACAATATCTATTCTGCCGTGATAATTTATAGTAAACAATGGTTGTCTATCACTCGTTGACCTCGAATATACCCTTAAGAATGGGCGGAAAACTAGTTCAAATCAGCTGTAGTATTAATCGCTAGTAATGCCTGTTGCGCACCGGGTGGGCATGTCCGACAGTTGCCACCATATTATGGCATACATTAACAAAAGAACGGCGGTGGAAAAAACAAGCGACAAAATTTTGCAAATATTTACTATTCAATCAAGAATTTCTGCTATAGTTCTAATGTAAACACGAACTCAGGCAGTCATTTTGTTTACGTCACGTGAACTCTTTTCTATCAACCCATCTTTTTCGGTTGCAATATATCGCGTTGATATTGTGGGGTCACGTTAGATTTGTTTTTTTTTTGGGCCACGTCCAAGTCCGAGTAACTCATGCCATCCATCTGCCGCTCTCTCTCTAGTATCTCTATCTTGTTCGCGCTCATGCAGTGTTTTGTGCTCAAGACACGCAGCCTCACATCGCTTTATTGATTATGCATCGGCTTTATTTTTTTTTCATAACATTTGACGCTGGTTTGTTATTCTGCAGAAACGAGAATGTGCTCCGACGACGCGCAAGCGCTCCTTGAAAAGTTCACCCAGAAAACCGATCTTCGCTCATTCTGCATCGCCACTAAAACCGACGACATTTACGTCAACCTTCATTATCTTGCCGAGTTGTCCGAGTATTTCAATGTGTAAGTGGCAATTCCTTAAAAATTTAATTCAATTTTTCGTCTTGTTACTTTTTTTCAGTATCTGTACTAAGGAATATTCGGAAAAATCTGACAACAAATTATCGTTGTCGGATGTGTATGCCGCGGATTTGGCAGATTTCCTTGGATATGTGTGCCCTGACAAATTCACAATTTCACGCCAAATTACCGGTAAGCGACTTTGAATAGAATAAAAATGCGGTAGAGCAAATATTTTATTATTTTTCTGAGGTAAAGTTCCAGAATAATTTTAGAAAATTTAAGCCTCTGCTTAAAAAATGAGAAGAAAAAAATTTCTGACAAAAATTTCTTATTTAGGCTGTTAATTCTTAAATTATAACTCATTTCTTCACAATAATTTCTATGCTGAAAAATGTTCAGTTTTTATCCATTTCGAAATTCTGAAATGACTGACTCATGTTCCTCGCTAGTATTGTTTTTTTTTTTTTGAAATTTGCAAAAAAATCTCGCAGGTCAGCTGCATTTCAATTTTATGTTTTGATAAAAAGTTCACTGATAAGAGTGACGAAAGGTGACACATGATGTCTGTATTAATTCTGTTCGAATTACGTCACATAATTTTCCTTAATATATGCAGCAGTAAGCGCTATTATTTCTAATTTCTCGTATACAGCATCGAATGTCTGCACGCTGGCTTACTTTTCTGATCGTTTCATGTTTCCACAAGTGCGAGCTGATGTCAAAGAGTGGTTGGCGACCGGTGAGGAAGCTACTCTATTTTGTTAAACATTTATGTCTTTAATTACAGATAAGTTCTTCAAGGACGATTTGATTCCACTAGCAACATTAGTAGAGATTGGGATCGTCCTTTACGAGCAAGGATACAGTATTGCGGAAATGGAACCGTTGTTCAAAAAAATGGGATTATTCGAAGAGGAGCGCGTGGTTGAGCTCATGAAAGATACTGATCAGGTTGTTAAGGAGTTTTTGCTCAGCAAAATTCGCATATTCAGACCGGTAAACTCAATTAGCAATATTTTCGTTTGAATATGTTGAAAATTTTCAGTATAAGTTCAACTCGAGACCCAATTCATATTTCCATTTGGAAGACTACCGCCGTCGAATTTTCTTCTAGGTGTTAATATTCAGAATATTGTATAATTCCTTCATGCCAACCAATTTGGTGTAAACTGTATTTTACTTCTGTACATTTTCTCATATGCGCTTATTTGTTTAACTCCTTTTTAATTGTATCAACTGATACGAGTACTTTCGCAGTTTTAAATGTAAAAATTGCAGACAGTTGTTTGTTAGTGAGAAGACAATAAACGATGAACTATTTGAAATTGAATATTCAAACAAGTTGGAAAAATATCATAACAATTATTCGTAATTGGCAGTCATGCCGAAGATGTGTTATTTTGGAATAGTCCTATCTTGACTTGAACATCTCGAAATCCCTTTCTATTGAAAAATATAGCGTTTTTCTTGAGATTGAAGGGCAATCTTTTGATTTGAAATTATTCATAAAAGAAAATTAGAAAATTATTATGTAAAATGACTCGGTTCCTTTAAAATTAGTTTTGTTTCCGTTTTAAAACATACTTTTGATATTTACAAATTTGGTAAGAAATCATTTTTAAATTTTCTAAAATCTGTTTAAATATTGCGTGAAGACTAGTTTTTCCAATTTTTTGAGCTTTTCTCCAAAATATACATAGTGCCATAAATAGGGATTTTTTATTGAAAAATCATTTCATGTAAAAAAGCTAACTATACACACACAATTACGTAATGGCGGTTTTTAAACCTGTTCTTCTCACATCTCGTGTTGATACTGTAATCGCACTTGTTGCGTTAGTCACCCTATTTGGGCCACCCTGCACCTTTAGATTTGCTACTGTATTATTTTCAACTCCTAATACGTTCAATAAAAATTATATATATATATTTATATATGCATTCATAATTTTTTTGACACATTTGATATTTCAGATATAAAAATGTTACTTTTGACTTTTCGTCTGATTTTTCAAAAACGGCCACAGCCAGACTAACGTGATGTTTCATTTGTTTTTGGTTCCATGGATACTACCTTTCTCGTTTTGAATACTGATGTGCTCAATGTGCCAAATCATAGTTTTTTGATTCTTTGGATTCCTTTTTTTGTAATTCGCTTTGGACATTTTTGCTTACAACAGACTTATTAGATAAAAAACAAACAAAGTGAACAATAGGTGAGCGATGTGTACAACAGACGCATCCAAAATTAAGAAAAAATTGAGCAAAATCTTAATTTTATTTTTTTCTATATGAGTTGTATATCAGTCTAAAAATTTTTCAAACGTTTATGTTTCAAGAATTCGTCAAACTAGTGGTCATTTGTCATTGTTTCACATTGTTGTTCTTCACTAGTTTGCACCACAACATTTAAATCCAAGAGTACAGCTATTCATAAAGTGAACATTCCGTTTTTCAACAAAACAAAATGAAAGAAAGCTACATTGTGAAGTAAGTTTGAACTTATTGGAGACACGTCAATTACTTACTTCTAGCTATTTTTGTGATTTTAGTTGGTTTATTGTCATTCGTAAATTTGACCATATTTTCTACGTTACC
Organism: Caenorhabditis bovis; assembly: GCA_902829315.1. Classification (NCBI taxonomy): domain Eukaryota; kingdom Metazoa; phylum Nematoda; class Chromadorea; order Rhabditida; family Rhabditidae; genus Caenorhabditis; species Caenorhabditis bovis. Next base: position 4,036,707 of record CADEPM010000002.1, read on the forward strand.
TATGTGTTGAATAATTTCGTATCTTTTTTGATTTTTAGGTAATTCAGAAATAGAAGAAAATAGCTTGTAAGATCACTTTTAAAAAATTGACATTCATAAATATTCTATACTCACTATACCATTATGTTGCTTCATCATACAAAATCTAATTTAAGCTTTATTGCCAATTACTAAACATTCACAGTTTTGACCAAACTCGGTTGTGATCTGTTGAAAGAAGTCAGGAAGAAAAAATTCTGAATCATTAAGTTATAACGATTTTATGTTTTGAATAAAAAAATCTGGTTTTGAAACATTATTTAGCTAAATGCTTTGCTAAACTTATAAAATAAAGGAAACTGCGTAGAAAACTTATTTTCTGTTCAATTTAAATACTTCCGATTCTTCAGATAAATCAGATTTTTTGAAAATAATTTTTTGGGCTACTATAGTAAATCCACGAGCTCCAGGTTAATTAATGATTTTATTGGCACCATCAGTTTTATTAAATTTCTACTGAATTTGTAAGCTGATCTTAATATTACTGCGGCATTTCGACTGTTGTTTTGCGATCATGGCGAAAGAAGAATTCGTAAATCTGCCCATATTTAGCAGTCGCCCGGCATCAACTGAAAATGTTTGGAACCTACACAGAGAACAACTATTTTTCGAGTTAATTCCAATGAAATGGATTTTGTTAAATTGTTCAGTGAACAAAATTTCAAGTTGTATAATGATTGCTTCTTTGCGTCAGCATTGAACTCTGAGCCTTGCAGAATTTCAAATTCGCAAGCAGTGGAGAAATATGGATAGTGAAGATAGTAATAAACACCATGTTAACATAAGATCAGATAATAAGAAGTATTATTAAACATCATACCTCCGCGGATTTTTGATTCTTCACCTATTTATTACTAGTTTGTGATTGAATAGATGTTTAATTCAAGATTTGCGTCTTATTCCAGCCGTTCCGGCATCATTTTCGTTGCGTGTGCGACCATAAAATATAAGCGTCGGAATAAATAAATCTGTGAGGTGTCATTGGCGGAAAAAACCCCTAAATCTTTTCAAATCGCAATTTGGTTTAAGGTAGGCGTACATTATTGCCCAGGTGCCAACTTCGGTTCATTCATACTCGCTTCATTTTTTTTTTCTTATTTTCTGTTTATTTGGGGGGTGAACCGCTTAATTCTCAAAGGTGCAAATCGTTTAGCCGAAGACGCGACGCACCAATAGCGACAGCGGTGTGTGTATGTGTATGTGCTCGTGTTGTGTGTGTCTGCGTGTTGGTGTAAGACAATTAGTTTGAGCTGTGGTAGAGATTCCGCTATCACCACCATCGATTCTCGTTTATCTTTGCGTTTGGGGCGGGCAACACATTTAAAACTCATTGACCATGTTTTTTTTTCTGCCCGCGCCGCTTCTGAAAACTTTTCATTAGCTCATAATTGGTTCGCGTTTCGATTTTCTCATGTGAGCACACTTACGAAATGAGTAATGATGCAGATATGGCGCGAAACGCAAAATCTCCAACGGTTCCACCACCAACGCCAACTACTACTCTTAATCAATGTCAATCTATTCCAACAATTCGGATAGACGCTCCTGTAAAATCTGAGAAGCCTGCGGAAATTGTCATTGAACTCAAACCATCGCCACCGCCTCCTGAAACTAGAAGCGAATCGAGATTAAGCACAAGAATGCCACGTCAGCCACGTCAGCCACGCCAAACGTCTATCAGATCAGGTGGGTGGGGTTCCTCTTTGAAACATTTGGGTTCAAGTTCAACTATTGGGTGTAAAACAAACATACTAATGATTGCATTCAACATATGCCTTGTTCCGAATGATTGATGGGAATGTGGTTCCTATCACGTTTTTTGTCAATAGAAACTATTAGCGACATGCTTGTAAAAACGATCCATTCTTGCGCCAAGAGCTACAAATTTGTTTTCAGTCGCAAATATTGTGATTTTTTTCGACATTTCTCATTATGCCTTCTTCAATGTTTAATTTTTTTATTTGATTTCAACTTTCAAGCCTACTATCTTCTTTACATTTCAATTTTATCCCTTTTTGCCAACGTTGTGAACATAACCGCATTCAATTGCGCCTATTCCGGAAATTATATCAGTTTCCAATTTTGAGTTCTTGTCAAATCTCATTTCTGTTTCACACTTGAAAAAATCCTCTTTTTTGTCACCCATTCTATTATTGTGAATCCAAATAAAAGAATGGATAGATCTCGACTCCGTGTGCCGCGAATAATTCAACAACCAAGATATATCGAATCAGTTCCAAGTATTATTATTTGGAAAGGTAGTTTTTTTTCTATTCGTGTTCATATGAATGTCTGGAAAGCATTGAAACCAACAAAAAAAAAACAAAACTTGTGTCATTTTCCTCACTTTGGGGACCATTTAGCAAATTTTTCCACAATTTGGATGATTTAGGAACGCCGAAAAAATCCGAACTACATGTTTTACTCTGTTATGTTCAAGCTTTATGTATCCAAAATGATTCTATAAACCGAATGTAAAAAATATCGGACCCCTTCTGTGTGCAGAAATTCTATTTTCGGCAACCAGCTTTCTTTCATATCAACACCTTACAATTTTTTTTCCTCTCAAATGTAACAGAAATTTATGCTAAACTGATTTCGCTGCGAATTTGAACGCCTCAAAAAATATGTTGGTCGTTTTTTTTCTTGACGTTTCCCTCTCTTCTCTGATTGTTCAACAATTTTTCTGTGAAAATTCATAATACGACCGATCAAATCCATCATAATGTCAGCTAAATGCGCTTGCACAACACAATGCAGGTTATGATATCCGTCCTCAACAATAACACCGCCTCAATTTCTCAGCACAAGTTTTGATTAATTGCCAATTCGTCTCGTTATGTGAATTATGAATATTTCAATAAAAAAATTGCACGTCGAGATTTAACCAAAATTTTCTCATGGCCAATTTGTTTACGGACCACACCCCGAATTTCCAGTTTTTTTTGTTGCCGCGGCGAGCTCTTCTTCCGCTGCGGATATTTAATTGAAATAATACTATTGTCGATGGGAACAGCACATGTCATTTATACAGCTGTAAATATCGGCACAAACCGATTTATAATTCGGGCTTCTCTATGTTTTTCTTTCATCCACCTCTTTCATCTATCATTTTATCTTTACACCTCGGGACGCTATAAATCACGAAATAGAAGGATCCTGTTATCTATAGCCGAAGCTATTAAGTTGGGTTTGTGAGCCTGGGCCGATGAGAACGATATGAGCATTAATGATCGCACCTGAATGCTGGGAAGATACTCACTGAGTGATTGATATATTTCAAATACTTTTGCCTTATCTCTGAATATCGGATCGCATCGCTCAGAAGGACACACATAAATTCACAAAAATCACGATAAGTTATCACGCGAGTTTGTGCATATTTCATTCGGGCAAACTCCTCCCCAGCTTCAACCTTTCCGCACATTTGTTTCAACGTTGGTTCTCACCCTTCGCTAGATAATCAAAAATTCTACAGGAATGCAAAGCCAAGTCCAAAGTATTTCCATATCTGACAATGACATTCTCACTATTCAAACACCGCTATTACTACCAAAGCCGGCGTCGCCACCTAGTGAGTGGATATCGAGCAGCAAAAAAATGGAGATTGTTGTGGATGTGTTTGATTTGTTTTTTTTTTGTGGTGATTTTTTTTTTAATTTTCGTTCGCTTCATTTTTTGAAAAGAATTGTAGAAAAGAAGCGCACCGAATTGAATTTCGTCAAAAGTGAGAAATCTTACGCTCGCATTGTTCTTGGAATGGCTTGCGACTACGAGAATAGCGCAGCAAAGCTAATAAAGTTCGCCTATTCAATTTGACGTTCTTCACCCTTTCACCCCATATGTGTTTCTTTAAGCCAAAATCTAAAATCTTAATTTTTTTCATTGGTTTCAAATTCCGAATTTAGTTTGTGATTAATTAAAGAAAGTCCACTAAATTCAATTTTTTCAAAGATAAATGATTTCTTAATGATCACTTTTTGAGAAACTCATTTTCTCAAAATATTTAGTAATGTCAACAGAAAACCTAGAAGATCCACATTTTGAAAATGCCTAAAACCAAAAGTCAGGCATTTCAAAATTCTGACTCGTACGCCTCAATAACTCTGGTTTCTTTAGGGGCTAATGGTAACGGAGTAATGAAAGGACCTCCACCAAGAGAGACTGTGGTCAATTTTGGCTTCACCGAAGAACCGATTCCTCCAAACTACTATTGCTGTTCACAAGTGAAGATTATTGTATGTTCCACGGTAGCGGTGCCGACAAACGATCCGAATCGTTTTTCAGAAAACCTGTCGCGTTGTCGGCGTTTTTTCACTAATTGGATTCTTCATCAATTTAGTTCTGTACTTTATGGGAATCTCGAAGCTCGGGTTAAATGGTTTCCTTAGTATTGCTACCGACCACTTAACTTCTAAATTTCAGGATATTTTGAAGCATTTTTACTGATCTTCGATTTTATATCTGTTATGACCTTAATGTGTGGTGTCTCAAAGAAGCGGCCAGGTCTTTTGAAACCATTCATGTTTTATACGGTAACAAAATAAGCAAATGTGAATGAGAAGATTATTCGAATTCCAGACAATTTGGAGCATTGGCCTAATCATCCTATTTCTTATATTCCTTGTTCATTTGTTCCGGGGAACTCACGGAGTGTCAAGGTGCCATTCCCAATATATATGTATATATCAAGGTCATTTTCAAAATTTCAGAAACATCTTGGAGAACCTTCGCTCTATCAATGCCGATCCCAATGAGTATCGATTTCGACGACCGGATAGTTCATCAAGTAAGTGTCAAACATCAATTTTCAAAGTAAAAACCCCCCACGCGAAAATCCATAAATTTGAAGAAAATTGAGGGGCGAGAATAGATGAGATTTACGCCCTCAGTGTAAGAAGCAATTAATTTTCAGCGGCAATTATAGTCACTCTACTCGTCACAGCGGCCATGGTGACCGTGATCGTTGTTGAATGCGTTTTCTTGCACATTGTATATCGAACATTTCAATATTTCGCGTACAACGAGGAAAAACGAAGGGAGGAAAGCAATAAAAAGGAGCGATTGTAATGAGTGAAGGGTAGACCCGACCGGCGGAAACACGGGGAATGAAATTGATCACATTCCAATATGTCACTAATTAACATTTTCTTTTCATTATATTAGAATTATCTTCATACGGATGAAGTGTCGATTTGCTCGTTTTATATCTTACTTTTAAATTCCAGTAAAGACAATGATCAAATTGGTAAATTCCAAAATTACACACTTTCCAAACTCATACGTCAATCGATTTATAATATTGTTTTGTTTTGATTTTCCCGAACAAATTAAATTGTCTATGTGTACCTAAACTTCGTTGTTGATCTCTTCATTATCATATGCTTATTTCCAACGTTTTACGGGATCGTAGTGTTTATCAATGACAAAGTCGAGTTTACTTTTCTTTTATTAACTAAATTTTCAGATAATTTATAATATAATAAACTGTTTAAAATTGGTGTTTCAATTACATTTGAATTACTTGGCGATGAGAGCCAGATTCGTCTTAATCACTGGATCGATCTGCTCGAGCCATGCTCCGACATCAAGCTCCTGAACACTAATTGAAACGAAGACCAGCCGCATTCCTCACCTGAGCAATTTTGTCGAACATCTCGTTCAAAGCCTTGATATATCTTTCCTTGGCTTCATCTTGCGAGACCCCGTTGAGCTCCTTCCAAGAGTCCCTGCAAATATTTCACTTAACGTTCGCTGATTTTATCTCAGCAAATAAATGGAGGTTGCAGCCGTCTGAGTGTGCTGATGCAATTATTGATGATTTCTGATCTTTTCAAAAAATATTTGAAAGGTGTAATTATTAAATTACTGTTGAAAATTTAATAATATTTATTTTCCTCATTGGTCATCCAAAAAAAAAAGAAATAATTATAAAAATCAATCACGAAGTTCTACAAAAAAATGAGTATTTATTAACAAACAATCACCAAGGTACACTTATTTAAGATTTTTGGATTTAATTATACCATGTATTAAAAAAAAATTAAATTTTGTAAAAATAATTTTTTTTAAATAAAAACAAATAATAAACCGGTAGTCTCTAAGCAGTATCAATTTCGAACCAAGAAAATCGGACACTGTTTTTGTTTCAGTTTCAAAATACCAATAATTTGCCAAAGCAAAAATTCCTATATCATCATACTAAAACCTATAACAAAACTTTCTTTGGACTTTGTTCCAATATGTACATATGATTCTACAAATAGACAAATGACATGGTTTACCACGTGTTATCAGATCTGATTGCGGGAAAGACAAAGTCCTAAACATTAACGTTGAGTTCCTCCGTTTCATATATAAAAATTACTAGCAGGGAAACTCTGTAGCGAATACAAAAGTTTTCTAGTTTATGCATAAAAAAATCTATTGAACTGAAATAAGTAAAACAACGCAATGTATAGAAGATGACAGGTACTTAGAATTGATATGGACACATTCGAATCGAATCTCTTTAAATATCATAACTACATGTTTTAAGGTTGCCTAGCAAGCTTTAAAAAATACCTTTAAAAATATATTCAATTCGAAATTCTCAATTCATAGTTTCAAAATTTGGGCCATATTTTTCTTACCACTTCTTTCGTTCAATAATCGAAAAAATTCCCGGTCTCTCAGTGTTTACATCCCCGATAGTCGCCTGTTTGAACAGCGAGTAAAACGTCAACTTCTGGTCATTCGAGGTGCTGACCGGTCCTAAAATATTTCAAAATTTCTCACACGATCACACATCGTATGATGTTTTATCATCGACACGTGTTCCTGATAAAATCGTCGTCCATACCCTGTTTCGGCAGCTTCTGAATTATTTCGACAGCAGCGTTGAACTTCTCGTCGAGTGACATTATTTTTCCAATCTGCAAATGAAAATTTGTGGACAATGCAAAAAACTACTCTGGCGATGAAATAGGAACTCGTTATCAATAAAAGCATTTTGAAATGTTTTGAATGAATGAATGAATTGTTTTTGTTTTTTCCCAATTTCGAAAGATTTCGAGTGAGTTTTCAAGTCAACGAAATAGTAAATGTCATATCAAAGGTTTTGAGCGATTTTGTGAATGACGCGATTGAAAGGGTAACGAAGGACATGCGAGTGACCTACATCCCTATTCGGGATACGATTTAGTCTACTGACGCGGAGGCAACTTGAATCACGCACAATTGCCCGATTAGCCTCCTCAATTCTTATCATAAATACGATACAAAGAAAACCGGATATCTAATAATACTTTGGAAGCAGACTAGAAGAATTATTGGAAACAAGAAAATAGCTCGATTCGAATTTTATTTTAATATACATATATGTATATATATAATGTTCGAAAGACGGAGCTGAATTGAAAATTTTGGTTTGATAAATATTATCATTTTTCCAAATATGGCAAAAGCCTATTTAAATTGTCAAAAGATCAGAAACGCAAACAACCATAGGCAAGTAAAATTTGTGGAATTTGAATGGTAATTAGCAGTTATAAAATAATGAATTTTTCGTTGAAATCAGTTCAATTTTTTTTCAGAATATGTCAACCTCTGAGATTTTCTAAGAGTATTCTTCACGCTTAATATTCATGCTTTTTTGAATAAAATTTTTATTTCGTGTTAAAATTAAAGCTATGCAGAAGAATTAAACATAATAAGTTATGTATTCAAACTAAATTCATGTCTGGCTATATTGTAGTGACTCCGGATATTTCGATCAGATACAAACGTGCTACAGTATAGCGAGAATTCGGCAAAAAATGTTGTTTCGAATTGAATGCACTTTAAACTGAAACCAAATGTAATTTTTATTCTCATTTTTTCTATAAAAAGGTCAAAGAAACATATACTTGCAAGTGATATGTTGAAAACGGTCCATTGTAGTACATTATTAGGGACGCTAGATTACATATTGATAAGATTGAAAAGTGATGACCCGACGCACCCAATTTTCTGCAGATTCTCTCCCTTTTTCCAAATTGTTCCTCATTTGGTATAACTTTCATCAAATATGTGAGTTTTTGAATATGGTATCTCAATTTCCGCGTAAATTTTCGCTACGATGGTGCCTCATTTAAGAAATGGCAAGATTCTTGAGACTGCTACATCAACTGATAACATAGGTATGTACAAATAGACTACACTCAAAATTTAGAGGTTCATTCAATAAAATTTTAAAACTCACAAAAACAACAAGCCTTTTTTATGTTTTTTAATAGTAAGTGAAGTTTAAAATTTTTGATAAATGGCGTGATTTCAATCACACCATTATATAAAATGATCAGAAAATGAGACAAACTTACTGAAATAAAATAATTTTTTGTTTTGTTTTTTTTGGAAATAATAGCTATTATGATTTGAGGCAACTATGAGACTAATTATATCAACCAAACATTTTTGAAAAAATTCGAGAGATTGAATAAATATGACGTTGTAAAACATCGGAAAACATTAACGATTTTTGCATTAGAGAGAAATTTCGCCAAAAATTTAAAATCCAGTTTCGTATTTCAAGTTAATTCTGTCTTTTCGTTTTATTAAATTAAACGCTACAGGGATTTATCTCTCCATCGAATTTCATGTTTTCGAAATATTCATTAGAATTAGACAAAGCGCCTTTTTGAATTTATTGCTAAAGAAAACCGATGTGTACCATATATAACTCATTATTATATCTTTATAATCTACTAAATGAAGTTTTGAAATATTGATATTTTATTTTCTTTAAACTTTACAATAATTTTAGCTGTTCGAAATATGTTTACGCAATTTCTTCTTTTTTTCCATTACATTTCAACCCGATTAATTTGATAAGGCATATACTTTAAACTTTGCCCCCTCCCCAGTCACTGACTCAAATTGAGGTCAAAGTTGTGTGCATATGTACATATATCAAAGATCAGAAATCAGCAATATATACGGTTCCCGATAATAATCTATCGCTATTTGGAAACACGTTGCTTTTTCATCAATACCATCTTGTCCCACAACGATTTATCACTTAAATACAAGCGTGGTTCTATGTTTTCTTCGTTTTCTCGTCTGCGTATTATGTCTATGCGTGAAGAGATGACAAAGATCTCTGCGAACGAGTAGCGTAACGTTGCTCTACTGCACAAACGCATGCCGCATTGATCCGAAAAGTTGTCCTGCTTTCTCCGAGTCGCCTACTCTTCTTCAATTTTTTGTTTTTATTTTCCAACAATTCGCCCATTCCAACTCACACCGTTTTCTTTCCACAACCACTCTCTTAATTCAATCTAATTTCGTCTCTATTTCTTATATAAAAGTCGTTTCTTTGACGCCATCTCATTCTATGCAATTAATTTATTTCCTGTCTTCAGAAAAATGCTAGGAAGAGTCAGCCAGCCACTTCTCTCCACTTCCCACAAGGTAATTAAATTTATTTTTTTTAAATAAAAATTTATTTTGAATCATTCAGATTCTTGCCCCAGCCGCGAGAAACTTGATGCTTCATGAGCATCATGGAATGTCCATCTTGCAAAATCATGATATCAAGGTTCCACCATTTGGAGTGGCTAAAGACGCTAACCAAGCAGCCGAAGTTGCCAAGAAAATCGGAGGAAAAGATTACGTCGTGAAAGCCCAAGTTCTTGCCGGAGGACGTGGAAAAGGAAAATTCTCGTCCGGACTTCAGGGAGGAGTTCAAATCGTCTTTACGTATGTTTTGGTTTTCTTTTAATTATGCATATCCAAATACCAATCACAAGCTCGTGAATCAATTTTTCACGGAAAATTATAAACGGTTTTCGAAGACCATAAACCGTGTGTTATCATTTCTTGATGACCCCCCTTCGCTGAATGACGGGAAAATATCGTGATACTGACGCAACATCGCACGAGACCTATATTCTCTTAAAAATATTGCGTGGTAATATATTTCATAATGCACGATAGAAAATGCCGGAAGTTATACGGTTGGAGAGGAAGAAGAAATTTTAAAAAATGAGGCTAGAAAATTAAATAAGAATTCAACGCAAATTCATAGAATATAACTTTAAATCTATCACATTTCTAAAAATCAAAAATACATGTGATATCTTTCTAGTAATAGGTAGTTTACAACATTCCCTAAATGAAAAAATTCATATCCATGTTCATTTTTTTAGACCAATCTGTCAAATTATTTCATCATTCTGACTAATTTCAATTGCCGAAACTATTTGGGGAAATGATTTTTTTTTAGTATTAGAACAAATACTGAGATAGATCATCCAAGTGAATTCAATTAATTCTATTAACCACTGAAATAGGATATTTTAGATATCATGCTTGCAAAATGGTATTTTTGCAGACGTTCATGGTTAATTAGATAAAGAATCACTTTATGGTTGATATGATAGAGTGAATTTCTATTTCAAATAGGAAAAACACGAAATCAGTGGTATTTCATTGAAATATTTATATTTTAGGCCTGATGAGGTTAAGGACAAAGCTGGAAAGATGTTGGGAGCCAACCTCATAACCAAACAAACTGACCATCGTGGAAAAAAATGCGAAGAAGTTATGGTCTGCAAACGATTGTTCACTCGCAAGGAGTACTATTTTTCCATCACTTTGGACAGAAACACAAATGTAATTAAAGATTTAAAGAAAATTTAATTAGAATATTTTAGGGACCAATCGTTATTGCTTCTGCCGAAGGAGGTGTCAATATTGAGGAAGTTGCTGCCACCAATCCAAATGCCATTGTCAAGATGCCAATTGACGTAAATGTTGGACTCACCCCAGAAATTGCTCGTCAAATCGCCGAAAAGATGGGATTTGTTGGAGATGCAATTCCACAAGCAACGGATATTATTGTGAAGCTTTACAAGGTGTTCAAGGGTAGTGACGCAACTCTCGTTGAAATTAACCCAATGGCTGAAGATGTTAATGGAGAAGGTAGAGTTCAAAGAAAAATCATGAAAGTTTGAAACCAATGGTCTTTAGTCTTCTGCATGGATTGCAAACTTTTGCTCGACTCAAACGCCGAATTCCGTCAAGAGAAAATTTTCGCCTTGAAGGACAGCAAGCAGGAAGACCCGCTCGAGGTTTAATTTTCTAATAGAAAAAAAAAACCAATCCAGTAAAAATAAATATTTTAGATCCGTGCCGCTGCTGCTAACTTGAACTACATTCGTCTTGACGGAAATATCGGATGCATGGTCAATGGTGCTGGTTTGGCTATGGCTACCATGGATATTATCAAGCTTCACGGAGGCGAGCCATCTAACTTCTTGGACGTTGGAGGTGGTGCCACTGTGGAGCAAGTCACTGAGGCTTTCAAAATCATTACCGCTGATTCGGACAAAGTGAATGCTATCCTTGTCAACATCTTCGGAGGAATCATGAGATGTGATGTTATTGCTCAAGGAATCATCCAAGCAGCTAAGGAGCTCAACTTGAAAATCCCAATTGTTGTGAGACTTCAAGGTATTAACTATCAATAAAAACTGATATAAATTTTTTGGTTCTACAGGAACAAAGGTCGAAGATGCGAAGGCTCTCATTGCCACTTCTCAGCTCAGAATTTTGCCATGCGATAACCTTGACGAGGCTGCTAAGATGGTTGTGAAGCTTTCCAACATTGTTGATCTTGCTCGCGCGTCCAACGTCGATGTCAAATTTGAGCTCTCGATCTAAATCTCATCATTCGATATTTAATCATATTTACTTTAATTGAATTGATATACTTTGGTGAATAGTCTACTTATTTATCACCCAACCCTATTGTGTTGCTTATAGTAGTCAATCGTGGTCAATTTTTGTCAAGTAGATATTCAGTTTTTCCAACGTGTAACATTAGATTTATTATAAGTGCGGTCTAAATATTTTATTAGAAGGTATTCGCTGATATATCAAATAAGATATTCAACATTTATGGTGGGATGATAATTCTAAAATGAGACCTCAAACATCATTCAAGGTTAATGGTAGGAATAGATGATAACCAACCACGAGGCTGTAAACTCAATGACGAACCGGAATCTGGATCATTAAGTCGGTATTGTTGAGTCTCGCATTCATAAAATTTTAGTAGCCAATTAATAGACGGAGGACCATTTCTTGATGTTTTATCAAGTGATCTCGAATCTCGACGAAATGATTAAAATTGACACTTCACTGCGCACTTTTGGATGTAAAATGATTTGATGAGAACATTTCGCCGTAGATGGTTCTGGAAAGTTTTCACTTGATTACAACACGTGGTAATCTGATATCACTCACTGGAATGAGGCACGATGTGAAAGAAGGTGAAGTTCGATGATATAAATAGTGAATCAAAAGTTCGGGCCAAATAAAATTGAACATTGGTATAATAAACAACTAATGGTAAATTGTACTAAAACGGATGTTACTGAACGCAAAGTTCCATAGAGTTTGAAGTGGAAACGGTCTTGGTTTGAAGATAATACGGCTTTCAAAATTTCCCAGGCTCGAATTTACGATTATTGAGATTCGCTAGACCAATAACTCAATATTCGCGAAGCTATAAAACTTTTCTAAAATGGACACTAATAAAACCTGCATAATGTATACGATTGTGTGACCGTCATAACTGCAGTGCCGTATCCTTTTAAATTTTCATTTAAGCGAAATGCTCCTAAGTTGGCAAACTCATCTACATTTGGATTTCTCACGTATCGAAATATCAAATATAGTTTGTTGTTGTAACTGTTCATATCAATGTTCAATCTTGTTTCCGACAGCAATTTTTTGCTGTGAAATTGCGCATTTGATTTCGTGTCACTGCTTACACGCTTCGAACACGTTGTACGTTAATTTTTTACAACACTGGTTTTTTTCATATCATCAAGTGAAATTTCGCGCATTCAAATAATGATGTTCTCTTTTAAGCTAATCTCCAAGTTGTTCTCAAACCAAAGTTTTGATTGGTTTTTTTTAAATGTTATTCATGTTTCCAATTTGCCCACCACATGTGTTGACAGATAATCGTTGGTTAAGGCCAATGAGCGGGAATTGCAGAATAAAAGTTCAAGATCAGATAGCGTGAGATAATCGCCGCCCATTAGTTGTTTCATGTCTGTGTTTATAAGAGCATGTGGTATTCCAACCGTACCGTCACGGTCACATTTGATCACTTCCTTTCGGCAATCGTAAAAAGTGCTGCGATGAAACTTGCAAATCCCTCGCTCCGCCCACTCCGATGATATCGTGATCCATGCCCATCCAGTCAGTTAGTTTATCACATTTCAGTCCACTCGGATCGGTTGTGTCGATATGCGTCTTCAGGTCCAAATTGGTGTTGAATGCGTTGTTGTTCCGTGCGATGCTGATGAAACAATTCATGAGGTATGATAATTTTCTCATACTTTATTCATCATTTAACGGCCAGGTCGCTCAACGTTCACTGGGAAAACTTCGTCGTCTTCGACCAACACTACCAATTGCCGATGACTATTTTGAAATTCGGAGAACAATCGGAAATTCGCTTCTCGACCCTGAAGACAAGGTTGCCGATGTTCTCAAGGATGGAGATTTCATAATCGTTGGTAAGTAAGAAAGCTGTAATGAGATATCAAAGATTTTTAACTTGCAGCCGCTAATCGTGAAGAAACCGAAGAAGCCAAAGATGAGAAACGTAAAGAAGAAATTGAGAATGCGAAAAACGAAATCGAAAAAATGGACAGCCGCCGGAGAAAGTATTGATAGTTAATAACACGTGAAAAATATGCTTGAATAGGGTATCATTTGCCGCTGATCAACTGACTCCTATGGCTCTTCCTCCTCCAAACAAGCTTCTGATTCTCGATGGAAACAGTTTGAAACCCGAAGACCTTGTTCGATGCGAAAAGGGAGAATGTGCAATACAGGTATGGATAATGAATATACAAGGAAAAAAAATATTTAATAAAAAAGTGTAGCTTTCAATGGAATCTGAAGATAAGATTAACAAAGGGAGAAAGTTCTTAGAAAAGATTGCATCGGAGCATCGCGGTAAGTCAGAAAAAAATAATGTAATATAATTTATTTCAAGCTGTCTATGGTGTTACAACTGGATTTGGAACATTTTCAAATGTACTCATTCCAAAGGAGAAAGTCAAGTGAGTTGCTTCGCAATAATACCATTATATTCTCTTGGATTTCAGGCAACTTCAACTAAATTTGATTCGATCTCATGCCACTGGGTATGGTGAACCACTTCCACCAAACCGCGCTCGGATGCTCTTAGCTCTTCGTATCAATATCCTTGCTAAAGGTCACAGTGGAATCTCGTTAAAGAATATAAAGAAAATGATTGCGGCATTCAATGGTATAACGAAACCACAATGCCGAATGAGTTGACGTTTTAGCTTTCTGCGTTTCGTATGTTCCACAACAAGGAACTGTTGGTTGTTCTGGAGATTTGTGCCCATTGGCTCATTTAGCTCTGGGACTTCTAGGAGAAGGAAAGATGTGGAGTCCAAGCACCGGTTGGCAACCAGCTGATCTCGTTTTGAAGAATAATAATTTGGAGCCATTGGAACTGGGAGAGAAAGAGGGATTGGCTCTCATCAATGGAACTCAAATGGTTACAGCACTTGGAGCTTTCAGTAAAATTTCGTTTAACTAATTTTAAATATCCAATATCAATATTTCAGCTCTTGAACGAGCTCATAATATTGCTCGCCAAGCTGATGTCATCGCTGCTCTTTCTTTAGACGTGTTGAAAGGAACAACAAGAGCTTACGATCCCGGTAGAAAAGAAGATGTCTAAAATATTTAAAATTTGATTTCAGATATTCATCGCATCAGACCACACCCTGGTCAAAATTTATCTGCACTCCGTCTTCGTTCTCTTCTTCACTCCGAAGCCAATCCGTCTCAAATTGCGGAGTCTCATCGCAATTGCCGAAAAGTTCAAGACGCTTACACTTTGAGATGTGTTCCTCAAGTAAGAAGCAGTTATTAAGGCAGTAATTAATATGACTATCAGGTACATGGAATTGTTCACGATACCATCGCGTTTGTTCGTGAAATTATCACAACTGAGATGAATTCAGCGACTGATAACCCGCTAGTTTTCGCGGAGCGTGAAGAAATCATTAGTGGCGGTAACTTTCACGGAGAATATCCAGCGAAGGCTCTTGATTATCTTGCAATCGCCGTTGCCGAACTTGCCCAAATGAGCGAGAGACGTTTGGAAAGACTCGTTAACACTGAGCTCAGCGGTCTTCCAACATTCTTGACTCCGGACGGTGGATTGAATTCGGGATTCATGACCGTTCAGCTTTGCGCTGCTAGTCTTGGTGAGAACAATATCAATAATATTGTTAATGTTTGGAACATTTAAAGTGTCCGAGAACAAAGTATTGTGCCATCCATCATCTGTTGACAGCATTCCAACTAGTTGTAATCAAGAGGACCATGTGAGCATGGGTGGTTTTGCTGCCCGAAAAGCTTTGACTGTGGTTGAGCATGTTGAAGCTGGTAAATTAATTATCGAGTCTATTTTTACATTAATTCCTGTTTAGTTCTTGCAATGGAGTTGTTGGCTGCTTGCCAGGGCATTGAATTTTTAAAGCCGCTAATGTCCACAGCTCCACTTCACAAAGTATACCAGTTGGTTAGAACTGTTGCGCCGTGAGGAATTGTTGCATAATTCGCCAGTAATTACCTATATTTAAGACCACTTAACGAGGACCGCTACATGAAGCCTGAAATTGACGCTGTTATTGAAATGATTAGAGAGAACAAGATCTGGGAAACAGTCTTGCCTCACTTGGAAACTCTTGAGGCTATGGAAGAGCTTGACCCAGACGCACTTCGTCAATTTGCGAAGACACCAACCGGAATCGTTCAGGATCGCTCGATATTAACAAGCACTGATGAGGAAGATGAAGAGACGGAAGAGTAATTAATAAAATATAGCATATGTTACGTAGTAAATCCGCTCATGATTATACAAAATTCCCAATAATTTTCTTAACTTCACTTGATAATTCGTTGAATTTAATGTTTATTACAAAAAATAAATAATTTACCAAACTAAAATACACAAAGAAAAGATTTTTCGAAATATTTCTTTATGATTTATTGAACGGGGGGAATTTCGGGACGTATATTGGTGTAGCTAATATTGGGATATGTTGGAACAGACATTATGAATGTTGGATATGCCGGTTGTCCTGGTTGATTCGTAGGCAAAACAAACATGGGAGTTACTGTATTTTGATTAATAACTTGGGGTTTCTCAGTGGCATCATTTGTTT
This sequence comes from Caenorhabditis bovis, assembly GCA_902829315.1. Classification (NCBI taxonomy): domain Eukaryota; kingdom Metazoa; phylum Nematoda; class Chromadorea; order Rhabditida; family Rhabditidae; genus Caenorhabditis; species Caenorhabditis bovis. Next base: position 4,052,999 of record CADEPM010000002.1, read on the forward strand.
TCAAAGTTTCAGCACAAGAAAAAAACGCATTTCTGAAAGTGCACCAATTCTATCAATTGCTTACTTCATTTAGAATGAACCTGAAGACCTGAAGAAGGACCATTGAAAGAAGAAGAAGATAGACCGGATATAAATAAAATCGAACATCCATTGGTACTTCAGGAATGATAATCCCAAAATCCAGATACAATTGAAGAAAATGTGCAGCCCTTTGAATGTTAGCAGGAATAATTCCAAATGGTAAGTATAGTATCATGTACAGCACTCTTATATCAGAATTTTGCACCTCAACATTGCTTAAATTTTTTTGCTTCTCATCGGAAGAATCGGTTGAAAAAAGGGTGTAAATATTCTGAATTGGAATTTTTTATGTGTGATTTTGCTTCAATGCTATTTACTGCAGCGATGATAATTGGAATTAGGACAATAGCCAGAGCAGACGTGAAGAGCATTAACTTTGTTTTTTCAATATCTCGATTGGACATTTTAGCTATGGAGATGACAATCATGCCGATAATAAATGTAACAAAATATGAAACTCTGAAAAGTGCATCAAAAGTTTTAAATTTTTTTTATAATTTGCTTTCCCTCTCTCTCTGAAATTCTTATTGAAAGATACTTAAATGTATACCTCCAAAATTTGCCCAGCAATTTCTTTTTCCGTGCTATTTGAATAAGTTGAAAAGCGTAAATCATTGAACCATATGTGAAATATATAGCTATAATTTCATAGCAAATTCCTACTATTTGTGTAATTTTAATCATGCTAAATATATTTTGATTATAATTATGAATGTCATGGGCTCACAAGTCTAACGAAGGGAATGCGTAGCTGTAATAATAAATAGTGACAATCACTTTTGCACCATGTTGAATCGTTATAGGTATTAAAAGAATAATCAAAAACCAGAATGATGTATCTTTCCGAATGACCGGAATGCTGAATATAATTATTATGATAAGCCACATTTCTGATGCCAAGACAAATGTTGACAATGGGCTACCTTTAAATATAGTTTATATGTCATAATTTGAAAAAAATCATACCAATAGATAAAGATGCTCGAAACTTATCCAAAAAAGAAGGTTTTTCACAGAGAAAAGTAGAATTGCTGAGTTTGCGACATTCCATTTCTGAATGTTTGCCGTGCGGAATGTTCACGATAATTTCAGCTTGTCTCTGATTATCCCGTTGCTATGTAACAATTCGTAAACTTGACTTTAAAGCGGAAAATTTTGTTTAGATCTATTTCCCATAGCAACGCGCTGTATGAGATCATAATTAATTATTTTTGAAATGTTTATATTATTTTTCGAGCATTGATGAATTATTTTCAGATAACAAAATACAATTTTGGGTCTTTTTATTGTTGAAAATAAGCTAAGAAATCTTTACCCACTTTTCAGCTATGTTTTTTTTATTTCTAGAAGAAAGTTGAGACAATCAACCGACAAAAGTGATGGATTATAATGAAGCGTGAAAGAAGAGTAGAATGTGAATCAACGGTTTGTTTATAACGTGGAAAAAATCATTTTCATTCAAAAACAATAAGAAATGGATTGGGTCATAAAATTTGATATGATTGTTTTTTTTTTAATTAGGTTAGTAACATCTATATGGACTTATTATTAGCTTCAAGATTGATACATAACTCTTATAATCCGTTTTGATAGGTTCAAAGTGCTTCGGGACATTTCTGACTCGAAAAACCGTTTTTCAAATTTTCACATTCGCAAAAAAATTTGGCTTAAGCGGGGGGTCGAACCAACCATCACCAGTGTACACAAAAGTGGGGACCAAAAAGGCAAAAGGTCCCTCAGTTATCAATGCAGAATTTTCGCATTTGCACATCCGTGATGAAGTTAAACAAAGGCGATCAACGATTTTTAACAGAGTAAATGATTCGCTCATTGATGTAGGATATTCACCGACATATTTCAATCAATGATGGACTCTTAAAATAAATTATAATTTAGTAATTTATAAATAAAAAACATTGTAGAAATATCCAAATCTTTGAATATGTTTGATGTGTTATTACTAGTAGGAGGATCACAATTGATCTTCATAATACCGTTGAATTTGTTCTCTTGACAAAAAAAAATTAATTTCATAAATTCCCCAAAAACGCAAGATTAAAAAAATAAATCAAGATTCTTGGTAAAAGAACATTTCGATTTCTCATATAAATCCTACCATCAATTTACATTTGAGGGGCTTTTTAGCACTATGTGAGTGAGTCATTTCCAAAATCAATCATGCAAACCTTATTAAGCACAACAGGTCACTCATTTAAATTTTTTTTCTGGAAATTTCATTAAAAATTTAGAGAATGTATATTATAACGAATATTTGTGGATTTCAAACGGTATTCTACTAGAAGTTTAGAGCGGTCTGTTTCTGAAACTATCATCTATCTCGTTTGTTCGGAAATTGTTAAACATTTTACAAAAAATTGTGGATTAGTATTGGGATCAATAGTGAATCACAATCCTTATCGAATGGAAATGTGTCCCTAGAAGAAATTGATTCCAATTTATGGATGTTGTGCATTTGATGTTCAATAATTGCGAGAAAAAATAAACAACTATCATGTGCAAAGATTAGATAATTTTCAGCATAGTTTTTTCCACTATTTCAATTTTTCACACTCGCAAGAAATATTTGGCTCAAGCGGGGAATCGAATCAACGACCATCAGTGTTATGTTGCAAGGTTTCTTCTCTCAGCGCGAAATTATTAAGATGTTTCCTTGATGCAACTATGCTCCATTATAACCATCTGCAATAACAAAATCTAAGCTCCGCCCCTCTGCAAAGTTAGAGAGTATTCGAAAATAAGAGGGTTTATGAACTGTTGGCGTCGATTTGCAGTTCGCTTCAACAATTGCGCTCCATTGCATACGTTTCACCGACACCAGTGGCACTATAAATAGCCGGCGGAATACGCAATTTGGTCATTCTTTTTTTTTTGGTCAGCCCACATATTTTGCGGGCTCGTCGTGCCCCGCATAACCTGCGGGCTCCTCGTCCTGCCCCGCATATAATGCAGGCCCGTCGTGCCCCGCATAACCTGCGGGCTCCTCGTCGTGGCCTGCATATTCTGTGGGCTGACCGTCACCGCATCTCCTGCGGTTTCGGCGTGGCTAAGGATCCATTAGGTAAGTCAAATTCATTGCAATCCTTTTTCTCAATTTCGCGTATTGCAGATCCGATGGGGCCGCAGTCGTTTCTCATTCAAGCTTCTCGGATGCGATGTGTTGAAAGTGTCGGGGATTCTCGACTGGTGCGACTCCGTCAGCCAGTACTAACCCTACTGCAGTGTCGCGTCCAGGCCGACGTTAAACCCACATTCATGAGTAGACATGTCACGTGAAGATGAGCAAGAAAGAGGAATGGCGAAAGGTCGATGCTCCCAGGGGTATCGAGTAGAGCGAGGAAACGGAATTGAATAGTAAGGAAGAAATCATCATCTATCAGAATAACTGGAATCATTGTAGGAATCTGGTATCGAATGAATCTAATCAAAGGCGATCTCTCAAAGGACCGACGAGGAAGGGCAAAAACGCCGAGTGTTTGGTATTTTTTGGTATTTTTTTAATTATTCTTTTTTGCTTTACTTATTTTTTATTTTCTTCATTTACTCAAGTCGTACCACTTACGACTTCCTTCTCTATATCCCACTACTTGGGATTTCGTCTCTCCTCTCCGTACATTCGTACCACTTACGTCTGTACTTCCTCCCGGTCCTACCGTTTGGGACCATCTCTTCTTTTTCGCGGGAATGCCGGCTTCCCCTTCCCCTTTCTACCACCAGTCGTACCACTTGCGACTGTTCCTTTTTTCTATCAGTCGACTGATCCCCCTGCCGTACCATTTGCGGCTTCTTCCACTATATCCCACCACTTGGGATTCTCTCTCTTTCTCTCGGTCCTACCGTTTGGGACCAACCATCTCTTTTTTCCGGGGGGAAAGTCGTACCACTTACGGCCATGCCAGCCATTCCACTAATGACTGGCTTCCCCCTTCCGTTTTGTAATTTTTTTATTCGTATTAATTTCTGTGTACATATGTATTTGTTTAGGTGTTTAGGTGTTTAGGTACCGTCGCTGCTTCTGCCGCCGCCGACTTAAGGACTCTGAAGGTGAATCGATTCACCACCACAACTAAATCTCCCCTCACCATTAAGCATTAGCCATACTAAGGACCCCTCTTCTACTTAATTCGCCGTAGTCGGCCATATTAGAGCCGTAGTCGGCCATATTAGGGCCGTAGTCGGCCATTTCCCCAAACGTCAAGGCTTCCTCATCCCCCGTAGTGCCGAGGCGTTGGCTGGATGGCGGCTTATCCGCTGTATCCTAAATTCGGGTGATTGGCCTGGCAAGCCTTTCAGCCCTGATTCCGTAGCCGGGAATCGAACCCTACCCAAACGCCCGTTTCAAGTATTTTCGAGTACTTGCTAGTGGGCGTTATGGATGGTTAAGTTTTAGAATTTTGCTTCACCGGGTGTCCTCCATACTAGTTAGGATGTCATCTGGACCTGACCTATATTGACGTGGTTTGGCCAGCTATGTCAATATGTCCAGCCTTTCGGGTGCACATGGACTGTGCTTCTTGGCATAGTAGCTTGCTACTTTGTAGTGGCTTGCTACTACTTAGTAGTAAGCTGCTGTGCTGAGAAGACACAAACCACATAACCATATCACCAGTAGACCCGGGGGCCAGCCAGACGTGGCTTGCACAACCACTTCTACTTCTATTATCCTCGGATGATAGTTGTGGGATGTCCTTGTGTGATCCCCATGGTGGGATCGGCGATGACCCACATCAGGTTTCGGCCTGATGCTGGTGAGCCTCTCCTTCAAGTACCGAGCCTCTACGTGGCGAAGGAGATCAACTGACTCGGTCCTTTTTGGGCCGAATCAGGCTAATCGGTACACGAATTCCAACGGCCCTCTTAAGGGTTATTATTTTTTGATTATACGTCCAATAGCAATTTAGCTTTATGTTTAAGCTTTATCAAGCGCCATAAATAAACTCATTAGTGAGGTTTGTATGATTGAGTTTGAAAATGACTAACTCACCCAGTGCTCAAAAAGCCCCTAAATTGTAAATTGATGGTAGGATTTATATGAGAAATTGAAATGTTCTTTTATAAATAATCTTGATGTTTTTTTTTGGAAATGATGCGTTTTTTGGGAAGTTATGAAATTTGTTGTCTTTTTAGTCACCCAAACATGTTCAGTAGGATCATGACGATGGCACCTGCTGTTTTGGGTTCTGCAAACGTTCCCCTCTTTAGACCTCCTACTTCTTGCGCAAGTAGTGACTATGGGTACCAAAACACGTTCTGCTGCTTCTATTTCTGCAGATGTTCGAGCTATTGATTGCTACGAATGCTCCAGTCTGCACTTTCAAGTAAAAACTCGCTTCTGTTTTTTTTCGTACCCAACAGATTTGTTTGAGGCTTTTTGTAGTGAAACGGCTCTATTTAATTGCCATATGGTTGATGCGAATATTGCTCACAACCTTGTAACAGTTCAGTTGTAACAGTGATTAATGCATTCCATACCGGAGTAAAGTGATCGACTTCAACACTTCAACAAATGCGCAATAGCATTGTTAACTTTAGTGAGTGGTGGTGCCTGAGATTCGGGCATTCTGTTGTCACTTCGTTTCTGGAAAATTCGATGAAAGAAACATAATGAAATGCAATAAGGATGGAAAATCGAGATTTTGTTGCAGAAAAACTAAGGTGCGATTCAATTTATAATTTTTTTTAAATCTTGCTTCATTCTATGCCAGATGTAATTCTCCAATGGAAATATTCATTTCTTTTAAGTAAAAAAAAGTTTATGTTTTTTATATTTCAGGGGTATATCATATCGTTCACACCATCAATCTATTTCGTTTTGTGAATATCGCTGCTCATCTCTGGTAACGTGTTCATTTTCTAATCTTAATCATTCAATTCAATAATTACTAAATTTGCGAGGGTGTTGATATGTGATGTCTACTATTCATAATTAATCGTGACGGAATTTGATACTCCAATAAAGCAAAAAAGGTGAAGACCCTGCTAGTAGTGATGACATCTCAAATATATTCAAACATTTTGTTATTTACCACAATGCTTTTTATGGATAAATTACGATCCAACATCAATGAGCGAATCATTTACTCTAGAAAAAACGTTGATCTCCAGATATTTATCGGTTTCTCTCAAGCGGTTTCATTTCTTCACTTATATGCTGTATTGATGTTTAACTAATATCTTAACCACCATCTTATAATTATTTTTGAGGTACCAATCATCACATTATGGTTTTATCAAGACGAAATGGGGTGGAGCCAAATGAGATTGTACGGCGAAGGGGCGTGGCCAAAGCGTGCGGCATCAAACTTTGAGAGTGCTACATTCATTTCATCGGTTTGTGCCGAAAGGCATCTGATCTCATCGATAGGTTCTCTTAGCTTTCTATTTTTTCCTAAATATTTGTTTTTTTTTCTATGTTGAGATCTTATTTTCAGCCAAAACTCAAACTATGCCTCTAATTGATCGCAAGTACACAATTCCCTATTTTGGGAACTATTTCGTGTATCGCTTTTTATGCACCATCGTCATGCCGCTGTTCACGACGGTGATACTTGGCATGCTTGTCTACAAAAAATTTAGTACGCCGGTGAATTGTGTAAACCCCGGATTTTATGATGATGGTGATTGGTCGCAATATTCCAACATTAAATGCTGGATATTGGCGAAATTCCATCTTCACCTGGATATGGAGGGTAAAAAAGGCTTTAGTGAGTACACCAATAATACAGCCAGCAAAATGTTCGGTTTAATAATAGTTTCTGGTGTATTCATAGCTATGTGGGTTATATACCGAACGGCCGCTGGTAAGAACGACACATAATATAAACCATTTTACGCAAATTCAAATATTAGGTTGCTTGATGGAGAATTACTATATAAAAACTATGGATATCATTAATAAATCAAATAAAATGGGACATGAAGAGTTGGACACAATTGTACTAACAAATATTGACGTTGTTCCTGTGATTCGAAGTCGATCCTGGTATTTTTTCTTTTAAACTAAAATAAAAATTCTAATTTTTAACAGGTTACTGGTCTATTCCACATTTATGAAATCGCTGTATTTTGGATTTGTAATGCTCCAATTCTGGACATTGAAAAAAATTGTTGGCCAGGAAAATACTACGATTTGGAGCATTAAGGTATCATTATTTAGAATTAATTTTTGTGGTTGCAAAAAAAAATTCAGATTCTGTCCAGCCGCATATTTTCGACTCCTTCAAATTTCACTACGACTAATTTTCCGTACAGTGCCTACTGTAGTGTTGTCAAAGATCGTCGACATTATACATTTCCATGTACAATTCTGTTCAACGAATTCGAAGAGCTAGTGTGTGCTCTGGATGTGTTATGGATGGTTTTCCTCGCTCTTCTGATTAGCTATGATATCATTCAATGCCTTAGACGCTATTTCAATCATTCCTATCTACAAATGCTTATGAAAGAAGTATAGTTAAAAATGCCTCATTTCTTAATAACCAAAAAAAATTGCAGATTTATGGAAATACGATTTCATTGCCTATGGCTCAACAGATCCAAAATCGCATTGGATTTGATACTCTTGTGGTTATTAAAAAAGTGTTCGATTTCTCCAATTATTTTGGTGAAAAGTTGATGCGCAATATTCTGAAGTCTGAGCTTGCAAAGCGCAACAAGGAGATTGAAGAGTTGTTGAATGGGAATGGCGAGTCGTTGGCCAATACGAATATCGAGCATATCGAGATGCAGCTTATTAATGCTGAGCCGAATGTCGAGTACATCGAGATGCAGATCATTAATGCTGAGCCGAATGTCGAACACATGGAGATGAATGTCATTCAACCTGAGGCAAATATTGGCGATGCCCAAGTCCCCCTGAGTCATGCCGAGTTGAATGCCGAGATTAATGATGAGAATGTCGAGATGGCGGTTACGGGAATCTACTATATTTCCGATCGCATCGATATTGTCTAGAGTATTCGCACACGTTACCAATTTTTTGTTTTAATTTTTGTTTTTATGTTGGTTGTTGTTGTTTTCCACTGTTGTTGTTACTTTTTCTTGAGTCCTTTTTATAAACTTAAGAGCAATAAATCGAAAAAAATTATTAAAATGAAAACAGCACAAGTTCCGTTTTGAAATCAAACAATAATAGACGTTTCCTTGTCTACCGCGATTCCCTCTTCTTTTCTTCGCAGAGTTTCATTTTTATATGCTTTTTATTACTTTTCACGGAAGGAAAAGTTTGCATCGTCGATTCACATTTTGGCAGTATCAGTAAATAACACAGTGCTGAGGTTACTTGAAGAAACGAGTAGTTTGCAATCTTTTGCATATTAGAAAAACGGTTTCTAGTTTTATTTTTGATTTTTGAATTCACCATATGGATAAATTTAACACTATTGTTTGATATGTTCGGCAACGAACAGCTGGAATGCACCTGACAAGTTGTAAGCGCATTGTTCTTCGACCATATGTCAAGGCTCACAAAAGCTCAAACGATGATGAGGAAACAAAAGTCGCAGATTTTTTATATCTCGTTTGTAAATATACATGACGCATAAATATGAGGAGGGAAGAACAATTTCAAAGTTTTCTTATGAGCATCTCTTTTTATCAAAAGCAAAGAACTTCCGGCGACGGAGCGTAAAAATTACTATGAGGCGTTATGATCTCTTTTCTCGCTTCAGTGTTTCAAAGATATACAAAACTGCATCCATTAAAGGCGCATGTAATATTTTTTATTTTTGCATTAATAAACAAAAAGAGAGTGTTGTCTGTCTTCGACAATATTATCAGAGACACGAAAGGTATATTTGAGAATTTCATACTATCAGAAGCATCGTCGGTTTCAGGAAGTGATACTCTGTTGATAATTCTCGTGTTCCTCTTAACTCTGTAATAATGTATATTCCACTGTATTAATGCAGGAGAATCCAACAACCAAATGCAAATATAAAAAAATTTTGAATTTCGAAATAAATGCTTCGAATTCCCATAAAAAGATTGAATAAGGCTCCTATTGTTCATCTATTCATTGCGTCAAACAATGGTTGCATAACAAAAGATTGCGTGCTTGGGAAAATCGTAAATTTTAAAAAATTGAAATATTAATGTTTTAGGGCAAAATAACCTATCTACGACTCTACATGGCTTCTTGAAACAATTTTGATACTATTAAACTGAAAAAAAAGATCCTTAAAATAGAAAGTTGCCGAAAAACAATTTTTTCGTGCATGGTGTATAAGCAATACAATTTTTTTTAATGAGCGTTTTTTTTCCCAAAGCGGTCTGCCACATTTGAAAAAAAGAACTGCCCCTGTTTTATTCTAGCGTAACACGTAAGACATTTTACACTGTTTGACAACGTTCGAGATACACCTGAAAGAAACGCAAGCTGAGAAATCACTTTTGTGACAGAAATCCTTACAAAAAGTACTCTAATTTTTCCGAAATATTTAACTTGTTTTTCACCCCCCCCCCCGTCTCATTTCCTCATGTTATTGGTAATTTTTTGCATTTTAAAAATTCTTATTTAATTTTTTTAATGAAAAGACTTGTCTGAAAACTTCCAGGAATTTTGCTCTGTTGACATAAGAGTAGTTTGTAGAATTACTGAGTAGCTCATAATATATTTCATCCAAATAATTTCACCCCTAATAAATAAATTGGACTAATACAAAAGTCCTTGTTTTTTTCAATTAATATTTTGATGTCAAAAATTGAATTTCAATGTTGAAAAATGTTTCGGAACTCTATAAACGCGAAAATCTCATAAAATTTTAATGAGCGTTTGATAATGATCAGAAAAAATGAGAATTTTTCGTATAAAAAGGAATGGTTGAAACCACAGGGGAAACAATTTGCCTCTGTCATGTTCCGAAAATGCAATATTTTTTTTGGATTGCTTTTTTTCGATCTGTGTATTTTATTCCTTTAAAAAGGTGTCGATTGACGGAATTCGTCATATTTTTTTTCACAAATTTTCAATTCTTCTTGTTGTCATTAATTTTCAATTATTTTCTCACTACGACGCTTTTCAATTTGATACTGGCCTTATGGCTCATTTCAATGTCAATCACTCTTGATAAGGGGCTTAACAATTCCCCAACGCATTTGGAGATACTAGAGTCAGATATGAATATCGCGCGTAGTAATATCACTGATGAGTGCAATTGCGCGCCAAAATAATAACACGTTGTTATGACGCGTGGAGGCCGAACTACTTATTCGCATAACCATCCTCATTTTTTCTTTATTGGCTCTCCCAACTTCATTTCCTCTGCCGTCTACATCCTTGAGTTTGTTGCAGGTTTCATTTCTTTTCGAAATATTTCCATAATGCGGCGCATTGACTTTATTCATCGTGCAATTCGCAAATTTCTCTCTAACTGCCTAACAAATCCAGGTGAAACAGCATTTCAACTACCTATCAAAACAACTAAGCTCTGAAACAGCTAATAAGCAGTAAAATCTCTTTAAAAAAAATTACGTCTTCTTCCAAAATTTCAACCCTATCGATTTAATTACGAAATAAATTGATAAGGACGCGATTCTCGCGGCCAAATTACGGCTTTAAAACTCGGCCAATTAGGAAAATGTTTAATTTTTAAATACAATGTATTGTTTTTTATTTGTAGTCAATAACAATTCCCGTATTTTTGATCTCTAACGTCGTTCAATATTTTGAACTATTACTCTGTACGTATACCCGTCCAAAATCGCTATTTGAATCGCCGCTACCCCCTCCCCCCCCTGCCACTCACTGTGTCTTGTCGCGATGTTGTTTCTCCTCCGCACAACGCACAATGTTTCGTCCGGTGAGCTCTGTTTGCATTGACACGCTGCAGACCCTTCTTCTCTACTTGTTTTTGTTTGACCGCATTCTCATTTTGCATTTCTTTTCGGTCCATTTATTAAATTTGTCGATCATCCTGAAAAAAAGACACCGTTGGGAGGGCGATGGACACGTCATTCAATACTAAAACGAAATTTTCGCAGTGTGTTTTCAATGATTGCACGCCGCGACAAAAAAAAGAAGATTTTGTTTTTTCGATTCCCACCGCGCAAGGAAATGTTCAGCATCGTAAAGTTTGAGTCAGTTGAAATGCAAACAAAAAGCGCACGCGCTTTCCTTTCTCGATCTCATCGTTTCTCACGTTTTTACTGTTTTTCAATCAAATTTGTCTCGTTTTCAAGGGTAAAATGGCGGCTGACGGACTCGCTGTCGAGAATTTGGACATCAAATTGACATCAATGAATCAAAACGCCGCTGATGACGAAGAAGCGCATGAGCAACTTCAGCTCAAGTAAATATTTGAAACTTGATTCAATTAGAATCATTGCATATATTCAGGGTTTACAAACGCCGATGGATTGTGCTTATTGCAATTGCTCTTCTAAACAACACTAATACGATGTCTTGGATTTCATATGCTCCGTCAGGAAACTACGTCAACACATTTTACGGCGAAGGAAGTGCAAGCTGGTGTGTGGCGTTTCGGCTTTATCGCAATAGAAATTTTCGAAAATATTTGTAGGCTCTCCATGATATTTATGATTTGCACTATTCCCGTGGGGATCTTCGCCATGTGGGCTGGTCGTGAATGGGGAATGCGCACTGCTATCCTGATTGCTGGTTTAACAATTTGTAGTTGCTAAAAAAATTATATTTGGTTTTTCAGGATGGACAAACGGAATTGGATCCATTATTCGTGTGATTTCTTCACTTGGTTTCGTTCCGCAAGAATGGCGTTTCCCGATTGTTCTCACCGGTCAAGGAATTGCTGCAATTGCCTATCCATTCATCATGTTCCTTCCGACAAAGGTTATAATCTATTTGAATTTAAAAAATATTTAACTTGATTATTTATAGGTTGCTGGATCCTGGTTCCCCGAGAACCAGCGAGCAATTGCCACCACTATCGGTGTGATGTCTAACCCACTTGGAGTCCTTATGGCCAACCTTATCAGCCCTCGAATTGTACAGTCAACGGAGCATATAATTTGGTTGAACATATTCACTATGGTTCCGTCGGTTGCTGCAATGCTAATCGCTACGGTATGCGAAGAAATTGGAGACCTCGTGATTAGAGCGTTTTTTTCCAGATTGGTGTTAACCGAAGCGAGCCCAAGATTCCACCAACCTACAGTGCAAGCAAACCTCAAATGGATTTCCTTCCAGGTAAACCTCTTCAAACATATGGGCCGGATTAATGATTTTCCGTTGAACATTTCACGACCCAAAAAAAGAAAACATATTAACGACGGCGATATATGTAGAGCAATAAATCAATTTCAGGAATGAAAGCGTGCTTTTCCTCAAAGAACTATTTGATTCTTCTTCTCGTCATGGGAGGTGGAATTGGAATGTTCAATTGCCTTTACACTGTTATGCTTGAACTTCTTTGTCCATCTGGATATTCGAACACATTCTCGGGATTCTGCGCTGCACTGATGATTATTGGAGGTGTATTCGGAGCTGCTGCAAGTGGTAATCTGATGGAACTCGATAATCGTTCACTTCAATTTGAGCGTGTTTGCAGGAATCTTTGTCGATAAAACGAAACTTTATGAGGAGACGTTGAAAATTGGATTAGGAGTGGCTGTGATATTTGGGCTCATCTTCCTGCAGCTCACTCTTCATACAGGGCTCTCCATTCCTCTGGCTCTCACGTGCTTGCTTTTTGGTGTTCTTGGGCTTGCCACATATCCAATCGGTCTCGAACTTGCCTCAGAATGCACGTATCCAGTATCTGAAGCGACATCAACGGGTCTAATCGTCCTTTCCGGTCAAGTGCAAAGCGTTATCTACGTTTTTGTCATGAAATACTTTGCGCGACCACTTCAACCAGAAAAAATGAGTATCCAGGTAAGAAAAAACGAAAATTTTCGGTCACTGTTGCAAAGTTTTGCAGGTTTGTCAAGTCGATTCTAACGACACCGCCAACATTCCGAAAGATAACACGATGTCAATCATGGTTGGTTGAACAGAGATAGAGAAAAAGTCGAATACTGATTTCATTTAGATCTTTTCTCTTCTCGCCGCATTATTGGTTCTCGTTCTTGTTTTACTCTTCAAGCCAGTGTACAAGAGATTGGAAGCGGAACGCGGAAATCGAGCGGCTGCGGACAAAGCCAAAGAAATGATTAATCAGGATTCGAAGGTGTCATTAAAAGCTGACAGCTCGATTCAGCCACTTCAATCATAATTAATTTATTTAAAAATAATTACATTATCAAATTGTTAAAGAAATATATTTTGCATTTTTTCTTTTTTCCAAAGACTCATCGAAATGATCTTCAAATGTTATTAATTGTTCCTTTTAATTGGATGGTTGTGTTAGAGGTTTCTCAGGGAAACCTTTCATTTTGAGCTTGCTTTAAATATGTTTATTAATGTATTTACTCGAGATCAAAATGTTTTGTTGACAAATTTGATTGAATAAATGGTTTGGAGATTTATGATTTATGGGTGCAATACGAGAACATACAGCTCATATGAACACCCTTTTTGAAGATTTTTAAATTTAAAACTATATAAATTTTTAAATCGGTTTGTAACTCGTAACTTTTTCATATAACTTTTTTACAACTAGTTTCGTAGTATTTAAATGACTAATCGGTGGCTGGATATTAAGTTTCGTAAAATCTATGTCAATCTACAAATTTTTAAATTTATTCTATATTAAATGTGCGAACGTTGAAATGCAGAGTACACAGACACATCAGTCTTGAGACGGCACAGAGCCAATTTTTTTTGAATATTTATCAGCCATATGAAATCAGCTATAGAAAGAACACATAAATATATAGAAGAATCATAATTTCTAAAAATTTCTACGTTACCGTTCCGAACACGCATATGGTTAAAACAACCCACTTACATAGCTTACCGGACTATGCTTATTTGTGACGCAATTTGCGCTTCTAAAACAGGGTTTACTTATATGTTGAGACACAAGGAAAATTTATATGTAATTACAGGATTACAGGGTGCCGCAAAATTACGGGTGCATCGATAAAACAAAATAGCTTTTTTAAAAAATCAACAAAACTCTTTCAAATTAATACCATGATTTATTCAACACATAACAATCACAAATTAATTATTGTTGTTCGATTCTTCCCTCTCGATTCAGGATCTCATTAAGATAGTAATTTTGATCAACTTCACTTCGGGATTAACGAAAATCAGTGGTGTCTTGCCGTCAGCACAGATCCCACCGAATACCATGATCTAGAAACACGATGAATGGTTCCGTCTTTGTTCATAGCTTCCTCAGACCTTCTGGCGATCACTCTGTGGTTTTGAAGATTGAAAGCAGCTTCTACCGTAAACTGCTTCTCATCCATGACGAAAGTCGTTAGGTGTTTTCCTTGTCGCGTGCCAGCTAGGAGCGATTTGCACTATTTCATTCGATCTTCTTTATTTTTTCGGTTAGAATGGCGGTCTTTCTGACACGATAAGGTATCAGGTTCAGCTCATCTTTGATAATTCTTCCCACCATCTCAGACTCACATAGACTTCTGACACCATCTTTCTGATGCTACGATCTGGATTTCGACGAACTCGTTCCCTGATGACCTTAACTCGTTCCGATGTTATTAAAGAATGTTTTCTTCCTCTTCTAGGACAGCTAGAGAGTCCTCCTATCTCATCAAAGCGTTTACAAGTTGTTTGTACGGTGAACTCCAAGGATTTTAGAAATCATCTTGAATGATGTTCCCTTTTTTTCAAGTCAATGATTGCCGCATGATGAATAGAATCAGCTGTCTTTTTTGAAATACAGATTTTCATGAAACTTTCGGAAAATTATTAAAACGTCATAGAAAATAAAATAAAAACGCACTTTGTAATATTGTCCAACAACTAACACTTACTTCAATATTTTTATTTATTTATTTTATTCCTTATAAATGTATAATGCCCTTCTTGCGGATGTGACGCCTTGGATTATATTCACTCCATTAAGTTTACTCTTTCTCTCTCTCTAATTTATATATTGAGATTGAGTTTCTTAAAAATCTAGTAATTAAGCAATGACATTTAAACTTACATGTTAGTGATAAACCTACATAGTGAAAACCCTTGCATAGAAATAAACTTTGAACTTCAGAAAACGAGTCGTACACTTCAATAAAAAAATTCGAATCTGCGCAATTTCGCGTGTCTGTATGAAAATCGTTACCGTCAGTACGCTGACCAACCTTTTTGAATGTCTTCTTAATTAAGCAAGTAAGAACACTTTGACTTTTTCGTGCTAAAAAATTTTTGATCTACGTTATTTCTTATCAAAAAGAAAGATCTATCAAATATAAATGCCCCTCTCAACACTATAATGTAGCGCAACATTTTCCCACTCGTTTACCACATTGTACCACATTCATTCACATTTATATTCCAGGTTCGTAGAAACATCCTTTGTGTTCCAATATGATTCTAGTAAGTCACGTTTATTAAACATCGCTGAAATTCACATTTTTAGGACAAATTCTGTTTTCCGACTCTGAAAGCGAGCCATCCATCGATTGGAGTTGTCGTCGAAGAAAAGGACGGTATTTTTCTAATTTATTCCCCATATGTGGAAATGGACGGTTAGTGAAAATTTGAAATTCTCGATATGAACACATTTTGAGATGGACGCTTTCGAGTTCCTTATATGGACATCAATGGCGAACCTTTGAAAATCGGATACACGGTGACGTTTAATCAATTTGGAATTGGCGAAAATGCTGTCTTTTCCATTATCGGAGTTTGCTGCGCATTCCGATTTATTGCAAACAATTTCTGGTTTCAGATTCATCGAAGTTGGTGTCATGCTTTATACAGCATTGGGTTTGAGCGACCGGAAGTTTTGGCAGCTCCCGAATTTTACCTCGAAGAAAATCTTCTCAAAATGAAGTGCAACTTCTCGTTGTGCCCAAATTTCATAAAAAATACAAAGAAGACAACGCATGAAGGAGTTGCCCAGAAGATTCTTCTGTCTCATGTCGGCCTTGCACACGTAACGCATACAATGCCAAATTTGAGGTTATGAATGAATTTCAGGCGATTGGCTTCGAAAATGAGCTAGTGGCTAAAACATTTTATTGGTATGGCACATTCCAGTACGTCGGATTTGGAAACGGAGCAATGAACTTTGCTTCCGAAGTGAGAAATTACTATATTCATTTATCTAATAATAAATGTATGCCATCTTAGACAGTTAGCAGTAACAACCAAACACCTTTCGAAAGGACTTCATTTTTCAAAGTAGTCTTTTTAAATTAAACATATTGAATAATTTCTTTTATTCAGTTGATCAAAATGTCGAGATTTGGGCAGCACCCAGTTAAAAATAATCCGTTAATGAAAAGATTCGTAAGAAAACATTGGTTTAAAAACTCGATTTTTTGCTTTGCAATTTAGATTCTAAAAGTTATTGACTCTGCCATATGACTCGTTTCTATTGATTCATCAGGTAATTTTTATTTATATGCCAAATGAGAATGTATTCTACATTTCTCGACTTTCTTTCTACCATTCAAATTTGTTTTGTTTTAAAGATAGAACGGCGGCTAACAGACTGGTTATCGAGTCCGTGGACATCAAATTAAGATATCATATCTGCATTCTATTCATAATGCTTTAATATTAATCAAAATCATTTTCTACACATAAATTTTTCTTTAAACTGGATGGTTATGTTCCATTTGAAACCTCCTATCGTGCTTGCTTTAAGTTTGTGTTTTTTAAGTCTTCATTATCGAATTTTAATGCTATTTTTTAATTTATTGTGTTGTATTGCATGTACGTAATGCAAATCTTTTCTCATGGTTATATACTATCCTGTGTTGATTTTGCGTTATTAAATGAATAAACTGAAATTGAATACAAAGATACCTATTGTAATCATCCTGTAATATTTGGAGAAAAGGATCAAGCTGTAAGTAAGATATTTGGAAATGTCATTCTGAACTTTCATTCTGAACCGGAAAGAGTCACAGTTTTTAATTCAAATTTTACTATGAACATTTCGCAAAGAATTCACCTAAATCTCTAGAAAATCTAAAGAGATCAAAGTTTTATCCGTTTTAGTAATTTTCGTCCAAAAATCTGCACAATACCATAAGTTTTTTAATCACGCAGATTCAATGCAGATTTACTCATTTTTCCTTTCAAATAGTTACAATTTTCAAATTATAGAATTTAAATCATTGAAATCATTTAGAGACGTGCCAGTTTTTTTTTTATAATATGACCATTCGGGTTTTGTTAGTATAGTTTGAAAGACTTTCACTAAATCTCTAAATGTCGTTAAAATCACAACCATCTTTTGCAAATAATTAAATTTTATTTTCAAAAAGTTTAGGAAGGTAAATAAAACTTAAAAAATTCAAAATGATGGGTTAATTACCACGTAAGAACAAAAAAATCAATTTTAACAATCAAATATTCAATATACAATGCTCGAGTAATTATTATGAATCTGAAGTTTCTTCAAATTATAATTAATAAAATAGAATAAATAGACAATAGAAGACAACGTTAATGAATAATTATCTAGTTTGCTGCTCCATGTGGTACATCCCGTAAGGTGAGGGAATACCATAGGGTCCCGAGACGGCCATGGTGGAACTTGTGAAGGCCGAGAGCATGTCGAACGACTCCTGCAATAAATCAATTGTTATCGAATTTGGTTTGTTTTTTTTTACTTTCGACTTCTTCCGAATACGACAAGCTAAATAAATAGCTGCTGTTGTCGAGATGACTACCAAAGAGAGAAGAGCAGCCATCACGCACAACGCCGTTCTCGAGAACTCTGATGTAACAGAGCATTTGTCTGCGATCGGCGACGAAAATGACGAAGATTTTGCAACTGAAAACCTCGAATTCGAATCAAATGAGATTTCGAAAATCTACTTTGTCGAGATTCCGAATCTGACAGAATTGTGAGTGTGTTCATAAGAGACACCTCACTGACGTCTTTGCTTTCTTTGATCAATGATGCGCTTCTACGATGCCGGAACCGAAGCCGGTCAGCAGTTAATGTCGAATTGGTCATTTTCTTGAAGCATGGCTGTAAAGGCAATCTGTTTTTGAGAGTATCAGGTTTTGTATGTACCGTAGAACATTCTTCCCTTTTCAAGCAAACGTTCACTTGACAGTGAGCAAACACAGTGCTCTGATTACCAAAGCGAAACGTTTTGAACTTGGAAAAGTATACCTAAAACCATGCATTTAATTCACCCCTAGTCGGAAGCGATTCCGAATCGTGACATAAATTCGACATACCTGGTCGTTGACGTTGGCTAACGGCTCAATAATCTCGCTGATCTCTTCAACCGGACACCTGCCAATTCACAGTTTTTACTAGGTTTCTTGAGGTTACTGACATATACACATGCGGCGCGGGACCGGGGGGGGGAGGTGACAGTTAATTTATAACGAGCAATTATTGGAAGGCTGGCGAGCGCGCGCGCGGTAAATGGAGTAGAGCGCTCATGCGGGGTGCATTAAATCAAAAAATGTACCCGCTTTGAACGAAAGTGATTTTTCGAGCATCGGGAGAATCCACATCTTCGCGATCGCTGAAGACGCACTCTTTTGGTGTTGCACCATGATATGCCGCTGAAATCCAATATTTTTTGTTGATGCCAACTGCCAACGCGTTCTTACAATCGGGTGAAAGAGCGACGAAAAATTCCAGAACATCTCCGATTTTTGCCGCATGCAACGGTTTTCCGTCCACTGATCGGAAAAACATCTCGATTTTTGGCTTTGGCTTCCCACCAGTCGACGCTATTATTTCATGCGCACTGAATTAAAAAAGACATTAATCTTGAATCAAATTCCCTAATTACTTGGTCACGTCGTTAAATCGAATGGTTTGCACATTTCGGGCATATAAGCAAAACACATGGTTGATTCGCATTGTCTTTGCATAAGTGAGATCAGCGTTATCTTCCAAAACTATAGTGGTTTCAGCGGTTCGATGATTTGGTTGCTAAAAAATTTGAAAATTTCACGTTTCGTTCTTCTATTTTCTTACCAAATCCACCAGCATCACATCGCACTCTTTTCCATAAGGAACAGTGAGATTAAAATTAGTTGAACCTTTGTCGTTTTTCATTGAAGTTCCGCAAGGATGGCGAGTTTTGTGTCCGTAGACGTACACCTTAATTTATTGTTTAAAAAAGCTTGTGGTGAGAATTTTGACGAACCACTGGTTGAGATTTTGGATTCGAAATCCAGCGAGCCACCTCTGGATCATTTTCATCTATAACTACAGTCAAGCTCTCTGCTGAGCAAGCTACTTCTTTTACTAAACAAATTCGTCTCAAGTCATTGAAAATATCGATAATTCAAACTAACCAAAACCTTCTCGGCTGTTTTTGCAGTAGACACAAGTTAGTATGAATAAGATCTTTGAAAAATCTAATAATGACATCTGCAAAAGGAACATTTGAGAATAAGTGGAAAACAGAAAGCAGGTTTAAAATGTGAGCAACATAAGCGGACGCCCAAATATGGGGTCATGATTGTTTCGTTTCCATGGTGTTCAGGTTCAATTCTCGTTAAAAGGACCACCCGCGCCGGACGGACCACCTCGCCAATTAATCTCTGACTTGCTATTGTCTTGCGTCCACATTGGGAGGTTTATGATGCGCGAGAACAATATGCTTTGAAAGAGCTGGCCCGTAATGGCGTTGGTGGAGAGAATTCAAATAAATTGCTTGGAATGTAGGAATTTGGAAAGAATGGGAAATCTATGAGGAAATATTATCGGAAATTTTGAGATATCGAAGTTATCAGAGAGAGAGAGAGAGAAATCACAAAATCAACTGAAAATATGAAAATAATTCTCCGCGGCAGTTTTTATTTAAGATTGAGTATTGAATTTTTTCGACTGACCACAAAAATGCTACAATTAAAAGATTATTCAAAAGTTATTGCTGTGCTAAATATTACAGCAAAATTCATTTTTTTATACATTTAAACATTTGAAAAACACTAGGGAATTTGAACCAGTGAATCTAGTGAAAGTCGTAGGGTTCGCATAGAAGCGTTCAATTTGTCTGGGTCACTCTGCAAAACAAGCAAGAACAATGTTGTTAAGATGAAAATGAGGCGGAAGAACGAGATAGGTAGTCATTACCTTGTTTGAAATGATGCATGGTGCACCCATGTGGTGGGGGGATGTGGTCGTAAGGGTTGTGTTGGGCGGGGACAGGGCGGCAACCCGAGCTTCTTGGCCCAATCCGAGACAGCCGTTCCGAGAATGGCACCTGCCTCGGAAGTGGCGCACGCATGACAACAGATGGCTGGTATGGGGACCAAGAGAAACCAGGTGAAATAAGAAATCAACAAGAGACGCTCGGCGCACGTTAAGCAATTGCCCAATATTTTTGTGCTCGGTTGAGAATTATGACACTGGTCAAATTGTGTGGCACGCCATTTTTATAGCTTGTGCACGTTAATTGTATGCACGAACACTTACGTTTTCGAGAACAAGGTCATGAGCTGCGGATAACTTTGCGGAAATTTGCATCAAGTGTTTGTAGCAATACCGCTATCAATTGAATATGCAGATTGAAATGTTGCCCGTATATTAATTAATAACGAATGATCATATATGTACTGGAATGTTATCAACAAATTGAGGGTAGACGATTCTTCATGAATTGCTGTTTGGGCAGTTTCCACATAAGATAGCCTATTTTCAATGTCTTTCTAATTACCACTATTTTGTTATTTGCGCGTTCACTCCATTGATCTCAAAAGCCTTCCGATAGCCTTTCATACGCCGCATATGGTATCAAAATATTTACGGCATCGAATAATCCGCAAATGAAAGAAATCCGCGATGGGTCAAATTTGGGGCCGACTCTAATGAGCATTTCCTGGCCGCTTACCTACCTATTAACCACTATATTCTTCTCAACTATTATTATTATGATTAACGAATTGGAATTTGTTTCATAAATCTTCTGCTAATTGCAATCTTGAAATGTTCTATAAATTTGAAAACAATAGAATCTATCAATAATTTTTTGAAAGAGTACAAATGATTAATCAAAAACAAAAATGAATTTGCGAAGAAATTTCTCAAACAGTCAATATCGCCGTTGTCATTCGAAAAATAAATGAACAGAATGATTTTCAACAATAATTTTTTATAGCCGTCTCAAGGAAGTGCTTAAAAGTAAAGTATTTATTTGTTAATTAAAATTGCAATTAAGCGTGCCAATATTTCTTTGCCTTTTTTCAATTTCAGATAATTATTTATTTTCAGGAAACATTAAAAATTTTTTTGGTTCTAGTGAATTCGTTTCATGTTTTGATAATTAAAACCGATTTTTCAATCGTGAGCATAAAAAGAAAACAGTGCTAACTATAATTATAAACACCTGCCCTCCTAGCATTCGACCTTATTTTTTTGTACACTATAACTATAATTACGAGAAGTCGGTTACGATTCAAGGAAACAATACCTCGTCATTTCTAATCCGCTTAAACGTAATGAGTTTCAGGTGACGAATTAGCACACGACAATGAGATTTATTATCATAGATTTGGCAAACAATAAAACGCATAGAAAACTGACTAATAGTTACAAAATCACGGATTCGGTTTCCGGCGTTATCCATTGCAATATGTCGCTACGGCTATTCACAATCGTCTGGTCCTAAATAAAAAATGTTGTGAAATTAATTGACAATTTGATTTGTTGGTGCTAATATAATGTGTGTGCGATAAAAAATGAATGTAAACTCGAATCTGTACGGTAGTATGATGCACTAATGCGGAGCCTTCCTGGCCGTTCTTGTCAAGTGCAGACAATCGTGATTCAGTTCGCTGTGGGGACGCTAAAATGATCTCACTGAGAGTGATTTCAATTATAAATTGTCTCTTAATTTGTGTTCTTTCAAATAGTTTTTGTTGATTGGCTAAGCTAATAATGATTGTTTTATATTTCATTAATTTTAATCAAATAGATCCATAAACGTAATATGAATATTAAATATGCTGTGGTACCCATAAAGTACAATAATATATTTTTGTCTCGTAGACAATTAATGCTCTATTAGGACAGAATATTAATTTGTTTTCGATTCTTCCCAACCATCACGATTCCATTGAAGCTGCTTTACCATATATTTTTTAGTTTCCGCTGTATAAAAATTGCAAAAAGAAACGCACGTATTGCAATGAGTTCACTGCATTCTGGACGTGTATTTGTTGTAACTGCGTGCGATGTTGCTCGAACATTTCCAGACCTTTGATTTTTCCGAACAGAGGATTGATGAAGCTGAAATAACATTATGAAATTTATAGGCTGTATGATAGAATCTGACCTGACGATTCAGCAACCCATAGAGAATGAAATTTGAAGCGGAATTGATATAAGGAAGGGCATGAACACCATACATAAAATATATGAATGCATAAGTTGGTGGTTCTCTATTTTCCGAATTCGACGGATAGAGTTCCTCGTAAAGAGAATACAAGACAGATACCCAGTACGGTGTCCTAAATAGATTATTAGAAGTATTCTACCTTGGAAAAGCTCTACCAGCATATAAAATGGAAGCTACAAATGGCTAGCGTATAAATTGCGATATGACCAACGGGAATCTGCAATTTCTGAAAATGAACGTCTGTAAAACTCTATGATAGTGCTTCTACCTTATCTTCCGTGCTGCGCCTTCCAGCCAATGTTTGTTTGATGGCTCGTGCTTGCTTGAATAATCGAATGAGCATTTCGTAATAAAAGTAGATCATGAATAGAAGTGGCATTAAATATGCCTAAAACTTTTAACGTTAACAAGCGTAATGTGGCAATTCATGGGTTATTTTTAGTTTTTTTTGTCATAAGATCAAACAATGATGTTCAGTACTTTCGAGACAATTGACAATGAATTAAATTTTTTTGGAAATTTTCACAAACTATTATAAACATTCTTATAATAATGGGTAACAAACATAATTAGAGTAGCTTTTCTGGAATAGCTTGTTCATCACATTTAAGCTTACCAAGACAAATGAATATAAAGTGAACACAATAAACAACTCTTTTCCGAGATCATCAACGCATTTGTAAAGATGCATTCGTGTGATCACCTCTTGCTCCATATCATACTTTTCATGCATGATAAGCTCCTAGAATAATTAAAAGATAATAATTATTAGCTCTAAATATTGCAGTGATCACCTTTGAATGAGCAAATAGGAGAATTGGAGATAACATTCCGCAAGTAACAAGAAACATGCAACCGAGAAATATGAATACAGTTCGTTCGCTTCTAACACGAGTCTAAAATTGATGATTTATGACCTATATCGGTAAGAAATGTGGATAATTGCTGCCTTGACATGGTCTCTGATTACCACCTTGCTTTTTGTCTTTTCTTTATGTTAGCGCCTTACCTGGAGAGGATGACAGACGGCGCAGTATCGGTCAATTGAAAATGCAACAAGAATGAAAGTACTGAAAATAAAAAATGTTTCGAAGCTCAATATGCTATTTTGCCTGAAGATTTTCCCAATGTGCTCTAGCAATCGGAACAATTTACACGCAAATGTATCAAACATCCAGAACCCAAGAATCTAAAATCTCATTGTTGATTGAATGTTTGAAAAAATGTGAATTGCCTGATCCAGTATTGTCATTGGAAGTGGAAGCATTGATAAAAAATCGACAATACTTAGCACACATATATATGTTAAAGTAGTATTGTGGCGAGTTCTGTAATTAGCATTTTATAATCTAAATTTTATATTTCCATTTTAATTGTCAAGCGATATAAAGCAATAAAATGTTTTTGTTTCCATGTAGACCATTTCATATTACTCATTTTATGATATTGATGACATTTATGAGTAAGTTGAACCCTGCTCTTTCACAAGAAATTCAATTATCATAGAATGCGTGGTAATTAATTATCTAAAATTAGAAGATCGGTTAAATGAAAATACCTGGAATCTTGGTTCTTGACATGATGAACCACCGCTAGAATTGCCGCGTTTCCACAAGTTCCAAATAAGAATAATAAAGCATAGAATCCCGCAATGAGCATAAGTGACGAGTTATCATGATTTGATAGTGGAAGTGCGTACACTAACGTAAACTGAAATCTTTCATTTTTATAATTTGATTTAGCGTCATGATTAATTATTGACATAAACGTAATAGTTGCAGGATTATCGGACTGCAATTATTAAGAAGTTCCTCATGATCGATTCTGTACTTCAAGGAATTACAAGATTATTATAAGTATTTGTAGATTATTAAGCAGATTAAATGAGCGAGGAAAAGAAAAAACCAAGCCCTTGGAAGCTTGATTCATGGTCCCCTAATGACTTACATTCTCATAAATTGTTCCTTTCAAACCTTCACTATTTTGCATAGTAGAGGTTCAGTGCATACGGGTGGACGCCTCTAAAAGTAAATATATATTAATAATAATAATTGAGAAAAGCTAACGTAAATAAACAGGACGCTAATTCGGTGGGGAAAAATAAGGTTTCAAGGTTTATTGGTCTGGAAGATAATCTTGACTCAGAGAAGTCGGACCCGATATGGGAAAAAAACGTTATGTAGAATATTCATATTAGGACAGATATGAACACGAAACACGAAAAATGTTTCTGAAAAAAAAACTAAAATTCAATCTAACTGGAAAGGAGTGAAATTAAAAAATATGAGATATTTGGAGATGATTAGTTCCAGGCGACGAAAATGAGGAACAATGTGAGCCGCTTATTCACTACAATAACATCTGTGAGCAATGCGCGGAGTCTGAACAATAATTTAGAGGTGTTTGGTTCTCATTTTTTGTTTCATTTTTATGGTGTGTTTTTTTACACTGCCGCTGCCGCCGCCGCGTCGCGACTCGCTTGAAACAAATGAAGCGATGAGGACGATTGACGAGCAAAATGAAATGACGTGAAAAGCGTGAAAAAAGGAATGAAGTAGACAAAAAATAGTGTCCGCTGGAACAAAGAGGCAATGCACTCTGAAATTTCATTGAACAGCCTTGTTGGCTCGCAATGAGTCTGGCTTGCCTGAAACACACGGGGGGGGGGGGTGGAGCAACATGAGTGGAATTGTGGGTTGATGCAAATTAGACGTTGGATATATGCATGTGGGTGCCAAAGATTACAAAGAATTTGCATATACAATAGATTGCTAAGAATAATTGGGATTTCTCAAGTTTAATTTAACAACTGTTATCCATTAAACAACTTTTTTGTTTTGAATATCAGGATACAGTTTTTTTTTATGAACACCTAGAATCCCAAAAGCTATCCGATACCTTTTGGTTTTGTGCGTCGTTGTCATGATGTGTATGACGATACGATTTTTTCAGTTTACTATTTTTCTGATTTTCTGCACAAGGTTCAAAACCCAACGTTTCGATTTAAAAGTTTTAATTACAAAGATTTGAGGTACTAAACATTCCCTTATGATGATCTTGTAATCGAAACGTTTGGTATATTGTTTTAGACTTTGCGCAGAGAATGAAAATCGATCAAATCAAGAATGAAAAAAAACTAAACTCTAGAACTATTCCATAAATAATGAGCCGATCGTTGTTCCCACACAGAAGCATTATGTTATTTCGGAAAAAAAAACTCGCGGAGAAAATAGAGATATGTCAGTGAGAAATAATAATTTTCATTCAAGTCTTCATGTTTTGCAACGTTTGATTGCATTCTTACTTTAAAATTAGAAACGTGTTAGAAAATTTTTAAAGTTCGTTTTTTAGCTAGAATGAAAATGAATAATGCCTCTCAATTCTTCCGAAAACCCACATTTTTTGTTGATGGAGTCAATACACCACTAAAATGGCTTTCGAATTGTGTTCCAATAAAATAGAATTTCAGCGTTTGTTTATAGCAATAAAAATAAATGCAAATGGCGAAATTTTCGAATTCATCCTCTGAATAAATAAAGACAAAAGTTTCGGATTGACAGATTTCACAAAAGTTGAATCCAATTAACTAAAGCTTTTTGCAAGATTTCCTTTTATTAATTCTGCTTGTTTGCAACAAAAATGATGAAAACTCATTTAAAAGACACACTGGTTAGGATGTCTATTTCTATTAGACAACGTTAAAAAGTATAAATTAATCTTATTAATTTCAGATCCTATTTGAAAAACGTCAATAATATCAATCCAACGATCTTTTAATAGGAATCTCAAGACAATAATCTTTTATCTAAATGTTTTATTCTTCCTAATGAAATGAAAGATAATTTTAAAGTGAATTTTAAAAAGCAATTAGAAGCATTCAAATAAATGAAACATCATATTTTTAAATTTAATGATACCCACAATTCTGAAAATGAACATGATATAGCTTTTCTAATCTTTACGTTATTGCCGCTGACAAAAAATTTGCGAAATATGAATTGCGCAGGGCCTCATTTAATTGGTCTCTTAAAACAAAATGAATTTTTTCATGCTCCGTCAGTTGGCACTTTTTGTTAAAATTCTCAAAATTCATGAAAATTATCGTTCTTTCAAAATATGACATCTAGAAGATACAAAATTCAATCCTAAATTTTTTTTCCATTCGAGAGCCAAACAACTCAAATACTAAAGAAATCGTGTCCCAATTTTATCTCTCCTCAAATTATACATAACTTGACGCAATAGAAAAATAAAATGAAAATATTCTAGGTATGGATGAAAAATGATTCTCACATCTTTTGAAAAGCAGCACAAGGCGAATGAAAAAAAACTAGTAAGCGAATGCGATACTGGGCGAAAATCCGCGGCCAGAATACGATATTCATCAATTTGTGTGTCATAGCATCGTTTCGGCACCCAAAATTAATTGAATTTCGCCTCACAAGGCACGAAAATAAGCTGTAAATGGAGAATTTATGTGATCAAATTAATTCAGCGAAAAAAAGGATGCGAGATTTCAAATGGAAGATATGAATATTTTGAAATGAATTAATGGGCTCCGACAAATCCCAACGCTCTACCGTATCTCATTATACCTAAACGGAAAGACTTAATTAAAAACTGAGGATTAAAAGAACACTCAAATGTTATTCATATATGAATGAGCTTGAAAAAGCACTGTAAGAAAAGTCGCGATAAATTCAAATTAGATAAGCAAAGTTGACTCCAAATAAAGAAACTCAAAATTTTAGAAAAAAATCCGAAACTGTGAAAACCTTGAAATAGCAATTATCGGCATTTCAAGACTCCCTCTCCCCCTTTTTCACGCAAGGGTGCCATTTAAAAAAGTTCAATGCGAAACGTCACTATTTTCTAGATCAGATGGTTCGGGGGGGGCAAAAGAAAACGGCGATAATTATGGAGTGTATAGTTTTGAATCTAATTAGCATGTTGAGTGAAAATAAATAGCATGGTTTAGTTTTCAGTGAAAATTAGCAATAAGATTGTAAAATATTGAATGAAGAGTTCAGAAAACATAAGATTAGGAAACCTGAACAAATAATGAGAACATACGTGAAGGTCTTCCTACAAATTTGCCCGTTTATTGTATGCCAAAGACGAGACATA
Organism: Caenorhabditis bovis; assembly: GCA_902829315.1. Classification (NCBI taxonomy): domain Eukaryota; kingdom Metazoa; phylum Nematoda; class Chromadorea; order Rhabditida; family Rhabditidae; genus Caenorhabditis; species Caenorhabditis bovis. Next base: position 4,080,608 of record CADEPM010000002.1, read on the forward strand.
CATATAGGTCAAAAATGTGCGGAGAAAGAGACGGAAATATTAATCTGAAATCGTTGCTATTCGAATGGAATCTCAAAAATAAACAAAAATCTTGAATTTTGAAATTTTTTGGCTTCTTAATATTTTGAAGATTTCACCACTCATGTGCTTGTAGGTGTGCAGTAATGATTGCTTTAGAATATATCGATTTCTGAACAATTGAACCAAGCCGCGTGGAAAACCCGGATATTTCTCGGTTTCAGGGAAATTTTCTGCACATCTTTGGTTTAGTTAATTTTTATGCATTTCATTGAATAAGCGTGGGTTAGAATTTACGATAGTCTGACAATTTTTTGCACACAAATGCATTCTATCAATATTTAAATAACGCGAAATAAGTAGAATCTATCAATTAGCTATATATGAAAATTTGACAAAATTTCTAATAAAGTATTATTCAATGTGACTGTATATATCTTTAAAAAACATTTGACTATAAAAAAATTGATTATAAAAAAATGAAACAATGGAAAAAATGAAGTTTATCATGAAGAATAAATTTGTGAAGTTTATTGTTGCGTATAAAAATGCGTTTGACTTGAATTTATACATTTTATCAAATTTTTAATTCAGCGGAAAAGTTGATATTTTCTATCAGTATTTTTGTGTTTGTTAAATTGTTTTTAACAGTTTCCTTATAATTAAAATAAAAGCCAACACTCTTAGAAGATATACAATTTTATATATGAGAAGCTGAACAATTAATGTAATTTATCAATATTATAAGAATTCTATACAATGGAATATACATAGCACATTTAGTTAGGCCAAGCTCAAGCAATGTTCTCATCATTTGATATTTTGAAACGAAAATTATTTTTGATTAGGTAGTTCTATGAACTGATATTGTTATTGAATGGGAATTAAGGTTAATTACTATTTATCATGTCCGTTAACATTTCTTTCTGTTGGTATTTATTGGATTTGACTGTTATAGCAAAATACTTGTAGCATAGTGAAAACTGAGTTCTTTCATAATTTCTACTCAAATAATACAATATCTCTATAAAACAGCAAGATAATAATAAAGAATTAGAATCTTCAACTATCAAATATTTAATGAAAATGTGAGAATAATGAAAATGCAATTTCCTTCCTTTCATCAGAACTACCGTATCCGATTGTTTTGACGTAACGCAATCAAACGTACTAATTGGTAACAGAAAATGTACTACTCTTATGTGAACTTGATATTTTTTAATTATAATGAGACCTGAGAGAGTTCATCAACTCGCCTCCACACACGTAATTTAATTTAAGCAAACATAGATTTTGATGATCATTAATAGCGATTTATTAAATATTGAAATTCGTAATTCTTTTTATTTTGATAAAATGCGTAAATTTAGTTTATTGGAAAAAAATGTCAATGAGCAAAAACATACGTGTCAATTTTTAAATGATGAGTAAGCGTCTGAATGAAAAGTAAAACAAACAAACAAATGTATGAAAGAAAATGAACTTGGAAATGAAAAAGCGCATAATGGTTCAATTTGAATCATTATTATGAAGCACTTTGAAGCAATAATAATAATTACACGAAATAATAATTTCATGATAATTATGTGCGCGACTTTTATAGCCAGCTACGTATGGATGAATTTATATTTCTTTGCAGGAATTGGCATATAGTGAAGTCAGAAAAGATTAACAAATGCACATATTGTAATGTATATATAAATATGTTCAGACATGGAGTGTATTATTTTCCGACAAAACAAGTGAAATTACAAATAACGTGGTTCAGACCAAAATTTTCCAGTCCACTTAAATGTTTCAGAATATAGGAACGATGGTCCATATTAAAAGACGAATCAAGAAGATCGTGTGAATAATTCTTTAAAAAAGTGAGAATCGATTGTTGAATTGGAGCCCCGCCAATATTTTATGTGATGGCATCCGCATACTATAGAGAAAATATAGAAAGAATCCGCCGTATTTTTCGACTTTGCCTTTGTTGACAGAATTTCAGAAGCAGAAGCTCATCTACGTTCCTTCCACTTCAACATTCACAAAGCATCTCAATTTTCTCTTATTTTATTATGTAAATGAGTTGGATTGAGGAAAACTGACGACGGCACACGCCGGCATAAGAACATGAAGCAGAATCAAATGTGAATCAGAATGGTAAATTTTAATCTCGACCTAACACCATACCTAATAAGGAGAATGCCGCAAATCAATATATACAACGGACTCCAAGAAGGCGGCAAAATAAAAATCCTAAAAATCATGTAATGAATAAAGTGGGAATGAGTGTTCAGCTCATTAAACTTGTCGCCGCAAAGAAAAGCAGATAATGGCGGAGTCCGCATATTTGTTTTGAGAAATTATTAATTACAAAGTTTATTAATGTGTATACTTTGGTGTTTATGGAATTAAACAATGAATTATTTACAATCAACATTTTTGTTGAAAAAGTGCGAATCCGCAATTATTTCGTAGGTTCTGGGAAACAATTTCCTGACAAGGAAGAGTTTCTTTTTCCTTTTGAACAGAAGGAAGGAGTGCAAGCATTCTCATTTATAAGGATAGAAGTAGCAAAATGTATGGTTAGGATATAAACAATTATAAAAAAAAAACGACGTTTGCTCTTTCTTCATTTTGCGAAATCCGATACATATATTCTTATCAAAAAAATTAATAATAAAAAAAGAGATACAACTTCCTTGTCTCAAACTATTCAAGTTTCTTTTCAGATTTTGATTTTCAGCAGGATGTACAAATTTTGAATATCTAAAGACGATGTTTCAGTTTTTGCACTGCACGTATAGTTTTAATAAAAGCTGTATATCATTATTAATATTATTATTATTATTATATGACAAACACCCGTAGGGAGAACAAGAAAAGGGTACATTAAAAATAAAGGTCTCGTCAGAGGGCACTGAAAAAGAATCACTAATAATTTCCATTTATCTGACATTAGGTTGACTACGAATCTTTTCAACTGATTATTTATTCCCTTGTTTATTTGAGGGGTTTCGCCAAGAAAATAGGTAAATGCTGAGCAAACATAAGGAACTATTCAACCTATTTACATTTTGACAAAAAAAACATGTTTTTGATAGAAATAAAGAATTGTTGGGTTAAGAAATTAGAGAAGCTTTTTGACAAGTTAGCACAAGCCAAATCACCGATCAAAAACAATTCGATGGTTTTTGAGTTCCAGACGTCTGTCAAAAGTATTCTGGGTGGCAAAATTGAAGTGTGCAATGCTCCTTCAAATTTATATCATAATTTATTAAACGCACGAAAATCACAAATGATCTGATTAAGACCATTCAGGATCCCATAAAGATAATAATTTGAGCGTCAAACAGAGTCAACAAATCATTGGTTTTTACCGATACAACCCACCGAACACGAACACCTGCTGAGGATGAAAAAACACGATAGATGGTTTTTTTTGTATACCGATCAGCTGCCATTTCTGTTAAAAAAAAACTGATTTCAATGAAACATTCATAAAATAAATAACGAAACATCAAAAATGAAATTAAAACCATCAAATGCTGAAAAATAGTTCGTCTAAGCATCGTATAAGCTTGCGTCAGAATAATTTACACCATAAAAAGAGTATTCGAGGAATTTTTTGTTCGAAAAAGCTGAGAAATCAAGGGAAATTTTGGAAAATGAGTTTTGGTTTGATTTTGATCATTTCTTTACTGACAACAATTATGTTCAAATTTTGCTGAACTCTGTATATTAAGGGTTTGCCCAACAAAATTTGACTATTATTTATTGCGTAACACACCCTTTAATTTGAAAAGAATAGATTAATTTACCAAAAAAAGCAAAAACAGTTATTGAAAAAATAATATAAAACGACAATCATTTTTTTCTCGCTATTAAATAGTCAATACTTGAGTTTGTAAGTCATATATTTGCTGATGAAAAGGATGAAGAAAATGAAAGATTGATAACAAAAAACAACAAAACGATGAATGTCTATAAAACATCTGAAAAACAGGCGAACAAAGTTTTTCATTAAAAACTATTTTGCTTTCATCGCCCTCTGTCATCCTTAAAAACAATCAGGTTTTCACTACAATCTATTCAAATGCACCATTACACCAATTGTAAGAGGATTATAAACAATAAGTAATGTCGCGCAATCATCCGTGTGCAACATCTGCCATCCGAAAATAAGAAATGTATGGATCACAATTAAACATATTTCCGAAAATTAATTTTTTATGAAATAATTTGATTTTGTTCAGCATTTGCAATATTGATATTTGATCGACTCTTGCGTTTCCTTCCGTTCATAATTTTAAAAAATTTATAATGTTCTCATATTAACATGGCTATTGAAAGTCCAACATAAGTGAACTCTCCCATATGCGCATCAAAAATTTATACGATTTTCAAAAGAAATTAAAGTTGTTATTTGTTGTCAAATCAGATGTGTGCATAGAGGATGCTCTTTGAAAAAAGAGAATCCTCATAAGAGTGGATTGCTACGACTATCCTCTCAAGATTGAAATGATTGTAGTTAATAAAACATGGAATATTTGGTTGTAATGTTTTTAAAATTAAAACATTTTTTGACATGTTTCCCAAATCTGGTGTAACACAAAAATCTGAAAAAAAATCATAAAATTGTGCCACGTACGCATGGTTTAAAATACCAATTTAAATATGTACAATAAATAACCCCAAATTAACAAAAAACTTGACAAAAAAATGAATTCGATGGAGGCGGTGCCTTTTTTTTCGCAGCCGGAAAATATAAAATGTTGCAATGTTACGAGGTATTATTAAATTCCGCTGCTCGATTTCTCAAGGTCAAAACGAGATCTCATATGATGGCTTGATATTTAGACGTATTGACACATTTTTTTATTGAATTCTGCAAAATATTATGGCTACTGTAACCACGCAAACATTCTTCAAACCAGCAAAATAAAAAACCAAGTGGCATTTTGAATTGCATTCTTCTCAATATTATGGTTGAAGATATAAAATGCAATTCTAAATTTGTCTCATTTTGCGAAATGCCAACGGTTTGAGCATGTAAAAAATAACCGAAAAAGCAGAACAAAATAAAGTCAGGTAAGCCTCAGATGTACTTCGTAGCTTTGTATAACTGGAATAATTGAGTATTTGTCATATTTCCATTCGCGCGCACGAAAAACACGGTTGGAGGCAAAGAAGAATTTTTAAAAATAGAAGCGTCGTTCGAAGGAAGTCAATTAATTGACATAGTTTCAAAATAAACGCAAATTGAAAAAAAAAGAAAAAAAAAACGTTATGCATTTATCTGATAGTTGGCAAAATCTTGAAGAGGAATTAAAAAATATATATATAGAAATAGAAAATAATTTCGGGTAACCCAATCCGAAACGTAAATGTTAAATTACGAAAGAAACGTTTGGACTATGTTAAATCGAATAAAATATTACCGATGAGCACTTTCTCATATCTTTGAGCTCATAAATATGCAAAAAGTTCGAATCTGACGGTTTATGTAATGCGAGGAAGTGAGCATTTTTTTTTTTACATTAAACACAGGAATAATGTTTTCTGTAGGAGGAATAAATGATGAGCTCAGATAATAGTCTAAAAGTCGCAGTTTTATAGTTAATGCGCGATATTTTTGACAATTAATCGGAGCTTCATAATTTATACAATGAAAAATATGCGAATTTTCCACAATAAAAAACAATTTCACATATTATGGCGAATTTTTTTTGAATAACATTAAACTGTAATTTTTTATCAATAATGTTTCTCATTTTCGAAATTTACATGAAATTGAGTTATTGTAAAATAATTAACCTTTTCTGAAATACACAGTTTCGATTTTTGGGTAAAAATTCGCTTAAGTATATCGCATATATACTTTTTCTAGAATATTTATAGTAATTTGAATGCATTTCACAATTTTTTTTCTCATTCGAAATCTGCACCCTTGGTAATAAAATTTATACCATAAGAATTCTTTAGTTATTAATGGAAGAATTGAATCCTAATTTTTCTAACTTAAAACATTTTCAAGCGAATTTTTCGTTTTGATTGTTCAAATAGTATTCCCAAACGATAGCAATGCCATCCCTAGAATGAGAAATTTTTATTTGAAAGATAAGATCTATTTTACCGATGAAGAAATCGGATTCTTTGAAACGTATGAAATTAGTGTTTTTTTAAACAGAAGATTGAAAAAATTAAATGTTTTCCGTCCAAAAATCAACTTGAATTATACATGAAATTTTTCTCTAGCCCTAGGGTTTTTGATAAACCATAATTAATGCTTTTAGAAAATTTTAATTGTATTGAAGAACAATGGGCTTTTTGTTTCCAATTATTTCGATCATTCATACCAATGGGCACGTTCGTTTTTTAAATGCATTATGTTTGTGTGCATGTTCCAATTAAGATGCTATCATAAAATGAAACATAAATTGAATTTTGAAGTATGACATCAGAAGCGTGAAAATAAGAAAACACGATATATCATTCCAACAATTATTGCACCCTACAATCATGAATAGCCCCCCCCCGCCCCTATAGTCCTTCATTTTTCGGTGTTTGTCTATGAACCTCAAAAATATTTTTTAGTATTCATTTTATTGATTTTTTTCAGAATATATATCTATCAACAGATTTTGATTAGATAGATCATCATGAAGAAACGAAAAACTTGCTAATGTTAGAATTTTTCTTTACGAGACGCGAAGCTTTTTTTATATAATTAATCATTCACACTTAAAATTCGTCCGCACTTAACTATAAATTCCGTTGTTTTCTGTCTTGTTTATTCAAATAGCTAATTTCTATTAATTCGCTCCAATATCCCTAAAGAATTTGATTGATTTTTCTCTAAAATTTTATGAAAATCACCAAAATATGCTTATTAAGCTCTTTAAAATGAATCAACATGACATTTTAAATTTCTCAAAAACTTTTCGTTACTACAAAACAAAACATATACTTAATGTATTTTTTTAAATTAATTTTACGTGTATTATTGATTTGATATCATGATTCATAACTTGATAGAAAATAGCCTGAGTAAGCGGCGAAATTTGTCATTTTTACGATTTTTGCTCGCGCTGTCAACCTATCTGAACGTTTAAGTCGCCCTTTTTACTCCCATTATAAATCAAAGCCATCAGACCCACAAACCACTGATTGAAGAGAATTTCACCAAATAACATCTTATTTTTCCAATCGTAATATTCTTGAAGAAAACTGCTCCGTTAAAGTTCGTTTGAATGCACTCTCCAAAAATGTATTTAAATGTGACGATATGAAGAATACCAGAGTCTCTATTATTAGTGGCTCATAAAATAAATAAAAAAATAAAATGAGGAATTTACAACTTTGAAGATATTTTATTAATAATTACCTATTTTCGAAATATGTTCACATTGAGTTAACCTTTTCAGCGTTTAAAGGTTTTTGTAGTTTTTTTTGTTCTCGTTGGTAATTTTTCCATTCTTTATTTACAAATCGACTACTCAAGCCAGTTACGGTTTTTTTAATTCGTTTTGAAATCGTTTTTTTTTTTCGTCGCCACTGCCGAACATTTTTGACATGTTCTCCAGCCATCATTAGAGCTATTGAGGCGTATTTCGAGTGTGTATCGTAGTATCGGCGACATTTTTAAAACCAAAGCCCATGGGTATTCTGATACTGAACGGCACCTCGTTATCTTTAAACTTTTCCATACTCCCGCTTTATAAAAACTGAAGGTCTTTTTTGTCCGTTTTTTTGCCTCCTAGAACGTTAGATTCATAAATTTCTTATGATGATGAACTCAGGGTATTCAATTAAGTTTTTTGTTCATCGCGTTTCTCGTGACATGCTTGTATGCTTCAACAATAATTGAATCCAATATACAAAATAATTGCCATCTGAAATAATTTATTAGAATTCAAAAGCTAAACGAGTCCGTAGATATGCAAAAAAAAACGTAAAACCTTCAACGTTGGTAGATAATTTATAGCAAAAATGCTCCTTTACACCTTTTTGTTTGTTTTAGCAAAGACAGCGTCATTTCTCATATTGTTACATTTGCTGAGAAACGGGAAAAATCCAGCGATTTTTTTTGGAAGGTTTTTTATATGTGGCAGCATCAAAATACAAAATGTGCTGAAAAAGTTTACGCATTTAATTTTTGTTTTATGAATAAAATTTAAATTCATTTTAGTTACTAGAAATAATCGAAACAAAATATTTAATTTTCTTTAACTTTCTAATCAGAAAATTCAAGATTATTTTTTGTTGTTAAGACAACAGCAATGTTCGTTAGGCATTTCTGAAACTTTATCGGATATTCTCGAGATTCCAGAGGTGGTAAATGCGAAAAGAAAAAAAATGTGAAAAGGCGACAACCCCTTCTTAAAGGTCACAAGTTTTCTGTTTTCTTCTTTGTGGTGGAACTTCTCTTATAATACACGTTCCTTCAAGCAATTTGTTACTCATCAAAACTTTCTGTACTCATATTCTTCCATTCTTCAATTGCGCGTTTTTTTTTATCGTTTTTCTAGTCGTTAAAGCAATTTTTACAAGATCTGAGCATCGTCTTCCAGCTAATTGTTAGCTTGACAAAAAAAAAAACAATATATTTTCGCACTTTGATGTCATCTATGTAATTATTTTTTATTTGTCGCTTTCATTCGGATAGGTGCTGAATTCAACATTTTGGCGATTTTTGGTTCCACAATGTGAAACGCAATTTCTACGATAATCCTTAGAAAGTATTAGTAGTGATCCTTCCATGTAATATGGTCTCTTCTAATGAGTCTATAAATTGACATTAAAATTTTTTCCAAAGTGTGAATAATCATTTTGGCTCAACATACGATCTTTTCAAATCAAATACGCATGTCGGTATATGTTCAAATGATCTAAATTCTACAAAAAAAGTATAACTGGATTCCGGTAATTGCTGTATGCGGGTTGATTTACGGGTAGCGTCGATTTACGGTCTGATTTACGAGCTGCATAAATGCTCATTTTTTTAATGTTAATATTTTTCTAGCTGAATTTGTCATTTACGTTTGCTACCGTTTTTTCATTAAAAAATATTTGCAAACCGTAAAATTGAACAATGTGAACCGTGAAATTCGAAATTACTAAGTGGTCCGTATGAAACCATATTGAAAATACACCAGTCATACCAGAAAATATGTTCGTATATATCAATCGACTGACGCCGACTAGATATTGGTTGGAATGAAGGAAAAACAATTTCAGAACACCAAATTTGATAAAAAAAACATTCTCGAATTTTCCTTAAAATTGCCACGTTTGCCACACTATATTCACGGCTTTCCTCTTTTCTTTTATGAGTTTCCCGAAGAATATGAATCAGGTTGAATCTATTTTTTTTTATTGATAAAATGCATATAACATCGTTTGAAGCCAATAACGCGCAGATGTTCACATCCACCTTCCACTTCTTATTGTGTTCGCGTTTCCTTTGCGCGCGGCTCTCATGCTTCTTCATCGCTTTTACATTTCCGATTTTTCGTTTTTTTTTCTCCAGCGGTTCTTTCGGTCTATATTTGCGTTAAAGTGTATTTCAGTAAAATCAAATTTCTGTTCCATTTTGTTTTTGAAGAAAAACACAAACTGAATGAGAATTCCGAAAAAAAACAGCAAATAAGTTACAGGGAATTTTCCGTTCGTTTTTAGATTTCCCACAACAAAAATGTCTAGGTAAATCAATTTTCTTGAACAGAAATGACAGGGTTTCCTACTTCTATAAATTTTTCGCGACCATTTTCATTGCAAAACCTCGTCCATCAAAAAAAGAAAAACATTCGAAAATTGTTTGGGATAAATGCTAAAACATAATATACTAGTAGAACAAGAATAACATTGCACCGGAAACGCCTACTATGATAATTGTATATAAATTCGATATACATTTTGAGGAATATTCAAAAATCAAAACATTTTACTGACAATCCTCAAATATTATTGAAAATATCTTTTGTAACATTATTTAATACTATAATATTATTCAAAATAATTAGTGTGCGAAGACATATAATTATAAAATGTTCTATACTTGAACATTTCTCTAAATTATAAGCATTTTATTTTCAAAAATTTCACAATGTTAAAAATGCTCAATCGGGTCGCCTAGCAAGTCATAAAAAATGCTAAAATCCTCTCAATTTTTAAGGTGTTATTTTTTTTATGAATTGCGCACATCTGAACTATTGCATAAACAGAATTTTGAACGTGTCGGCCAATCTTCTCAACAGCTCATTTTTCAAACTAAAAAAGCACCCTCCCCCCCCCATTGCTTGAGAGACAAATGGTCTTCTCACCTATGAATGAAAGCTTCTAATCACTCCGAAGAACACTTATTATGTATTTATAAGATATTAAACACTCTTTTATAGTGTCATAAAATGCTCTCTCCGAAATTTCCGGACGTGTAAAAAACAGCGAATTCCACAAATCTTACCCATTGTGTTTTGTTTTCGGCTCAAAACATTATGGGTGTTCATTTCCGTTCCTTCTGAAGATGTTTTCTTTTTTTCAAAATGAAACTTCAAAGTCAGTTTAGCTTGCGTTTTTTCCTCGGGACCAATTTGCTCTAATTATGGGTCTGACAAAAGTCAGAAGCCACCCGACATGGCTATAACTAATTGTACATTGTTTATGAATATTCGTGATATTTACTCGTTGATTTTGTACAATATTTGTCCACGTTTGTTATATAGAACCGTTTATTATTATTCTACTAACTTTTTATTTAAATTCCAAGTTTATCCTTTAAACACGACTTCAATTCATATTATGTCATTTCGTTTTTTGATAATGAGCGTTTTTTTCCGAAAAAAACTTCCTCCCCCCTCCCTACCTAACGAAATTTGTATGAATACACTAAATATTCACGTTTTTCTTTCGCACCAATAGGTTATATTGAACTATACTATAGAATAATTGATTGTATTTTTTCCACCAAAAAATTTTTTAACTCTTCAGATATTTATTAGTTGAACTGAAGCATTTTTTTTGTTCGCCGCTAACACTTCTAGTTAAAACAATCATCACTTATTTTTCTCACTTTAAACCAAAAATTGTTTATTTTGATAATTTTAGGTGAGCGAAATGCAGCTTCGGCTCACCTTTCTGCTGTGGTAAACTGAGTAGCAGATCTCAAATTATCATTATTTATTATTTACAGTTTCTTATACTATTGCTCACAATCAAGAGGTCAACCTAACATTTACACATTACTGCAAAAGGTAAATAATCTTATTCTGAATAACACTATGATCATGTTCGTATTATGTTATAGCGTTTTATGAAATAATTCCAAGTATAAATTTGTATTCGTTTTCTCGACTAACTGAAATTCCTCCAATAATGAGTACTGTTTTTAATTAGGTCATATAAATAATAGGGCATTCTATTGCAGCTTATGAGATTCGTTAAACTTTGCTCTTCCGTGTCGGATATCAAATTTCGCAACAAAAAAAAAAAAAACAAAAAAGCCTATGCAAAATATGCTCTGTGAAAATTGAGCTGTAGCAAGAAATATATAACAGACAATTCAATAAGACATTTCGGGACAAGAAAAAAATGACAGTCTTCAAATGAATTCACTTGAAATTTATTAAAAACCACAAACATTGGGAATTTTTTTTTCAGATCACAGAAAGGCCACCAACGAGTCCTCCGAATAAACCACTTGATGTGAAATTAGGAATGTATCTGGAAAGTTTGGGAGATTTTCGTTCTTCTGAAATGGTAAAAAAAATCACATTTTCATGATATTTGTTTTGATTTCAGTCTTTTGATGTTGACTTATATGTTTACATGTCATGGAGAGATACTCGGCTAGAACATAATTTTTCAGACTTTGTTCTTATAAATAACGATGAAGTTAGAAAACAAATATGGTATAATATATTAATTAGAAAATGTAAATTTGCGATGTTTAGGCTACCAGATTTATATTTCGCAAATGCTAGGCAAGCCAGTATTCAGCAAGTGACAGTTCCCAACTTCAATTTATTTGTTGCTAATGATGGTACGGTTGCATATTCATTGCGATGTACATTGACAGTGGCATGCAGCCTCAACTTAAGGTGAGGTTTTGAATAAGCTGCAAGATATATGAATAAATGGTCTGAATTCAATTAAACGATGCTAATAATTTCAGGTTCTATCCAATGGATCAGCAGTTGTGCTCAATAAGGGTTCTCAGCTGTAAGATTAATATTGTTTTGCATCGTCAAAAAATCTTTAGATGCCTATATTGCCAAACAAGTTAACGTAACGTGGTTTGATAGCAGTCCTATTCGCTACAATCAAGAGATCGGGCTACCCGAATTTCACATTGAGCACGTTTCAAAGGGATACTGTAATGGAACCTATGTGTACGCCCTAACGGCCAACTCCCATAAACTTGGTAATTATAATTTTTTCAACATTTTTTAAATAAATAAAATGTTCTTCGATTCCAGATGAGTTCAGCTGTCTTACTGGTAACTTGTATTTGTCAAGATCCATTGGCTATAATCTTGTTCAATCCTACATCCCAACAGGGCTGATTGTAATGATTTCATGGGTATCGTTTTGGATTGATCGGCGAGGTATATTGTTATCCAATGTTGCTATTTTTTTAATTCAATTAAAGCTGTTCCTGCTCGAGTGACACTCAGCTTCACAACATTGGTGTCTCTTACGACATTGGTTAGTTGAAGTTATTGCAATTATCTATAAATATTCATATCATTTATAGGGAAATGGGTTGCGATTTGGATTGCCACAAGTCAGTTATGCAAAGGCAATCGATTTGTGGTATGGCGGTGAGTTAAACGTCGGGCGTTGCTTTTTCAATTGGCCAGGTCGTATTTCAAACCAATCCACTTCATTTTTCAGCGTGCATGTTCTTCGTGTTCCTTGCACTACTCGAGTTTGCAACTATCAATAGCTACATGCGAAAATCGGAAAAGTTTGATAGTATGGGCAAAAAGATGCAAAGTGTTCTACTGACTGGGCGAAGTATGATTTTGGGGGGAATGGTATTCCAAAAATATCAATGTACTTTCAGCACTGATTTCATAGCAACTCCTTAGTTTCATTTTATGTTTTCCGAAAATTCTAGTACATCTCTCTGGTTTAAAGAAACTTGATCTAATTTTCAAAAAATTATTCTCAGTTCTATAAATAAGCGTAGAATTAATGAATTTGCGTCCCTAATTTCCGTTTCCAATCGTTATTAAGAAATTCCTGAATCATCACGAGTCATGATTTCCCATCATATCAACTAATCACAAGAAACATTTTAATTGTGTGAATCACAAACTCGAAAACAATTAAATTAATGTTTTCGTGGGATGATATTTTTTCTTGAGTACTTTGAAATGTGAAAAATTTATGAGTTTGAATAATCACGAATGGAGATTCTGTGAAAGTGTAAAATTCTCGTATGAATCACTCGCATTAATATTCAAAAATTTAATTCAAAATTAATAATCATTCGAAGCGAAAATTACGAAAAATTAATGCGAATCCACAATTCATTGAAAAAATTGGGTAAGAATAATAGATAATGGATAGGACAAATTACATGCAAAGAAACGTATTTTAAAAAAAATCTATGTCGCACGTTTAAAAGGTTTCTGTTTGAATAATGGTGTTCTCGCACCTCTTAGTTACTCATAAACCGATTTGCACGAAATGCTTCTGTTTGGGAATTGACTCAATTTCACCGCTATTTTGCTCTCATCGATTTATTGTAGTAGTTGATGTAAATACAGAAGAAATGAAACACAGACACACATTCCAGCCAGAGATGTTTTGGTGCGCGGCATCCAGGAGAGCGTCAAAATTGCCGGAGGAGCTGCCGGAAATGTTGGCGAGACGGCGCGCGAGACTTGGGCGACATATACGAACGAAAAAGGACGTAAGCATTACTCAAAAATTTGTAGAAATGTCGTCGCCGTCGAGGATGACCATCCCGGAAAATGGAAAGGTTTTCATTTTTCATCTGAGTTCCTTCTTGTTTGAATCTAATTTAGTTGTGTTCATGTTTTCAACCTACGTTAATGTCTCGACTAATTTCCGCAGAATTAACAATCCATGCATTTTGTCCGTGCAAATCTAACTTCCCGTTTCATACGTCACATTTTATTTTAATATGAGTTATAATCCAAATTTATTGAACATGGGGATGGTCTGATGTTTTCTTCTTGCATAATACATTATAACAATACAATCATTACTAAATTTGAAATTAATCCGTTTAGGCTTAACACAAAGAAGTCCGCGAGAGTATTCCGGCAAAAATAGCCATTTACAAGATTACGTAAACGAAAAGATAAAGTTTATTGATAACGAATATGATGTGGACTTGAAAGAGGACGAAGGTTTACCAAGAACTTTCAGAATAACAATCAACAATATTATTTCAGCAATGACGATGTCAATCTATGACAATGTGTCCTGTCGAAGGGATGAATATGATCGAGGTGATTAGAAAATAATTCGCAAAAATGCGAAAAACATTGCTGTGCATTCATTTTTGCCGTATAAAACATCCTCTTTTTTCAGAGACTGGTTTTGGTGGAATACGCCAAAGGAATCAGAATGGACGACGGCAAGAGTATTCGTTTGGGAAATTATATGACAAAACAATAAGTCAACAACAGCAAACAGATAATGCTCTTGCTGCAACATATTTCAAGGTGGTTTGCTTGGTTTTTTTTTAAGATTTGCAAAAAAAACATACAGCAATAACGATTTGAATTCAGAGCTGAAAATTCCATACGTTTACCAAATTTCAAATCGATGTCTGAAAAATTGAAAATGATAGTTCCAAAGCGACAAAAAACGTATTTTGCAATTGTTTCAATTTTATAACATCACCCGTGTGAACGAGAAATCGCAAAAGAATTGAAACGAAATGAGTTTTGTTCATTTAGACACATAACTTAGTTGTTTTCGTCGTTTTCCTTGTATTTCTATTTTAGTCTGAACATTCCTCATCGAAATTTCATCGTCGATCTCGAATATGCTTGATTTCAATGGGATTCTCTTATGATTTCGGACCGTTCATGGTGTGGCCTCATATAATTAAAACCTTTGCAAAATACATTTTTTTCACATTTGACACTATCATGTTTTTTAAATTTCAGATATCATTCTGAAAATTATTACGCGTTTATAATTTAAGCCCTGAATTCAAGTTTGAAATCCACATTTGCAAATTTTGTCTAACACTGGGAATGGGTGGAGGGGCGAGGTTCAAAACTTTGAGCGGCCGTTTTTCCAGTCGCCCCCACCTCCCGGTAACGGCTGAGAATTGTAGGATCCTTTCTTTTAACCCATACCTGCATGTGGGTGAAGTATGAAAAAAAATTATTTAATATACTCGTCCAAACGATTTTCCTTATAAGAACAAATTTATACGCAGCAAGTTTCCCTTATAAATTTGAAACACACTGATGCATTTTTAAAGAATATCTTCAACTTAAAATTAGATTACTACCCAACATTCTATATAAGTATGAATGTTTGATTATTTTAGAAGTCACCTAAGTAAAAAATTTATAGCTGTGTGGGAAACGAGAACGCGGAACAAGTTTTTCATAATTCTCACATACATTTTCAATAATCATAGTATAAAGAAATTTTTCTATTCGCCGAAAAATAAAATAAAATGTTTCTTCGAATTTTTGAAGGAAATCCTGCCCAAATTAATTTCAATTTATTTTTCCAGATTTCCGCTTTACATTCACGCAAGGCCCTTAACATTGACAAAGCATGTAGATACGTATTCCCATTATTATTCCTTATTTGGAATATGTTCTATTGGTGGTATTATCTAGTCTACACGAAAACGCCCATCAGCGACAACGCATATCATTGATAATTTACGGATAATTGAATAATAATCCATCATGCCATTTTTGTGATCTCTACGTTTGATTGTTATTTTTCTTAGTTAGTCATTTTTATGTTAATAAAAATAAGTAATTTTTGTCGAAACTTTATTGAAAATCGCAGCAAAAGACATGAAAAAATAAAGAAACAAGCAAATGGACACTGGGAATTCGGACAAACGATGAAAATGATATTTACAACAATGTTATTGATGTTGTGCATGATATTAGCATTGCTCTAAACATGTTCGTTGCTCTCATCAGAAGACGAGAACTGGAAGCGCATAGAAATCGATTGCGATTTACGTGGAGCTTCTTTTGACAGTGGGATTTGAACAGTAGTCGAGTTGGATCGTACATATCTTTCGCAGCGAGATATCTGAATATTTTTTCTGAATTGTTAACAAATCTTTGCGATGGTACCTTCTGCTTCTGCTCAACGTTGGCGCATAAGACTCCGCTGCGCATTTCACTCAGTACGTGATTGAATACACGGGTTGCGCATTCTTCAACCTCGTTCGTCGAGAATGAAATGCCCCGACCATTCGCAGTCTCCTTGGCACTGAAACAAACAAAATATATAAATTTGAGAATGCAAAATGCATCTTACGTGACAGAGACATGTTTCACAATAGTTTCAACAACAATGCTTCTAATCTTCTTCCACTGGTCTGCCTTGAACTGCAATTTGGCTCGCAGAGCAGTTTCTGTGTACTGTTTGTAGATCAAGCGGCTACTATTTCGTTTATTTGAGCGCTCTCCGAACCTGAACTCGAAAATTGGTAAAACCAAATTTTCATTATAAATACCATCGGAAGACATGGCTGGTGAAGTCGCCAACTTCTTCACCGATTTTCGTAACCATTTCTTGATTTTCACAATTTTTATCCTCTTCGTTATTCATGAGCTCCTTCACTTCTGGCATTTCCTCGCAAAGCTAAATAACCAATCAAATTTCCCAAAATTCTTCATATTTAGTACTTTCTGCATTATTTCAATTCCCAACTCATTTGGGCCGATGCTCAGCTGTTTATAAATGTATTCTGACACTCTGACTTTGATCGAATTGTGCTTGAGAGACGTGGAAAGCGTCGTGCTTACGGCATCCTTTTTCTGAATTATGCATTATTGTCATTAGTTTGATGAAAAACTGACTACAGCTCAATTTTCGTTTACATTCAACTCATTACTCATGCAAGAAAAAAATGAAAAAAAAATTGTTTTGCGCGCTCGGAAAATTGTAAATTGAGCTTAATTGGTCAAATTAGGCACGCGGTGTATGAATCACCTCGCAACTGGGAAGATTGTAAAAGAGAAGCCAATTAGTCGCACTGTGAACGACCAAAAGCATATTTGAGGCATCAGTGAGATAGAATGAGTTGATGTATCCGTCATAGTCTCCATTGCTAAATAACCAAATTTGAGGAAAATATTCGGAAAAGAAACAAACTTCATATTTCCATATTCGAGAAGTTCGAGAAGAATCGTGTTGAACATGTAAAGAGTGTTGCACAAAATGAATTTGAAGTTCAAGAGCTGAATGAAACGCCGAATTTATAGTTTTCAAGTTGATTTCTTACGGAAAGTCTTAAAGGAACATTGCGGTTGAATCGAACGCCAATATGGAAATTTCCAACAGATCTCTGGCTACAAGCCTGAATCGTTCGGACAGTCAATGTTCCAATGACAATTATCGGTATCGGGGCGCGGAAGAGAAGGTCAGGGAAGAAATGAACAACTGAACCAAACATTGTGCTCATTGCGTACGATTTTTTTTACCAAATCTGTATAATCTAATTTTGTCGTCATAATATGGCTTCATCATTGTATGGTTTAGAAAGGACGCATTTCCATCGGGATTAAAAATTATTTCGTAACAGTCCACCTGAAAATTATTATGACATTCTACAAACAATTTTGAGCTCAATTGTTGTGACAAGAATTGTCTGCCAATCAGAATTTTGCATTCGTGAATGCAAACTTTCGAAAATTAGCTATTAATCCTATTTGGAACTAGTTAATCCAATTAATTGCTCCTAATAATAATTTGATCACCAACCAATTACATTCACCTTGCAAAGCATTGCTCACTTACTAATTCATTTTCGAATGGGACTGGAAGAAGGTTCAAAACAAATGCAAACACGGTGATCGTAAGACAAATCCATCCAACTCCGAATTTAGCTTTTCGAGTTCGCTGTTCCAATGGTGAAGACACGGCCAAATATCTGTGGACAGAATAAAACATGCAAAAAGTTTTTTTTTTGCGTTTTTACCTTTCAAGGGTTATGGCAAACACTTGCCAGATAGTGCATGAAACACAAAATGAAGCAAAGGGTTGAAGAAAGAAAAGGATGTAAGCAAATGGGCCATATATAGGAGTAACCATGTAGATCAGCGAAGGGATACAATATGTGGCTGTAAGATTTCCATTTCATATTTTTTTGTTACTGTCATTGCTTACAGAGACAACAGAGAAGATACAATATATCCCAGAAGCAGATCATTCCAAGGTGGACTGCCAAGCGTTTTGAAAAAACGCGAGATCCGTAAATCTTTAATTTTTAACTGTTTAAGCTTTTTTTTAATTGTATAACTAACCTGCTTTAGCAGAAGTGTACTTCCAACGAGTCCAAGTAAAGAGAGAAGAAGCGTCAAGATACCGTTGTAGCGAAAGCTGTAACTCGGAAAATTAGAAAACAATTAAAATGTCAATAAAAAACCTAAACACTTTATAATGCGCATATTTGATACGCATCGGTTGGGAAACATTAGCAGTGGCAACACTACGGAGCCATAGCTCCATGTTGAAGCACCACTCATTTGGCAAATTGGGAATGATATCAGTTTCGTTGTCCACGTTCGTCATTACCTTCAATAGTGGAAGCAATAAGATGAATTGTCAAAAAAAAGAACAACGAATAAAGACAAATTTTAAAAAAGTGTTGATAAAAATGATTACAAAGTGTTGTAAAAATGTTAGTGTTGCAAGGCAATACTGTCATTTTACAATCATATTTTAAGGGTTTTAATAATGCTCGAAATCATTCTAAAGCTATTAAATACTTGGAAAAATGATGCTTATATTTTCTTGTTTGAGCGTAATCATTACTAGAACAATTAGTAACAGGATGAAGAATGAATGATTAAATCCGCTCAAAAAAAAAACATTATTCGCAATTAATACGCCCGATTGAATAAGATTTTCGCAAAGTAGAAGTAGGATACCTCACACAAGAAAAACCAGCTATTTAATGTTGAAATCGCATGTTTTTTATGGCCGTCTTCTTGAAAATTTGTTAGGGATGTTGGTCTAAAATACTACAAATATCGGAAAGATTATTTTAATATTTTATTCAGACCCTAACGTCTAAATAAGTTGTGGCAGTTATAGATTGACAAAAAAGAAAAAAGGGGCGGCGCTTAGCGTTCAGAAAACACACGATTTGAGAACAACATCTTCAACATATCAGAACATCTCAAAAAGTAAGAGCTCGCTGAAGTACATTAATTGAAAGGCGGAGTCGAGAATGGATTAAGTGGGTGGAGAGCATCGGAATCGGGGATGAGAAAAACGAAAATAAAACAAAGTAGAGAAATACGAGAATGTCTATGAATCAAATATTGGATAAATACATACAATAGAATAGAGAGACAATAAAGTGCAACGGCGACGACATGCGGTTAAATCGGAAATTGCAAAAAAAAGAACACTCGATGCTTCTTTGAGATTTTATTGATGCATGTGTGATTCCCAAATACATGCATCTTTGCAGAAACTAAAGAAGGAGCTGCACGTCGTGATAACCTTTAAAATTTTCCCCGAGCGCATTTTAAAATAGGTTGGTCATCTACATGTGATTTTTTGTGACGCGATCCTGCCCACTCATGGCAAAGAATCTGAGAGAGCAGCGCGGAGACTCAAAATGTGGACATGCAGGATGGATTTTGTCATCATCATGTAGCAAGGCAATTGCCAGACAAAATTGTTGCTCAATAATCGTCGGAACAAGAATTCCTTATTTAGGGCGAATAGTTTTAAAACGGCCGCTTTTGGTTTTTTTAAAAAAATGTAGAGATGATTTGTTAAATTTCTTATTTTTTATTAATTATTCTCAGCATAATAGATCGTGAGAAGATGACGGTAAAATATGTAATTAAAGGTCGTTTGATTTAAATATTTTAATGAATTCAAATCCAGACCACTGCGAAATACTTTTACACATTTTCAAAATGCAGCATACATCAAATGAAACAAAGTTTCAAGTTATCCCATTTCCGATGACGTCTGTTTAGTTGGAGGCAGACACTCCAATTAAAAAAATATTTTTAGGACAAAATATGTAAAGATATTGGGATAAAAAAATATTTTACGATAATTCAAAGACCGCGTTCGTGAAAAAAAAAAACTTATACAGCTTTTCAGAAAAATCAAATTTGAATAAATTTTTGAAAATTCATTTACCGTAAACATTCATCATTAATTCTATTTTTGGAAGTATATCCCGAAAACTCTTCTAGCTCTTTTTTTGGCTACTTCATCAAGTAGACAGGAGCTGAACAAGCAAGACAAATTGAAAATGCAAATTTTTGTGGTGCACACGACTAGAAAACTAAAATAAAACTATATATATATATATATATATATATATATATATATATATATATATATATATATATATATATATATATATATATATATATGGTGAGATTACACCTTGGTCTTTTGTTTCTGAAAATGGTGAGATTACACCTTGGTCTTTTGTTTCTGAAAATGACGATAATTCAATCTTATTCTATTGATATCGTTTGCATATTCATATTTCCCAAGAATATCTATATTTACAACATGAATGATATTCAGTTGATTAGTCGTGATACGAGTGATCTCAATTAACTGTAAATATCATTATTACTCATGGCTAAAAATTAATTAGTTAGTCATATTCTTAATTATTTTCGCCCCCTTAAAATTATGAAACAGTTCATTCGCCCATCTTTTATTTCTTTAGTATCAGAATGATTCAGGCGTCAAAATTTGCTGATTATACTTTGACGAATATTCATCTGAAGAAAATCAGAAAGCTCATCATAGCGGAAATTGAAGTGAATTTACAATTAGGTTCAATTTTAAATTGATGTTCTATGATGTTGAACGAGATACAATAACATCAAGGTCACAATAACGAAATGCCGAATTCACCGGCAATTTGAGCAATTGAAAATGTGATAAGAAATATTTGAACGTCACAAAGAAGGGCACAACATCAAGAAGGTTGTTTGATCCGTAGCTCAATTTCTATATTTTTCACGGAAGCTAGGCTATGGACAATAATTATAGAGCTCCTAGAGTATTTGGGCAAGAACCTCAAACACCGAGAAATAACGACGAAATAAAGGACAATTGATTATAGCTCTAAAGGTAAAACGTATTCAAACTAGACATCATGAAAATTTCCAGTTTTGTCGACATGCTGGCATTTTGGCATTCATTCAAATTTTTAGGCACCGTGGGAATTCCCAGAAATAACTTTTAGTCTGTAGCAATATGATTAAACTGTTTAAAACCAAACATTAAAGGTTGCCGACATATTTATCTCGCGAAAATCGACTTATGACAAAGCAGTTTCTGGACATATGGTCCAGCGAACATTGAACTTACAAATCAATCCGAGCATTTCTCGTCTATTGCGACAATTTAGCTCTCTAGTAATGTTCTGAGGCTTCGTATTAATTTTGCGAGAATATTTTTTCCATAAAATAATATTCGAGAACTCCGCATGATCAAAGTTTGATTTTCAAGTTCTATGATGACTGATCATAATTTTCATCGTGAAGATAATTTAATTATTTTGAATGAACACTGAATGAACTGAGTAAATAATATTGAAGCGTCATCAGTTAAGACATTGAAAAAATGAATTAAAAGAAAACTGTTCTGCTTGGGAGCAGTATAACAATTATTCATGAAGTCGATAAACCAAGGATGAACAACTCAGCGAAAATGATCATTAAATACTTAAGTATTAGTTCAGCAAATAATTCATGAATGTGAAAGTAATTTAATTGTTTATTTTCGTGCGATAGTATAACATAGAAATACTTGTTTCGTGGATATACATAATATTATAAAATTATATATACCTGATGGTCTACAAGATCACATTTTTAATTTATGATTGTTGAATTCGAACCATGTAAAAATTACTTATACAATAACTGACCTGCTATTAAAATGCTATATGTAGTATGCTTAATTTTGCATTGCTTAAAATAATGTTCTATTTTATTTTGCTCATATATACATACGATAATTATGCTCATCGAATTTACTCTAAAACAACTATAAAATCACCTGTACTAGAAAGGCACATTCAGGCCAGTGAGCATTAGCGATGTTTGACATTATGCCTGCATTACAGCCATGATTTAACTAAAACTTGTGTCACCAGGAATATGGCCTTAATTATAAGGTTTTTGAAGCAATATAACGTGTGTCGAAAGCCCGTTTTAGCATTCTGTTTACGTTACATTGAAACGCCAAAAATAGAGTACACCAAAATTGAAAAGCAAAATATTTGTTCGAGAATCCGAGAAAAAAATGCGCAAGTCATGGAGACGAAATAAGAAATTTTGATTAGAAACACCAAACTTAGCTGATAATCATTTTGATAAAGTAACAAAGAAGAACTGGTTACTGTAATATTACTAAATTGTCAAAAAAATCAATTTTTCTTGAAAATTGTAGTCGCTTTCCTGTGACAAATATGTATTGGTAAATTTACTGTCATTTATATCGTGCAACATGTGTTTTTTTATTTGGAATTTTTATTTCATGTTTTCAACTTTTCTTGCTGATTTTTACAATAACTCACATTTCTAACGATATAAAACTATGAAAAATATGATCCTTCGAATTTCAAATACTCTATGAGATTATTGTGAATAACAAATGCCCAGCAAATCTACCATCGCATATTAGTCATTATGTTTAACTTAAAAAATACAGAAATAAATTGACATCTTGTACTTTCTTTAGTTCACAGTGCAAATGTGTAGAGATCTCTTGATATACGCGTTCGTGTAATAAAAACAGAAACAGTTTTTGATTTTATTATGCATTTCTTTCATATTTATGGGCTGGGTATTTATTAGGGTGCTCTCATTCTGTTGTTTGAAAAATAAACATTTTTCTACGATGCTCTTTGTTGTTTACTTAATGGAAATGGATAATTAAACGTTGCCAATTTTGTCACTTTAATTATTCGTAAATGAAATGTGTCTTGTGAGAAGTGACACGTCGTTTTCAGACGTAGACTAACTTTGAATACGACACTGCAAATAATTGCTTATTGAAGCTGGAATTATTAAAAATAAAACTCGAGAGCAATCATGTCAACATGTGGTCGTTAAAGTATAACTTGAATATCGCCAGCGTAATCGCAAATCCGAAATGACATTGGATATGGGTTTCAATACAGCAAAGGTATCAAAAAATGGTACATGCAATGACGAATGAAATGGAAATCAAAATACTAAAATATTCATATTTAAAATTTATCAAGCGTCACGAAAAAGGAAAAAAAGAGAAAATCTTGAAAAAAATAGGCCTAGTAAAAGACGAGAGTGGATATTTTGTGTACTCACAGATCCCAATAGTATGCCAGGCTAGGCAGGGATTCATAAAATAGAAAATATTAAAATTAAAAACCCTATTTGATTGAAAGTGCGCATGGTATTTAGTATATACATACATATATGTACTGTAAACTACGTGATGCTTTTGAAATAATTTAGAATTTCTAAATTCCGGAACAAAAATAACACAGTTGTTAATATGCTACAGTAATGTATAAACGTGCTTATCTATGTGTGCTGAATTATAATTGGATTACTATGGATTAAACTACTTTGAGAAATCCATGTGTTTCAGGGTTTTCAAGATTTTCGATCGAGAATAACTTATAAGTACATATTACGTAACTAATTAAGATATATATAGAGCTTTTTTTGTAATCTGGATGAAAAAGAGATTAGATTGCTAATCGAAACCAAAATACAATTCAATAAAATGATGGTAGTATTGTGTGCGTTGTGGAGTATTCTTATAATACCTAATGAGGTGCGCGGTAAATAATAATTAATTTTGAAAATGTCTTGTTTATAAAATGTACAATACATTTTATGATTATTCTCATAATAAGTTTCAGATGCTGACGTAGAAATTGTGAAGACTCGCAAAAAATTTGACATCAAATATTCGCTACCCACTGAATTTTTTGTTTAGTGGATGAGAGGAAATGAGCTTCAATAACTTTCAAGTTGTCAATGGTTGTTTCCGAGTATGTTCGAAAACTGGAAAAACAGCGAAAAAAAATGAATAAGGGACTCGGTTTGCACAAAAAATAGAGTTAATTTTGGAGAAAATGCACAAATTTTCATATGGATGCAAGTATTTCTCGTATTTTGATTGAGCTTCCTTAAGAGTGTTCAAACAAGTAGCGATTTGTCGAGAAATTTTATATCCTACAAGTCATGTTTTTCGAATAGTCATTCCAATTTAAGTAAGCCAATTTACGAGGAATCGCCGGGTGTCGTTTTCGCTTCATTACTGTACCAGAATTCGTAATATTTTCCACGTATGAAGATTTCGAATGATGTGTACTCGCGTCGTCGCTGAAATAGTCATTCTAAAGAAGCCAATTTCGCTGAATCGGATGGCTTGTCTATCATTGAATTTTTTTGAGGTTGCTAACGAAGCTACTATGCGCAATTTTTAAAGCATACATGTGGAAAAGAGGTTATAAGGGAAGTTTGAATTTAAAATATGGAATGCAAATTGAATGTGGCTCTAATATATAAATATATTACATATAATAACGTTTAGGCAAACGATCTAAAACACCTTATATCCGAATTACTTATTAAGAATTCTAAGTTATGACAAAAAATTTGCATGTTTAATAATTTTGAGAAAATATTTTGAAAACGGGTAAACTTGAAAATGTTTATATTATAATACTTATTACAACTTGTTAAGAAAATTAAATAAAAACAACAATTGAATGAAATATATATATATATATATATATATATATATATATATATATATATATATATATATATATATATATATAACTGTGTGAATAATTTAACGGTAATTGTGAATTCACAAAAAATGCATGAATTATTTAAGTTATTGAAATATTTGCAATTCGATGATCAAGCAAAAAATTTGTGAGCTTGATGCCGATTTTAATAGAGGATCTGTTGTTTTTAATAAAATATTCATTTACAGATTGCTCATTTTTACAGTGCAATTGATTTTATTGAACTAATATTGGTTTAATTGTTCAGAAATTCCTCTACAGAAATTTCTGTATATTCTTAATTATTAGACCAGTTAAAAACTTCAAAATATTAGTAAAAATTGGAAAGTTTAATAATTTTTTAAAAACTTTTGAGCCTGAAAAAACTTTTAAAATCTTTCGAAAATCTAAATAGACTTTCTAGACATTATAAAATTTTAAATTGAATTTTAAAATTTTACAATGTTTTCAAAAGTTAATTAAAAAAAAAACTGAAATATTACTGAGTCAATTAATATTATAAAGAAGCATTTGTAACATTTTCGAACGGTTGCCTGAGTAGGCACCATTCTAATAAGTGTTTTTCTCGCAATAGATAGTGTGTTAGACAACATAAATCTAAACCAGCTTGATTTTAAATTCTTAAATCTGATTATTAAATTAAAATACACTATATTATAAGGGGAAAAACAAAAATAACCTTTACACTATGATATTTTTCCCGAAATTTTTAATAATTCTCAATTAAACCCTTGAATTTTGCAAACTTTCATTTCAATCAACGTGGAATGATTTTTTTATTGAAATGGTGAAGAAATGTATGATAAACGATGATTCATTTATTTAGTTTTTTATATTTCTATGAGCTTTTATCATTAAATGTTATTGATCTTGTTTTTGGAATATTGAAAACTGTCTTCATTTTTATCATATTGATTCCCATATCAGATTTGTCCCACAAATGCAATCGGTCGATAACCAATGACAAAGGGCAGCTTATTTTTTGGTTTTTGATACAAGTTTTGCTTTAACCACAATCATGTTTTATTTCATCTTCAATTGTTTGCCTAGTCGAGAACCATTGTCCAGCTAGAAAAAGTCATTAAACTTCTCGTCGTTTTCCTTATAAAACATGGATAATCTGAACCACAAACACTATTGTGAGCAAGGCTCTTTATTGTGTGCCTTTTCGGAGCAAATAGTTCATGTTGTCAAATTTCTGATTTTTTCAACATCCATGAAAACAAATCGCGTAGCAAAGAATAATCTGTTTCCTTTTGTTTGCTATCGTGTTTTAATCCGTTTCGACAAAATCGTTTCGCACTACTTTCCTCCCTATTGAATTTTTTTCCAACAGAAAAGTATTTTTGTTAATTCAAAATTTGGTTTCAATTTTATTTACCATATTTGTTATATTGTCATATGTATATATAGTAGCAATTATTTTAGTCAAAATACTAGTTTGGCTAGCTTGAAAATATTTTTTCAACCTGAGAATACCCTGACATTCATGTGTATGAAAAAGTGTGTTTGAGTGAAAACATACATTGTATTATTTCCCAACAACGCAAGCAAACATTGTAAATCCACAACGTAACGGGTTATGTCCTCTTGGATTACATAACTGTACATCTGCTGCTCATCTGATAAGTTTTATGTTTGGCCATCTGTCTTTAAACATTCAACCTTCGAGTTCGATGTCACAAGTGTTAGTAATTTTTTTTTGGACGTATTAAAATATACTAATTAGGAACAATACAATTGTAGATTAGCAACATTTGATACGTGAAAAACAATGACCTGTTAATAGATGGAGTAAGACACTAGTAGGGAATGTTTGCAAACGAATATAGTTTAGTTTGATTTCTTCGAAAAAATTACCGATTTTCATAAAACTGCAACTTTCTTTTTTTTAGGTTATGTTTTCTGTCCAGTTGGATGTGATTTTTTCTATGACCAAACCCCATATTTTTGTTAAGCACCGTCGATCGAAATAGAACGTTCTAGAAAATCAGATATTACTTTTCTCTATTTATTTAATACTCTTTCATTTTATGTGTGAGTGCAAGGATATTAAAATTTAGGTGGTATCAGTATGATGACATCAATCTGATATTAGAGCGAATTTTTATTTTTCATGATTATTCGATGAGTTTTGAAAAATTCGAAATGTTCAAATTTCCGTACGTCACGTTTGTTGATATTTCTATACATTGATTTTATTTTGCTCATTTTTAAGATATACTACTTTTCAACTTCCTCGCTGATGAAATTTATTATTAAAAATTTTTTCAGGCTACTCAAAACGATATAAATTTTTATCATAATTCTTTGTGAAATTTACTTCTCTTCTCTCAAAGTATCATAAATTAGATTTGCTATTGTAATAATTTGTCAATTTTTGATATCACATTTTCTGAACGTAATAGACCATGTCAACGTGACTCATTTTGTTCTACACCATTCGCATTATGTATGTATTCGCATGCGTCTTTATCAAATTTCATGTGGTGTACTCGTGTTCATTGTGCCGTCGTAGGCCGGCCATTTTGCTAATTGGCCTGCTGAAGGGAAGAAGAAAACTATGTTCTTCTCGCACATTTTTTTGGTTTGCTTCATTCTAACATACATTTGGCAGAAAACGTTTAGTCAAAAAGCTTCAAGAAATTAGTTGAGCTCAACAAAGTTGAAGAAGCTGCAAAAATACTTCATATTCTAACAAAGTCGCAAAGAAGATTTAAAAATAATTTTTTTGAAATCCCATGTATTTACAATTTTTCAAATTTCATAAATTTGGTTATTCAATACAACAGCCGGGAACTTGAATGATGACTTTTCACATAAAAATTTTGCGCTAAGTGTTGCTGATAAAAAAGCTGTTTGCTTGGGTGAAGCAGGGTGCGCCAATGCCTCACCTTTTGAATTCATCAAATATCTAGAATTACAATTAGACACCATTTCTAACAAAACCCCCTGGCGACTATAAGTGTACTTGAGGAGACAATTTCCTGAGTAAATAGAGATTCGTTTGTAAGCGATACTCCTTTCGCAACAAGATATTCACTCCCTATATTCATTTTTTTTCATATTGCTTCGCTCGAATAACATTAATAATGAACTTTTGACAAAACAATTTTTGCCAAAAGTCTTTATTATCAACACTTATAATCTCCCTATTAATCTACTTGACATTCGCAAAGTCATTGAAAGCCGGTTGGTGAGCAGCTGTGATTTTCTCTGTCAACTGTTTATTTCTTCAGCTCGATTTTTCTCGCATTCCAAAGTGCTTTCATTACAATTCCTCAAAATCTTGTACAAGTTATTCATTATATTTCTGCTCATCAACAAAATTAGTTTTTTTAATGTCGCATATAATAGTAAAAAAAAATATATTTGCTGTTGCAATCATAATAAATTTTTTAAATAATTACTTTTAGCATAACTGTCCGGAATTCAATACACCCTGGTTCTCTGCTCAACAGGCAAAGGCTAAGTGACTAAATGTAAGTAAGTGATTGTTCCATACAAATACTACTACGATTTTTCCAAAGAAGCAACACAATTTTCGCCAAGTAAAATCCGAACATTTTATTTTGGAAAAAAAAGTTATTACAATTTCTAGTAAAACTTGACAGGAATTCGATACAGGTTCTCATTTCACGCTTTTAATGATTACTAAAAGGATATATCACTGAGCAAACAAATTTTTGCCGGCTCATGTGACATTATTTCAATAAGAAGCTTCGAATCGGCAGGTTTTTATGCCAGTTGATCCTTTGATTCATTTCTGCGCCATTTTTTCTATTACAAACCCAAATCCCCAAGCACGTTAGAAAAAAAAGAGAAGATGAATGAAGCGTGTGACGTATGTGGGATTTTTCTGAATGGTTAGTTTACAAGTTCATTCATTCGTTTTGAAACAAATTCCGCTTTTTTTTGTTTTTGCCGTGAGATATACGAATGTAGCAAATGTGAACTACAACAAGGCGTATTTTCAATAAATGCTTTGTTTCTTCTCAATGGCGCAATTTCAACATTTTCCATTTCGTCTCGAAATTTTCATTTGAATCATCGAACATTCATTGCCATCCGTGTTGATTTAAGCCAACATAACTCTCATCAGCGATCCACACTACAAGACAAATATCGTTCATGCATTGGTACATATGTTTTTCATTAAGCGCAAAATTTAAACTAGACGCATTCTCCTCGAAATCGTTCTTCGCTGATTATTACGTTCGCACTAATAGGATGAACAGCTTGCATGTATTCCGCTTTAAACCTCGCTTTTGTAGTTGCCAGCCGCACTAAGACTAATGCACTTTTTCTCGCGTCAAAAATTTTTATATAATTGCGCTTTTTCCGTGTGTCCTTTTATTATGAACATGAAAAAAAGGTCATTCGTTCCAAATTCTCAACCTTGAATTACACTTTTTTGCGTCTGGTAAATTTAACCCATTTTCAAAGTACCCCCCCCCCACTCAATTCCAAGAAAATAGAAAATCTCACATATTTTCGAACGAAAAAAAAACAAAGTTCCGTTTTGAAGCGGAAATATGATTTATGCGGGATGTCAGTTTGAAAAGGTAAAAGAACTCTTGCAAGATTTATATCGTTTGGAAAGCTTTCGCATTACAATTTGTTCACCAACTTTATTTTTGAATTAAATTTATCTTATATTCAAGGTAACATTTTAGAATAGTATTTTTAGAATAGTGATTCATCAGACCATATCAGCAAAGATGTAAATTGGTTAATGAATCATCCTCAGCGATGTTTTGCAATTATAAACTTATATGGTACCTCATGGTTTACCAGAATTTCCAAGAATTTCTAATTTTGCCCCTCTTATCCAAACAAATTCATGCATTTTTGAACGCCATTGCAAATCTACACCGAACACGAAATCTTGTAAAAATGATTGGCTTGCGTGACAATTCCAATAAATGGTCTATACGATTTTTCCAGCATGTTTTTATTAGAAACACCTAACAAAAGGCTGTTTCTATTTTTTTGCCCTGTTTTTAGTAGCACGTTGCCCTACTTTCTCATATTCGTCATTCTTTCCCACCTTTAGAATAACCGAACAACCTGAAACAATGATATGACTATGCGTAGTGAGTATTTATCACAAAGTACACATTTTTGGGGGTCAGCATTATTGGATAATGGTGGTTGATGATTGATCAATTATCTGCCACGTTTCCTAAATTTTCGTTCACATTACCCATCAATTTCAAAAGCATCATTACCAACGAATCAACATCGAATCAATTCGTAGTCGTTGAGATGTTCTTCTTCGAAACTTTTTTGTCTTCCATCTGGCAAGCGGCATTTCTTTCAAGTAGTTCCTTCTCTCGTATCATCAGTTTCATGTATTTTTGCCTCCGATGCGTCATTTTATCCTCCGGTTCACACAACGTAAAAACGCAAGACCAAACGTCGACTTCATTTTCAAAAATGGATGAAAAAAATCGGCGAACGGAAGTAGTAAATCACTGGTTCGGGGCGCGTGAAGGGATGGGAGAGGGTGGGGGGGGAGCCGTTGCCCAAGTATACATACACTACGCATACATCCATCAATACGTTTTTGAAGAGGGTGAATTCTTCTTTATCTTCTTCGAGAAGGTCTCCTCCACCCACAACTGTCCGACTCAAGCCGGTCTAAGAACAAAGACAGTAGGCTGATGTATGTCGGTAGGAGTCGGTGCGAATAGTAACCTTGATTTGGAGATGGATGATCACTGAGGGTGAGCGGAGAACGTTGTTTTTGACGTTACATCATTGCGAGGTTCATTTTTAGTATTCAATTCCCATTCCGACAAAATTTATGTTCGGTTTCATGGTTTCTATCAATTTTCAATTAGTTTTTCTTCTTTCATCTAAACAAATTTTTAATTGGTTTGCGTTTCCTTTCTGAGAAATTCAACTTCCTCATTATATAAAAATATTTTTTTGTTTTAAATATAAATTATAAAATAAGTCAAAAAATCTAACCATTAAATTTATTTCGATTTTATGTTTTACTATACGTGATCACTGCGCGAAAAAAAATAGCAGGATCATGATATTTTTTCTGTGTCGATTTGAAAATTGACAGAGGTGCAAATTTACGGTGGCACACGGCCAGATGTTGATATAAACGCAGTGTGTGCGCGCACTATTGGTTGCTCAACATTTTTTTTGCGCTTTCATAACAGAACAGACCGGCCTGAAGAGCAATTGGATAGCTTCGCGGTGTTGCCGCTGCTCGCCCTCCTTCTTGCTGCTGCTGCTGCTGCTGCCGACTGCTGCTGCGGCCTGCTGGTCACTCAATCATTGATTGTGGCTGGCCGAGTCGCTGGCTCTTCTCTCTCGCACTAGCACACTACCGTTGTTCCACGAATATTTCGTAGAAAATGAGTAACCTTGCGAGAGAGACGAAGAGCGTGCGAACGCGGAGTGCGCAGTCAGCGCGCAAAAGAGTCAACCCCTTTCTCTCTCGGGTGGTCGGCCTGGTCGTCCTCATGCCGGACACCCTCTTTATTTTTCGCTTTCCTTTTTTCCCTTATTCTACTCTACGACTCTGACCAGCAGCTATGGACAAGTGAAAAGTCGCGCGGTCATTTTCTCTAAATCTCGCTTAATCGCTCACTATCCACAAGGCTACCGCCTCGTTTGATTTTTCTCAAATCTATTAGCCATCCACCATTCGAACGCTTTTTTTTTCTTAGGTTTTATATCATACAGTATCATTCTAAATTTTACAAATTTTCCCGAAACTACAGTAAGTTCTCCCCAGAGGAGCACAGCTGCTCATTTTTATTAGTATTCGCGCGTTGAAGGTGTAATTTCCGGGAGAGAAAAAAAGTGACCAATAAAATATACGACGAGTGACTTCGTGTGTAGAGGAATAGTTGGGAAGTCTCGAAGACGATTGTGTAGTTTGCAATCAAAATTTCAGAAATTTTTATTACAGAGTGTGTTCAATGGTTTTCAAAAATTGTTATATCGAATATAAAAATATAACAATGTTGAATAGAAAATATACCGAAATTCAGCTGTTGGCAAATGTTCGAATTTGATGTACGCTTTTAGGATTGATCTTTGAAAATTTGCATTAAAAACCTAATTTTTAGTAAGAACAAATATCATTCAGGTCAAAATAATATAAAATTCAAATTTTTCCAATAATGGACATGGTTGCACTTTCCAGTCGCATTTTTAATAAGATTCAAAAAACTCAAGAAATTCGACCTTTCTCTATATAATATGCTAAATGTCTGGTCAACATGCTTCCGTTGCATTACAATATGACTCATAATTTTTATAGTAATGATGACTATTGTGCCGTACCAATATCGCATTCATTCAAAAACCTTTTACAAATGTTCCTTTTTTGTGCATAGAAAGTGAATGTTTGTAGAAATTACGGGTGTATTTGGCGACAGAATTGATTATTGCGGGAAATGAGGTCGCGGTTATCAATTATCATTCCCCCAATCTTCGATTCTCAAGCTACACCATCGTACGTATTTGTATTGAGGTTTTCCAATATTCATCTAAAGGTTGTGTATATACGACACCTCAATCTCAGAGAATTTGCTTTACTGCACCCTGCTTGATTGCTCCATCCAATGATGATGGAAACCTCGCACGAAATGAATCGCGTTTTCTCGGAAATATTCCAAATACCACAATAAAATTAATTGAAATTCCATTTTCAAATGATTCGCATTCCCAAATGTACGCAATGTTCGCGTTTCTATGGATTTATGCAAATCGAGTAACCTTGTCATAAATTTAATAGCAATCATCGATAGTTCGAACGCGATATATCTGAGAATCACAAGAAATTGTTTTATTTTCATTGATCTGGTCGAGGGGGATGTTGCGGCATCACTCCGACCTATTTTCTATTTTTTGTCGCTCATCTGGGATTGCTGCCCGGTATGTCTCAAACAAAATTTTCCCACGTTTATTGCGCAATCATTTCTGTTACAAGGCGGTTGTTGTTGTCCAAAGGATATGATTGCAATGGTATTTAATTACAAACAGTTAGCGGCATTCTTTACCATTTTTCTCATAATCTAAAATATTTAGCACATCAATTCATTCCACTTTTTTTGGTGGAGCAGTTGCTCCACAGAGCCACTCGCTTTGACTTCAGAACTACTTGCGTTGTGTCCTAGATATTTTTTTCTCATTGATAAAACCTGTAATCGATTCGCTCGTTCGTCAATTCTCGGCTATTTATTGAATCATAAAAATAACAATTATTTTGTTACAGCACGCGACAGAAAGTAAACGCCAGGTATTGTTTGGCGTGACTCATCTTGAGCCGTTGGCCGTTTTGAACTCAAACTGGGCTCCAAGGAGCAATTCCGAAACAAAAGCGATGTCATCGGCAAAAGCAGCACTGGATGAGATTGATCTGAATTCCCTCAGGGTGAGTCTCTCTTTCTCTCTCATTATTTTCGCCGCATATTCTATAAAGTACATTCAACAACAATTTCTGTGCGGGTTCGGAGACGTTGTTGTTGTTGGTTTGGTTTAGCTGGCTGGTTGGTGGAAGGGGAAAAAAAGGGGGGGGGGAAGCGTCGGACAGAAAAAGACACCCATCAAGTTGTTTCATTGTCTGGCTGCGTTGTTGCCCAGAATTCAAAGAAGCATCGAAAAAGGGATGCGAATTGAAGGCGAGCGAAAGGTCCTGGTTCGCCGTCGTCTTGTGTTGTGTCAAAAGAAAATAGGATGCGCGGTCGACGCACGGGTCGCACGCCGCGGAAATTGCAAGATGCATAATGAACAACTTTCGCGGAAGAGAATTTATTAGATTGTTACCGTGTGCTGACCATGGGAATAAGTTTCAGGGACACAATAGTCAAAACTGCTTGAAAATATTTAATGTATTCTATTAGGTATAACTGAAAGAATAATTTTTTATTGAATGACTTCTCTTCAAATATTTTTTAAAACTATTCTAATTAAAATAATAACGATTATCTTAACCCAAATTATGTTCTAATCAAGTTACACATCAGCTGATAATTGATCAAGTTGTCAAAATTCATATCGTCTTTCGAAATTTCAATCATTCGTCAAAATTTCACACTTTCGCGTCAATCTTTACAATGCTATTTTCTCGGTTTCTCACATTTTTCTTTGCGGCAGCAATCCGTCCACTTTGGGCTCGGTGACGCCAATAAGACACCCACGAGTGTAACATTTTTCAAAAATCATGCACTCCCCGAGTTGCTTTTGTTTCAAACAAAAACAGAGCGCGTCGCCGTTTTCCGAGCCTGCCGGCCCAACCAAAGAAATGCATAGAAAACTGAGAGGAAAAAAAGTTCAGACGGCCCACGCAGCAAAACGCATGGAACCATGATGAACATTTGAATAATTTTCAGGATCCCGCGGGAATCTTTGAGCTCATCGAAGTTGTTGGAAATGGAACATACGGGCAAGTGTATAAGGGTCGACATGTTAAAACTGCACAGTTAGCTGCAATTAAAATCATGAACATTAATGAGGATGAAGAAGAAGAAATAAAACTGGAAATTAATATGCTAAAAAAGGTATATAAACGATGTTCTATAATTGAAAGAAAGTAATTTTTTAGTACTCTCATCATCGGAATATTGCTACCTACTATGGAGCTTTCATCAAGAAACTTCCGTCTTCAACTGGTAAACATGACCAATTATGGCTAGTCATGGAGTTCTGCGGCAGTGGATCCGTAACAGACCTGGTCAAAAACAGTAAAGGCGCCACTTTGAAGGAAGAATGGATTGCTTATATTTGCAGAGAGATTTTAAGAGTAAGTTCTTTATGACGATATTTCTGAAGTTAATTTCAATATTCAGGGCTTATACCACTTGCACCAGAATAAGGTTATTCATCGCGATATCAAAGGACAAAATGTTTTGCTTACTGATAGTGCTGAAGTGAAACTTGTTGATTTTGGAGTTTCCGCTCAGTTGGATAAAACTGTTGGACGAAGAAATACTTTTATAGGAACCCCTTATTGGTGAGAATTTTAATGGAATAACTAGTTAATGATTTTCAACCTTTAGGATGGCACCGGAAGTGATTGCTTGTGATGAGAACCCCGAAGCAACATATGACTCTCGCTCAGATTTGTGGTCTCTTGGTATGTTTCCGTTATTTGTTTTGCTTGAAGTGTTTTTTCTTAACATCATGTACATACTATGGCTGATTCAATGTTTGTTCTAACAGCCATTTTGTCCCAAACGGGCAACTTTACTAGTTAGAATGATAATGGATAGGGAGCAGAAGAATTCGAAATATGTCTTTTTAGGTATCACTTCACTGGAAATGGCTGAAGGTCATCCGCCATTGTGTGACATGCATCCCATGCGCGCTCTGTTTCTGATTCCGCGCAACCCGCCACCGCGTTTGAAACGGACAAAGAAATGGTCGAAAAAGTTCGAGGGTTTTATTGGTAATTAAAATTGCATGAACACACATCATGGCGACGATCATTATTTAGATACTGTACTTGTCAAGGACTATCATCAGCGGCCCTACACCGACCAGCTTTTACGGCATCCATTTATCAGAGAACAACCTCATGAAAGAACGGTGCGAAATGCTATTAAAGAGCATATTGATAGGCATCGACGAATAAATGGAAAGAAGGATGACACTGAATATGAATATTCGGGAAGCGACGAGGAGGAGCCTCAAAATCATCGGGGTCCTTCTGTTGGAGTACGAGATGATTCGGAAAGTTGCTCGATGATTCCAATGGATAACACGTTACGCAAAGGATTCCAAAGACTTCAAGAGAGTAGCAGAGGTCTTGCTGAGCCGGGAGCTCAACAACTTCGACGACTTCCTGCTCAACCGCCGTTGATGCAATCTTCATCTCAGTATCGCTACGTACCGGACGCGAGAAGACAAGAAGAAGTGAAAATGAGAGCGATGGCATCTCCAAGGAATGCCGATGGTTCTCGTCAATCGCCTGCATCACGACAAAGACCTGTGAGTCATCATCAGGTAACCCCATTAACACATTTAACATGATTTAATCGAATAACGAATCTTGGATTCCGAGGAAACTGTTCGATTTTCTGCTTTCAGCGTTCTCCACAACAATCGCATCCTGCAGCTCCTCATCTAGCGGATTTAGCGAATTATGAAAAGCGGCGTCGATCGGAAAGAGAAGAGCGTAGAGAGCGTGAACGTGGAGCTCACCATGCGGTTCCAGTTCAACGAGTCTCTGCAAGTGTTCCAGCCCCGCAACAATCAAGAAAGATGAGTGAACCCCTATTGATGGGACATCATGCAAAGCCAGAGGATCTTGACGCACTCGCTAGTGAATTATCAAAGATCGGAGGAATGAGAAATGGAAGATCTCGTGAGGAAAGCATGAGTCCACCACCACCGGCTCCGCCACCGCGAGAAGCTTCAATATCAACTCTTGCCGACACTGTGGAGGTTTTTACTCAAAATGGACTAATCCGATTCAATCGTGATTTTTAGGAAATGATGAATGGCGAAGAAACATTGCGAGGCCCTAATAAGCCACTGCCACCTACGCCTACTGATATTGATAATTCGATTCTATCGGAATCGAGACGCAGTTTGAATGGAGATCGGCCGGTGATCAAGGCGAAAAGCATTTCGGAAGTTCGCACAGGAATCATTTCAATTGAGGATGATGAAATGGCAAGTGATTCTGACAACGAGGAAGGAAATGAGCCTTTGATGTTCAAACAAATTGTATGAATATAGTCCATATTAGATCAATCTATAAAAATGGATATTACTATAGAATTCGTCAAACTCTCGCGGAGCACTTCCGGATCTTTTGCCAAAATCGCCACAGCTCAGACGGCCAATAACCGAGCAACAACGACAATTGAGTGATGATCGTGGAAATGAGGTAGGCATTAAAAAAATGACTCAAAACGTTTTGAAAAGCTTCCAAATTGAATATTATTCTTTATATAGAGCGCCTCCCTATTTGGAAGTTTCTACGTAAGTGACAGAAAGATTTGATGTGATTGTGGTTTGATGATGAGCGAAATTTTGAATTCGAATTGTTCTATATGCTGATTTTGCTGTTATTTTTCCCTGTTTCGCTTGTGTAAAAAATTGTTATCCGGTTCTTTATTTATATCAAAATTTTGATTAGACAAATGTCAAGTGTGTACAGCTGTTGTGAGTTGATATGGATATGTTGTTGCGCATTGTTTGTGTGAGTTGTCATATTGAGTTAATTTATAGCAACCAAATGGTTCGGTTGTGCAGAATCTGGAGTCGCGTGCGTCGGTTCAACCATTCTCATCGCGTGATCGTGAGAAGTCGTTTGTTGGCTATTTCGGTGGCGGCGCAGCTGGAGCAGGTGGCGGCACAGTTAATCGTCCGGGCCGGCCTCAAGATACAAATCAAGTTCAAGTAAATTGCCCTTCTGGGACGTGCTATAAAACGCCAAATTTGCCTAGGTCAATGTCAATCCGAATTCGAATGGAACCCCAGCGGAGAGCGATGCTCCAGAAATTCGCAAATACAAAAAGAAGTTTAGCGGGGAAATTTTGTGCGCAGCGCTATGGGGTGTTAATCTTCTCATAGGTACCGACAGTGGATTGATGCTTTTAGACCGAAGTGGTCAAGGAAAAGGTACCACAAATGGAAACAGTTGGAAATTGACCTGGAATTTTTCAGTTTATCAATTGATTAATAGGAGACGATTTGATCAAATGACAGTGCTTGAAGGACAAAATATACTCGTAACAATTTCCGGAAGAAAACGAAGAATCCGTGTTTATTACTTGAGTTGGCTTCGACAGAAAATTTTGAGGACCGAGGTTTGATTTTTAAGTAATTGAAATACTTCATATTTAAAAACGTACATTTCCTCTCGTCGTTCTGAATATTTCAAATAACTATTCGACTTCATAAAGTGATGATAAATGCATTTCTGGATAATCAATAAAAATGTCCGCAAACACGCGATGATATATTGCGGTCTCGGCACTCACCCAAAACCATCAACATAGTTTTCTTTAAATTGGCTAATTTCTTTTTAATTTTAGGGAGCCGGAACAGCGAGTACTAGCGAGAAACGCAATGGATGGGTGAACGTTGGCGATCTTCAAGGAGCCATCCATTTTAAAATTGTGCGTTACGAGCGAATCAAATTTTTGGTTGTTGGGCTCGAAACATCTATTGAGATTTACGCCTGGGCACCGAAACCGTATCACAAATTTATGAGCTTCAAGGCAAGAGGAATATCCAAGACTAATAAGAATTCATTTAACTCGTTTCAGTCCTTTGGTTCCCTTTCTCATGTTCCTCTTATCGTGGACCTCACTGTTGAAGAAAACGCAAGACTGAAGGTGCTCTATGGTTCACATGAAGGATTCCACGCTATTGATTTGGATTCCGCTGCTGTTTATGATATCTATACCCCAACAACTGTAAGAAAATTGCCAACAACATTAAATTACAAAGAATGGTTGTAGAATGGCCAAGCATCGACAACTCCTCACTGCATTGTTGTTCTGCCCAATTCGAATGGAATGCAACTTTTATTATGCTACGACAGTAACTTATAATTCCTCTATCATAAGTATTTTTGGAATATTCAGATGAGGGAGTTTATGTGAACACTTATGGAAAGATGACCAAGAATGTTGTGCTCCAATGGGGTGAAATGCCGAGCAGCGTTGGTATGCATTTCGAATGTAAATTTGAGTACTGAAATGTTGTGGTTTAGCTTACATCTCGACTGGTCAAATAATGGGATGGGGAAACAAGGCTATCGAAATTCGTTCCGTAGACACGGGTCATCTTGATGGTGTCTTTATGCACAAGAAAGCCCAAAAATTGAAATTCTTGTGTGAGAGAAACGATAAGGTGGATTTCAAAAATTAAACATTATTTAATGATTATTTCTAGGTATTCTTCTCGTCTGCAAAGGGCGGTGGTTCTTGTCAAATCTACTTCATGACGTTAAACAAACCAGGAATGTCCAACTGGTAAACACCTTCAGTCACTGCTCATTCATGGTTGCTTCAATTATTCTTCTCATACAGTTATACATTTTCACTAATGACTATTTATTTTCAATTTAAAACAACAAAAAAAACTTAAAACAAATTTTGGCAAATAACAATAAAAACGTTATATGTGATTCATTCCCGCCAGCTCATTTTTATATTGTCATACATTACACATTGTGCTTGAAATATTGTAGCAGAATTCACCACTGGCATCTAATCCATACATTTTGCATTAATGGCTATGAATCGAGAATTTTTTGTTATTAAATATAAAACATTGCTCATTGTCAGCCTCATTTTCACGTTCTTCACTAGGAATTTTGTTATGCTCAAAATCGAAAGAATCAATTCAATCTACCAGAATCAATATTGTATATACCGTGTATGCCCTTTTCTCTATTTGTTTATTTATTGTTTTTTTTTTCTCAACTGCTGTACGTTTTATGTTTTTATCATGCTCTTTTTGTAGAAAGAGATGTGTTTCTTTGATTTTTCCGCGACAGCTGGTTTTTTTTACAACAACGGTGCATAATAAAGTATGTATTCATTAAAATAGGAACAATCAAAATATGAGGTTTGGGTAATGAAAGACGAATCTAGACAGGTTCAAAATAAAATTGCGTTATTTGACCACCAAAGTTCCTGCGTGAAATTTTCATTGATAAAATTTTCGAATGTATCTCCTGAAAGTGGACGCGCAACTGTTCCCTGAATAAATTTTTTTGAATTAATTAATAATTATTCAATGCTAACGATAGCTAAAGGTTCCCTCGTGTCAAACATTGCTGGCGAGTTGTAGACAATAGCCCACGTTCCGCCAATATTTAAAATTGTGAAAACTATTAAAAATATTCTGTCAATTACGTTTGCGACATAGGACCAATCCTCGGAAATCTTAAAACGAAAACTATGAATCCGAGAGCTTTGAAGTTACATATGCGTCTACCTTGTCTTCTCTTTTCAAGGCTCTAAAATATTCTCCAATGAAGGCAACATTTTGTATCATATTGCGAATGAGATCCGGATTCATTCCTTTCTTTTTAAGCATAGCTAAGTGGCGAACCTGCAACAAAATTTTTTATTATAAATGTTTAGTATCATTACATTAACTGCAGCAGTATTTGGAACAGTTAGGAAAAATGGGCTAGGTCTTCGAGAGTCCATAAATGTTCCTATATCTGGAAAACAGGAAGCAAATAAAAAATTTTGTATTAATCAACCTGAAATAGTGCTCCCAACATCGCTTCCTTCGTCTTCGTCAGCTTTTTTGATCCAAAGATATTTTGGTAATGTAGTAATAAATACAAGTCGCATCCAATGCGGCATTGGAAATGAGGATCCGTCTCTGAAACTCTCTGTAACATACACAACACGTAACGCAATCATACCTTCTGTAAAAGTTCAAAGAAACAACTGAAAGCATAATTGATATAGATACTAAAAACATGGTGAACAGGAGGTATTTTCCTAAAGGTTGAAAATTTGAATTTTTTTTCGTAAATTAAACTAATGCTACCTATTAATGGAATGACTAGAGATGTTGGTGGTACGAGATCAATTAAAATTAAATAGAAAACAGTAAGCGTAACAAGAATGGAAATCGAAAATGTCATTTTGTGCTCAATCGGTGGAACGTAGAAAACAATCGATGTTAAAATTGCTGAAAATAATGATTAATTTGTGTTGGAACTGCCAATTTTCCTACCAAACATCATACAAGGAATAACAAGATTAACAGTATAAAATAAAGTTTTGCGCCGAATTTCGATGGTAAATGTTATATCGATATAGAAATCTTGGCCACAACAACCGGCATAGATTTTCTCATGCCTTGCCGAACTCAGAACCATTAAATCCCATTCAAGACTTCTATAATAAATTGAATCAAATTCCCTAAAAGTCTTAGTTATTACCGATAGTAGCCACTAAGATCCATTCCTCTTTCGAGATACTGGAATTCGGAACCTTCGTCATCGATTTTGTTTTCAATAACACTTCCCGGAGTCTGAAACAATTACTTTCGAATTTCATGTAACTAATTTCTTAAAACATTTTTTATGTGTTTTGAGATATAATTTCATTTTTAAAGAAATTGTTCTCTTATGAATTTCTATTTTATTACTAACCGGTAATTGTCGAACATCTAACAGGAATCCATTATAAGTCCAACCACCAAATTTCATATAACAAGTTTGTGTGTCATATGGAAAGTATTCGATATTGATGGAGCAAAAGCTTTTGTAAATTGAAGGCGGTTTCCAGACCTGAAGGATTGGAATTGTCGCTGCGTCGTCACTTTAACAACATTTGCCCCGCTTTCAACTCCCGCAAAATTAATGATTGTGATGGATTTGATCCGCTCGAGTGATCCGTTAGTGTACAACGCAACACTCAAACAAAAAATAACATACCACTAAGCCATTGTAGTAAACTAAAGCGTCGCTCATTATTGTTATATGAGGTTCGCCGTCAGCGCTGGAAAAATATTTTAATGAGTTTGTTGACATTGTTTTCCACAAATAATTACTTGTTATAAAGTAAAATGTCAGGAATCCAGATTTGATCAACCGGAATATGAAGTTTTCGAATTTTTCCCCAACGATTCGGATCCCACATTAAGCGATAATCGAACCATTGCATCTCTAGCCAGAGATTTGTAGTTAACACTTGATTCACTTCGTCCTGAGTATTTGAATTTATCCGTTTTGCGCATAATGTGTATTATCACGGCGCGAACGATACGAATTTTTACGAGGTGCAAACTGGCGATTAGTGGCCCAGTTAAAACATGTGTGTTTTTATGAGCTTTAATGCCGAATTTTGTTAAAACGCGCAAAATTGTTGGGGGAGCTCATTAAAAAGGGGCCTCAAAATTTGAAATATGAAAATGCGGAACAAAAATTTTATATCAAGTTGCTGGAAAAAGATAGCAAAAACAATTTTGTAAAGAAATTGCACAAATATGAAAAACGCAATGTTTTGTCATTAATAATAATATATATTCGCAAAGCTAAAAAATTTTCAGACTCTTCTCAAAAGGTTTTTTAAAGTAAAATTCTATATCATAATATATATTAAGAGTCGTAACTCCGTCAATTTTATGTTCCCCTCAATTAAAACACTTACCACATCGATTAGACGAATAAGCGAGGAGCCAAACTTGACTTTTGCACTTTCACTAGCATTTTTCACCGGACGCACATTTTTATTATAATAGTATAATAAATCTTCGTAGAGCTGGTCTGCGTACCTATTTGGATTTGCAATTATTATAAGGGCGGCTATAATAAACAAACGTAATATAATAAAACATGTTCAACCAACCATATACAAAAATTTTGAAGAGAAATTCGAATCTCATCGTATCATTAGCATCGTCAATTTGTTGCGTTCACCGTGCCGTTTTTATTGTTTTTCTGAACAAAAAAATCAATTGATGAGCAGTTGAGAGTGATAAGTGGCGTGAAAACGACGGATGTTGGCTCCTACCAGCCACGAAGAACTACAGGGTGTCATTTAAGTTCCCGCACAAAAGTTTGACGCCATGAAGAGCTTGGCTGATGCACTTTTCGTGCACCAATACAACTTATTTTTGTTAAATAAGGTATATTTTACTTACTTTCCAAGTTTCACCTCATTCGGATGTGTTTCCGAGAAATGACGAAGGCTAACATCCATCGCGCTTCCATTATCGAACTTCATAAGCAAAATGTGAGCCCGAGAGACATCATTCAACGGGTCGGTGTGCCTCGTAGAACGGTTTACGACACCATCAAACGTTTCAAGGAGCTAAATACGACCAGTGACCTTCCCAGACAAGGAAGACTCGTCTCAGTAACCACTCCTCAGAAGATCAACGCCGTCAAATCGAGGATCAGGCGAAACCCCCACAGGAGCATGAGAAAGATGGCGTCAGACATGGGAATGAGCATCTTCGCTATGGAACAAATCGTCAAAACGAAGCTTGTACTGACTCCATATCGTGTCCAAAAAGCGGCAATTCTATCGGCCGTCAACAAGCAGAGACGCGTCGAAAAAGCAAAACGACTTCTTGCTCGCACGCGGTCTGGAGAACACCTCGTCACTGTCTTCTCCGACGAGAAGCTGTTCACTGTAGAGACGGCATTCTACTCACAAAATCATTGAGTACTTGCCCAGACATCCCAGCAAGCTTCTGAGAAAGGAAGAACAATTCATCCAGCCTCACATCCTGCCAGTGTGATGGTTTTCGGTGCCATCTGCTCAACAGGGAAGTGCCCCCTGGTTTTCGTGGATCAGGGGGGTGAAAGTGAACAAAGAAGTCTACGTTCGGGACATTTTGGAGAAGCATGTGATGCCCTGGACCCAAACGCATTTCGGTGGGCAAAAATGGGTCTTTCAGCGGGACGGAGCACTCGCCCACACTGCCAAAACTACTGAGGAGTGGTGTCAGACCCATTTTCCCGACTTCATCAAGTCATCCGAATAGCCTGATTGCTCCCCAGACCTGAACCCGCTTGACTTTTCCGTGATGGGGTCTTGCAGGAGAAGGTCAACGCAAAACCCCACTAAAATGTAGAGACTCTGAAGAAGACATTACTGGCGGAATGGGACAATCTTTCCATCGAATACCTGCGTACCACAGTCGAATCCTACCCAAAGCGTCTTCGTGAAGTCATAGCTGCGAAAGGAGGCCGAATCGAAAAGAGTTAATAGATAAATATTTGTTATACTATAGATAAAAAATATTTCGAGTCTCGTTTGATTTGGACTTTTAGTTTCAGAAATATACGTCTTCAAAGTTGTGCGGGAACTTAAATGACACCCTGTAAATCATTCTAAAGAAAACTTTGTCACTTCGTACACCCAGGACAAATGTTGCTTATTTGATTTTATTTTTGAAGAGCAATTCAGTCAATTTTAGAAAATGCGAAAAAAAGGGAAAAATATACGAAAAAAAAAACAATTGGGCATGACGGACGGCGGTGTACACATGGCACGGATTCGATTACTGAACGTTCCGGGAAGTTCAGCAACTAGTTTGCCGAGTTACCTGAGATGATAAGATCGAGTTGAGAGGAGTTTTTTTTCCTCTCTTTTTATATCAATTCTGCTCAAATGAGCAAGTGTGAATGGAGAGAAGCAAGCATAATGACGGTGACCAG
This sequence comes from Caenorhabditis bovis, assembly GCA_902829315.1. Classification (NCBI taxonomy): domain Eukaryota; kingdom Metazoa; phylum Nematoda; class Chromadorea; order Rhabditida; family Rhabditidae; genus Caenorhabditis; species Caenorhabditis bovis. The sequence goes on from CADEPM010000002.1 coordinate 4,124,755, forward strand.
ATTGTAATGTAGACTCCAGAGAGACTTGTGCTTGGCTCGACCCTCTCGCTATTTCACCGATTTTCTGTGTGTGTGCGTGTGTGTATATATGTTAGACCTATTGTTCGCTCAGATCCGAGGGCACTTCTCAATGATTCGATATAGATTGCCGACATTTTAAAATGAAACAATTTGTGGCGATTTAAGTGCCTTCTGGTTCGCGTCAAAACATTCACCGCTAGAGTTTTGGGCAAAAATGTTTAAGAGAGAATATAAGAAATGACCGGTCACTAGTTAGCAATGGAAAGTCAACGGCTGAATGAAGAAGGAGCAAACAACTACACCTTGATGGTCAACAAGAATTCCTTAAAATAACCAAACATCACTTTGCTTTTCACTTCACATCTGATGTCAATTATAAGGGGCGAACGAAGAATATTGTTTGGCATAATTGAGGAAAAAGTGCTCATTTTAAATGGGGGTCTTGGCAGTCGTCAAAGCAGAAAAAGAGTGTGAGAATTGATCTCTATCACAAACCGAGAAGAAATGTTGCGACACCGTTTTTTTGTTGCCAAACTTGATTTATGTTATTTTTCTCTTCTGAGCCTATCGATAAGTGGCAGGATATTTCTGATAAATATCCAGCAAATTTTCCAACCACCCTTTTTTATGTTACGCGTTGAATAATGAAGAACAAAGTGAAGAAAGTGGGCGTAAGGGACCATGCGAATTTTCTACTTCCACCACTCACAAGATTTAATCCGTTTGCCGACAAAACTCTCAGCCTAATCTAATTCTGATTTATTCTCACTCTCGGAAAACGCAACAAACCGCCAAAAAGGGAATTCTGGTTGCTGGAATCCTCGCCCCCATGAACTTGCATTGTCGTCAACCATTCGAGTGGAAGTTATTGTTTTGCATATTATTAATGCATTAAAGAGTTTATTTAAAATAATGAACAACATGAAAATGAGGAGGTTTCGAGCAAGTATTGGCAGAAATAACCCATGGGGCAGCGCGATCGAGATGGATGACAGCGGAGGTTGCGAATGGCGTACGGGCAGAATTGATCTGAACACAAAAAAAGCATTTGACCCTTTGATGACTGCTAGTTATTAACATTGGAATGTGACGCGTATAATGCGTCCGTTTTCACGTATGTGTAATAATTGCGTTGTTAAAAGTGCTACTATGAAGATGCTGAAGCAAAGCTATATTGCTAAAGCTATAAATGAAAAAAATCTGAGCATTTTCAAATTTTTGCCAAAAATAAAGGTTTTGCCGATTAGAAATAAAATTCATAAAAATTCGGCTAACTCAAATTCCAATATTTTTAAATTATACAGTGCGTTTCACATTTATCAAGGCGCCCCTGTTTTTAGGTGTAACTTAATCAATTCTGAAAAATTTTAAATGCTAATTTTAAATTTGAATTCAGGGCTAAAATACATATGTGAACCAATTTTCATAATGACATCTAAAAAATTGGCCAAATGATATCGAAAATACTGAAAGTTGGTCACTTGCAACCGTTTCACATTTATAAAGCCACCCCCGTAAACGCTGTAAAAACATTATTATAAATACCAGATCAATATTTAGTTGTGGCGCTTTTTAAAGAAAGAACATCGTAAATTCGATTTGGTATCGATTGGACCAGATTTTTCACATATTGGGTAGTCTTGGTGTTGAATTCCGGCACTCCTCAATAAAAGCCGCTATCAATTTTCAATTCATCAATGGATCGATATTGCTTGCCATAGCGACGCAGTGAACCAGCTCCCCCAAACATTCTTCCTCAGAGTTAAGTCTCGTGAGCACGTTGGCCTCTCCAGACGTCGATATTTTTTTTGCTGAGCCAACCCAAAGTCGAGTTGTTCTTCCGTAAATCGCTCCAATACCACTCTTTTCCATCGGGACCATCAAGGTTGACCTTTTTCTCATCCGTGAAAATGATCTAACGATAATCGTATTATTTGATAATGGAATCATCTTTAAATGCCCTCCAAATCATCGTCTTACTAACATCAAGATTCAGCTCTGTCGCAGGAGTTCAATCCGCCCTTGATCCGCGTTTTTTTTTTCGAGGGCTGTTTTTTTCGATTTTGTTGACAAAACTATCAATGCAGGCTTTCGACCGCTTCATGTGTGAAGTTCGACCATCCAGCAATTTGTAAGTTATCGATGGTATCTTTTTCGGCATCGTCGAGTGAAAATCCTTGTGGCATGTTTAAATTTATTTAGAAATGAACATAAAATAAATGAAAACATCGCAGAGTACTCTATTTAAAGGTGCACTTCTTATTCACTTGCAGGTATCCACAATTTCAAACCTTTCACGGGGGTGGCTTTAAAAATGTGAAACGCACTGTATATTGTTGTATTTTTCAAAATCTCCAATTCTCGTTAAGTTCTTTGAAATGTAATCATTGACTTATATTCCTGAGAAAACCGAGAAAATTTTGAAGAAAAATTATGATAATGTAATTAGTGTGGGACTAGTTTGATAAACATAAGTTATTAATATTTTTTGTTTTTGTTTGAGTTGAGCGAATGAATATTTTTACAAAAACATTACCTGTTGTTTGATATCTAATAAGTCTTGGTATTGAAGTGACATAATAGATGAAACCTGGCGATTGTGTTGTTTTAGGCATTTCACAGCACACTTGTCTTCCAGCCATATCCAAATACGCTTGGGTACAAGTGGTTTCACCTAAATAATGATTAGCGATATCATTTCACTTGTACTTACTTGGACAATTAAATTCATAGCCATATGCTGGTGTGCATTCGATATTTATTTGAGTGTTTGGATAATAAACGTTTTTTGCAAATGGTGGGCACACTGCCGGCTTGTAAGACGACGAAATCCCATAGGTTGACTTAATACTTTTAAAAGAAGGTTTCGTCGATTCTAAAGTAATGATATTTACAATAATAGTAACAAAAAACCTACGATGTGACATCATTGGATTCACAAATCCTTCATTATGAACAAACCAATTTCTTTCATTTCCAGCTAAGTTATCATCATCATCATCCGCCGGAGTAAAATCTCAAATTTGAACGTAAATCTGAGTAATTACCATTAAAATTATAAATTACCACTTGCATGAGGAGTTGATGAACTTGGTTGTATCGTTAGAGTTATTTTTGGTATTGTGCAGCAAAAGCCGATAATTGACCCTGGCTGTGAACTCTGGCAGGAATAGCCAACACTAAAAATAAATACGATTGAGAAAAATTAGTTATCCATTGGCTTTTGAATTTCAAAAATTAATTCTCAAATATCCCGAAACGACATTTACTAACTTGCACTGGGTTACACCAACTGTACATCTGACAGGCAATTGTGTAACATAATCTAAATATGGTTTTGTTTCAGCCGGACAGCTTGCTGAAAACATTAAACATTAATTTTTCAAAATTTTCATTTCCCATATTTACCTTCAATGTGCACACTGCAACAAAATCCCCAATATGCACCGGGAATTGCTGGTGAGCAGTAATATGTTGAAGGACATGATGAAGATTCCAAAGGATTGCATTTCATTGTGTTTTTTGACACAGTGTGAATATAAGGTTGCTGGCCGGCTGGGCATATTGCTTAAAGGATAAAACACGTGACATTTCGTGTTGCAAACTACTCACCATCATTTGGAGTACAACAAAAACTATGTAAGCCTTGCGTTGTGCAAATATAGTCAGCTGGACAAGAATCTAGTAGAGATGACGGTATACAACGAAGAGGTTGATTTGTGGAAGCAGTGGAATAGGAAACCGACCCAATTGGGCAAACTCCTAAATGAACAAATTAAACAATTCACAGAACAAAAAACCTGTGGGTGAATGTCCGCAGCAGACATGCTTATTAAACAATTTGTCAAAAACACAACGATATCCAATTGGGCATTCCATAGATTGACAACTAATAGGTGTGCTGTCTCGTGCTAATAATAGTGACTGTCCAGCCAGGCATGCTGTAATAAAAAAATGTGTTTCCTCGTTCGTTTAAAATTGGATAAACCTGTACTCTGGCAAAACCTCATGCACATCTCATAACTCTCAAACTGATTTTGATTTGTCGGATGACAACTGATCACTTTAAACTTTTTACATCTATAATTTCATAATTTGTTTTGAAAAAGTTGTTACTTTACTTCAAATCTAAGGAATCGAAATAATATTTTGTCTTGGGTTCTTCGAAGCAGTCTCCATAACCGGGATTCGGAGGCATTGAGCAAATTGATTCTGAAATTTTAGAAATACCTATTTTATTTAAATGTCTAACCCCGTAATTGACAACAATAACTAATTTGCTTTGAGAAATGAAAATGTCCGGATGGTAGGCATTCCCATCCCTTCGAACAATCTTCATTATTATCACACCATTTCACAACACCGGATCCTGTTTTTTCAGCTTTTGTGCCATCCAGGCAGTATTCTGAAATCAATTTAAAATAATTCTGAAACAGTTGTACTGTACTAATCTTACCTCTTCCAATACCGTATCGCTCACAAAAACTCTCAGAAACTAACAAGCTTAGAATATAAATCGAGAGATTTAGAAAAGTCATCATTGTCGGGCATAGCATTCTCAAAGGTTTGAAAATAAAGGAAATGGATTGAGAAGTCTACTGGACAGTGAGCTTACTCAAATAAAAAATAGCCGCACGCGAAGGTGGGAAAATCGGTATGAATACTGCCAACACTTTATTTATTTATTATACATTAAGGAAAACGCACGGTGAACAAACAAAATTGAACTTGACGAGATTTTTCGGTCGGACCTTCTCGGAATATATAATTATAACGGAGGGATTCCCTAGACATCTATTTATGATAATATGTCAAAATTATTGACAATTATGTTGTTTTTCATTAGCTTAGATTCATATTCAAAAGATTCCTTTTTTCAGATATATTATCATTCTCGCAATGCAGCAATATTATTCCCACTCAAACGGATTCCGTCGGAATACACGTAACACATCAATTTACCAAATAGGTAATCATGATTTCCGCAATATCTTAAAGATCAAGCGCGTTGACTCCCCCCTCACAAGCGTTTTAAACGCATGCATGTAACTAAATACTTTTGCACGTGGGCATAGCCGACAAAAGCAAATGACTGCTAACATTTTTGCTTTTTACTAGTTGGCTCATCGAAAAATGGCTTTAACAGCGTCAAATACTCTTGAATTCAAATGGACTTCTCCAAGAAGCTCTCGGAGCTCATACAGTAAGATTAAAAATTATTGAGGAATATGCATCCTTGAGCTATATTTGTTATTAAATTTAGGAACAGACATCGATCAGAAGATTTCTATAGACATGAGCAATACTTATTGCGATCAGGTAAACACGTTTGCAATCAATTCAGTTTTAATTGTTTTAATTGTTCAGGTTCTTGGTCCTCTATATTCATATATGATGATCCTTGGTCTAAATCATACGCATAGTAGCGCTAGACAAACCGCATGGAAATGGCCGCTGACAATCTACAATTACGTCACACTGATGTTGCTAGTAATGTTTCTTGAGACACTGAAGTGTAACGACATTTGAATTGTAGACGGCCGCAACAATCCGTCGAATCTTGCAAATCAAACAAAAAGCTGAAGGCGCCGAACACGACGCTGCCTTCCATGTTTTGAACCCTACATTTGTGCTCACATTGTGTCATGCTCTATTAATGTTTAGGTAGCGCGAGACGATTATTTGTCTGGTCATATACAACCAAATAATACAGGAATTTGAGTGCAACTGATTTAAAAAAAAATTTCACATGATTGATTAAATAATTAAGATGATGAAATGTTGTTATTTATGTTTCAGCGGTCTTGCAGCTTCATACCTATTACTTGAGCTTCAAAAAGACAGAAAGAAGATGTATCATGTAATAACCAAACTATCTAAAGAAAATTTATTGAAGAATGTTAAGGTTCTCGATCAAGGTCTCGGAAGAAATCGTGACGAAAAGCATGACAAAAAACATTTCAATTTGAACAAATTATTCATTTCCATTAGTTTTTTATTTGCCTCTGCTTTATCAGCAATTCAAGTTTGTATGTTTCAGGTTTATCAATTTCAAAATTCACATATATGTTTAGGTACAAAATTGAAATACATTGATCTACCAGACACGCCAGATCTCATTAACAAAACTCTACCATTCATAATACTTGAGTGCTACATTGTAAGCGATTTTTTCGAAACCCTACATTTCTGATTGTTTCAGATATTTATCGCATCCAGTTCAATTTCCCTTCTCGCGATATTGTTCTTTCAACTCTGCCGAATATTGCAATTCTCAATTGGAAAACTAATTGAAGAAATGGTTCCGAAAGTAAAAGAAGAGTAGGTCACTCAATAGCAATCTTTCGCTAGACCTCATTATTCAGATGTCCATTACCGGAACAGAGTTTGCAACAAATCCACGACGTTCAAATTCATTATCAAGAAATCTCGAACGCTAAATTATATATCGAAACCAAATTCTCATTCCCACTTTTCTACTCATACGGCTGCTGCATACCGCTAACATGTCTTCTTGGATACATCGCATTTCGTAATGGATTGCAGGCGAGTATTCCAATATATTGCTAGATTTGAATTATCACTTTAGGCTGATATGGCAGAAACTTTTTCGGTAATGATATGGCTTATCAATACAATGCTTGCTTTGATGTTGTTCAGCGTCCCGGCTTTTATGATACATGAAGAAGTGAAGGAAAAACGGAAACATTAACCAAAATGTCAATACAATTTATAGGGTGATAAACTTCTTACAGCATCCTTTAAAATGTATTACGAAACTCTCTGTGAAGAGAGAGATTTATTGGTCTTGGTAACAAAAAAGAACAATATAAAATTTCATACATTCATATCTCAGTCTCAAATGAGCTTCCTATCATTTCAAATGCATGCTACAAAACTCACCCTTTCTGCCGGACATTTCTTCCTGATGAATCGTAAAATTTTGATTAGTGTTAGTTGCTGAAGAACTATTCGGAAAGAGAAATTCTCAAATTTCAGCTGTTCTCTGCAATATTCACCTACTTTCTAATTCTTGTGCAACTCGACACGGAGAAAGAAAGGGCGAGGGGCTGTCAGAATCAGTCAAATATTTTGATAGTTCAACCACCAAAATGAGAGTAAAAAAATCAATTCTGGAAAGTCAATTTAAATGAATAAAACACTAGATTGTGATACAAATAATCAATTGTATTATTTCTTTTGTATTCTCTATAGATAAAATATCAGAATAATTCTTTTCAGACTAATTTTGTTTTGCTTTAATAACTTGGATTGTTATTTGTATTTTTTTCAAAACCATTTATGACAGAGACAGAACGTATAAGATACAATTACAATTCGATAAAAAAATAAACCAAAATAAAACCACAAAATATATAGGTACTTCGAATGAAGGTCATGGAACATGAGACATCATACAGATAATGAATATTCAAAGAACGTGAATAATCGCACGAGAATTGTACAGATTGAGTGTTATTGTTAGTAGGTACAAGAAACCAATTAAATGACGGAGCACAAAACAGAAGAAAAATAATGGAATCCCTTATCTACTGGTCACAACAATATGATAGGGGGAAGAGAGAGAGATGAACAAACACAGCAGACACACGTAGGGTACTTTGAACGCACTCGTTTTTCAGTTCGGTCGGTAATTCGCTGGTAAATATTCATCAAGTGGAATTGGTTTGAAAGCATGTTTTGGAGAAAACAATGAACATGAAAAGGTTAGTTTAAAAAAAACTGCAAATAATTGCTAAGAAAACCATTCACAAAGAGTAAATCCATTGAAAATGGTACATACAAGAAAAATGGTATTGTAATGGCGGACAAAAATACCATTAATATTGATTCACATTAAAAAAGGGAGAAATCAAAGTTATTGAAAAGCCGTTGGTCAGCTTCTGTGATCACACGGTTATTCTTGGCCGATGAAAACTTGGCACGTTCCGTGGTGAACTCCTCATCGAAATTGGAAACGTCTTCAGGATCACGCTAAAAGCATTTCATTGATTTCTGTCAACGGCTTCAAAACTGATTACAATTTTTGGCTGGAATGGTGGGCGAAGTTCACGGCTCAGAAGCTTGTCCCAATCCCAATTGATATGACGGAAGAATCGCTGAGTTTTCACGTCTTCGGCGTCACGCTCGCTTGATCCCAAACGCTTTTCTGGAGTTTTACGGAGAAGCTGAATATAAAAAGTATTAATCTCTTTTTCAATTATTGTTCAATTCTTACTCGTCTCATAATTGAAATCGCTTCCACTGACAAATATCTCGGATAACGAACTTCCTCAGAAATAATCGAGTCAAATATCTCTTCTTCATCTTCGCCATTAAATGGTGGCTCGCCGACGAGCATTTCGAAGATCAAGACACCCAATCCCCACCAATCAATTGCACGAGTATAGGAGGAATCGGAAAGGACCTCAGCTGAAAAAAGAAAGTTAAGAATTGGAGCACATTTCGTTATCATTTCTTACGAGCTAAGAATTCTGGGGTTCCGCAGAAGGTGCTTGTTTTGTCGAATGGTCCCATTCCTTCTTTACATAAGCCAAAATCGGCCATTTTGACGTAGCCATCGCGATCGAGAAGAAGGTTATCAAGCTTAATATCGCTGAAATCGATATTGTCTATATTTTTAGTTTATTATTATTGATTTTTACCGATAGATAATATTGTTTTTGTGAAGGAAATCAAGCCCAAGAACGACGCAGGCTGCGTAGAAACAACCACGCTCCTCATCGAACACGTCGTCATGAATATGACGCATTAGATCACCACCCATACTGTATTCCATAACGAAGAAAACATGTTCAGGAGTTTGGAAGCAGCCATGAAGGTTGACAAGGAACGGATGTCTGGCTCTCGAGGCAACTTCAAATATGCGCTTTTCTACTAAGAGCGATTCGACTTCATCACGTCCAAGGATATCGCCCTTTTTAAGGATTTTCAAGGCGTAATAGTTCCTAGAAGCGTTGTGTTGTGAGAGTATAACCTAAAATTATTGACTATTATCGAGCAACTCATTTGAATTAAAAACCTTTCCAAAGTGTCCGCGTCCCAAAACACTGATAAGTCGGAAATCATCAATTGAAAGAGCACTGCCGCGGCCATTTGCAAAGTAATCCAATGAGTGTTGGCGAACAGCTGGAACTGGAACCGGGTCGACTTTTCCTTCGGGAATATTGTCGACGACAAGTTGTTCTTTGGTGGCTGGTGGAGGCATAACCTCCTTCTTCTTAGCTGACTTTCGTGGGTGAAAGCTCTGAATGATAAAAAAAATTGTGAAAAAAATAGTGAGAGAGAGAGAGAGTGAGAGAGAGTAGACACTTGTTCAATATTGCTATTGGCGACGCAATTATATTTTTATCTGTGCGCGGTCACACAAAAACGAATTGAAATTCTTGGAAAAAGAATAATAAATTGAATCTTATAGACGGCCACCACGAGACGACACAACGCCGGTTTAGATCTAGAAAACTTTTCAGCTGAACACATTTTCACGGTTGCTGTCAGGTGCATTTAAAAAAATAAGTTATGAAAAAAGAATGTGCTAAAACTATAGATTATATTAAAATGAATTCTCGCTCATTGCATTATTTTTTCAGAAATTAATGAAAGCGTATTTACAAAAAATTAACCTTAAAGTGTTCTTCCTCACATCTCCCATTAACAAGTCAAAATGTACAATCACAACAAAAACTCACAAACATATTGTTTTTCACCTTTTCGACTGGCTGAGCAGACGAGCAAGGTTGTTGGCTAGAAGATGATTGGTGGTTGCTGCTGCTGTTTCCACGCGACGATGAGGATTCTCCATAAGCTGACGTGTAGGCTGGTGCTGATATTTGGCTCATGTAGGCTGAATTTGTACAATGATAAAATGAGGTCATTTGATGTAATTCCTTACGTGGATGGTTGTTTGGTGTTTTACCATTGAATTCCACAACCGGCTCATTTCCACGGCTCTTGATGAGACGAGAAAAAGCAAAGACTCCAAGCTGCTTCTTTGCGCTAGCATTTTCTGCTCCTTCTGAAATTAATTAAATTGGCGTCCTTCGAAACATCCGCAACACCAGCAACAAACCTTTGACTCGGAAAAGACGTTTTTGACGTTCCAAACGAGGCTTGCGGCTTACAACCGGGTTCAAGTAACGGAATTGGACAAACAATTGGCCTTGTGGCTCAAGCGGCACCAAAATTCCAACTTTCAGTGGAGTTTCAATCAAGTTGCTCAATTTGACAATAGCGAAAGCGCACATGGAACGGTCATCGTGATAGAAAATTTCGAATTCCAATTCGCGAGACTGAAAAATCCCAATATTGATCATCTTGATAACCAAATGAGATCGTACTCTATCAAGGTCGCATTCAAATGTCTGATCCCAGCATTGTTGGCCAAGTGGATGGATTTCAGTTTGTCCGATAATTTTTGAATCAACACGAATAACCACGAACACTTCATCGCTTTGGCTGAAAATATTGTTATTTCAGCTGTTGTTAATTTACACCCAATATTGCAATTTTCGCTCTCAAAACCATTCAAAAACGATATATCGTGCCTCATAAAAGAATAATTCAATAAACAACTAACCCCGATTTGGTCGACGGACGATTTTTCGATTTTGAGGATGAGTCTGAGTTGAAGAGGCCACTAGAAGCGGAGACGCCAAGAGCTTCTGTGCGAAGAGCGCGGTCGACAACTTGACTCACAACGCCCATACATCCATTTATATGAATCTATGAAACATGCTTGAATATTTGCAAAAACTCGGATATTGTCACAACAATAATAAATGTCTATTATCGTGCTTGAACGTTGCAACACATTCTGTACTCACTTCTAATCTTCCACTGATTGCCAAGGTTGGTGGCATGACACTATGGCGACGACCAAACATATTCCTTGGAAGGCTTCCAGTATGACTTTCTTTTGAATTGATAGCCGAAGCTGGTGGACTGAATCGCTCCAAATAACGCGTTTGTGGCGGGGATGGTATTGTGCTCTCCCCAACTTCTTCTCTCAGTTCGTCGCATCGTCCTGGTTCGGAAGGAAGAAGAGCACTAAAAAATGAATTTTGTTTGTTATTTATTTAAATTAAACATGAATTTCCTACCAATATTTGAGAAGTGCCATTCGTATGAGATCGGTTTTTTCGGCTGATTGCACATAGTTCTGCGACGCGTCATTAAGGCTTTTTGGATCCGCTTTCTTTTGAGCGCGGAGTGTTCTAAGCATATTGCGAGCACCATCCATGAGAGCTCGTTCCTTGTGGAATCTGTACAGGAGGTCTTCAATCAAGAGCTCAAGACTAGTTTTATTGACATCTAAAATTCAAGAATTTAATAGTTCTATTCTCACGATGTATTAATACCTGCACTCAGTTGCTCTTGACTGATTCGATCGATCTGCATGCGGAGCATAGCAATCTTTGCTTTACTGTCATCAAGCAGACTTTGCGATTCATTCCGGCATGGTTGACGTGGTCCAGCATTCCGTAAATAATTCTCCAAGCCTCTTTTAACCTTCATTTCCTTCTCCAATTCTTTTTTCAGGGCAACAAGTCGCGGATTTTCTTCTGCAGGTTTTTCCTCCCCGTCTTCAGCAGGAGTTTCCGAGCTCGATGGTTGTTCACCCGTTTCACCCGTTGACGTTGAAGCTCCTTCAGTAGCAGCAGCAGGCAGCGAAGCCGATGCACTGGCACTACTGCTCAAAGCATCTTTGTCCTCGTCTGGAAAAATAAAAACAATTAATTGAAGGAGAGATGGGAAGTCAATCGCACCGAAAGCACCCGTATCATAAACATCAAGCGTTTGCAGATCCTCTTGCATGTCAGCAATTTGCTCACTAAGCTCCCGGAATTCCTTTCGAAGGAAATCCTGTTGGCGTTTGTCATGGGTCAACCGTTGGATTTGAGCATATCCTGCTTTAATTTTCAGCTTTTTGTTGAGTGATTCGCGAATGATGCGCTTCAACTCAATAGCCTGCAATCAATAATTTATACGTTGTGATTGATTATGTTGTTATTTACCTCTTTCTGTATGCTGTTATCCTCCACAATAGTATAGTTGTACTTGCTTGCCAAATCGATAACCTCCATTGGTGCAGTTTCCCAATATGAGCTGAAATCAATTTGAATTCCATCGCTATCAAAACTATTTGCATAATTTTGATTTTTTGTTTATCAACACCCCTCAAAACGTGGAACGTCGTAGTGCCCCTTGTTTAGCATATTTCAATTATCAAAATTTACCGAATTTTGGTTTTGGAAATGTAAATGTTTACGAGGTGCAAAATGGAAATAGTCGGCAGCGGTTATATTCGTTTTTATATGTCTTTTTCTTTTCTTTCAATGTATTTCAAAATTTATTTTATATTTGAAACTTTCGGGTACGCTTCGTTCCATTCTAACAGGGTATTAAAAAAAGGATAATTGCATACAAATAGGATTAACCACAAAATACTAAAAATTTTCCTCAAAATGATTCACAGAATTTGTAATTCAATTTTTGGTTGTCGGTTAAAACCCTACACGAGTTTTAGTACAACACAAACCGTTTAAAATTGCAAAAAAAATTGGCGTCATCACAAAACAAATAGCATCACAACAGAATTTCATAACCAAAAAAGCATTGCATTAGTGAAGGGATGCACACACACACACTATAGAGAAGAATTTATTGAAAATGTATTCAAAATTCTGTCAATTGGTCTTTTCTTGTTTGTTAAATGGTGTAATATGATGTTGCTTACACTATAATAGCATAGCGTGTTGTGAGAAAAAAAATGAAAAGTCCCCCACAAAAAAAAGGTCAAAACCTTTTGAAGCCGTTTTCGAAGCGTGTTGCGTTTGGGTCATCTTCATCATCATACGATTCCTCGAATTGCGCCGGCGATACAGTACATTCGGGAACCACTCTACGAATGATCGGTCGTATCTTCTTCTTGCTTGCACGAAGCACGGTACGGGTGAACGTTACAAGGGGCGACTCATTGCGTGCGTGCGAACGAGGGGTACGGGTGGATTCAGGAGTTGAAGGGTTAGAAACACCACACGATATTTTCACACCGACGGCCGAATACCTTGTCGTTTCAGCAACAGCTGGACTACCGTTGGATTGTTTCTCCATTCCAATAAATTGTTGATTCAAATCTGACAACGGAGCAAAGTGTTGAGAGAACTGATGAGACTGGTTCGGTCTTGTGAACTACCTGAAAATGGTTGATTTGGTCATTCGAAACATTAAACAAAGCGACAATGGCGAAAATTCCCTCAGGCCACCGTCGACGCAGCTAGTCGACATTTCAGAATGATTGGTCGATGGGATTTGGTGGGAGGGGGCTGTTGGAATCCTCTCGAGACTCACAAAATAGGCCAGCTAAACATGCGCACACCCAATAAATACATTTATAAAGAAAGGAAGAGAATGTCTCAAGATAAATTGAGAGCAGCCTAGAAATCCTGGGAAAAAGACGGGCAATTGCGTGCGATATATGATATGTTCATCAAGGGTGACCTCTTTCTCGTCCCGCGTTCCCCCCATCACACAAAATATGGTTAGATTATGCAATTGATCAAGAGCCCGCCTGAATGGTCGCATTCGGATAATTGTACAAGAAACGAACGATAAGAAAAGGTTCAACAATCAGCGGCTGTTCAGATATATACAGCTGACCGCTGTGAGAAACATGGTGGATTGGGGGGGGGGGAAGATGATAGGATATTCCACAATGCCGAGGAATGAATGAATGAAAAACGTTGGGTCACTGCGCTTCTTTTTCTTTCTGCTCCGATTCAAGCGATGAATTGACAAGCAACGGAAATTGGTTTTCTTGAAAAGAGAGAAAATGATGGCTGTGGTTTTGCAAAAAAAAATAAATAAACGATGGGTTTGACAAAAAAATTAGTGGAAGAACAAAACGAATGGTATTCGTCATTATGGCTGGGTCGTTTCGCGCCTTTCCTTGAACAATAGCACGGTATTTGTGAGGTTGTCTGTCTGTCGTGCGCTGTCTCTCGTACTATCTGGTGTCTCACTCATCCCAAACTCCTTTCGTCCTCACATTATTCGTTTACAATAAAAACGCGCTGAACGCTACTCGGAGAGGCCGTAAGAAATCGATTTATGGTTTCAGTGGGAGGCGGAAAGCTGACATCTTGCGAGTATTGCCGGGGCACTACATTCAAGACGTTATCAATTTTCCGATGATCATAGCCCAATAGCTGCTGTTTCAAATTCACAATCTAGGAAAACAAAATAAATGTAAAAAGAAAAGAGAGAACCAGGCGTAGATTTTGTTTTGAAAATTACACGAAAAAAAAACCAGAGGGGTGCAAGCATTCAAAACAAATGATAGATATATATTGTTTTCTATAGTGGCGAACAAAAACACAAAAAAAGATAATTGAACTGCAATTTTTTTTCGTTCTTATAGAAAGGAACTTGCGGTCGGCAGTGTAGATGGAGGTTTTATGAGAGTGATAAGAGACAGTTTAATGCAATTCTTAAGTCGACTTAATGTTGACCAAAATGTTGATACGCACACTTATTCAAATGAGGGATTGCCGCGAAGAGGACGACGACAGCAACGCGTTTGTTCCGGCATTGTAATGAGGAATTGTTATGAACACAAACATAAATTTGAGCGGCTTCGAAATGCGACAAGAGAAGAGATAGGGATGAAGCGAGGGTGAAACTCGCAACATTGATAAGATGCACTCAGGTGATTTGAAAATTATTGTGAGAAGATATACGAACAGCAGTCAACCCGTCGTCGACTAACAGATAGCGAAGATTACATTGTAAAAACCTATGTCCTATCTATCTCTGTGTGCATATGGTGGGGAGGAGGTCGAAGGCAGTGAGGATGCAATGCGAGCAAGGAGGGCGCGTCGGTCGCAAAACCACAGCCGAAAAACCGCCCTCCCTGCGTCTTTTCCTTCCCACTGTGATGGATCTCAGCAGAAAAAAATAAAAAAAGCGGGAGCAGGATGGAAAGAAATGGCCAACTCAAAATGACTGATGGTTTTGAAATGAGAAAGGCAGAGCTCGCCAAAATCAAACATGTATGACGATTGAATCGTTGAATCCCTCCTCAAATGATATATTCTTCCGAATTGAAAACGTCAAAATATTTTGAATGAAATTTTGATCGCAAAATGGTTGCTCAAAAATAATTTTCAACAGGAAGTGTCTATCAGGGATGTGATCAAAATCAGAGTTATTGTCGAAAACATTCAAAGATAAGGCCTTGATAGTAGGACACGTTTGAAAACAAGCTTTGACTCATTCGTACAACCATCCACACATATGGAAATTTTTTAGGTGTCTTTGCAAACACTTGGTATCATCATATATACATTATTCCGTTTTTCCATTTCTTAGACATATTTGGATGTGTTACGGTGGTTTTATTAGATTTGTATAATTGAAACAGTTTCGTTTGGCTTAAAGGAGCACACATCATAGTGAGTTTGGAGGAACCACGCTATCTTCACCGCTAGTCCCAAATTTTATGGGTTCACCTTCATCTTCACAAACTGGCAAATATTGCACACCCATGCCGCATTGTATGTCTAAGCAATTCGCCGACTTATCACTACGACAATGTTGCATGTGAATAAATTGTAAACGATTGGCGACAGGAAGTTGATTCAATTTGACTCCCACAGTTTCCCAACTCGTGGGTGGGGCATACTGAAGAAATAAAAGTAAACAACGACGAGACGATTAAAAATACTGCAGATATTTGAAATAAACAAGAAGTTGGTGCCAAGTTTGCTTTCTCTGTTTTAGCACAAAAAATAGCATAGCTACAAAGTTGTGAAATTTGATAGGGAAGCTAGTTTGCTGCAAAACTAATGATACATTTATTTGAAATAGAGACATTCTGATGTATCGCTACTTTAATATGCGTCAGCAGTTGCTGAAATTTTTGGAAATTGTCGGCTAAACTTTATAAATGTCAATAAATAAATAAATATCTGTATATATCTAAACTAGGTGACTTATTAATATAATTTAAATTGGAATGTGTGTTTCTAAAAATTATAATCAAGCGTAAAAATGCGTGACTTTACTTTGAGTTGCAAAGACTCAAGACAAATAACGAATATGGGTCTCAAAGGGAATAATCTAAAACGGGATCCGAGGCCATCAATCTTATACCATAAATTGTTGGATATTCTCAAACCAAATTTAGAATGAGATCTGTCATTTCCATGCATTCTTGTGAGGGAGGCGTCTCAACGGACCATAATCGAGCTTCCGTAGGAAATCCGAATTGTGTATTGTTCGCAGAACAAAACAATTTGTTTATTCTAAGAAATTTGGTCACTTATTCAAATCTCTTGGCCCGGAAATATGAAAAAAAAATCGGAGCGGAAGTCATTTTCCCCCTAACATGCTCTATTGCTATTGTTGGAAAACTGACATTACCCATCGTCTTTGTTATACGAACGCCCCGGGGATATGCACTCAAGGCTCATATTTTTCCAGAACTCTCAGTCGATCCATTATTTCTTGAAAAAAGATGGTCACTATCAAGAAGATGCGCACTTCTTTTTTTGACAAGATAAATAAAAAACCATAAAAATCTACAAGATAAGATTAGCCAATCAATTAAAAATATAGTTTTTTTGAAACGTTAATTTTCTTGAAAAATAATACGAAATTCAAATGTCATTTGAAGCAAATGTAATTTGATCGCAGAAATCTTTTTTTTACAAGGATAAACTACTCTGATTACTATCTTTCCCACAGCAAAAAACAATAGTTTTTTTCATTCTGGCTGAATTCACGTCGGCAAACGTGTTCTATCAAATAATTAATTACCTCAATGCAGCTGATCGACGAAATGAAGACACTGATGACGTTCGATGCGTTTAGATGCCACGAGAATGTTGTTGAAAATTGATTAGTTGACGAAAACGTTTCCCCGAGTTTACCTGAAAAATTGACAAATGCATTTCGAATGAGTCAGAAAGTAGAAAAAGGCGCAAAAACGAACATGAATGGCGGTACTGTTTCAAACATTCAAACTAAAATAGCAAAAACATTTCACATCGTTTTGTTTTAATGGGCTCTTATTCATACTTGGTACCACGCGTCTCATCTACTATCAACAAACGCAAACAGTTAGGTTCACAGCATTAAAAGCCATGAAACGATGTGAAAACTGTGCGCCGGGAGCGCTACCAATTAAGACGGTCACTTTCTGGGCATGCTCTGATTTGCATTTGGTGCTCAACAGATAATAATCATGATTGCTCGCAAACAAGTCCAAATCCTATTGTTCTTTAACGTCTATTGTCACGTTGGCTCACCGAAATGCGGAAAATGGATGGAGGAAAATAGGACAGTGGAGGGACGCAGGAGTGCGCACAGGTGCGGAATGCAAGTGGTATGATATTCGACCTTCCTCTCGCTTTCCTTTGCCCACGCTGTTTTGTTGAACGAACGCCGTTCGAGAATGCTGACTTGGAAGGTCAAAAATAGGGTTGATAGAAAAAGTGTACCAAGAAAAGAATTGAATGCGACAACTGCATTTTATGGACTTATTCATGCAATAAAAAATGTAAAAAATTATACATTTTTTCAATGTGGGGTTGGAAAAAATGGGCATTTAATATAAATTATTTTTACATTTTTTTTTGTAAAAAAATGCATTTCATGAATAGGTCCATTAGGGTGTATACCGTCCACGTTAACACTTTCACGATTAAAAATGATTTGTTTCGCTTCACTGATCTCGCATTGTTTTTTTTGCCCATTTTCGGCTATATTTACCCCGAGTGTGTGAAATACACAGCAATTGATGATGTCCAAAGAAAATTGATGATGACTAGTGAAATCCTACGAATAATGGAGTGAAGTGATTTCGTTTCAGAAACATTTGTCGCCTAGATTAATTTAGCGTAATCCAATTTGTTGGGGGAGCATTCACAGCAAAAACGTCATAATAAAACAATAATATTCATAGTGGGTTTGCTGAAAATGAGGTATTTGAAAGAAACGGTGTGGAATCAGTGCTTTCGATAAATGATTATCGTTTCATGTTTATTTAAAGTATTAACTGAAATAAGACTTTTTTGAGGAAGCAACACAGTAACTTAATTCAATGCGAAGAAGAGCATTAATGATGAAAGTAAATATGAAGTGCAGTAAATAAATGATTGAATTCGAGTGTTTATTTTGGTCTCATCTTTAGTATCTATATTTGAATAACTCTCACCAAATTAGTGAAATTGAGTAGTTCGTATCGATTGGTTGTTGGAGCCGAACTAGCGGATTGAACGAATTGTTTTCTCAAAATCTTCGTGTGGATGCGCGGCCAACAAATTTTTGTGCCTTCTGTATTATCTCTTGCATTTGGTCGGACTAAGCGCTATTTGCTCTTATTGTTCACGTCATGTCTTTTGTGCGACGAGAAAAAAAATTTCTCTCTCACTGTGTGTGTGTGTGCCTCAAAATTCGTTTGCCGTTTGTTTGGAAACGTTTCGCTACCGGCTCGATGAGTTGGATTGCGGCAAGAATTGAGACCTGTCGTTGGACACCTTGAGATATCAACACATTTTTATGCGACAACAGGAATGACTTGGCTCATGCCGTTTTGCTGATGACAACTTGAAAGATCAGTCAAAATTTCGGATCGATTGAGAAGGAAAGGGGGGGTTGCATTTAAGTACAAAGCCCATTTGTTTTATTATTGATTTTCAGTTTATAAACAAGGATGAGAAGAAAATGAAAAAAAAATTAAGAACGAAGAGAAGAAATTCGTTGTTTATTCTCGTAAACAAAAATCGTGTTACCATAAAAATTATATTTTGATGGCTTTTTAAAATCGAATAAACACATTTACAAGTAAATAATCGGAAAATTCGAATCTATCTCATTGTTTTTAAATGTTTGCTAATGACACTAATATTAATAAAAAAAGACAGTGACGTTCTAATTTTTGATAGCAGGCAAATTGTTTTTTTCAAAAACAGCTAAAAGATTTTTAAAAATTACTATTTCGTAATTAGATTTTTAACTTTACTACCAGATAAAATCTAGAAAAATTGCCAATGAGGGAATATACATTTCAAATATTATAGAAAGAGTGGCGTATGTGAAATTGGTGTTTATCTTAAATGGAAAATAGGAAGAAGTTCAAAAAACGAAGAAGGGCGACCGCTCGATTATGGGCATGACCCAGTGCCTTATGTTTCACGCTGTGTTGTCACCTGCCTTGTCATCAAATAACGTTAAACGACGTTTGTTTTGCGTCGCAATAAATACTAACAACATATGGAAACACGTTAAGAATACGGTATTGATGGGGAAATACGAAGGGGAATCAAATCAAATTTGCTCCGAATTGGCTTCCTTAAAAGAGTGTTGTGCTTTGAAGGAAAATGCAAAGGCGATGACTATTCTAATTACAGAAAGCAATATTTTCACAATGAAAATAATATCAGGAGAGCCAAACAAGCTAGTATTAAATCAATTCGCCAATATTACTAGTCGAGACTACACTCCAACCTGGTCATACTTACAGTATACCATATTACGTTTGTTATATGACGCAACATTCACCTAGACATGGCGTGAATAATCTTCTTCGATAATCTTATACTAGATATGAATGTTGTCTAAAATGCAATAAATTATATTCATCAATATACAGAGAAATAATGCAGTAAGCTGTAATTAAGGTTGAAAACGAGAAACGTGTTATTGGAGCTATTGATTGTTTTTCACAAGTTTATGACTAAATTTGCCTTTTAGACCGATAGCAATAGATTGGCAATCGATAAAAACGGTTAATGTTGGTTGATAATATGCCCATAAACGGTTTATGTGTGTCCTCAATAGTAAAACTTGATTCGTTTCGCCTAATATGAAGCTAATAAAGAAAACGTTTGAAAAAAATGCATTTGTTTTCATTTTAATTTAGTATAAGCTCCGAATTCCGAGGGTATGTCGGAATGAGAAAAAAAGCAAAAAATGAAAATCAATACTTACAATTCTAAAAAAGAAATATGAAGCAATGCTGCTGTTCTAGAATAAAACTATTGATTTTACTTTTTTTGTTTAGGGAAAAAAATGTTCTATACAAAATGGGACATCACCAGCAAAACAATTATTAGAAAACGATAAAGAACCGAAAATTGAATATTATTATTAAATTACCGTATTTTCAAATATTTTAAAAAGTAAAACAGATGATTTAATGATTTCACAACATTTTTCAAAAATCAATGATTTTAAAATGAAAAAAAAGGTTTGAACAAGATGACCAAAGTGTTTATTACAATTTTCACTAAATATTTCATAACTAAATAATTACTTTCAAAAATGGAAATTAAAAATAGAATGTTTGGAATCAAAGTAATATGCATCGTAATTTAGAAAGCTATGTGAACTTTATGATTCATAAATAATTGAAGTCGAAAATCGAAAATCTTTTCAGAAACAATTAACTAACAAGAAATTATTGGAAATGGGTATGAATAGAACGGCAATCAGCACCAAGTTAAAAAAAAAACAAATTTAAAACGAAAGAACGAAAACACGAAAGAGAATTTTATTCGATAATGCCATTGGATGCATTTTGCTGTCCGAACATCACATATTGGTGTTGGAATGGGATTATCGAAAAATGCGGCGTTTTCTTCCACAGATATTTTAACAACTTTCCGAAATTTTTTATTGGCGATTTCGCGCGACGCAGCATGAGCATTGACTTAGTTTATTCTAAAAAATAATTCAGAGACACAGGTTGTAGTAAATCTTTCAAAAAAAAGTAAAAAAAAAACACATATAAAATTAAATTGCCGATTCAAGGAATTTGCTTTCCTTAAAAGCGGTTTTGCAATTTCTTATGGTCGTAATATTGTTAACGAGCGTGACATTTGCCGGAGTATGAGTCCATTGGTTAGGCTACATGTTACATGACATCTTGTATTATTCAAATCTTCAAATTTCCTTCAAATTTGAATTGTAAGAGAGAAAATATCATTGTTCGTCCGCAAGGATATATTTCGCAATTTTTGGATTTCAAGTTCGATTTATTTTTTTTATTTGTTAATATACTCAATGCGTTTATTTAAAAGCAATTCGCGAAGCAACCTAAAAAAATGTATCGAAATTGAGCCAATAACACATTTCAAAATAATGACGGACATGAATTGTGCAATGGCCGAATAATTGGCGGCCGCGGGCGTGGGGCGGTCAATTATTGAATGGGAGGGCAGTGGGTGGCATATTCGCCCCTCTCCGTATGCCTTAAACCCTGGAACCCAGAAATTTTGTCCTCTATTTCTAAGATAATTCAAAACAGCCTAATTGAATTGCTTTCGAAGGGTTTCGAAACGCCTCATCGATTAAATTCAAAATCACGTGAAAAAATGTTGTTAGAATGCAACGATTTCGAGAAAAGTAAGTCAATACAATCACAAAATCTATTGATTGATCAGAACGGCAAATCGCGCCGATTCTGGCCAATCTCCCGGACTATCTGCCGCATAATATTATTAAATTCTGAATTAACGATAAAAAACAACACAACCAACAAACTCGGCATGTTTTTTTTTTAAAAGCTAAGTGAGTCAATTTGAGCAATTTCATTTTATGTAATTCGAAGCAATTAAAAATATAAACATTAAAAGAGAAAATTATTTTTACATCATTCGAAAGGTGCTTTGTACCATTTTTTTTCAATGATGGATCATTATTAATTTCAAAAAACATTGGATATCTTACAAGTACGGGAGAACCGATAATAAATTAAACGCCGAAATAAAAAAAAACGCAGAGCTCAAAAACAGGTGGAAAATGTGGGGAAGAAGAGTGAACGAAGAGATTCCGTCGAAAATCACAGTGATGGAGTTTGTCAGTGAAAAAAATTACAAGATGATTATTAAAGTTTGTTGCTTAAATAGTACGGAGCATTTAAATTCTTCTGCTGTCCCGACGGCGGCTGTTGTTGCGAACGCGTCTGTTGCGGCACTGACATTTGCCCATTAAAGTTCTGTGGCACCGTATAGTTTGCTGACCCTTGCATTGCTTTGGAATTGTCAAATGATTGATTACGATGCGGTGCAATTTGTTGACCCTGAAATTCACTCGAATATTTGCACAATGTTTCAAAGGAATTCGACAAAACCTGCATCATGATCATCTCGTTTTGCTGCTGTCCCGCATGCTGTTTGTAAATATCATTTGCCGAGTGCGAATGCTCGCCGAATGCAGCAACTTGCTCATCAGATCTTCCTTGATGACTCGTACTGGCTCCCAGTTCACTGAAAATGATGTCATAGAAACATTATTTATTAATAATTCTTTACTCATAAAAGTTCTCCTCGCATTCCATTTGCTGCGACCAATCTTTTGACGGATTCATTTGCTGATTGATTTGGGAATTCATTTGTTGGCTTATTTGAGGATTCATCTGCGAACCCATTGGATTGTTCATTTGTTGGTTCAATTGTTGATTCATAGACGCATTGATTTGCTGAGGATGCATTCGTTGCCCATAATCTTGCTGACTAGTTTGGGGATGATTCTGCTTATTCCAATCGATATCTTTAGCGATGTCGTCCATTCTGCAAGGCATAATAATTATGTTACGTATATATTTTTCTGTTCAATTTTTTTACCTTGCATTTGACGGATTTTGCAACGGTTGCATATAAGCATAGTTTGCTGGAGGAATTGGGTTTCGATTCGAAGGAGGCTGCTGCGAAGAATGCCGTCTTCGCCATTCGCCATTTTCCGGATCAGCTTGCTGCTCATTTCGATAAGCTTGCTGATATGCTTGATTATCATAAGTCAAAACTTGTCCCGGATAAAGGCCAAAGTTCTGGGACTGTTGTGGCTGCGGTTGTAGCGGCATTGTCTGAGGCGCTGGTGGTTGCGGTGGGTATTGATATTGCGGATATTGATTATGAATAGAAGCTGGCTGAAATATTATCTTTAAAAAGTTTGAACACGATGCTTTAATTTACCGGCTGCGATGGAGCGCGTTCCTTAACTTCTTCCTTTTGTTTCAAAAACGGATGTCGAACCACATAATACGGAGAAATTCTCTGTTTCGGATCATATTGAAGCATGCGCTTGATTAAATCCTTGAATTTGCTATACTCCTCAACTGAGTGTCCTGGTTCTCCAAGACGTCTTGCCCCTGGACCACCTGAGGTCACTCCCAAAATGTCGTGCAGCTTGCGTGTTCCCGGTGCTCTATATTGCTTACGATACCCATCACGAGTTTTCTTGCAATAATAAACACCATCTGAAAATAAAAATCGTAGATCAATCATATCACAAGAAGTGCTACCTTGGGTTTTATAGAAGTACTCGTGAGTCTTTGGTCCTGCGTCCAACATTTCTTTCGGCGGCATTCCGAGAACTTCGACAATTTTCATCATCTGATCAAGTTCTGATGATCCAGCAAAAAGAGGCTCACCCGTATGCATTTCAACAAGTATACATCCTGTAATTATATAGAATTATAATGATATCTCATTGTTCATTTATTATACCTAATGACCACATATCAATTTTGGTGTCGTATGATATTCCCAGCAGTACTTCCGGGGAACGATAGAAACGAGATTGAATATATTGATATATACGATGACCTAATTGGCACGAAGAGCCAAAATCGATAACCCTGATTTGTGAACGTTTGGCGTTAACCAGCAGTACATTCTCCGGCTTCAAATCGCAGTGAATAATCGAAAGCTCTGGGGATGAAAGGAAAAGCAAAGTTTTGGCCAGCTGAAATAAATTTTATATGTGTATTCGGTAGAAAGTCTTCTTTTTGTCTGAAATACCTGTTGGGCAAATTTTCTGGCCAAATTGAGCGAAACACCGCGGAAACCAGTATTCTTGAGCAAATCGTATAAATTATATGACAACAATTCGAAAACCAAACACAAGTGCGACCTGTGCACAAAGTGACCCTTGAGCGAGACTGCAAAAAATAATCGATTGAAATTTTTTAAGTCCCGTTATTCGATTATTAATACCAATGTTATATTTATTATCTTTGTCATGCGAATTCATCAGTTCGAGAAGTTTGATCTCAATCTGCGCTTGATCGAAGAATGTCCTCTTATTCTTTATTATCTTGATCGCAACTTCTTCCTTGGTCACCATGTCATAGGCTTTGGTGACCTGACCGAATGAACCTTTACCAACGGGAACGTCGCTCAAGATGACATATCTAAGCATGATTCATTATGGGAAAGCGATAAATGGACTTCACAACCTTTTGTCGAATATTTCGCCGTTTCGCAGAATGTAATCATAATTGTGATCATCATAACCACCATTGTGAGGTCCACCACTTAAATATTGATCGTTATTGCAATTTAAATTGTCAATAAAATTTTAGAAACTCGTATAAAAAGCAAATTGAACAAAAAATGTCTGTACCGGCTACTCTTTTGGCGCATTTGATGCGGATCATTTTCAGTTCGTCTCGGTACCACCATTTGCGAAGCGGGTGGAGCATTGGTGTCAAAGAGAGGTGGACTGAAATAAATATTCCATGAAAATGAAATATTTCAATCGCAAAAAAAAAACAAGCACCCTGCTCAAATTTATGATAAGTATGATTCGCAGGTTATCTGTAGTGAATTCCAGCCTTTTAAATCAAAATTTAAGTGACTGGACTGAAAAAAAGTACGATGTTATACAATTACTCAAGGTGCTCGTTTCTTTTTACGGTGATAGTATTTTTCCTTACGCTTTTTGTTGTTCTTCAGGTTGATAGTTTTGATTTCCACTTTGCTGATACTGCAAACAAACAAATAGAAAACAACAACAAAAATGGGTGTTTACCGCATTCTGAATTGAAAACGTCTCCGGGCCCTGATTGGATGGTCCTTCTATAACCGGACCTTGAACGTTCTGAGTTACCGGCTTGCCCGCTGTTCCATATTTGGCGTAATTCTTTTGCTGCTTTTTGATGTAAAACGACTGAAAATTTTTAGTTGTATGCTTGCTGCGAAATGTGAGAACTACTTCGTTTATCTGCTTGTAGGTTTTGATGAGATCTGTCGTTAATTTGCGGACTGGAGCTTCTTGTGGCGGCCGGAATGTTCTCAGATTACTCGGAGCAGGCTGCGAAGATTGCGGAGCATCTTGAAACGTTATGTTAAATCGTATAATTCAAACGCTACACTTACTATCAAACTGAGTCGTTGAACATTCCATTGAAACTTTCGCCGGATTTTTTGAATAATAAAATGCAGCCGGGACGGGAACCTTGAAAATTATGACGATTGAAAAAACAAATCAAATAGAAATTTACCTTTCTGCTGCTCGATTTATCAACTAGAGACGCCGACTGCTGATGGGGGTGGACACCGATTTCCGAATGAGTCATCATATCGATTCTCGATTTTCGAGGCTTCGCAACTGTCGCCTGAAAACAAAATCAAATAACAACATCGGGGCAAAAATTTTGGTTTTTGTAATGAGAGTGGAACAACTGAGTTGTGCGAGAGAATCGTGGCGGTGAGCGAGGGAAGAAAACAGTCTCGCGCGGTTAACAGTCACTAAAGCTCATCATGAGCACTTTGAAAGCAAACAAGTCAATTTTGCGTAACAACCGGATAGATAAGTGCACACGCGCTTCCTTTGAACAAAAAATAGTGTAATAAAATGCGTTTTTATTTTGATGATTTTTTTGAATCATAGTTCTTATCAATATTTCACTCAAACTTTGTTATTATCGTATTCGAATACTACTATGAGACAGAAAACAATGAAGTTAAACTCAACTCCTCATTCCGTTTCTCTTTGGTAATTCATTCGAACTTAAACTATTTCTTTAGCCTAGGTGTGTTTTCAAGTAGTACAAGCTGGGATCAGCGAAAAAGTGGAAAGATAAAAGAAAAGAATCATAGAGATGCAACTGAGTTTAATGGTTGCACCAATCGCTTTACGCTCCCCTCTGCTACGTGAACGATTCCGAGAATGTGGCGTTCGTTCGATGCGACGAAATGTGCAAAGAGAAAAGAGAAATTGGCTTCTCTGCTCGCCGGGAGCATTGAAATCCCGATCGCCCTTCTCATCCTCCTGCTGCTGCTGCTGCTTCTCCTGTTGATGATGATAATGATGATAATGATGACCGAGTACACTCGGATTGTGTAAGACTGGACAACACTGAGAAACCGGAAGCTACTCGAAACTAATGAAGAACACTACTCATGACGCAAAACCGCTATAGTACAAAACACTAAAACTTGACATCGGATTCTTAACTAATGAATTGAATCATCATATTTTCTTAAACGTCACTCCACGCTATTGCTAGAATGTTCTCAAATGTGACACCCAACAAAGTAAAATCTTATTGACATTTGTCTTTTTTTTAAAGTTCATTTCTAAAGGTATTTGTTGACAATCTTCCTCTTTTTTTTGTGTAACCTCCACGTCTAATAATAATGATTGACACGAATAATATTCAAGTCGCACGAATCAGCAACGCTCTCGTAACATGTGTCGGCTCGCCGTGAAAAATGGCATTTCAATTCCTAAATTTATGGGCTCTCGCGCTTTCAAACTCAATGGGAGATGCACACGCTTAAACACAAATTCAATCAAACAGTTGAGGATGTGGTGAAAGGATGGGTTGGACACCTAGTGGAAAAGATTCGATGTGCGGCTTTAAAATGTTCAGTTCCTCGAAAGTGATAGCGGTGTGCCGCATTGATAAGAGACAAACATTGATTTTACTGACGGGGGTAGCAGCGTAAAAGCCAATAGTGCTCACTAATTAAACATTGTTGGAACAAATTGTGTGTCAAAAGTGATCCCGCCTCTTCAAACATACGCGTCATGATAACAATTGTCTCTTAGAAGTTGGATACATAGGCAAAGAAGTGGGAGAACAGCAAAACGCTCACGCTCATTTTACTCACGTTCACGAGTTCAAACACTTACCTCGCCTGGCTGATTGAACGCGTGCCCCTGGTGTCGGATCGCTGTCATCGGCGGCTGCGGATGTCGCAGCTGCTGGCCACTGTACTGATATCTCGGCGACGACGCTTGTCTTGATGTTCCTGCCGTGTAATTTGGATAGTTCTGATAGCGATACGGCGTTTCGAATGGCTGATGTTGTTGCGGTGGCAATGCCGGAAGCGGTGGTGGCGCTTGCGATGGTATTGGCTGATTCTGATAATCATTTCTGGTGTTGCTGTATTCGGTCTCCGGTTGACACATATTTGGACCGACAACTATTTCCTACAAGAAACACGTAAAATTAGACATTTTAACTTCACACAGTTTAAAATCTTTTACTAATGCACTTCGATCAGAAAACTGTGAAATATGAATCACGGGATTTCGAAGCAAGTTTAGTGCATGTCAGGTATCAGCTGATCATGTGCGATCTTTTATTTCTATGAAACTAACCAAGTTTCCTTCAATATTCAATGACATTGTCGGTTCAAGGGGGTCATGATGGGTTTGATACGATTTTTCAGCCATTATGCTCAATCCGTTTCCACTTATGGACATCTAAAAATAATAAATGAATATCGAAAATTATAAAAATATGAAGCAAACCATATTCGGATTGAGCATTTGAACAGCAGCGTGCTTCGAGGATTCACGACAATTTGCGTACTCATTAGCCATTGGCTGTGCTATATTTTGAAGGTGTTTCCCATAATTTCCGCTGAGCACTTGGCGAACCTGAAAATAATAATAAAATTAAAAAATTCTCAAATAGATTTGAATATTGATTTAAAATAAAACAATTGCTTGTCTATAAGATGCGAGAAAACGCACATTTGTCTGCCGCAAATCATAAAAATGACCAGATAACCTTGCTATACTCGCTAGAGCTCAATTGCGCAACATTACACATAGTAATAATTGCTATGAGTATACATTGGTTTATTTTGTAACACATTTGTTGGTTTTGAAGATTTTTTTTGGTTTTGAAGATTTTGTGTTTGAATTTTTGTCCGATATATTGATGTGAAAAGAGTTTTAATAATCATGTGCACTTCGTTTTATTTTGCTCAAATTTCTACATCTCAAATTATTTTGCAATAGTTGAATGAATATTGGAATGGTGGCATAGATTAGCGGTAGGGAAACCGGTTCAAGTAAACAATAGTCAATAAATACACACAGAAATTTAAAAAAATTAATAAACAGTTCAGTTTTCAATGTCGGAAGCTTGTTGAGCAAGAAAGCGTCTCTCGTGGAAGCGCATGTTTTTGCTGGCGTTGATATCCGGGAGCAAGGAGCTCTTGAGAACTGACATCGGGATGTTGGTTACGGAAATTTTTTCCGGAATTTCTTTGGTCGCTAGAACTTCTTCCGTTTTGCCTTCGACGAGATTGTCAAGCAAGTTCCAGAACTTTTGTGGCTCAAACTCTCCGAACTGCTCATTGAGAGGAAGCTGAGACGGAAAGTAAACAGCTTCTGTGTTATTCTCGTATGCAAGTTGACCTTCTTGTGTGGCGTTTTTCTGAGAATTGAAACTTCCATTGGCTTTCATAATATTGGCAAGGTTCGGCGAAACAGAATGACACGGGTCAAAAGCGAACGAAGTGCTCTGGACATTTGAATTCTGAATAAATAGCATAATTTGAATCATCGGTAAAGGCTTTTTCACCATCATTTTCAAGTTTGGTGGACGACGCAACTTTTCTGCCTCGACAAAGCTCACGGATTCACCCTCATATTTGTCATCATGATCTTCTTGAGATGTCGACTCAAGATGATTTGAGTTATCATCATGACCAATCCGATTTTGATTCGGCGAAAAATGAGCCATTGGACAATGTCTGAATAGCCAGAACCATAATGAAAAAGAACTTGAAACAGAAACGATGGACAACGGATACAATTGAAATGTTTGTAAGGATGATTTTATTTTACACTTCAAAATATTACAGAAAAATGAAGCAAACAAAACGGCGACTAATACGTTGTGAAAGATAGTGAACATAAACGAAACATATATGAGATTCCGTCAATACCTAATATAGAATACCTTGGATAATAGAAAGGTGAGATGAAGAGATGCAAGACGCTTGTTCCCGCCGATGTCTCCAACCACATGGTCCACATTTGTGCACATAATCACTCCTCACCTCTTTTTCAAAGCAATGTCTCGATTAAATAGTAAACAACCATGAGGGAATGCGAAACTACACATTTGTATCAAATATTGCGAGATAATGCAAAATGAGAAAGCGAGTTTTTTGATCATCAAAAGTAATATGAGCAGGAATTCGTCGAGAAGTTCTCAAAAACTCTTGCGGCATATCAGGTTCGATAAAAACACTATTTCGACATGATTGATAAAACTGAAAAAAAAGACATTCTAATATTTTTATGAACAGTCTGATTCCTATAATCGCATACATTGCTTGAAACTAATATGAAATAAGTCTGCTTGGAGAGTTAAACCAATCTACGTTTAATGAAAGGAACTAAATCAAAAATTATTCAAGGGTTAAAACAACATAATTATAGAGGAATATGAGTAAAAAATGAAGCAAGTGGAAAATCGAATTACAAACAGACCATAAAATATAAAAAATGTGCGAAAAATAAAAGAAAAATAGAAATGACAAATTCCTCGCCAGCAATGACTGATACTCCGATCTGATATGCGCGGGCGGAGCAATGACACAACATTGCGATTTTATTTTGATTCCGTTTTTTTTGTTTCTCGATAGTTCCTGCAGGCGTTAAAGACCTCCCGAGAGAAAAAATTAAAACTAGTAAAATAGAAAACACTGTTTCACGGACATTTGTTTTTATTCTACTTGCAATTGTCTCAAAATCACTGTTATAAAATAGTTGATTTTTATGAACCGTTGTGTGTTACACAAACTTCTCCTTTGGTTTAAACTTTGACAACAACTTCGAACTGTTCGTAGAACATTTTAAACATTGCCCATTCGTCATACTTTTACACCAAAGGCGACACCATTACGTTCCCTTGCAATACATTTTTCGCGTCGACCGATATCGCCATTTTTGGTTATTCAAAAACGACACATCGATTGGAATCAAAAAATGAATTGATTTCATTTATCACATCGATGGTTTCTATTCATTCGCGTTCAATTTCTGCCGATACTAACATTTTCACTTTTTCCCAGCTGATTTTACTTCACTTTTGATTTTCTTTTTGACTGACAATGTTCCTAAATCCTTCCAGCAATACTTCCAATTATATAACTGAAAAAGTTCCTTCCTACAAAAATCATAACACTCTAGTTAAAAATATAATAATGAGAGTCATAATATTTTCAACAAATTTCAACAACAATCTTAAATAATGACATCAAGGTTTAAAAACATTCGAATGAATTGAGAAATTTCCTTTTCCTATTTCATATTATTTTTTTAAAGTATGGATTTAATTATTTTATTTTAGATAAAAGTTGAAGAAAAATTTTAAAAAACTCAGGTTTAGAGTGTTTTTTTTTCTCGCGTGAATGCCTTTTTTCCAATAAATCCTTGAGAAAAGTTGACGATTGTATCAGTTACAACTTCTTTACTTCTATAAAGGAAATTTGTCGTTATCACATAAAATCCTTATCAGTTTAATCGAAGGCGGATTGATAAATAATAACAGAAAATATTTGCTTTGATTATATTTGTTGAAAGGCTTGTACTGAAACGAGCTAATAAGATTTTCAAGGCACTTCAGTCAATTAATCAAAAAAATAAATCGACCTTTTCACTAATCAATACACAAGCAGATTGAAAATCCGGTTCGAACAATTTGGCATTATGGTTTGTTTGTAATAGCTTTATTTTATAAAATATATAAATTTGTATTTATTTTTTTATTGTAAATGGCAATTACGTTTTTCTACCCTTAAATATGTAGCTTACAATAGATAGTATTTTTGAAAATAATTCTTTAAAAACTTGCCTTTTACAAATTTTAAGTAGAATTTCGCTATAAAATCATAAACTTTTAAGTCTTTCATAGAAAATTTATGACATTGTTTTATACAGTGATAATTTTTTCATGTTTCATAATTTCTCGATTTCAATTTTTACTATATTTAAATTTGTAATTCGCTACGCATACTCGTTTTATGTTAATCCGTCGCAACAAATTTTGTGAAACACGTATCATTGCGAAACACTGATCATTTGTACAAATTTGGAATTTCCAACAAAAAAAATAGCACTCACCTCAGACATGAAGATTCGCTAGATGTCTTTGTTACCACAATGTGAAGTCACCTCCTCTTTTCTACCGTCCTTTATTACGAGCTTTCAAACAGCTCACAGAGATTCTCTAAAAACGGAAATTTAGTAAAAGGGAGAAGACCAAAAAATCAAAAACAATAAAAAAAGCAGAACTAGCGATTAGTTGGTTTCGCTGGCCACAAATTTCGGAAAAAAAAATTTGTTTTCGATAAATGCGGTGAATTTTCGGAAGTAGGTCATTATGGTTTTGCATTGACATCGCAAAAAACGGCTAATGTGGCTTTCGTTGGGATAGCATTATAACGTCAAATGAAAAAAAAAACATTTATAGGTTTATTATGTATCTGCAAATGCTAAACAACAAACTAAAACAAGTTTTCAAAAAACTCGTGCTTTCAAAACATTGAAAAATTTGGGTGTGTTACTATATTTGTTTATTGTTTTCTCCTTCGATCTATCTCTCTTTCAATCTCATTCATTTTGAACATATGGCACGAGGTTGCCGTAAACGTAGAAACATGAAAAAAAATTGTGTTGAAGCGCGTGTCATAACGCTTCAGCGGTCGAATAAGCGTAAAAAAAGATGAAAAAGGCGTGTCTAATCCGCATCGAGATTTTATTGATAAGGGATAAGAGGAATAAAATATCACATAACACGAATTATTTGCCAATTGAGAGAGAAAAAATTTTGCGCGAACAGTAAGTTTCTGGGTCGCTTTGCGCGATTGTCAACGAGACAGCGCGTGATCGCGCGAGACGGCAGACATTCCGCATAAAAAGGTAGCGTGAGGGGCAGCCGCAACGCGTTGCCGCAGCGCGACACATATTCGGAATGCCATTCAACTTGGAACGCGTTAAAACGAACGGCTTTAGCATGAAATGGAAAAAAA
The DNA here is from genome assembly GCA_902829315.1 of Caenorhabditis bovis. NCBI lineage: Eukaryota > Metazoa > Nematoda > Chromadorea > Rhabditida > Rhabditidae > Caenorhabditis > Caenorhabditis bovis. Next base: position 4,156,869 of record CADEPM010000002.1, read on the forward strand.
AAAACGCGAACGGATTGAAATGGGAAAAAAAACTGGAGATTTCGAATAAGAGAAACACATGTGGTAAATTTGTTTATCGATCGCGAGTCCCGAAGAAAATGTGGAACAAACGATGTTTCGAACGATTTTGTTTATTAAACTTGCAAAAAAATGTACACAATTCAATAACAAAAAACAAATAGATCGAAAAATTATGTACAAAAAACATGGTTGTTTTAATTAAGAAAATGTCAGCCAATGTAGTGATATGCCATAATATTAGGTTTTTAAAATAATGAGTTCTATCCAGGAATGAGTCAACAAATTAATTACTGCAAAATTTGCTCGCTGCCTTCAAATTTCTGTTTTTTTTTGTTTATTCAGCCATTGTTGAATTCATCGTCAATCACCAATTGCGCTTCTTCCACAGCCGGATCGCCTTGAAGTCGGACGAGTTCCAAAACTTGCTCCAGATCTTCATCGTTCTCCTCGGCCATCATCTTCTCCTTAGAATGTAACCATTTTTCCGGCTTCTCAACGGCTTCAACATCACATCTACAATTGAAACAAAGTAAATAAATAATACCAAGAAAACATACGTTTTGTATTTATTTTGCTCAATACACCATAAAAACAATTTTCGAAAAAGCAATGAGACAATAAACTGCAATGTGTGTTCGGGATAATACAGAAAAATATACCAACTTACTATAAAAGCTGCAAGAACGATGATAGCAAGAATGACGACAATCAGCAGCTCATAGGAATGACTATTGTAATTTCCAAAGTCCCAGTTCTCGAAAACAATAGCGATTGCTTCATTGGCTCGCGATTCACGAATAAATGCAGAAAACAATGCTATCAAATTTAAGAGCAGCATCATGAGTTTTGAAATCTGAAATGCGAAAAGTGAAGAAAGAATTGATAGAATTGAACAGTGATACAAATTACGTAACCAACAATGGGATACTTCTCAATCGGAAGTTGAACAGGTTTTTACTAACTGATATTGTTACCTAACAATATTTGAATCAGGCATTTTTTAACAATAACGGCGACACTAGTTGATTCTTTTCAGCCAACAGCAATTTTCACTAGCGCAGAGAAGACAAAAATGGTGATTTTGCTTTCCTTCCCCTTTCCTTCCACAGAACACAATTCGAAGTCATGCCCGTTTTCTTCACTTCGTATCAGTGTTTTCTTCATCACGAGACAAGATAATCAGTTCATAGGTTAGATTATCCTATGAGATTCTACGTTCAAAACGAATTCATTTACAGAATATTCAATTTGAATACGGCATGGAATGCTAGTGAATTATAAATAAAAACTGAACCCACATATATTTGACGAACCAAAATTCACGATAATTATTGAATTATTTTTCAAAATGCAATAAATGCGATGTGAATAATAAATTCAACATCATTTGTTAGAGATTGTTTCAGTCAAGATGATAGCAGTGAGACTAGCTTAAAAGTAAAGAATTATTGCGAAGAAAACTATCATCCTGTTCCCACTCATAAATAAACCGGTTGTTTCTAATAAACATCGAAATACTTTGAAGTTGAAGTTAAAAATATAATTTAGTGGCATTCGGAAAGATAATTTGTGATGCACTATTGAAAAATTTAAACTATTATGAACGCATAGAACCATTTTCTGTTATTTTTTTTTAAATTTTTGTCTATTTAAAAGGTAAAAAGAACGAATTGCTACTAATATATTTAGCTGATTTTTATATATTTTTTAATTTGAAATTGTCTATTAATTACATTTTGTCGAATTCATCAAAGGGCGGCAAGCATCGTTTTCGAACTGAATGATTGATTTTCAAAAAAGTTCACCAGAGAATTTGTTATATATTTTTTTGAGGCTAAATTTAAAAAAAGTGTCCTAGCTTGACTCACGGACCACAAGCTAGGTATCAACATTATTTTGCATAAGCCAATAAAAATAATAATCAACTGCCTTTTCATAGTGTAAAATAAATAGAATACAAGAGACAAATTTCTCTCATATGGTATATTCAATCGGACCCCTGTCTTGAATTAATAATTTGAAAATTTTCGAATTTCAAATTGAATGTATTTTGTCTCACAAAAAATTCAACTAGGCTCCTATTGTTCACCTATTCATTGCGTCAAACAATGGTTGCATAACAAAGATTCGCGGGCGAAGCGCTTGGGAAAATCGCAAAATTCAAAAATTCGAAGCAAATTTTGGCAAATACGTAACATAGCAACTAATGAAATTCCAGCAATTAACATCTGAAATTTTTTCCCCATTTTTATGGCACACTAAAATTTCTTTAACATAACGAATAGCGAGACATAGTTATCATGGGCCATAACGCATTAGTACAGAAATTCGAAGTTACAAGATCGTTAAACGACAATCGTTACAGAAAATATATTTTCAATTAATTAATAGAAATAATTTTTGAATTTATATAATGGTGATCATGTTCTAAACTGAAATAAATTTTTGAATCCCCAAACATGCCATAATTACATCTGTATATGAGATAATGACTTTAAATTTTTCTTCCAAACACATTTTAAGAAAACTATTTTCTCCTCCTTTCTGGTCAATATTTTTCAATAACACTTGTTTGCCCTTTTATTAAAAACAGAAACATAAAAACAACAATAATTAACAAAAAAAAACAACAGCAACAACAAAATCAAAAACAAATTAAACACAAAAACAACAGGACATTCTATAAAAATCTAGACCATGCCAAGAACGGCATTCGCCTCGGCGTGGATCTCACGATTCCCATTCAACAAATCTTCAACTTCTTCGTCGCGCTCTACGAGCTCAGTCTCCAACATTTTACGCATCAGCTTCTCGCCAATAGACTCGGAGATGTCAAACACGCTTTTGATAATCACGAAAATATCAAAGCCAAGGTGACATTGAAGCTGCTGCGCCATGTCCATTGTGATTGTCTTTCCATAGATCTGCAGTGCACTGTGTAATTCAAATAAGCTTTGTCTTTAAAAGATACCTCTTTCATAAGCGACTTGATGTAGTCCATACTTGCGCAAGTTTTGATGAATTCCGCGAAATCGTAAGTGACCAGGATAGTGAGAGTAAAAATCCAGATTGAATACAGAGCAAAGAGTAACTCATTCATCTCATTGAATGGAATCGAACATGGGAAAGTGTACGCACGATCTCCTTCCGAAATGCTGCAGTAAGCCTTGTGGGGAAAATTGGACGTAGTGAAATTAGTAGGAATCGAGAGAAAGCGGCTCGACAAAATCTGAAATTAATTTTTGCAACATAAATTTCCATGTAATCAATACCTTGAAGCCCCAAATAGGTGTTCTCTTCTCTCCAATGATGGTGCTCAATGCGGAAGATTGGTACATAATGCTTCCGGCATAGGCCAACTTGGCAGCTAACGAACAAACGAACATCCTGTTAAGAATTATGAACTCATTTTGATAATTAAGGTTAAAAGTACCGTGATCGATTGTGGATCACTGGAAGAACGCTGATGTTTCTCAATTTTTGCACCATGTTGTCCACTTCTTCTTCTTCGTCGTGTTCTTCCGGATTCAACAGGATAAGCATAGTTTTGATGCAGAATTGCCTCGCCAATGAGACTAATAATTGAAAAAAAAGGTTTTACGCACAGCTTTAATTCTTACCTCCGGACAATTCAAAGTAAATCCACACGATTCCGGCTAAACCAAACACCACCGTTGAAATGTTCATAGCTTCAGTTGTATTTTTGAAAGCATCGCTGAGGAGCTTCTTTCCTTCAATGTCCGAATGAAGATTAAATTTGGTCCAGCATTGTGTTGTAGCAACATTGGTCCAGTTACCCTCAGGAAACCCCGGATTGCGGCAGTTCAACGGTGTTCCCAGATGGTTATTATAGAAAAGGATACATGCAAACGATATGGTGACCAATGGTGTGATGAAGTTGCACATAATGCGATAGGCGAAGTAGTTCCCGAAATAGGGCATTTTGAATATGACACCGTCGAAAGACATTGCTCGAGGTTTTGCTAAAAAAATACAATCTAAATAAAAGAAAAAATCTAACAGAAGGAAAAAAGCAAGTGGTGAATTAAAAAAAAATTCGAAGTCTCATAGCCCAAGTTGTTTTACCATATGCCATCTAGCCACACACTTTCCCGAGCGCGATCTTAGTCCCGCCCCTCTCTTCAACGGTAAATTTTTTGAAATGAGCCTTTTTTACAGCTTTCGCATATGTTTGATACACGCGCATTTTGCCATATGTTCCAGCTGTTGGATACCGAGTTGATTAAACAATAGAAGCCCCATTGGATACATTTAAAAAAATTCAAACTTGACAAATTGGGATCTAAAATTTCTGAATATAGAGGGGTTATTTCAGCAAATAAATTTTGCCACAACAGAACATCAGACATGCTTGCAATTCTTTTATGGAGTTAATTCATTAACAACAATTAAATACTGAACTCCGAATTTTTGTCACGCAACACGTAGCGAGAAAAGCAGATTGAAGATGGAGAACACTTCTAACGTGGTGGCGACCGTGGAATTGGACACAGTCAAGGGGAAGGCGTCCTTAAGATGATCGGACTTGCTTTCGGAAGGAGATCACTAGCTGGCGGAGCCGTATTCATACTGTAGTCCACTCAAGCTAATGGACCGAAAAGCTTCGAATGCTCAGGTTCACGCCTCAATAGGCGAAAGACGAACTGATTATGTGACTAAGTGAGTCAATGAAATACAAAACAAATTAAGGGATCACAAAAAGAGAAGAAGAACTGATCCTAAAAAGACGGAAACATTGCCCTCAATGAAATCAAGAATTCGAACTTATTGAAACACACAAAATCGATCTTCCAGACAACTCTTGTAGCATTAATTGTTCGAAGATGAAACGTTCACGTCTAAAGCAAATTGAGCCAGTTATTAAAGAAAACAGAAATTTTTGTAAATTTAAATTAATCAATCAAAGTAATATATTAATCAAATTATTCATTAAAGTTATTAGTTGTTCCTGGTTGACAAATCATTCCTCCCCCCGCATCATTAGTGCTTTTTGATTTGGCAAGATGTTCTAGATTCCATCATAAAGCTCGACTTGAAACAAAAAATAGGATTATCGGGATCTTGGACACAAATTATATATTCTCCCTGACGTTCGAAATGGTTTACAAATTTCGTTTGAGCTCAACTGTAACTTTTTTATATGACCGATTCGTGAATGTGTGTGCAAACAACGAATTTCATGTTCGATGTTTTCCACGTTTTATATCGTACTACCCAAGATCTGAAAAAAAAAAAACCAAAAAACGCGAAAAAATGTTACGGTTAAAGACGCATACAATAAATATTTAATGATTCTTGCCGCGATTTGAAAGAAATTTAGTACTGTAGACTTCAAAGAACCGGGCCAAGGCCGAATTTTGGTGTATTTTAAAAAGCTGTGTAGTGGTTTTTTAGAATTTCCGAATCTGAATAATATCATAATTTTGTTATTATTTGATCCTAAAAAATTGCAGTTTCTAGTGTGATATCAAATAGTATCTAAATGGTATCTATATAATATCTAAACTTTCGTTCTGTCATAATTTCTATTCCTTGACGTTGCTTTGGAATAAAAGATAGTAAAAATACTGTATTTTTTACTTTCTAATTTGTCCCATTTTCTTTAGTTATGCACCATTTGTCGTAAATATACATATAAAAAACGTTAACATCTTTTTCAAATTAGATACGCGATTTTTGCAAATTCTAAAGATCATCTGTCGATCGGCTTTAAATCAAATTATATTTAAATTGAACTATCAATCAGATATTAATATTAAAATTTACAACTCAATAACCCGCTAAAAATCGAAACTTCATATGGTATGTTGGCGGTAACAGAATTTAACTATTATAAATTTTTGTATATTTATTTTCAAAGTTTCTTTTCTAATCAGAATTTTTCAAACTCAATTCTTCTTAACGTAGGACGATCTTTGTACATTACAATGTGCTCGGCGCAACCACTTCGCAAAACTCTTGAATGAGTTCTTTGACTTGTCATGAAACACGCATTCTCCGTTGTTCTGTCAACAAACTCTCATTTTTGGTAATCGTGTGCTTTCATGTATGCTGAAGATCCGTTATGCGTTCAAATGTTGCCTTACAAGTTTTAAGCAATCGTTCGCAAACACACACACACACACACACACCTGTTTCATGCACTTCATGACCCTCCCTGTTCCTTTTGTAGGCGGTGGTCTACGCTCAGCAGATTTTATTTGGACATCCTTTCACTTCACAAGAATTCAGACAGCACCGTTTGAACAACCGAGTGCAAAAACGCAAATTTCGGCCCAACTTCAGCCCATTATGTTAATTTTAATTGATTGTCAAGCAAGTGACACGCTTTGAATCGGTTACAATTGCTTTGATTCTCGAGTCATTCATTGTATTCTCCGCTTTTACATCATTCCAGATCGCGCTCACCCGAATCTCATGGTATACAACTAACATGAACATCTGTGTTCTACTGCTTATATCTATCGTTACCGCCTTTCAAGATAAATACTTGAATCAGCTTATTTATAAATTTATCTATAGTAATGAGCACCTATGTAAGTTTATGTGATGATGTTTTTTCGAAAAGCAAAGATATTCTAGGTGGAGATCCTTTCATAGAAGCAAATTGGCTTCTAGCAATGAACGAGTGCAACATTGAATGCGAACCAACCGAATATATTTGCTTAGTCAGCACTTCACAGTCTGATGTGCAAAAATGTAGAAAACGTAAGTGTAGTAGTATGAAAACAATATTCGTCATTCCACCACGATTTCCGAGAATGCAAATAATGTTTTTTTTAATGAAACTTTTAATACCCCTCGGCACTCGGGAAGTCGAGCATTTAAAAACATCCGATCGTTTCTGAAAAATAGTCAAATTTGACGCATTTAAGGCTGATTTTATAATAAATAGTGCCTTGAAAAAAAGCATTGAAAAAAAAGTGAATTAGCAACCAATTTTTGAACACCTGGTTCTTGATTACTTTATGAGACCCTACCAAATAATTATAGTCACATCGGCTTGTACGGCCGGAATTCGAAAATATCTCGGATGGTCCATGAAGAATGAAAGTATTCAACCATCAACTACAACTTCAACACAAAGCCCACCGACCAGGCTTTTTGCGACAACTCCTGCTGCGACCATTAGTCCTCCTGCTGAACAGTAATTAAATTTGTACAACAAAGAGATCGTTGAAATCATTTATTATAGAAAACAATTTGGTTCAAATACTCAATTGGGAAGAAACTCATTTTATATTAAAGATCTGGAACCAATCGAAAATGTGAATTTCATTGATGACCGATATGATGAAGATGAGAGGTATTTAAGGGGTTTGACACAAATATTGTCAAAAATCTTAATGAGTTTGGGGGCGAGATTATTAATTGATCAATATCGTGCAATACTTTTTTGCAGAGATTCGAAGCCATCGTTCGTTGTTGAACCACCAGCATTTAGCCCGAAAACCTTTTATACAAAGTTACATTATAAAAATGTGCTCAACATAAAGCCAATAAAAATTATGAAGGTGAAACCCTACAGCCCACGCCCAAAAATGGGCTTCACTACTACGTCAGTCCCAGTGCTGAATCGATTTGGTAAATACATTATTTCCAGAATTTTTGAAATAAATCGATTTCAGAAAATGCTCAAGAACTTTTCGAGAAGATGGAGCTCGAACAAAAAATGGCGGCAAAGCTTGCCGAAGAAAAAACGTCTCAAAAATTTGAAAGAGTTCCGATTGATGACGAACCGGAATTTAACGAAGGGTCAGCTGTGATCGGATCAAGAATCGAAGTAAAAAAGTTGTTTTTGGTAATTAAAAATCACTGTGAGTCTTATAGATCATCCCGCCGTTCCCACCACTCGATCCGCCGCATTGGGACGAGCAAACATCTGGGAAAGCCATTGAAAAAGGTTGAAAACACATCCAATTTCTGAATCCATCAATCAATCCGGCAAAAAGAAACTAAGCGGTTTTACATTTGAAAATCTTTCCACCCACGCGGCTAAAATAAAAATGCAAAATTATGTATATTTGGTGCATGTTTTATGCTGATTCAATTCCGTTGTAGATTACATTCGCGATTACAACAAAAAATGCTGCGAATGGGCAATTCAAGGATTATGTGACAGCTATTGGCAAAAAGTTCGACAAATTTGCGCAAAAAGTTGTAGGTCAGTCGTTTGCGAAGGTGAGAATGAATTTTGATGGAAAACGTGTAGAATTCATTGTTTTCAGATGTTGAAGGTGTCAAATCATGCTATCGTTTAATTGATGTTGATATTGAAGAATGTTATCAATCCATTCGATCAAATCATTTCCTCAGTCTTCCAACATATGAAAAGAAAGACCAATCGCCTTATGCAAATTCTCATCATCCGCTGAAGAAAACCAAGTCAAAGAAATCGAAAAGAAGGCGAACAAAAAAGAAATTGCTAAAATAATTTATTTTTTAAAACTAAATTATTTCAAATAACTATTTGCACTTTGTATTCACCTCTTAAACATTCCTTTCTCACCAATTGTCGACGAATTCACGTTTTAAATGGTTATGTTTTTATCATCCGATATTTTCATCTGATAAGATTCATAAAATCAAACCATTATTATTGAATGCCCGTCCGTTAATTGTAACAAAAAGCAGTCAAATTGTTCACTTTCACTCTCATGAAAAAAAAGCGAAATTCCGTGACCGCTTTCTTATCTCCATTTTGAAAAATACCCAATCCATCTCAGAATAAATTTCTATTGTGTTGTGTCTCTACACCAAAACGGGAATATTCAATGGAAAATATCTATTCGACTCATATTTCTAATTATTTCTGAAAAATTGTAGTTAGAATGGTCACGAGATAATTCGAGAGTAAAGACTTCAAGTGTACCGTGTGAAAACCAATCGTAAGCCGATTTCAACTTTAGCTCTTTTTTTTTCTCAAAAATTCAACACGAGTATTTGTTTATGAATCAAAATTTATCGGCTCGTTTATCCAGATGTCATTTATTCTCAGAATCTCATTCATTAAACAATTTAATGTCAATGTTTAAAATAAAAGAATGAGTCGAGCACGAGGGGCACTCAACAATGTTTTACACCGGTCCCTTTCTGCGGTTCCCAATCAAATGCTCTTGCGTCTCAATTCTTCCTTCTTCTTCATCTTTTCAACTCCATTAATCAACAACTTTGAGTGATCGCGGTTGTCTCGTCTCTTGCTTCGAATAACACACTTGCCGACAAAACAACGCAGCAGATCTGACAGTTCCTTGACCACCGTTTTTTTCATTGACACATTTGCCAAACAATATATGTTGGGCATGCTCGCAGCCAAAGCTCGTTTTGATCGAAATATTTTTTTAGAGATGCCTAGTATTGAACCAATCTATGAAACTTCCGCTTCCTATTTTATACATTTATGACGCAAAGTGAGTTTTCAGTTACATATGTATGTATTTTAAAAAAAGAACTCCCCTAAATTGAGAAAAAAGTGAAAGTCGCGAGGGAAAAAGGTTGAATGTAGATCTTGAAAAAAAAGAATAAAGAAAATTTCGGTTCGTCAAATAAAAATTTCGTTTTAATGTTTTAATATCTAGCAAAAAACTAAATAATTTCAAAAGTTTTCAAATTTATTCAAATTTGGTTAAAAGTTTAGGAATTGCTTAAATTTATTCCTTATTCAAACATTTCTCTCGAGATTCTCACCCCACAAAATTTATTATTATTGAAAGTTTCATTAAATTCCAAAGCGTGCGGGATGTATGAATTTTCTGCTCTTTTTAAATTCTGCCCGAATCAAATATGTCCCTATATGGATATGGAGCAGCATGCAATATTTAAAAAATACATAGAGCATAATGGTGCTTGAAAATCAAAAGTGTTCATTGGGAAGCTTCTAAGCACTTCTAATATATTTATTGTTTTATATTTGATGATCACATTGTTTAACACAATTTTTAATAATTTATTCTTCCAATTTTTTAGGAACAGGATATTTTATTAAGGACCACCAAACTAAGAAAAGCCTTCATCCATGCATTTTTCATTTCTCTATTTTTTCTTGGACCAGTTGAGAAGTTTTCCTTCCTCATCCTTTGTTCGTCCTGTCGGCACACCATCATCCATTGATAGCATGTTTGTATGAATTCCCTATGAACGGGCCACACTTCTTTTTATAAAAAAAGGCGAGACCATTTCCTTTAAATAATGATGACTATACTACGAATAAGAAAATGAAATAAATGAGATTCATGGAGTAACCGCGCCTCCCAGAAAATAATCTGTGCATAAATTTACTTTTGAATATACGTTTTTTGATTCACGAGCCTACCAGATATGGTTAATCTTCAATATAAATTTTATGCATTTTACTAGTAAAACAGATTGCGACTACAATACGCGTGGCGTGTAAAATACAGGTTTTCAAAGTGCTTCATTACAACATTTTGTTTCAATTTTTGCGCGTTTTCAATTTATTTTACTAATCCTTTTTACTCTTTTCCCGGCCTCATTTCAAAACATCTGGTTTCATCCAGTAGTTTTTTAAAATATGTGACGAGCGTTAAAAACGGTCGATTCGCACATAAAAGAACACCTACCAATAAAAATCGGCATCGGAATTTCACGAATAACACGCTCTGTGATGCTTCACATTTTATGGCATATATTAGGCAATTAGGCGTGATCGTGTAGGTTTTCGGTTTTTTTTGGTTACCTGCATGGTTGTTTTCCTTCTTATTGTAACTAATTTTGGAGAAAAGCCAAGCAACATTTAATTTTAATCTGCAAAATGAAATATTCATTTTTTGGGTTCCCATGAAACTTCGTCTAGAGGTGGACCTTGAACGTGCGACCTAGAAAACGAGAACTAATTAGTTCTTCTTTGTTGCTGGGAAAATTTGAGCTCTTTCATGTGTTATATTTTTTACTAAATGTTTGACATATTGGAAAGCTGGAAAAAACCAGAAGGCATGCGATTCAGCCCAATGAAAAATTCTATAACAATTTTACATTTATTGCATGTTATGGTGGTTGTTGTCTTTTTTTCGGCGGTCAACCTTTATTTTTAATTCCAAGCTCCTGTTTTCATGAAGAGAGGATTACTAAGCATATAACTAGGCTTTCAAAAAGTTAAGAAACAATTCCGTCTCCGGTCATTATTCTTGAATATTTGCTTTTCGTTATTCAAGACTTTATCCATTCGAGTTGTTTGGCAATTTCCTTGAAAATACTTGATGGCCTTTCGACATGATATCATTTAGTTTCTACAAAGGGAAAGCGATGACTACAAACAATGAGGTCCTCTTATTTATTTTTGCGAGCGGCCGGTGTTGTAAGTGAGCTGACTGTGTATTCAGTGTTCGTCAAGACACGATATTATATCGTCAATCAACAAAACGTTTACTATCAATTTTCCCGCGTCGTTTGAACGTCTTCTAATGAGATTCAACGAATAAATTATTACACTCTTAAACGAAGGTACATAATCGTTTTCTCGCAAGATCTTTTACATTTCTGGTAGACAATGTGAGAACAAAACTTGTGTTATTTGCGAAACCTGATCTCATTCTCTTCCGTATTGCCAGATCCCTCCTTCCCACAAATGGATGAGGAGAGGAAATGACAATAAGCTCTCGACACTATTGTACTCTAAAATACCGTTTTGTTCTATTCGCAGAGTTCGCGTCATGACTCAATACATAACGAATTAGCAATATAGCCGACGTCTGGCTACTGCTTTACTCTGGTAGATATATCCATGCTATCGTAATGGTCTCGCGCGGATTAACTGATTATTTTGCATATATTGATGATTTTTTTTTTTAATTTCAACGATGTTGGAAATGAAATGCAAACTCATAATATGAAAATTTCAATAAGCGTTCATTCGTGGCGAGATCATGGAGAAAAACGCTCCCTGTAAATCTTCCCAATTACAACAATCGCCGAACACCGAATATAGTTCTTGTTTCGAGAGTTTTGAAAAACGTTTCACTTTTAGAACTTACGTTTCTAAGTGGTTATGATTTTCGATCACGCATTTTTCTGAGAGGAACTTCAATTGACTTTTATGTTCATATGCACGTTTTCAATTTTTGTTGTTTCAATTTTTTTGAATTCGGTTACATAAAATGTTGCGCATAGCGGAGATAAGCTCACTATTGAGTCAATTGTTTGATTTTAATCACAAAAAATACACAAAGGTTTTTCTTGTGGAAGTCTTTGATCTTCTTGAGCGGAGAGTAAATTTGAAACCCACAAGTGAACAGTCTTCAAAGTGAAGTAAAAAATATTTATTTTTCATACTCTTGATATCATCATTATTTGTGTCGAAAAAACCAAAACAACGTTCTCAGTTCTAGTCGGTAGCAAATCAAAGTCACAAAACTTCAAATTTCCTTTTCCCCCGTTTTACATTTATAATAGTTCCACTATTGAAATTTGCTAGGCTTAATACTACTCCTTGTCAGGATAGCAGAAAACAAAAGATGGTCCATTTGTTATATGTCATCGTTTTTCGGCTTTTAAATTAAATTTTTTGGAGGAAGAATGTGATGGATATGTGTACATGGTAAAACCAATTGGTTTGCTAGCAAAGGAAATGAATGACCTTTACAAATGGTTTGTTCTCAAGCCCGCGCCTAAGATTCACTTTGTTCTTTCTTTCAATCTCTGACCAACCAGTGAGGTTCCATCTGATTTGCCTCACCGAAAATTCTTCACCCGATTTTTGCTTCTTGAACAATTTCGCTTGATACAATCTTTTGACTTTCCTCATTATACGTAACACTTTTTTTTCTTAACAGGCGACTTTTTGATGGTAATGAATGCTACAGGGTAGCAGATTTTCGAGAATACCAATGGATAAGGTAATACTAAAATTATCAGCATTTCTCATATATTATTCAAAATTCTCAGGATTACGAAAGTGATACCGAAACACCAAGCCGCTGCACCAGGCAGGGAGTGCTGCTCCGAATTATTGTGAGCGCTGCTGCAATCATTACAGTATTGCTGATTATCATTGCCATTGTTGCTATCTTGACGCAAAAACGTGACTTTTACAGATAAGTGGCATCATTTAAAACGACTATTTTCAGCTGTTGACTTATATTCATCAGCCGAAAACCTCAGTTTGGCTGAAAGCCATCAACAACCGTTTCATCGATTGAAACCTTCCTATCGCCGATTCACGTTCGACCAATTGTTTTCTGGGAAATTATTCCTGAAGGACAGCTATGAGTACAACTGGCTGCCTGATGGTTCATTGCTTAGAAAGGAGGACGAGTTTCTCGGGGTTAGTGACATATAAAGATACTGCAATTTAATTGCCCGCGTCATTTTTCAAATCACAGTTATCAATCATTCTCGAGTTGAAGGTTTAAAGAACAGTTTGAAATTCGTGAATCAAATTCACGTGAATTTATTCATCAAGAATTGCCCATTTTTCATCTTTGATTGAGAAGTCAAGCAGAATTTTTAATTAAAACCAATCCTAGTGAGCAGAGACAAATGTTTTTTGGGGATTGACTCCAAAGATTTATGACCATGTCATCTGCTATATATCCATTACTTTAAACCAAATGAATGTGCGGTTTTCGAATTGGGGGATGAGAATAGTACGAACATGTTTAGAAGTCAATTTTCAGTGGCTGTTTCAGACCAACGAAAATGTGCTAAGATACATGCCAGACACGTTTGAAGAAACTGTCTTCCTTGATGACTCCGAATATATGCAAACATTGTCCTCTGACTTGAAATATGCTTATCGGACGAAATTAGTTAGACAGGTTTTATACTCTGAGCGAAATCTAAATAATTTATCAGGTTAAGGTTTTCCGACACTCCATGGAGCGGGTATTCGAAATAGTTCAAATTCTTAATGGAACCGTTAGCAAGTATAAACCAACTGATTATTTTTGGTTTAACGGAATTTCAGGAAATTTTTCCGTGTTGGACCTGTGGAAAACGCAACCCTTCAAGCATTCTATTGGAACCCTAACCCAGATAGCCACGACTTTGTTTACATTCATAATTACAATGTTTACTACCAATTGGACCCTGCTAAACCAGAAAATGCAATTCAACTTACTCATGATGGCGAATACTATTTCCGTTATGGATCAACGGATTGGCTATATGAAGGTAAATGACCAATTTTGGCACATAAGAAAAATTGTTATAACTTTTCAGAAGAAATTTTTGACAATAGTGACGCATTGTGGTGGTCACCATCGGGAAGATATGTTTCCTATTTGAGGTGTATAGACATTTCAATAAACCCAAATAATGGCGTATTCCAGATTTGACGATCGAAATGTTAATAAGATTTTCTTGCAAACCTACACAGCTAATGATCCCTACGTTGAGTAATATTTATAAATCATTCGAAATTACAATGATTTTGCCTAGGTATTTCGAGCTACCCTACCCAAAGGCTGGTGTTGTGCAAAATACGGTTGTCGCTCAATTCATATGGGATCGTCAAAACAACAAAATTGTTGAAGCAATTGCTCCAGAAGAGCTTCGCTCACTCAACGAGTATTATCGACAACACAAGTTTTTAATTTGCAAAAAAATATTTGAAGAAGCTACTACATTGTTTCAAATACTTGGATGAAAATGCCGAATGGGCTATCTGACTTGGGAGCTGAGCGTTTGATCACAGTGTGGACTAACCGCGAACAGAATAAGGTCTTCTATACGCTTTGCAGCGAGATCGATTGCATCATGGTTGAGGAAAATATGAGATCGTATGTCGAATCGAAATTTTGCAGACATTGAGCCAATCGTTTTCCATAAATGGTAGGGAAATGTGGGCAGAGCCGCGTGAAATTGGAAGTATTTTCCCAACCAAAACCGGATTCTTCACAATTCTGCCACATTCATTTAAAAACAATATTTATAACCATATTGCGCATGTAGAGCTTGAGGTATACTGTTAAAATCATGCATGTAGAAAATTAATATTTCCAGACGAACGGAATTGGAAAAATCACAAAATGGATTGGAGAAGATTACGATGTCATGTCAATTTTGGGATATTATACTAACCGTGATATATTGACTTATAATGCTTATGGAAATGGCGTTGGAGAAAACGGAATTTATAAAGTTCCAAAGGCTGCCAACACTCACATCGAGGTGAGTTGAAAAATTGTAACAATCTCTAGAAACTGTAGCTGTACAGTTTTTGTTTGATATTATTGTTTCATAATGTCTACCCTGTCACGAGCAGGTTGGAGTACATCGTGATAAAGCAGCGGGTATTGAAAATTCGATACGAGTAGAGATTTAAAACAATTGAATTGATAAAATGCACATCAAAATATATATTTTAATGCACGCAGAATGTTTCTATATTGAATATTTGATATTTCTAACGTTGAAAAAAATTCAGGAAATAACGTCAAAAATGAATGCTCTAATCGAGGGATGCGATCATGGAACATATACAGTTGATCCAACTGGCCGTCGAGCCGCACTTCTTTGTCATCAACCATTCGAAAATACGAAATTCGTTTTGATGAATGTCGACAAACCGCGTCAACACAAAATTTTGGATGGGGATGATGACGCTCATTTGCCTTTTGATAAACCACAATTGGAATACGGTACAATCAATTTACCGTCAGGTGTGGGTGAGTGACAATTATAGAATTTCTGTAGTTATTCAGTTGAAAAGTTTTAGAAGCTCACTACATGATAATGAAGCCTCCAAGAGTAGAAGAAGGATCCAAACTGCCATTAATTTTGGACTTGTAGGAACATGTGCAAATTGAACATATTCAACGTTTTTTTCTTCAGGTATGGTGGCCCGAATAGCAAGAAAGTTCGAAAATCGACTCCATCACCCCATTTCATTCAAATATGCTCTCAGTATGAAGTTGTTGTGGTGAACATTGATGTTCGTGGGACAGCCGGAAGAGGTTTGCACATGTTCCAGCGAAAAAGTAAAAATCGGATTTTACAGGATGGAACGTGAAAGAGCCAGTTTATAAGAATTTGGGACCGCCCGAAGCTCGGGATACCCTTGATGCCATACATCATCTCGCCAAAAAATACCCATTTATTGATGAGAACAATATCGCCGTAACGGGGTGGTCTTACGGTGGATTTCTCTCGTCTCAAGTGGCTATTAAAGACCAAGGAGATAGTATTAAATGCGCTATATCTATTGCCCCAGTGACCGACTTTAAGTATTACGGTAACAATTTTTTTTTATATTACTGACCCCGTTACTTTTAATTTTAGATACGGCATATACCGAACGCTACATGGGAATGCCTGCCAAAAATGTGCAAGGATACGAAGTAAACACTCATTGTAGTTATTGTAATCAACATACATTTTCAGAAAACCAACCTGATTCCAAATGCGAGAAATATGACTCATGTCAGATATTTCTTGGCGCACGGTGAAAAGGATGACAACGTACATTACCAGAATAGTGCTCGATGGTCCGAAGCGTTGCAATATGAAAATATTCATTTTACGCAAGTGGTAATTGGAAATATTTGATTGTGAGAATTGAAGAAAAAAATGTTAAGGTTTACGCAAATGAGGCGCATAATCTACAAGGAAAGGTCCAGCATTTATATTCTGAAATTCAGCATTTTTTAACCGACGTTTGCTTTAAAAGTATTAATTATAATAATGATTAACTTGCTAGCTTATTTAAATTGTAATAATTATATATAATCTATACCCAGCAACTACAGGGTTTAGGTAGATGGCGAAATGTGTCAAAAGAGTAATGTGGCAGCCAATATTAAATGTTTTAATTCAAGGCACATAACAGAAAATCTACCAAAGCCTTGAAGTTTTAAAATGCCAATTACGCGCTTTTTAAAAAATTGAAAAAAATGTCATTCCTGAATTATATGGCATGTTATAAACAGAACGGTGAGTTCACATATTTTAGTACGTGGTTTTATAAAAACTATTTATTATGGCTTTTAGTGTGCTTTTAATAAAGTGATTGAAACATACGTTTTATTTACAGAATTGGGAGCAATTCATGAACTTTAATTTTAAGTAATAATACTGGAAAATACAACATATTACATTCATTTGGATTTTTTCTTTATTCTTTGAATGCAATTGTAACGATGATAATTTTGATTGCGCACGAACAATATAAACTTTTTGTTGCATTAAGTTTGCCTTTACATTTATCTATTAACAATGAAAATAACATTGTTCATCACACAGCATCTTCTATTAAAAATGAAACAAATATCAATGCTATAGACTTCTAAGCTATCTTTTTACAATATCCAATTTGAAATTCGAAAAATCGCAGAATTCAAAAATAACTTGGTTCTTGCTTATACATTTTGTATTTATTGTCGCAGTCCTTAACGTCGACAATATCACATCATTTTTTTCAACTTTTAATTGGAATTATCATTTTCCCAAATAATCCCATGTTTATTTTTTCTGACGAAATATAGCCAATAGGAATTATTGTAAACGTTAAGAATTGTAATTAGGAAATGAGCTCGTAAGGATAACTATCCCTGAGCTTATATGTACCAATGTGTTTTTGGATATGTTCATTTGTTTGGCAATTTTAAATTTTTCTGAGCTGTATTTTTTATTTGCATCTACTTAAAGAAGAGTGTTTGTCATT
This sequence comes from Caenorhabditis bovis, assembly GCA_902829315.1. Lineage (NCBI taxonomy): Eukaryota > Metazoa > Nematoda > Chromadorea > Rhabditida > Rhabditidae > Caenorhabditis > Caenorhabditis bovis. The sequence goes on from CADEPM010000002.1 coordinate 4,174,528, forward strand.
AATATCATTTGTGCTAGCAAAATTGATTTAAAAAAGGTTCTTTGCATTGTTTGATTATGCAAGAGTTTCACGAATCCAAGTCTTAAAACCAAGTAATTTGTTATTCTATTTGTTATAGAAATTGTAAAAAAAATTATATTTGTTGTTTGTTGGAAGTATATTTGTAGACGGAGCATTGGACATTTTTTCTTAAATTCAACTCATAAAAATTCAAGTGCACCCACATTTTTGGAAAAATTTATTGAAAGTCTTTTTTTTTAATTAAAAGAAAACCACCACTTACTCAATAGTAAAAAATTAAAAACCTACTGGTTTTTATTGGTATTATTTGAGAAGAATTTTTTGAAACAATGAACTATTGAATAAATCCGATATATCGCAACACATTGGTGTTCGACAATCGTGATTTTTACAAGATTCCTCAAAACTTCTCAAAATATCAATACAACTTGAATTGACTATTGGCAATGATAATATCCTTTTTCCCGGTTTTTTTTTTAAATTATATTGTCGGAGTCAAACGACTTGACGAAGTTTAAAAAACTATTGGCTTTGTGCCAATGCGTCTCGAGGCAGCCAGAAGTACGCAAGACTGCGTACATTATAGCGTACGCGCATTTAATATTCAGTCAACGATAAATTTAAATCAATACTGATTTCCCGAATTTGAAGACCCCGAATCCATTCAGTCGTTTGACACCGACAATAAAGTCTAATAAATTCATTTTTTTTTGCATTTTTGCATCTTTTATTAAAACCAAAAATTTCAATTGTTTTCTGAAATTTATTTGAATTTCGGTACCCCGCAAATTAAGAAAATTTGCGAGCGTACGCATCTGTGACGCGAGAAGCTTCATCATTCCATTCGCTCGTTGATGGTTTCAGCACGATTCGCCGGATATGAAAGACGCAAACGTCACTAAACCTTCATTCTGACGCGTTTTCATTGTTTTTCTTTATTGCGGCTCGCCGATTTTTAATTTACCGTAACCCCCAATTATGATGCTTTTATGGAAAACACACCAACCACAAAATAGGCTTGTGAAAACAGAAGAACATATGCCGTATACGAGGTCAGTCCTCTGAAAAGCTATCCCCAATATTAACCTTTCCATTGATCGTGTTTATTATCAACTCTCCGTATATATATAATTAGCACTCCTCTAATTCACGATTAATCGTTTGAAGTTGCAATAGACAACAACAATTTTTTTGGCCCAAAATCTGATCATTACAAATATTAAAAATCGATGAAGTTTATAAATGAGTTGTTCAAAATTAAATCTTTCAATTAATTTCACATCAACGTAAAATCGTTGCGAAAATTTTTTTGCATAACTTTCTAATCAGGGACTATTATGTTTTTGTGGTACACCATATCCTTGAGTCACTTGCAATGACTCATTTCTTGGTAGATAGCTTCCGTCCTCAATTTTTGACAGTCTTGAAAACCAATCATAAATGTTTTGCTTCGCTCTTTACACCAACTGCATTAAATCATCTTCTCGTGTTTTCCTTGAACCCGCAGACCCATTCAAGCTTCCATTATATTTATATTTGCATCCGAGCTTTTTTCCATTATCGGTGCTACAACTAAATTCTGTTATTTTTTCGTGGAGAAAACAAATAACTACTTTGAACCAATTCAAAATTGCAGACCGTTATCAAAAAAAAAAGCGAATGTAGTGCAGATACAAAAATGATGAAGAATAAGTACGGTCATAAAATTTAAATTAGGTCCTCATTGCCAGTTCCATTCATTGCCCCCCCCCCCACTTACTTATTGCTCGTCGTTGCATTCGTTTCTTTTCATGTTTATCGATTATTCAAATTTTTGTTCAAGCTGTCATAAACCTTCACAATGCCTGGAAAAAATAACTTAACGCCAACGGAGTGAGTTTTTTAAATAAAAATTTTAGTTTTTTAGCTTTGAGTAGTCTAGATTTCAATGATAATCTAACTTAAATGTAAATGTGAATAGGATTTGGAATGAATAGCCACCCATTGAACGAAAAAATGAATGACACCAGTCCAAAACTAAATCCGATTCAGTACATTGACACAGTCGATTACAACAAAATATTTTAAATGATTTCAAAAAATTGCCTGTTACGATTTATTTAATAAAACTGGGCTTATCTCAGCGACAAACCCCCTTATCGGTTTTCAATATAAATGTAAGCGTGTTTTTTCGTGTCCATCTTCAACCGACATTTGCCCGAACAATTTCATTCATTTTTTAACCAAAATTTCATTTGTTCACACCATAATATGTTTGTACTAGAACGCCTGAGAAAAAAAAAAAAGAATAATAGGGTTTGTGAAATTCATGTTAATTCAGCATTCGTGGCACCGCTTATCATTTATTTTCTAGATGGTATTTCTTGCAAACATATACTAACTGAGTATTTTCTAGCTAATTTCGTTTTTTATCGAACTACACGTTCTGTTGCAAAAAGCCAATATTTTATTATTTTTTTCCGACTCCCAAGAAGAAATCAATTATCGCAGCTTTTTTTAAACCAAAAAGTATGTTGTGTAAAAAGCTATTATCAGAAAGACGAAAATACAATTTGACCTTTTTTCTTATTTTTTTTAATTAAAACTGACATTTTGTTGAAATATGACCAACTTCGGGTTTAGACGACTCAATGATTTTATAAAAACAAGCTTTTCATTTTAATGGGTCCTTTTAAAATAGTATATGGTCAAAAAGCAGTTTGAAATGTTAGGCTTAAAATGTTCAAATTTTATTTCTTGCAGATTCAGTTTGGCTCACACTGTTTTGAATACTAGTGATGAGCAGTTCGAGCGCGCGATGAGTCAATGTACAGATTTCTATCAAATTTTTTTGTAATTACTAGTTCTACTTGCAGATGAGCGAGATGACGCTAATCCTTCAGAAGATGCAGATGCGGAGGTGAGAAATTTGGAACTACCGCAGAACTTTATACTTCCTCATCCTACGAACGAGCACAATGAAGAACGTCGACTTGTGCAAGAAATTCATGGGGAATCTTGCGACATTGAGGTTATTACGCTTGATGAAGATTCAGATGATTCAAATTCGAGCCAACCGCTTCAGTCGGGCGGTGTGTGTATTCAAAATCCTATTAACCGCAAAGATTCCATCGACAACGCTACTAAGCTCATTCAAATGAGCCGCCAACCGCATATTGCCCCGCCTTTTGGCGCAGCTCCGCCTACTCGTTGCCATGATTCCTTTCAGAACAACCGAATGTCTCAACAGCAATCGTCGGTCGATGGCGAAGCTCACAGCGCCAGCAAACCCCAACTCCTTTTACATCAAAAACAAATCATGCAGACGACGAATGGAATGCCTAATCATGTGACAATGCAGCAGCGCGTTGTTTCACAGCAACCGGCTCAACAAGCTCCACAGCAACCACAGTGGTATGAGCGCAATCCGTATCAGCAGGAGCGACGTTTCCCTTACCAACCGCGCCAGCCGCCGGCCAACGTGCACCCGCCACGCCCCTTTCACGTTTCAATGGAGCCTCATGATCATTTGCTCAATCCGCTGACAAATCACAATTATTTGATGAATTTGTCGAGCGCTCAGAATGTTCAAACAAATCATCATCGCCAAGCAGCTCAACCAGCTAGGCAAATGCCATTCTATGGAAGACATAATGACCCAAAGCAACAACGAGCTGTGCCATCACCGCAGCAGAAGTTTTTTCGTGCCTCCCAGCAGCGACAGCAGTTTTTTCGTGCCCAACCAGAAGGACAGCGTCCAGACACTCAGCGAGAAACCATTCGCTGTGCCGAACAATCCGAACTGCGTGTGCAGCGCCAGCGTGAGCAGGAGATGCATATGCTCAATGGACAAACTGGAGCAATGCATATGCGGAGCGGACCGCAAATGGGAATGCATCTGCAGTATCAACAGCAAACGATCGCACAACAGCAATTCCAGACAAATGGAAATTATGAGGCATTCGGTCAGTACCAGCCAAATATACGGAACCTGCCAAATGGTCAGTTCGAATCAAATGCTGAGTACCAGCCAAGTACCCAGTACCAGCTCCAACTCCATCAGCAACACCAGCAGCCATACGCCTATCACCAGCCGATCGTCCAACCGCACCACCAAACGGAAAACGTACACCAAGAAGGCCAAGCTTGGTACCGACATCAACAATTCTTAAAAACCCTGCCGTACGAACACCAGCATCGTCAACAAGATGGCAACCTCGGCAGTTTCGACCCAATTGTGAATTCTCTTCGCGTCGTGCGCTACGTCGAGGTGTTTCCGGAATATGTATTTGAGCCCGATGAGAAATCGCCGAAGCTCATGAGACCGCCACAAGTGCCCCAGCAATTGATGACCAGGGTAAACCGTCCAACATACATTTATATTCCACCGACGATAAGCAACTTTATTCGTTTTGAGTTCGAGGAGGCCAAAACGCTTACCGGCGTCGATTTGAAGAAGGTTCGCAAAATCAAGTTGGTTCATCGTCCGTCTCAATCTGATGGAACTCGTCGCTTTGGATCCTATCGTGCTGACATTCCAGGTGCGTCACTTTTTTTCTATCAAGAAAGTGTATGACGGTATTATTTTCAGTTGGGCTTTGAAAAGCCCACAAAATGAAGTAAAATTTAATTTATAAGATATATTCAAATTAATATTAATTGAACCGGGTTTTCTTTAAAAAGTAGAGTAAAAAATGTGAATGAATTCAATAATATTAGGGTGTGAAGTTATTTTTGAAAAACTGACGAAAAAGACTAGTAGATGTAGGTGTTTTTGATTGCTATATTAATAATCTTCTCGTTCTCTACATAAAAAAAATGATTATTGCATTTTCACGTCAGTTTTTAATGGTTGCTGTTAATTCATGTTGCTCGGCTTACTTACTTTTTATTAACAACATATTAACAACTTTAAGCCCCATGTTTTGTCTAACGAATTTTATGTTGAATTTGTGAACGTCTGGAATTAAATGCGTCATTATTACAGTGCGCACAAGAATTATCGGACACATTTTTTGAAAGGAAATTACTAAAATAGCAAACACTCTGATTAGTCTCATGAAACGGAAATTGATAATGATAAGTACAGGATAAACAAAAATATTGACGCGCAATTATCGGAAATTACAATTTTATGTCGCAATCGAGTTTTGATTGAAAAATCTTATACCCGCGTACATATTTCCAAAATCCGATGAGAACCTATTACGCGTATGAGGGGCATTCAAAAGAATTGCAGCTTCTGGGACACCAATCGCTTCAAGCTAATCTTGGCTTATCGTTGTACCAAAAAATATATATGATCGAAAGAGTGGATTAGGAGAACAATAGGCGCTATTCAATGTGACATATTGAATTTCAAAACATATATTATGCCCGCAAAAACGGGAAATTAAAGATTAATCAAACTAGCAAAAAAATTTTTTTCCACTTTTATCTTAACCTTTCAGCATTTTGTAAAATCACTTTTGCGTATGGTAATTGAACGTGAGGGATAGTTGGTATCCGCCGACTACTCTGAGCTGGTAGATTTACGGGCATATTTTTTCAACTTGCCACACGCGAATGCTCATTTTGCTGTTAAAATGTTGTATTTTTCTTGGTATAATTGGGTATATCATAAAATTTATAGCTGTATTTCAATTACAGCAAAAAAGAAATAAGACCTTGACTTTGAAATCACGGTTGCGTTTAGGCGTGACTGTAAATCTGACCGCCAATGGAAACCAACGAAAGCAAATTAGAATAAAAATTAATAACTGATTGAATAAAACGAGCTTAATTTCTTTTCTTGATAGGAAAATCAACAACTGCATTAACGATTCAATTCGAATCAAGATAATATCAATTGCTAAATGAAGCTGATGAAATATTATAAATGTTATCTGCTTTTTTTTTAAACTATCGCTTTCATCTGTTTTTGTGTTGTCGTTTATTCCGTGAATAGAACAAATTTTCAATGCTTGAACAGACTACAACTACTCTGGATAAATGTTCTCTTCAACTGGATTTTTCAATGAAAAAATTACTTAATTTTTGAGTTTTTTAATAATTATTTTTTTATAAGAAAGAAAATTATCTTCTTTCAAATAACTGAAAATAGGGAAAACTAATTTAAGTTGTCCAAGCATATTTTAAGTGCGACAAAACGTTTGCATAATTTTTGTCATTGTCATTTTAATAAGTTATATTTGTTTGGCGTTTATTAACTGTTTATGTGTCGAATAAACTGCATGCTAACAAATGTGTTTCAGGTTTCGCTACAAAAAAACTTTATAAGAGATGCTTTTTTCAATGGACAATTATTGTGCGGTGGAAATAGGGTTATTCTTCACTAATGACATCATCGGACGTTTTGTCTACTCGTGTTATATTACCAAATGGGTTTCTCTCTGTTTATTTTTTTGGCTGAGTGTTTTTCGACATAATCCATTTCAAAGCGGATGTTGCATTTTCTCTTGTATATAGATTAATAGGTTATTCAATGATCGCTTTGACAGCACTAAGCCCTTTTATGAAAAAAAAAAAAACAATACTGCAGAGCATCAGCAAAAATAAAACGAATTCGGTAAAACAACCAGTCTATGAATTTTTTAGTTGATTGCCGTCTAAAAAAAATGAAGTCTGAATTTTGAATAGGCAGTTGAAATTCATCGTAGGATAACACAGAATAAATGAACAGACCATTACACTGTGCCACTTCGATAATAGTCTGCAACCGAAAATAGTCGCTCAGAAGATGTGCAGAATTCCTTTCCATCACAAAACTTCGAAATAATTTTTAAAACATTTTTACTGCAAATTACTGGAGAATAGGTGAAATTAGGCTTCGGTAATTAAAAGATTTTTTCATTTTTTTTTGTTAATGCTTTTAAGATTTCGGCACCAATTTTTAAGCTTAAGCGGGGTTGCTAATTGACATCCATTTTCGGGTTTTTTGATCCATTAGTTATACGTTCCAAAAATGCGATTAGATTTTCGACCAAATTTGTTTCTTAATTTGCTTATTTCAAGATTTGCACATTATTTTCGTTCGATCCTAGCCTAATTCACTTCAATTAACCAGGGTTATTCAACAATAAAAAACTATTTCAAGGGATTACTTTCAAACAGTTGCAGTGATTCCCCATAAAAATTGAAAATTAGAGTCTAGACATCTGGAGTGTTCATAATTAGAAATTGTTTTGTAAATTTTGTGGTACTCTGAATATTGAATGAATTTTTTTTGTCCGCGAGATATTTAAATTTCAATTACCATTCAATTGAATCACGCGCTCATTTTCTGTGTCGAAATGTCCATACAAACAAGGCCACTTGAAACCAATTTCACTCAAATTACCCTATTGCGCCGCCTTCTATTGATTCATCGTATTACGGAATTTGATTAAAACCCGATTGCGTCGTTTCCGACATCCACGCCCTCGGCCCTCCCAATTGAAAAATCAAATCGATTTTGATTTTGTGTAATTGAGACTTAATGGGCTCTCGAGTGACACCAATCGGATTCTTTTTTTCTGTCTTGGTGAGTCTATCAGTCATACATTCTTTGTCCCCGCACAATTTCATTCATACCTCACGCACGTTTTTCTTGACGCGATTGACGTGTACACTCTTAAATATTGTGCAAGCGATGAATCCGAGCACAACGTCCGTTACCTATCACCTCGTTGCTTGCTAGCCAGCTCGACAAGCTCTATTACATAAAGTAAAAGAAAATAGTTTGCCTCGAGTCTAGATTTTTTTTGCAACTCTTGCACTATCGAGTCGGAGCATGTTGAAATTGACAAATGTATTTTCGTTTTGCCGATGCGGATGTGATTGTTAGCACCTGTTCATTTGATCAGAAATCAGGATGGCAAGAGCTGATCAGATCAGCACACATTCAACACCGATTTTAATGCTAAATTGCTCATAATACATTCTCGAGATGTTTTGTTTAATATACGTTCTAATAATTGGAGTCCCGAGATTTCCATTAAATTACTACTCGTTGAAATAACGGCTGAAAATCAAAAGTTCAAAAGCACATGTAAAAAATTAAAGCAATTAATTAATAATTTCGACGGCTCAGTTGTTGTTGTTCTCACGTAGAAACATTTTCAAAATAGTAGTGTGTTTAAAGTCAATTTTAACAAAGTTCCCTACATTTCAAAGCATTTTTTGTGATTTTCAGTCGCTTAAATATCTACAAGTTTTTGGTCAATTTTAAGCGTTGCCTCATAATGATGAAGCTTTACTCTGTTGTTAATGAGTGTCGATATTTGAGAGATATTTTTGCTTTCTTAACAATATCTCTCAGATGTGAGTCAGGTGAGTTTAAACGAATCTCTTTCAAAAACAAAACAAAATTGTATCTATGTTTCTTTAATCAAATTTAGAAAGTTTCTATAATCTTCTAAAATTGTTTTTGATGAAAGCCACCGCTCCTAGCGACCTTCACACATATCCTCTGCATATTTTATTCAATATTCACAATCATTATTTATTTCAAATTATATGAACATTTTTTTTACAAAATAAATAACCATGTTTGTTTTGAAAGGTTGTAGGGGCATGTCGTGTAATGGTGTTTTATTACGCATGCCTTCGAGGTCACTCTGAAGATGCAATAAACTTGATTGAAAAAGATGTTTTCGGAAGCCATTCATCCCAATCTAGAAAAAAAATTGAATAAATCTCGTCAAGGTGTTACTTTTATTCCATTTTCTTCGAACTTCAAATCGTCTCCAGTTTGTTTCCATTCATACCCCTTTTTTTGAATAGTGGGGTAGTCAATAGGAACCAATTAACGCTAGTAGCACCATCTGCGGGGCCGACGTGCCTCAGGAAAATATCCCACATTTTTGCTCCTCAGTCCGCATATTACACACTACTCATGATTATTCCTTCATTTGTTAGATGTGTTTTTTGACTAAATCTGCCCCAACTAAATTAGATCTCGTGAAATGCAATTATTTCAATTGAATTTCGCACATTTCTCGAATTCGATCATTTCTTTTTTGAATCGATATCACAAAACACATTGCCAAAATTTGACAACTACTATGAATACGTGATATTTTTTCCTCTATTTTTCACTTCCCCGCAACTCAAACCCTATTATTACAAATTCTCGGGTCTAGGCGCTTCTCGTGTGAGTGATCAACGATCTAAATCGTTTCAAAAAATTTTTTTGTATGTCTCGCCTCAGTTTCATCACTTTAGAAAGCCGTCTCAAGACAATTGGGGTTCGGGATGGGGGGGGGGGCAATCGGCGGAGCTCGCAAAAAATTTAAGGTACTCATTGACATACAAACATAACACACGACGAAAAGGAATGTGACGGGCCGAATGACATTTGTTCCGTTCCAAATAACAAGTTGGTACATTCCTTGAGTCACTTTTCAGTTTTCTTTTCTCATTGCCAATTCGAAGTCGACTGAAGATCACAAAAATCGGCAGATATTCGTATCCTTTCAAACGCTTACCAACTTGATTGATAGATCGGGAAAGGAGGCTCCATCTTTTTCCTCCTTTTCTTGCATTTGTACTCCAAAACATGTTTCTTTGTGATCGTTTTGTAATGTTTCATGGGGCCATGTGTATTGTTGTTGCTCTGTGAGCTTATAAAACTATTGAAAATGTGAGAAAGAAAGATGATTGGCGAGAGCTGCAAGTATTCCAAGATGTTCATATGAAACATATTGTCGACTCTCTTTTCGTTTCTTTTTCTTCAGTATATTTGCACAAACATACGCATTTTTCTGACAAACCAGAAAAGAAAGAAGAAAAAAAACGGATAAGAAATACGGGTTACACAAATAATTTAATAATGGCCCCTAAAGTTAAATAGATCGATCTCTTTTTTTCCAAACTTTTTTGTTTTTCTGACTGCTGGAAAAAAATGTTTCTCGGATTTTTGAAGATGACCGTTTTTAGCTGCAATTGTTTGCCATTCCTCAGTGAACACATTTCTATTTTTATATTTGTTTGTAAATACAAGATTTGGTTCAATTATAAAACTGATAAGATAGCTTAAAAGCGATAAGCCGTTTAAATAGAGCGTAGATTGAAGGTTGTTTCCAAAAATAGAAAAACTTTCTTATTCACACGCGCACAAAAAAAAAGAATTTAATTTCCTTTAAAACACTATTTGGTCGCCCCCTGATTGATTTATCCAAAATTCGATTATTAGCGTTCTATAGACTGGTAAGAAAAAAAAACCTCTCTCAAATGATTTCTTAACTAGTGCGATATTTTGTATTACAATCGAATTAATTTTTTGTCTTTTGCTTGCTTTTATAGGGTATGATCGTGAGCAATCGAATAGTACAATGCTCTGAATTATTTACTTATGACATAAAAACACGACATAGAAAAATACTCAAAGTTTAAAACAACATTTGAGCGGCTAAAACATCCCAAATTTCCGTCGCAAAAAAATTGAATTTGATTTTTTTTCATGAAAAGATTTACTTTGATATATTCGATCAATACACTTCCTTTTTCAATAAAAAACATCGACGATAGCCATTTTCAAATTTTTTCAATGTTTCTCGTGCCGTCCAATATTTATGACAAAGCAAACATAATTATGCACGCATTTTCATATTCCTTTAACAGCTTTTTTCTTTTCTGAAATCTTCTACGAAAATGATTAAACAACATTATCTAATCCTTAATAATCTGCTTCTCATGTTCTGCTAGCAAATTAGAATTCTTATTCCTCTCAATTTTCGCCCAAGAATGACTAGTTGAAGTTGTGCTCGATTTCAATTATTTTTAGTGCTGGATAATAGTACGCGTGCTAGAAATGTGACTCATATTTTAGGGATCAGTTTACAATATAGAGAGAAACTAGATAGCGTTGGTTTTGAATCCTTTTAACCGTGCCTGCGTGTTTTCCCATCATTCTTCTTGTCGGAATTTTTTCTAATTTGAAAATTGCGTGGGCGCGTAGGTGAACAGGTTTACATCCAAACTGTGCCGCTCGGAGCATTATGTATTTATTTGTCCAATGACATCACATTAAAGACACTGTTAATTACGGTAAATAAAACATTGATTTAATTTCATAGAAATTAAAATTTGTCTCGAAGTCAATTGCATTTTTTGGGCTGTGACCCGCGGTTAGCGGCAACACAAATAAAACATGTTGAGGTTTTCCAAATACCATCCTTCTGAAATGGTTACTAAACACACAATCGAAATAGTTTTTTTTTCGGCCAAAACCTCTCAGCCCTATGTCGATTGCGCGCAGGACTGTTTGATTTGCTTTTTGGCAATTTTGAACTCGAAAACTTTTATTGATTTTTTAATCATTTTACATGAGTTTAGCGCATTGTTTTTTTTTTGCTATAATCATATGGGAATTCTTCTCTTTTTTCCTTTAAATTAATTCAAAAATTTTGTTTTTCGATATTAAGCTCTAATCATTTTAATTAATTTCTTCAGAAAAGCATGTTTAGTCAGCATTTCCCATTTCAAATAAATTAGCAACACATCGCAAAGCGTTGCAAATTTACTAATTACACGAATTATTCAACAGTATTTTTTCATTTCATTAAAAAATTACAAGTTTCCAGTGATGCTATCATCAATATTTTCCATTTAATTCTAAGTTCGCTCATTTTATCCAGATTTTCAAAAAAAACACCGCTTATTACTTCATAGATCACGATTAGTGAGACATCATGCTTATTTTTATTATTTAAATAATGGTGCAGTTTTGTGTGGGGGTCTTTATTAATCATCCAATATGATCTGTGCTCTGAAACATGAATACTTCTATTTTCTTCTAGGCCTTTCTGACAAACAAACCTAGTAAATTATTCAATTATGTCTTGCATTATGAATATTATTAACCTTCAAAGCCGCATTGGACATTTCCTGTTTACTAGATTCTCAGCACTTTTCTATTGAAAGGCAAAATTTTTCTTAATCGAAAACTACATATTCAATTGCAAATATGTTCATTTAAATGAATTTGGACTAATTGCATTAAAAAAAATTTCATTTAATGGCCAGAGATGAGCTCATTTCCCCAGGAAGACCTTTTCGTAATCCATTCTGAAATTATACAACGGATTTCCTGAATTTTTTTCTCTTGTCTATGCTTCTTGTGAGTTGTCCAAATGAATGTGCGTGGATTTTGAGAAGCCGTATTTGAAAGAATTTGCTTCTATTTAACAATTTTGCGTATTTTTTAAATGTTCTGTTTTAATATTACTTATATTCACTTTTAGGCCAACAGCTTCTTTTGATAGGCTTTTTTTGTACGTTTGATCTCAAATCTACTCGTCAAAAAACTTTTTTTTTATCAATTCTTGTACAATGTTTGCCAAAAATTTTACGAGCGAGACAAGTGGACATTTCTGATTAACGGATTTGTACAACCGACACCGTTGACCAGACTCAAATATCTCAGCTTATACTCAAAATTTCCACCCTACATCTATATGTTTGATATATAAGTCAAATTAGTATTATGAAAGAGTTTTGAAAAAGCAGTCGCTATGTTTAAAAAATTGCTCAGAAAACAATTTCCAGTTACTTTACCCGACGGGAAATTGAGAAATTGGGGATGGGAAGTTGTTGTGATTCGGTTGTCAAAATCTATTTGTGCTATTTATGCGGGTTGTTTAGCGATAAATTCGTCAGATTAGCCTTGTCGTCTGATTACAAAACGTTTTGACTAACATTTAACAAGGACGAATATTCCCATGGTACCGGAAATTGTGTTTGTATCAAATTCCAAAGAGAAATAGGTTTTGCCAAATGACTATTTGATATGACCAAGCATTTCGCATGTGGCTTGCCTGAACTTTTATGGGAATCTGCATGCCCATGCATTACCTTGTGACATTCCGGATTTCCGCTTTTCATCGGCTCTATTATTTGTTTTCGGCTTCCGCAGACAAATTCTCCAATTTTTGCTGATGGCTGAATTTCGATTAAAATTTTATTGCGAAATCCAATTAAACTTTTTTTTACCTCAAAACTTTAAGACCCACCAAATATTTTTGATGTGTAATCCTTGCAGTCTTTGAACGCGACCTCAAAATTTATAGTTTTCATCTCATAATAAGTCATTTTCACCAGTGACATCTTATCTTCTGCCACATTCACTTTACACTTATCCCGGCACTCAAACATTTTTTTGTGGCAATTACGGCGGAATGTGATTGGTTGCAAGAATTCAAAATGGTGACATATTTGCAAAGCCAACTCAACCAAATAATGTTTCGGGAGGGATACTGCAAATTGTAACGCGTTTTTTTCGGAAAGAGGATTGAAGAAAGTCACTTTTTTTCATGTTGAGAAACTCCAACTTAAGCCTTTTGTTTGTTTTTCCTTCCGCATTCAATTAAGTCTCCCAAGACTCGCAAATAAACTTTTGTAACATTTTAATATTAAATAAACAACTAATGCGATAACGCTTGAATTACAAATAACCAGACAATCCTCTATAATTCATCCTGGAATTTCTTAAAGTTTCAATGCAAGAAACAACGAAATGTAAAAAAAAATGTCAAAGTGCTAGTTAAGAGAAGAATCACGTAAACAACAAATTATTAATCTCCTTTAAATCCTATATAATTAGCTTTTTTTCTGATGAATATAATGGAGGGTTATACGAAAGGCAGCAAGAAACTTATAATTAATTCAACATGTCAGGTGATAAGGTTTCCCGATTTTCTCATATTTTTAACTGAACTAAAATAATTCCTAGTGGACTAGAATCTGAGCAGAACAGACCAGGTATGGTTAGTTGAAATATGATGACTAACATTTTTGAAAAAAAATGTTACATATTTTTTGAGAAATAAACCAATTTCTGGCAAATAGTATCATTCTTAATGTCAATTCAAACATGAAAAACTGTAGTTCATTTAAAGAGTCAAAGTGTATTTGTATATGGAATTATATGTTGAGTGATTCATTCGCCATTTTTAGACTTATTGATTTTCTAAGACCAATGAAAATCATGTAGGCAATAATTAAGCGATCAATTTGGTTTCCTACTTTTTTTCAAATTCGCCAGTGATGTCGTGTCATGAATACCAATTCTTTTGAAACAATATGCATTAATTTGGGAATTCGCACATTGTTCTTTCAAAAAACTAAAGAAACCTTGCATTTTTTCCATCGTTTCTTCGTGGTTTTGTCGCCAAATGCAACTCCATAGTCTCGTTTTCCATCTCAGTCTTAGCTTGTTGTTTTTTTTTGTCGTTTTTTGTTGCCTTGTCTTGTTGCTCTCAAGATTTTCACACACTTCTGATATAAGTCGGGGCCCCAGCAAACTTAATGCTTTTTTCTTTTCAAATTTGTGCCGGATCTGCAGCGAATAAAAAACGTGGCACGCGTAGGCCCATCAAATATGCCTCATTCTGATTCACAACCGGCCAAATTCATTGATTATTCAATTTTGCGCCGTGAATCGAGTTCGCTTGTCGGGTCCCATGTTTTGCCGCTCAGAATAATGGAAATATCCGATTTCACTAGGCATTGAAACCTCTTTTTTTTTCTTTTGTTCTCCCCTCTTTTATGGCATATTGAGCAGCGGCTATGGTTTCTGAATAGAAGTTACTTGTAAAAATTCTGATCTTTTTGGTGTTTGCAAATGGCGTGAAATCGCTAACAAAGGCTCCTTCGACGTGAAGTCGTCACAATTTATGAATAAATCATGACTATGTGGTTCAAAGTCTCGACAACATTAATTTTTTGTTTCCGGCTTTTTGTTGCCAGCCATTAATTGCAAATCAAGGTTGTCAAGATCAATTTTATAAGTTTAGTCGTTTGCCCTTGTGACAAAGCCAATTATTAGCAGGATGTTCTAGGATGGCTAAAGACCAAAAAAGAACATCATGATAGAATGCAAGAAAGCACATGAGTGTATAAGATTAAGACGAGATTAGAAAAAAAATCAAGATGAGAACAGTTGGCCAGCAGTTCTTTTATGTGTAACTCAAAAACCCACCATTCCGCCGATCTTCTGAAAATATTACATAATTCACTCTTTCAAAAAGTGCACATTTTACCCGTGAGAAAATTGCAAGAAAGCAATGGAAATGAAATATTACGGCTTCAATAATTCTTGTATCACTGTTTTTATCCTTTTTAGAGAACGTCATAGCAATTCCTTTTAAATTTTTGGATTCGATGTAGGATTATTTCTGTAAACTTTTTGTCAATTCTTCATCAACGTAAGACAAGAGGGAGAGAGAGACAATGTACTAAGTTTTGGGAATTTTTCTCGATTAATGCAAATAAATCCATATATTTGGATAGTTGTTTCCCGATGAACTTCAGCTTGACTACACCCCCACCGCTTTATTCAATTGTTTGGGACCAGTCAGGCAATCATTTTATAGACAAGTGACGTGATCATTTCAAATCCGGAGGAACTCTCAAACGAAAACTTTGAAACATCCATTCAATCTTTTGCATTTTGTTTGTAGCTCAATGTGCACAAAAAAACTTGTCGGTTATGAACAAGTGTGTATTCCCTCTGAGATTAATCTGTGTCGAAACCACGAAAAAACGGAACGCGGCCTAGAAATAATTCGTGTAAGCTCAACTATTGTTTGACGAAGGCCAAAGATCGAGCAATACATGCATACACGCAAAAAAAAATAGGCTCATGAATACCACCATTTGTTGTGCGCTTTGATGCTCTCGTTGTTTTGTCGGTATAGTTTAACCTGATCTAGCCGCTGTTTATCATTGAGTGACGGAGAATAGCAGCTCCAAAGGTCAACTTTTTTTTCAACATATTTCGCTCTTTTCTGTTTTTCTTCCGCTCCGGGCATTTGTTCATCGTAAGTTTTCATGACGCAGGTCAAACCCGCGAGCAGTGTGTTGTGACATGCGAAATGCATCAGTGTCAGATCAAATTCAAATCTGAACCACAAGCCGCCCCCACACGCTTCGAAATTTTTGTTTTCAATCCGAATGATACTTCAATTGCAATCTGAGCCACTAGATATTTCCTGGCAGTCATTTTTGTGTCATACTGCCACAAATGTTATCAATTTTGATTATTTTTATCACTGAATTATGAGTCAACAATATAATCAGCCGTTTCCGACCATTCTTCATATCGTCATCGCTAGTTGCGATGTCTCGACCATAAACAAATAGCAACATTCGGTTAGAGCTGATAATCATAAAATTTCTATTCATGAGCTACATTAAATTATTTTTTGAATATTTGTTAGCTTTTGTATTTCTCCCATTGTTTAAAGAATTCGATCCATCAGACTTTCATTAAAACTGATTACCATCAACAACTGTCGCGTCATAGAAATAAGATAAACAGAAAAACACGCACACATAAGCGTCAGAAAATTGTTTTTTCTCAGTCAAAGTGCAGCCATGTTTGAACAGAAGTGCGAGAGAGTTAGTGTGCGATAGAGCGTTCAACCGCAACGCGGTGCGCCACGCGTGAGCAGGAGACGAAATACGAGGCAAAATCCTATTATAACTCGAGTTTTTTTTTTGAAAAAAAAAGGACCCGAGCGGCAGAAACCCCCTAATATTTTGCCTGCCCTGCTTTATTGCACTGCATTGAACATTCACAAAAATGGTTGAGTGACACGTTTAATTATCGTGGTGAGTCATTTGTTACCTGGAAAATAACGCTAAATAAGAATATACTAATAAAGAAAATTAGGCATAGAATGCAACATTTTAATATTTATTTCGTAATCGTTTACCATTCCCCCTATTGAACCTTTTCTTTCTCTTTCTCTTTCTCTCTCGAATAGAAACAAATTTGAAAAGAATTCTCATGTATTTTAAAGAAAACATTCATATCTTAAAGCTAATGTTTTTTTATTCCAGGCGATTTCGGCACAGTTATGGCATTACAAGCACCATCTTCAAAACTGACAAGGCCATGCCCGTCGAATTTGCTGAAACCACCGTCATTAAGCAAATCGTTTATGCAGTTTTCCGATAATGACTGCCTTAGAACACCAACAATGAGCGATATGCTAAAGGTAAGAATTGGTTCAAAGAATTTTTGTCAAATAGCAAATGTTTTAGACACCGACAGTGCTGTCGTCGCCAAAGGTCACACCAATTGCATTAGACGGAACACCAAAAATTGCCGGATTCTCTGGATTCACACCGCAGAATAATCAAACCTTTTTTGGAGAGCATGATTCCCTATTAAACAGTGAGTTTTTGATTTCAACCAAGTAAAACCAACATGAGCTAATGGAACCATCAATTATGTGTGAAATAGTTTAACCATGAAGAGAGGCACTGCAATTCAAGATTGTTATTATTTCAATTTCTACAACCTATAAATAAATTACACATAATTGTTTATCAATTGTTCTTATTTTGACACATTCAAATTTTTAATTATTGATTTTTCGTTCTTAAAATAGCTGCAACCAACACTCACAGTTGTCAATAGATTGTTCTTTTTCGATGTTGAGTGATTAATTATGAACAATGATATTAACGGATAATATGTAGGCGACCTAGATGTTTGTGTGGAAAGTTGTCAACCAAGTTTCACTAAATCGCAGGTTAATCTAGTTTTTTTTTCGAATGTAGCCTTCTGCCGTCGCAAGGTCAAAATGAGCGCCAAATTTGTTTTGTTTCAATATTCTCTCAAGAAAATTCAAGTTTATTCGTTAAAATTTGACAGAATGAAACCGTTTGGCAGCTTAACTTCTTTATTAAATTTTATGAAGTTATCGAGCACATCTGATCTAATTCTTGCATATATCATTCCATTCCATAAGAATTTCGCGTATATCGCTTCGATTGCGAACAAGCCTTGCAATTCTTTGATCTCTTTGATCACATCGAAACTTTATTTTCAAAATTTTTTTTTGAGAGTAAATTATTGAGTCCGTGTTTGTTTTGTTCTCTACGTTTCCGATATCACTATCAATGAATTGATAAACAATTACTATTGAACTTTTAGGCCACTTGGATTACCTTCAAGGTACTATGAATGACAACTCATCATCGTCATCATCAGCATCTTCAAACGCATCCGACACAGCGCCAACATCGGTTGAGAACATGCAAAATGGTGGAGAGCCACCAAAAATGATGAAAAATAAACCGGAATCGTTAACATTGAAGCCAAATCCAGTGAATTTGATGAACGGTGTGAACTCCCCAGGTAAGAAAATACTTTTAATTCGTTGGTTTAAAATCTCAAGTTAGGCTTATCAGCTTCAATGTTCCAATTCTCACCTATGGTTGAACATTTCTTACAAAAACTGGCTAAAGGTGGATCATCCTGTGGACTTCCTGACCTGACAGTAGATCCAAAGCCGCCTACGTTTGATAATGACCCGACAGATTTACTGGTGAGGGTTTTTTAAGCGTTATTCTTCTTTTTTTAATAATACAAGTTGATTCGGATAAATATTTCTTTATTCAGCCTGTCGACGACGAAAAAAAAGATGATATTATTCTGTTGGAGGAGAAAAAGCCAAATTCCATGTTCACTCGTCCAATTGTTGCGCAACAGAATGGAATTGGAATGAGGAATTCTCCACCAAATATGAACATGAGGCTCAGTCATCCCCCTCATCGTATGCCACCGAATCATATAGACATCCCCAATAATGTGCCCGTCCCTGTGCCACTTCCTGTCCCAATTACGGTAAGGATGACAATATGTGTGACGCATTAGTTGAAATTTTCAGCAACAAAACACAAGCGGATATAACTCAGGAAACGGCTTCGCGGATATTAGCCATTCATTCCAGTACGATTACATTTTTTGCTCGATTCATTGTTATTGACGTCATCAATTTTCAGAGATTCAAACATTTTTGAGCCGAAACCGGAGCCTGTTGACGACTACACATTCAACCAAAGATTGTACGTTGGAAAGAATATCCGAAACGGTACCGACGACGGGAAAATTGACTACTACGACGAGACAGCGGACTATCATAATTTTGATTTTCAATCAACCTCACACGATATGAAGTCAGCATCAACGGTAGCCCATCAGAAAAGCAATAAGGTAAATAGAAAAGATAACATTTTAATATTATTTAATTATTAGCAAAAATTAAATCAACCCTTACAAGAGAGACCATATAAATGTCCGCGAGATGATTGCGACCGTAGATTTTCGCGCAGCGACGAGCTAACTAGGCACATTCGTATACACACTGGACAGAAGCCTTTCCAGGTAATCTGCTAATGGAACTAAACGATGAGCAAATTTCTGATTTCAGTGCCGCATTTGTATGCGTGCATTTTCACGCTCGGACCATCTGACAACTCATGTCCGAACACACACAGGAGAAAAGCCATTCTCGTGCGAAATTTGTGGACGAAAGTTTGCTCGAAGTGACGAGCGAAAAAGACATACGAAAGTTCACAAGGCAGCGGTTGGATTGCCGAATAATATTTGATTTTTGATGACGCAATTTTTGCAGGGCCATGGAAAGATGAAAGCCCGACGACACGGACCCTACGACATGTGATTCATTCACTATCCCGGTTATGTACCCCATTTGTCACGATTTTGGATAGTATTTCTAATTTGGTCATTAAATATTTTTTTTGAACTTCTCAGTTATGTTAGGTCATAATAATTCGACACTCAGACGAAATGTTCTCACACCATGCCCGGATCTGTGCAACTCAAAGTCCCTAAACCTAGTCAAGAAATCCCTATCATAACCCTTCTCCCCAATCCCTCTCTCTCTTCACTAACGCTCAATCTGTTTCGATTCATATCCAGATGATTGTTTGTTAGTTTTCAACTGGTTAGAACTGATGTAGAATTTCAATTCATAATCAAAGATAATTCCAACATGTTCTCTATCATATTTAATTCCATTCCTCGTTTGCTATGCCATATTACCCTAGCACAATTCCAAATTATCCGAAATCAGTAATTTGTAGAAAAACCGCTGAATTAAAAAGAAAACCCCAGTAATTTATCCGCACATATTAAAAAAAACGTTTCACACTTTCCAGCCAATAATTTTTGTCTTGTTGATAATCTAGGCAATTCTGATCTATGCAACATTGTAATATTTCCACTGTTACTCAATTTATTTTGATTTCTGTTTCTTTTCATCAATTATTCTTATATGATGCCATCTAAAAAAACGATTCGGATTGAACTGACTTCAGCCACCTATAGAATGCAACTTTGTGATTTATTTATTGACGTGCTCTCGTCAATAAGCGGGAAACGAGATGAGTGTTTGCACGTGATATGAGCTCGTTGTAATTTCAAAATGATATTGAATTGCCGGAAATTGTCATGTCAAACACATTGGGCACCTTTGAATAATTCGTTTCAAAACAATCCCAAAATAGAATAAACGTGACAAGACAATTTAATTACCCGAAATCCATCACGAGACAAATAATTTTAGCATAGCTCGCTTCTTCAAACGCTTCGTTGAAAAATTTGTGGTACAATACGAAATAGTTCAAAAATTATCTATCTAGTCGATTAGGCTCAATTTACAAACCAGATATCTATTTGATACTTGATTAATAACGAAGGCTCTTAAATATTGAATCTGTCGAAATAAATATATCAAAAAAAGTCACACTAAACTTAATCCATAATTTGTTCAAATTACCATATAACTACGTT
The DNA here is from genome assembly GCA_902829315.1 of Caenorhabditis bovis. Lineage (NCBI taxonomy): Eukaryota > Metazoa > Nematoda > Chromadorea > Rhabditida > Rhabditidae > Caenorhabditis > Caenorhabditis bovis. Next base: position 4,195,118 of record CADEPM010000002.1, read on the forward strand.
GGGAATTAATGGGATCGACATATGTATGTTGTTTGGACTCAGCAATATGCCATATCGAGAATACGCAGAAAGACATGATGCAGTCAATTACGGTTATCCTCAATATGGTGGTTTCTAAATGTACAAATGATGAAATATACAGGAAACATGTGCACAGGAAACTTTTTCGGCTCGAAAAAGGTTCGCTGCGCATTCGTTATTACGTACAAATATAATAGTTTCCTGTGGAAAATTTGCCAAAAAAAGGATATTTTCTTCATGTAAAATGCAAATTTCATTTTTTCGATCCGCCTGCAGAACAGAATATTTGAAAGTCTGACTATTGCAAAATTAACAGATGGTTAATTAATAGTACTATTTTAAAATAATTATCTGCAGTAGATAAAATTAGGTAAATAACTTATTTTTCGTTTGTTTGAAATACAGTGAGATTATGCATGTACAATTGAACCCATGGTTTTATGAAGGTGTCGTTGACGAATTATGCTTGCACTTCTTCTTCATCATCAAGAATCGGTCGGTTATTGTCAACTTCGATTAGATATTCAATACGAAGGAAGAATGACGCCGACAAAAAACAACAAATGGTAAGAATCAACAGTTGCCAGTGCAGAAGAAGGTGGGCACTGTAGAAAAAGGAGATGCAAGCGGCCAATGACTGAAAAAAATATTTTAGTGTTAAACAAATCAAAATTGTGGAAAACCTGGAAGAACTTGTAGATTGCAAATGCGTAAATGCATTCATCCCTGTAAAGTTCTCCGAGAATCACATAAAGTTGAGTTTGCCAGCAAGCGTCTGCAATTCCCAGAAGGAAAGAGATAATGAGTGTCATCATAAGTCTGAAACAAACATAGAATATTTGTTACATTTGAAATAGCTCACGTCGGCTGAGCATAAGTTGGCATGTCAGTTTTATGAAGGGTAGAATCAAATGGAATGACCAAAAAGCATAGGAAAAAGGCGACGAGATGAGCAATCATTCCGAAAATGATGCAGGAAGCGCGATTCAATTTGAACATTCGAAGAGCTGGGCCGTTGAGGATTCCACCCAAAATTTGACTCGTTCCGATAGCAAATGCATTGTAAGCAATGATAAAGTCCGAATAGCTGCTTAAGGCGTTCGTGGAAGAGATGCAAGCAGTGTAGACACCTAAATCAGAGAATTTTAACATTTTTGATGCAATTCAGCATAATTTTTGTTATTAATTTGATCCAAGCACCTATGCATTTTTTGATTTTTAAATTTTTGTTGCGAATCTAATATATCTCTTATCTAATAACCAACATTCAAAAACCGTTCTTTATCACTTTTAATAGTTTTCGCGTCGCCTCCCACTTCCTGCTATTTTTCTTATCGCTATTCATTCATAAAATAAATGACGAATGTTTCGAACCTGTGTAGAACGTCATTTCAATTCCGGTGAACATGAATGTAACTGATAACATTAGCATTTCCTGTGTCGAAAGAAGGCGGAATGTGTGAACTGAAATGAAATGATGAATAGCGCTCTGTGTTGACATGAAAATACAAATTTGATCGCGAACTGGTTCGAGGGTATCGGCTCGGGATGTTGGAAAAACTTGAATCGGCTCATCATCCTCCGAGCGGACAGAAAGGATTGGCTGGGTGTCGTCGACGATGACGTCTTCCAATTGCTGTTCTACAAGAATTTCTAAAAACGTTTTTAAATTTCTTTAAATCATTATCACCATATTGTGGAGGATAGCTGGGCAAGAACACAATGCAAGCGATTCCAAGAAGAGTGACGACTGAGAAAACCGTATAAACCAACTTGAACGAATTGACAAAGTCTCTAAAGCATTTGTCAGTAATTGGGATTGTTTTCATGCCAAGCTCTTACCCATTTTGCAAAACATAGTAAAGGAAAACTCCGCCAGTAATCAGTGAGGATTGAAGCATTGCCCATAGAATCCCAGAGTTTCTACCAAGTTTTCCGTTGCGAGAAAAGTCCACAAGATAGCAACCATTTCCAGTCCAAAGCACTAAATAATTTTTCTATGAATTGTACATTGCATTTGAGTCTCTTACATGCAGCACCAAGTCCAAGAACAGCTGAACCAAAATAGAGCAGCATTGCGTTTAAATGGAAGAATGTGAGTTCGAAGAACAAATAACACAAGCCTCCGACAGCCTGAAAAATAACTTATTGGCTTAACTGAAATAAACCTTAATTACCTGTGACCATTTTGGTCTTAATTTCTTGACAACTGGTGGCACAAACAAGTTGAATATCGTGAAGGAGAAGTAAATTATGGACAAACTGCCAAAGTATATTCTATTTTATTCATTTAAAACCATTTCTACCTATAATATCCACTGTTTTCCGTAATTCCGCTTTCCGGATGAAGTTCTGCCATTTTGCGCAATACGGATATCTAAAAAACTGTTACTTTTAATTGATTTTCATTTTATTATTACCTCAATTAATCCTTGCGAATTAAACGCGGAAAAAATAAATGCAAAAGCCAATCCCATCTGGAGGATGATGGCCAAATCCCTCCTCATTTCTAAAACAAATTTTAAAAATTTCAGAAAATGATGAGAAGTGTGCAAAAATGCAGGCAAATAAATGCTGGAGTAAACGAAAAAAATGTGTCGCTCGGTCGCGCAACTGACACTTCGCGGCCCCGGCCAACGCCGCTCTCTTGTTTTGTCGTCGGCGTTCACACTAGGAGAACGTTTTTTTGTATCGCAAAACTTTGTGCAAACGGCCTCCAAACACATTGATTTTTCGCTCATTCATCAGATTTGGACCAGGAACTATTTTTTTCGCCCTCAATTTTCTTATATAGATTTGCTTCAATAAATTGGTTAATTATAAAAGGTAGTGGGAGAAGCAGAGTTTTCCCAAATCGTGTTCGATTTTTTACGTGATAATTTTAAAGAAAATTGGTAAGGCGAATGACATCGAACCGCCTGTGCGAGCATCTGTTATTTCAAAAACTTCAGCAGTGTGAAGGTCACGTTACGGCAATGATATGGACGATTAAAATAAACAAACAACTCAATATGCAAGGAAAATCGATAAAGTGAAAAAGGAATGAGTATTTTTTTTGAATATTCAATAATAAATTCTTTATGGTATTTCAAATCACTTCAAATATTCAAATTTTCCTTTATAAATATCAACAAATTTTGAAAAACGAGAAAAGTTTTTTGGCTTTCATGATTCGACCAATGCAAAAAATCATATCAATGTACATTTCGGGAATTGCTTTACTGAAAACGTCGTGAAAATGCCCTTGTAAGAAAATAAATATTTATTCCTAATTTTTTTTGTAATTATGTAATATTTTTTATATAGCAATTATTTTTCTTTGTATAAATTGTTTGCATTTTCTCCGTAATCTGAAAACCTATAATTTAAAAAAGCGGTTAATCATCGTTCAATGACTCAGCCAAGAGAAAACTGAAAAACATGATTTTAAATGTTAAATATGCCTCGCTTTCTATTTCCTTTCAATTTCGCATTGTTTCGATTTGTTTCATAAATTGAAGTTAATTTATGTAAAAGTTAAGGAATTATGCAAATTGTTGGCAAACAAAGAAATAGGACATCTGATCAAATTGCGACTATGATGCCGACTGACATATTGCTTTATTTGCTCATCTGAAAAAATGTATATAAACATTACATAATTAGAGTGACAGTATGCATATCTCAGAAGATGAACATTCAAAATTTTTCTTTAAACGACTATAAATATATTGAGAAAATAAATGGGGAAAAATATAACAATAAATAGGAGGAACGGAAATGTACTTAATCAACGGTTGTAGAATTTGGAGAGATGGAATTTGAGCTGTTTGTATCACTCGTCTTGTTCAAATCGAATGATTGAGATGGGAATGGCAAAATCCATGGGAATAAAGTAGGTCTCTGAAATCGTCTCATATTAATCATTTTACGAATAAATCTTAAGAACCTGTAATAAAGATTCCATTGAGAACGATGTCTTCGGAAGAGATGTTGGCGTTGTGAAAATGGGTGTATATGGGGTCGGACACTGGATTGGAACTGGTGATTTAACAGGCTGTGCCGCCCCTGTCTGCTAAAATGAATAACATTGTCCATCAAACATTTATTATCATTTTCTTACATTCTGCTTCATTTTCCGAATATTGGCAAAGTGTTCAATTGCATTCAATACATTTCCATTGCAAGCTAAAAAGTATATGTCAAGCTTGTAAATCTGTGCTTCGCTCCTACCTTCGAGGACCAGCTCAAGGACACTTTTTTCATGCTCGCTAAAGATTAATGTGAGGAGCTCAATCGCTGAGAAATTGCTTAAACGACAATCGTCATCTTCCCTCTTTTTTTTCATTGGACTTTCCACACTTGTTGGGGATGGCGAATTTTCGGCTGCTAAATAATAAAAGAAAAATAGAAAGCTGAACGAATACGTTCGAGATACTATTATATCCATCAACATCGTCTTCTTCTTCGTCTGCATTGGTGTTCCAGACAGGACCTTGCGGTAGTCTATCAATTGCTTGACCAGCGACCACTCTACAAGATCTCAAAATTCTTCAAAATCATCTAGATATATGAAATACCGTAATCCTAAGGCAATGGCATCCTCGGTTGCCTGTTTTCTCTTAAGAGCAACCTGTGCCGCCATGACTCGTTGTCTCTCGGCAATCAGATTACATTTCTCGCAAGCGCACTCCCTGTAACAAAAAGCATTGTACAGTAATCGAGGTAAATATCAATTCTCGAAATGCCCGATTGTGCTCGATTTTTCCCACCGGGCGCAAAACCACTTTAATCGAGGAATTGATGCGTGTTAGCACTTGATTGTATATTGTTTGTCCACCGGATTACCGTATTGGTTTTGAATAGAGCCCCAACAAAAATAGTGCGCAACACTATCCGCGAACGTGTTTAAGTACTATCATAATCGCATCATGCATTGTACATACTTCGAAGAAACAATCAACAGAATTGACAGCTAGCTGAGAAGATCGTGAATAGTTTGTTTGAGCGTGAATCTTGATACCTAACAGATGATTAAAGTTTATCACTTCTTATCATATACCTCGCATTTTGTGTAGATTTTAAAACAAAGAAGGTGAGTTAATTAATTACACAAGTTCAAATTAGCCAGAGTGAAGAGAAAGAACTCAAAAATAATTTGATGAAGTTATAAGAATTAAAACAATTTAATAGGGATAGCGAAAAAAGTATACGACTACGAAACCCACCACCCTTGATTTTTTGAAGTGTCTTTTCAAGAATTAAGAATTTCAAGAATTAGGGGTCTTTTCAAGAATTAATCTGACGAAAAGTGAAAAAAATTAAGGGTTGAATTTGACAAATCCTAAAATTTTAAAACACCGTCATTTCTGATTTGTTTCGTATATACATATGTATGTATCATTTGATACTCAATCATTGTATAAAACTTGTAAGTATTGGCAAAGGTATTGGAATTGAGAAAAGCTATGTTAATATTGAAAATAATGTTTTCTTTATCGACTGACATAACATCAATGCGATCTTCAGTTTTAAAATTCACATGATATAAGGATTATGAGTGTATTCAAACATTTCGCGCGTTTTTTATGACTTAAACATACTTGTATTTACAGTGACGCTTGTGTCCCTTAAGCCAGCTTACCAATCCATGATTTCGACATCTGAAACGATGAAAAAATCGTGTATTATTAGAAATGCGAGAAGATTGGCAAGACTTACCTTGCACATTTTGGTTTGCGCTCTCTCTCGATCCTACCATTCGCGAACATTTGGAAGTTGCCCAACATCATAACAAATCTAAGCAGTCGGGATTAAAACAATTGAATAGTGATACTGAACGCTAATCTCCGAATAGCTAGACTGTTACAGTGAAGCGCTCAATGGGAAATGGATGGGCGGAGTCATGAGCTGGTATTGGTCGGAGCTCCGTCGGATGATGATGAAGAGGCGGAGGGCGAGACTGCGAACAATATGGTGAGCAGAAGAGTCACAATATGGTGGTGGCATTGTTAATTTAGATGAATGATTTGTTTATTTTGGGATTTCTCACCGGAAATTGTCACATAATTTGTAAATACATATCGAATAGGAGAAATGCGAGACTATTTCCATATTTCAAAGGAAAAAAGGCCACATGGTGGAATTTGTGATGAGCACAATATGAGCCGATGAAAACTTAATTGATGGCAGGAAATTGAAGAAAATGAATCTTTGAAAATGGAAAAAAGAACTTTTGAAGCAAAGGAATATTGATATTTGAAAAAGCAATTGAAATATCAGAGTCGACTTCGAAGAATCACACTGACATTGAAATATTGAAGTCTGATCGGTTACTGTATACACAATCACGATATGTATGCTTTCCCACAGCAAAAAGGGTGTCGGCGGTGCTCTTGAGAGAAACGAGCCTCAACTATTCGCGGCTTATTCTCATGCCAGCCGATACAAACAAAGGTGTCCAAATAAGGATTAACATAAAATTGACGTTTTTCAAGCATTTATAGTGAGAAAATGTTTCACGAAGTTGCATTCTCTATTTGACAATTTTATCAAACCTAGGATAATATTGATAAAAAAGACTTTGAGTTGTTTTTACATTAAACTGCCATATGAATGAAATGGCACGAATTGAGAGAGTTCATGTTATTTTACCTTTTTTTTTTGTTGTCATGCTGAAAACCTAATAATTCATACATGTAATTAGGGGAAAACATATTTTTCCTGTGGCTTGTTGTCGATGGTCATCACATTTTCGCACATTCTCCTGCTCGGCCGTTGCCGATCATCGACATCTGCTCACAATATTGTTTTTGTTTATTTATTTCGGTATACAAATGTCGGAAGATGGCCAACTTCAACAGTTTATCTCGTCAGCAATTTTTTAATTTCGGATTCTCAAGGATATTAACAATACAAAAAATGTGCTATAACAAAATTTGATGAAATTCACTAGAGAGTTTCTAGGATATATGTATAAACAAAACTAAGTACAAAAAAATTGGTTAACCTATTTGGATAACCAGTATAAACAAAAAACTTATATTTTCCAAAAATTGTTAGCAGAGAATGCGCAACTCTTTAATCTGGTAATTCGCGCAAACCTGGTTTTAAAGTATACTTTGCTAAGAATCCTCATTTGTCGTATAATAGTATTGCGATTTATTTGTCCATGTAGTTTCTATAGAGATGATGCCAAATGATTTTATTGCTTTCTTGCAGAAGAGCAAAGATTATGATTTTTCAAAGATCTCACCTTGGCGTCCTTAAAGCAAAAACGACGAGAAGAATGTGTTTCAAATAGTTTTAAAAAGTTTAAATTCATCTAGTATATAGCTTCTCTCAATAATTTGTGCATGTCTCTTATTTTGTTAAAAACTGAAAATAAGCAGAATCAGTGATCTACATTAAAAATGTCTCAAACTTCTGTCAGACAAAATTTAAAACACTATAATACTATAGTTTGGATATAAACAGTTCGCCACATTTTCTGAAAAAGACGGAATCGGAAGTAAATTAGAAAATTTGTGAATAAACATATCAACATTGCGAATATGAAAAGTTGTTCTTATTTATCACATATCTCGATTATTTAGGAAAATGTCAATAAAGCCATAACCAATTATTTATGGACATTTATCGTTATTTTAAATATTTGGTGAAATTTCAAGAATCCCACTTTTTCAATAATGATTTTGAAAATCTTTAATTGTCAGGAATCCAAAATGTTCGCCAATATGAAGTTTCCTGCAAGCAAGAGGCCAATAGCTACCGTTTCCTAATTTTGTTATTGTTGCAATTTCCAGATTCCGGTGTGAAAAATTGAAGTGAAAACATCGTCAAGTGTCACTTCAACTGCGATTGTACGGTGCGATGAGAAGGTTCACCCGTGTAATTGGATGTAATTGGGTCCGTTGCAGATTCAACTAACCTTGAATAACAAACTCCTGCCGAAACCTCAATGAATGCCCTAAACCCGACGGAACCGGCCCCCTTCATTACTCCTCGTGTAATTAGGCCACCATATTGTGCTACAGTACATCCCTACCCTTTTTTGTTTGACTTTTTTTTTGAAACCCAAACCGATATAAATTGCTATAAAACGAGATACACTGTAAATTGTCGATTTTATTTGAAAGCGAGGGGATTTGCTTCGTTTTCATTGAATATGCTTATTTTTATGTTTGTTTTCATACTGCATACGCATTTCTCTCATCTGTCAATTCGACCAAAACTGTGTCCAATACCCGATTTTGAAGTGCACTTTAATATGGAGTCAAGAGTTTTTGACTAGTTACCATTCCTTATTATATCATAATAATGCGTCTTATGAGTTTTTTTTTTGGATTTTTCCTTTCGACAAAAAATAAAAAAATTTACCTCTTCAATTTTCGAAATAAATGGATTGAACCCTAGCATTTTTTCTAGTGTGAATAATTTATTCCTTACTCATTTTTACGTTTTTCCGGAAAACGCAGTTTTTTTTATAAAATGTTCTATCGAATCCATTAAAGAGAGTAAATGAAAGAGAGGTTCAATAGGAAAAAAGGAATCAAAGAGAAGGACAATCTAACCTACTATTAGGGTTAATGCATTAATAGCATAAAACACCCTTCTACCTATCATTTATTCCGTTTTTGTTCCAGTGATGGATTGAGAAAAATTGCCTTTCGAAAACTTACTTTAAATAATTACCCATTTTCAGAATAGAATTGTTATTTTAAATGATTAAATTACCACAACAAATTTTATCTGCCATTGTAACTACTGGTTCGTCATACAAAAAGCAGATAAAATTGGAATTCGGAGTTAAGTTACATTCGTATTTTTTACCTATGTCAAAATGTTTTTTTTACGAATTACGCCACTCAAAAAAAAAATGCCGTTTTCTACATTCATTAATCCACTTGTTACCCTTTTCGGCATTCATTTTTTGTTTCCATTCTTCCTTTATTTATTCGTTTGGATAGGCTTTCCATTGCCTTTAATCCTTGTTGAAATTTGAACTACGTTTTTTTTGAGTACTTTCAACAAAAGTGCGTACACCAAAGCATGTAGCCATCGATTCTTTTCAATTCCTTCGTGGTCGATATAAATGGTTGGTGTTTGTATCCATTTCGATCTTCACTTATTTTCTCGCTTCAAAATTTTTCGAAGTTTAACGGCGATTCCGAATAATGTTGACATTGAGCACGTTCGCCCCCGGCTGACCCAACTGTCACCTCCTTTTCGCGCACTCGCTGACGAAAAAGAGCACATATACAAACAAAAATACAGTGAGGAGGAGAAGATGAATTGCTACGCTACGCGCACACGGTGGCTACTCGGCTGCTTCTAGTACCACCATTTCACGCAATTTTGTTTCCGTTTTCAGGAAAAAAAACGCTTGTTTCTCGAAATTTCCGAGGATCAGAAACCTGTTTAACGCACCACGCCTCTTCGAATAATTATCTTCATTTAAAATTCTCCCGTTTAATCCCATAAGTGTCTTGTTCAGCCTCCGTTGTCACAAATTAAACTAAATGCTATTTCAGATGTCGCCAATCAACCGTGTATATCTTATCATTCTCCTAAATCTATATTGTAAGTGATCAATTCATTTTCATATTTTAATATGGTTTTAGTTGCTAAATGTCAAGATATTCGCTGCTACGCTTGCACAACCATTGATGCAAATGCAATGTTAAGCGAAATATCGGACCCAAATTGGCTACGGTGGCTCGAAAATGTTCGATATGTTCCATTCAGTCAGCAATGCGCCGACTACTTTGAGGTTAGCCATCAAAATACTTCGTTTACTTGCATTCAAAATTTACCTAATTTTGAATTTAAATAAAATTAACCTAATTGCAAGTAATTTTTTATCGTGAGGTCATTTATAGTTCAATTTTTTAGTTCAAAAATTATTTTTAGTTCTTGTTTATAATTCAAAAAATAATTTAAAATCTGCCGTCTCTCCAAACTATCATCTAGGTTGATCTTGCTCTGCGTGATGGAGTCAAAAGTACCGAGTGTTCGAATGGCGTATGCATGAAAATGATATTCCAAGAAAGGAATGGTAAGATTTACATAATGTTATAATTATGTGAATCTATCTCTTTCAAATTAGGTGTCAGCCATGTGTGGCGTAACTGCATTCCAAATGCCAAAGAACAAATTCGATCCGACTGCACGAAAATTACCAGCGGTGAAGGTTAGTTTTTTTCTATCTTTGAATCTGTTTGCCGATTCAGTTGTTGACACAGTTTGCAAAAAAGATTAGCGATTACGGTCGTAGATGTTTTATATGGAAACATTGCGATTTCTTTTGTTTCAATTCTTATTGTTTCAGGAGATTTGGAAGTGTGCACATGCGATGGCAATCTTTGCAACATTTCTAAACCCTTCGGATTCATCCTAACAATAATTCCCGTGATTTTTTATATGATATTCTAATTCGGTGAGATTCTCTAATTCTCAAAAGCCAAAGAATCTCAGGTTTCCACAACAATTCCTTGTGAAAATCTTTCATCTCACGTGTATTTTTTTTTATAAATATGTAGTGCTTACATATAAAGGCAAGATTATTTGAGAGGGATGCAGAACAAAGCAGATAATGAACAAAGACATAACATTATGACTAAATGCTTATGAGGTGTTTTGAGATGGGGAGAAATAGTAACTAGTTCAGATGTATGGTGTTCTCTGATCATCGAATGTATTTCATGAATCCTCTTGCCGGGCAGAAGTCGACACATTGGCATTTGCGAATAATGTTCACAATGGAAACCTTGCTAAAAATCGAATACTAAATTAAATTTTTGCTATAAGCATATCTAAACCTTGTTCCATCCTTACAAGTCATTTTCACTCTTCTCTTCTTCGTCTTCACAGCGTGACAACATTCCTAAACGATTTTTGATAATTGAGAAATAAACCGAATATAATGAACCTCTCCATCTCCACAATATCCATTACATTCAGCATTTTTGATTTCTTCCACAGATCGGCAGTCTCCCTCGATATGATACTTTCTGAATTTGTCTTTGTTGCAAGTGATTTCTCCTGAAATTGTCATAACATTATAAATGATATTAAAACAAAAATGTACTCTCTGTGCAGAAGGCACCCGAGTATCCAATATTACAACGGCAAATGTAACCATTTTGAGATGTCGAGTTACTCTCACAAATTCCATGTCCACAGTCGATACCTTCAATAACACAATGCAATAATTGTGAGGTTATTTGTTTACCTGCACACAGGTCTACTACTCCTGAGCATCCTTCATCTGTTTTCATATTTTCAATAGCACTCTTGAAATCGATCAAGTTGGAATTCACAGTAACATTACTGATACATCCTTTAAGACTATGTCCTTCACGAATTTGGAATGTCTTCAAGGCTTTCTTAATCAGCTCATCAGGCATTCCTCCCATATACAAAAGTTTTTTCGAGTCAATCGCCATTTTGCTAATCTTTCCATCGTTTTCAATACTTTGTGGCGGATTCTTGTCAACCTCCAAATTGCATTTCTTTCCTTCCATTGATATTCTAATAGTGTGCGGGAGACCATCATTAACTTAAATCCTTTTATTGCTGCAGCGATGAAAAATATACGAATACCTGTTACGTAACTATACATATGACTTGCTGGATAGTTTCCAATGTAATACGCAACTTTAATACGACCATCGAACAGCTCAGCAGAAATGAAGTGCTCATCGCCATAGTAGAGCAAGATACCAGATCTGAAAACATTTGAAATAATAGTGTACGGTGGAAAATTGATGAAAAATGGATGAAATGGATGAAATGAGCCCTGTGGTAGATCAGTTTTATCCACTTTTGCTCAGTATTTCATAAATTTCTCATATGTTTTTTTAATTGGACGAAAAAGCAGATGAAAATTGTGGATAAACTGTTGTCTGCTACATATCCCCTTTTCATCAATTTTCCAACATGCAGTAAAAACAAATTGGTGACTCTAGTTACCGATTAGTTGTCCGCAGAACAAAAGTGATGGTTCCATCGGTTTCCCAAGGCTCCAAGGCAACATAAGCACCATGTCTATTGAATCCAATTGAGAGCTGTCTGTCACAAGTAGTTCCAGCAAATCCCTCGTGACATTTGCATTCGTATTCATTTGATTCTTCGTTCAAATGACAGTAGCCCTGAGCATCAGAATTTTATCGAAAACGTGATAAAGTCATAAAATACTTTTCCGCATGAATTGCTTTGACACTGCGCTGTATTTTGATAAAGCATATTGCTGATTGGTGGAATGTCGCAGAATTGTCCAGTGAAGCCCATAACGCATTGGCAAGAGTATGTTGTGATTCCATCCTGAAGAAGAACAAAACACATTCCTTCAGAAAAAAAAAATTATTGAATAATTACCACACAGATTCCTCCATTCCTACAACGATGATCATTACAATCATCGATGTTCTCCTCGCAGTTCTTTCCACGGAATCCGGGAAGGCATGTACAACTGAACATTCTAATTTCCGAAACAAAATTATTTTAAAGTGTTACTTGTAGCCATTTTCGACTTTCATGCATTTTGAGTTGTTCTCGCAAGGATTCAAACCCTTACTGCAATATTCCAATTTGTTTTCGCAGAACTTTCCGGAATATTCCTTTGGGCATTGACAGCGATATGAGTTGATCTTAAAAAAATGTAGCGGTGGTTTATTTTTTAGTTGAAGTTGATCTACCATATCAACGCATTTCGCTCCATTTTGGCACTTATTGTTCAAGCAGTCATCAATATTCGTCTCACAATATGCTCCTTTAAAGCCTTTTGCACAGATACATTCAAATCGACCAGCTTGAATAACCTGATATATTATTTTTATAAATATGTAAAAGTATACATAAGGGTGGCATTACCTTGCAAGTTGCATTGTTTCTGCAAGGATGACCATAACATGCATCAATTTCATGTTCGCAGTTCTTTCCGTGGAATCCTGCTCGGCACTGACATTTATAGTCCTTTCCACTGATTGGCTCACAAGTAGCATCATTCTTACAAGGGGAATCCAAACAGGAATTGCATTTTGAAGCCACCTTGTTGGGAATAGGAGTGGAGCATCTAAAGTTTAGTTATTGGCCACTCAGGACATTTTCTAAACATACACGAATTGGGAAGGAAGAGCTGTGAGGAGCAGCTGATGAGCAACATTACTCGGAGCATCGCATCTTGCAATTCCAGCTTCTACAAACTTTGACTTTATCCATTTTGAGAACCATGCCATTCGGCAATCGCAATACAGAGCATTGCTTCCAACAGCTCTGAAAAATATGAATTGAAGTTAAGAATATATCTTGAAAATTAACATGTGAGTTATATTGCTTAAACTTTCGAAAGCGGATTCTGGAAGAACAGAGATATCATTTCCGTGAAGAGACAAAATTCGGAGAGATTGAAGTCCGGAAAATGCTTGAGGTTGAAGGCACTGAATTTAAAAATTTGATGAACATATAACAATAAGTGTTACCCGAAGCTTATTGTAGGAAATGATAAGAGTTGAAAGTCGAGTTAAGTTTGAGAATGTGTTGTTTTCAATAGAAACTATTTGATTGTGAGAAAGATCTCTAAATTTTGCAAAAATTAACATTTTAAATGCAATAACAAACAAACAATTTGACAAGATTACTCAATCGGCTGATTTGATGAATTGGAATATCTTGAATTTTGTTCGAATCCAAGAACAATTCAATTGTATCTGATGGGATTCCGGCAGGGAACTCAGTGAGATCCTTATTCGAACAACGCACTACATTGTCGAGACAAGTGCAACCAATAGGACAGTAATCTCCGCTATCCGAGCACATCTCGGTTGACTGCTCTAAACCATGTTTTATCATGACGACGCAAAATGTATCAGCGCAATAAAAATCTTACCAGTGCACTGAAGATCTTCCAAAGACAAATCAGAGTATGGGACTCCAGCTTTTGAATCCGGATGCGAGCATAAATGGATATCAATGCTTCTTGATCTGTTAAACTGTAGCCATTCAACCAAAGACGAGATACGACAGTCACAAGGAATATCATTTCCAGATAGTTGTCTAAATATTATTAAACGTAATTGATCAGTCATTATTTGCCTCCTCACATTGTTCGTAACGCATCGAGCCCTTCAAACGCTTTTGATGTCAAACACTGTATATTATTTTGGGCAAGGTTTCTGAAAGGTTAAATAATCAATGACGGCAAAACGAACGAAATGAATCAGCTCGAAAACAAAGAAAACCGCCACAACATACAGAAAACGAAGATTGGTCAGGTTTGCAAGTGTAAATGTGTTGATACAAGTGAGCAAATTATCACGCACCACACTGAAACCAAAAATGAAACCGAGGTCACACATCACGGAATAAATAATTTAAAGCGTAGGTGTCAGTATAGACTTACAGTGATTCAATGGGTGATGATCTACCCAAAAACGAGCTAGAGAAATGGCGCAACTTGTTATTTGCCAAATTTCTTCAAATTTTCATTTTTTGGTTTCTATTTATTAATTTTATTGCTTACAGATCCTTCAATTGTTTCAAATTTGCAAAACTTCCATCTTCGATCGAAGCGATTTGGTTATGAGAAAGATCCAATTTCTGGAGATTTGTAAGTAAATGAATGTTCGAGGCCATTGAAATCTTGCGAATCCGATTTTTGCTCAAAATCAGATGAGTTGCGTAATGTGGAATATTGATAGGAATCGTTTCAAGTCCCTTGTCACTGCAAAATGTATTGTCTCTTTAAAACATTCACCCCTCTCTTTCATTTTCTCGTGATAACATTGCGGGCGATGAAATAATTAAAGTGTTTCCTCCCGCTATCTTCATTTGTGAGTGTTGGCTGAGATCCAACATAAACTCCATTAATCAAAGCGCTTTGACGAAAAGCCGCGGACCACTAGCAAAGCAAATGAAATGAGGCCCATTATCGCAGGTAAATGAACTATCCGAACAAGAACGCACGCGACGCGCCTGCTGGCCGCTTTCTCATCGTTCGCCTCTCAATCGCCGCACTATCAATCCCAATAAACATACTGATGTTATAGGCGATTCAAGAAACTCATTACGATTAGTTTATTGAAGATGACAAACATTGCAATGGGCGTTTGTCATTCTTTTGAACATGTTAGAATTGAAACTACCTGCACTCGATGGTCGTTCCGTGGCACATGCATTGTGAAGGGCAATTGAAATCAATGAAGCATTGATCGGCTTTATGGGTTATAAAAACCTCAGAACCTGTAGAATAATTAAATTGTCTTGTTTGCGGTTGAATTTTCGATATAACGAGTTCCATAATCAATTCCAAGGTTGAAGCTAGATTTGAATAAAAAACGTACCCTTGCATCTAAATTTGCTCAATGGAAGAGTAGCGAACTTCTTTCTAGCTAGTCTTCGTGGTCCTTCACACCTCGCCCCACTGGTTTCCACATTTTTTTCCTGATTCCATCTAGCCAGCCATTCCTGAATAATTGCCATTGCGTTCTATTCTTTTTATGGTCATAATTCTCTACCAGATTGCAATCACAGATCAGTGGATTCTTTGCCAAATGCAAAGTGGTTAATCTTGTTAAATTTTTGAAAGTATCTTCACTAATTGATTTAATCTGATTGTCGTAGAGTGAAAGAAGGTTCAACTTTGGAACATAATCAAATGTTCCCTTTCGAATGCAGTGCAGTTGATTCGCGTTAAGAAGTAACAATTGTAATCCGGAAAGTCCCGAAAACGCGTCAACGGGCAATTCGGTGATGTTGTTTCCGTAGAGAACCCTGAAAAAAAACGACAACTTTGCGTAGTTTCAAAAAAAATCGAGGTTCCGCAAGTGTATTTGTGTAATTCGGGTTTTATTGCCTATTAGTTTTTCTTGGAGTCCGCTTGTCATTTGCACGTTTAGTGCGCCATTAAACAAAAAATTAAACTAACAAAGAATTCAAACTGTTCAGCCCTTCAAATGCTTTCGATGCAATTTCCGAGATTCGATTTCTACTGATGTCTCTGAAAAATATAACATAAATAATTTTAAAAAAAACGTATATCATACAATCTGATAAGCCGATTGAGATTTTTGAATGCATGAGGAGGGACATAGGAGATCAAGTTTTGCTCAAGTCTTCTGAAAAAAAAATAATCAAATAACAATAATTTCAATTCAAATCTCACAGCTCGGTGGTCAATGGTGGTAAATTAGATGGAACGTAGGTCAATCCACGATCTCGGCAATCTACTGTTGTCTCAGTGCAAGTACACGAAGCTGGACAAAGTCTTGTGTCTTTACATGACATTGTAGCCCGTTTTTCAATTCCCGAACATTTCATTAGCTAAAACATTGAAAATATTGTTCATTATAAATTTCATTCATACGCTTTCATCCACGTCTGCAATTGTAGTTCCATGAAGAACTGCCGGCTTCGCGCACTTGGCGTGACTAGCTGCTTGACCAGTCAGACTTCTCTTCATCCATTTTAATCGGCAATCGCATAACCATGGATTATCAGAAAGACGACTAAAATTGGTAAATTTTGAAAATAAGCTTCAGTTAATATCCGCATACAATTGTCGCAAATTTGGCATCAAATCAAGCTCTCCAATTGTGGTTAGATTGTTGCTGTTTAATGTCAAGATTTCCAAAGACGTCCATTGTGAAATGGTTGTTGTTTCCAGACTGAAACCCCTCAGAGGAATATTTTTGAGGAAAAGTTCTTGAAAAGTGCTCTTTCTTTTTTTTTACAAAGTTTGTTTGAAAAATGTATCGCATTTCAGCGGAATGTTCGCTCACCAAACGAGATTGTTTTTGTCGATTTGAAGATTTCGCATGTTCTTCGGACCACGTAGTTGATCATCCGTGATAACAGTAAGGAAGTTCTCGCTTAGGTCACTGAAAATGGGTAGACTAAATCAAACAAAAAATTTTGATTATTTTATTGGAACTTGTTGAGCAAATAAGATAGTCAAACGCTTATAAGATCGAAAAACTAATATTTCTCTGATTAGAAATAATAAAATCACATAGGATTAGCTCAAATTTTCGTAAACTTCATTGTTAAAAACTAATCAAATATCATTACAAAGAATTCGAAAATTTATTTTTCCTCATTTTTACTACTTTTCATTCTACATATATTGAGAATTTTCTCTCCAACTTGATTGTTCTTCCATTTACAATTTTTTCCCATTTCAAGCCATAGGAAAAATAACCCTTTGAAATCAAGCGCTTCTAAAATTACACTTTGCATGTCTCATATTTCGTTTGTAACATTTTTTTTTGGGAAAATGGAGCGAACAAACAACAGCAGTTAAACTCTCTAATTTGGCGTCAATCAAGTGAAGAACCCCTTTTTCTTTGTTAAATATCCGAAGCGCCACCAGACGAGCCGGCACATCTAATGAATGAACAATGATGTGAATATTTTCCGCGCATCGATAGCAAACATTTAAGTTTATGCCATTATAAATCGACAATCTCACGGTATATTATCAAACATGCAAATCCCTGCGCTCTTCATCTCATTAAAAATAAGCGCTGAAGGTCTCGGACCTCCCTCACTCATTCACTCAATTTGAAAATGGATGCATCAATTGTTTCAAGTGCATTTGAGTGAATGCGAATTGTGTTGCAATTTTTTCAAAGTAAAAAAGTTTGAAACTCCCTGGATAAACAACAAAAGAGCGCTTGTTCGATGTTTCTTATCTCGCACCTAACACATCATTCACTTGAAAGAAATTTATCGCAACAAATTGACAAATTGGTTAGGTGAAACGAAGCCAATTTGATGGATTACTTGAGCATTTCTTATGTGATAAAATTACTTTCTTTTTTCTTTTTTCACTAGTCCAATGGTATCTGTATTGGATGGGTAGCCACGAGCGCAATCATCAATTAGAATGGAATTTATCTGCCGAATACATCAAATTATTGCCACCTGAATGCACAGATCCGAACATTGGTTCCAATTTCATTTCATTCCGTCATCTTTATCAATAAATTCGCGATAATATTTCACAAGTTGTCACTCAGCGATGGAAATGATTTGAGTGGCATTCTGACATTTGCATATGTGAGCTGCCGTGCGGAGCAACATCAAGGTAGACCGTTGCGTGACTCATTGTGTAAAATTGATGATTGCCTTATAAGACGACAAATGAAACAAATAATTTCCGACGGAAATGTCAAGATGCAAAATATGATTGTTTTTTTTTTTTCAGTTTTACAACTTTTAATTAAATGGTCTTCCTTGGTAAACAAACATTGCAAAGCACCCAATTTTTTTGTCCGGTGGAATCTGACATGGCAATGTTGCATCTAATCGCTCATTAAAATCTATTCGGTTTGGAGCACATCAGATTAATTATTCAGAATCTGGTTCCGTTTAATCATTCGACTCCCTCAGCGACTGCCTCCAAAAATACGGCGCCACATTGGTTGGAGAAATGTGCTCAACGCAAAAAATCATGGAGATTGGCCAACTGGCTGCCAACCGCTTTTCTGCTCATCAGAGCATTCGATAAAAAGATGACACGCCACGATTTATTATCTACTATTGCGAGATGAGCTATTATATGAATGAGTGAATGAAAATGTTTGGCGTATCTCTTCTTGAAGGATAACATTCAGAAAATAATAGTAGTGAGAGAACGATTGGAATAGTAAAAAATGCGAAGATGAAATTGAGCGGTTAAGTCTTAAAAATAATAAGAAGCGGATGTCCTAATAATATCTTGTATAACATGTTTCTTCATCTTCCGATTCAAACTTCCACAATAGATGAAGACCTTGAACTATTAAGAACTGTTGGATGTCTATTGTTTCTAGTAAATCACTTAACGATTCGACAACTACCTTTCCCGTCCGTATTACTACAATAGGCAATGGGACTCTCTATTTGTATCGGCCATTTATCGGCTTACTGTTGCATTTTGCACACACACACACACACTAGGCCGCACGAGCGAGCGCGCGCGAATTCTAATGAGGGCCATCTTGTTTCCTAATTTATGACAGTGTACTGTCAAACCAACTCGATAATAAACAAAATGGAGAAGATATTTCACGCCTCGTTTACATAAAGTCATATCAATAACGATATTCAGCTCAACAACTCACAGGCGATGCAAAAGACGGTTATGTTTAAAAATGTCATCAGGAAGCAAGCGGATTTTATTGCGGTTCAAGCGCCTGAACAAATGACGATATAGTTAATGGATTATCGGGTAGAAACCCACAGTCTTTCCAATGATTCTAAATGGTCGAAAGCGTGTTCCTCGATCGCATGAATATGGTTGTCCATCAATTGTCTGCAAGTACCATTTTCAATAGTCTCCATGCATCAGTGCTTCAGCATTTGTTATTGGTAACCTTTCGCGTTTAATTCAACGCGTTTTGGCTGCACGCTGTTGAAAAAAATAAAGTAAATAAAGACAAACACTAACAAGATTTTAAGATGGCGCAGATGATCCAAATCTCCGTTGCGAATAATTGTTATTCGGTTTTCTTGTAAATCCCTAAACAAAACAAACATTAGGTTTAATAGAATTCAACTTTTATTTAGGTTACATACAATCTGTGAGTATCGGATGGGATGCCTTCAGGGATCTTTGTTAGCATTTTCCCTGTACAGATAACCGTACCAGATGAACATGAGCATTGTGATGGGCATCCGGTTGCAATAGGCAGTAATAAAACCGCCAATAACAACCGAATCATAGTTTTGGTGACTTATGATTCAGAGCCTAAACAAAAATTGATGATGAATAATGCGCGGTCGAAATGGTAAAGCCCAAGACGTTTAAAATCAACAACGATGTGCGAGAAAACAGTCGCCGAATAATATTCAAAGCGCCGCCACAAACATGCGATGATGAGAAACGGAAAACGGAAAGACGAACAGACGAAGGTTCGGAGGACGCATTTCTGGCACCGCCCCTTTGTTACCAGCCGAGTGGGATGACAATGAGTGAATCGGAAAACGGGGGAAAGTGCGGCAAATGGGCGACGGGGAGAAGAAGAAAAAACGTCTGGAAAAAATTAGAGATCAGATCACCTAGAGAAAAATGCGAGTTTTTCAAAGATGATATATATATATATTTTTTTATTGTTTGTTTACCAAGTTGATCGTAAAAAATATTGTTATACGCTGAAATCGAGAACAAGTGTTAGATTACCATGCTAATTACGGCATTTGATATTTAAATGACTTAAAATGGAAAAAATATCTATCCCAATTTTTATTCCAGGCAGCTCAATTAATTTGGTGGAAATGCGACACATTTTTGACTTGGTTCGGTTTCTTTGACGGCGGTGCGCGTATCCACATGTTGAAGCAATAATTAACCGATCGAGTTGACTAGTTGACAGGCGAAATGCACTAAACTCGCAACACACAAGTATCGATTTTATTGGGTTAAGATAAATGGGTAAAAAAAAAGTCAATCAATTGTTAGAAGGATCCAGAAGCAAGCTTCTTGGCCTTTTCAGCCTTCTTCTTTTTGTACAAGGAATAGTTGTGCTCGGCGCTCATGTAAGCAGTCTCGAGGAAAAGGAATACAAATTCGCAGCAGGTTAAAAATGAAATGCCACACCAAAGTCCGAGTTGTCCACCAAAATCGGCAAGCAAGTTGACAAACTGAAAAAAAATGTGGCCAAAGAAACATCCATTTTCGATTGTTTTATTATTCCTGATGTATTCTCAGAAATAATATCCGCCAAAAACTTTTTCCGCATTTCGTTGTTCTTTTTTTTTAAACATAGCACTTACACCATAAGCTTCGGATTCGGTGAGCATTTCGAAATTGAGCTGTTCGTAGAAGACTTCTACCATTGCGCCGTTTTCCCTGAATCATCATTTTCTATTGTTTATAAACATATTATGCGAATATTTGAGATTTCATAAATAAACACTGACTTGTAATGCTTGTTGCACTCGACGGCTGTACCGTTGCAAGAACCATGTTGGATTTGAAGCGAAAGTGATGGCCATTTAGCAGGTGAATACGTTACAGAATAGATTGATTGACGGCAAGGTTGTTGGCAACTGCAAAATAGTTAATCATCATTTCATGAGATAATAAGGTACATACCGGCATCTGAATGAACCATGCAAACCTCCTAATTCATTCATCCTCGCATCAAGACATTTTCCTGCAATGCATATTTTAAATTAGTAGTATATTATCAATAATTCAACATACTTGCAACTGGATCTGCGGCATCGCAATGTCGGGCGTTTTCAGGAACGGGGAAGCGCGGATCTCCGCATCTACACTCTTTAAGAACAAGCTGCTGGAAGCATGAACGATAACATCCCTGAAAATGATAAATTATTGTTTTTTTTTAATTGAAACTCTTTGCTGACCTCCACAGAATATTCATAATTCTTATAAATGTAGTCGGAAGTTTTTCCATCAGGAACGCAATCTCCATATGGTGCCGGAAGACGAGACATTTTTCTCTAGAATATGAACATTTAAAACAAAGATTTATTAAAAGATTCATACCAATCTTAATCCAAATGAAGAAACGTATCCGGTTGGTGCTGAATATCCAAATGTGTCCGGAAAAGGGAAATCTTCTTTGTCGTGGATTGTCAAACGGACTCCAGTAGCTTCAGTCGTTGGCATGTAATCAGAAGCATTGACATATACAAGCATACGCAAACCATACATGGGACCTACGAGCAACAAGTATCACATAAAAATTACAAAGTTATTTGCATTTAAACCTGCGCGAATACTAGTCAAATTAACAGTTCGATTATGGTTAAAAGTGAAACAGGAGCCAAAAACAGGATCAATATGTGTTAAAAAATCTCTGAAAATTTCTTTGTAATATCTTCAAAATTAGGTTCACAAACGCTTCAATGTCACAAGCTTTTCCGTTAAATGAGCATTTATGCACTAGTTCATGCTTAGTAGTACTCAGCTTTTCACGATCTTCCATTGATAATGTGGCCATAGCAAACATAATATTTTCCTTAGCTTTGGTCACAATAGCAACTTCATCGGTCATTCCCTATACGTGTTATTTAAAAATATATATATATAGTATTCCAAAGTACCGAAAAACCCATAGCTTCTATGAAATTCGGATCTTCCGTTGGTGTTCCTCCTTGAAGGTAAGTCCAAATCTCCAATGGAGGCGTTTTTCCATTGTAAGCTACGCAAAATCTTGACGGTGCACATAGGCATGGTGAGCGATGGCCTTTTGCTAAAATCGACAAAAACCATTTTATTGTCCATATATGGAAACTGTTGTACCTGTTTTATTATCTTTCGTACAAAACGCATGCTCATTGCATGTATCACATTCGGTAGTTTCCCACGTTCCATTCAAAAAACACGGCCACGCGTCGTGTGTCGAACGATCGAACGCGCAAATACAACGATCGTCGTAACCTGTTGGTTCGTCGTACTTTGTGCTACAACCATAACAATAAAAGCATATATAAAACTATACGGAAATACCGCTCTGATTGACACTCTTCCATCATACTTATAGCAGTAGTTGCTTCGGTATCTTCATAATGGTCGTAATATTCAACTCCATCCCATTCTTCTTCCCCATCTGCAAAATTGAAAACGGGTTTCTGTTTCTGAAATAATGAAATATCAACCATGAATGTTGAATGGCCTTCTCGTCGTTGTGGTTATTTCTTCTTTTTCTTCAGATTTTTCTTCCATTTCGCTAGAACCCTGATTACCACAAAGACATCGAGCATATCCCTGAATAAAAGTGTTGATCAGAAATCTTTTATGACGTGCACATACAGGTTCAAAAAATGCTCCTGCAAGGTCACGCTTTCCTCGTCGTCTTGGTTTTGGGGTAGTTCTTGGTTGTGCCGTGGTAGGGGGAGTGTTCGTCATCTCTTCAGCGCTTGATCCATCAGCCTTAACCCCAGCTTTCCCCATGGCCCCGTCAAATGCTGACAAAGTCCGCTTCACCAGGTCAACGCTTGTTGCCAAGCTTGCCTTATAAGGATTAAGGTTGCAAAGGGTAATGGCTGGGAATGGAGCAGTATCTATGATTTAAAAAAAATATTTATCAAAAATTAGCTTTGATTACCAAATTTGAGCTGAATATCAACAATTTTCTCGTTCCTGTTGTATTTGTCTAAAACTGATTGCGCATTCAAATAAAGCATAATCATACACCCAAGAAACAACATTATCCATACAGTTCTGAATTACAATAATTATTTTTTTAGAAAATGAAATTGTAACCGATAATAAATATTTGGAGCTTCTCCAATCATCGGAATTCCATGAGCAGAAGTCTTGTAGCAAAATTCTTTGAAGTGCCATGCTAGTCGTTTGTCATATGGCAGAAGTTTTGGGTCAAACTCTCCAGTAATTAGTTCACACTATTTAATAACACAAATTTCAAATTGATATTTAATAAGTTTCTTTTACCTGAACTTCAGAATCAGTTGAATTAAAACATTCTCCGTATCCATAATCTTCATAATATTCACGTTCTGTTACAAACTTTGTATCCTCTTTCAAATATGCGAGAGGATCTCCATAGACCTGTACAATGAGAAGACTAGTGTAAATGGATAGTATTTTTTCAACCTGCTTCATATACTCCGTGGGATCTCGGAGGTGTTCATAATTCTTTAAATTTTGTATCCAACTCATTTTCAATCTCGGAAAATTAAAGACATAGATTTATATTGATTCTAAATGAGATATATTAGGTGATAAAGAAATATTGTTAAAGCGAGTATTGATGAAAGAAACAAGCAAGAATGAAAGTTGGATGGCATTGGACTACTAGTCATTTGAAATGCATTGCACATTTCATGTGCCTCCGTTGTGTAGCTGATATGTTTGGCAAAAGAAAATAGATAAATACATATTAACTATGTTGACGTAGAAGAACTATATTATCACATTTTGTATGAATATTATAGTGCACCTGACGTTGTTCACGCCATGCTTCGTTCAAAAGCGTCGGTGGTGCTTTGAGTTGGAGCGGTGTATTTCGCGAAGTGACGACCCATACGTCGAATTATCTGTATTGTCAACCAATTAAATTTTTTTCAAAATAAAATTCTGACCATCAAATTTTGCTCTTTCTTGAAGAAATTGTATGTGAAAAAGACTCCAACAACGAAAGCAGTTGTAATGACAAATCCAAGAATTATAGGAAGTGTCAAGCTACTCTTCTTTTCAGTATTTTCTTCTTCAGCTTCAAGAGCGGCGATATGTTCAATAGTCTCAAATAGATTCGATTAGAGTTTTTTCATTTCATTTGAAAATCGTTACCGGATATGCAAAATATTCATTCAATTCCTTGGTGTCTAACTCGTGCAATGCTTCATGGAACTGTTGCGATGTAATTTCATAATCCTCGAATGCAAATATGATTTCGGTGATATTCTTATGTTTTGTTACACCAGCCACCTAAAGCCAAAAAATATTTGAAAATGTTTACTGGAGATTCTTCTACCTTAACAGGATACTCAGTATTTTCATCATCGCCCTCATTCGTGCTTCGTTTTACTCTATTGACACCAAATATTCTAGAATCTTGCTCAGCCAATGTTTCTCTGCGATGGCGTTTCTTGAGGCGAATTCGCGTATCTCTTGCAAGACGCCGAAGACTCATGGTAATATTTCTCGCAAATTCCGGAGAATTCACATCAACACCTTCTGGTACCCGCATTTTCAAAATAAGCATCTTCATGTCGCCCCTAAACACATTTAATTTTAATGAATGTACGATGAGACACTTACATATTGGGAATATTGGGGAAAGAGGGTGGCGTTGGTGTGTCATCTGTTGTGAACACTATAGAGCCATTCTCAGTAATCACTGGCGGCGTATTTCCAAGACTTGTACTAGTTTCTGAGTAAAAAGTTTGTTGTTGTCATTTGCACAAAAAAAATGTTCACCTGTCTGATCCGTGGCGCTTAGTGCAGGTGGAGTTGGAATATCCTCACCACCAATATTTTCAGAAGTCACCAAATCAACATGTCCAATCGTTGCAGTAATTGCGATTTCCGGAATTTCTGTTGTAGTACCTGCAAATTGTATTTGATTGTTGGTTAAAAGTGCTCTCATACGCTCTCCTGATTCTTCAGTGGAAAACCAGTGACCAATTACAAAATCATCTGAAAGAATTGATACAATTTTTTTTCTGAAATTGTAACAAACCAGTGGGTAATGGTGATGGGAAGGGCATTTGTTCTGTTGACGTCTCGTCACCAGATGATTCCGTAGTACTTTCCAATGGTAGATCTGACGGTTGCGGAATTTCCTGAGTAGTTCCACTATGCTCGTTTTCAGTTGTAGTTGAAGTTATAATGACTGAATGATCTGTTGACACAGAAGCAGTTTCTTCGGTAGTAACACCAAACGGCTCAAGAGTTGTGCCTTCTGTGCTCACATCCGATGATCCTCCAGTCCATTCATTAGGACCCATCGTGGTTTCATCAGTGACTGATGGTAGCAAAGTAGGGAACGTAGATGCCTCAGTAGTGGTAATGTCCGAGGCATCTGTTTTTAATTCAATCGGTAAAGTGTTAGTAGTTGATATTATTTCTGCACTACTTGTTTCTTCAGTTAATTCAGTAGTTGTTGTAAGCGCAGTCGGTAATGTTGAAACTTCAGTTAAAATCGTAGTAGTGACTTCCACAGATTGTGATGTTGCTTCAGGCGTAACATATCCAACAGTATTGACATCAATTGTGGGATAGGTTGGAATCAGAGTTGCAGTTGAACCTTCTGAATTTCCCCCAATCGTCTGATATGTAACAATGATATGATCAGGAGTGGTAGAGGGACCAGAAGTGAAACCAATTGGTGGCGTGATAGTTTGATTAACCGGATGTACCCCGCCACCACATCCATCGAGTGGCGATTGGGTTACTACGATTGGATCCGGATTAGGAAACTGAATCGGTTTTCCAGTAACATTTCCACCTGAAATTAATATGAAGAAAAATTGAGAAAAAACAAAGAAATTATGTGCATATTCATTGAGCCATGCAAAATAAACCCATGCAAAGTGAACCAGTGAAAAGAACACAACAACAAAAAAATCACGAAAATCTTCTCACACGAGCAAAGAATTTTGGGGGTCTGGAATTTTATTATTTGGTGGCTGCCCATGTTTGGTAGATTGTTTTAGAGAACTCATCCTTGAACCGATTTTATTTGCTGGTTTTCCGGTATTGGAAGTACTGAATACTGGAGTTGCCGAGCGTGATTGCGCGTTTCCAGATTGTGCTTCTCGATTGGTCACAGGCGTTTCAATGAGCGTTGTCTTAACAGGGCCGACTAACTTTTCATTTGTAATAGGAATTGTTGAATTATCATTAGCATCAACTTCTTGTCTGTGTTTATGGATAATCTTTGTAGTAATCTTGCGCTTGATATTGATGAGCCTAGTAACTGTGGTTCCATTTGGATAAGTGAACGTTTCTGTCTTCGTATCTCCATCATTGTCTTCATTGTTCTCTTCAGTATGCCACTCACGGATTTTGGTAAGTCGTTTTATTTCTTCGCGAAGTTTCTCCAGTTCTGTTAAAGTCGTTGTAGTTGGTGCTTGTGTAGTAGTTGTTCGCATTGTTGTGGTAGGGGTGGTAGTTGGTGGCAAAGTGGTAGTGGTGGTAGTTGGTGGCAAAGTGGTAGTGGTGGTAGTTGGTGGCAAAGTGGTAGTGGTGGTAGTTCGTGGCGGAGTGGAAGTGGTAGTTGGTGGCGGAGTTGTCGTTGTCGTCGTTGTCGTAGTCGTTGTCGTTGTTGGAGCTTCTGTCGTAGTATGGTTCACCAGAATTGAAGTGATATTCTTGAGGATATCGATGTCTTTAGTTTCAATAGTCTCGTCGACATTTGTTCGATTCTTCTTCGTATTCATCTTAGCTACATCTCCGGAAAATCCTTCCAAATCTTTCGGCAGTTCAATTTTCGGTCTGTTATATCTCCAGCAAATCCCTTCAAATCCTTTGGAAGCTCGATTTTAGGCTTTACGGACTCTTCTTCAGTGTCGTTTTTCCAATTGTTAATTATTGAAGTGATGTTCTTCAATATATCCAAATAGTCAATTCGAATGGTTTCATCAACATTGTGATGTTTGGCCTTGTTGGATTGTTTTTTGGCATTAAAATTAATTGTGTCTGTAATATTCTTCAACATTTCCGATTCTTCAATTCTGATCGTCTCCTCGTCACTGCCGTTCGTTTTCTTCTTGTTTGGAATATCTCCAGCAAACTCACTAAGATCATGAGGTAGCTTAATTCCTCCTGTCTTCTTCCCATTTTTGAATATTGATGTCAAATTCGTGTTGAGATCTTCTTCTGTCACAATAGTCGTGTCGTTCGAATTTACTCTTCCTTTCGATGTTGGCTTCAAGTCAGCAGCAAATCCCATTAAGTCTGGTGGAATCATTAGTCCTGGATGTACTGGTGGTGGAGGTGGAAGAAGTCCAATAGGTGGCGGTGGAGGTGGAAGAAAACCTCGTGGTGGTAGTGGCGGTGGTGGTGGTGGTGGAGGTGGTGGAGGAGGAGGAAGAAGAGGTGCATGTGCATGCGGGGGATGTAATCGATCCATGAACATTGTGTAATACGAAGCCACATACGGATGCTTTTCTTTACCTTGATACGGTCCAATAGTTAAATATCTATCTTCAGGCGGCATGAATGGTGGAATCAATGTGATCGATGGAGGCCCTTCACTAGCAGTTACCTGAAATTCTACAATGCAATTTGAACAAAGTATTTTTTTACTTCAACGCAAGCAGTGCCTGCTTCAACCAACAAATGAGGAACCCCTCCAAAAACTTGAATATCATGATGAGCAGCTGTTAAGCCAATCTGAAAATACGCAATAAATTTTGAAAATTATTAATGTCTACGTTTTGAACCGGGGTTTGCACCAATATTTCAGACTTCGATGTGTCTGCACGGACATGACCATTGTTCGCAAGATTGAGTAATGTAGCAAGTGAAGCCACGCGAATTGTTTCAGCGTGGAGTGGATTACCGCCTAACATCATCTGACCACCTCCGCGGTCAATTTGCATTCTAAGTTTCAATGGATACATATTTCTGTCATTCTACTAATTATTTTTACTTTGAAAATTCTTCAACGTGAACATTGACTCCTGGTGGTTGCACAACCACCGAAGTTTCCTCTTGTGCACACCTCACTATAATTTCTTCGCTTGTCAATTTAACCTAAAAACTATAAGTAAATTCGTCTTTTCTCCATAAATACATCATATGGAGTTATTAAATCTTTGGTTCTGAAGTTGATAACGTATTTGCTTGTATAGATGTTGACACTTGAGAAATCCGGATCTATTTGGATTATTTTATCTCCAAAGTCAATATAAACCATCGCTCCAATGAAACAGACTTCAATGCGATAAAGTGGAGCGATAACTAAAAAAAACAAGAAAAAATTAATTTTTTTTGTATCGAGACTAACTTCTTAACACTAATTCTCTTTCTCCCGTATCTGGATTGTTTTGGGCACTTAATGTGATAGACTTTTCCAAATATTTCTCCCAAGTCTCCGCTTCTACACCAATTCGACGGCCTCCTATTCCCTGACATCAAAATGATTTCTGGATTGATAACCAAAAAAATTGATATACTTGCACCCGAACTCCTTCATCGGTAACGGAAACATTAGCATTGTCGTACATTTGATGGTTCAGAAAGGTGTTGCCATCGGAAGTTCGATTTGTGGTCATAAAAAGCTTAAAAAAATGGAATCATCAAGAAGCATTCAAATATAGGTTACTTTGCTTTCCAAAGCTTTTCCATGAATAAATGCGCAGTTCAAAATATTCATAATAGATTGAGCAATTTCGGCAGTAGCGTTTACAAATGTGTCGTATGTATTGAATTGCACTTTAGATTTTGCCGACCAAATTGTTCCGTTGACATTTCTCAAAAAAAAAATGTTTGATAAAAACAAAAAATTCGAATAATACATACTTTTCCGATAATTCAATTCTTGAATCCGTCGAATCTACATTAATCAAATCGTCGAGAAAAACTTTCGAGTCAATTGAATGAACCTGAAGAGCATCAGACAATAACAGAGAACTTGGTGAATAATAAATTACTTGAATGTGCTGCGATGGCAGAATTTGTCGCCTTAATCGTCGCCTAACACTCGTCGAACTCCCAAGCTGTGCGAATAATAGAAGCACTATATAGTGCCGCATTCTGCAACGAATTATGCAAATATGCCAAAAACGTACAAACATGAGAAAAACAGAAACTGAAACGGGCAAGAGTTGAGGTATTAATGGATATGTGTACACTAATTTTCCTACTCGACGCCGAAATAATCGAAAGGCCGCCTATTTTAGTGGGCCGCAGCTATTTAATGTGGAGTTAGTCACTAGCCGTCTTTGAGTTTCACCTGCAGAAAGTAAAACTCACAATTTTCAGAAACGTGTGTCGTTTGCATTTTTTTTGCTAAATATAGAAAAATGAGAAAAGAAAAAAAGAGAAAAGAAGAGAAAAAAAGTGAATGAGAGCAAGATGTTGATTAGGTATTCAGCTCGCTTGAATTGATGAGCCTTCTTTATAAGGACATCATGCTGTCATGGTGATACCCTCACGACAAATTCTTAATCTTCAGAATTAAATTTATGATGGTACCGTTTCTTATTGCCATATATCAAACGCAAAATGAAGAAGTCTTGAAAAATGCCAAACTGAAGACAAATTTGAAAATTACTGTGGTTATATTGCGATTAACCTCAGATAATTCGGCGATTAGAGTTTTCAAAAAATGCGTTTAAAAATTGATTTCCTGGATCATTCGACGAATAGGTGTGGTATTTAGATGTTATTCTGGCCAATTTGTGCGTAAGTAGATATAAACTTGTATAATGATATCAGTAACATAAAAACCAGGAATTTCTGTTAACTTTGAACAGGTTTTAGTTTTTTTTAAACTTGGAGTGGGTGTTGAATTTGTTCTCCAAATGTGGAAATTTCTTTCTATCTCTTTCCGCAAAAGAACTCCATTTCTATTTCTTCTATTTTTTCTTTCTTCGCTTCCATAAACAAAAACCTCTTTCTATTTTTTGGTATCTTAAAAGCATGAAGTTTAAAATCTCAAATAAAAAAATGTGTTCTACCTCAAAAAAGTATGTTAGAAGCAAAAAAGAATTCCTCATGGAATTCTTGTTTCAAATTTATTGTGCTCTTCAAAAAAGAGAAAAGAAAAAGAGAAGAGGAAATAGGATGATTTAGGCGACTTGAAACTCGACATGTCCATTTTTGCATGCTTTTTTTTATCAGAAACATTTTTTTTTGAAGAAAAAGTATACTTTTTTGTTTTATAATATATACGAATAGTATAAAATAATGTAATAGCCGGATATTGAAAGAAACAAGCAATCTGCCAACAAAACGCTAATCCGTTTCGAGCAACAACCGCAACACAACAATGATGTGGGAATTTTCAACACCGAGTGACCAGTGCAAATGGCGTTTCTAATCTGCATTACTATGGCTACTCGGCAAGAGCGAGCTGAAAAGCCGCCGACATTGGATGGAGGTGGAGTGCAACGCGGTGATTAGATGATAATCCAATAGCGAATGTCAAAACGGAGCGCAACATATGATTAGGAGCGCGAACAACTGAGTACAAGTATATTATAAGTTGAAATGAAAAGAAATACGAAAACTACGAACTTGTTTATCAAAAATTTGGAAGTAAAGCTATCGCGGCCTTCCATTCTTATCAAATTTTCCAGATGTACAGGAAAAAACTTCCAAACAATGTTTCCTTTGTTGGCTGATTCCTGATCGAAAATCATTCAAATTATTCGGTTTTTATTTCAAATAATAATTTAATACAATTGAATTGAGCATCGAATACTGTAATAGTTGAGAAGATGTATGCAAATGTTTATAGACAGAATGAGTAGAGAAAAATCATTCCATAAAAAAAACGTCCTATACTATAAAAGTAATATGTATATTAATGTTATTAATATTGCACACTATTACATATTTGGTATAATAGAGCAATGAAAAAGATGTGTTGAACAATAATGACACACAACGCGTGTATCCCTGTTCGCGCGGACTATACCAGTTACTGCCATTCCTGTAAAATGGGAGAGAATTCGGTTGGCGGCAGGTGAGGGAGGTTGGCCGTTGGCGGTAACGGGTAGCGAAATCCAGAAACAAAAATGATGAGTGAAAACACGAAAAGCGAAAAGAGACACCAGATCACAGAAAATTGGCCGAGCCAATTTTAAATAGCGACAATTCGTGTTCGAACAAAAATAATGAAAAATCAACAATTCTTTAAAAAAAAGCAAGACAAACGTTGACAAGATATTGGTTATTTGCAACCGGTAATTTGAATGCACAGTTTTGATATAGATACAATAAGAAACATGCCTAAAAAGAGCTCGAAAAAAGTCTGCAACCCGCTGAAAAATTCAGAATGACTAAATATTTTGAGAAATATTCTCAATTCAAATGTTTTCAGCGGGCATTAGACCAAATCTCCATCAAGTTGGGAATAATGAATTGGTCCAGCTCGTACTCCAGAGTTTGGATGAATGAAAGTTGAGAGATGGTGCTGCGGACTATGATTGTTATTTATCGTTCCGCTATTTTGTCGTCTCGAAAGCGATCTGTCGGCGTAGATTGACGATTGCGGTGGCGGCGGTTCCTATAATTAGTGTGTTATTTTTCAGGAAGAGTCAAAATAAATCATTTCAATCACTTACCGGGTATGGCATATTTGTGTACGTACTGTTCCTTCCAAGAGTGCCATGCCGACTTGACGGATAATCTCGCGCTGAAAACAAAAACGAAAGTGATATGACAGTCAGTTTTGGGTCGTTCTTACGATCAAATTCGTATTCTACTAAGCAACTCCTCTCGTACATTGAGGGATCAATTGGTTGCATGTAACCATTCGGAGAAACTTCCTAAACAAAACAAAACAATGCTTATCAAATTGAGAGGACAGTTTAAACTTACAATCATTGTTCTAATTGAGTGATCGTCTTCACTCGCATCAGGCATATCATCGACATCAAGACGAGTACTTCCATCTTTTTGTATCATTGTGCCGTACATCTGAACTGGACGAACACCATCGCTATTGATAGCAGTGCGAACCATCTCAGTTTTTTCTGTAACATCAAAGGTCATCTTCAATGTTTTCGTTCTGCTTCTCCCACCTCTCAGCTTCTTCTTTCGGTTTCTATTACACAAGTAGCAAACCAATAGAACATTGGCTAAAGCGCACGCCACAATTATAATAAGTATAATTGGGAACAATTCGGGCCATTTATTCCTCTGCAAAAAGTTGTGTGTAAATCACTTTTAATACATCTTGTTGTCAAATTACTCTGTTGTGCACCATGGCAACATCAACGCCGTCTTCGTTTAACGTCGCGAGTGTCAATGGTGGTCGTGTCCAGTCCGACGAAAAACCGCGAGCATTAATTGCACGAATTTGGAATTCGTACACTTTTGCGGGGGCTAAGCCAGAGAGTCGCAGGTTCTGTAGAAAATTCAAGTAATTTGATAATGTGCTGTAATTCAATTCTTACCGTGTGAGTGGTGTTCACCAAATGAATTAATTCCTCATTATACTTTTGATATTTCACCTCAAAGATTTGATCCGATCCTCCGTCAAATCCGGGCTCCCAAGCAATCGAAATTGTGTTGGAAGTGGAATTGGTCATTTTCACGGAAACTGGGGTATCCGGAGGTGAAAGAGGGCCAATCTGAAATAAATGTTTCAAGAATGACCACGAAACATTAATAATCATACTGGGATAGCTGTTACATCAGATCCGAACATGTTTTGAGCAGCACATCTAATTTGTTTGTTATAGTCATCAGGTGCAAGATTTTTGATCCATAATGTACTCTGGAAAGATAGAAATCATTTGAAATAAAAAAAACACCAATTACCTCAAATGTGAAGTAATCCAATTGAACGGTAATCATAGAATATTTAGTACTGTTTCCCTTAATCACTTGACCTCCACGATCCCAAATAAACTCGGCAACAGGGACCGCCTGAGCTCTACATCGCGCACGCGCAACCCCTCCAAGAGAGCCGGCGGCTTTTGATAGCAAAGGAAGATGTAGAATTTTTGGAGCCGAATTGACAAGAACATAAGCTTTTCCTTCAGCGGCATATCCAATACCATTGTCAGCGCGGCAGATGTATTCACCGGAATCTTTTTGAGAAGCATTCAAACGGAGCACTGCGCGAGTATCGCCTCTGAAAAAATAGAGAATGAAAATTGAGCAAATGTGTCTAGAAATATATTACCTATGGACAGCTTCCAATTGATGCCCATGACGAAACCATTGAACCATGTTAGCTTTCTTGGGCTCTCCATCAGCTTCACATTCGAGAAGAACAGTGTCACCATCCGAAGCAATAATAGGAGAAGAAATGCTTGTAATCTTAAAACATAGAAATAAAACCAAAAAACTTCCATGCTTATACATACCCTTGCACTATATTCAACGGCTAATTTAATGGTAATATTGGTGCTCCCTACACTATTTGTAGCAATCATTGTGTATGTTCCAGCATCCGTGCTCTACAATTATTCTCGTAACAATTGACTAAATTGGCTCAAACTATACCTTGAGATTTTTACCAGACAATATTGCTCCTCTCGCAAATACTTTACCAATGGTGTGATCAAATGGTACACCATTCTTACGCCATTGCCATGAAGAAACTGGTGGGTTCCCTTTTACAGTAAGATTTTCGCGGAACGAATCTCCTTCGGCTACAATAATGGTGACTGGATTATCAACAATCATTCTCGGTGGGTCTGGAAAATTAATATTGTAGCAATGAACTCTTGGTTATTTTAAAGCTTACATAGCACATTCAATGCATATGTAGTATTGATGGAATGTTTCCAATCGGGATGACTCGCCACACATCGAACAATTGTTCCATCGTGAGCTTCTGTCGGCACAAAAGAGACGACATTTTCAACGGTATAACCTGATTCTCTTGTACTAAAAATGAAGATTGATGTGTGAAAAATATGGTGAATATCATACGTTTCGTTGAGAATTGTATCACCATTGTAAATCAACGGATTAGTGTCACCATTTGGATAGAAATACCATGATATCTGAGCAGCTGGGTTT
The DNA here is from genome assembly GCA_902829315.1 of Caenorhabditis bovis. Taxonomy (NCBI): domain Eukaryota; kingdom Metazoa; phylum Nematoda; class Chromadorea; order Rhabditida; family Rhabditidae; genus Caenorhabditis; species Caenorhabditis bovis. The sequence continues at coordinate 4,229,244 of CADEPM010000002.1, forward strand.
GAAGCAGGTGCTGCGCAGAGAAGCCGCGCGGTTTTGCCAACGAGATGATGATGACTACTTGCCTCGGGCGGACGAATAATTAGGCGTCTTGGTGGATCTGAAGTTAAATAATATTGAAGTGAGCACTACTGAAATTCTTACAGTAAACGCTAAGTTGTCTAGATTCGACCAAGGGATCGTCTAATGCAGCATTCATTGCTTCACATTTCAATCTTTGCATATTCATTGATCGATCCATTCGAAGGGAAAGCGAAGAAATTGACGAATCTCCAGCAATCTCGTTTCGGGCTCCATTTATCTGAAAACAAAACAAACTATTTCACAATACATCTCGTGCGAAAAATTTCAAAATAATAGCGTATAGGCACTTAACGGAAGCGAGATAGCTGATTTCGAAATGAAAGAAAGTACAGAACATAAGCATGGTGTGCACAACATTCCGATAGTATTTCATATGAATAACTCTACCTGATACCACTTGGGTTTCTTTTTCCCTCTCAGCGTTGTCTTAAATGGAAAATTTGGAAAGTTTTTAGAATTTTGAAATGATAAACAATGAAAATGTTTTTTTTTTAAATACCTTTTCATAACCACGGAACCAAGATAGTTCTGCAAGCGGATTTCCACCGTGAGCTTCACAGGTGACATTAACAACGTCTCCCTCAAAATAATACATATCCTCAAGTCCAGAAATACGAGGAACCAAAGGAGGAGCTAAAAATTGAAATCTCAGTCATCTGAAAATATCATTGAAAAAAATTTACCAAGAATTTTGATAATGTGTTGCTTTGATGTGGATCCCTCGACATTTCTTGCGGTACATTCAACAGTAATTTGGTGTTTGGCAACATTTACTTCATTTGAATTGATAGTCAAATTAGATACAGTCACTTTTCCAAATTCCTGCAAATTGTTTGTGTTCCTCTCTCGTTTTGATCTTTCCTCAGTAAACAGACCTTTGAGTATTCACTTTGTGCAGATGTTGTGACAGGATGACCATTGACAAGCCAAGAAATTTGTGACGCTGGATTCGATGGGCTTAAATAGCGACAGTTGGTTTAATCCTCTCAAAAATTGCTACTCATAATACATAATAAATACAATGCACAAATCATTCAATTCACCCCTTAATTAGGGTTTTCTTATATTCCTGAGTGGAGAGACCGCATTAGTAAATGAATAAATTATTTTTCTCTCGTCTCGGCTGCGCTCATGTGCTTCCATTTAAAACATTAGTACACCCATGGAAACACTTAAACAAACAAAACTAACTGATTGATTGGATACACGTGTGTGTCATATATCCGGCTACTGTACAAATAGTAAGATAGCGCATGAATATAATTACTGACTCTTGGAAAATCTGAAGTTCAACAATAGACTTACAATGATTTGCATTGGATATTGGCAGTTTCTCCAAATCGCATGCTACTTTCTCCAAACATCTCGACACCGCCCGGAGCATCTGTAACGTTTCTCTTGATATTTTCAGTTTATTGTTGGAACGATTATACATGAAACATCAACTTTGATGAATTGTCTCGAAGGCTCCATGGTATGAGAGTTTTGAGTTCTACATTCGTAATTCGCCATATTATCCGTAGGTCCGGCAATAAACGAGTATACATTCTTGCTCTCCTGAAATAATATCCCCTGATATTTTTAACGACACCAAAGCTCCCTCAATTAATAGTCGTACTCCATAAATTTACGACCAACATTTCTGCTCATTTGATGCGATTGTTGTATAATTGTATGCACACCGCGTGTAATACACAAACGATTATGCAATCGGCATCTGTCGGCTGATGTCCAAATCCCCCGCGCGCTTTTTTGCTCGGCTGCTCAGCAGCCTTTGCCTGTCTTAATTTGGGGCCAAATAGATGGGGTGCTTTGATGGGAAACGGCTTATTAAATTTTGAGTACGCCGAACCTCATATTAAGTTGAAGTGATCTCCCCCATTCCTCTCAAGGCCGCTGAGTAAGAATTTCATGCTCGCACAATATCAATCACGTCTAGTGTGTAAAAGAAGCAACAAAACTTTTTCGGCTACCAAGAGATTTCACAATATATCTCAAGAACCCTGGGGGAATGTGTCTGGTCCACAATATAAAGCACAGCCATCGCAAGAAAAAGGAGGACCGAATATCGGGAACCATTCACCTGGGCTTAAGAGGCACTCAAGCCGCTGACCGAGATCAATCAAAAATGTGATACCCAAACCCGGTCATGAGCTCATTGAAGCGTACCATAAGACACTCATAAGCATCTTTTCGGTAAGCCCGGCGCGACTTAAAAAAACTGCGGTAACCATCTGTTGAAGATCTCAAGGGAGCTGACACACGCAGGTCAGTCGTGCCATCTTTTTCGCAACATGTGGAGATTTTTTGGACGTCGTAAAAATGACAGCTAATTTATTATGGCGTGTACAAAGGGGGTCGGGTGCCGCGATTGAATATCGATCAGTTCATTTTTCTATTCCCTAGTCATTGGAACTCAAAATGTTTGCGAATCGAAACGCAATGCGCAATTTCAATTACATTTCTATTTGCCTTGAACGAAAAAAAAACTTACATGAGTGGTAGCGTCTAGCACAAACCGCGAATCAATCAATTTGTCATTGAGGTACCATGATACATTGGGTGATGGATTTCCGCCGGTCACCGTGCATGCAATTGTCACATTGTCCCCGGACCGAACGAATTTTTCGCCGTTCACAAATTTGACCACCGGCTCATCGGGAGGAACTGCAAAGACGGCCATTAGAAACCATCATCAATTTCAAACTAAACACAACATCAAAAAGAAATTGTCATAAATTCTCTTTTCGAATGTCTCTTTATCGGCGTGTGTAATAATGAGGTAGAAAAGCGTTCGGTTCACTTTTCCAATCGTTTTTATTCGACTCATCCAATAGTTCGAGACCGCACACCTCTGGTAGAAATGCGCGGCTAGCACGAACAACTTCAAAGAGCCAAGCCGACGGGAAATGTCTGCTCCCGATATGCATTACAATAAAAGGCTCCACAGCCAGATTCTCACAAATCATTGTGATTTACTAGGTGAAGAAATGAATTGTACGATTTTGCCAGGAAACGAGGCCAATGTTGCATTTTAACGCTAAAATTTTTCATATGAAAACATACACAGGACATTGAGAGTTGTGTTAGTTCGAATTTTGGTTTTCGTTTCTTCATGATATGCCTCACACGTCAACGTTTTCTTATGATCTCCTTTTCTTAAAAAAAAAACAAAAATGTTATGAAATTATTATTTTTCATTGAAAACCTTGGACGGAATTCCAGGCTAGCATAAGACGTGGATGTTTTGTTCAAATGGTATGTCGAGGTATGTCGAACACCGGTGTCAATTTTTCTTCCGTTTATGTACCTGAACAACCAATATAATTTATGATGATCAATTCATCATCCAACCATGATATTCTCGGCTCCGGTTTAACATTTGGTGTAACACAAGTGATGTTCAGCGGTGTGTTCTCATTAATATCAATAGTCGATCCCGACTGGTAATTGGTGAAGTGGATGAGAGTAGGAGGCACTGCAAATCAATTTTGCGGTTATGTTAAAATAGGCTGCTACAAATACCAAGAATATTGAGATAAGCTGATGCTCTTATAGGTCCTTCTTCAGGTTGAAGCATTTGACACTCAAATTTTCCATCATCTTCTAGAGTAACCTTTTCAATTTTCAAATGAAGCTCTTCCGGAATTTCTTTCACATAGCTGTATCGTCCTTGATGTCCGGGAAGAACACCACCCTGGTGGTATCCTAATAAGGAACCCGTATTGCTTTTCCATTGGCTGTATCTGAAATCACATCATTGTAAAATTACAACAAATTTACGTTTTTCTCACATTAAAGCTTCAGCAGACTTCTGTGCAGCACATCGAAACAAAACGTTGCTTCCAAGCTCGACAGAATGATTTTTCGGGGACTCCACAAAGTTACCAGTAGCTCGGTAAGCTATGGTTAACACTAATAATTGCAAAAACAAGCTCATCTCATGCTAATGTGTCTACAGATGGAATCCCTAAATTATATTGTATTAATATATACATACATAATTAACATTAATAAAGTAAATAATACGAAATCAACACGAGCATGTACACAGTATAGAAAAGATAGATAGATAGAATCATGGCGCTCGAGAGGGTGGTTGAATGCGCAGAAGGAGGAGCTCAGTGGGTGGTCTTTGTGAGTCCGGTAAGTGCGAGCTGACAAATGTATTGAAAACGGTCGCAAAAGCTGTATTTCATGCTTGAGCGACAATTGTAAGAAAGCCGACCGACAAAAGATCTCGGAGCCACCAGATGCATATGCTGCCTGCATATTGATATTCATCACATTGTGGTGAGAAATTTAGCAGGCGAGAGTAGCGCGAAGAAAAAAAAATGTATACAGAATTAACGGGCAACTTTAACAGGTTGAGGGTTGCGATTTTAAATTGCGAGCAACTCATTTATAATTGAATCTTATCGCAAAAAAAAACGAGGCGTTGAAAATTGCTAATAGGATTTCGTCCACCAAGTGCAACAAATTCAGCAAATTCAATTAGCTCAAAAAATTGATTCAATTCACCCTGCTTTTTCCAAAAATCTATCTAATCATAAATAACAAACAAAAAGCCTTCTTTTGGATAAAATATTTAATGGGAAAAACCGGGGGGCCTAAAGATGACGGGCAGCCGGCTGTTTGCACGTGTGAATGTGTCGCGCTAATTGAAAACCGTTTTGAGGATCTGTGGCGTTTTGAATGCACGAGATTGCCATCTCGCAAAAACAATATGGAAAGGCCATCGGTCAACCATGTTTCAATTAAAAACGCTCAAAATGGTCAGGAAGTTCGATTATGCAACCCAGCGTTCGCACTCAAGTTGTTTGAATAGTATCACTACTTAAGGTAATGACATTTAAACAATAATAGTAGTGGTTGGTGTCACTAATGCGCACTGAATGCTTGAACAATAGGTATGTATAGTGTTGCGGAAAGAACGGAGTATACATTGTTTTCAATGCCTAAGAATACAGTAGTGAGGAAGAAAAGTAAAGGAAGAAGAAAATGGATATTTTGGTTTAATGGGAGATTTTCCAATATTATGAGTATTCGAATTAATAAAAATTATGTACGCTAACGCTAACCTTTAATGTATGCACAGATTGTGTATAATGACTGTCGCCAGCAATTAACAATGATGCAACAGGAACAATGGAGGAAGATAGAGAATTTGGATTTGTGTAGGTAATACAACGGAAATGTATCTGAGAAACGCGAGGCTCCCAGTATCGCTTCATTTCCTCAAGATCACCGTTCGGCTATGGGTCAGCAGCTGACGCCGTCGAGAATCGCTGCGAAACAACTGATGGGCACACAGGTTGACGAATGAACCGAGTTACTCAAACGTATCGCCTCAATTTGCTGCAAGGGGGGTCATCGAATGAAAAGAAGAGTAAAGGAGAGGTTTTTAATAATCGTGATGACGGTAAATAAGTCTCGCAGAAAGGTGTGAATACGCAGATAATGAGCAAGGAAAATGAGGGGGTTTCCTTCCGACTCGTGTTCACTCGGCGCGTATGGAAAAAAGGAGGCTGTCGGTGCGCGCGCATGGATATTAAAGGTACCAACCAGCCAACCTATGGTTAACGGTGTCAATTTACAAATGCAGTGCGCGAGATGGAAAATTTCTGGCCAAGATGGTTATAGAATAGATGTATCCAGTTTTACTATACAAATGCCAGATTTGTTGGCAAACTTTCATTTCACATATTTTAATCAAGAAAAATAACTTATTATGTATTATATATCCTTCATGTTATAATTTAATTCTTATTGTGGGACACAAATGCATTCACTACTGATGGCATTGAAAACGTGTGTTCGGTGGGATATCCAATATGAAAAAAAATGAAAAAAAATAGCAACTTTTGAGACGTGTTACACAAAACAAGAAAAACACATTAGTATGATTTATTTCGGACAATTTTTGCGAGGCTCTTTGTCCTTTCGAAATGAAACGAAACGAACGGACAAATGATGGCGAAACATCTGTGAATATAATGCTTTACGATGCTATGCGCAACATAAAGAGAAACGAATGATTCTCGAGATCCCATGTGCAGGTACCCAAACGAGTATGCCAATAATAACAGCTTATTACAATTAACGAAAACATACATCAAAAAAGGCGGTACCGGAAAAAAGGACCGAACGCACCGGCAGACACACGCGCACACTCGTAAAACTGGCTAATCTCGGATAATGAAGTGAACGGAGCGGCAGCAGAATGGTTCACCTAATGAAGTGAGTTGGTCGGTTGTTATGATGAATGAATCTTAGATAATTAAGAAGGTCACGGCATTAATTTAATTTTGGGATGAAGCTCTGCGTACTTGTTTTTCATTGCCCACTTGATTAACAAACCAAATTTTGAGCATTTGGCATAATGCTAGGGTGTCTTCTGTGTGACAGTGATTAGCTCATCGAAGCCGCAAGAACATGACAAGATGAATGAGTATATTAAAACGCATGAGCTTCTCGTTTTATGATGTGATCGAAAGACGAGTGGCGGGGGAGGGGAGGTCCGTCTTTTTCTCGTTTTTTTTTCGAAAATCTCACAGGAATTCTGAGCAGTTGTTTATAAAAAAAAAGAGTATGTTTTTTGAATTATTAAAATTCACAAAACCTGCGCAAAACCACAACTTTGGTTTTGGTGTAAAATTGCGAAAACTGATGAAGTCGCTGGGATTTTGAGGATAAATGAGCCGTTGCGGTGAGCAAAAGTTCCCATAGGAAATTAATCTTTCGCATTTTGGAACAACGTTAACTCGAAGGAACTTGAATGAATAAAGTATTTTTTAATTACATTGAAGATGCACAAAAAATAATTGACGTTTTGAGTTGACATATTGGAGAAAAAAACACAAACATACATGTGTTGACGGGATTTGAAGATTCCAGTTATAAACAAAAAATTTAAATTTGAAGAAAACAAACTGTATTTTCATTTATTTTGGCTAAGCAAAATCGCTATATTAGATTTAAAAAAAAGGCCTATCTTGATCCTTCACAAATATTTTTTAATTGAAAAATGGTCATTTTAGATAAGAGGTCACAAGTCGAAATACAGAATGAATGCACTAAAGTAGTAACATTTTGGAAAACGCATAGTAGTGATGCTCAAAGCAGTTAGCATGAATAAAAAATCATGGTGAAGGAAATGTCGAAACAGCAGCACAATAATCGTGGCGCGAGATGAAAACTACACGCCACCCATCCCTTAAATTACTCGAGCTGATCGCTTCCTGAGCCGAACTAATCGCCCACTATAGTTTTCCCACCTTCTTCGTGTTTTGCCGCCGCGCATTAAGTGATTCTCATCAGTATTCAAATAATTTGAGCATGTGTGTATGCTGTTAGAAAGAAGGGGGGGGAAGTCCAGCTTCGATCGCAATCTTTTTTTGCTCAACATTACTACTTAGTTAGCTGTGGGAAATATGCGCAAAAATATGCAAAGTATCAGCGGACCACGACGAGACAAACGTGGCGTCTCTATTCATCTTTCGATTCTCACAAAAAAAAACCACAGATTCTGATTAATTCAGTAAAAATTGATTCTATAAATATTTACGATACGATTGTTTCGAAAGAAGGATCGCGAGGCATTCATGATAAACAAATTTTTTGGATTATAAAACATGTATTAGAATAATACAATAATATGGATATAACAGTGAAAACCTTCGAAATGTGATATCTCGAAAAAAGGTTTTTATAATTTAAATTTTTTTTAGTTTTTCACCAAGAAATCAAAGAGATCAAAAAATAAAATAAAAGATTTTAGTTTTTCAAATATATAATCAAACTATTACTGAATCTGGTTTTATTTTTCAAAAAATTTTACATCGTTCAAAAAAAAAAATGAAATTAATGTTACTTTACTCCAGAAAAATATGCAATAACAACTTCGGGTGACATGCAACTCATAACCCAGTTCAGATTCAATTAATAAAGGTATTATAAGCGAGCATTGCGTGCGGCAAAAACACTTGATTCCGCCACCAGAATTCTATAGATGTCCGATTTGGCAGGAAACACTGAAGGTAATAGAATTGGGAGAGGGGTGAGGATATTGGAAGGGGGGAGTGTACGACTACTAGATATTTGCAGACTTCTACTTCTAGTGACAGTGCTAATTGGCTAAACTAAGAACTTCCTGTGGCTGACATACGTTGAGATTTTTATAACATTACACTGTAAGGTGTAAATGACCTCTGTCATTCAAATTCGCGAGTGCTCTCTGAGCCGTAAACCTGACAAAGGTAACTTCTTCGAGATGCATCATTATCGCAGGGACTGTCAGCTGTGCAGTGTCAAATGTTTTATTTGATTTATGCTCAGTAATGAAATCTATTTTTTCTCGCATCGAGCACAAATTGATAGATACTATCAATTTGTGAATCTCCGCACTTTTTTTTGCACGGCTCGGAAAAACGAAAAATCACACTATGGGTGGTGGTTGCGTGTTTGCAAAGTAAAAACTGGGCGGCGAAGCTTTTTGACGCATTCTGAAACATCCACATAAATCCTCATATGAATTGTCACATATATTAGGCGAATCGGAACCTTTTTTGTCGAGCGTGTGTTCCCAGGGGAACGCGCTTTCAACTTTCTCACACTTTTTTCTTTCGCTGGAGTGGTTTTGCGCTTGAAAATGGATTCAATATATGTATAGATGTGTAGAAGTCGCCAAAATCGTGGGCCAAAATATTAGATTGTTTTGCATCCTTGAAAAAAAAATGAGAAAAGAGAATGAAGAGGGAAAACAATATGATCAACGAATTCATGCACAATTGATATATATATTATTTAGTTTTAACTTTGTTACCCTAAAATTTGAATACCAATTCTCACAATTGGAAAAAAATATATATTATTAGCTGTTATTGTTAGGCGAATGTTAGTCTATTGAACAAGTTAGCTTTTATGTCAAAATAAAAACTTAACATTTTCTTAGAAATATCGAAATGTCATAATACATTTTAGCTTATGCACTTAGTTTAAATAACGAAATTTATAGACCTTTTTTGATAATAGTATTTTACTATCGAACCTCATCATATTGGAAAATGTGGGATCATTATAGATGGGAAAATGAACAATCTTCTATTGGAAAAGTTTCCCAAAAGAAACGCAATGAATATTTCCGTTTATGGTAATTGAATGATTGCAAAAATGAGCTCAAAAGGCGTGTTAGAGCGTGAAGTTGGTCGGGACCACGCAAGCTGTCAGCTCGTTCTGATTTGCATAATAAGCTTTGGCAGAATGCCCCTCGGGATGGTGATTGCTGTCCCGACGACGACTCTCGTTGTCAACGCGGTCCGTCAATAATCAAATCAATTGACTCAACTGCGATTGCTTCCGAAGAGTGGCCATCCGACGGCCCCGACGAGGACATCATGAAATGAACGCAACATTTTATGCAATTATGCGATGATGATTTCCGGCGCAAGTTTTGACTACGTTACGGATTATGCGGAGAAAGTTGGCCAAGCAAATTATGTTAATGCGAATGTTAGAAAATTCATATCAAATCGAGAATTTGACCTTTTTATGGGACTTGTCCCGTTAAATAAGTAATAACATAAAAATAAACACACTAGGAAAGCGAATTTCATATTTATTTAAATTGGAATGCCAGATAAATTGTTATATTCATTCCTACTTATGGTAATATTATTATCTCATTTCAATTTAAAAATCAAAAAATAAGAAAAATGATTTTTGTATAAATTAGCTGGCCGCCTACTAGGCAGCCAGTACTTCCACTAAAACATTTCGGAAGAATTACAACTCAATTTGCACTTTCTCGTTTCGACGTCGAAGATTGAATCAAATGTGAGTTTCACTATGAAATCAGCTAGTTTCGAGAAATCGCGCCGACCTTTTTGCCAGATTGTTTTGGGGCCACCATTGAAATAAATGCTTTTGGGCAATTTAATGCGATGAACCCGAAATGGGCTAAATATGGAAAGGTAAATGAAAAGACGAACAATGAACGCAAGCTCATTCGAGTGTCTCCTGATTCCATGAATTTCGATGTATGCATGTGAATGTAGTTGGCGAATTAGGTGAGCACGAATATTGAATGCGAAATGTTTACAAAATGCGTATTTAATGCATGGCACATCGCAAAAATCGGTACTTTTTCCTAATTATGGCTCACAAAAAAGGGGGGCGAGCTGGCGGGAAGCAATTGTGCTAATTGTTTGATGGTTGTGAAGCACCATTGGAGCAAAACATGCCACAAAACTTCCTTATAGATTCAACAACTATACTAAATTATGCAAAAATGTATCAAAAAATGCAAATATAATTTTTTTTTCTTTCAATCAACACATGAAAGTTGAATTTTACTATTTTTTATTGAAATAACTTAGTTTATGGCTAATACTAGTATGAAAACAGCTAATGTTCTATTGGATATATATATATTTTTTTTTCCAAAAAATATTTTTTTCAAAAATCAGCTGCGGACAATCAGCATATGATTTTGTTTCCCTACTTGTCAACATGTTGATATTATTATACAAATAAATTATTTTTCTCAAAAAAAAGGAAAATCTGAAGTTTGAATTAATAAAAAACACTCTAGCTGTTAATAGCTTTCAAAGAGGGTTCAGAAAATAAATGAATGCTAAATTGTGTTCGTTATGGCATGTATAATTTTATAATATTTACATATATTTTCTAGAGCTCATACAATCGGAATGACATAATTCGTTGACGGGAAGCTAGAAAGGAATTTCCTAAGAGAACCCGGATATGAATAATTTTATTTTGGAATCTCTTTTGGTAATAGAAGTGTAAAAAATAGAAAACTAGGGTTTTTTTTTCAGAAAATAAAAATTTGAAAAATTAATTATAGGTGCTTTCTGCTGCCCTTAAATTACACCTAAAATTCTACGAAAGTTTTTTGTCGATGATATTGGATAGCTTGTAGCACTAAATTTTCACATGAAACCTCATAAAAAAACGATAAATAAAATTGAAACAAGATGGCTCTAAAACGTATAATTGAGAGCGAAAATAGCAATCAAAACTGCGAATTGTGTGGATTTCCGGTTTTTCGAAATTGCAGCGAACCAAATGAGTTGGGATGCTCTCGAACAAATGATTATGCAAACGACGTTTTAGGTTAATGAACGTTGTGTAGACGCCTGCTAGTTTGAATGAGGCTCATCTGAAGGTAATCATTTGAGGATGATGTGTTTGTCGAGTGCTAATTGCTTTTCAATAGACTCAATTGAATTCGAAAGATTGGTGGCGTTGCGAAAAATATTAGGGCATCACACGGAAAACTCTGTCCGAAACTTGATACGTCAATTCTAAATGAAATCCATGAAAAAAACATTGAAATATATACGTAATATTTGAGTTTCGAAGCACGGACTTCTCTCCCCCTTTTTTGGTGTCAAAAGTATGCATCTCTACTGCCATGTATCCATGTATATTTCGTGTTTATTCGCTTGAGTGCAACCACTTTATAAACTATAGAAAGAGCCGATTTCAGGATTTGCATTTGTGTATGTGTGTTGTAATTCTACCTGACAATTATTTTGCTGCTCTTCGAAAAATAAAGAAACGGCAATATAACTGAATGTTTGCGGTTCATGGCGGGCCAAATCGTTTATATTTTAGGGATCAGATAGAAAAGTTAAAGATCATTTATGGAAACATAAACATGCACAGTTTTATAAACATTTGATTTCTTGAAAAAATCTTAGAGCGCAAAAAAGATCAAAGAAAAGAGAGTGTTCGGGGGATTTTTCCGGAAAAAAATTGAAGACAATTCCAATGATCTTAAAATTCCGACATATTTTACATTTAAGAAGAATTCATGTCTCATGACTCAAAATAAAAAAAAATGATTGAAATTTCCAGCAGATTTTGAAGATTCAAAAAAACGAATATCAGTTTTTTAATAATAAAAATATTTTTATTAGAAACTGAATAAAGAAATCGTTAAGAAAATGTAACGTTACGGAATGGATTATGCGTTGCATAATACAAAATCCGTGGAATTTTTTTGAACAGGTGTCTCTGCGGAAATGATTGATGGTTATGAACCGAATAGAATATGAGTTATTATATAATCAAACTATGTATGAGTGTGTCTATTCGAGTTACTAGATACCCAAAAAAAGGTGAATGGTTTGAACATAAAAAAAGAAGAGCTAATGTTTGCCAAAGGTTGCACATGCAACCGAGCATATCGCGAAACACACGACCTGGATTATCTGTCACCAGCCGAAACGGACCACCCAAACAGCAGCCATGTTTGACTTTACTAGTAGGGTCGTGGGAGACATCAACACCTGTATCGAAGCAAATCGCTAAATGGGCAGATGCAAGTGTATCAACATAGGCTCTTTTAGTTCCCATTACTGAATAATAAGATAATTGTGATTTGGGCAATGTTTTATTGCGCGATTCCATGCGAGGAAATGACTATTCGAATGACTTCAATAAAAGTTATGCATTTTATTATAACCGACCTTGATGGAACGGCAAGATTATAAAAAATTGAATTATTTTTGAAGAGAAGCATTGAAATCAATATTCTGAAATCAATACTATTAAAAATTGTAAAAAAAAAACAATTGATAGCTAAATGTATCATTTTAGATAATAATTTAATTTTATTCAGCTTAAAATGATAAATTGGAGCAAGGTTGATGAATCATTAATTAAATTTATTAAACATTTTATATATAACACAAATAACTGTTGCCATTAGGCAACAAAGAAACATAAGAGTTAGCATTCAAAAAAAATGTAATATGAATATCTTCAGTTTTTTATTTTATAGATAGGAAACCGAAATCATGCACTTTCTCAAAAATACAACATGGAAAACTGACAAAGAGGGCAACAAAATGAACATATTTCGGCTTTCTTTTCTTTATTTCATGGTCCCTTGGGTCTAACGGCGATTTCTTAGTTTAACCCCGCTGTATAAATGCTTAACACACCCGCATATTCAATATCTTGTCGAATGGGCAAGTATTTCGTTCGCAAATTTTTTGACATCTCATTCATAGAAATTTTTTGCCGTTTCCTGTTAGATGTTGCAATAATTTATTCAACAGTTTAAGGCGTTTATTGAATAGCTGTTCTTAAAATGTTAATTCATGCAATCACGATGTTGTCCTTGATTGGAACAAGCTTGTTCGTTTCGACTCATAAAGGTAGTTCTTTCAGATGGCGTTTATTACATATGAACATATAATATTTTTATTGGTCTGAGATGTGCAAACGAAAGTTTTATTTGATATTTTTCTCCGGTTGGATAGGATTCTCCGAAACGGATAACTATCGTTTTTGTTAGACTTAATTGTCGCTAATTAAAGGTCGAAAACGGCATGCAATAAGAATTAAATTTGTGTCTTTTGTTTTTGAAAAAACTTGTTTTCTTGATAATTCAACTATTTTAAAAGTTTATTAGAAAGAGATAAATGAATTTTGAGATTAACAAAAGTTTACAAAAATTAAGTTGTTTCTGATAATTTGATAGTTCCTCTCAAATAACACCGTAAATCGAAGAAACCGATTAATAATAATTGAATAGATTTTTTTCATTGAAACTTTCCAGCTAACCACGCCCTCAATGAAAAAAGCGTTTTCGATTAACATAGCGAATTAATTTTTTCTTGTCATGTAAACCTGTGTTCATTTCAACTGCGGATTCACTTAACACAATCACGCTTTTGCAACGAACTTTCTCCGACTGTAAAAATGTAATAAATCGAGAATTCATTCTCGCTGAGTAGGCGGTCACATTTCTAAAATAGAGATGGCCGGCCAAGTTCACTTCGCGATCCTGTCGCTAGTTTTGTCGCTCACGATATGCATTAGCCTCGTTCACAGTTGCGCATTTAAGTCGGTGTTGTTTGAGCGATGATCTTCACATCGGAACAACACACACAAACACACCTTTTTTCCCATCTCTGAAAATTTTCTTTCATTGAATTTGGATCATCGCCGCAAAAAGCTATCATCTGGGAAATATTCAAGTGTATAGATTCACTTCGCTTAAGATTTCAATTTCAATGGTTCTGCCGATATCCAAACCATACAATGCCCATGCGCAATTCTAGAGTCATCATTGTGTGATCATTTCCATTTCCGATCATTCATCCAACTAGTATGAATACTATCAGATTGAAAAAGTTGAATAGACGATTACAAAAGTAAATTATTCCTTCAAGCCACACCCTATACGATCGCCAGTTTCTCGATTAGTTCCATCGCCTATATCATTTACTTTTTTAATGGTTTATTAGTTCTGAGGTTTTGGAAGAGATGATATTTACAATGGTACTTCAACAATTGAACCCATTCGCCCGGCAACTTGAAGCTGTTGCCATCCAGTAGGTCATGATTTCCTCACCAAAAACCAATTCCTTTAACTAAAGTTTCTCACATTTTGCGTTCAATTTGTCACTCAAACCTTTTTTAATGTCCAAGCTAGCGGTGTTTCTTTCAATTCTATTCAGTCGCAGTCTTGTGCCTTTTGCAGATCCCCCATGGCGTTTCAACATCTGCTTGTCGTTTTGCTGTACTCATCTGTGATTCAAGGAAGAGGAGATGAAACCTTCGAGGTTGTTCCGAACATCTACAAATTCATTTCCGATAACGCTTATATCTGTGAGTTTTCATTTCCATGATCTGTGACCAGTTTAAGCTGCCCACTGCCGGTTTATATCTAAATAAACAGCAAGCGTGAACACAAGTGAAATCTAGAATTGAAGAGGGTCACTTGCCGGTTACATATTATTTTCCTCTTAAGTTAAATATGCATCTGATCATTCTTCTAACGGGACGCTCAAAAAATACTACAAGCCAGACACTTATAAACTACAGTAAGCGTTTTGGCGCCTAAATGTCGAATCTCGCTCGACCCCATATCATTGAAGGGAAAATACAAACTCCTGCCCTAAATACATATGTAATGAAAATGAAAAGATGATCTAACAGTCCCGTTACGCATTTTATTTTCAAAATTCGTGACCGGTTTTTTTCTTCAGGTAGCCCGGTGTTTCTGCCCGATGGAAGTTTAGTGTCGTTTCTGAACGAAGAGCAAGGATTGAAATGCAACGAGTGTGAAGAAGTTAGCCATTCATTCTACATAAATGTCATCTTATATCCTTACAGGTGTCTGGAGAAAACATTGACAGTGCATGTGGTGTTCGGATATTAAACAATAGCACCGATCCAGTGACATGTTTTGAGCGTAAGCCGAATAATTTTACGACCCTCGCCCTGTGGTTTTTGTGATGCAATTTCGCGGCAAGCGCAATGACATCTTAGAAAGCAACAAAACCGCTAACGCGCTAACTATCTAGCATATAATTTGATTTTGTGTTACGGTCATTCTTGCCGCTTTTCAAAACCAGACACCATTTCAACACCCGGGATTAGTAGCTTGGCCCTGAAGATAATTTTAGCCTTGTGACGAATCGCTGTCCTTTTGCAGTTCCGCCGCTTTGTGTCGAGGAATATAGTCTACGATTTGCTGCACAGTTACAGTCAAATGATGTGAACAATAAAGAGGAAAAGTCGGACGAGATGACAACGGACATGACAGATATCTCGTCGGACGGCATTGAAACTATTGAGAAGTTGACAAAGGAACGCTTTGAAAACTTTCGAAAGAGCTCTGTCATAGAGACTACTGTCGAACCTAGAATTGAATCTGCAACAATTTCATTCGTCGAGCCAGTCGAAGCAGTTACGACAAACATGCCAACCCGAGCCGAATCACCAAATTCAACCCATCCAACTCTTCTTCCCCTTTCCAAACAAGACCCTCAGGATGGAAATGATCATGAAGTCACTATTAATGCCGGCATCTTGAGCGAAGGAAAAATCATTGAAACAAGAACTATTGTTCCAATGTTCGAAATTCCGACGGGAACTCCAAGTGACGAAATCGAAATGAAAGCGGAACAAATTGGAAATGATGTTGTTGGACAACCTGAAACATTTGATGAGAATCAGATGATCATGGAAGAGCCCATCGCGATGGAAAAGAGGAGAAATCTTTTCATTGGAACTACGACTGTCCCAACGACGACAATTCGGACTACCACTCCCTTCATTTGTGAAGACAAACATAATGTAAAATCACATTTAAATTTGTTGATTTTCATTCAAGAAAATTTTTCATTTTCAGCTATGCTGCTTCTGGGCAACCACTGGAGAATGCACAAAAAACCCGTTCTGGATGCATTTGAATTGCGCGAAAACATGTGGAACTTGCAATTGTACATGTATGAGACCAATTATTTCAAAATTACCAAAAATTTATTTTTAGTGGATGAAGCGGACACTTGTGAATCAACTGGAATCAAATGCACCCTTCCCACTACAACAACAACCACCACGACTACTACGACAACACCTCCGCCAACCACAACAACTCAACCAACAACTACAACGGTTAGACTTCTTTTAAATTATAAGGGATGATGAAAAAAGTTTTAATGTTAAATTATTTGATAAACAGTTCACAATTAAGAAAAAATAATTTTAGACCAAAAAACGTTTCACTCGTCCTTTTACCCCACCAGCAAGTGGTTTCAGAAGGACAAAGGCAACAGTCTCGACTTCTTCACAATATGACTTGACAGTAAGGATTCAAACGGAATTGAATTAATTCTTTTAAATTTTCTAGCCTTCTACCACTCCAACACCAACTACGACTCGTAGAACGACGACGGTAAGAATAACGACAACAACAGAGGATTCCTGCAAAGATTATTATGCACAATGCTCGTTTTGGGAGACAATGGGTGAATGTCGAAAGTTGGTTGCACTTTTCGAATCATTCGTAATGACGCTATTTAGGAATCCCTTCTTCATGCGACCAAATTGCCAGAAATCTTGCAAATCATGTGGTGAGCATGTTGATACTGTGTATGCGCCGACACCACGCCCCGGATGCGACAATGGGCATAAATATTGCAATTTCTGGGCTCATATAGGGGAATGCACGAAGAATCCAAATTACATGCTACCACACTGTAGACTAGCGTGCAGAGTTTGCTAACAAATTTTACACAAATTCAAAAAAGAAAGTCAATCTCAATTGTCAAAACTTCATTTTTTTGCAATATACGAAAACATGGTTAGTCTGAGCTTGACTTTCTTACTTATATTAGTTTTCCAACAATGCTGAAAATTGCTTCTAGATTTCCATAACTGAATTTCAGCATTTCTTCTATGAGATTATTGAAAAACAATGATAATATAAAAAAAAGTACAAATGTTTAGCTGAATCATCATGTTACATTTAAATATACCATGTTTTTTTCTTTGTCATCATTAACTTTTCAATATAATTTTTTATATTCAAAATAATTATTTTAAAGCCTCTTGACCCCAAAAATGTGACTATGTACATTACGCCTATGTGTAAATGGAGTTTATTTATTATTTATTTGAACCTCGTTTTAATTGTCATTTCTTGATTTTCTTATTCAATAAAATTTTGACAACTAGCTAGTATAGTTGTCGTTGTTGACAGCATGTCGAATCTCAAAGAAATTAGAGCTAATCAGTGTTGCGAATTTCGGAAGTTTTGTTGGTATTTTGACTCGAGTTTTCTTTCTTCAGTTTCGTCGTTTTTTCAAATTTTGTTGTTGTATCATGGCATATGTCGAAAAAAAATTTTCAGATCCCTTCAAAAGAAAACAATTTATTAGATCTCTTTACTACCCTCAACGTAATTAAATGACCGTAAGAGAAAATTGGCACTTAACTGACTGCACCCTGTAAGAAGGATGAGCAGTTGTTCAGAGAAAAGCACTTGGCGAGTAAACCATGTAATTACCCTCCTGTTCGTTTGATTGGCACCATCCATCTGTCAAGATGAACTGTTGACACGTTCTTCGCGCATCTTTAGGTTGCTTGACATTCAGCAAAAATTTATGTATGCTAACAATGCACATAGTACTTTTCAACTGATGAAGCCGACTGCAGGAATGGAAAAATGTAAATAAGGAGGACCAGGAGTAAATGATTATGCGGATTTTGCCATTTTCGAAGTACACATAGTTCACTATATTTAAATCGGCACACGTCGCCATTTCCGTCGTAGCACGACAATGTTATGACTCAATTTATGAATTTGTGTGTGTATGCGTTTGAGTATGTCCGAAGGAGGTCACAATTTTGCATGACAACTGCATACTTCTTGGCAACTCCCCTCTTTTTTTATACACGTACATATTGCATTGAGTGCCGCCTAAGCCACATTTTCACGTTTTAAAACCAACGAAAAGCTCTGGCGCATCTGAACATGTTGACATAATGGTAAATCCGGACCACATTTATTTGCACACCTGTCAAAAATTTTAGCCCTATATTGGATGCGATGAAATCGATGTGTAAAACCCATTTCATGTCATTAATTTTTGAAATATTTCTAACGGAAAGATATTATTCAATTTAACAAATAAATGCCGCTTCATCCTCTATATTGAAACGATTTTCTTTTTTGGAGATAATGCACTCTTCTCGAAAATGCTATTTAGAAAATTGCTCTATTCAATGGCGGTTTTTTTTTTCAAAATTCCACGCTTCCCCTTTCTATTTTGTCATTTTTTCTTTTTTGTGGGATAGAGAAAAAGAGCAAAATCGGTTTCTTAACTTGTTTTTAAATTCCAATGTTGTTTACTTCCTCTGCTTTGCTTGAAGAAAATTCATACGATGGGCCTTTGTTACCTTTCCTTTGTTAATCGCGAATCTAAAAAAAATGCTTAAAAAATGTTAAATTTCAACTCGAACACATTTCTAAATTCAACTGGGATCATTTTTTTTGATAAAGACGTTTGCTCAACTGATTGATTATCGTTTTCAACATTTGACCAATCATCAGCACTAAAGAGTAAAGTTAAGTGGAATGCAAACACGCCAGCTCTTTTAACGATACCCCCCGATATCATTTTACCAATGCAAATAAGATCTGCTGCCGACTTTTAGGAAATTTTCTCATTATTTTTTTTGTTGTGTTGCCTGTTCAAAAACCTATTTTACAATATTTCTGAAGCATTATGTAGAATTGAGGATATTGTTTACGTGAAAGGGAGTAGGGGAGGGTTGGAGGAAAGAATGAATGTTGGACAACAAAATCCTCTTCATTCTGCGCAATTTTTGTGTAGGTTTTGGTCTTTTTCCTGCGTTCTCGCAATATTTCCATTCTCGTCTTCGCTCATTTTCTTATTTTTTTCAATTTGCAAGAGAGTTTACTTCATTTAGTGTCGATTTTGCTCGCCACACAAAATAAACGCCGATGAGAAGATGAAGAAAAGAGCTGCTGGCGCAGCCGGCCGTCTTTTTTTTTCTTTTCAAATCATTTGGCTCGAGAAAAAAAAACTGACTGAAGTGTGTGAGTTGAGCCTCAAGGGCTCGAGCTCAAATCGAAAAATGGCGGCCTGAAAATGATCAAATTTCATTCGAGATGAGATGATTTCGCCCCCTCCCCAAATGGACTTTTTTCAACCAGCGGCCAATTTCCACGTATTCTTCAGAATTCAATGGTGTCATATTACCAATTCCGTCCTGTTCCCATTCATTCCGAAAAGCCAATCGTTCTACAAAAATGATTTATTATGAATAATTGAAGCGACATGTAACACCAATTATGCACCAAATCTCAATATTTATCTAGTATTATATGTCGTTTTTCAATTCTAGAATTGCCCACGATTTTCTCAATCCACCAAAAAAGCAAATAGCAAAAAAGCGCACAGAATCCGAAATCGAATAATTATCTATTCTAGCGAAGATTCGTTATTGTTTCCTTCTAGAATTCCAAAAGAATTGGAAAAATAAGTCACAGTGCATAATTCTCTTTGTAATGCTTTTAGAAAAGACAACTTCAATGTTTTGCAGCAAAAATTTATGCGTTCCAATTGTTCAAAAAAAAAACGAATGCATTGAAAATTTTGTTGAATCTTTAGTTGACATGAAACGACAAAATTTCAGTATTCAATGTTTAGTATAAAAATTGCAGTCTTTTTCATTTTATACATCAATTTCAAATGAATTTAGCTGACAATAATTATCATGAAATTCTCAACCAATATCGCTTCGGAAAGTTTCAAGTTTGTTGAAGCTTTTACAATTCTCAAATGGAACGAATTCGTTTATCCCAAAATATCTCTCTTGAGCATTGAAGTTCTCATTCCATTTGTTCGAACCTTTTTTTGAAAGAGTGTGTCAGCAGTAATGTTCGGTCAAAGGCTAAGCGTTTCAAATCTCTGTCGAAGCCATACAGTTGGCAGAAAATCACAGGGTTGCAACCAATCATTATTACCGTCTTTAGCAGCACAAAACGTTTAATGAAGAAATAGTGTGAAGAACGGTGAGAGCCCAATTCGAATCATCATCTGCTCCGAAATGAAATTTGATATCATTAGGAGGTAGCCGAAGATAAAGCCGCCGGATTAGGTACATGTGTCTCTGTGTCTATATGTGTGTGTGCTTTATGTTTATTTGTTGTGTTATTAATGCGCCAGCATTTGGTCTGCTTTTTGGTACCGCCTGCGCGGGTTTTTCGCATGGACTCCTCTCTTATGATTGCGTTTTAAGCTTAGAAAGCCTTTTTGTTTTTTTCTTATGTTTCTCCGTCGAACCGGGATTTGCAAAAATTGTTAGAAGCCATCAACAGCTCAACTTTTTTCTTGCACTTAGCGATTCGCTTCAAAGTATAGTTTTTTATATGTCCTCTTTTGGAGAAAGAAATCAATCAATCCATCATAAGAGCATTTATATCAAAAATAATTGTTGGTGCAGTTCCTACCGTTCACTTCTAAGCATCATTGGTTTATTATTTGCTCTGTCGGAACAAAAAAAAGTAACAAATTATTCATTATATTTCGCTCTCTCTTTCTTTCTCTCTCGAGAAGTACAAGTGTTCACCTAGCAAAACGCAGCGTTTTTAGGGCAAATTGTAAGCTACACATTATTTTGAGCGATACCATGTTCCAGCTGAAACTTGAAAATAAGTCATAAAGGATTAGTATTACTAGTAGCTCTGCAATAAGCCTTCGAATCGAATCCAAAAACGTCCGCTTTCATTATTAGAAATTCTCTGAGAAGTTGAGATCAAGTTACGCGGCGAAGATGACACTTACGCCGTAATATTCATGAATTTTATAACGCATTAACTCGAGTTTCAACTCCCTCAAATATTTCACATTAATTTTTATTAATACGTTTCCGTGTTGCTAGGTTACAAAACAAACATTATCGGTGTTCTTGAGATTATATTTAATACTTCTTTTTTTATAGATTTTTTTTCAATTATATGTCTTGGGATTTGTAGAATTATGAAAAAAAAAAGAATAAAATTGTTGGGAATATAATCTCGATGCACGATATTTATGAGAGATATGCGTATATACATACTCAAGACCCTACGATTAGTATGATCGTTTTCATTTCCACCTGCCCTACCTCAATTGTGCATAATTCTACAAATAGAAATTAACCTTGTTGGTTATTGCGTGTATTACGGTTCGGCGAGCGACACGTCTAGCTCATAATTGAGTCACGCCCACAATTTTGGCGATAATGAGCAGGCGAGCAGAAAAGTGCTCAAGAGGAGGACTTTTTCGACGCGCACATGGGCAATGTGCCAAGTTTGGCTTGCTTCGCTCTCGCCTACTCTTCAACAAGCCGCCTCGCCTATTTTTTTCGCGTTTTCGCCTCGTTTTTTTATATATATACCCCGAGGGCTAATGCTCACCGATTTTCGAACAAATTCATCATTGCGGATTTCTTCTCCGCTAGTGTTTCAAAATCCTTATCGATTTCGACGAAGCTAATTGCACATAATCCGCCGATTTTCCAAATTCCATTTACCTTCTTATCCGTGTCTCTTCTAAATGAATTGCTAAACCTCTCATGTCGTATCTGAATGACGTTTTCCATATTTCAAACATGTCTAAGTTAATAATAGTTTATATTAATGTTACAAATAAATTAGACTATGTAGTTTACATTAGCTCAATTGTATATGCAATTATTAATTCCAACAGAAGTGTTGCTCATAGCAATCAAGTGTGCCTCTCTTATTCCTATGGAATGCGTTTTTTTTTTTGTTTTTTGCTTCGTGGAACACATTCATCTCTTTCTTTTCTCATAATCAATGGAAAATGCAAGAGAGAAAAAAATTGCTGACAGATGCACGAAGACCAATTGCACTTGATTAATTGTAAAATAATAGAAAATTGGCTTTCATTTTTTTTTCTACAAGTTATGTGCGAGTTACATTAGCATAGACAGTTCATGTTTATTTTAACTGCTGATATGTTTTTTATATGACAGCTGTAGATCCAGATAATATTGTGAAAAATGGCTTATTTTGATGTTTAATCTTTAGTAACCCGATTTACCCAGAATATTTTTTCCGCGTAATCAATATTTCACACACTTCCACAAAAATAAAAAATTAGATCTTGAGGTAAACTGATTTCCCACTTGAAGGTTCTTTTAAAAAAATATCCGCAAATGAGAATGTTTTAATACAACTCTGTAATTATCTATTTAACGAAATTTCATTATTCTTCAAAAGCGAATTTCAAAGTTAACAAATCAAATTCGTCTTCGTGTCAAAAAAAACCAACTAGCCCACCACATTTCGTACTTCGTCGTCTTTTTTTGTCATATCGAACGGCTTCAGTATGACAACCGCAACTGAAGAGAGAAAAATGAGACGGGTCACAAAAAAAACGAATGTGATGTGGAGCAAAACATTTTTTCAAACGAAAAAGTTCAGATAAATAAGTAACCATCCTCCTATTTGTTTTTAGTTACTTTTTAACTCATTCTGGCTTTTCTCTATTGTTCATCATCAACGAAATGCTACCTAGTTAGGAAGTTACACCAGGATGATGTTGCTTCTTTTTCTTCATGCATACAGCGTTTGTATGTTTTTTGCTGACTGCTTTGAGAAATACCAATTCCAATTAATCTTCAGGGAATCCTTCTGAAAAAAAAAACGAGGAAAAGGAATGAACTAAGCAAAAAAGCGAAGATGCACGCATATTCGTTTTTTTTAAAGTTCTCAAAAGTCAAAACTTTATTCCACGCATTTTATTCGCCATTATGAGAATTCGCGAAAACGGAGCCTAAAAAGCAAATATCAAATTTCGCATTTCGCTGGAAGAGGCAATGTTATTTTTTCGATTAGAGATCGGACATCAAAAGGACGTATATTTCATTGAAAAAAAAGTTGATTTTGTCACAGATAATTCCTTGGTTCATCTATTTTTCATATATCATGTACTCGAACATTCCTCTCGTCTCACCAAAATTTTTTTTTTAGTTGAGTACACGCATTGAGATTTCGGAATACTACCAAAGTTTCGAGTAATAAATTAAACTGTAGATGGTAGCCAAAAAAACTGCAATGTTTATTTTTATATTGCCAAGACAAGATATTTAATAGATTTTGATCGTACATGTGTTCGTTTTTTTTAAATACCAGTTTTCAGTTTTCTAGAAGAAAATTTTTTCAAAAACACATGGAGCATTTCTTTCGAACTCACGTAATCATTGAACATCTCATACACTTTGGAATGTTCGTCAGTTTAGTAGGAAGGAAGTAAAACTATATCTTCCATGAGAAAGGTGTGAGATGATTTGTAAAGTCATAAATGTTTCCTCATGCTCACATTCCTCCTTCAGTTTGTTTGGCAAACTTTCACAAACAACGAAGTATTCTAATTAGATTCCTTATTTGTCAACGGAAAGTGTGACTTTTTAGTCCAAATGTTTTTGAAACGTAAAATTGCATTCATTATATGTATGCTACAAATATATATGCAAGACCACCCAGCGATGCCAAAATCAGGCATGTGTTTCCGGTACTTCAATAAAAATCCGGATTTCATGAAATCTAGCCAGCCTGGCACTCTCATATACATTTCGAACAATTCAATGGCATGAGCGACTTTTAATCAGAATGCCTCCACTTGACCAAACCAAAAGGGGTTCATATTTCCCATGATTTCGTCTTCTTTTCGCAGCATTTGTCCGTTCCATCGTTGCCGTCAACTCATTAGGTCCCACCCTCCGATCGTGGCGGCGGTCACTTGCTTCGCTCCCGCCCGCACGCCCCCCCCCCTTTGCCCCTAATGCTGCCTAACTCGTCGTTTTGCCTCCTCCCATTTTCCGGTGCTCGTGTTTGCGATTGTTGCATATGCGAGCTATATCGTATATCGGCTAATAATACACACCTAAAACACTTTTACGATATATATATCAACATTGTATTACCGCACGTTAATATTGTTCATATTGCAGACTATCTGAACAATGAGGATTCTTGCGGTTTTTCTTGCGATACTCCAGCTAACTCGCGCCGACGGCGAAGTCTCGAATGTAAGTATCTTTTTCCGTGAATCACAAAAAATGTTCAATGCCACCTTGTCGAAATCATAAAATGCACAGTGCTCTCATGAAATAATCCACTCAAGATTTCCGATTTCCCGTCCATCCTAATTGGATCTCCTTTTGTGACACGTGTGCACCTGTCCCGCATAAGGATAAGCAACCATCAAGACATGTCCCCCACACCACCTCTCACTCGATCTTCATAAGAATACGCTTCAACGATCTGACACATTGTCAAGATTTATATACAGCGCAAGGTTTCGTTATGAAATGAAGAAGAATTGAAGCAATTTTGCGACCTCGAGCATTTTTAATTGGTCGAAACCATTAGTTAGTTGTGCCGCGATTTGGTTATGATTTTCAATATTCTCAATAATGGTGCCAAAAAAATCTAGAAACCAAGTCTTCAAGTCAAACGTAGCGCGCCTAATTCACATCGACAGCTGATGTGATGCTAATGCACATCATTTTGCAGTAATGGCTTATTCTTTTTTATTCGTTGCGCACTCTTTTTTTTTGGAGTAGTAAAATATACGGACGTCAACCTTGACTGTGAATGGGAAGCCATAAATTACAGAAATAAAGCCCTATATCGGAAGGAAAAACGTAATTGAAAAGAAGCAAAGGTTAGGGGAAAGAATTTTATTGTTAATTGTATCGAAAATCTCATTCTCAGCCGTAAGAAACTAGTTATTTTATAAAATGCCGAACATATTCGTTCTCGGCGCATTTTTTGAAAACTAGATTTCAAGAATTTCAGTTGGTTAACATTGAATAAGAAAATTTCCAATATTAATAGCTTAGAAGTTTAATGAATTCTTAATGAGGAAGCAACTTCACCTGCCCTAAACTAGTATTTTATTTATTCATGCATCGATGAATTTAAATACGCAATATTGAGATCTATCAATTTCACCCCTCAACCCATTACCAATTGCAAAAAAAAACAGGAATAATTGAATGCTTTTAGTGTGATTACATCGGACTCGTCAAATGCTTTATTACGGTCCTTGACGACTGGGCATGGACTTTGTACGAATTGCGCGACAATGTTGTCACCATTCAACCGGATCAATGCGAGCACCTGCAGACTTTGGACAAGTGCATTAAGGTTAGTTGTGACATGTCGGAATCGATAGCATCTTTCGGTAATGAATGCGTTATTTGGGAAGGCGCCTCATCTAATTATATACTTGGCACCCAGCTATTGTCGGACGAAAAACAAACAACCAAATGATTAGCGCGGCGGGTTTCTACCGACCGGCTCACGGAACCCTCCCAAATTTGATTAGCATCGAACCCGTTCTTCGTTTGGTCAAAACAACACATATGCGTGAAGTGAATGGATGGTCCCAAGAGGAAATTGTTGAATATATTTATAGAAAGGCGGCATCATTATGGACAGTTTTATATGCATCAATGCGTGCAACTACCATAGATACACATATGTGTTACGGTCCCGACCTGGTGGCTCAAATTAAACATCATTTGCATATGAAATGCGTCGTCGTTCTCTCCGTGCTCATTCAAGCTTACCGTTTGTTGCAATTATCAAAACAGTAGGATGGATTATGGCGGCAAATAGGCGATTGAGTTTGTTGCCAATTGGGCTTATGTTAGAACTTTTGTTTGATTAATAGACTCTCAATATTTAGAGATATTTAGCGCAGAATGCGAAATAAAGTTTTACGCTTCACAAAAATCGTTTAATAAAAAACGTTTACAAACCATCTACGATTTTAGCCTTTCTTCCAAAAAAACACTCAAGTTAGCATGATAAACACTCAATGTCTTAGAATTGAATAAGGAATGACCATTTGCCAAATGATCCATCCGGCTGTCTTCATTGTTTTCGTGTGAACTCCGGCTCTCGACGCGAACACTCGTCAACATGTCTAATTTTCGGAGGAACAATGCGCCAAATTATTAAGTTGGAATTGCCCTCGCTGATGATATTCTGCCACTTCTTCTTAGCCTTCGATTCATATGAAGTCGTCAAGCGAATTAGGGGCTCTGTCGGTTGCGCCGGATGAAGCTAGTTAGCGTCGCCCTTTTCGTACCAAACGTCCGGCAAAAAGTTGTCTTCGAGACCTTCAAAGACGAATAGAAAGAAGGCGCTGATGGCGAAGTTGACGAAAAGTGGAAAGGGAAAACGCTTCGCCGAGAAGAATCCCAGTAATCAAATCAGTGATTTTCGTTCTTTCTCGTTTGAGCCGTTTTCGTCGTTGTTGCTCGTCGCAAAATTTCGCGCGATGAAAGAAAAAAGAAGGCTTCAAAGAATGATAAATGTAGAAGTGAGAAAAAATTGTTCGCCGAAGTTCTTTCTTCCCCCCCCCCATCGTTCACATTTTTCTTAGGGATTTTCAATAAGCCTTGCATTTCTTTTTCTACATATTTCTCAAGTTATGCACGACGCGGCGATGAATAGAAGAAAATGTTGCGTTTTTGTTGCAACAATAATTACGTGCAGCAAAAATAGTCAAAGCATGGCCACCCACATCGACATAAGTGTTTTCCAAATGTGCGAGACATAAACGAACTTGAATAAAATATGTATGTAGTAGTAGGTCTGAATAGTATTTATCTCAACTGCTGCGGGAAGCAATAAGCAAGAATTACAATAATGTGGCAAAGGTGTCTGAATATCAAGAAAGCTGTGTTCCACCGAACTGGTAATCTTCAGGGAACATAAATTACTCGATTGAAAATTCTTCTTCTTCTAAGCATCAGTTTATGTTGATGAAAATTAGATAGTTTGTTAGTTGGTTTTTTTTTCGAAAACTTCAGCAAATGTTGAACTTTGTTCGTTTTATTGCTCGACATGATGGTTTGTTCTCTTATATTGTTTAACAACACCAACACAACAACAACAACAACAACAATGGCTTCACGCTGCTGCACGTTGTTCTAATCCCGAGGGAAATGATCGCTTTTTTGCGCATTAGAAGCCCATTCACACCAAAACCTCTCCGACATCTCCACGCGAATTGAACGCCGCCGCACGAGAAAATATTTCCGGTGTTCGGGAACCGCATGAAAAGGATGCCGATATGCTTTACCAAACAGCGCTAGCCATATGGGCTTGTTTTGATAGGCTCATTGTCGAGTTGTCACCGATCACCAAGATGGATAAGGTTGTGGTGCTGTCGGAAGAGAAAGATGAATGAGCGGTAGATTGACACATTTCGAGAAATTATTCATTGAAACAAAGTTCGAAGGGACATTTAGATATTTATCTGATTCGAATGGGAATATTTAACGAAATGTAAAATTTACCTATTCTTGAATTTTATCACAAACAGTCGTGAGTGAGAAGGAAATTCTATGTTTTGATCAATTCGCGCTTCTGTTTGAAATTTAATTGGCTCAATCAGTTTTTCCTGCTCATTGGACCGATCTGAGCATGCATAATGTATGCAAATGTGGCTGGGCCATAAAATTAACCGGAAGATAATTAAGCAGAATGATTGTAAAATAGTCCGCCTTTCCGGCACACCCTTCTTGTTATAAATCGCGGGCTTCCACAAAATGAAGAGGAAGAGTCGACAGAAGCCATATGGTAAACGTCATTGCGTGATTCCGTTCAACGGTCCGCTTATTGGGGGTTTCGGTTGCTGCGGCCGAAGCCGGTAATTAAATGTTCACTTGAAGCGTGAAGAAACAACACAAATATACGGGGTGTGCTTGCCATTCGGCAGAAGATTATGCTAATGCGCTAAAAACAGTCGGTCGACATCAAAAACGGATTATTTGCAGGGCGAAGGCGCGGAAAACCATCAATGCACGCATAAAGAAATTATCGAGGTGTCCAACACTGTCTCGGATCTGCTCACCCATCGCAAAAACTCGGGATCTTTTCTCAGGGTAGATCATTTTGAAACCAAATTCCATTTTCCACGTCAATAATTTCAGAGTTACTACCTTTTGACCTATGCCTGCTCTGCTGAAGGCCAAGATATTCTCTCGAGACATCGCGAGTGCTTGAAAACGGTAGGTTATTAAGTAATATGTCATCGCGAGCAAGATTCTCATTAAACATGTCTGGCAAGGCGGAACAATTCAAAAGATACGGGGTTTGCCAGGTAGCGCGTAATATCATAAAACGTTTCCGCCATTGTCGCTGTAATCGACATCTGCTCGTCAATCTTACATTAATTGCGTGCGTATTCGCCAAGTTGAATATTCCAGGAAAAAATTGGGGAGATGACATTGTCTGCTGGTAACTATCTGAGTGAGAAGTTCCTTGAGCACAGTACTGATGCCGATGTTTGCGATAAAGTCAACGAGAAGCTTCAAGAATACATTGGAGCCATGTCTGGATTGTGCAGCAAGCATGAAGCTGCTCAACTTATGTGTCAATCGCTCAAGAATATGTTCACTGTAACAAATATACTAAGGGACGATATAAAAGTAAAATAATTGCAGGGACTTCATGCTGACAAACTTGACAAATGTGCCTTGGACTGCAAGATTCCCCACGATCCAGCTGAGGAAGAAAATGCCGTGGTATGAATAATCAATTAGAACAAAATTCAAAATTGAAATTGACATCGAAAATCTCATTTTAAAAATATTCTGATTTTAAATTAGGAATTAATTGTGCAGAGTTCTTAGAAAACTTGCTCTTAAAACAAAACATTTATTTATTTTTCTTATTTTTATAACCTAAAAATTATAGTCCAAAAGTTGATACATTACTGATTTATACAGCCATTGCAGTCGGAGTTGCAAGATTCACAAGCCATTGAGCAACAACAATCGGAGCAAGATGCCCTTAAGCCCGCTGATTCGACCCAAATCTTGACT
The DNA here is from genome assembly GCA_902829315.1 of Caenorhabditis bovis. Lineage (NCBI taxonomy): Eukaryota > Metazoa > Nematoda > Chromadorea > Rhabditida > Rhabditidae > Caenorhabditis > Caenorhabditis bovis. The sequence continues at coordinate 4,258,536 of CADEPM010000002.1, forward strand.
CTCTGGATACCAATTATCATCATTCTTTTCCAGCGACGATAAATTGTAAAAGAAACCTCCTTAATTGGATGTTAGAAGAATTTTGAGTTAAATTTATTTTAAATATTTTTTTCTAAATCATGACCCAACCCAATTTGTCTAGTCCATCTTTTCTCAATGTTGACATTATTCAATGATCTATAACTAATTCTGCACAATATTTTGAAACTGCCAGGCTTTTCGATTTTCAGATTGGTAGGCTTGCTTCCATAATTTACTGAAAAATTACTCAGCCGGTTACGCCCATTTTCTAAATTTATTTTAAAAAAGTATATATGATTTACAATTTTGTTCCATATGAGCTCACAACCGTTTATAGTAAAAATATGTTTATTTTTCATTTATGGTGATATTATTTTGTTTTCAATTCTTTCAGTAATTTGACAAAATTTCCTAACATCTTCACTTTTTGGATCATTTTCTGAAAAAATATAATTTCTTCAATTTTTTTTCGAATTTGGTTGTGTTTATATTCAATATGAACCGATAGTTAACATTATAGCGATAACGAATAAATATATATAACCAAAAAATATTTGTTTGTTTGTTTCAGACTGATAAATTGTTTCAAATTGCTCCATAGCACAGTGATATTTCATTTACACATTGGTATGCAGAAATGACAGTCCTCAAGCAATTTAACAATCAAAAAATCTGATTTTATTGAAATAAGACACGCAATTAGTTTTATGAATTTTTCGGTTTTATCTATTTTTTTTTTCAAAATTTAACGTAGTAACTTTTTTTTAGTAGTAAAGATAATTAAGATGTTTAAAATATCTGCTTGAAGAAAAAATACTTCTTTCTTTTTTGAAAAAAAAAATCCACCCATCCTAATTTTTTTATCGCTTTTGCATGAAATGCAATAAATTGAAGATTTGCGCGACTACCATTAACTCGGTCACGTTTCCCCCCAATAAAACAAACTTGTTCAAAAACTGCTGTGTTTTTGTCGTCATCGGAGCAGAATACAACCATAATATAAAAACACTAGAAAAGAAAAACGGAATGACGTCACAGAATGGAAATATATATTGTAGGCACAAAGTCGTGAGAATTAGAAAACGCCCGATTTCCTAAATGCAATGCACACCAACCAAAGCATTTTCGCAGAAATTGCGTATTTCTCAACGATTGTCGGAGTTGGCACTTTTTGAGTTATAGTATGTATATAAGGATAGAAGATTTTGATTTGAAAAAAAAAAGTTTTTTTTTCAGAAGTGTAATAAAGGATTTAATTAATTGCATAGTGTTTTTGACATGTAAAATATCAGATAGTACATACATTTCTAGATATGAAATCCAACTCTAAAGTAGGTTGATAATGAACACTCCAATAAATGCTTACACATTATCAGTAACATTACTTTATTGGTCTTTTTTCGAATATTAGATAATATCGGAATTATTATATGGGTTTATTGATTATCATGGGAATTGTAAGTCGGTTATGGATGATTATTGCTTTCCAGTTGTTTCATTCTTTTGCCCCTCGTTGCCTTTTCGCTTCATCGACACAACTCGGCAGACTGTCGATATGGTCTCGTCAATGCAGCTTCTAGAATTTAATTTCATTTAATCATAATGCGCAATCCTACTTGAACTCGTTGCGAACGTCGACATCGCAATCGCTCGATTCGTCATCGCTTCCGATTTTCGACTCTTCGGCCTTCTTCTCATCGACTTGAAGTTTTGGGATCTCGGTGCCCGACATTATAAGGTCTTTTCTGAAAAAAAATCATAAAAACGCGACCGTTCAAATAATGATAGGAATTAGATGGAGAAAAGGGTAGAATATTATTTGAATGAAAACGCATATGTACATGTAAAAAAAGGAGGACGACATCAAGAACTTCGAAGATTGCAATGCGCAGAGAAGAAAAAAACAGAAATGCGAAACCCCAGTAGCAATTCATCGTTGAACGAATCGAGATCGTCGTAGCCTCTAATTCGGAATAATATATGAACAAGCTCTTTGAATATTCCAATCTGGAAAGACGGCAGTTAAAAGATACCATCAATAGAATACCAAATAAGAGAGAATGTGCCGGAAATTGGCAATTGCTTGAATCGGGAACTATATTTTATGCAGGAGGATTTGAATCGCATCAAAACTCGATATGCTTGAAACAATCAAATATTGTTGGGCTACAATCATCAACAGACTATAGCACGTCTTGCACACACATTTCTATGGAAACCTGCTCGTTAGCAAGAATCGTCAATTTTGGCGCGGCACCTACCAGATGAAAAGAGAAACGAAGAGTGGCGAAGATTTTGGTAAGAAGACCCGACCCCAAAAGAGATGGAGCTTCCTTTTCCTTCAACAAACCAACTAAATCTAAGGGAGCGGCTTTGAATAGAAACGAGAGAGAGAAGCTAGGAGTAATGGCAAATGACACTAGATGCTATATATATATTTTGGAATGTTGTATTTCACATGATGGAGAAGGAAAAAAGAAGTTTTTCTCGCCTTTCAAAGAAAAAAAAAAGCTCTCAGGCAAATTGAATGTGTACTTAATTAAAACATATCAATGAGAGCTGAGATGAAAACGTGCCAACTCGCACGAATTACGGGAGACTGTTTCAGAGCAAAGTGGGTTTCGAAGAAACTTTGAACAATCGTATAATTAATCATAATTACTCATGATTTCCGAATATGAGAATATTTTTTAATAAGCATATTGAAGACATATTCCGCGAATGCGATAATGGCTTATCTCGTACAGCTTAGAGTTCAAAGTGTTAAACTGATATCAATAAATAGGATAATCCTTTTAACGAGAAAAGCGTCAAATCAAAAAATCCATCATTGGATTGATTCTTGAGCCATTCATAAAAAACTATTGTTGGATTCTTATAATTTGCAAAAAAGCCCATTAGCGAGATTATAATTTATCTTGCAGGAGTCTACTAACCTAAAAATAGCATTTTTTTCATCAAATTTGCCTCCTTCGGAATTACTTTACGGATTCTTTGAAAATGTTTCTTCACGGAAAACAGCTTTTCGGCACCAGTTTTTTATGAGTAGAATTTGTTTGTTTTATTTTTATCTGCAAATTTGCTTTGACGATCTGAAAAATGATGTAAGTATGTCGTCAGACACATATATTTGTAACAAAATAATGATTAATAACTGAAAATTAAAGAAATTAAAAAAGAGGGTTGAAAGATTAGGTAATTACTCATGGATATCATTACTTTCAAATCCAGACAGAATAAAAAACTTGCCTATAATTGGGCACACACGTTTTAAAAATTGAAATCAGTATTCCAACATCATTCTTACCTATACCTCAATTGCTTATGTAAGAATTTGATTTTGACTGTCTATCCATATTTGAATTATTACGATATCTCACAAAAAGTGAGGGTGTAAAATTAGAAAAAAGTTAATATTCTTCAAACTATGTAATCCGAAAATCTTCTCAAAACACAACATTAAAATGAATTATTTGTATATTTAGTCGCATTTTTAACAGTTCCGACTAGTTGTAAGAATGTTAATCATTATATAGTTTATAATCGCGGTTTTAATCTAGACATCTTTACACTTTTTCTTATAAAACCAATATATTTGATGCATTTTCCAATCTTCCTGGTTTGCATTCAAAGGTACGTGCAAATGGTACGAAAGAAACTGTTCATATTTCTTGTTATCACAAGCATTCTTTAAACATACAAAAAATAAGAAAATAACTAATACGAAAATAAAAATTGTGGAATTATATCTATACTGATTTTCAACAAATTGCAAATTTCGCATTTTTGATGAAAAAGCAATGATTGTGCTCAATGAGCTGCATTCCAAATGGCATGCTTCCTTCTATTTTAGTCGATTTTCCTCCGTTCAATTTACTATTTTAAGATACTGGCCATAGGCGATTACCAAAGCAAATCAGATTTTTGTGTGTTTAAGAAATATGCGTAAATTTCAGGTAATTTAACATATTATGCCCACAGGTGTTCATTCGCCATTTAGAAACATAATAGGTATGTATTATTTTTAATTCATACCCTGAATCGATGGAAAATGTAAAAAACGTGCAGTATGTTGCAAGATGGAAGCCACAGATTTAGTAAATCCGATAAACTACACTTTATTAAAAATATGCGCTTTCCCAGAACGCGCATAATTTCCTTAACAGTACCTCCGAAGTATTTGTTTTAACGTAGTTCTCATATTATATGACTTTTGCCCTTATATTATTAAAGATCTTTTTTGGTGTGACGTTTTACATAGATCGGTTTATTGAATGATAATATGAATAGGCGCTTTGGTTTCCTTCATACTCATCGATAGTGAATCAACTATGACAAATATATATATTTAACAATTAAGGAAGAGATCGGCAATCTCGATTGGTGGATGACGCTTTTGATTACGCGACAGTTTAATTAAAAACAAAGCAAAAAAATTAAATAGCTTTACGTTCTTTGTTCGTTTACCATCGGAAAGCAAAGAGATTGCGTAGTAGAACTAATTTAAGAAAATCCGCCTTGCGAATTTATTCCATTCGAAAAACAATACAATTTCGTGGCAGCTCTTTGTTCTTGAGCTTTGATTATTGAATTTCGCCACAGTTTTTTTTAGATGAGCATACAAACAATAGTCATCTTCTGTTTTTCTACTAATAATTTTTTAAAGATAAATTTGCATTTTGAAATAATTTAATGGTAAAAATGTATCTGGTTCCCTTCAAATAATAAAATGTAGAAATTTTTGTTAAATATTTTTCACCTATCGTTTTTGACATCAATAAAAACAATGGATTAGCGAAAAGTTGCAAAATCTTATAATCCACATCATATATTCTTCAGAATTTACTCTAGGTTGACATTTGAAAAAGAATAAAGAAAAGATCAAAAAGCGGCTAATAATTCTGTGTTTGTTGTTTTCTACTAACGCATATACTTGGATAATCACACATAAATACGCATGTCTATCATTGAGGTCAACTCGTAACGTCGTCGGGAACGTTCAATGCTTATTAAAAAAATACTATAAACTCCATTCATTATAAAAACCTAACAGCTTGCAGTTAAATTTGGCTCGGACCACAAATATTGAAGTACCACGTGGAAAAAATTGTATAATAACGCAGTTCACAAATGTGCATAATTTTATAATTTGCATTGCCTTCCGTCATTCGAAATTTATTTCGAAGGAATAAAAAATTCCAGCTCAATCAATCTCACATTGTAATTATTTACACTTCATATTTACTCAATCAACCATATATTAATACGGTTTAACTATTAGCTAGGCCAAAAATCTGATTACGAAAAATCTTATTTTTGCTTTCTTAATTTGAGTGTCGTATTGTTTCCAAATTTTCCAAATTGTTATTTGTTTTCATATTCCTTAAAAAATTCAATGTTGATTATCTAATTTCCTATTTTAAATCGGATCCACTTCAAAAAATTTCCAATTATTCCTAAGTAAAACCATTTTCTCGAAAGAAGCAATGATTGGTAAACGACCAATGCTCATAAAACAGAACAAAGATGATCAGACATAGACAATTTCATCCGACTTTGTCGCGCAAGTTCGAGAACGTAAATGACTATTGAATTGACAATCAGACTCCCTCACAAGATCGAAAAATCTCGGATAATCTGTTTCTAGAAATGGAAATATCACGTCAAAGTTTGACTTTATATAGATGAACATATCACTGGTGTTCTACTTCCGGTAGGAATTCTCGTTTGAACCTTCGTGTTCGTTTTTGAAATCTCAAAACCGTTTGTTGACCCTTTTGCATATCAAATAAGCCAGCATTTGATTTGGTTAATATAACTTAATATTTGATTATACGGTCATAATATTATGCAAGTTGTCAAATTCTACCTCACAAAATAACATTTATATCTCGTACGAGTGTAGTTTTATTAATACAAGATCTAATTGACGTCCTATGAGAGCTCTTTACTAATTATTTTCTAATTAAAGAGTCAATTAATAATCTTTATATAACCGTCGTGTCCTAATGTGGATTAAAGCAATAGAACAGTCGTCATTAAGTGTAGATGCTTATAAACGCTTGGTATGCTCAACTTTTAGAAAAATTATTTATTACAAAACCTTGAGGCTCAATGAAATTATTCAATAAGAGCGGTCCGCGCTCTTTTGTAAAAAATTCCAGATATTTTATTGCTTTAAGAAAATTCTCTTCTAAAAAAACATTTCTGGCAATTTTCTTTTTAATTTTGGAATAACCAATTGTATTTCTAAGTAATATTTTACAAGAAAATAAATTATTTGTGAAAATTTAAAAAATTTGAAAATTTGACCACAATTCCAAAATTTTATGACCAATCTTCATTGTTTTTTAAAAATATTAATTTTTTGAAAAAAATTGACAAATTGAGCGAAGTCCTACATATCGTTATTGTCTCTGCTTCTATTTCTGATGAAATAATCTTCAATTTTCTTGTCACATAAACGGATATTTTATTGGAAACGACTTAACAAAGAAATTAAAGAATAATGGAGTTGGAAGCGCGAGATTAATTCAAATCTATCAAGTGATCTCGTGGTTCTGTCTGATATAAAGAATGAACTACTGACGACGTCAATATTTTAATTTTTAAATCTAACGCGAATAGTTTACATGTCGAAGCCTATCTCCCAAGGGGTGACGTTAAGAGGAGGCGTTAATAAACATTCACGTCAAAATGTTTTTGATTTTTTTCAGATAGAACTTTCATCAAGCTTCAAAAAGTTGTGACAAGCGTCTTAATTCTGTCTAATATAAAAATACAATGATCCTATTGTTTTATTGAAAAAAGCAGACCTTTGCCTAAAAAATGTGACCCATGAATTCGATTCAATGGTAGACCGAATAACCTATTGCAGTACTCCAACTTTTTGTAAATTTGAATCTTCAGTATTACGTCTTTTTTTAGTAAACATGGAAGAGCTATATAAACTTGAAATGATACCTAGTCTAGTATATAATATTTCTCCAATTTAAACATAAATAATACATTTTAGTCGTTTTTTCAGCTTCCAACTAGGCTCATTTGAAATTTCGATATTCACATTATTTTATTCTCTGAAGGAATCCCATTTAAAAAAAAGATTTTCATCTGTCTACGATAAGAAATTCGTTTCACTTCCATTTTGAAGAAACAACTTTTTGTGCTTGCTGAATGAAACATGTTCAAACTCATTCAGATCATTCTTCTTCACATGAAATTCCAAAACATTGTAAATGAAATATATTTTAATTCCTCCCATTTTTGCTTCTCTACTAGTCCCGCCCTTCAAATTAATCTCATTCTCTCCGTTCCTGCCCATAATCCGGTAGTGTGCCTAGTCGCGATTTGCACATTTAGCTTTCTCTCACCATCCCATCACAATTTTGTAGCGTTCAAAATTTCCAGTAAAGATTCCCCGTTTTGGGCTACCAAGCGCTCATCGGCAACATTTGAAAAAAAAATGTTTTCACTCGCACATCATTTATCACTTTTATTACTTCCTACTCTATTGCATTTGCACTTTACATCAGTTTTAGTAAGCCTATTTTCAGATATGCTTAATATGCAGGACAACTTGGTGTTATGGCCTTCGGAAATGGTCGCTCTTCCGCAACCAGTGTTCATTTTTCTTTTTGCATTTATTGTGTGCTTGGGACTTGTTCTCAATATGTATGTCATCTACCGTATGATTCTTCTGAACAAGAGGGATCGTGATCAAGTAAGTACTGGAAATGTTATTCATTTAAAAATCTAATTCAGTTCATGAACGGAACTGGAATTTATCTTCTTGCGATGGCAATTTGCGATACCACTTCGCTATTGCTTTCTTACTTCCAAATGTCATTGTCGCATTTCACAGAATCCATTCCAATTGATCTTTTGAAAGTTATGTGCAAGGTATCGGATTGATTTCTGTAATTAAATTTATCACTTCATTCAAGGCTTCGGAGTTCATTACAAGATGTTCTTATACCTACAGTATGTACTGTTGGTTGTTCATGTCAGGTCTGCGCTACTTGGCAGCATTCCATCCACTCCGCTATTCTACAGTATGGAGAAGCCCGTATGCAGTTCTTCTACCAGCTGCGGTGGCTACATTTGTCATGAACATGTACCTCCTTACCGCAGTTGGTGGCTCCAAAGAAAACTGCGGATGTTTCATTAAACTTGAAGTGAGTTATTGTCACGTGAAAACATTGCGGAGAAAATTTCCGATAAAGAAGCTGCAAAGCATTGTGAGAAACCTTCAAACTTTGCAGGCGCAAGCAGTCTTGTACAGCACCGTCGACGTCATCATCTCGACATGTGTCCCCGGAATTTTTATTTTGACTCTTGACCTTCAAGTTTTGTGTTGTCGAATGCAACGAAAACCATCGGACCCGTTATTGCAGATCGTATTCCATAAACTTGATGAGGATGCTGAAAAGGTTAGTGTAAGTGATACTGTTTTTTTTTGAAAATTATTATGATTTAAATCCGTTGTATATATATAATATTTCATGTCAATTTTAAGTTAAAACCTATTCATTGCGAATTATAATTGAAACACTATATTACTTTCTTAACAACATTTTTGTTTGTATTTTGATGATGCGAAAGTTTGTCTGATGTCTTTTGCATCTCTGCGAAAAAGGATGCAGGATTATCTTTTTTTCTGAATTCCGATTATCCCGAAAATTAACGGGATTTGCTTAATTGGCTTAAAAGGATTCGTGTTGCACATGTCGAGACGTTAAAAAAAAATCACAATTCTTACAATTTTTACAGAAGCGACTATTAACCATTCGCCGGTTCATGCTTGTCACTCTAGTAGCGATGTCGTCGTGTATCCCCGACGGTCTTCTCCGCGGAATCCGCCCGTTCCTTAATCTCAACGACGTGTTCCTTGTTTTCTACATTGCCAAATCCTTGTACTTGACGAAGGTAGGCCCTTAATCCCTCGAATCTACGTAGACAAACACGTTTTTGTAAATAAACAAAAGGATAAACATTATTTTTAACTCCGTAATTCCTCAAAGTTACAAAGTACATTTTTTTAGTTCTCCTTCAACGCATTCTACTTATCATTGTTCGTGTTTGATCGGAATCTCATGTCGAAGACATCGTCCTCAAGACATCTGAGCGTGTCAGCGAGACGATTGGAGGATGAGCCAGCAATTTTACCACGTGAAAGAAGTCGGACACTCTCCTGTCGCGGAACATCACCGATCCCAATTCTCACCAGAAACTCCTCATGTATCATTTACAACGATGGTCCAGAATGTCCGGGAAAGCAATGGGTCTAAAAAACAAATATTTCTCATCATTGAATTTGTGAACTTTCCCCATAGAAAAGTAGTCCGCCTATCGCTTTGCCTGTATATATTCTTTAGAACCACTTGCATATATTTATTTCTGGTCATCTGATGTACATAAAATGTTGTACATATGTATTTCGTTTTCCAACGAAGGCTTTATTTGAATAAACGGTTTGAAAATGGTGTATAATGGCAGATACTACAAAAAAATTTCATCATTGAGTTGATGATGTTTATTCCTCTTCCTCTTCCTCTTCTTCTTCTTCCTCTGCTGGAGCCGGCTCCTCTGCTGGAGCTTCCTCGGCTGGAGCAGCTTGAGCCGCGTCTCCATCCTCCTTCTTCTTCTCTTCTTCTCCTGTGGTAGCCTTCTTCGACCATTCTGGCTTTCCGTCATTTTTCTTCTGAAAAATGACGAATTTGATTTCTAGGAATTCCTCGATGTCAAAGTACCTTAGCCATAATCTCATCAATTCCAGTCTCCTTCTTAACCACCTTGAGGTTTGCACGGAAGTCAGCCTTCTCCTGCAATTAAACGAATGAGCATCACAAAAATTAAACCAATTTCCTTTATCACGATTTTTTATCTTTCAAGATATCTTTAATATCGAGACTATTGAGCAGATAACAATTAGCTAATAAATATTAGAAAATTGGATTAAAGAAGAAATAACGTGCTATAATGAAAATGAAGACAGATGTGTCATACCTTGCTCTGTCCAGTAGCGGACGCCTTGAACTTGTTGTCGTATTTGGAGACCTTCTTCAACGATGGTTTCACGCTACAAATGATAAATAAAGATTTCAGATTCCGTTGTTTAGTCCCCACAATTTTCCGCGGAGATCATTGACTTGGATGGTGAGCTGGTTGATTTCAGCCTCAGCTTGCCCGACCAAGTAGTTGATATCGTATTTCTCCTCCTCAAGAGCACAGACGCGTGCGAACATCTCCTCGTAGATTTGGATGAGTTTTCCTAGAAATAACTGCTCAAGTTTTGTAGTGTAATCACCTCATTGTACCTTGGTCGTCAATGGTGTCCAAGTTTGGAAGCGCGATGATTCTCTGTTGGAGTGTCTTTTGTCTCTCCTGCTCTTTGAGCATCTGCTGCTGCTTCAAATCCTCAGCTGCTTTCATCATAAGAAGTTTCTATAAAAACCAATTATTTTGGTATTCTAGTTTTATGGATTTCTTCCATACACGGAGCTTCTTCTTTCTTTCAGGGGTCAAGAAACCCTTCTTCTTGTTTCCCTTCTTTCCAGCTTCCTCGAGACGCTTACGGACTTCGGCCTTCTTACGCTCACGCTCCTCCGCCTTGCGGGCGGCATCCTGAATTATTTAAAACTTTCTCCAATCAAAGGACTATTGAACATACATCGCCTCCATCATCGGCTTGTGGGCCACCGTATCTGATAAGATCCTCGTCCTCGAAAATCATGCTTCGTGTCCAAAAACCTGCAATTATTGTTGTATAGGAGTAGGCCACGTAGAGTGGAGAAATATGAAATGGGGCCTTTCGGCAAGCCGTTCGAGCACATTCTGAAATCGGCGGGGACCCACTCGCTCGGAGGTTTGTGTAATAACTTGGGGAGGAGTGATTTTCTTCTCAGCAGATATGAATGGTGAAAAAAAACCAACAGAACGAAATTTGAAACCGCCCCGATGGCACATGTGCCAGAATGCTTAGTAGTGAGGCAAGAAACTTGACTGCGTTCGCAGTAATATCCTTTGAAAATTACACAAAATCCGTGTGGTGGTGGCACTGCATCCACGCGATGACGAGGCGGAAACAAAGAAAAAATGAATTGAGAGAGGTGTTTTTGAAGAAACTCCAAAGATATTGATACCAGTAGTATTGCGTTCCTAGCACAATGTGTTGTTCAACGGTTTGATTAATGATAAAAGATTTGAAAAGCAATAGACCCAATCTTTGATTTTTCATCATTTCGAATTATCATTGATGGTTTCTGAGATCAAATGCGAATTAAATGAAAAAATGGAGAATAAACAAATTTTCAAATAAATTACGAATTCAATCCAGATGGCGCTTAAACCTAAACACATGGTTCTAATGGATGAAGATAAACTTATAAATTGGAATTTTCTAGCTGGGCAAAGTAAAAAATTCAATTGTACAAAATAATTGTGAAGCATTAAATCAAGGGTGGAGAGTTTTAATTTTATGAAGCTATGGGGTGCAAGATAAAATTAGAAAAAATATTTATGAACTTATTAATGAATATTACATTTTCTATTTTTATGGTCTTTTATATATAATCATGTGCAACAGCTTTACTCAATTATCCTCCAATTTCTTTCCATCATGAATGGAAAGTTTCGTTTTAGAAATTCTTTCTGATGTATCAAACATTGGTTAAAATGTTCTATTTTTAATATTATTAAATTCGTTTTGCATAACACCTAAAGCGGAAATTATGTTAGGAAATTGGAAATTATAATAGAAATTATAATCTATCAATTACAAATCACAAATCCGAGTTTCATAATCGTACTGATTATCAGTGTCGCGTTTCCGGCAACGATGTCGACATGTCACCATGGCGACGGATCTTGTTCTACAACTAAAGCGTCATTTATTGATTAATAACTCCTTTAATGACTCAACCTGCAAATTTGGCAACTGGTAAATCGCATTACCTACTTATTGGTTTTATTCAAACATTTCAGATAGGAAGAGCTGGACAGCCATTCCAAACTGTGCCTTGTATTCTCCATTGCCACGAACAAACAAATCACTGACAAAGATATGCATTGTTACTGACGATCCAATTTTCAACGAAAGCCCTTCGGAGTTTGATACATTAGATGAAGTCAAATGCAACGTTCCCACATTGTATGACGATCGATTCGTTAAGGTTATTTTTTATTATTTTCCTGCGTCACCCTAGATCCTTGACCGACGTCACTATAAATCGTTGACTTGCGTTAACTACAGACATTACTGCCGCTTGACAGCGAATGATGAGCAGAAGCTGACAAGCGGGCAATCGCAAAAATACTCGTTTTCTTTTGCAGATCACCCCGGAACGTGTATTCATCAAACACTACTACTTCCCAGAAGATCGGCCAAAGCGGATTAGCAAGGAACAAATTCACAAGATCTTTGTTAGTAGTGGACTTATTCTGCGAATTGAAAAAAAAAATTATTTTTTTTTAGAAAAAAGTAAACAATAGGTATAGGTAATATAAAAAGAAACATGTTTTAATTTGCTATAATAATAGAAATTTATTGGAAGCAAATTCAATTTACCCGATAGTCTCAAATTTTCTTATTCTGAATATAAAAAAAATCGTCACAGAAAAAATTAATTACAAAGGTGTTCGCATTACTTATTTATTAACATGTAGGTTGTCAAAAATGTTCCAACCGCTCCGAAATGGGGAATTGATTTCGAAACGTGTACATGGTGGGCCAATGATATATTCAGGTTATTTTCGAAATTCGCCTTTAGAGACTTTGCATATTTTTTCAGAAATGAATGCGGTAAACAGAGATGTTCGATTATGATTGACTGTAGCGAAATGTTGAAAAAAGGGTTCACTGTGAAGAGATATGACAAGTTCCTCGAGGCTTTAAATTTATCCCGCAATAAAATAGAGATTCGCTGAATGATGTTTCTAATAATTATTATTTCAAATAAACTTTTTCAAGGCGCTCTATTATATTATTTTGTAGTTGTTTGGATAGATGCTCTGGATATGAAGTGTTGGTAAATGCTCCAAACTTTAGAATCGTATTAATGTTTTTGACTTCCCAGTTCTCCATGTAAACATCTCGATAATGCCTTCAGTCAATTATAAGTATAATTTTTCGAGCGAAATTACCTTATATGTCCGACTTCTGGATCCAAGTCAAACGTTGTAAAGTCTCCTTCAAATTCTTCAACATCGTGCACACCCATATGAAGTACCTGAGCAATTTTTTTTTGTATTTTTATTACAATTGCATACTTTATCATTATTAACAATGTGTTTGCCCCAACAACTTGGAATTTTGCTGCAGTTCATGCCGGGAGCACTAGTTTCGTGCCATATGTTCGTTGGGAGATTTTCGAAGAGCTGCACAGATGCTAAATAATGGCTTCTTTAATGTGGCACTCACTTGTTTTTTCGATGTGAATGCCTCCGGAGATTTCTTTCTTTTCATTATCCATCGTTGACGGAATAGTACGGATCCAATTGACTCATTGGCAAGTTTACTGCAAGAGAACAAATATTCGAGAACAATTATTGAGGCGTAGCACCTCAGAAAGCTTCCTAATGTCTCAGATGCGTTCACCATCAACATTCTTTCGTCAATATCAGAAAATATAGACCATTTGGCAACAGTTTTACTTCGAAGAAGGCAATCCTGAACGCAATATCAGAACGCTGCTCTATTAATACACTTTACAGATATTCCATATAACTGTTGGGAAATGTTGTCAAGGAAATACGAAGGAACATTTATGATTTCTACTTCGCCTGTGTCTTCGTAGCTCTTTAGCAATTTCATATCGTATTTGCTCAATTCTCTGTAGTAAACATAAAACTTTGTGACCCCCTGAAATACGTTCATATTTGTAGTCAAATCATTTTAACCGTACCTGCAACTTGTAATGCTCGATCATTTCAACAATATACATCCATTTTGGTTCGCTGCCAAAAATAGGAGCAACGCAATGCGCAAGATGATGATCATATTTCTCTTAAACAATCATGTGCAACAATTATCAAATAAGTAAAACGCATACCTTTAAATACTTTATTTTCAACAGGTTCGATATCATAGCCGAAAAGTTCCAAATTTGGGGTTTCGCTAATCGCAATCCCATCAATATTTTCCTTTCTCGGACAGTATATAGTGAACAATGGATAAATTAAACTTTGAACTGGCTCGTCAATTTCTTTTTTGTTTCTATCGAAATACCGGCAATAAACAGTAGCACTAAAAAAAAACGATGAATTTGTAGAGAATCAACAAACATAATACCCAATCGGCTTCACAAATGGTACAACGAAAACGATATGTGTTTTGAAGCTGTGCACCGACGTTAAAAAAAACCTATATGTTCCAAGATGCTTTAAATTTTGCTTTCATCATTCATAACTATGAACATAAATAAAATTACTTTTAAAGCTTTTCTCTTCATAAACTCAATGATGGGATGAGTTGCGTTCAAAATAGTCATATTTTCTTGTGTAGCATAATTTAGTCCTTTAATGTACGCAATGTTATTGTTATTTGTAACAAAAACTAGAGTTACAATTACAACCAATATCAATAAAGCGAATTTTAAGATTTTGTGACGAATTGATGAAATCATATAATATTTGTATGGAAATAGACGCATATTGGGGAGCTTTATTTGTCGATAGCAACTGTTTCAATAAGCATCAAACGCGGTAAATATAAAATCAAAATAAATGTTTATTGTGTCCGATTTATGCATAATATAATGTTGGCAAAAAAAGCGATTAGGAGAAACAAAAAAATATATTTTTATGCTTTTATACGTGTACAGTACAAAGACGAGAGAGCGGTAGGGTGATTACTGAATGCTGCAGCTCTTCTTCTTTTTTGGGTAGAAAGCAGTTTGTCCGCTTGGAGTAGTTGCATATGAACCATGCAAATCATGGCCCTGCTGTTGAGGAATTTGAATTTCTCCAGTTGCGTAAGAATTTTGTGGGTATTGACCCGAAGGCCCACCTTGATAACTTGCATTTCCATAGTTTCCTTGGTTCGGGTTATATGCAGGATATGGCGGAAGGGCACTACCACCTGAAAATGTTATCATTGAATTTGAGGCAATTAGTGACTCTATAAAGCCAATCACAAGTATTAAAAGCATAATTGTCTTTCACTAATTTCTTAAGTGACTAAGTGAAAGATAAAAAGAAGTTCTCAACTCAAAATACATGGAGCAGCGGAACAACAATTTAAATTCAAAAAGCAAAATTTGTTTCCATGATTTTATTAGTATCCCATTTTACTCTCAAAATTAGTTACCTTGTTGTGGCGGGTATCCACCCTGAGATGGAGCAGGAGGGTATCCGCCTTGTGATGGCGCCGGCGGATACGGCGTTGATTTGTCATCAAGACTTGGATAAGCTGGCGGTGCAGGTGTTGCATATGGAGTATATCCCGGGGGGTTGTTGGCTTTTTCGAGTCCAGTCACACGAAGAATACGGAGATGAGTTCCCTCTGGTGGCATTCCTGGCAGCGGTTGATCGAAATCTCCCCAAACGTAAATGTTTCCTGAAACTCGGCTTTGTTTTAATGATTTCGAAAAAAAACGACTCAGCACCAGAATGTGCCGAAGTAAGACGTGGCTCGATGAGTGGGCACGACATAGTAGCTGGAACCTGAGTCCACTGGAACGTTCTTGTGTCGAGAACCCAGTAATCGGTCAATCTTTCGAACACACCATTTCCACGATCAATTTCACCACCAGCCATGAGAATTGCGTCTGTAATTAAATGTCTCAAACAGTTGGTTTCTACAAAGACTAAGTTTGATTTCAAAATCATACTAGAGATGGAGTCTAATCCGCACAATTTCCGCGGAATCGGCATTCCGCGATTTGGATCGGGCGAACAGTTTTGAGAAGTAATCTAGAAAATTATAGTTTGTCGCGCCGATTGTGTTGATTTGCTTATACCGTTTGTGGGTTATTCAAGTTGATGATGTGGACTCGTGTATTGTCGAAATGGTTATCTGGTGTCGCTGACAAAAAAATGATTCTTCCATTGTTGACAAATCCGTCATAGAAATGAGTCAAATCAGCTCCTGGCACCGTAAAATTTGCGACTGGCTGCTGAGCAGATTCAGCCATACAGTCAATGCGCCATACCTGAAAAAAAAGAAAATTTATTGACTAAACGTTTTAAGACTATACATATTGATTAAAATATACACTATTTAAATATTTAGAAAGAATAAAATGCGAAAAATTTTAATATATGATAAAGGTACATAGATTGTTTTATATTCACATATGATTTTTGAAAGATTTTCAATATATTTACGGGTTTCTTTCCCAAATTTGCAAGAGGGCAGAATTTGATAACAAATGTGTTATATTTGAAATATTAGTTTTACAATTGATGCAAATCTAATGATGAATTCCAGATGTTATTGATTTCCATATGTTCTCTATTGTTAAGTATTTAAATGAAATCCACCTGGAGTCCTGGGTTTCCCATGACAATAATTTCGGGAATGTCATCGCGCATGGTGCAAATATATTCTCCACCAATTTGGAGTGGAGTGTTGACGAGTGGACGAACATTCGCAACCGACAAACCATCCTGGGCAAGATCGATGCGGAGCACGTTTAGCTGAAATATATTAAAGATGACTCTCTATAAATGATTCATACTCTAATTTGTCCGTAGATCTCTTCTTCAGTGATCAAAATGAAGGAAGATCCACCTTGTGGAGATGGGCACTTCAATGAAAATAGTTGCTTCATCTTTCCAGGGCAATGAAGAGAAATTTCGCCAGCAAAGCATCGAAGATTGAGATCAAAAATGATAAGCCCAGGATATCCTTTACGGAGTCCACTAATAATGTAAATTTTAATGGCTATGCTCTAAAAAAGTAATTACGTTGTTCCACTCAATTCATCCAGCTCCGGATCATACAAGAAGTAGAGTTTGCTAGCATCGACAGCTTCTTGGACGTCCTGAGAAAAGAATGAAAATGATGATAGAGCCGAAAAACTTGATTTACCTGGAAAACAGCAAGGCGCCATTTTCCGTATTGAGCATCCAGTGGGTGGGGTTGCTTTCCCCAAGCAACGGTGATGTCTTCGCTATTCACTTGCATCTGAAAAATATATCATGAGGTCTAAATGAATAGCGCAGTGAAATCTGAACGTAGAGGAAGTTGAAATGAAGATAATAAAAAAAAAACGATGTCCTTGATCGATGGAGGTCGAATACGATATTTATTGAAAGAAAGGGGTGTAACCGAAATGAAATGAACCAAAAGTGTGACTGTTACGAAATTATCGCACCACGAATCGATAAGTGACGTTATATTGTGTTCGTGGAACTTGGCAACACATCAACATGAACATGACACGAAACAGCAAACAATTGAATAAATCTCGGTAAACGATGGTGAAATGCGTTTCGGAAAAATTCGCGAATATTCTATGTGAAACCTGTTCTTTGTACATGCTATTGATTTTTTCTCGGAAAACTACAGTTTCAAGAAATTTAGGACACGTTAAGCTTGAAACTTATCACTTGAACTCAAAGTACTAATGAAGGTACGAGCAATGTCAGCTTGGTGTTGCGATAGCAACTTGAGCAAACAATGATATTTATATGTCTAGAGACATATCCAAAAAATATCTCCCATTGTAGATGGAGTGTAAGATATACGTGGAGCGAATTTGCTGTCAATCATGAGTCACCCTTACGAGATATTTTCACGTGCAATTCGCTGTTGATGGTTCGCACATTCAATGAAATGATTTTTGCAAAGCATGGCATTTGAAAGAGGTAATAGAGAACACAGAGGAAATGTGCGACAGGTGTGACAAATGAATGTTCTGGTGTATATTAGCGTCATTTTCTTTTATATAAATCATCGATAATTATTTCCTTGGCCAATAATCGTTTATTGCGAAATTTTAAAGAAAATCGGATGCATTTTTGCGTCAATCCGCGTGTGTGTCTGTCTGTAAAATTTTCTTTCGGTGTATACAAATAAAACGCGTCGGTGTTTGCAGACTTTTTGTGGTAATTCACTGCATTTGTCCAAATTTCTAGAAATTGCTAATTCACATATAAACGAAATAAAAAGAAACAATTGATTTTCGTTGTTTTTTTTTTCGAGTTTCTTTACTTCTAAATTATTCTTATGTCTTATTTTCTTTCTCTCGACTATTTTTGCGTTAGTTTTTTCTTTTTATAATTGATTGGTAATTTTAAGCGAGATAATTCTCAGTGAACCATGGGAAATCTTGACGACGAACTAGCACTGTAAGCAATAAGAATTTCTGAATTGTTCTATGTTCATTATTTTCAGTTTTGAAAGTGAAATCGCTGCGATTGAACAATCGGTACCAAATGTGGAGACTTCTATTGGATATGAGAAGGCTACGGGTGGCGCTCCCACTTCAGAAGAGCCCAAACCGTCAAAAAAGGTTCTTCCAACAGCACCGATGGCACCACCATTGATTCCACCGTCTTATGCTTCGCCATTCATTGCCAATACTCTTGGTAAGCCACTCTTGATGCCGCCAGTACTCATGACTCCGCAAATTCGTCCACACGTTCCGGTTAGCGATTCCACAAAAACGGTGTCCATTTCAAACAATCTATTTTCAGCCTCCCGTTATCAGTCAATCGGATGCTACAGCTACTATCGAAGGAGCACCGGCGATTTACGATACACCAGCTATTAACTCGATTCCACCAGAGTTGTGTCGAACTCAAGCGCTTCCATCGGATATTGAGAAAATGCATTTCAAAAGGCAGACAGATCCTCTGAAGAAGAGAATCAAGGAGCAGCAGTCGAAGAAAAAATACGTAAGAAGTGGTGGCGGTCAAGTTTGGGAAGATTCTTCGTTGGCCGAATGGGATGAAAACGATTTTCGAATTTTCTGCGGTGATTTAGGAAATGAGGTTTCATTGCGTATTGTCCAATTAAAAATGATTTATTTGTCTTGAGGTTTCCGATGAGCTTCTCGCTAAAGCATTCAGAAAGTATCCGAGCTTCCAAAAAGCAAAAGTTGTCAGAGAGTCTCGCTCGAACAAAAGCAAAGGATATGGCTTTGTGTCATTCCGCGATTCTGATGTAAAAATTTCTTTACCTATCTGAAAAAAAAGTGTGCATTTTTCAGGACTATGTGCGGGCTATGCGTGAGATGGATGGCAAGTACGTTGGAAATCGTCCGATAAAACTGCGAAAGTCGACATGGAAGGAGCGCAACATTGATGTTATCAAAAAGAAGCAACAAAAGAAGAGGGAGCTCGGAATTATCATCTAATTATGTACTTTAAAACTTCCTGCGAATTTCTTCAAATTTCATTGATCGATGAATGCAGATTTAGGATTTTTATGCTGATTTTCAGTGAACTCCCATCACAAACGTCACAACATCTAAAACTGCAATACAGCATAGTCCAGACCAATTCGTTGTGATATTTGTTATTCTTCTGTTTTTATATCATTCTTCAGCTTATGTACAGAAATATTTTTAAATTGAACCCAATTATCTTTCAATTTTCGTGGAATCTCATTATCAATTCATCGTCAAAATCATTTCTAGTTTTTTTTTATTCAAAGGTAAAATTACATTGTCATCTTTATTCGAAACGAATTTCTCAAGTATTTCTGCGTTTCCCAAATTTCGGGTTGATCACCATTTTTTATTATTATTTTCTTCGACTCGTCCTAAAATTATTATTATTTGAAAACTGGGAGTAACTTAAATAAAGTATTGGCAAAACTTTCCATTGAAACAATTTCACAAGCAAATCAACATGCTCACCGAAAACTGCGGAGTAATGAAAAATTAAAGCCAACAAATTTCAAAAATCACTAAGCTGAACGTTTCTGAGTAATGCTTAATTTTGTGATATATTTTTTGGTGTCAATGTATTATACAATATCCTCTTGGTTCCGAAGATCGCGTTCTGACTTCAAATTTGAAGATGTAGCATTATATTGTTTATTGTTGAAAATTAATGTTCAATAATTGCATAAACTCAAATCAGTAGTTAGTCAGCACTTCGTATATGAAACAATTAAAGATTCCACGCTACCTTGCAAAGTGTTAGTTATGCTAATCAAAAAGTAAACCTCAAAAACCCGAAGCTATATAATGATCACGAAAGCAATGTACAATCAATATAGGGGCTCTATTGCAAATCTATTAATTGGGTATCACAAAATTAAAAAATATATATTTGTTTGATAACACGTTAAATTAACTATTGATAACGAAAGATGATACCCAACAACTCATGCTGAAAAATAAAAAAAGTTATAAATTGTACAGTTTGATTATTCCATTGATATGCCAAACTAGAATATACTTCATAAGTAATAAGTTTATTCATTTCCTTTGGGCCCGATATCAGGAAGCGGGCGCAATGCGAATATGGCCGTTTTCACAGCTTTTGCGCATTCTCCAGCTTTCGGAATATAAAGCCTGAAATTTATATTTTAAATTGTTGAAAAAAAAACTATCAAATTTTACTTGTGAATAGCGGTTATTTTTGATTCTCCGTTCATTTCATAGCCAAATTTGAATGTCAATAATTCTGGAATTGAACGACGACTGGTGACGGTGAGCACCGTTGAAAGCGGATGTCTCGCTTCAGTTGTAACATATCCTTTCTAAATTTGTATTACTAAGATTGCCAAAAAAGAAAAAAAAAACGCTTACCTTTCCCGGAACATTGTGCAGAACATGAACGTGAGTTCTAGTCAATCCAATGTGCCCTTCAATTTCGCCATCGCGGAAAATTTCCTTGCATTCAAAAGTTTCCGTAAATTCAGCAGAAAGAAGGATCTTAAATTAAGCTTGTAAATTTCTCTCAATCGTTTACTAAATAAACTTCTTCTTTTGAGTTCTCGACAACAGTTGGCAAAACTGTCTCGTCATCAGAATTGTCATCTATTGAAAACACTGATTTCTGTTTGTATCGTTTGCCATGTCGCTCTTTTGGATCAACATGATGAAGAGCATTGTCAGAAAGAGAGTCACTCATTCCAGCCGACGGTGTGACAACGGATTCAACTTTTTCCTTCATTTTATTGGAAGTTGAAGAAAAGGCAGTTTTCATACGTGACATGAAACCCTGAAAATGTATAAAATTAATTTTACTTGCAGAATTTTATTTTAATGTTTAGTTTCATCATTTAAAAATATAGTCGTATAATATAGAAATCCATAAGAGGCGACCAGTTTCTCACAGGAGATATATTTTTGTGGTTTTTCATTATAACACTTTACATGGAATAGAGATACGACACAGTTTAAAAATAATAAAAAGGCAACAATATTGGAAATGATATAATTTTTTTTATTTTGAAATCCATATATCAAAAGAAATGCTGATGTATCACCTACCCAGCCATTCGAATCCTTGCGATTGGTGTTGCAAAACTGACATTTCTCTTCTTTATGCATTGCCAGCAAATCCCATCGTTTTAATTCTCCAACGCAATCATGCAATTCTGTAATGAATTTTTGAAAAGAAAAAGTAAAATTTAAAGATGCTTGAATTCACTTTTGAACCCTCCTTGTACAAATGAAACGTATGGTTTAGACTTTTGCATCAACATTGCAATCAGCATATTCATATAAGCATCTTGCACATCATCGCCATATCCCAGAAAAAGATAATGATCATCTGGGCGACGAGAGGCTTTGTACGATTCAATACTATTCAACGCAATCTCGAACTTATCCGGAGCATCAACAATCTGAAATAGTATATCTAATTCTACACCGTTTCCTGAAAAGGGTCTCACCGATGCACAGTCAAGATTGAAAGATGATACGAAATGACCATTGTCAAAATCCTTGTTCGATCTTGCATCCACGACAAAGAAATTTACTTTACCACTAGAGATCTGCAAAAATCAATAGTTCGAATGCTGTTAGCGTCTCATTACCTCATCGTCATTTGCAGTAAGGTCGATTGCAGGAATTGGAAGACATAACATTTTATTAACCTGGAACTTCGCGAAATACGAAATTGATTATTATTTGAAATTTAAACGTTTACTTGAAGATCACCAGCTTCTTCGTCGAAATTTGCACCAAACAGCAAATAATGGAATTCCTTTCTGACGCATTCAGGAGTTTTATCGGAATAATAGGTTGCAAGTTGAACAAAGTCGGGCACGTCTTCAACACTCATTTGGGAGCTCATGTTGCGCAAGGTTTTAAGAACATCGTCTCTAAAACAAATCAAACATTAGATAAATTTGAGATGTTATCGCAAGCCTGTTTGGAGTTTCCGATTTATCCATGATGATGTCTTTGGCATTAATTAGGAACACCAAAGAAAGATGAAAAACTAGGAACGGGTCCCCAATTTCAATGTAAATTTCCCAAAGTTGGTGACATGCATCAGTAGGCATATTGGCGGAAAACAACGTTGAGAACCAGTCACTAGCGTAGTCATGTGGATTACAGTGCATCGAATCCAAAAAGTTGCTGAAATCTTTGATTTTTCGCCGAGCAGCATTGCCAAAAACAACCTTAACTGCGGATCATGATATTGAAGAAGTAGACGGAAAAGATCGTACAACTGTGACCCTTTCTTGGTATCTCTTGGAATATATTTAGTGGTAAACGCAAAGAAGACATTGAATTCATCATCAGTTGGTAAATCGAGCACCAGAATCTTTTCCAGTATCTTAATTATTATATTATTGCAAGTTGTTCAGTACGCAGCATCAAATATACCTGAAGCCATCCGGAATCTTTCACATAATCCATATTCCGCCGTTTGCAGTATAACGTCAAAAATGATTCTAGTTCGGGAACACTTCTTTTATTCTTCAAGTCTTTCGCCAACTTTCTGCAGTCGTTACGAAGAATACACTGACTATTCAAATTATACAATTGGTCCCAATCATTCAAAGGATTTGGTTTTGTTCCAACATTTAGAAGTTTCTGCAACACTAAATTTTCATTATTTAATAATGACTAATGATTTACCGGCCATTTCGAAACATCGCGCTCCTTTTCGGCCACATTCAATTCCTTTACATCATTTAATATATCATTGACATCCGTATCCCTGCATTATAATTCAATTATTTAATTTTATTAATTCAACATTACCAATTATCGTCCAAATTACTCGTTCCAACGCTAAGAATTTCCAAATCGTCCATTTTTTGCTCGAATCATGCAAACAATGATACGGCGATTTAACAAAACAAGTGGTGATGCCAACGAGATTTCGTTTTGGACACTGCCCTCGTTTTATACGCGTGGTCTCGTGCGGAACCCCTGCATTAGAGCCCGCTTGCCACAGCGTTTAGCTTAAGCTAATCCGTGTTGGCTTAGAGAAAACCAATACGATGTTTACTTTGCCGTTTTTTTTTTGAAAATTGCCTTTTTTTGCTTTGTTTTATTGGATTTTGTTTTTAGTGCGTTGAAAATCAATAACACGTTTCGCCAAAATTCATTCAACCAAAAGTCGCATAATTCTTATTCCAATGGTTTATTTTATTCATCAGACGTGTGTATTTATATATTATGAATATCAAAAGAGCTATTGTCCGTGAGAATCGAAAATTGCATTGAAACCTTTATAGAATTTTCGCGTATTTTTTTTGTGCATATCAGTTTATTGATAACATAATCAACGTCCCGATGAGTAGTCGTTTCGAGTTTCCTTCCTTCACGTCAATTCGATTATCGATTTTTTCCGGTTTCGTTTACATTTTCTATCGTGCCACATAAACATTCGCCAACGTATATTTTTGATTTTTATTATTTCAGCCAATTATGGGAGCCGCTGCGTCTGGTGTTAGCACTCAAATGCAAGCCGAGCATGATCCAAATGCTGCGTTTCCATGGTAACAACATTTCCTAATTAAATCAAAAAGTTGAATACAATAATTTCAGGTGGGTTCGTTTCTTGGCGAAAGGAGTCGCGATTCTTGGAGGCTTCCTCTCATTGTTCTTTGGTGTATTGGGCCTTTTGACCTTTACAGCAACATGTATGCTTGCAATTCTCCTTCAAATGTAAGTTGTTTCTAATTTCGTAATAGATATAAATAATGAATCGAACTAAAAGTGCCGTTTGGCGCGCAAGTTTCCTTATCGCATGAAGTTGTTCCAACAAGACAAAGATTTTATCTAACTTTCGCGGAAAATATTTCTTCTTTTCAATCTACGTTCAAAAACAAAATATATTTTAGGGCATCCGGAGCATTGGTCATCGCATTGGAAGCGCCATTCTGTTGCCAATTCGTCGATTTCATCGAGAAATTGGCGAGATTCAGCGAGTCGCGACAGCTTTGGCATAAGGCGGCCATCTATGGAATGTAAGAAACCAAGAAAATAATACCGAACTTTAATGAAACATTTAATAGAATGGGAATTATTCCGATTATTCTTTGCTTGGAACTCAACACCATTCTTGGAAGTGGAACCATCTTCGCATCGGGAGTCATTTATGGATTCATGGCGCTTGGAAAGAAGGCTGATCGCAACAACATGATGGCCGCTGGAGATCCAGCCTGGAGCCCACAAGTCAACCAATCCAACATTCCATAAATGACAAACTAAGAATGGATATGAATTAGGAGAATAATTCATTCTATTTCAATTTATAACAAAAAAACGACCAACAATTGTATTTATTTTGCATTATTTTTTATATATTTATTTATTATTGATCTTTAACGACTAATTTATTCTCAAAATCCTTTAATTTCTCCCAGCGAGTAACCAGAATCTCATCTATTGGGGACCCTGCATTATGCTTTTTTAATCATTAAGTTTATTTGAAAAAAGGAAGAGATGTTCTCCATCAAAATCGTACATTTGTGATGTATTTCCAGTCGCTTTTAACTTTCAAATGGTTCGTGAGTTAGACAAAAACCGTAGTATACCTGACTACTATCAATTTAAATTCAAAAATAAATATTTTGTGAATATTTCGGTTTTTGCATGACATCATCCTCATTGTGGAACAAAAATTATTTTCCTTCTTACGCAACATTCGTTTGTTTCGAGATGACAAACATTCAGTATGTTCAATATTTTGGAATGCCTACATGCTGTTGGAACGAAGTTAATAATGCAATGAAGAATTGGCAGAAAACTTCTAGAATTTTTTACTGTTGACATTGCGGAATTAAATACATAGCAAGAACAAATAAAAACAATTCGGCGGGTTTATTCACAACTTTCATTCTATCAAAATGCTGAAAACAATTATTTATTTTTTTTTCAGAAAATCCCTAAAAAAATTTTTTTTGAGAGTCAGCTACCTTCTTGAAAATTTTATCGAACACAAGCTCGTAGAAATGTTCAGTTTTTTTACACTAAAAAAAATTTCAACCTCAATGTTCCTAGACAAACACTATTACATTTTATGAGGTTTCCTAAGAAGTATGCGCGTCTCTCCGTTTTCGTTTTCCCAGAGAAACACTTGACCATGTTTTAGCCAAATGAAAAATAGCCTCGAAGAATGTTTTAGTTTTGAATGCGAAAAGCGCCAATGGCTATATTTCTTGTGGATGCACATTTGCATAAATACTTTGGCATGACAATACTGCGGGAAAATTACACTGAGAAGGGCTCGGAACAGACACAACTTGTGCTTTTCGCCAATGTAATGTTTGATAGTCCATCTGTTTTGAAACGCACTTGCTTTGTGAAGCTGAGTGATATCTGTTTTCTCGTGTTATTTTCTTTTCATCTTTCTTTTCGTTTCCGTTTTTTTCGATGGTGTACAACAACCTGCTCAGTAGATAAAAGGTCGGAAATCTCTTCACTAAACCACATATCTTTCATTTGGTTTTTGCGACTCGTTTTGTTTGATAAACAACGTGAATCGCCTGATTTCTTTTTTTTTCCTCACATTTTTTGAAACCATTCGAAAAATTTAATTTTAAGGATGAAGGATAATAAAGTCTTGGTTTCGATATCCGAGATTCGTCCACACTTGTTTCTTGCTGGATATGGGTGTATTACAGCATCAGCGGTATATTCCCATATAATATATCAGAAATAAAACAAATTCAGTTACGACAACATGGAATTACTCATGTGGTTGACGCAACCAATCTTAAATCCAAGCCATTAGATGGCATCACAAAAATGGAAGTGCCAATCGATGATTCTCCACTGTCAAAAATCTCGCCATATTTTGAAAAAGTCGCCGAATTTGTAGAAAGTGCCAAAAATCAAGTAAGAAAACGCCTAAACAATAATCATATTTTCCAATATTTGAGGGTGGGAAAACAGTTATTTATTGTGCTGCTGGTGTAAGCCGCAGTGCTTCCCTCGCCATCATGTGCTTAATCATATCTGAGAATATGCCATTGGATCAAGCATATTATACAGTGAACCAGGTAATTCAACAAATTTGGTTAACTGGAAATAATATTTTTGCAGAAACGTCCAATAATTTCGCCAAATATTGGTTTTTGGCGAGAAATGATTGATTATGAGAAAAACAAAACGGGATGCGCCACCGTTGAACTAATAACTGGACGCATGGCTCGGCCGATACCAAGTGTTTACCTCCATAGATCAGTATCATCCAGCGCCTAATTGAATTTTTTCCACAAAAATTTGATCGGGTATTCCTGTACAATTTAGACATCGTGACCACAGAAAATTAGCTTTCAAGCATGATTGAATAAAAAATTGAAACAATATAATATCAATAAGAACATCCCGCCCGCGAAATCGAGAACAAATGGTTCGAGCGGCGTTTTTTTTCTCAATCGCGCACTGTTTATACTTCCTGCTCGCCAAATGACCAGCTGACAGCACACTGAACCGAAACCAAATAAGAATCCTCGGCAATGTGTCACAACACGATATTTTGATATCGCGATTAAAAAAACTGACATTCTGGGCGGTCTATTTCCGGAAAGACTATTCCATGATTGCAATTTCATATAAAAGGCAGATCGGCGTGCATTCGAATCATCAGATTCAGCACCTTCCGATCAAAGCATGCAACAGTCTATTCTTACGGTTTCTCTTTTGGCCATCATTGTTTCTTCGACTGAACTTTCGAATGAGGTGATAAACCAATTATATAATTTGGAGAACGTCTCCCATTTTAAAGACAAGCATTGCTCCAGTTGTACGACGCTGGAAGCGCCATTGCGGCAGTCAAGGTTGCGCTCCAGCGGTTTGCCAAAAATGCCCATCTTGCTGCAGCATGCAACCAGTCTTCAATATCAATTTTGTTAGTTTCATTTCACATCCCATTGACTTTCTGGCCATTTAAGAACTGTTGCAATTCCCCAAGACCAAATCCATCTTGTTGCTCAGCTCCAGCTCCACCACCGCCGCCACCGCCAGCTCCATGCTGTGGACCAGCTCCACTCCCACAGCAGCCATGCTGCGGACCAGCACCACCAGCACCATTGCCGGCGCCAGTTCTCTGCTGCAAGGCAGCTCCAGTTCCAGAAAATCCGTGCTGCCAAGCATTAGCTGGTCCACCACCACCAGCTCCAGTTTCGCCATCGTGCTGCGCCGCGGCCCCAGCTCCAGCCAACCCGTGTTGTCAACCAGTGCAGCCACCGCCATGCACTTGCAATGCTCCAAGACCAGTCCCATGTCGTTGCGCAGCTGTTCAGCAGTTTGCGGACTGTCCAAATTGCGATGCCCCACAGCCAAGGTAACATCAATTGATGAATCAAAGAACCTTCATTGACAGTTTACAGATGCTCTGGATATGCTGCACAGTGCACTTACAGAAGAATGAGACGCGATGTCCATCAACAAATCCTCCAATCGTTCCACGCAACCTATTAAACCATCTCATAGATATCGAGCTGTGTCATCAAAAGAGAATAACATAGCATAGTGTAAATTTATAAGATTATTAATTATTTAATTTAATGAATAAAGGGTGAAAGAGTTTAACTACTTGAGAAATGATTTCAGAAGAGTATATAATGGTCATTGAACTTAAAAGAAAAAATCTTACTTGTAATAAAGGGTATAAGAACATGGTATTAGAAAATTAGACAATTGGAAACCGCGTTGCGCACTGTAGATTTTCCAAACAATATTAAAATCAAATCGTCCATCTAAAATTTTAAATATTTCACGCACAAAAATGAAATATATCTTTAACACATGAAGTTTTACTCAAACAAAATTGAATACATTTACATTTATCAAACAAGTATCTCTGAATGAACAGATTTATGAATTTTTCTCACTATTTAGACAATCATTAGGAATGAATGTTCTAAACCCTTGTGGCAAGTTTTCTAAACGCATGCGATATTATTTATCAAACAACGTAAAAAATGCGAAAAAAAAAATCCTCGACTAAACAATGATTATTGCAAATGTTCAATTTTTGAATATTAGTAATTTATTATAAAAATAACATTGTGAAACATTCCAAATTCAAACAGTGATTTTACTCAAAAGAGAACTCAATTCAATTAAAAATTCGAAGAAACTTGTACAATGAACTCTTATATCCTATCATGTTTGCTATTTTCATTATTTGAATATGAAGAAAGAATGAAAAAACAATCTAATAAAATTTGATTTCTTTCTTTAATTAATTAAGTGATTTCTTTATTCACAGAATTCGTTTAATTGACATTTGAATTATAGCAATAAATTGGCCCAAAATTACTTGATGCCAATCACAAACGTTTCACCGATTCTTTTCTCACAGCAAACTTCAAAGTACGACAGAAGTTTTTAACTGATTAATCAAATTGGTTCATCCTCTCATTCAAAAATGTCAATTTATGGAGCTCCTCAATTGCTCCCCATTATGGGAGAATTCATCCATAATAGTCGTTTTCACACTGGATGCATTAATTAACATTTTTCATCAAATGCTCTCCACGATTCCGTGCGCGTTGGTTCTAAATCACCAATCCCAATATAATGACTTTCACCCACTCTCCACGCAAGTTACCGTACATAATTGCGAATAGCCGACGAAAGCTCGTTAAGATAATGACTCGCATAAAAGTATGTGATATAATAGTTGCTGAGCATCCCGATTCCGACAAGCTGAATGGGCATCTCAACGGTTTTTTTTTTTTCAATTTTCTTTTGACTTTTCTGACAGTTAACTGCCTTTCTTCTCGAATCTTTTTTTTTGTCGTTCATTTTGAACGATGTGCGCGATATATCCCAAGACGCACATCTATATGCATAATTTCGGGCGCCGCAAAACGATAGCAGTAAATCTGCAAATTAGGTGCGAATTGTGGAACTTGTAGTAAAATCACTCCCAAAGGACGAAAAAATATGGTGATTTTATGTATTTGACGAGTTCAACTTGTTTTTGATTCAAATCTCCATCTTCCTCAACGGATTTTGATACCTGCATGTAGGTAAATACCGTTAAACGTCCATATTATATTTTTTTTTTGAAAATTATGATCATGTTTGTTTGAAGTTTCCTCATAACAACAAAAGATAAATCATAGATCACACAATTCTTGAATCGAATTTTTCTAAACGGTAAAAACCAGTGAAAAGAGTTTAAAATTTTCACCTTTGAAACATCTACTGGGTGGTTTAATTTTTATATTGCAATTCCCGAAAAAAACA
The DNA here is from genome assembly GCA_902829315.1 of Caenorhabditis bovis. Lineage (NCBI taxonomy): Eukaryota > Metazoa > Nematoda > Chromadorea > Rhabditida > Rhabditidae > Caenorhabditis > Caenorhabditis bovis. Next base: position 4,288,130 of record CADEPM010000002.1, read on the forward strand.
GGGTTTTGGAATAACAATATTTTTGTCAAATGATGAAATTGATTGATATCGGAATAATATTTTTCCGGATTTTTTATTTGTTTTTTATAGGTATCTCAATTAATATTAAAACAAAAACAACTAATTTGAATCCGTCAAAAATGTTGATCGAATATTAATATTGCATTATGTACATGATATCAATTGAATTAAAAATGCGCACATGATAAGCAAATTGAAAGAGTTTTCTCAATTAGTATTTCGGGTGTCGAAAGATGTGCACATTATTTAACAACTATTGGTATTGTTTCAACATGCTCTTGATTAGCTGCTCACTGAGGAAAACCAGTTCTAAATAGCTAAAATTATGCCACCGAACATGTCATCTCAATAAGCACTATTTTACAACTCCCGAATATTACAATGACCTAATTATACAAAACGATTTAAAATTCATTTAATATTGTTGACAATTGTCTTTTTTGTATTTTGGCCACAATGCAATGGTAACTAAGCAAAAATTTTCGAATTTTTTTATGCATTGTTCTGGAAGTAGTCGATTTGAAATTTGAAAGGGAGCAAATCAGTGCCATCTAAGAGATTTTGACATGATCTTCTTCTGTGTGGTCTGGCAAAATGTTTAAAAAAGGAAAGCCAAACAAGCCATGAACATTTTAAGGTCCCTTACTAATCTTAATTTACAATCTAATGTCATGTTCAGTTTTTGAACCCAATTCAATTTTCATTATCCACCCTTCCTTCTTCGCGTATATCCGCTACCGTAGTTTTAAAGGCATTTACCCGGAAATGATTGTTGAATGCAAAGGATCTCATTTGAATTTCGCCAAAGTCCATGTATTCGATTATCTTTTTCTTTTGTTTCGAGAGTGTCGAATGCTCAATGAAGAGTCAACTCAATTATTTGAAGATACATAGAAACATACACACAGACACTCGACATTGGATCCCTCAATATGGGCACCGCCGTCTGCCTACAGTAATCCGAGCCGCGATGCGCGGCTCACATGAAAGCCGCCCGCCAACCGCCTGTAGAGCTAATTGGCGCGCGCCGTACAAGATTTGAGTGGACCATCCCTCGGTGTACTGTATCAAGTGACCTCACGCTGAACCAATTGAGGAGGATGACCCGCATGCAAATTGTCGTGTGGGCTCATCTTCTATAGTTTCACTTAATTGGCGATACGCGGCAGCTCTTATGTAATCCGTTAAAACAATACCTGCTATTGTGGTGACTTATCGGCGCGACCCCTCTCATTATAAACTACTACACTGATACAACAAGAGCCGATAATTAGATCGTGCGCATCCGCCGACTCAAATCTTAATTCAAATAGAGTTATGCGTGTAATTCTATATAAATGTGATAGAAAAATAATCCTCTTGATTAGATTATTGTCCTACGAGGTAATTACTGTTTGGCAACGTATAGCCCATCGCATCTACTATTGTCGTGTGACTTCCCCCCCCCCCGCTTTTTGGATAATTGACTTATTAAGCGTCTCACGCAAAATGAGAAAGGAAAAGAAGAATAAACCATGAAACGCGTGCGCGAAATGATGAGCCTCTCCTCATCTCGCCTCCCGTATCCATATACAGCTGTCGTGCGGTAATTTTCGCCAAAAACCAATTTCGGAGTCGTTAAATTTTGACAGTTGGCATATTCGGATATAATAAAAGATGTGTACTGAGCCAATTTCGACAAGGCCTTTGGAGTTAACACACGCTTCAGAAGCGCCATTTACGAAAGAACATGTTGAATAAGGAATATTGGAATATTATTGAGAAAGGCGAAGAAAATGCTGCTGAAATTGTTTTATTAGATATTGACACATTTTCAAACTAATTATGTCTTCGTAAAATTTCATAATACCAATTATTATCTACAATTTAAAATTGCAAAAATTTGGTGAAACTTAATTTTCTTCTCCAATATTTGACGTTTCTTAAATTAGGAAATATACTTCATTGTTTTTTAGCGGCCCTGCTTTAAATGCCAATGTTTTTCTTTATTTTCCTTATGAGGGTTTCAGTATTTATTTCTTGATGAACTCAACTTTATAATTCATTCAATCCATCATTGTCAAGTAAACAATGCGGTAGATAAATACCGAAAGTCGTTAAAAATTAATAATCGCCTTGTTTGGGTGAGCTTTTTTGCAATTCACCGCCGTCATTCGCCGGAGAGCTCTGATATAGCGAAGGCTGGTAACTGACGAAAGCATCTGTCACAAATTCATCTTGCGACACGCCATGCATCTATCTTTACGACCGCGATTCATATTAACCCATATATACATGACTTTGCCGTCTATAACTGATTGGGAGTCCCAATTCATTTTCTGGATTATTGGTATCCGAATTTTATGCAAAAATCAAGTGCGTTTTGACTTTCATTCAATGGCGGATTCAAATTACATACTACACAATTTCTGCTCAGGTACTTAGCACAATCAAAGTAATGAGCAAACATTAGGCTTTTATCGGCTCCCCCCCCACACACATCTTATTTATGCATACTGGTTTTATTCGCGCCACGAAACCAAAACGGAGAATTGGAATTTCGAGCTACCGTAGTCGCAATGCAATAATAATAGGGGTGGAGTGGAAAAGACGAAGCCGATTTTGGTCGGAATTCCCTCGTGGGCCCTTCTCAAATCGGTAAAAGCGCCAAGGTGATTGGATTCGGACGCGACGAATGGCTTATTTGTGTGCGGTGTGCAAATTTGTTGAATTCCAAATGTGTGAATTCCAGAAATGTGCATATAAATTCTCGCGAGAAGTGTGGTATTGTAATCGGAGAGGTTCAACTTTAATATTCAGTATGCCAAATGTGAGGAAACGTGTGAAAACTGTCGTATTGTATTTCAATTTGGGCGCACGTTTTTACGAATCCATCCCGTTCGCTTATAATAAGGCACTGCGCATCCTATCACAAATTACTCAACAGCCGCTCGCATCTCGGTAGTCGAGACCAATGCATTTTTAAGCAACTCATCTTCAGGCAATGTCTTGGAACCAAGACGAAATGAGACGAAATATGCGTAGATTGAAATAAATTGGCTCGCCAATAAGACAATACTCCTTCAATGCATTTTTTTTTTCAATTCCACGCTCACTCAACACAAACTGAATACTGTAATGATTTATAATGTTGTTTATCGCAACCCATTTTAGCTAGTTAAAAATTGAAAAATGAAGCGAAATGAGGAGTGTCGTCCTTTTCGAAATTGCCTGCCAGTAGTTCTCAATCACCCTAATTAGTATACACTGGAAGGAAAGCTCAAAATTCACGAAACCTGCCTGAATGATTTGTATTCCTTGTATGTCGCGGGGAATTAGCATGCGAGTGCAATTGGATGTTGCACTATTGTCCAAGGTATCATTTTTCAGAGCGATGCGCAACCAACTGAAATAATAATGCTCTAATATGTAATTTGGATTACGAAAAGTTGATGCTCAATTTTTTAATTCAACAATGACAAAATTAGAGTATTTTTTGCAAGTTTTTGCACTTTGACGATCTATTTCGAAATGCAACGCTTTTTCGTGCATCCAGAAAAAAAAAGATTTTCATCGCTTTCTAGATCGCACAATCACAACTTAAAAATTCTATGCATGTTCACAGTGCATCCGGCGATACTAGGAATCATTCGGCGGAAAAAATGCCTGAGCACTTCAGCTTTTTCAATTACAACTTTCAATTCATTCATTCATAACCATGTATATCAGATTATTAAGACATATCGAGTCAAGCATACAGAATATTTCATTGCCTATTGCAACATTGATGTTTCCTCAACCACGATGAGCAACAAATGCTCTTTTAATTGCGCGCGGCCCACAACCTAAATGGGCGGAGTCAGCCAATGAACGCGGCTGCGCGAGATTACGGAGGTGTGGTGAGAGTGAGCTTCTCTCGAGCCACCGTGTCAGTTCTTGCGGCCACCATGAGATTATCAAACCAATCGAGGAAGGTGCCCTTCTATATTTTTTACTTTGAAAGTAACCCATTTCTCACTATAGCATCTACTTCACAATTTGAATTATTAGAAGATATATCACAAATGCAGTGATTTAATTTTCTGTCACATTAAATTCCCTAATATTTAGTTAAATTTTATTTTAAATAAAAATTTTAATATATAGAATGTTTCATTGAATATTCGTACGAATTCAGATTTATCGTGATTTTTGATTAGGTGCTCCATTTAACATATACTCACCGTAATCCTTTTCAAGATTCGAATCCCGATTGTAGTTTTTTTGCCAATTGTTTTGAAAAGCAGTGCCAGGTAGTTCGAATTCACTTCCGTCCCATTTGTCTATTATTATGTTACAGCATGATTTGTCGCGCTTTTTGGGAGTATGCGCGAAGTGTGTGCCGCATCTTTTATTTATACGTCCATTTTCACACTAGAATGAGCTCATCCTGTCGGCCATTTCATTTGGCGACATTGCATTGACTTGACACGGATTTTTTCAATGCATATATATGTTGTCGCGTTTGTTAATATTTGAATACGTGTTTCTTTTCAAATACCAATTCTCATTTTCTAGTGTTTTATTTTCTGTCTTCCACTTTGTGATTTAGTCCAAACATCATTGCGTCAACTCCCCTTGGAACCATGCGTTTTGTCTAGCAATCAGGCCGCTTTTCTAACAAGCTCGACGCTCATTTAGCAATGATTTTCGAAAACTTGCTTTCTTTCCCCCCGACTAACATTCTTCAAGTTTTTTGGTTTTTAGGTGTTAGTCAAAGGCCGAAAGACCAAACCAAAAAATAAACACTAAATTTCGTTTCCTCTTCAAAAAGGATACTGAGAATGAGCACGGATCACGCTACCTCAAATATCTATTCTGTTGAATCATTGTTGGCCAATGCGGACAAAGCAAGCATTTCCCCAACAGGTGACCAATCAAGGAGATTTCGATAAGGAGTTGAGCCTTGAAATTTCAGATAGCATAGACGATAAAAATAGTGAGAAAATATCTGAAGAAACACTCGGGTGCTGGCAGAAAATGGCCGCTGTTATCGCATTTCAGCAGAAAATGATGATGCTACAGCAAAGTGCAAAATAATTTTATTAATTGTTTTAAGACAAGTATTATTTCAGCAATTCCACAAGTTCGAGCTCCTTCCAGCTCTCCATTGCTTTTTATGCCTAATTTCCCAATGAATTTCATGAATGCGGCGGCGCCCATGTTGTGGCAGAATCAGCTACGCTGTATGGCTATGAATTTGATGATGATGAATCCTGAATCCCCAACAGGTTGGCCAACGATCAATTTCAAACAAAATAATGATATTTTCATTTTCAGAAACTACTAATACCGCTAACACTTCAAATAACTCTCCATCGCCAGTGAGCGAGGTAAAACCCTACAATTGTCAAAAATGTACAAAAACATTTTCGACCTTAGCTGCCCTTGAGGTGGTCCATTTTGTGATTATTTTCATTTGAAATTTTAATTTCAGCAACACCAACAAGTTCACAATTGCGACAAACAATTCGAGTGCAAACAGTGCGGGAAATGCTTCAAAAGGTCAGTTGCTACCGTAACCCGAATATCGAATTTGAAAATCCTTCATTCATCAATTATTCTTGCCTAATAAGTGTGATTTCAATGAGAAGCATATCGATCGTATTGCGTTAATTTAGTCACTGCGGGGTGTCAGTCAGCAGCAATCAACACGTTAGGCTTCAAAATCCCACATTCCCCGCTCCCCCCCTTTTATTGGCTGGTAATGTTATGCAACGACATTGCATCTTCATGAATATACAAACGATCACGAAATTGAGGCATGTCATATTTCTTTCAAATCTTGTCAAAAAATCGTTTTGCATACATATTAGGATGACGGAGGAAGGGAGGGGGGCGACCACTTGCGTGGCAATTTATCAAAACCATAACCAAAACTTTTTTTAGAAGCTCCACCTTGTCGACACACCTGCTTATTCATTCAGACACTCGTCCTTACCCTTGCGAATATTGTGGAAAAAGATTCCACCAAAAGTCGGATATGAAGAAGCACACCTACATTCATACAGGTTTAGCTTGACCCCATTCTAATTTTGCCATTAATCAAGCATTGCGAGAGGGGGAGGAGAAAGAAATAGTTGGAGGGAGATGAGTGGGCGAGAATTCACCGCCTCGTTTTCCATATGATTGATGAATCAGGAAAGCGTTGAAGAGCAGTCTTCATGTCACTACCGTGCCGCTACACACAAATCTAAATGAATATCCAAGCATGCGTGCTCGCCCCATTCACCAATCTTTTGATGATTTACTGCCATCTCCAATCGCATATTAAAACAAGTTCATATTTTTCACGGATGAATGTGTGTGTGTGCATGTGCATATAGAAAAAGAGAAGAGGGTTGATGACCAATTAGTGTGATCGCTTCTCCTGACCGGAAGTAATATCAGACCTTTCCGGAAAGCGTACATATTTCAATCAATGAAAACGTCTTGGATGCTGTTTTTTGCTCAAGCTTTCAAATTTTTTTCCTCCGTCTTTGCTCCTTGATTGGCAAGTCGCGCTCGTGCGCGCACATACACACACACACACTCCGTCCTCGTCCCGAGGTTTTGATGATAGCCGGTCGCGGCAAGAAATTGGGAGCGATTATTTGACACTGGAAAACAAATTAAATCCGCTGGTGATGCGAGGCGAGTTGTGCGCTGCTTACCTAAAAGCAAAGCAAAATGCAATCGCGGATAGCAGAACGACGCAGGAAGAAGCAGAAGGCGAGCCGAAGAAAATGAAAATGAAAGCGATGGCATTTTAATTCGACACTAACAAATGATGGCTCGAACACGAGGAATCGAGGAATAAGATTCAATAGTTTGAGCAACTCATGTAAACCATAAGGGGTTGGCTAGAGAAAAAAATTCTGAGATTGTGTTTGCTCTCCTACAGTATACCTAGTGATCAAATAACTTCTTAAAACGTGAAAAAGGTATCAAATATCACACTACGCGATACTAAAATCTTAAATTTTTTTTAAATTATGAGAATTTAATTATAAAAAAAATTTTTGGTATAAACTTAAAATATGCCGCGAGATGTTATTTATTCGACATTTCAGGAGAAAAACCTCATAAATGTACAGTTTGCGGAAAAGCCTTCAGTCAATCTTCGAATTTAATAACCCATACAAGAAAGCATACTGGATTCAAGGTTTTTAGCTTTTTTTCAATGCTCCTTCAAATTAATGTAATTTAGCCATTTGCCTGTGATGTTTGTGGAAGAACATTCCAGAGAAAGGTTGATCGTCGAAGACATCGCGAGACACATCATCCAGGTCATCCAGACGAATGCGGTAATTATTCAATTGCAATACAGTAACCATTATTGTTTTGGCTCAAATTTACAGTAACCGCATCGCAAATTCCCTTCGATATATCGCCCAAAGGATACATGACACCGCCGAGCAATACGACTGTTGACTCGTCCGAAGATATTCTCAATGCGTTCAGGTTCGTATTTCTTGTCGTCAACATACTAAAAATAGGCAATCTTGCAGGCTCCCAGCACAATTATTTGGAATTAAGGCCGAAATTCGAGACGCCGATGAAGATGATGAGGCGCTGAACCTGAGCAGGTCTTAAACAAATTTTTTAGATACGCACAGTTCTTTCGTTGCATGGAACTTCGAATGTGATCTCTTTTATAACATTTTGTTGAATTGAATCTGTCCCTCAGAAGTCATGTTGATCATTAATAATCCAAACGTTATAAAAATGCAATTAATGCATATGCGCTGATTTTTCTGTCTTGGCTTTTAATCATATTGGGTCCATACATATCTTAAGTAATTGCTAAGGATCCATCAAATTTATCCATAACATTCAGATTGTCATTTCTTCCACCGAATTTCACCTCGTCCTTTTCAAATTCCGCTTTTATTCTTTTTTCAAGCTTTAGAATTCCGGTGAAATCAACACCCAATTTTTGCATTTACCCCTCCTGTTTTTGATTGTTCAAATCAACTGCTTGTTTTTTTTGCATAAATTTATTTAAACAATTCTACTTGCACAAAAGCAGGGCATTATTATTTTTTCCGACAAAACGTTAGTGAGGTCCGGAAAATACTCAAGGGAAAAGAGATTAGTAAAGATTAAAAGTACTGGAACATAACAGTGGAAAAGAAGGCACACAACAGAAATGAGGCCATTTTTCGGCTAATGAAACACATAACCTAATCATCGCCGACGAGTAAGAAATGAGAACAACGGCAGAGCGTTGAAGAAAGGATTTCCGGACTTTGGAGAAGACTTGCTAATGAAAAAAACCACTATACTTGGAAGAGAGGTACAATACAATAATAACCATATTTGAGGCGACCATTCAATTTGAAAATATGATACTGTCGGTTTTTTTAGAATTCGGCAAACTGCAATAAAATTCTGATAAAAATGATAAAATTGTCGACGGATGTGCATATGGAATAGATTTTGAGAAAAAAAAACCCTAAAAATGGTTATATCTAGTGTTTTAAATTGATTTTTAACGGCTTTTGCGAAATTTGCAAGCGTCACGGTACTATACCATTTTCCATCAAAAATAAAAAAAACCGGTTTCAATAACGCCTCTAAAAAGTAAAAATGATATCCCCAGATTGCTGAAAAATAGTTTCATTCGGTTTTTTTTTGAAAAAACAAACCTCCACTGAACCATAAAATATTCTTTGCAAATTCCAGTGAAAGAATAACCGTAGTAATTAATCTTTTTATTTGTCTTTTTTTTATTAAAAACGACAGAAAGAGAAAAAATCTCGTCACATAAACAGAAGCGACCATGCATAAATACGAAATTACTGCAAACGTCGCATTGTTTTAATAATTAAAAAGCTAAGCAGGGAATTAATTAATAAATTCATATTGAAACACTAAAACAAAAGCCGGCCATTGTAGAAGTATGAAGTTTTTGCAAAATGAAGAAAAAACATGTTTGAATTCAAATTGTTGAAGATTTTACAATATCCGAATACCTGTTATTCAATTCTAGCTAAAAAAAAAGTAGTAATTTGAGTATGAGAATAATTACCACAGACAAACAGTAAAACCAAAAATCTCTGTTCTTTTTAACGAGTTCATTGCAAAATGCAAGATTCGTTGATAATAATAAATGGAAGCATTCTTAATATTTATACAATATTTCTAAAACATAATTGTATAAGACATAACTTCAAGCTTCAACTATTTATTAAAATAAATGTGGTTGTAAAATAATAATGATAAAATAATACAGCAGTCATAAATTTTTTTGTCATATTCAAGCGAAATGTTCTCCTATGAAAGCTGGCACTAAAACTATGATTGATCCAGAATTATAGTAAATGAATGGTGTGGTTATAAACGCCAAAGAGAAATGAGCTTCTATCAACAATACCGAGTGAAAATAATGTTACGGGTTGACTACAATATTGTAAAAAATGGATAAATTGGAGTGGGGTTATTTTGGTTTTTTCTTTAACAATTATGATAGTTTGAATAAAAAAAATCGAAAAAAAAACAGATGAAGTCATTTAATAAAAAAATAGGGTAACTAAAATAAAAATTTATGTTACACTTGATGTAGACAACACTGAAAAACAAACAATTTTTACTTATGTCTCATCAGTTTCATCCATTTAAGAGCTCGCTTCATCAAATATCCCTGTTCAGGATCTGTACTTGGTTTTGGTTGAGCTCGGCCGCTTCGAGCTCCGACACGCGAGTTTTTATTTACAACTGCTGAGGGCATTGCAGCTAGCTTCGATCGATCACCTTAAACCTAATTGTTAAAAAAAGGAGAATTCTTAAGGTTTTGCAAATTTACCATTTCCGACAGCCTTGCGAGCTTGTGAAAGCTCTGAAGCTGATGGAGTCGGAGCCATCGAGTGAGCCAAACCATACCTTGCTTGACGTTGACGAACGTTACGCGGTGTGTGGGCCTCGGCAATCAATTGCTAACAAAGAAGCACAATTATATAAATATTTTTTTTTCATTCCAACACCGTGCGTCTGCCGGTGTCCATTTGCTTAGCTTTGTCGCTGATTTTTTCAGTTAGTCTCTCAAGACGATGCTGTTCTGATTTCGCTTTGTCGACGACGAGATGATCATAGAACGTTGCCCATGATTTGAACGATTTTGGAAGAACTGTTTTAGTCGGAAATTCGCGTGCAACCTCCGATTTGAAAAGCTCTTCAACGTTTTCCTCGTATTTCTTAATAGCAATAAATATATTCAATAAATCAATAAACGATCGTACATGATTAATCCGAACAAATAACTTCAGCTCCTCGTGAGATGCTCTCTTGAGTGCCGGCTCAAGAACCTCAAACGGGGTCTTCCTAATTGGTTTCATCACTATAAATTATATTGAATTCCAAGCTTATTCAAAAATAAGCTAACATTGATTTGGATGATTAATTAAGATATTCTGTGACAACTTCAACAGCGATAGCACTTCAACGTTTGTATTCTTCTTGCGGCCAGCAAAGACTTTCCGCACATCCTTTCTTGGCTTGAACATATCCTCATCGTTGACTGAAATTAACAAAAAATATATATATTATATATAATTTATCCAACATGTCGCAATCTTCGGCTTCAAGCCCTTCGGAGTTTGAGTAAGTTTGACAATCTAAAATTATGAATTGTCCTAGTAATTATCGCAAACTCAGCGCTTTCAAATCGCACACTTTTATAGTCAGCTTCCGACGACTGCTGTACGCGGGTAGATTTGCGACTCTCGAAATTGTCTCGTTACACGTAATACTTTTTTTAATGTATTATTATTTTTTATGAGTATATCATTTTTCCTCCTCCTCCCTCAAATTCTTAATATGTATCACTGAAAAATTAAGGGTACTTTAAAATGCAGAACAATCAGTTAGTTAGTGCGGGGCCATAGCGAATGCACGTAAATATTCTCGTGTACAACAGTCGCCGGACGTCGACTATACTATTCCTACGTATTGAAGGTCTTACATGAGTGGCAGTCGATGACGATGGCAACGAATTGTCATATCCAAGCGACTCGTAAGTCGAAGCATTCAGTCTCGCAGCACGTTCGTCTCTTCTGCGCTGCTTTTTTGCTTCTTGCTCCAATTCATATTTCTTCTTGAGCGCATCGTGCTCGGCAAAAATGTCAACTTCTTCCATTCGCATTTCCAAACTGCTTTTCTGAAAATTTTGTTACCTCAAAAGTTATGATAATTGTTGAAATTTCTACCAGTTTTGGAGCAAAGTTCGACTTCTTTTCAGCTCCTTTTTTCTGGAATAAATATTATTAACACATTGTAGAGTATATATATATATTTTTTTTTTACTTTGGGAATAACATCTTCTGCATCTTGAGATCTCTTCCGCTTCTGCTCTACCAATGGCTCGTTGTGCTTTTTAATCAACGGTGATGGACTGCGATGTAGAGGTGATGGGCTATGTCTCGACGCCGCTTCAGCTTCTGCACGTTTCGCTTCTCTCTTCTTCTCTTTTCTGCAATATATCAAAAATTTTTGAAATTTTTCATTCAATGATGATCTACTTTAACTTTCGTTGTTCCTTCACCATGTCTTTAACCTCTCTTGCCAACGTTCCAACGTTCCTATCCAACAGATATCTTGATGATAGTTCCTTGATATGATACTTTTTGAGCCATTCGTGGCATGGTTTCATTGCGAGAATCTCGCGAAATGTTTTCTCTACCTGCAGATATCATTTGACATTTTCAACCCAATCTGCCATGATTTTCACCTCCACATTGTTGTTGAGATTCTCTTCCAGTCGAGCAAGCTCTTTTTTATAGATATTCGCATCGACCATTTTTTTAATATGTCCTGAAGGGAACTGATAATTATCGTTCAAAAACGCACGAAAAGTGAAACGAAACGATGTGTTTTAGGTTAACTAGCCAACATTTAGATCGATGAGAGAAAAAAGATGAACCGACAATATCTGAAGAATTAAGGCAAGCCATCGAAGATTGTACGATATGGTGTAAATATTGATGAGTGATTGTCATAAACACCATTCTACCCAGTAAACAATATACAATATCTTTGGATCAAACTATTAAAAAACAATTATCCAACCATTGAAAAAACAGCAAAAACAATGTTTTAGAATGATTTTCCTAGAAAAAAAAACTAAGACTTATTTTTGGTCACCTTGTCATCGTAATATATTTAAACGCGTACGTCCTTTCTCATGACATACTCGCTCACTTTGAAAAAATGTACGGAACGACCAAATTTAAATTACGTGAGAATTTTAGGAAAAACCGAGTTATGCTTCTTATAAACCAATTTGATGATATGCAATATAGAGGAAAGAGTAAATTTTAGCGTCAAATTTGATAAATTTGACTTGATTGTATTGGGTAGAAATTGCAAATTCGATAGTTTTGCAAGCACCACACTATAGATCAACTATAGAACTTAATTGGTCACGGATATTGATGAATCAGAATATTATTAATTATGTGGCCGTGAAGAAGAAATCGATGCAACAATAAACATTGTGATCGATCAGGCGACACATACAAACCGAATACGGGAAGAAGATGGCTAAACGTGTTTCTGTCTCTATTTCCCATTTCAAATGACTAAAAAAATGTCGAACGACTTTAAATGGTGTAAATCGTTTAATATGATGAGAAAATCAAAAAATTACTAAGCCATAATATATATGGAAGGTAGGCAAGGAAACGCAAAAGAGAAATTTGAAAGACAACATGTTATTTAAAAAAAAAATTCTGACCGTATTTTCGCGGCTATGGTCTTAAAGTAAACACATTTAATTTTTTTCCGACACTTTTATTTAGAGTTTAAACCCGAAAAAATAAATGTCTGATGTTTGGTAATTCATTAGTCATATTGGATTCAGGGCCAACTGCTTGGCCACTGGATCTCATTGTGTGGGTTGATGAGATAGCTGTTTCTCACCTAGGGACGAACACATTTTTTAACAAATTGATTTTAACAAACGTTGGAAATCAGGTAGTCACAATGTGATGATAATGATACAAATTCAAATGGACTGCCGAAATTGACATGTGTTCATACATTGTTTATATATACTCATACTATTATTTTTTTCTCGAAATTTTCTCAATATTAAAAAAAAGTCACATTCGTTAATTTTTTGAATTAATAACTACACACTGCCGAGAAAACAGAAGAAAGACATTTTTTAACAATACTATTTTCTGATTTCCTCTCAGAAATTATTGAAATCGGAAAAAATTACTTTATCTATGAAATTGATCCTAGATGAACCCAAATATATGTTCATTAGTTTGCTATCATTCAATAAACCAAAAGACACCGCTAAATTTTTGTTTCCAGCATTAAATTGTTTTGAAACAATACAATTAGCGATATAGATTTAGAAAAGGCAACGCAACGTGAGATTATTTAAAAAAAAATAGACGCTGTCTATCACTCTCAAAATGCTTTACGACTTCCTTAGCAGTGCGGCATCACACAAAATGAAGACGTACAAGATTAGGGTAACTTTTAATCCGAACAAAGACACTACTTTTATAATCCAGTACCGAAACAGCGTAAAATGAAAATCCCAATATTAATTCTTTTCAAAAAAAAACTCTAAATAGGATTATAATTGCTATATAAAAAGGTTATGAAAAGATAACGCTACATTTTTGGTATTCTGAAATCATATCTATATTTATTTTTAATCTGCAATTGGGAATCTCGATTTTGATCTTCTTGGAGGTTTTTATTCGCAAAAAAAAAACAACCATTCACAATGAACATCGTATAGAAAACTGTAAAGCATTCATAATCACAGTCTTTTTCTAGAAATGTTTAAATTCATAGCAATAATTCTATATGTATACGTGAAATAAGAAAATGGTAGAATCGAAAACTTTTTTGAGCAAAAATTTGAGCAAATTTAAAATACCTGAATGTGGCGATCAGTTTTATTTAATTTGTTAACTTGTAAATTTAATCATTTACTCATAATAGTCGTTTGTCAAAACTATTTGTAAGAACAAATTCGAATACAGGGTGTCATTTAAGTTCCCGCACAAAAGTTTGACGCCATGAAGAGCTTGGCTGGCGCACTTTTCGTGCACCAATACAATTTATTTTTGTTAAATAAGGTATATTTTACTTACTTTCCAAGTTTCACCTCTTTCGGATGTGTTTCCGAGAAATGGCGAAGGCTAACATCCATCGCGCTTCCATTATCGAAGTTCATAAGCAAAATGTGAGCCCGAGAGACATCATTGAACGCCTCGCTGTGCCTCGTAGAACGGTTTGCGACACCATCAAACGTTTCAAGGAGCTAAATACGACCAGTGACCGTCCCAGACAAGGAAGACTCGTCTCAGTAACCACTCCTCAGAAGATAAACGCCGTCAAATCGAGGATCAGGCGAAACCCCCACAGGAGCATGAGAAAGATGGCGTCAGACGTGGGAATGAGCATCTTCGCTATGGAACAAATCGTCAAAACGAAGCTTGGACTGACCCCATATCGTGTCCAAAAAGCGGCAATTCTATCGGCCGTCAACAAGCAGAGACGCTTCGAAAAAGCAAAACAACTTCTTGCTCGCACGCAGTCTGGAGAACATCTCGTCACTGTCTTCTCCGACGAGAAGCTATTCACTGTGGAGGCGGCATTCAACTCACAAAACCATCGAGTACTTGCCCAGACATCCCAGCAAGCTTCTTAGAAAAGCAGAACAATACATCGAGCCTCACATCCTGCCAGTATGATGGTTTTCGGTGCCATCTGCTCAACCGGGAAGCGCCCCTGGTTTTTGCAGATCAGGGGATGAAAATGAACAAAGAAGTCTACGTTCGGGACTTTTTAGAGGAGCATGTGATGCCCTGGACCCAAACGCATTTCGTTGGGCAGAAATGGGTCTTTCAACAGGACGGAGCACCCGCCCACACTGCCAAAACTACTCAGGAGTGGTGCCAGACCCATTTTCCCGACTTCATCAAGTCATCCGAATGGCCTGATTGGTCCCCAGACCTGAACCCGCTTGACTTCTCCGTGTGGGGTCTTGCAGGAGAAGGTCAACGCAAAACCCCACTCAAGTGTAGAGACTCTGAAGAAGACATTACTGGCGGAATGGCACAATCTTTCCATCGAATACCTGCGTACCACAGTCGCATCCTACCCGAAGCGTCTCTGTGAAGTCATAGCTCCGAAAGGAGGCCGAATCGAAAAGAGTTAATAGATAAATATTTGTTATACTATAGATAAAAAATATTTCGAGTCTCGTTTGATTTGGACCTTTAGTTTCAGAAATATACGTCTTCAAAGTTGTGCGGGAACTTAAATGACACCCTGTATGATTCATCACGAAACAGAAAAGACGGCACGTATAAATTGGAAGCGCCGCTGGTGTAATATATGTGGGTCTTTTGACTTTTGAAATTTTGGATGACGTCCATTTTGAAATTTCTTCAAACATTTTATTTCGCAATTTCCAGGACTGTAGGAGTAATTCAAAATAATATAATCAGTTTCCGTATTCATAACGGAGTTCGTAACACTAACATACAATTTTATCAAAAATGGAATTATACTTACTGAATTGCTTGTTTGAATCATTAGTTTGAGCAAAAGTTAAGAGAAATTTTTTGGATATTTTAGTAGGCTGGAATATGTGCATATAAATATTATTGTTTGTTTAAAACTACAAATCGCATTTTTCATTTTCTCGTTCCTCAGATACGTTTTTCCTACATTTACCGGTTCCGTGAAATAATGAAAGTGACTTGACTTCTCAATACTATACTATTATATAAAATACTATACTACTGTATAAAATTTGGAAGTAGAATTGGAAATCCCAAATATATACAAATTTAAGAAAAATTACTTTTGACTCGTTTTTCCAGTTTTTGGGTATTTCTTCGAAAGTAATTTTAGTAAGAGTTAATCAATAAGTATATGTCTTCATTTTTCTGATAATCACAAATCGCTTGAACAGAAAAAAACGCATTGTCAATATAACGCGTCACACAAGGTTGCCTCCACATTTCCAAACCGTTATCGTAGGCTGTCATAAGTACAAACTATGATAACAAAAAGAAATCAATGAATTGGGGTAAATAAAATCGTTTTTTAATCAATGAACTGCGAAAAAAATCTTCAAAATCTCGAAAAAAGGTCGAAATTCGATCACACGAAAGTATGTCTCAAAAACCACATAGAACTGAGCAATATATCAAAAACAATCATCTTGAACGCGTCTGTCCCATTTCTCATACATCACACAGGTTGCTGTCATTTCGTGTTGTTGGAAAATTAGCAAGAATGTGATGAATGTAATTGCGTCAATCATCCAAAAATAGCCAACCGAATCGTCTGATGTGAGAAATGTTCAAACGAAGCCAATTATGAACAAAATAAAGTCAAATTATTAAATAAAAATAGAAGTACTTTTTTGATATCATCAATATTCAAAAAACATACGAATATCATGAAAAGTAGGGCGATACTGCCAAAACAGTTGTCATACAAACCAGTTTGTCGCATCAAATCTAAGCGAACGGTTTTCAGGTTGCATTCAATGAAATTCTCAATCAATATGATTTGAGTAACAGTACAAAATATCGATTTAATTGGTGGTGATGGAAACAAGAAAGTCGGGTTGATGTATTGCGCGGACAATTTTTTGTGCGTAATGAAATCGATTTCTGTTTGTCTTTGAACAAAGCGAACAACTGGCCTGCTTCGCTCACCTTTGTTTAAAGGCAAAAATTAGAAACCCGCTCAAAACAAAATAATTCGCTTTGGCATCATTAAAATCCAAAAATATGAGAATTTTGAATTTGAATAACACATGGAAAAGTTTATTTGAATTGCCGAAACTGTGCCTTTTCATGCATTTGTTTGCATGTGGAACCGGAAAAAAAAGAGCAATCAATACATATTTCGAAGGAAAATGCCTGCCGAACACTTGCCACTTATGTGGGACTTGTACTAACGAAGGTACAAAAAATTGTAAGAAGATTAGTTGCAATTGCACTTATACACCCGAGTATACATTCGACTAACCTCTGGCTGTCGATTATTATGGATTGCCAATCAAATGACAGCTAGAAGCACAGAAATTAGACGTGTGTTGTTTACGTGCCTTTTCTTCATTTATATTGTTGAATATCTTGGTTCATCAAGAAAGGGACGTGAAAGCAGAATTTGACCAATTTCAAATGAGAAAAAAACACCTTCACATAATACACGCTAATTAGGATAAAATTTAATTGGAAAATATTCAACATTGATTCACCAACCCAATTAAATAAAATATTTAGGATAGTCAATGTATTTAAAATAATAATTACTCACGCGATGCTCTATGAGCAAGCAAATTAGCAATTATGAATGAAAATTATTGGTCATAATTTTTTTAGTCATAATTTTTGCAAGCTTCACTCATATCAATCAAGCGTACCTTGCAAGTAGTTATTTGCCAAATCTTAAAATTGTTGCTATGTCGTCGAAAATCATATGATG
The DNA here is from genome assembly GCA_902829315.1 of Caenorhabditis bovis. Lineage (NCBI taxonomy): Eukaryota > Metazoa > Nematoda > Chromadorea > Rhabditida > Rhabditidae > Caenorhabditis > Caenorhabditis bovis. Next base: position 4,305,626 of record CADEPM010000002.1, read on the forward strand.
TGGTCGAAAAACGAGTGAGCTTTGTGATTTTAAAACGGTTGATGTTTTAAAACAAAAAAACAAGTTTAAAAACACCGACAAAATTTAAAATTTTTTGAGAAACAAGAAATTTCGAATCAACATGTCAGAGAAACTTGTGATATTTCTTCTTGATGGCTATTTTTCTAACCAAGTTGAACATGTGACACAGTTTTTTCCACAAAACCACATCGAATTCTTCAAACTATAAGAAGATAAGAAAAATTATAAAAATGAGCATAACAATAGTTTTTCTCTTTGAACCAAATGATCCCTCTTATTCTGCCTCACTATAATGACTCAGTAGAAATAATAAAAATTTAGTGACTTGTAAAGTATGTCCGATGAGGTATTAAGAATGGTTGGACATCATATAATCCCCAGTTACTCACATGCTCATTATCAAAATGGAGTTTGAGAGTATGAGGTGCTGCGCTGCGCGTGCATACCTCTTCTTGACTTTGAAGTACATTTTACAACCTTTTCTTTAGAAAATGAGTACTCCGTGCGTATTTTTTGAATAGCACATTACAAATTGGAATGATAGGAAATCACTAAAACTATCATGATTTTTTAAATTTTTTAATTATACTAAATCGATATAATTCCAGAAAACGGAAATAAATTTTTAAACATTATATTTCCCTTAGAAGCTTATTCAATTTTGTTTGATAATGCATAAAATCCTTATGAGTAATCACTTTTCTTTTTTTTTTTCTAAAACCCTCTTCTTGCAATATCCTATTATTCAAATTCTGATTAACTCGGTGTTATAAAATTTTCAATTCTGTTTACATCATATGCAATCCCAAACATTTTAAAACCTTGGTCTTCAAAATAAAAAAAGGGCAAAACCGTTTCATTTGCTCTATCTTCATATTTCCAACTTCCCTCTAATATTTTTGATTCATTTTCAAACAAATTCCTAAAAAAAAAACAATTCCCAGAATCAGTTCACTTTTTTTTCAACAAATCAAACTGAAATGTTATATATTTTTCTATTGGTTCTTTATTTTTCTGAAACATCTCGCGTTTGTCATTTTCATCCTCAAAATATAACTTCTTGAATTCGGCCTCGTTGATTTTTTTCTTTTTTTCAGCATAAATTTCTAAAAATTTGTGAAACAAATAACGCAAATCGACTCCTAAACTTTTCTATTTTTTTTTCTGAAAAGAATATAATCTAAAACATTGTATAAACGAATACTATGGGATATATACGTGAGGCGATATTCATTTCCTTCTATTTCAATCGAATGTTTAAGTTGCTCTGGTTTCTTTTTCATTTCGGGTTTCAGATAATGTTTGCATAGTAGACGCTTGGTGCCATAAAATGCATCAATTTCGTAAAACACTTTGGTTTTATTGCTTAATTTCAGATACAGTAATCCTAACGTTTTCAAATTCAGTCTTAAAGAATTCTTAAAAAAACATCTAGTTGGTAATTCATAGAGAGCATAAATTTAAATGTCTAAATTAGAATCTCATTCTCAAACACCCCAATGACTTGACGAAAAATAATTCTTTTTTGTTGCGAACATACTTTGCTTGAACAAATCGCGTGATATACTCGTGCACGCCAGAACACTTCTCGCAATATCTCCGCTCGCTTGGCCTGCGACAATCCACAACAATGCGTGCAAATATGCTCTAGTGCACACAATCTGTTTAAAATTTAAAAAAAGACCAGGCGTCCCTAATTATGCCAACATTCATTCGCCCTGTTTAATTTTTATTTTCCTTCCCAAATTTGTGATCGCTTTCCAATCAGTAGCACTTTCGTTTTATTTCATTGAATTTATCATTTTACCTTGCTGATAAGTGCCCAAAAAAGAACTTTTATCAGTTGGGTGAGAATTTCATCACATAACGATAATAATTGTGTGAAACTGAAACTGCTACTGCCACCTTAATCAAACCCATCACACATCACAATTTGTAGAAAAAATTTAGTGGAAATTTTTTTCCGTATAGGCGTCAGCCAGCGACAGATGATTTGATTTTTTTTGCTTCCAAAGGGTACCATGATTTTAAAACGAGTGACAAACAAGCAAAACGCGTGTAAACTAATTATTTTTGAAAATTACTTGGTGAAATATTTAATACTGGTGTGAAAAGATTGCTTTGTTTAGGGATTAATTTCGGGCAAATAATTTTTTTTTCAAGAGTTTTATCAAGATACATCCAATGAGTCATTTAACGACAAAGGAATTTTCGAAATAACAAAATCAATACTCGATTTGTTTACTAAACTACGCCAAATATCCGTTTTTTTTTTTCCACGAAAAGGGATAGGTCGCGAAACCAATTGATTACAAATTCCTGGGAAAATCTTACTTGGGTTTGTGTTTTTATTGACTTAACAATGGAAAAAAAGAGCAAAAGTTCTAAGCAGAAACATTCAAACTTAAATTTTTATTGAGCATTATTAAACGCACGCTATTTTTGTGTGTTGTTGATTGTTTTTTGTGTTATAGTGCAAACGCTGGTGGTTCTCAAACGACAACCCTCTATGTTCGTAGCACTCTCGCCATATTTGGCGTCACTAGTTTTCGCATCTTCGTGCGATATTTTCAGTGGTCTCTCCGTAAATAGTTGACTATTATATCTTTTCATCAGGTTATAATATGATGCAGTGCTTTCATATCTGACACCTAGTATATCAGTTGATGTGTTCTTATCTAGACTATTGTACGGAAAATAAATTCGCACAGGTTTGATCATTATCAATTGAGTTGTCGTCACTGGACAATATTTCAACTTAAGGTTAGGAAGTCACGCATGCTTCATTTATTTGCAAGATTCTTCAACTATTTCACAAAAAGTTCTTGAATGCAGCTAACAAGCATTGATTATTGAAATAATGCTCTGCTAATGAGAAGGAATTTCCCACAAAAAGCAAAGCCATAACCTTCATGATTTATACGAAACTCTTTTTCTTATTTTTACTCCTCCTTCTTTCTTCATTTTCAACACCTTCTGCATTCTTTTCTTCCTCGAACAACATTAATTGAAGTCGCTGCCCTCTTGTTTGTTTCAAGCAAGCAAAATTCATTCGAAATTTGAGATAATTGCAAAAACAAGCGGGGAGGAGGAGCCAATGCAATGCGAGAAATAGTGTAATTTCCTATTAAATTCATCAAGCTTGACGAATTGTACTCCGGTGGCTCTCGCGAATTTTTATTCCATAATTACATACGACATTGAAATCTGACAAGCGTGTTGCAGCAATTATTAAACAGCCTACCTACTCAATTATTTTAATGAACTCTGCTATATGAATTCAATATACTCCCGTATCAAAAGGTTTCTCTACAAGAACCAATTTACAACGTCCGGGTAATTCATCACACACACACACACACTTATATATGTGTATATATATATATATATATTTATTTATTTATTTATATATATATATATATAAATTCCTTTCTTCTATTTTTTGTCGTGTCACGGTTACTTCTATTCTTTTATTTATTGCATGACGTTCTACTTTTAAGAAAATACAAAAAAACAGTGGTGCCGTCACCAATTTGAAAATTATTTCTTTTTTCAGATGTCGAAAGGCGGCGACGAGGGTATATGCTTAGAGCCCTCCGGGACCGGTGTGTATGAACGAGTTGTCTATTCTAAAGAGTAAGGCATCGATTTAAATCAAGTTTGCTAAAATCATCTGTACCGTTTTAGAAATCGCATTGCGCGCTATGCCGATAAGACTCATCGCCGTAAGAACTTTGGACGTTATACACCAGCAATGAAAAGCATGATACCATTAAGAACAACTCACGAGTATGCGAATTATTCATATTTCCAGTGTTCCTCTTACATCAATTTTTAGGCATTCGAAAAGTGGAGGATCTGCTATTGATGACGCTGGTTTACTTTCGTTTGTCACTTATTCATGGGTTTTTCAATATCTCTTGCAAGCGTTGAAAGGCAAAATTGATCGCGATCGAGTTTGGGGTTGCAGCTTCTACGACAGCTGCGGACTGAACTTGGCAAGGTTGGTGACCAAAGAACGTCACATGCAATTTGATTAGCGCAATCTAAGACACAGCGAAACGCAAGGAAAATTACATTTGGAATTCTAACTCTATTTCGCGTCACTTCAACAAGGAAAAAAATGAAACACAAAACGTTTTCAAAGAAAAGAGAATGCAACAAAATTGCACATAATTCTGACTAAAAATTACATTTGAGAACAATGGATATTTGAAGCTGACGCAACAATTCTAGATATTGCGCGGATATTATTTCCTGAAAGTAGATTGGGGCAATGCAATACACGTAACAAACTTGCGAATTAATCGGTAGATTGTGCTAAAGTGAATTAACGTATTTATCATCATTTATATTAAAAACCGTATTCGAGTTAGGAAAGAAGAAATATAAAAGAGAATGAGCTCTTTACAATCGAATTACGAATATTAATTAATCATTAAAAATAAATTGAATTAAGTGTACAAAATCAAAATGGTACTTTGGAATAATCCGATCCTTATTTTCGTTTTAGACTTGAAGTGCTCTGGGAAGATGAGTTGAACCAGCATCCAAACGCCCCATCATTTTTCAAAGTTATTTTCCGGTAAGAAATTGATATCGTTTAATTTTGGTGTCATTATCTTTTACAGTTTTGTCAAAACCCGTCTCTGGTTTTCGTGCGCCGTCTTTCTCTTTTGCCTGATTTTCGGATTTATCGGACCAACAAGTTTTATTCGACGTACGCGAAAATAGTAATTTTGGTTTATTATAATTTGTTATTTCGCAGGCCTAATCGCATTTGCTGAAAACCCGTCGCGTGACGAAAATGACAACGTTCTGTACTCATATGGAATGTTCTTGGTGCTGGCAATCGGATTAGTCGAATTTGCACGAGTGCTATCGTATGGTGCAACATGGGCGGTGTCTTACAGGTAAAATTAACCTACCTTCGAAACATGTTGAAATGTGAACGTTGAAGAACTGGAATCCGTGTTCGTGGAGCTGTTCTTGCTCTTCTCTACAAACATGTTCTCAATGCTAAAGATCTATGCGGTAAATCGTCATCAGATGTCATCAATATTTTCGCCAATGATGGACAACGTCTCTTTGATGCGATTACATTTGCTCCATTGGTTATTGTTGGTCCTCTTGTGCTGATTGGTAATTTGTGGTAACTAATTACTAACATGCAAAACATTTTCAGGTGGTGTGGGCTATTTGCTTGCTGTTATTGGAAGATGGTCTCTACTTGGTATTTCCGTGTTTTTCTTCTTTGATGCGATTCAATACGCGCTGGGAAAAACGATGGTGAACTGCAGAAATCTGGCGATTGAGAAGACTGAAAAACGCATCAGTTTAATGGGCGAAATTATCCGCTTTATTCGCGTAATTAAAGTTAATGGATGGGAAGATGTATTTAGCAAAAAAGTTGAAGGTACCAAAGCTATGGGATACCAGTAAAATTGATAATTACTTTTTAGAAATGCGACACGAGGAAAAAGTACAAATTCGAAAATCTGGATATGCTCAATCCTTGGCTATTGCCTGTGGACCAGTTGTTCCAGTTGTTGCAGCAGTTCTAACTTTTCTGGGAGTCGTTCTTTCTGGAAATGATCTTCTTGCTTCTGATGTGAGATTTTTTGTAATTTTTATTTTTCAGAAGAAAACGAGAAATTTTAGGCATTCTCTGCAATAACAGTCTATTTTGTGATGCTTTTCGGTATTCGTATGATTCCTTACGGATCGAGATACCTTGCAGAGGCGATTGTGGCTGTCCGCAGAATTGAAGAATATCTTTTGGTGAGAAATAATTGAAAATTATCTCAACGTATGGAGAATATTTACAGTTGGAACCATGGGATCATCGATACAGCACTGGTGACCCTGAGTATGTCGTTGAAACGAAAACTGTCAATTATACTTATCAACCCACCAAAAACGAAGCCAGACGTAAGCTTAAAAAAACGAACAAAATTCAAAACATATTTTCAGAACCGAGTGAAACTGAAAATCTTAACAACAAGGAGCCGTCATTTACGCTGACTGTTGAAAATTTAAAAATTCGTCGTGGAGAGCATGTTGCAGTTTGTGGACCCGTGGGAAGTGGAAAATCGGCGCTTCTCAAAGCAATTTCTGGACATGTAATCAATGTTTCAATGCGATTACGTCATTTTTATTTTTGCAGATGTTTACCAGGGATGAAGACATGTGTGTTGACAGAAACAATTTGGGATATGTGCCGCAAACCCCATGGATTATCAATGGAACCGTGCAGGATAATATCTTGTTTGGCGAAAAGCTCATCAACGAGCGCTATTATCGAGTGGTGAGCGGAACACAGCTCACCGAGGATTTGAATACATTCGCTCACGGAGATAGAACTGAAGTGAATAATTTGACGAGGGATCTGTAATTTAAAAACCACGATTTCAGATTGGCGAACGTGGAACTACTCTATCTGGAGGTCAGAAAGCGAGAATTTCCCTTGCTCGTACTGCCTATGCCACCCGCAATCTTTATTTGCTCGATGATGTCTTGGCCAGTTTGGATAAGAAAGTCGCTGACAAAGTGTTTGAAAGAATTGTCTGCGAGTTTTTGGACAAAAAGACAGTTGTAATGGCGACTAATAACACCAAGGTTGATATTTGATTTAGTCAGACTATAGGCAAACAATTTACAGATTCTTTCTCGATTCGATCGAGTTCTTTACATTGAAAATGGGCGTATCGTTGCTGATGGAACCCACGTGGAACTAATGGATGAGAGTCCAGCATATGGAGATTATGTTATTGCTTGCAGTCATGGTAGAACAGTTGCAAACATAACTTATATGTATTAGCTTTTTTTCATTCAGAGCACAATCCAAATGAAGGAGACTTCGATAGTACTCACGTTGTTGTGCCAAATACTGTGGAAGAAGAATTCGAAAAGATTGGAGCTCCAGCTCCACACGATTCTTCGGAAAACATTGTTCAGCATTTGGAAAGAGGTATCAAACTATTTGTATTAGTGCAATAAATAAATATATTCATTTAAGATCAATTGATTAGCGATGAGGAAGATTTCGGAGCTACAGCAATGTCCTGGAAAGTTTACATGTGAGCTGCCATAATCATAAGGAAAATTTAAATATTAAAAAATCTACTACAGGCTTTACATAAATGCTGCTGGAAGCTGGCCAATCTGGACATGCCTGGTTATTGGATTCATCATCAATGTTGTTGCATCAATTTTTTCAACATTTTGGCTTTCTCGCTGGTTGAAAAAGGGTCACAACGAACAGGTATGTGGTTAGTATTGAAATGTCTAGTCAAATTCTGTAACTCCAGGTTATTATAACAAATGGAACTGCTTTCCTTACTGCTAGCAAAAGTCTTGCGAATAGTGAAGACACCTACTTCTACGCTGCTGTTTACGGAATCTCCCTTGTCATTCTCACATTCTCCGGGCTGTTCAAAGCTTGCGTTTTCGTCAAAGTGTCTCTCAACGCTGCCAGTAAACTACATAACTCGATGTTCAAAGCGCTTATTCGTGGAGCGACAAGCTTCTTTGACTCCACTCCAACCGGACGAATTCTTAACAGATTTTCGAAGGATATGGATGAGAGTAAGATATTGTGAATATGCTAGCCAATATTTGATTAATTTAGTTGATGTGAAACTTCCGTTTACTGCTGAAGTCTTCTTGCAAAACATGATTACTTGCCTCGGTTTCTTGGTCGTCATTGCCTGGGTCTTCCCGTGGTTCTTGGTAAGGAATGATCACATTGAACACTATAGTTATTTTATTCTTTAGGTTGCTTCTATTCCACTTTGCGGCGTTTTTGTTCTTTTTGTCTCGTGTTTCCGAGCTGGAATCAGAAAGTACAACAAATCAGTCACAAGGAAAATCGAGTTTCATTTTTTTTTTATTTCAGCTTGAAACGTTCGGAGCATATTTCGAGATCCCCTCTATTTGATCACGTGACTACGAGCTTGGAGGGAATTGCATCGATTCACTCTCTTCATCAAACAGGCAGATATATGGACAACCTTAAAAAGCATCTCGACGCAAACAGCGGAGCCGTTTTCATGTTTCAATCGGCAATGCGCTGGCTTGCTGTCTGGCTTGATCTTCTCGTTGTTTTGATGACCGCTGTCGTTGCATTCTTTATTATTGCTCTTTCTGGCACTGTCTCTCCCGCTGACGCAGGAATGGCTATCGCATTTGCCGTGCAAATGAGCGGCATTTTCCAGTTCGCTGTGAGAACCCAAACCGAACTCGAGGCTAAGATGACAAGTGTTGAACGCGTTTCCTATTATGCCGATGTTGGATATATACGAAAACAATTTTAATAACAGTTTTACATTGCAGAATATCACTCCTGACGGTGAATTCCACACCAAGAAAGGTGTTGACGTTCCGTCAAACTGGCCACCTCATGGGCAAATCAACTTCCAGGAAGTCAAGTAAGAAAATTTCAACCTTTCAAAAATGAAGCGTTTTTTTACAGACTTCGCTATCGTCCGAAACTTCCGCTTGCCTTGAATGACATTTCATTTGAAATTAAGGCTGGAGAAAAAATTGGCATCATTGGTCGCACTGGATCTGGAAAATCTTCACTTGGAAGCGTTCTTTGCCGTTTGTATCCACTCACATGGGGAAAAATATTCATCGATGGTGTCGATATCACCACAATGGGTTTGACAAGATTGAGAAGGTGAAATCTAGAAATAAGACCAAAACAAGGAATGGTTTATTTTAGAGCAATTGCTGCCATCCCCCAAGACCCATCGCTCTTCTCGGGAAGTATCCGTTTCAATTTAGACCCTGGAAATGAATTCAGTGACTCTGATATCTGGCAAGCTCTAGAGAGATGCTATTTGAAAGATCACGTGAGCAGATTAGAGCATAAATTGGAATCGGAAGTGAATTCCGGCGGTGAAAACTTTTCTGTTGGAGAAAGACAACTCTTCTGTCTCGCACGTGCTCTTTTATCGTGAGATTAACCGTAATTGATTGAAGTGTCCATAATTCTTTTCAGAAAATCAAAAATTGTCATTCTTGATGAAGCGACAGCATCGGTTGATCTCGCTACAGATAAATTAATTCAAAAAGTGATTCGCGAAGTTTTCATCGAAGCCACTGTTCTCACAATTGCCCATCGATTGGACAATGTTAAGAAAATGGACCGCGTTCTTTTCCTTGAAAACGGAAAGGTAATCAAGAATTCATAATTAATTGTTTATTATTTTCAACATCTCAGATTGTCGATTTCACGACTCCGCAAGAATTATTCAGCAAGGGCTGGGATGATTTGAAGAAATTTGCGGAAAATGGTATGAGTCTTTCAACGGAAAAAATCTATTATTAAATTAATGAGTGTGCACATAGATCATTAAATAACGATTTTTGGAATTGCGCATATTAGGGGGCATTTTGCAGGAAGTAATGATTCGGAATCCGCTGTTGTCATTAATGAAAGCTCTAGTCAATCGTCGCCGGAAATCTTGGAAGCACACTCGCAACATAGCGAATCGGACAGCATTGAGAAGCTTGAAAAGGAAGATGGAAAAGAAAGTAGCTCGGACCCGGATATGGAGGTTATAGAAAAATAAATCATGTTTCGATGTAATTAACTTGTCTTCAATCAATCAATCAATCAAATAGTTTCGATTATCTCCGTAATATTTAACACATTCACTAGAGACCAGTGAATTGCTGTAGTTTCAAGCTTTCAAGGCTATTTGTAACTTACAAAATCTTCTTGAATCTAATTTGCTTTACGTATACAATCCCATTTAATGTATAACTTTTTTTTCATTTTATGTGTTCATATTGTAGTATTCACGTGTTAGCTCGCAGTCAAAATACACATCAATTTGTCTTAAACGGTAAAGAAACCTATTGCGTGTTTCGGTAACAATTATCATCTGTATCCATTTTTTTCATATGTTCAGTATTTTATCTGTTATATTGTATTGTAACTGTTTTTGTTTCAAATCGCTGTCAGTAATTTTCGAAATTTGGGAAAAATCTGAATTTTGTTATTCCCCCCCCCCTTCCCCCCATACACACACAAACCTCTTTCGAATATTTAATCATGTAATGTAATAATTAATAATAACAATTGCTATTTTAAGTGATAACTGTTTAATGAATGATTCTGAATACTTACTGGGATGCGTTTTTATGATGGCAACCTTTCTTTGCCCACTTTCAAATTCCGAAACAATAAAAAGGATTGTCACCCCATTATTATGAATTTTTGGTAAGGCCCATAGCATTCAGTAGTATGAGACCACGCCGATCACTTTCTTTTGTCTAATAAAGAAATGTCTGGAGCTGTTTTGAAAGCGTGAAAATTTATCAAAATAAGCCTTTTTTGGAGCGTGTTATTGCATCAATAGTTGGTTTTAAGAATTGTTTTAGCACATCTTTCCGGCTAGTGGATTAATTTTTTTGAATATAAAAACAAAACCAAATTTAATGTTATTTTCTTTTCTTCGCAATTACAATACATAATAGTTTGGTTTCAATATATTGTTCCATGTCACTTGATATTTGTTCCTTCTCTTAAAATTCTTGTTTTTTTCATTTTGGCTAATTGATCCGGAACAAATATGTTAATATTTCCTTTTACTAACATTCCGTTTTTCAGAAGGCGTTTTGATAACGTGGGTCTAATGTAAGAGAATCGTAATGGCAAACGTGTTTTTGCTTTCAAAGTTAAGAAAAAAACATTTTTGAAATGCAAAAATACGTATTATCCAAGTTTAGATAATGCATTTCATATTATCATTTATAGGTTAAATTCGAATCGGTTATTAACTTACGTGTTAAATACCAATGATCTCTCACAAAGAATATTTCGAAGTGTTGTCACCACCTTCCAACATCCATAATTATTTTCGTCATAAGAAATTGTGACGGTCATTTTATCAGAAAATAGTATTTGATTTGTTCGTAGTTTCTACTTAAATACAAATGCATGTATTAATCAAATTTCGAATATTTACTTGGAAATGTGTTTGAAAATGCATAGTTTGTTTCGTTTCGTTTAGTTTTGTTTCTTTGCTCCAGATCACAATTTGAAAGACGTTGAACTGAAAGTCATTATACTTGTGCACATAACGTCTTAATTAAAATTGAACTTTTTATGCTCCTCATGACAGCTCGGTATAATTATGTGGAAATATGATAACTGAAGCCATTAACTTTTACCAATAAAAGTATAACAAAATTCTTCTAATTTTACAACGCATTCTCTAATTTTAACATACCGGCAATCGATTTATGTATATGTAACGTAAATTATTCTTGCTTGTTAGTTCATAGTTTTTAATTTCAATAATAGTTTTTTCCTATAATATGATAATTTTCTAAACTAAAAATCTAAATATTGTTTTGTCAAAATATGAAAAGCATCAATTACTGAATTCAGAATAGACAAGAATCATACTACATATTTTAAACCTCGAGCTCTTCCATATTCATTATCTTTTTATAGGAATTCAAAGTTAAATAATTGTGGTAAAATTTTTCTACGAAAGCTTAATACAACGAATTCAGCCGAATGTCGAATAACAAATATTGAACGTCTCACTTAAAGTATTCAGCCAGAATTACAATATATATATATATATACATACATTACAATATATATATATATATATATATAAATGCCTGGGTGTTATCTCGTTGTTTTTGAGAGATCAAATCATTATAGTATTTATTACTGGAATGTTTCACAAAAACGTTAATGAAATTGTGTGATTAAGAGTCACCTCAGTGTGATTTTCCGGTTTTCAGACAAATTCTTCACGCTTTTATTTTTGAAAACCGTTTTTCTTATTCTTTTCTTCCAGACTTGTTTATTCGATGTGGCTTTCAACTTTTCAAACTTTTGAATGCCGAACATGATTATTTTTCTCAGTTTGTCCAATCTGACCTTTTGGCTTTATGCTACATTTTTCATAAAAATACTCTCAGTTGCAGAAAATTTCAAATCGCTATTAGAGCATTACGTTTTTGAGGATCCGGATATAATTTCAATAGCACTAAAGTGTGCAATAATGCATCAAAAGATTCATTTCCCATCAAATTTATTGGAGAAAAAAACTAACTAACGTCAAATGCCTGAGTATTCAGATTTTAGGGCCATTTTTATGGCCAGTTCCTGCAAAAATACGAAACTTTCGTTTCTTGTTTGCGTCATATTTCACAACGAAAAGTTCCTAATGATTAGCTGCGCTTAGCCCTATTCCGTTCTGGTACTCCGCATGTTAATTTTCTTTTTGGAAGCATTTTTCTAGAAATTGCATTTTTTGGTTGAAGATTCTTGGTATTGGCCATTTTTTTCCAGCGTTTTTATAGGATATTTAAGGCTTCAATCGTCCGAACATTAGACATTTATGCCAATCCATGCAGACGATCTTCATATCCTACAGAATTAATAGTACATACATTATCTGGTCTTACCTTTAAAATTATTCAAAGCGTCTTGCATTTTTTGATGAACGAAATAAGCTACACGAATTCTTTGAAACTTCTTAAAATTGCCTGAAGTTTTTATTTATTCTCTCCAAAAATGGGCAAGTACATTTTCTCTTCAATGTGGCCAATAACGTGTGCTAGGGTCATTCTTCCATATCTACAATATGGAAGACAATGTGACGCAATGATTTTAATTGTTTTTTTGTTAATTGTTGTTTGCCACTCATACAAAAGAAGAAATTCCCCCTCATTACAATTTTCAAGCTTCTAAACGATGTTCTTGTTTTGATGTGGCTCTAAATGTTTGCAGCACCCCATGTAAGGGAATGAAGGGATGAAAATGGGAATGAGCATTCACTGAACATTTTGATATAGCACTATCTAGTTTGAAAAAACAATACTTATTTGTATATATATATACATATATACATCATTATCAAAATATACATGTTTTTTTTTTCATTCCTGACGGCATTATAAAAACTTGCTAACTGTGATAATCGTGTAATAAAAAATGTCCTATGAGCATTTATTTTATTCTGTTCACACATTCCCAGTACTTAATTATGTAATCATCCCCATATTTGTCAAAAATGAAGAAAATTTAGCATCAGGAATGATCTCAATTATAAAAATATTCACACAATCAGTTCCATACACGGTGTGTAGCAAGTAAAAAAACCAGCAATTAAAAAAATTAGTTTTTTTTTTAAGTCTTCAAACATAACATATATACCCACTCTAGTTTTGGCGTTTTTGTCGTTTCTTCTTAATAAAAGTGAAATTGTCGACCAAGTACGGAATTTTCCAGCATAATTTTTTAACTTTGCCTATTGAAACCATGCACCATGTTTTATCGAAGTTCAACATCATTAAATACAGAAAATAGGAAAAGCACAAATGCTAAAAAAAAGCATTTGATGAGTTTATCACCGCTTTTTAGAAATAATCAACTGGGAAATTAGTATAACTGTAAATGTTATTGAGTTGTTTCTTTTCTATAAGGTATTTTACTGATTAAGGATTGTTATATATTGATGAGTCAGGTAGTTACATATAGTAATACTGGCATGATTTGAGAAAAGAGAAACTTTGGTTTTCACTCGGAAACCTCAAATGAGACGCGCTCAGCTCCCACTGGTCAAACTAATGTTTCGAAGAAATTAAGTGCTTTTGATACGTCATGATAGGTGGTGTGCTCTACTATTATTTGGCGTAAATATCAACCCAAAATAACTCGTATTGCGATACGTGACATCGTGCTCTGCAAACCGTTCGACCAATACTCCTTCATATGTAGAATCATTATTGTCGTTAGATAAACATTGTTTATATTTGAAAACTAACTGTTTTAAAGCTTCTGATGTAAAACTAAATTGTTTTTAAGTTGGTGGCTTATTTTTTATCACATAATTTTTTTTTAAATAACGACTTTCGCTTTAGTTGCTAATTTAGTCAAATTACGAAAATTCAATTTATAACTAAAAAAGCTATTCGCGTTTTCGAATTTTGCGACAAAATTAGGGTGGTGATATAATTATGTGAACCGCTGCAGTAAGCATCTGCCAAGGAAAACCATGATGTTTCGAAAATTCGCATTTAATTTCGAATAGTTGTCTACATCCTTTAAGCCGTTTTGCGTCGCATGACCTAATAAGCCATTACCAGAGCTCGTGAATTGTGAAGATTAGTGGTACCATTCGATAATTATCCATCCGACTGAGTGCCAAAATCTACATTCCCCAGTACCACAAATCCTTTACTCGGAATTGTTTTAATTGGAGTGAATGAAGCAATGTTTGGTTTTCATATTGAGCTTCGAATGCCTGGTTCTTGGTATATAATAAAACAAGATTCAAGTTTTGAAAGGAAAACTGCAAGCTGTGTAAAAATTGTTTTGAAAGCTTGTTTAAATCATACTCCCTAATGAGATGGAGTGCCCGTCTTGGAACAAATCGATTTTTCTGAGCATTGTTTCTCTTCTTTTATGGATATTCAGAACTATTTATATATTTTTGGATTGACATTAGTTAGATGCTACATCATTTTCCGTAGTCATTATATAGAAAATAGTTTGAATTCATTCGATAATTACATTTTTTGTTCTCTTCGGCTTTTCCGTACTTACTTTTTAATTAATTTTGTTCTCTACTGACTTCATCATCAAAGTCATTCGGCAGCTCGGAAGAACAAAAAACTTTTGGTAGTCTCCAATGCTGGATCTTGCTAATTTTAATTACAAATGTCGCTTAATTTGCTTTATGGTCCATTCATTAATATTCTATACTGGTTGTTCGGCACATCTTTCATCGCGTGAAAACCTGTTTGCCATTAATTTTTTAAAATTATTCGTTAAAGGTTCAAAAGTGGGTTCTCTCAACACCAGATGAATGGTTTTTCCTTTGAGCCGCTCTGTTTAGCTTAAGTGTTTCTCAGACCCTACAATAGAGTAGACGCACACGATTTCATTCACGATAATCTAAAATTATAATTAATTAAAAAAAAAATTTAAGTATCAGGATAATTATAATAATTGTGATTCTCCAGTAAATCTCCAAGGCAACCAAATGAAGATAGTAAATTCCTATAGCTTAACATTTACTCTGAAAAACCCATTACTATAATCTACCAATGAATATTTCTTTGCTTACGTATTCATAACCAACACTGAAGGGAAATTCTGACGTTTTGAGAAAATCAATTAAATTTACGTTTATTTGGTTAGTAGATTTGAGTGGATGTATGAATTTCACTGCATTCCATTAGTGATTCCCAGCATTCAAAACAGTCATTTCAAAAACTTTCGAGTTTTCTGAATGTTTGACCCCTAGCCTTTCCGATATTATAGATTTAATATTCATTCGTTTTTTATATTTTTGTTCATTCTTTCCTTCATTTTTAAATTGAAAGCACCAAATTGTTGTTTTTTTACTATCGGTTATTTCTTCTATTTTTCATTCAATAATATTGAGATGTCTGAATTTTTAAAACGATATAGTTTTATTATTCGCCTCTGTTTTGGTCTTTTCCTCAATTCTGTTTTTTTTATTTGTGTTGGACGTAGAAGGGACCATCAAGTCCCGTTCAATTGTTCACCCCCTCATTTTCAAAATCGCACCTACTCCTCACTTTTATTATTTTCCGATCTTTTATAGAAATTATAATGACGAATATATCGATAATTACGTCATGACGAAAATCGAATTTTCGTTTTTTTTCCATCAACTCACCAAAGACCATTAAGATATTGCACTTGATATTCTTTGTGCATAAAGTGCCATTATGCGCTTTTCACCTAATTTTTATTTTTCTTGTTTTCCTTAGATATTATCTTCAACACCATCGTTAGCCCTATTATTCTTTCCACCTAAAATACATGAATATAATCAATAATGGTGAACCGATTCCATAAATGTCACTTGCGGATCTTCTGCACCCCCTTCAAATCAATTTCTCCTATTGTCAATAAATATAATAACCAAATATTAGAAAATTCTGAATCATCCCTTGTAGCGAACAAAGAAGTCTACTATGAATTTAATGCTCAACATTTTTAAGGTACTGCATAATTCGGTTGCTAATTTTCTGTGAAATGCGAGAAAATCTGATTATCGTCTGAAATACGTTTACATTGAAATTCCTAGTCGTCTAAAATGTATCCTATGCATTGTGATTCAGGAAATGTTTGCCATCAATCGTTCTTGGTTGTCGTACGATTTTCTAGAAACTGACCTGAAATAATCAATCATCACGAAACATGCACATGAGAGAGCATGAAATTCTCCGCTTGGAACGAATCACACAGCGTGAATAGTTTGCAGAATTACATATTACGCCGTCATAATGAATTCTTATATATTCAAATTGTGTGTTTTCATTTTCCTTCCTGGAATCTGAAAGCAGAATTTTTCTACATTTTGACTACATTGTGATGCTCTGTTCGTCATAATTTTTTTCAAATCTTGAAATTTTTGTCGTAATTTTTTCTGAAATGTTCGAATTTTCTACTAAATAAGAATAGTGCAATGCTACAACATTTTATTTAAAAGTAATATAAGAAGTGCAAAAAGACTGCAGATTGAAAAATAAAATTCTTTTTGCATATTAGAAACAGTTAAAGTGATTTGATTCATTATTTTTCTTAAAAAGATCACAAATTTTTGGGCGATATTATCGAGCCGTGCGCTCGATATACAAGAGTTGAAATCCAAGACCTGAAAGAAAGTGATTATAAAACATGCTATTGTGAATTGACACGGCCTTATAACTTTTTGTTTTTTTTTTTTTTTTTTTTTTTTGAATTGTTGGCCCAAAATTTTATTCCGTTCCAATAAGCATTATTCTATATACGGGTTTTCATTTGCTTTTGGCAATCTTGAAAACCATTCAAATTCATCGCAAATTATCCCCGATTAAAATTTACTTTCTCTATTAAACATTGCCTAGAAATTAAGAGGCTAGTGTGGTGTCAGAGACCTAACAGAAGCTAACCAAAAATCATTTATTTCCTGGAATTATTGCAAAACTCGAATTTTGTCCTCAATGATATGAAGGCCTCTCAAAATTGAATTTATAAGTACACTTTGAGTTTGAACTCCATAATTTTTACGAAGAAGAACATCGTTTTTTTTTTCTCAATTTCCAATGAGCTTCAACACATGTCGTTGCTAAAAACGATATGTTCGTTAGCTCTTTGTTTATGAAAATTCACATTATTTAATAAAGACATTCGTGTTTACAAAATTCCTGTTTTCCTGATTTCCTAATATTATTTTTTTCAAGATTAGCAGAAATCTCAATAAACGACGAAATAATAGTTGAGTTTCATTCAACATAGATCACAAAGCAAAACCAGCTCGCAAGCTTTTCGCTTAAAACCATAAAATCCTCACTAATTGCTTCTGGGTTATTGAACTCCATCGACTCTTCGCAATTGAATAAATACATATTGTGCTACTTGGTGTTCCATATTATTTGATTTTTATTCACTAATGCTTTGCCGGATAATTTGGTTCTCAATATTGTTCATTCTAGAAGATTTCTGATCTACATTTCATTGATGCTACATTCCATTCAATATTAGTTCATTCAAAAAATAAGTTTGTTTATGATGTGTTTCTGACCAACGAGAGCTCATAATTACATACAAGTATAGTAGTCACACGGGTACAATTATGAGTAACACTCTATACGTATTACTCCTTTTTTTTCAAACCAAGTTTAAAATGTTTTGGTTTTCTTTTCAGATGGTACGCTGGAAATGAGGGCCATCAAATGAATTAAACACTTTCTGTTCTCTTTCAGTTTTCCTTTTTGAATCGGAACGAGCCACTTTTCTGAAAAAAAAATAATTGCGCATGGAACTATTAGGCGCTCATGATTTATCGGCTTTATACCATTAGCTTTATATTCGCATTCAAATGCATTTTCACATTTTCACTTAAAAACCTTCTAACATACATTTAATGAAGTGTTTATATTTTTTAGACGATGTACATTTTTCAGTCGTATGTATTCGATATCAACGAGTGTAAATTAATTATCGAATGTTTGAGGGGGAAGTGAGGGTCTCATTTTTGGGCTGCACTAATTATGCAGAACATTCCCTTCATTTTTGTCTTCCGATCCTTCATTTGACCGCATATGGACTTTCAATTTTTTTTTATTTTCAGTGAGTTTTTAAAGAGTCAAAAAGTTCAAAAAAGAGTCAGGGTTTGAACATATGTTATATTCCCAATTTCAAAAACACTTTAGTAAAAATATATATTTTTTAAAGTTTTTCTTATAGAATAGAATTGAAATTTGGTCGTCAACGATACTTACATTCATCATTTATATGTTTCTAGAGACTTCGAAGAAAAACACACAACTTGAAAATTCGAATGTAACGTATTTGAGCGTTTCTGTATCTTTAAATAATATTATTATTAATTTTTTTTTATTTGTTAACCTTTTGAAATTTTTCATAACCCTTTTTAAGAAATATGTCTACATATAAAAAAATATTTCTTGAAAATCCCACTTCCATTTTATGTTTTAATATCGCTACTATAACCGAAAACAACATTCAAAAACAAATTGTGCCCGAATAAAATATTTTTTTCAATATTTTTCAAGCTTGCCCTTTGTTTTAGCGTTGAATAGAAAATATGCGAACTTTTCAATATGCTATATATTTTGGCGGGTAGAGCCATTAAAAAACTTCTTACGTTACTATTTACTGAATTTTATTTGTCAGAGTCATTGTAGCATATATTTATCAATCTAATTATACGCAGGAACCCATTCGTTATAGTTCTTTGTTAAAGTTCATTTACTTGAGTCTGCGTGACAGTAATTGGCATGTTTGATTTCTTATAATAATATTTTCTCCCAACGTTCCCGATATTTTATGTTGATGTCATTTGGAATTTGCGTTGCAGATGGTTTTTTTTTCTGATTTCGAATTTATCAACACTTGTTTGTTTCGATTTTCAGATTTCAGAATGAGCAACGCGAAGAGCCGGTACGCTGAGCAGCAAGCTCAGATCTATCATATGATTATCCATGAATCGATTGTGATGACCTTGTCGATTCTGGGCAACATTTTTTTGCTTTTCGTTATCATTCGTGGCAACAAGGTGGCAAAAAGAAGAATTTCTCCTGTTCAGGTACATTTGAAAAAAAAACTATTATTTTACTGATTCTTATTTTTCAAAATTTCCAATATCGTTATTTAGACAGGAATTTCCTTAAAGGGTTCACCACATTCCTAGAACTTGCGAAATTTGTTTTCTTTAAGAGAAAAATCAAGCTTGTCACCAATGAGTAATGGAAGAAATTCGACTCTTCAAAGCCTCAAAAATCGCAGATTTTATTTCATTTAAGAAGATTCATTTTTAATGAGGCACCTGAAAATGTGCTGCCCTTTAACAACTTGGAGTTTTACAAGTTTGAAATAATTGAGAAAATTTCAGCTTCTATTGATTCATACATGTGTTGCTGATCTTCTCTTTGCTACTTTGGCATTGGGTACGGAGATCATAACATTGGTAATGCTTTAAAAAAATTACAAACTCAACATTTCATCAACATATTCAGTTGACATATCCGGAGTTTCTCGGTTCCGACTTCGTTTGCAAGCTGATGAGATATGTGCAAATGTTTCCTATGTATGCAAGCCCATTCCTACTTGTCGCCATTAGTGCGGATAGATACCAAGTATCAAAATAACATATGTGTGCTTCTTATACATGATCTTTGAGGCAATTTGTCGACCACTTGCACATTTCCGATCCTCCAGATATCGCCGTCCTAATTGGCTCGCGGCAATAGCTTGGACTTTGGCGCTCATCTTTTCCGTTCCCCAATTCTTCGTATGGGGAAAACAGCGGTATGATGATCTTTAATTTTCGACGAGCATAATAGTATTGAGAATTTTCTAGGGACGGAATGTGTCGAACAGTTTATGGAAGCGAAAAAAGTGTCCTCAAATATGTTTACATTATTGGTTTTAACACGTTCGCATGGCTTCTTCCTTCCATTTTTGCAGCTGGATTTTATTGTGGGATTCTGTCTGTTGTTTGTAGTTTTATTACACTTAATTCTTAAAGATTGTGTCTGCAAAGCGGTTCGAATGTCGTCGGCAAATTTGACGGTTGAAAAACAGCGAAACTCGACGGTGGGAGAAGAAGTGAAAAGGTGTTGACGTTTTAGGGTCTTTGCTTTCTCGAAAACACGCCGTTTGTTTTTCAGCGGCACCACCGAAGACTACATTGAAGAGCTGCATAAAAAGTCGACAGGATTCAGGCGCCAAACATCGGAATTTGACAGGAAACGTGTGCAAACCGGTAGAAATCAGCAACATGTATATATGGAAATGTATCGCATTATTTCAGTTCGCCTCACAATTACCATAGTTGCCTGCAATTTCTTCCTCTGGATGCCCTTTTGTCTCGCAAATATTATTCAAGCACTATGGCCGTCGCTATTGAGTGGGTATTTGCGCAAAATAATAGAATTAAATTTGCTTTCTTCTAGGTCAGAACCAAACACTTCTTACTTACGCAGTCATTCTGGGAAATTTGAATTCCTGCCTTAATCCATGGATTTACATTCTTTTCAATAGATCAAACGTAGTGAAGGCTATTTGCGGACAGAAAAAACAATATTTGGACACCTCACGAAAAGGTGAAGCATTCTTTGAAGCTATTATGACATAACAGTTTATATACAGTGAGCTTTAACCGCACCGAATTTTCTACTTCTGTCAATCCGTATGCTGTCACAAGATCTGCGCGCCTATCGCGCTTATCAACTCCAAATGGAATCGCTACATTGTCTCCGAAATCTGCTATCCGTCGAAATGTTTCTTTCAACACTAACCTGAAATACAAACCAAAGACCACCCAACAAGGTAATTCCACCCTCAAGTGACAATAAATAAACTATTTTAATGTTCAGTCCTTCTCGCCAGAAACAACAGTGATGCTGGAATTCCTCTTGTCGTTCAGGTTAGATTTTCAGAAAAAAACGAACTCGTATGTTGGTTTGAAGTGTGCATTTACTAGCACATCTAAACCAAGCATGTTTTCCTCTTGCTATTTTTAATAACATTAGCTTTATTTTGAATCACTGTTTGCAGTAAAGAATTTTGATACCTATGTAGAAATGTCAGCACGATTGGAGTGCTTTCTCTGGATTTCTCAACAATGTGTGCCATTTCAGGGTAAAAGCATTAGCACCGTTCTCAATGGCAACGGGTATCAGCAGAGTGAAGAGACCGAGTTCAGATCATTGAATTAATTATTGAATTTATCAGTTGCATGATATTCTCGGGTATATTATAAATAAAGAGATCTTTATGTGTATTTATATACTTCGTATTATTGAATTATTAATAATAATAATATATAATTTACCCGTTTTCCATCTGTCCTTCTTCGTTGGATACGGTTAAAGTTATTACAGGGTCTTCAGGAATTGAGTTAACTTCATCACGAATCATTGGAGTATAATCTGGCATTGGTTGGCCGACTTCTATAACAGGATGCCGAGATAATGCTTGATCCTTTTTCAGAACATTCGGATGATAGAACGAGTACGAAATGCACAGGAATACAACTCCTAAATAACTTGACATATTGTAGATTAATTGCAGTTTTAAATACCTAAAGCAAAAATACATAGTAATCCGTAGTGAACGTAGAACAAGAAACGAATGTTGATTGTTTGAAAATGAAGGACAACGAGAAGTCCCTAAAAAAGAAATCAAGAAAATGTCGAAATTGTATCAAACCATCATCTCGATAAATTCCAGGGTGTACGCCACGAAGTATCGATACCGTGTGGGACCTTCCGCCATATTAAAAGGTGTAAATAGATGAATAATTACATTTACTACAAGAAGCAATCTCTCTAAAACGGTGCATGGTTCCATTTCTAGCCCCTAAATATTTGAACAAAAATATGTGTTAGAATCTACGGATGTTCAACATACCTGCAAATACACTATATGAGCAAATGACAATGCCATGTGTGACATAATTAAAACGCCGGAATACAATTGCAGGAAAATTACGTACAAACTGAGGACAGCAATTCTCGAGAAGACCGTGCAGAAACGCCAGAGAAACTGAAAAGTTTTTTGTTTGATTAAAAAAATATTGAAATCTTACCATTGAAATGAGCAATATGCGATCGTAATTCTTCTTATCCTCCCGTACAATTCTCAAGCATCGATTATGAGCAACAACCGACCACGATATGCTGATAATTGATAGAATAACAGAAGCGAATTGAAAAAATGCCCAGAATTCAATGTGACTAAATGGTTTTCCAGAATCCAAAAATTGGAGCAAATATCGGAAAAGAATTGTGCTTTGCACAATCAATTGTGGCGCCGTTTCCATATAAGATTCCATGAGTCTTCAAATTGATTTCACACAAGTGCGTGATTTTTGAAATTCTTACCGTAAAAATGTGACATCCCTTTCAGCTTCAGCCATTTTTTCATAAAACTGACGATTTTCTTTGTTTTCTCTGTAGGCTTCTCGCTGTTTCCTTCCGTAATAAATTGCTTTCAAGTAGAAAATAATTGGTCCTAGCTTAAAAATTTGAACTTTTTTTTTATTTATTGATTAATTGCGTACCTGCAGAACACACAACATTGTGACAAATGAGATTGAAAAGAATTTAGATTTTGTGTCATTCTCTCCTCTCAATATTCTGCGAGGATGAGCTCTTTCTTTGATATGCAACTCAGCGTCAATTATCCACAATAATGTAAGCATATTTATGAGCAGTGAAGGTATTAAAGCGAACGCTAGAATACAGTAAGCTTCGTTAAACTGAAAATATTGCATCTTTTGCATATTTAATATTGAATTATAATGACTTACACGCATCGCCTTATAATGAATCCAAGCAACAAAAAGATCCGACATAGTGTCGAACGCATACGACAACATTGAGAAGAAAAAACAGAAAATATCCAGTCTGCGTACTTTTGGAATTCTCGGAATTTCATCAACAAACACCCCATGGGGATAAACACCAACTGAAAAAAATTAATTATATGTGATTAGTAAAAATATGTTTAAAAAATTTCATACAGTACTGTCTTGAAAACAAAAAATTGTATGTATAATTACTGTTTACATCTTTAGTTACATAGTAGATAAATAATAATTAAATTAATAATAAAAACTTGCCATCATTACGAAAATCCGAGCTGTAATATAGTGGGAAAAATTTTGGCGTCCATTTTGCACATTTTGGCATCGTTATTGATTAGACCAAGTAGTCGACCAATTTAAATGAGATGGTCCGCAATGTGTTGTGTGTACATTATGCAAAGCCCGGCCGATATTGTCTCTCGCAACCCCTCATTTACTCCCTGCTGTATCGTCACATATGTCAAGAAATGGCACATCCTAGTGTTGCACATTGAACTCGATTGAATATTACAGTGCCTTGTTTTTTATGGTACTTACTCCTCTATTTCTTCTAAATGTTATCATGTTATAATTTCATGATCGATGGAGACAATAGTAAGAATTATTTTCAAATACATTGAATATTAGCCTTTATATAATTTTTGAAATCAAATAGTGTAGTAATTTTTCTTACTTTTTTGAACATTTTCAGGCAATTGGGTTAGAGTGGAAACATAAAATTCGAAACCATCGTTGTTGAAATAGAATTTTATAGATTTCTCGTTTTTTTCAAAATTAAAGAAGCACATCATAAACGCGTTCAAAATTCTTTAAAAACTCAGTGAATCGAATATGAATAGGCGGAAAAGTAACGATTTTGATCAATGTTCGTTAATGAAAAATCAAATAGTTTGATCAGGTCTTATCTTTTCAATTCCATTTACAAACGCTACAGTGTGTGTATATTGATTTGAATTGTCATTTTTATGTTTTAAAATTACTACAAATGAGCTTCGTCTTGTTTCTTTACAAAATTTGAAAACTTACTAGAGAGGAATTTGTTCAATGTATTATCATCCTGAAATCTTAATAAATATTGTTGAATTTGTTTACAGCGATAGCAGAAATCCGCATTTTCCGACTTCCTTTTCTAAGATTATCTCTTTCTTCAGCCAAATTGACATACTTTGGTCGTTATTTATTTCATCTAAAACATGCTTGCTCTTATCTCTATTTTTTTTTGTTTATTCCGTAGTTCTTTAATCAATTTTTCAGAAAATGAGCCAGCGAAAAGTTGTTTCCGCACTATTAAAATCAACAAGACCATTGATTTTTGGAATGATTCATGTTCCTGCTTTGCCCGGGTTTCACTTTCTTAATAATTTAATGACAACGACCAATTTTTATTTAGTACTCCATGTCACAAGCTACCAATGAATGCTATCCTAAAAAATGTTCGCCAAGAAGCCGAATTATATTCGAGAAACAACCTTGTTTGCATTGAAGTTGAATTTGAACTTAAACAATTGAATTTTTACAGGATGGAATAATTGTTGAAAACATGCACGATATTCCATACATGAAACCGCCAGCAAATCCGGAAATTATAAGCGCTATGACCCTGGCTTGTTCAGAAGTCGTCAATGTAAAGGAGAAGTTTAATACAAATATATTTCTTGGCATTCAAGTGCTCGCTGCGGCAAATAAAGAAGCATTGGCAATAGCACATGTCACAGGTGTAGGCGCTCATATCAGACGTCATTGATTGAATTATAATATTTTAGGTATGGATTTCGTCAGAGCTGAAGGGTTCGTGTATTCTCATGTTGCTGATGAGGGGTGGATAGATGCGTGTGCAGGAGCTCTTCTCCGTTTCCGCTCTAACATTAATGCCGACAATATCGCTGTGTTCACTGACATCAAAAAGAAACACAGGTTTAGATATATTTCGATAATTTCCGGAAATTCAACAATATTTTTCAGCTCTCACAGCGTAACAAATGATTTGAGTATTCAAGAAATGGCAAAAGACGCACAATTCAATTGTGTTGATGGTGTTATTGTCACTGGATCCGCTACTGGGTGTGCAGCAAACCCAGAGGAACTAAAACGTATCACTTTAATTTTGAGTCAGATTCAACATTTAAAGGCAATTTACAGAAGTTTCTAGTCTCTCAAATCTCCCTGTTTTAATTGGTTCCGGAATAAACTCGTCTAATGCCAAAAACTATAAGAAAGCGAATGGCTTCATTGTTGGAAGTGAATTCAAAGTGGATGGCAACTGGAAGAATCCGCTAGACGAGAATCGAATCAAAAAGTTTATGCGAACAATAAAACAATTGGATCGTTTCAATTAACTAGTTTTATTATAATTTAATTACTGTTATTATTACATTTTTATACATCTCAGCAGAATTTGGCGCACACTTGCTTCGGTTCGACATGTGATTTGACGTATTTGATGATCTCTGGTAGCTCGGACTAGAAAATAAATCATTTAAAATCAATGTGAACATTGTTTAATGAAACCTTGACAATATCTTCGCAAAACGATTCGCGACGCTTATCATCTCCGAAGATACGACGGCAGACTTTATCTAATACTTCTTCTTCTTCTGGCTAAATTATATTTCATATGGCTAAGCGATTTTCTAAACATACCACGTGATTTAAAATGAGCATTCTGGTAAAGCTCACGACATCTTTACAGGTACTACAAGCACATCCAAGCGGGCTTCTGGTCTAAAATCACATGCTTGACGTGCTATTTATGATATACCAAGTAAGCAAAAACTTTTAGAATGCGTCGTTTTGCTCAATTATTATCTTACCAGTAGACAAGTGTCTTTTTTTTCCTTCATCATTCCATGTTTTGAAAGTTTGTCCTTGTACAAACCTTCACAGTTGGTCAAAACAACCACTTAATATGAAATGATAAATCAGCAAAAACGTTAGAAACTAACTTGAAACAATCAAAGTAATCAGATAGGCAGAATGCATAGCGGTTTGATATCGCAATTGGCGAAAGAATATTTGAATAAGGAAATCCGAACGGCTGACCCATTTGCGGTTCTCAACAAGCCTTGCCTCCAAAACGCTGCAAGACCAGTTTTATGATCTTGTTTCTTGTCGCCAGTGAAATTCTCGCTTTTATTATCGTTCGTTACCATCTCAAACCAAACAACATTATAATGTTTATCCCGACAATTACATAAAACAATCATTATAATAAGTATTTTTTTAAAAAGTGGATTCAATAAATAATCAATCACAGAAAAAAATCGATAGTTACGAGTGAGTTTGACAATATATTCTAAAGCTGGAACGAGTTTTCACTAAATATTAATCAACTTTCAGTGTAGCCACAGAAGAACTTTTATAGTAACCCCCAACGAAATGTCTAAGAAGTTCGGTAAACCCATAAATGAAAATTTAATTATTTTAAAAGGAATGATTGGTTATAATAACGAAAATGATCTCAAATAATTGACGAATGACTTAGTCAACTTTGACAGATCCGTAAATCTTGCGGACAAAATAGTAAGTGGCCAAAAATCCAATTGTTCCGCACATCAAGAAAAACATGAAGACGAAAATGGCGGTGTAGGCAAAGTAGAGGATTGTGGAAATCTGAAATATGACTTGATTTGCATTCCGTTATGAAATGTTGTTTCTTACAGCTCCACCAATTGTCAATTTGGTTTGGAAGAAATGCACACAATAGAGGAACAGGTAGACCGCAGTAAATCCACTTGTCAAAAACGATCTCCACCACCAATGGTAATCCTATAAAGTTCCGTTTCACACAAGATAATTTGAATTAAAGGTCAAGACAATTCGATCAATGTTCAAAAAACAAACCTCTGCACATAAATGGAAGTAGGCCAACAGAATGGTTGCTTCCGAACACGTGATAATCAAGATGAGATAGACGAGGAACAAGAATCCGAACATGTAATAGGTTTGATGAGCCCTATAACAGAGATATTTTGTTCTACGTATTGATGACTTTGGACTAATTCCTACCAAATGCTATTGAGAATGAAGAATAACTGAATGAAAATGCAACCAAATGGAAGAATTCCGCCCATAAGCATTCCGGGCAAAGCTTTAGTGTAGAAGGTCTGTTCTGGAACCTGTCTCGGAATTTTGTTGGTGCGTACTGGCGCCTCGATTCCTCTTTTCTTGTATCCAAAGAATGCTCCAACGAAGGTCATCGGGATCTGGACAAATAGCCAAAGAACCAATAAAACCACTAAAGTTCCGAATGGAACAGCAGCCGACGATCCTTTAATCCAGAGAAGGGTGTTGGTGAAAAAGAAAACGGTGAACAAAATTCCAGGAACCAAGAATGAAGTCATGACAAGGTTCGTCTTCCAATGAATTCCTTCGAAAGCTGAAAAAATGTTGATTCAAAAAGGAATGGTATAGGAATTCATACTTTTGTAAAGTCTTGCGGAAATATATCCAGCAGCAGCTCCAAAGAATACGTAAAACATCAATGCGAAGGTGATCAATGATCCACGGTTGGCCGGAGACAGGAATCCAAGACAGGCGAAAACTGTAAAAGACGATTTTCAAGATTCAAAATTGATTTTCATTTACTCACTAAGAGTAACGGAAACCATCAATAGTGTTTGACATCCGGCTCCGATGAATACGGAAAGAAGCATTGGATAGCGTGGGGTCCGGAAAACATCACCATGCACGAGCTTCCAACCAAACTCTTCCTGAGCATCCTCTTCAGTATCCAAACGATTGTACCGATCGATATCGCGATGAAGGGTTCTCATAATAATCATTCCAACCATTCCAGAAAGGAACAAAACAATAACAAGTGAGTTCATGATTGAGAACCATTGAATGTTGGTGTGTGGCATTGATTGAAGAATGTAATCCCATCGAGATGACCATTTAATATCAGTCTTCTGAAAAAAATTTTTTAGTTACTATGACAAAGCAAGATTAACATACAATCCATTTAACGCTGTAGGAGTAAGTAATCTCAGCAGACTCTGACTTGGCATCGATTCCCAATGGATCAGCAGATTCACTGCAATCCAAATTGCTGCTAGACTTGTGCTTGATCGATCTCGGTTTAACATCAATACGAATTATTCTTCCTCCGACGTGGAACTAAAGAAGCACAAGAAATCACTAATTATTTTTAATAATTAAATGTTTACTTGTTTCTCGAGGAAGTTTGCATCATGACTTAAATCGCGGTAGTGAATTTCAATATCGACATGATTGAAAATGTAGAAGTGATTGGGCGAATTTGCTCTCGCCTGAAAGTTTCGCGATATTTATTTAAATCTTATCTAGCAGCTGAATTGTTTCATCTTATGCCGACTTACATTCAAAACACATGCATCATGTTGTTCTCCTCTTTCATCAACAAAGCATCCAACAGGGAAGCCAGTGGTGCAAATATCCATACTTTGAGAATTTTTGAAGCAAAACGTCACCGGCATATTGTCAACAATCCTGAAAATTTTGAAAGTTATTATAAACTTCCGACATTTCCGATTTTACCAATGATGTTGATAGTTAAGCATCATCGCCCGCTGCAAGTGGCGAAGTTTCGACAAATCATTAGAATTTCCTTTCTTGTATGTCTTTGTGTCACAAAGCTTGCGGCATTGTTCCTCTTTCAAGAATGAAATCTATATCAATTTTTTCGATATACGATTAAAGCAAGTATCATTTTTACTTCATAAGGACTTGGCCGAATTCGTTCACCGAACAAGACTTGTCCGAGGTTTTCAACAGGCGATTCATCTTCGTTTGCAACACAGAAATCAAAACTGAAATTATTACGAAATTTTCTATCTGCTATACTAATATGAAAGGGTACCTATGATATTCGTACGGAATAACTGATCGGTCGCTGTCTAAATGATTCACGAAGAGAGAAACATTGCTCTGTAATAGCGTCATATAATTTTGTTACCGAATATGTGATATATACCGGACAATTTGGTTTTGGAGTTTCGCAAAAGTTCACAGGTGCTAATCCAGGCAAATAAAATGCAGTTGCACAGGCAAAAAGTGAAGTCAACAATATTCTTACAAACATCGTCCGCGGTTTCAACATCCCTGAAAATTCGAGCTCAAGTGAATTGTTTACAAAAAAGTTCGGTGCAATAAAAGAGAAATCGAAATGCCACGCATATGCGGCGTTGTGTCTGCGCTCTCTTCAACACGACACACAGCCGCGTTGCGAGACTCAACAATGCTAGCTGTGTTGTGTTCAGTTTTGGGGCAACCAGAGTTGTCTGACGTTGAGCATATATAAAGAGGATCATTTAAATGTTGAAAACGATCATCTAGATTTTTTAAAAAATTGAACATCATAATCATTTAAGAATATCAACCAAGATATTTCTATTTTAGAAAAAACCATCTATCTAGAAACAAAATGATGTGATATGATATTCTCGAAAGGTCTTAACGATTAATCAGCAATGAAAAATGTATTTTTCTAGTTTCATTTAAATGTCACAAATTTTGAAGAACTGTTTATTCATAAAACAAATAATCATTTAATTTGGCGATGAAATGAATTTACAATTGGATTAAATAAAGCATATATAGGACAAAGTGAAATAATATATTGGGGCATTGTGACACCACAAAAAATTCGAATGAGAACAACGACGATCTCGGTGGCGATACAATGACATTGTTGGTGTGTTGGCTTGGAGTATCTGGAATTGATTTTTATCTCCGAAATGCATTATGTTTCGAAATGTGGAAAAAATGAGATAGAATTCGATCCTATCCGTACCTTAATTCTCGTTTTGGCAGACGCACACCTCAGTGGTGACGACGGGCTCAACGTGATTGAGATTGGTTTTGTCAAAGGACGACGCCATCTGGATTGTCTTTTCACGAGCGATGTCGGTTGGAGATGGTAGAACGTTCTGAAAAATCAATATATTCAAAGAAAGTGACGTTTCTTTTTTATATATGCAATGATACTCTGGGAAAATACGAAATCGGTTCAAAATTGAAGGAATAATGGGTTTCACTCATTAAAACATTTTGAATATTACGAAATATAAAATTACCTTTTCGGACGTCTCAGTTTTGTGAAGCTTCTCATGCGGGAAGTTGTGAATGTTGTCTTGAAGCTCAAGCAACTGCTTCTCCTTTTTGATATCCTCCTGCGATGGGAGCACAACCTTCTCCTTGACCGGAGTAGCTTTGAGCTTGGTGGAATCGAAGTGTTCGATCTCATGAATTCTCTCGACAAGCTTCTTTTCGCATTCCACATCCTCCTTGGTTGGAAGCACGTTCTTTTCCTGGGTCTGAACCTTCTTAAGCTCAAGACCGCTACGCACGGCTCCAGCAAGATCCTCGTCCATTTTTGGAAGCTGACTAACGGCTGCCATTCTTACACTTAAATATACATTGTTTTTAATAAGACGATTATAAGACTAATTGAATTGGAGAATAGAACGAAATGAAGGAGTGAATGAATATTGTAAAGTGGGTGGAATACAAAACAGTAAGCAAAACAATGAGTCACTGGTCACTGAGAGAGAAAAAACGGCGATTGCGAATGTTTGATCGAATGTAATGAAACTGAAGTTGCAAACGTGGAGGCAAATGCATTTGGTGCGCATATGTGAGAGTGTTGCCGTTCGTATGTGTCTGGTCGATTAAAAAACAGAATGAATAAATTGGAGGCCATATTGCACAACAACACTGCCATCGATTTAAGTTAGGTTTTCGGGCCAACAACAATACACCATTTTTGATCTGCGAGCGATTACTGTGGCAAATGTCAAAATGCAAACATTTGACAAATATTTGTATATGGGCAAGTAACATTGATATACGAGGCAATTTGTCGAAAATCATCGCCAAGTGTTTGTAGTTGTAGTAGACAATTTGAAACGCATATGATTGACAGTTTCATATGCTAGAAATGCAACGATGTGAACTTTTATGCATCTTCGAATGTAGTCAGATATTCAGCGAAAGTATTCGTATGAACATCTATTTTCCAACTGACCTGTTTCATCGAAAACGCAATTAACAACAGGGGAGAATATGCCCTTGGAGATATTGAATCAGCAAAGGTGTGGCTCTCAACGATTGTTGACGGTGCTCAAACATATTGCGAAATTAGCTTGCATTGATTTTGAAATGAACCAAGAGCTGGTTTATAGTGTTGCAAATGAGGCGAAAGACGGATTTGTAACCGTCTGTTTCGTGCAAAGGTCACACACCATATGAACAATTTTCGCGGCGGGGCCGTTCGTTTATTGGGACCGAACCAATAGGCTTTCTCTCGTAATTAATAAACAATTCTCAATTTCTATTGAGAGATCATGTTACAATTCACGTAGAATTATTCACTACATAGATAGATAGTGTAATTGAACCCACGCACAAGCTCAACTGTGGATACTTAAAGGTGCATATGGGCAACGCAGATTCAATAAAAATTATTCTATTTGAGAAGTGGGGAATGAAACAACTGATAATTAGCAATGAACTGTTAGCTTTTATACAACAAAAAATGACTCATCTCTGCCATCTTATAATGTTTGAATGCGATTAAAATGGAATAATGATCTGCTCACGTTTTAGGAAGCTTTTAAATTAACAAATTAATTTTAATCTATTTCAGATAAACATCAATTCGAGAAAAAGTGTACCACACAAAAATCATTGTTCTTACAAATGAACAACGATTTGAGGAAAATTGTAAAATATGTACCAGGTTTTTCTTGACATTGAATAGACACTTGTACGTTAAATACAATGTCTCATAAGGCAAAACTGCGTAATTTGAATGTTTTAAATAGTCATTGACGTGTTCATGGCAATTTGGCGTCTCAGGGAAAACGAAAAGAATAGCAATTATGTGAAGATGTTCCCATTGAATATGCAATTTACCTAGGGGTCGGTGGAAATTTTGGTGAAGGAACTATTAAGAGCTTTGCGACCATTGGTCTCGCTGGGAAAAACAGAGGCAAAACAAAACCGATGTGGGGAAATGATCGCAAATGAGCGACACCATATAACAAGCGGTTATGTTATACTGTATATCAAGGACTAAGTGACCGCTTTTGGAGGACGGATCGCGTCGTTATTGTCAAGGTTAGGAGGCAGAATCCGCGGGGTGTTATGAAAAACGACATAATGACGACCATGAGAGGCTTTGGCAACAAGGGTTTGGTGCGTTCGTGATTTTATGTCTGTTTGTAAACGCCAATAGTTGTTCGTTTATTCAACGAGTCATAAAATTAACACCTGACTCAAACCGCCCAAACATTGATGAGCATCCTTGGACAAAAAGCTACAGAACAACGAAACTGAATGAGTCTAGTTTTAGTGTGCAGAAAACACACTGCTTTTTGTGCTATTTTGGGTGGGAGTTGGTCAGCCGACGAATGGTAAACATTGACACCTGGTGCTACTGGGAGAGCTGGTTCACTGAGCGGACTGTTGGTCATCAAAACTGGAATAGGCCGCAACGAAAACTAATTATTGGCAGGTGGCTGCGTAATTATTACCTACAATCTCGATCATCAAATTTTTGGCGATTTTCTGGTCGTACACATTGAAAGTGTTTCGAAAACATCGAGAAAATTGTTTGGGAATCTAACCAAAAATGAGAATGTGAGTACTACGAATCTAATTAAAACGTTTCGTAAAGAAAATAGAAAAACAAGTACATTTTTTGTTCATTATAAAACACTATTGTTTTTCTTATATAAGATCATATAGCCGATAATATTCTTCACAGTTTCTCGCGTCACTATATTATGTTTAAATATTATCTAGGTCACGGGTCGCACTGCACTACTCGACCAACAGTAACGACTCAATTGGTCCAAACGCTGTTCTGTTCAAATTTATGTGAGAACATTAAAGATTTTAATTTATTAGTTGATCTAAATTGCCGACCTTTTCGGCACATGTGATCCAGTTTTGCCTTCAACGTCGTCCAATTTTGTTTTGTAACAAATTGATTTCATCTTAAAATAATGACTTTTTAGGGTTGTTGAAGCACATTTAGATTATTTGCTCACTCGAACATGAAAACAACTCGAGAGTCATTTGATAACGCTATACGTGTCTTATCTTTCCATGCCGGTATTCGTCGATTTATTTCCTTTTTTTTCGTTTTATGAAAATTGTATGAAATTTGTTGAAATGTTATGGACTATGCTTTAGAAATAAACAGCTAATTAGACACATATTAATATAACACTAAACATGCTGTACTTGCGATACATTATATGTAATCGGAACGTTTATTTTAGTTTTGTATCATCTTCATAGAAATTTAAGATTACACTTACTTGTGATACCTGTGAGTTTCATATTAATTTTTCAAAAAAAAATTACGCACGTGATTTTAATGTTATTGAGTGAAAATGTTCTATGCTCAAGAAAGTGCATTCATTATGAATCGCAGATAACATTTTATCAAATTAAATTTTGTTTTATATGTTTCTTGAATAATGAAAATTGAAAACTTTTATGAGCACAAATGAGTGTCAAAAAAATCTTTTTAATGCACATATTTCAATATGTAATTTTTTCCAGGTAAAATGTGCCCTCATGTATTATTATTATTATCGATCATTGTATTGCCATTATATGCCGAGACGATCATTCCAGCAGATATATTAGAAGACGACTTTATATCCACCAGAGGTATACCTACAACCACTAACAACAAACGAATTATACTTTATTAAATATTTTATTGTTAGGAGCTCTGTGATTACAAACATTGAAAAATTTTCAAGGCTTTGCATACCTCACAACACTCTTCATTCTCACTATTCTCGCCGTCGCCGTATTCTACCATATTGCCGATATAAGAAGACGACGCCAAATCGAACGTGAAGCAGCACAGTACGTTTGCATTCTCCAAATTTTTACGAAGGTTTTTGAACATTTGCAGAGGAATGTATGTTGAATGGTCGCCACTTCTAATCAATAATCAAAAAAACATCCGGCCGCCTCCACCGTATGAGCAAACCGTTTGAAGCTTCATTTCATTGTTTCTTTTTTATATCGATTTTGTTCCGCCGTTGAAAATACAAATTTCTCTAAATGCTGGATTGTGCAAATTAAAAAGCAAACTTTTAAAAACGGATATTAACTGTTTTTCAATGTTTGGAAAAAATAACTATATAAATTTGAAATTTTCTAATTTATCAACAACCTACAGTTAAAAAAAACGTTTAATTTCATGGCAAGCACGCAAACTGAACACTGACAAGAAAAAATTAAATAAATATAGTAGATCAAACAGAAAGCTTCAGTTAAAAAGTGATAATTGCAACAGTAACTAAATGCAAATAATGCATCAAATGTTTCTTACCATTTTTCATGTTAAAAAGGCAGAATGAAAGTTTTTACAAAGGTTTTTCAATTTTCATATTTTCCAGTCTCTTTTTATCGTATATGCTGATTTCTTTTTGGATTATTTTATATAATTTTTTATAGCTGATCACATGCATGATGATTTTTAGAAACATTTTTTGTGTGAAAGAAAATACAAAAATCACAATCTTGGTAGGCTCAATACGCTTGTTCGCGATTTTGATTAATTTTACCAATATAATTTAAAAATGCATATTTTTTTTTAAGTATTTGAATAGTTTGATAGTTAACAAAAGTGCCACAAAATATAAGCTGGTTATTGGGACCAGTTAGAATCCAATTTTTCAAATTTGACCGTCCCGACAATATTATTTTGCTTTTGTGTTATAATATTTTTATTCAAACCACTTTGACTGAAAATAAAAATCTTCCTTTTATAGTTTATGAATAGAGATATGACAATACTATCAAAAATATGAATTGGTATATTGCGAAACAACCTATGAATCAAAAACGTTTTAATTGCTAAATCCGCGGAATCGATGCAATTTGTTTTTTGAATTTCAGCAGAACAATATCACATTTTTAGGGAAAGTAAAAAGCGCCGATAAATTTCTTCTGCTTGATCATCCATGCGTTTATCCCTTTCTCACACAGGCATCGAAAACGCATCACGTCAAAAAAAAAAATAAATGAAGGCTAAAGGAAGTTTGCCAGGGTTGAGTAAACAGTCTTAGGGCCGACAATTTGTGGCGTTTTGTTAACTTCGTGAAATTTTTGAGCGCTCGTTCCATTTCGATACCGTCACTGTTTTGATTTTCCGATTTTATAGTTTTCAACAGCGGCGAGTTTGATTTGTGCGATATCTAGTAATATTTCAATGTTGTTTGTGAACGCCCAAAAAATAATACAAAAAGATTATCCACCGAAAGTTTGGTTATTTCCGTTTTCGTCGAATGTTGTTAAACCTACCAAAATTTTTTCATTTAGAACAAAGTCGTATAACTTTGTTATTTTTAATTTCTCAATGTAATTCAAAATTATCCAGAATAATGGTATTTCACAATTTTTAGTAATTTCGTCCAAATTTTTAAATCTTTTGATCCAAATGTATCTATTCCTGTAATTTTTACTCAATCCCCACATTAGATTACCACTGATAATGTTGCCCGAATTTAAATTTTCTACAAATTTTTATTGCATTTCTGCTAAATCGTTAAAGTTACATCTTTTTGCCCTTTATGAACATCCTCGTATAATACACTTTTTGTTTATTTGATCAATACCATAATGGGACAATTGAACTGTCCAAAACGATTGTTAGACCAATTATCGTTTGGTAAAAAAAACCGAGCATGACACATTTCACAGTTTTTTTTTCCATCGTTTTAGGACATGATTTTGCAGGCTTATGATTTTTCTGATATTTTTGGCAACATTATCGTCCGCGCATCCTTCAAAAAACTCCGATGAAGTAAGAGAAATTTTATATAGTATGATATTATTGTAAATATTATTTTTTAGATCACTGAAAAACCAAACACAAAGATAGATGAAATGACCCAAACTAGCAGTGGTCATGGGAACACAGCGGATAAAGCGTTTGACCTAACCCCAGCAGACATTCATTATTTGCAAGCAGTAAGAGTTGAATATTTAAATTTAAAACTATTTCAAAAAATTGTGTTTGGCTTCTGTTTATTTCAATGCATGCTGATCATATTGGGTAGCCTTTTTCAGATAACAGATATTGCTAATGTTCCGTTAGACGTCTTACAAAATTTTGATCTACAGCTTAATATGGACGATAATCATCCACGGAACCCGCCACCTCCAATTACACCTCAGCCGTATTCAATTCCACCATATCGAAGAGTAGGTTTCTAAATATTGTCGACGTCGTGCGCCTGCGGAAAATTGACTAAATGCCAAAAAAACAATGAAAATGGTATCGGCGCAAACTCAAAGTGTAGATTTACGAGCCTACCCGGAGAATTCTTTTTAAATTTTTTGAAATTAAGCATATTTTTCACAGTCGCGCGACGCCGCCGACAGTATCGTTTTTTTGGAAATTTTAATTTTGAGCATGATATTTTCTCTTCCTCTGTTGCAAATTAGGTTTTAGCATTATCTTTTGAATTTGTTAGAAGAATTAAGATATTTTGAGCTATTGCATCGTTTGTACAGTTACTCTGCTCCTCTTGTCATGCTATCCAATGTAACCCGGGTGAGTCCCTAACAGACTTTTTCTCTACCTTCGATATGCTACCGTGTGATATCAAAAACTGTCGGCAAACTTTGAAAAATTGACATTTCTTTTTGGCATTCGTTCGAGAGGAAAACACGGTAGAGATTGTTTAATCGACGCGATGAGACTATTACTTTGACATTTGGCGTTGACTCTCGGTATTAGAACGTGCGCGAATTGAACAAATAGCATTGAAAAATTGAATCATCGAGATTGCCGCGACGAAAAAAAAATGGTTTGATGCCCACACACACACATACGCCTCTAGACTACTATAGGGTGAACATCTTTAAATTTTTATTTCATTTTTTGGTGATTACTCAATGCCATCTAAATATTGGGAGCGGTATGTGAGGAAGGTTAGAATATTTTACACTTAAAAACAAACGGAAACTTTTCACTTAGTTGCAAGTGATTTTGAAAACAATTATAAACACAAAATATATGCAAGCACGTTTTTTATAACAAAACAATGTAGATAAGCGTTTCATTTTATACAAGAAACGTTTTTTAAATAAATTGTTCCACAGTAAAAATTAATATTCGTCACTTTATGTTTGTATGCTATGAAATGTTTACAAATTGTACTTATACATAAGTTCCTTCAATGTAGATAGTTCTGAAAAAAAACTTTTTTTTTAAATAAAGTCTTCCCTGACATTCAGAATAATTTCAATGATGTGGAAAAAATTTTTCCGTTAGCTCTACCGGGAAAACTAATGAGATTAAAATTAGGGTTTAATTATTCACATCGAACATATATACGATTTTTTCATCGACATTTGTTCGATTTACTCAAATACCCCTTTTCAAAAATTGGACTCTACTCTTTTTTTAAAGTTATTGACGAGTTTAATGTATACAGTAATTCATTTGTTTGTTAAAAAACTGCAACTGACACTACGGTGCACAGTTTGGTTTTCCTAGAGTAAAGTTAACATTTACCCAGAACCTCGTAATAGTGATCTGTGAAATAAAACGTGCCATCAATTTCAATGGCATTCCAACTCAAACATTGCAATGATTTCAGCCAACAACGCCAGGATACTATGATCCATACTATCCGTATGACAAAAATTTGGAAAAGAAAACGTCAAATGCTGGTGCGAACACAATATTAATCCGCTGTATATTCTAAAATTTCAGTAGCACTTGGTCTCGGAATCGGAATCCCACTTGGAATAATTGCTACAGTAATTGTCGTTCTCACAATTTTATGGTGTCGAAGAAGGCAAATGCAGAGGAGGCCAATATTACCGTATCCATTCTACAAACATTCTAACGATTATAAGACACAATTGGACAGTCCGGCGTACTCGATGTAATTTCTGTTTGAAATGGTTAAAATTTATTACGAAACTTAGGCATGATCCATGGATATTGGACAGAAACTTATTGGAAATCGACTATAACAAAAAATTGGGAAGCGGAGCATTTTGCAATGTGTTTATTGGTACCTTTTAATTTTTTTATAAAATAATCGAAAAAATTGAATAACTCAACTGGAATTTTTTATTAAGGTAAAATCAATGGTGAAGCTCCAGTCACACATATTTATCCTGGAGTGAGAACTCAGAATTTGGTAAATTGTTCCGTTGCTGTGAAAATGTTACCTTCATTTGCTGATGATATAGCAAGATCAGATTTTATGCAGGTTTCAGAATCAGCAATTACTGTTAAGCATGTTTTGTTCTAGGAAATCAATTTTATGAAAGCATTGGCCTATCATCCCCATTTAGTGTCGATGCTAGGTTTTGTGCACGATAAGAAATCACCGTATTTACTAGTCGAGCTCTGCGAGAAGGGTGATTTATTACATTTGATAAGGAGTCGGCGAGATGAAATTATTGAGGTGCAGCTTATCAGGCGCATCCAAATTGAGTGTTTATTGACAATGTTGCAGGGCCCAAGTGCGCACCCGGACGGTTTGAAGATCAAAGATCTGCTAATGTTTTCATGGCAAATAAGCAACGGATTGGTGATTAGTATATAGGTCTCAACAAGAAACAACTGGAATTCCAGGAATATTTGAATAGTATTGGATGCATTCACAGAGACATTGCAGCGCGTAATGTTCTTGTGGATAGCAGCAACACATGTAAAATTGGAGATTTCGGTCTTTGTCGATTGACAGATTCATTATTGTATACGGCAAGAGGTGGAAGGCTGCCATTAAAGTGGATGGCTCCAGAATCACTTGCCAGTTTTGAATACTCCTTCAAAAGCGACGTGTAAGTACATAGAAGCATCCACTTGATCTTCAATGTGATCTCAAATGTTGGTTTGACAATCTTCCAAAACTAACATCTCAGGTTGTTGAAAAATGATTGTTTGCCCATTCAAAAGCAATATATAGATATACTATATATGTAGTTACTCTTAAGCAATTCAAACAATGAGATTAATTTTCAGATGGTCGTACGGTGTTCTTCTATGGGAACTCTTTTCTCTTGGCGAAGTGCCTTATGCTGATATTCAGACTACTGATTTACTGACATATCACCGATCTGGTAAACGATTAGAAAAACCGACATATTGTCCGAACGAGATGTAGGAACTACTAGAGAATGTTTAACATATTTATAATTTAAGATATCAAATAATGACGTCTTGTTGCTTGCTGGAAACCAACGATCGACCTTCATTCCAGCACATTTGCTCACTTCTCGCCATGATGCTCGAATCAGCAACAGAGAATTATGGTTATCTCGTTCCGACGTCGAAAGCAGCTGCAGCGGCGACGGAACCATCATCAGCGGTTCGGGAAATGGACGAACAATGTGATGATGTGTAGAAAAATTTTGAAGCTTGTAAAAAAAGCAAACTGGAAACATACATATTCCGATTATTATCGTACGGGTTTTATTAAAAAAAAGTGGTTTTGATAAAACATGTGTATTCAAATGATATTATTTTGCAAGTTGTGTGAGTTTTTGTATGAAGAATAAATGTAATTGCTTTGAAACATCTCCAAATTCTATTTTGAGTTTTTTTATCTGCATCTTGAAAATATGCGCACTACATTCGATATATATATATATATTAAGTCCTAGGTAAATTCGATATTATTTTATTTTTCTATTCAGAAAATTCGTGATATGTTAGAAAGCAGTTAGAAAGCCATAATTTTTTGAAAAAATAATATTACCTTATCAAAATCTGTTTTTTGGAATGCCAATTTTTTCCGGACAGATTTCTTCCCATCAATGCATGCTGGATGCAAGTCTTTGGAATTATCTGTATTATAATATTATTATTATTATTATTATTATTATTATTATTATGTAAAGGACCAACTTGTGTTGTTTTTAAAAGCTCATTTTTTTGCTATCAAACATTTTACTCTAAGAAACAACTGAGAAACAAAAGCACATTTGAATGCATTCGTGTTCCCACACTCCCACAAACATGGATGCATGCTTTTTTTGTTGGGAATCACATTACAAGTCGCTATTCCAGATATGGATTGCGACGCAATCGTTATCCATAAACATATTTATTTTGTTGACAAGCATTTTGTTTATCAGGAATTCTTCTCGATTGTTCGCTTATTTATTTTGAATCATATTTAAAATCCTCATCAAAATCATTTCTTACAATGAATTGCCGCTTGTCTGTGAAGATGTGGAATGCAAGAAATTTCGTCATTTATGATCATAAAACAGTGCGCAATCAAGCATATTAAATCAATCTAAATGGGGAAAAGGTTGCTTATCAATTTTTTATAAGATTTGTTGATCTTTCCAACATCTTTCCAAGTTCTGTTGTTTGAAAAAATTTACAAAAATATACACTTTTGAATGTATATTACCTAAAAATGGGCAACCATCCCGGCCATTATTCAGTTTATAGTTAAAAATTGAAGAAAGTGGATCTCACATATTGACACATCCTGAATATCTGGTTTCTTCATATTTCAGTGTTTGTTTATTGAAAACGCAACCAATACACTTTGAATGATGTCGTCGCTCTTGAAAAAAAAAATATGCACTATACTATCCATGCACAGAATATTTGTTTTTGTTGACACCAATTGTATTGTTTTCATGGATGATGCATGAAATTACTTCCTATAGTTTTTTTTAACAATTGTTTTATTTTTACTTTATAGTTCGTTTTCTGAAAACCGTTTTTGCCTTTCAGAACATTAGTATCGTTGTAAATAATTTTAATTCTTATTTGACAAAAATGAAATAATGTGATATTTTTATATGATTTGTTAAACGATTTTTCAAATTTCTAAATGTTTTCTTTGAACTAACATATCATATATATTGCATATTATATAAAGGAGAATACATAAATGTATGTATTAGATTACTAGGCAACAAATTCCAAACAACCAAATCAGTATCAACAGAGGTATTTGTTTTTGACTATTTTCTTCGAATCTCGTTTAGAAGAACCAGAGCTCTGTCATTTCTCCGCTATCATAGTTATATAAATTTTATTGAAAATATATTCAGTCAATGAGATTTTTTAACGGGTGTCCTCTCCAAAATTTCTCATTTAACTATATAATATCATATTTAGAAAAGATTTCATACTGTTTTTCCTCATTTTTCATTCTGCATTATATATTTTATGTCTTCAATGCTAAAAAAAATATGTCAAGGATGACATTATAAGTATATACACTGTGAATAATAATAATAAAATAGCTACGCCCCAAATGATTTCAATGGAATTGAATTCTTGTGATTTTTTATGAATATTTCTCATCGGATTCATGTTCTTTATTGTATTGCGTTTACGTTTAATAATTATCAGTTGATTATTTTGTTTTTCAGCAATTAATGATCAGGTTGCTGCAAAATGCGTATGTAAAGAAATGTAAAAAGATAAAGGGAAGAAAGAAAAAAGACCAGCAGACAAACTTGATCCACAAGCATTTATCGTTCGCATTACCTTTTTTTTAGCATTATCACCATGTTTAAGCAGTCATTCAGACGTTCATATGATTTAATAAAAAAATCCATAAAATTGATGCGAAAACCGATGAAGCGACAAAATCCGCTTAGCCAATTTGTGGGGCAAATAATCATTGCGCTAAGTGGATTTTCCATGTTTAGCATTGTTGGCGAAAACCAAGAAGCTGCAAGCATTCCGTTCCCTCTCAGAAACGATTGCAACGTGCTCACTGATTTCTTATATCTTCTTCAAATCTACTATACCGGGTTGACAATAGATAAATAAAACTTCCACCTGCCTGCGCAATTCGTTTTTTTTTTTCAATTTTTTTTTGAGAACGCCAAACTTTATTTGCTCTTTCTCGAAGTTTTACTGTTCTTCATACTACAATGCCATCTAACTTGTGGTGCATGGCCGACAAGTATAAAAACAAACATACAATTTTTTCTCAAATGTGTACTTTCCTCCCGTTTCTTATATCCTTTCTCCTCCCCAAAATTGTTTGTTAGGCTACCATAGGTTCGTCTCTTTCCAACTAATTGTTCCAACAATGCCAAGCGAACTATTTTTCGCTCAAATTTGTTTATAATATTCAAAAATATAAACAAAGTTTTTTTTGTGGTGTCAAGTTTCTCTTTAAAAATCGTTGTAATTTTTCCCTCATCATTTCATTTTGTTTTCCTTGTGTCACACTCAGCGATTTTCTTCTTTCAGGAAATGATGAACAAAATATAAAAAAAGGGACACTTGAATCTGACCAAGGTCTCATCCATTGTATTGCACAAGGTTAAAACCATCATTTTGAAATTTTTTATCTATGAATTACCAGAAATAGTCAAATACCAGTTATAACTAAACCCTTTGTTGAGTAAAGAAATGTAGTACTTCTATACAAAGAAGTCGTCAAACATTATAACAAGGGTATAAATGACTATGTATTAATACCAGGTGTATAAGTAAATAGTTATAATGTTCATTTCGCGGAAGAAATGTTTCAATTAAATTATATATATTAATTGAGAACCGCTTTTACTTAATATATAGTCTAGCATGACATTTTCTGAGTTTGTTTTGTTTTTGAAATAAATAATATCATGTTTCGTGGCTATTTTATGTTCTGAACATAATCTTATTAAAAATGAAAGTGTCATTCCGAACATACCATCGTGAAGATGACAGTTCAAAAAGCGACTTATTTTTTGAATTTCTACTACTATCAGACTTCGCCTTCCAAATTTGGATGATTGTGTTAAAGTTATTATCTCGCACTTAGCATCTAAAATTAGTTAACGAACGTTGACAAATACTCTTATCGCAAATAACAGCGCTTGTTTGGAATGCATAAATAACGAAATCAGTAGAACTGATAAGCAACAACATTTCATTTTGTCCCAAGCTCTTTCATTTTTCGATTGCTAATTGAATAAAGCCGGCGGTCTCGAGAAACGATGATCAAATAAATCATGAGGCGCCTTGTTGATTCCCAAGACGACTCTAGAGCTTTATAATATGCGGCAGGTGGTTGCCAAGAATAATGACGGCCAGCCGGCCTCTTGATGTGCCCACAACTGTGTCACATCTACGTATTTGGATATGGCAGTAGCAGACCCCCGGGGGACCGCGTCCGCCCTGTTGAATTTCGATATTCTTTATTGCGTGTTCCGCAAAACAATAAGTGATTTTGTCATTTCGGCCGATGAAACGGCGTACTTGAGAGCGATGAAGAGCTATCCTGAAAAGGGGGCGAACGGGTGGCGATTTCTTTTCATCTCTTTTCGCATTGTCAAGTATTACTTAGACAAAACAGTCTCATTCCAAATTCGCCAGTTTCACATTCTTTTTCGTTATTATTAATAGAATTTATTACGCAATAACAGCGTGAAAATCGGTCTCGTTTCACTTGATTCCACTTTTCGATGTCAAATGCTACCGATTTTTAAGGTTATCTGTTCGCTTTTTCATTCATAGGTTAGATACCGTGGTGACATTTCGACAAAAATGTGGGTTTCTTCAATGAATCGTATTTCCTCTATGATTCGCCGACAACAATTTTTTTTATTATTAATTCTCGTTACAAGTTGAATCTTTTATTATTGTAGTTAGTATTGTTGAGTTTGGCTACCGTGTATTTGTTGACTTGTTTGGTGCCGTCGGCGGGACTCATCGAGTAGAAACGGTGGAAAGGCTCGCGTGAAATGCGCGAGAGCACTCGAGCAGTAGGCTGTATAGAGTTGTTCACGTGTTCCTATTCTTATTCTCCTCTTTTTCGAATACTTTAAATTGAAAATAACAAATTTATATACGATTGTGAGTCATTTCGCCACCAATCCATTTAAACGTGTTGTAAAGTGTTAGTCATCATTACGAGAAAAATGCGTTGCGTTTCCTCTTTCCTTATTTTATTCGTACAGTACTAACTCTCTGACCGAACTCATTTTTTTATTATCTTGATATTTGCCAAAGTTGATACGATGAAAAAAGGACAATAACCATAACAACAATTTATTTGTGTCTGTGTGGGGTGTTTGCCAATCAGATCGCGATGAATGAGGGTCTCAAACCACCGGTTTTTGCCTTATTTTTTTTTCTTTCATTCATCGGTCACCATCTCAGACAAAGTTCACAATGTGTTCCTCTCTGGCTTAGGTTTAAAGTGGAATAAACCTTCTTAAAGAACATTTTTTGTTCATATTTTCAAACATTCCAAAACTTTCTATTCCTACAACCTTGCGGATCAGAAATCGGCAAAGGTAATATTGGGACAACATTGCCTAGATGTATGTTCTACGGAAGTAGAGCAATCCAATTAACTCATCGCTGACTTCTGCCGCGTCTACAGTCTCGAAAACTTTCCATTTTTTTTCTGTCCGCTTTTCTTTATTTGGATACATTGATGAACTAATAAATCAGAAAAAATTGGAGTAAATGGAAAGGGAGAGAGAGAGAGAGAAATTGACCTTTCCCTTCATTCCCCATTAAATTTTTCGTTCTCTTCACCAAACAATCCTTTTCATAATCGTTTCAACAAATATTCAAAAATGGTCAAAATCCGGAAAAGCGAATGCATATACATTGGAAATATGCAAATATACGCGGGCCGATGTGGTCTCACGTGATTTTGTTTTTCAACAATTCGAAAAACTAAAATTGATTCGCCTGGAACTTCAATTTTTTGGACGTGATTTGAACATTGTCACGCTCCGCTCATCAATTAGCAAATACTATAGTAATCAGTTTCACTCGAATAGTGTATCTTCTTTTTTTTGTATTTTAACCAAATAACATCTATCGACTTGAATTTTTGTATTTTTGACAACTTTTCTTTTTATTCGGAT
The DNA here is from genome assembly GCA_902829315.1 of Caenorhabditis bovis. NCBI lineage: Eukaryota > Metazoa > Nematoda > Chromadorea > Rhabditida > Rhabditidae > Caenorhabditis > Caenorhabditis bovis. Next base: position 4,350,373 of record CADEPM010000002.1, read on the forward strand.
TATACTTATTTTTGAAATTGAATTATATTTTTTTCAGAAAACCGACTATGCCTGAATCGCCACCACCATCCTACAGCCCACGTCGACCACCACCACCATATGAAGCCGATAATTTGAAAAACGAGCGAATGGTTTGATTTTCTCATAATTCATAATATCTTTTCAAGAAAATTTCAAGAAAATTTGATTTAGAATTGACGCAATGACGAATTTCGCGTGTCTCATGAAAATTTCGTATAAAAAATTGTTGTGGTTTAATTAGCAAAATCAGCGCATGACAAGCATCTATCGAATTATTGCAAAAATTACATTAGCTTAACGTAATTTAAGCTCAGATTTATTGTAAAATAGGTTGTATTATGTTGATTTGATAATTTCCCTTTCATATTAACATTCAATATTAACTGATAGTTGATCACAAAACATTCACCAGATTATATCGTAAACGAATTTTGAGATCCAGTAAACAATTCATGCTAACTATCTTGTTTTATAATGCTCAAGCTACTCAAGAACAAAAAAAGCCGTACAACTTGTAAAGTTCTCATGTAAACCACGTTCCTATATGGGTATCATAAAAATTGCCCAATAAATATTTGTAAACGTTGAATACAAATACACCAAATCTTAAAAATGACACCAAATCATGTTTACATCAAGTGAGTCTGATTCCTTTTTTAGATTGCAAAATATGAAACGTGATGTGCGTTTGTTGTTGCTGTTCATTCACGCACTGTAAATCGTTCAGCAAACGTATAGATCGTTGTTGAAAATATTTAAACATATAAGCACATAGAATCTCTAGAGAAAATGCAAATTAATGAGCAATCTTCTTCTCGATTCAGTCATGTGGCGAAGTAATTACTTTTCTTGCGAGTAATTTCAATCTCTTTTTCGGCACGGACATATATACTTAAGTATACATATTTCCATTTTTTTCTTCATGAGAAAAAAAAAACGGCGCCGTTTCCTGATTAAATGGGTTGCTTTAAATTCAACAAAAATTATAAGTATATAAATGAATTTTCGCTGTCATGTGTACATGTGCTTTTGAACATTTTCTCAACATGCTTATTGCCCCAACCCATTCATAATAATGGGAATTTTCTATTTTTCCAAATAAACGATGACATGTATTTTTATTCAGGAAAGCGGCATGGCTGAACATCACTACAAGGTCTCACCGCCGCCATTTGTCCCGTTATCCTCGCCGACAGCCATCGATGTCAATCAGCTTCAGGTTTGAGGCCTATTAGATGACTCACCAAAAGATGGCTGTAATTACAGGCGGTTATAACAAACTCGAGCAGCCAGGCGCCGACGATTGTAATTGCCGAAAGCGTAAAACCAGCTCCGTCGTTCGCCAGCTATGAAACGCATTGTCCGAAATGCGCGGTGAGTAATGCATTAAACGGGAAACAAGCTTATGTCTGCGAGAGAAGTCATTGAGAAAATTGCCGGGGTTACGCAAATTGCACACAGTTCAACGTCATGATTTTTGAAGTGATTCTCAAAAAATGTATTGAACTAAATCTAAGTGACGTCTACTCATCGATGTATTTATATCATATATAATTCTCAATTTTCAGAGAACCGTTTACACTGTACCAAAATTTGTGACTGGAACACTTACTTGGATAATTTTTGTTTTGATTGTCATTTGCTTCTTTCCGCTTGCTTTCACCCCATTTTGCATTGACTCATGTAAAGACGCCGAGCATTACTGTCCACGTTGTAACACTCTACTTGGCATCAGAAAGAGAATCTTCTAAATTGTTTCAAAAATGTTCCATATGTATTGTTCAAACTGGTATCCATTTTCAAAATTTGTGTGAAAATTGCATTGCAAAATTTTGCAAACTGTCGACAGATCAATTCCAACTAAACTCAACTGACTATCCTTCTCTCGAGTTGTGCAAGTGATTTCTGTCAGGTCAGGGTTCTCCAAATGAAAATTTCCTCGAGCCAATCTTCCACCATAACTGTTATGTACTCGTATGTATTTGAAATAGTTATTCTGTGTTATCCACCTCTTCATTATAGTGACAGAATTACATGATTTATTTAAATTTATTGTGAAATGAATGAATAAAAAAATGCATAAAAGGAAACAAAGAAACTGAGAAACAATTAAAGGCTGTAAGACACGTAATGGTACACTGAGAATAGCAGTAACAATTATTGGCTGGGGAGAAAATTTAAAGAAAAGCGAAGCAGGATTCAATAAGTGCTTGGATTTGTGGGCATGATGCTTCTGGGAAGTATCTAAAATAATGCAAAATAGCTATTTGGTTTAAATAAGACTATACAAACCTTTTAGCCATTTCACAATTTTTCTGCACCCAATCCGAAGGATCTGTGATGTTGAATACTCTCGTAAATTTATTGATTGCCGCGCACTAAATTTTTTATAGATTTTGAATTTTCAAACGTTAAATGTACCTGAGCCGGTCTTAATCTGTAGCGAACAACTGGAGTCTCAGTGGTGGTTGTGATGGAAGCAAATTCAAGTTCTGCTTGCTTTTCAGCATTCACACGCTTTCGTTCCTATAAAAACAATTGCTAATTGTGATTCTCATGGAGGAATCCTAATCACCTCTTCTAAAAGTTTCTCTTGCTCTAGAAGAACTCTTTGTCGTTCTTCCGCCTCCTTCAGCTCTTCCAATTGTTTTAGCATCTGTAAACAGAACACCTGAAAATCCTTTCTCATGATTTGTTTTTACTTGATTTCTTCGCTCGATCATTTCCGCCTTTGCTCGCTCTGTGAGCTCTTTCTCATGCATAGCCTGAATTCTGAGCTCCTCTTCTCTTGCGTGCTTCGCCTGCTCCATGCGAATCCTTTGTTCGCGAAGTCTCTTTTCGAATTCATCTTCTTTGGCCATTTCGATGTTCGGTTGCGTTCGACGAACCTCATTCGTTGCTGGAATGAAGTTCAAAATGTTGCGATCAGCTCCATTGGCGACGTTCACCGTAGGTGTAATCCTAAATACTATACATAAAACTCATTAATATATTAATTGCTCACATTGGCATTTCAGTTGTCGGACGAGTGAATGCGTTTTGCGCTGTGCCAAGTAACCCAGTGATCAATAATGCCAGGGCATCCGGTTTTGAAACATCCGATTGAGCTTCAATATTCTTCGTCTTGTTGATCTTTTGTAATAACTCTAGTGTATCTACTGTGGTTTCTAAACAGTTTAGAAAAAATTATGATTGTTCATATCAAAATTACCATCTTCTGGAGCGGCAGTCACAAATCCTTCATTAACGTCTTCTTTTTCTTCTTCAGTTGTTGTCGTTTCTGTGGTAGTTGTGGGCACCGTGGTGGACTCCGTCGTAGTAGTAGCGGTAGTCTTCTTTTTTTTCGGAACAAAATCTCTGCGAGATGAATCCGTTGGAATATTCTCCGCGGTGGTGCTTTTTTCGGTAGTATTTTCTGCTTCCGTCACAAACGCATCACCTTCTGTTGTCGTTTCGTCATTTTCAACTTGTTCGCTCGTCGTGATATCTGCTTCAGAACTACTTTGCGTCAATTTTTCTTCAGCAGTTGTAGTTGTCTCTTCTTTGGATGTAGCTCGAGTTGTTGAGGAGTTTACAGAATCTTCACTAGATGACATAGTTTCAGATTCAGAATTTTTAGCATTTGTGGTGAGTTCTGTTGCCCTAGATGTAGTTGTCTCAACATCACTGCTCGTGTGTTCTTCTTCATTGCTAGAAGTTGCGACAATTATTGTTGTTGTTGTCGTTTGCTCATCAGAGGATGTATCTGGAATAGTTGTATTCGATGCATCAATATTAGCCATTTTTGTTAACTCCGTACTTGAGTTAGTTGAGTCATTGGCAGACGATTCCACATTCTTTTCCGCAGTCGTTGGTTCTGTTTCCGCTTGTGTTGTCGTGGTGGAAGTTTCTATATCCTGAGGCGACTCGGAATCAGTCACTGGATTGCTGGGAGTTGTTACTTCTTGAATGGTTTCTTTCGTAGATGTTGAAGTAGTAAAAATCGCTTCTTTTGCCTTCTTCTCATTCATCTTACGTTTTTGTTCTTTGAGAAGTTCCAACTTCTTCTTCAACTTAGATACAATGTTCTTCCATCTGAAATGTTCAAATTGCAACAGATGATATCTTAGTTTAAGCTAACCTCTCTGGAAGAACTTTAGTTGTAGAAGTTTCAATAAATGTCGAATTTGGAAATTCCAGTGTTGTCGTTTCAATAGATGTTCCTGAAATATTATACTATTATGATTTGTTTGCTATTTAATGATACCGCTTGATTCTATTGCGTGTTCCTCGTCTACTTTAGTTGTCGTTTCAAAGCTATCAATTGAAAAATCAGTCGTAGTGAGTTTATTTTCTTTTTCAGAAGTCTTTTCTGTAGAGGATACTGTTGGTGATTCTGTAACATCCTTCTCCAACGCAGTCTTTTTCTCAGATGTTTTTGTATCCAAGGCATCTGAATCGATAGTCTTAGCTTCCGTAGATGATACGGCCTCTGTTGTAACACCAGCTTCAGTAATTGTTTCAACATTCTTTGCTGGCTCATTCTCACCTGTGGTGGTTACCACTGCTTGGGTGGTTGTTTCAAGTATGGCGGAAGTTTCAATTTTTGTAGTTGCCGCTGCACTTATGGTAGTCACAGATTCGGTAGTGGTCTCAGGTTCAGTAGAAGATTTAGCTTCAGTAGTTTTCTCTGCTTGGGTAGTAGTCTCTACTGGGGTAGTAGTCTCAGCATCCGTGGTAGTCTCAGCATCCGTGGTAGTCTCAGCTTCGGTCGTAGTCACATATTCGGTGGAAGTTTTAGCTTTGATAGTTGTCTCAGTTCGGGTATTAGTTGCAGCATCCGTGGTAGTCTTAGCATCTGTGGTAGTCTCAGCATCTGTGGTAGTCTCAGAATCCGTGGTAGTCTCAGCATCCGTGGTAGTCTCAGAATCCGTGGTAGTCTTAGCATCTGTGGTAGTCTCAGAATCCGTGGTAGTCTTAGCATCTGTGGTAGTCTCAGAATCTGTGGTAGTCTGAGCATCCGTGGTAGTCTCAGCATCCGTGGTAGTCTCAGCATCCGTGGTAGTCTCAGCATCCGTGGTAGTCTCAGCATCCGTGGTAGTCTCAGAATCCGTGGTAGTCTTAGCATCTGTGGTAGTCTCAGAATCTGTGGTAGTCTTAGCATCTGTGGTAGTCTCAGAATCCGTGGTAGTCTTAGCATCTGTGGTAGTCTCAGAATCCGTGGTAGTCTTAGCATCTGTGGTAGTCTCAGAATCTGTGGTAGTCTGAGCATCCGTGGTAGTCTCAGCATCCGTGGTAGTCTCAGCATTGGTGGTAGTCTCAGCATCCGTGGTAGTCTCAGCATCCGTGGTAGTCTCAGAATCCGTGGTAGTCTTAGCATCTGTGGTAGTCTCTGCTTTTGTCGTAGTTTCAGATTCTGTCGTTGTCTTAGCTTTTGTCGTAGTCTCAGCTTCAGTCGTCGTCTCAGCTTCTGTCGTAGAAACAGCATCAGTCGTCGTCTTAGCTTCTGTCGTATTTTCAACTTCTGTCGTAGTCTCCGCTTTGGTAGTTTCGTCTGCTTTTGCAGTAGTTTCAGCTTCCGGGTTAAGCTTCGCTTCGGTAACTTCCTCTGTTTGGACAGTAGTCTCAGGGTTGGTAGTTGTCTTTGCTTCTATGGTAGTCTCGGCTTCGGGAGTTGTTTCGGTAACATGCGAAACTTTAATTTCTGTGGTTGACACACCCTCAGTAGTAGTTGTTGCGGTCGAGTCTTGGGCTAATGAAGTTGTTTCGACTTTTGTCGCCGTTGTGACTATTTTTTTCGTCGCTTTGTCGTCGATGGAAAATTCCGTGGTTGCGTTGTTTTCAGTAAGTTTTTCTTCAGTAGTAATGCTGGTTCCGGCCGTTGTTCCTTCAACATCTGTAGTCGTTTGAGCGGCTGCGGTCGTCATTGTTGCTTTTTTTGGAGGCGGCGATTTCGTTGTTGCATTTTCGGTTTCTGTAGCTAATGTTATATCCGTCGTACTTCCTTTGTTGGCTTCAGTAGTGGTTGCGGCATTTGTGGTCGAATCATGAGTAGTTTTGTTAACTGGTTTAGCAATATATGTTGTTTTATCTTTCTTTCCGGTTGTTAACTTCTCTTTACCAATTGTAACTTTTGTAGTAGTGGCAGTAGATTCTGTAGTCGACTTCAGAGACTCCTCATTATTGTCCGAAACATTTTTCGGTGCAACTTCGGTAGTTGTCTTTGTGACTGCAGTCTTAGTGGTTGATTTTGGATTACTCCAACTTTTTTTTGTAGTTGTCTTCTCGTCTTTATCCAACATTTCCGAATCAATCTTATCTTCCGTTTGTGGAGTTGCTGATTCAACAATGGTGGAACTTTCCGCAGAAATTGTTGTGGAAGCTTCTGTAATTGCAGTGGTAGTTGAGCTTTCAGTGGTGGATTCAGTTGGCTGTTTAACAGTAGTTGTGACCACAATTTCTTCCGGTTCTACGGTGGATGTGATCGGGATTTCTTCTGTAGTGGGTTTTGATAGTATCGTTGTTTTCCTTGTGGCTTCAATTGTAGTCGTAGTGGCCTCAGGTGCCGTGGTCATGGCTTCGGTAGTTGTTGGCGTAGTTGTTGGAGCTGTGGTATTGTCTGTGGCAGTAGTGATTGTATCAGTAGATGTGGTTTCTTCCGCGATGGTAGCTGGCTCATCAGATGTGGTAGTACTACCAGTTGTTGTTGTAATAGATTCGGTGGTGATTGAAGACTCTTCAAAGTCTGTAGTTGTGGCAGTATAATCTTTCATTTCTGTGGTTGCCTCATCAATGGAAAACTCCGACTTTGGCGACTTTGTGATCATTTTTTCTGAAACCGCTTCAATTTCTTGGAACAGAGAGGATCCTGATGGATTTGGATCAACGCTTGGTCCTTGATCGACGTTGTCGTTATTGATTGGAGAAGCCGTTGTAACCCGATCAAAAGGATTGCTTGGAACGTCAGGAACGCATTTACATGAGCATGTGCATACGTTATTTTTGATATGCTTTACAACTTTGAATTCTGCAATTTTGAAGGTGAGAATAAATCGATGCAATTAACAACTTCTACCTTTCGAGCCATTTGCATATATCGTCTTACTTAATATACTGCTTGACCACGCATAGTTCACGCAAAGTAGCAATAGTATTAGTAATATTCCATGACGCATCTGAATAATGCGGAAATGAAACGAAAATCGCAAGTGGCAAAAATAGGAAAACAGAAGATGCATAAAGATAAAATCTCAGAGTTTTCAATTTCAAGGTAAAAGAATCGCATCGTTTTCGATGAAAAAAAAAAGAATGTTCTTCTACCTCCTGCTGATATTTGACATCATTAAGACTTGACTCGGAATTAATAATACAAAAATGTTAGAAGGAATCGAAAATGCGAGAACGACGTCTCATGATGAACCCGAAATTCGGAATGCACAGCCTCCCGTTTGAGATGTGTGCTAAAATGATAAGAAGAGAATTCAGTTGGGCGGAAGGTCGATGTGTTCAAAGTAGGTCAGTGCCAACGGAGTGTGATTTGAGAGATGGTGCTCTCAAATTCCTTTTTCTCGTTGATAAACTGCGAGACGACATCTTGCGATTCATCAAGGTCTTTGCGATTAGCTAACTGACTAGTACCTACCTTTGTCTCTGCGGCACTGAAAAGAACTGACCGGTACGAGAAAATGACTTGTTGGGAAATCCGATCAACTAATGATAATGTTTCATGACAAACACTTGTGCAACAACGATTATTCAATTAGAAAATCGTCCACCAAAGGAATCAATGGAATTCCGACGAGTCAAGCAGATATTATTCATATTTTTCAGAGGAATTGGTTATTTGCAATGAAGTGCGAATTTTTCAAAATATTTACACTAAAGCAATTATCACTTCCTAATTCAAAATATTGTTTAAGGAATGTAATTTTGAATGGACCAATATTTTTTGAAAATATTTTAAAGACGGAAGACGGTAGAATATTAGTGATCCACATCATCTTCAGAGTTTCCCGCAATATAAATATGATGCAGTTCGCTGTCCTTGATCCCAATATTTTTTCTAGATGTTATTCAACCGTGATTCTCTTATGAAAAGCAATTTAATCGTAACAGAGCTGTTCACAACATTTTTTTTCATCTCCTTCAGATATTCATCGCAATTGTCGTCAACCTCGATGTGCGGTTGTCCGATATAATTTATCGTCGTTTTTTTTTCTTGTTTGGTGTCATGTCGACCTTGTGTGAGCCTTTATTAACATTTTCTAATCGTCATTTCGATGGAAGAATGAAGAGATATTTGTATTTGATATAACAGGTGGCATCATGATGGATTAAACGGGAAACCCATATAAATCCTCTTATTTAACGTGTAGTATTGTTCAATTTGTACAGTTAGGACAGTTACTATTCAATCAATCTCATGAATTTCTATATTATTCTATTAATTCTTTCTTTTATTAAACATGCAATTAGTGAAGCGAATGGTTAAATAGCTTTTTCATAATTTTCCCCAATGATATTTTTTTCAGAACTTCATGATGAGAGCATCCATGACGACAACGATATGTATGAAGAGCATATGTATTCCGAAAAAAATAATGCATTCGACGAATATATGTGTAAATGTGAAATGTATTTCCCATTGTTTTGATTCCAAATAATTCAGCACCCGATGCAATTCGCGGGCACATCAAGGACATTGTTCGTGGTATTTCTGATAAGTCCTTCGAGGTTTGTTGTTTTCAAATTTAGTGCGGCCCGGCCCCATCCGCTTTGCGCTAGAAATACACTCACTTTTTTTTTCAATATCTAGTTGACTGATAAAAACGAAGACGGATATTTGGATGAAGATGAGATTGAAGAGTACATTAACACGAAAATGGGATACTCGATATTGGTAGATGATATTTCAAAATAACCTTCACATACTTCTTGTTGCAGGTTTCACCGAAATTGGTTGTGAAACATTATGATAGCGACGAAAATGGTAAATTGGATAAAGAAGGTAAGAAGGGACTTGAAATGATCAGTGTATTAGACTGACTGGGAGTTTAAAAATCAGTCTTATTACAAATGTATTTCAAGAACTGAAAATGGCAATATTTGTTTACAAAACCTACTCAGCATCGAAAAATATGTTGAAACTGGCTTGAACTAATTCAAAATCAGCGTTTCCATCTAGTGGCCAAAAATACCACTTATTATTCCAACGAAACATTATTCCTACAATTTTCTTCACTGTCCCTATTTCTAAATTTATCATTGTCTTAGAAGTGTGGCGGATAGTCGAGACCAAGGATCCCGATTATTTCAAAATTCTTCCCGAGGTTATGGAACAAAACATGCTTTTGCTTCACGGTGGAGTCCAAGAAGATCATCTTGAGCAGAGTCCTGTTGTGAGTGAGGATGGCGTCGTAATTCGCTATTAGATCTGAGCATTTCATTTTTCTTCAGGTTATGACCAGAAATAAATTTATTTTTCTTTTAATTATAGTTTTGAAAAATGAAAATAAGAAATAAAACGACAGAGCAACAAATAAATGACTAGATTGGTTGAACCAGACTGTTTGAAGTTACAAAGGACAATATCTAAAACATGCTACGGTGGTACTATTTTGAAGGAACATATTAAACTGTGGGAAATGTTAATAATTGAGGAAATGAAGTTAACATGATGAAAAAATAGACATGAGTAATGGATTACAATAATTCTTTAGTAAATTGAATAACCTCGTTCATCATTTCTAAACGATATTCGCTATTTGGCATATTAAACAAACCATGAAAAGCTCGCGGAAAATGCTTCCATTCTGTTTTCACACCAGATTCTTTCAATTTTTGCGCATACTGGATACCCTCATCTCTACAATTTATAATCAAATAATCCTCATAATTCTGAAATGGGGTTTAACAAACTGAAACAAATTATACCTTAAAATATCATATCCAGCAGTCAAAACAAGGGTTGTTGGCAAATCAGATGTAATTCCAAACAATGGGCTGATTTCAGGATTTGTTGCTACTTTCATGAACTTTTCCGCTAGTTCTTTGTCAATCTTAAATATTTAATTATTTTTTTTCTAAATTTGCTCCATTTTTACTGGTTTTCGATTTCTGATTGAATGATTCTCTTTGAATTCGTTTGGTAGGTTCTCATAGTGAATTAGATTTTGAAACTCGGTCGACGACTCCAGCTCTCTTTAATTTTGAACTTTTCAAACCACTCATTCTGAAAAATTTCTAACTCAGCCAAATGTTGCGAATTCATCAGCTTTTTAATGTTTTCTTTAGTAGCCGGAATTCCCAAATAAAGAAGGCACCATCGTGCCATGTGTTTGGGATTCAACAAGGCAGTTCCAGCATATCTATAATCAAATGTTAAAAAATTCTGAATTAACTGATATCAATCTACTTTTTCCAATATTCCTGGTATGAAGGCGAATGGAAGTTAAACATATGGGTGACTGGATAAATGAGGACTTGCGCCTAAAATAAAAAAAAAATAATATTTTGAATTATAATTTTTATACTTTGATGAATTGTTCATTATTCTGGATTAGTCTGTAACACAACGCAGCGGTAAGATTTCCTCCAGCACTGTCTCCTGCGAGGATAATCTTTGATTTATCATATTTCAAATGATCGCATCTAAAAAAATCATGTTTTTTTTTAATTCGCATTGGTTTACCCAGAGTAATGCAATTCCTTGAGAACAGCTTCACAATCATCTAATCCTGCTGGATACTGATATTCCGGTGCCAATCGATAATCGATTGAAACGGCGGGAATACCCATTCGCTCTACGAGTTGGTAGAGAATTCCATGGTAATATTCTAAACTAAATTTGGTATCAAAAAAATTCTGAGAGAGTTATTACTTGTGCTTCCTGTGCACCATCCACCACCGTGAATGAAAACAAATAATCCGTCAGACTTTCTTTTATCAATATCATATGCTGTGCAATCAACACCGCCGATTTTACAACATTTTTGCTAAAAATTATTCTATAATTGAAAGGATTGCTTGTGATAGGATATGATGTACCGTAATTCCTTTAGGTGGTTTCTGTGGAATTGCGTAAGCGATAGAAATAATTATTCGTGTAAGATTATTTCTGGCAACAGGTCCTAATAGATTTTCAATTAAATCACCCTAAAATTATTTATACCCTTTTAGTAACAAAGTGTATTACCAAGTATTCATTGGACATTCTTAATAAAAATTCTGCAATTGCCAGTTTGGAGCGGTCGGATATGTCATGAGGCAGCGGAATATGCAACAGAAAGAATGAGGCGGCAAAGAAAATGAAAATAAGAAGCCAATATATCCATTCGGACAGCATTGCACCTACAAAAATATGCATAAAATTCAACAAACAAAACGACAAGTTAATTGGAAATATTAGTATCAGCACATTGAGTTGATACGTTATCAGTGTTCAACATAGTTGAACAAATATAAATATTCATATGCAGATCATACAATACATGTAAAACACGAAACGTCTAGATTACATCTCCGAAACAACCTCGATTCAAAATAACTATCTAAGAAAATTAGAACATGTACGACTGGTGATTGAAATCTTGAAATAATTTCACGGATCTCTATTATGCATGACACCACGATAATTATGCATAAATGGATAGGTTTCGTGGTGAATTCAACGAATTGTGTGAAGCATGAGAATTTAACTCACTTATAAACTGTCGATCTTCGCTTCCTAGAAGAAACTTTAAAGGGACACCCGGGTTTACATGGTTTCGAGACGAATTTGAAATTGCTTTTGATTGCCAAATGTATTTCGTTACTCACGCGGAACGATTGTCTTTCATTCGATTTCAATGGTCGACCTACTTTTCAACTCGTCGTTGTATTCATCAAAATAAATTCTATGCATTTCTTTTAGTCCCTTCATAATTAGCATAAAGTGTAAAGTGCTAGCAAATCGATTATCTTTTTCAATAGCACTCCTGTTCATAGAAAATTTCACAAACGGTTACATTTGTAAATTGCCATTTATGGAGGAGGATTCGATGATTGTTCCGATGATTCACAATGCAATTCAAACGTCGAGAACAATTAAATATTTTAGTTGGGGAGGTGACTGTGTTTTATATTGGTATTATATATCGAAACTCCGTTGGCTAGAAATGTATACTAAAAAATATATAATACTGGTTTTATCCCAAAAAAATTGATTTTGTCAAACTCATTTATTTCATATTTTAATTACATGAATAATTATAAAATAATACGAAAAAACACATTGAACTATGCTGGATGCTAGGTAAATCATGTGAAAGTTATAACTATTATTATGAAAAAAAAAACAAAAAAAAATAAAAAATATTATACTTGTGACGGATGGTCACTAGAATTTTAATTTTCTTTTTCAGAAAGTGATTTTTAAGTTTATTTCATTTTGCGACAGAATTCTATCCGTTATCATGAATATTTTTGAATGAATTAGGATGCTACATTGGCTACAATTTATACGTAACAAATGATAATTTCACGCTAGAATGTTGTAAAAATGAGATTCGAAACTATTACATTATATGGAAAATTAGCATGTGCACAGCACAAGCAAATTTGAAAAAAAAATTATAGTACTTGTTGAAATTCTGTTTAAAAAATTGTCTTGAAAATGAAAAGTTGTATTTTATATTTTGTGCAAGTCGTTCTGAATTAGACATTTGTTGTTATGGTAACGCATAGAAAAAACTCAATTTGAAATAATTGCGTACAATGAAATCTCATATTCATATAATAATGAAAAATTATGTAAAAAAGTATAGTAGAAGCGTTTTGAAATTCATAACATTCCTATGAGGTTACAAAATGGAAATCATATTAAGATAAAATCGGTGAGTTTTTTCGGTGCGTTCGGTAGTGCGATAAATTCCTCCGCTCTATTTTTGAAAAGAAAAACAAATTGAACTAATCAAACAAATGAACTCAAATTAAGAAAAAAATCTGTGTAGGTACAGGTAGGGCTTAAAGATTCAATAGAGACACTGTTAAATGTAATGTTGTCGAAGAAGCGCAGGCTTGATCCGTCGCAAGCCGGTTATCGCGATCGCAATTTTTTCGGCTTGCGTCACTGCCATTCTGTCATATATTTGCAAATTTTTGACTACTGTTGCCGCTGCGAAGAATTCACTTTAAAACATCAAGCCAAAAAAAGCGCAGAGTGAGCAGATAATAACGGGATTCGGCGTTCGTTATCTTTGGCGTAGGATCCAAGGTTGGTTTGCAAGATAATGAAGGCAATGAAGAAGATTTTGATAAGAAACACGCAGGAAAGTGGAAAAGAGGGAATTCAGAATTATGAATGCCCCACTTTCGTCGATGTCATTTTTTAAATACTGCCAACTGTTATCATGTACGCTCTCAAAATTGTGCAGATCTAAAACAGGTTATCCAGCCATATTTCCATCATAAAGATTAGTTGGAAAACAATAATTGACATATCAAATTGAAAACATATAACAATGAACTTTTGTCAAAAAAATAGGCAATTAATCTTTACCCAAATATTGTCGACGTCAAACGATTGAAGTGAGGTGGGGTCTTAAAATTCGCGAAATCAGTGTAGATTTAAATTTAAGTTGACTGAATATTAAATGCGCCTACGTTAATAATAACTCGCGTGCTTATCGCATGGCACATAATATTTTTTTAATTCCAGTTGTTTGACAGTTGGCCTCTGAACAATATAATTGACAATTACAAGTTGAACAATATTATATAAGTATGGAGAGCAACGGAACTAAGTATTGCAGATCGTTAATTATCGTCGGTCTTTCGTCGAAGGCGTTGCTGCTTAACATGGTGAGCAATTGCCATAAATAACAATTCAACACCAAGGCAGACGAATTCGCAGCAGGTCATTACAGAGACGCCAGACCACAATCCTAAGTGACCACCAAAATCGGCCATCATTTTCACAATCTAAAAATAATTATTAGTAGTAAATTTTAAAAAAAATTACAATTGCTGATTTAACTTCAAAGCTATATCTGTCAAGAGAAATGCAAATTAATTGTCTTACACCATATGCTTCGGATTCAGAAAGAACTTCAAAATTTAGGGCTTCATAAAACACTTCGAGCATAGCCGCATTTTCCCTTAAAAATTTATTTTCACGTATCGTTATTGTTTTCATTCATTCCTACTGGTATTCTTCATTGCATTCCTCCGCTGGCTTTTCGCAATTTCCCAGAGTGATGTTCAATGCTTGCGACGGCCAAATTGCTTCCGAATACGAGATCGTATAGATTGTTTGGTTGCATGGCTGCTGGCATCTGCATTTGAACGAGCCATGAATTTCGCCAATTGCATGCGTGTGCTGTTCGAGACATTCACCTGGAAAATATTTTGTCTTCGACGACCTTGTTGGTTGAATACTAATTATACAGGAATTTAAAACGCGCTACGTCTATTTCCTGACCTTTTGCGAAAAGATTCGAGATTAGACAACAAGAATTTTGTAAAAACAAACTAATTGGCCAAGAGTTTTTGTTCCCACCACTTAAATCAGAATTAGGTCAAATCATGTCAGATGTTAAAAAAGAAGCTTAAAAATTAACATACTGAAAAAAATAATAACGAAAGTCGTACATTTCGCCATACAAAATTTATGAAACTATTTTAAATGAATTATTTAGCCACAAATATTTTTTTTTTTTTTAACTTGTAAATCTATATTAAAATGCCCACTGTATGTTCTTAATTCGAATCAACATGAAACATGATGCCAATGAAATTGGTCACGTTCGGATCATCCAAAAGTGCATACTTTTTAGGTCAGAAATGTCCATCGAAATCATTAAAAGATCGAATGCCGATCTTTTCGACAGTTTGGAATTTGGAAAAAACTCACGATGTGCTTTATTGAATACTTGACAAGGTTGCGCATTTCCAATTGTTGGAAACCTGGGATCACTACATCCACAGCGGTCAATTATTAAATGTTGGAAACATGTCCTATAGCAACCCTGGAAAAGAAAACAGCGAAATTACCACAATTGTGAATGCTATCGCATACTTCTGTCGAAAATGCAAACCCTTTGTAAATGTAATTCGAAGTGGCCCCATTTTCAACACAATCTCCATAAGGTGCTGGAAGACGACTCATCTTCTTCTAAATAATTATGTTTTCAATATCAAGTAATTTTTGATTGAGACCATTCTCATTCCAAATGATGATATATATCCAGTTGGTGCTGAATATCCAAATGTGTCCTAAAACAGCTCAAAAATAATATTTTCTCTGAATTATCCCGTACAGGGAATGGGAATTCTTCTTGATCATGAATTGTTAATCGGACACCGACGGCTTCAGATGTAGGTAAATAATCGCTCGCGTTGACGAAAAGCATTACACGAAGTCCTTTCACAGATAATTGTTATTATTTTATTCTTTGATTGTAGCATTACCATACATGGGTCCAGCACGAATGCTACTTTTAATAATTTTTCGGTCATAATTAAAAATGAAGCAATTGCCGAATGTTGGGTCTGCAACTAATGAGAAGTCCCTGAACGCAACAATAAATTATTGACCCTTTCTTCTAATTTTCTGTACTTATCAATATCACAAGGTTTTCCGTTGAAGGAGCACTTTTGGATCAAGTTATGCTTAGCTTGTGACATGAGAATTCTCTGCTCCTCGCTTAAAGCGCTCATGGCGAATATGATATTTTCCTTGGCCTTTGTGACAATCGCGACTTCATCAGTCATATTCTGCAAACAATAATTTTGCAAGATATAAAAATGCATTTTTACCCCAAAACCAAGAGCTTCCGTTTCCTCTTGGGTAACATCGGCAAACGTTTCTTGCCTTCCGAAATATTCCCAAAGATTCAATAATGATGAAACCTAGAAAAGATATTATGAAATTTTTACCAGCCGATTTCCTCTCACATGTTCATGTTTGATGCAAAATTGCCCTTTGCTTTCACATATACATGGCTCTTTTTTAATTTGTGATCGCTTCGTACCTTGAAATGAAACATTAAATGTGACTAGGTGACTATCAATCCAGAGGAACCTTTCTTCGCTTTCTTGCTACATAGAAAATGTTCGTCACATGATTGGCATGTTGTATTCTGCCAATGTTGCTAAAAACTTTGTTGATCATTGAATTGCGGAGAGAAGGTTGAAAATTACTCGAAGATGACATGGCCAAGCATCATTTGTTTGTCGGTCAAATGCGCAGATGCAATAATCATTGTTGCCACTGGGAATCTGAAAAATGAACTAATTTCTAAATTTTCTTTTTTTTCGTTTCTGAAAGCCAGTCCCTTGAGTTAATTTTTTTTTCGCAAACAACACCCCCCGAAAATCCATCTTATCCGAAGTGTCTGAAAGATTTAGTGATATGTTTAATCATATAAAACTACATATTTATTTTTGTTCAGAAAATCCTGTTATTTAAAAAATGTCAATGATATTACAGTCCTAAAATGCAAAAAAAGATATACTTAATCGGATTTATCTTAATTTTCTCATCAGCCGTATTAGCTCTAATCTGCGGCATTATGGCTCGTCGTTAGCAGAGTTGTATGTAGTTTAGGCTTGCAATAAATTTGGCTAATGCTTACTTCCGTGGATCTTTCTTCACACTCGTCAGAACCGCCATCTTCTTCACATGAGCACGCGGAATTTGCCTGCAACCGTGGTAGTACTTTGGAGTGGATATTGGGGTGAAAATTGGTTAAAGTGTTACTGGTTCAAAAGTTCCTTTTTCACCGACACCGCGTTTTTTACGCTTCGCTTGAAGTGTGATATCATCAAGTTCAATATCAGGATCAACTCTGGCTGCATTTCCACCTCCGGCTTTAGTCATAACACTTTTGAAAACACCAAGCTGAATTAATCGAGTTAATCTTGTGGTCTTATTGATATTTTATTCTCACAATTTTACTGATGCTTTCGTGAGATCGTATAACGCTATCCTTATAAGGATTGAGATTGCAAAGTGTGATTGCCGGAAATGGTGCTAAAAAATAGCATTCATTACAAAAAAGTTCAAACAATTTTTCACCGGTATCAAATATCAATTGAATGTCGGTGATTTTATCCATTCGATTGTATTTCTGGATAACAGCGACAGCCTGATTAATAAACTGAGTAGCACAAATCATCAACAAAATAACCCATGCGGTTCTGTTATAAATGAAAACTATTAATGAATGTTAGGACCAGAATAACCTGTATATTCCATTTGGAGATTGACCAAGCATTGGAATTCCGTGACTTGACGTTTTGTAGCAGAACTGTTTCAAATGCCATCGAATCCTCTCCCTAAATCAACATTATACAAACTTCATTGTCAAATCGATGTTCTTCCCTATATGATAATCGTGTCGGGTCAATTTCAATCCCCCCATTTTCTGTCAGCAAATCGCACTAAAACAATAATAGACATGGAAATGTTATGTCTACGTGACGGTACCTGCACTTCTTTATCATTGTCATTGTTGCTTTCACCGTACGCATAAGTGGTCATAATTTCGGCAACATTTAGAAAATTTGTGTCACTTGGCAGATAGTTTGAAAAGTCGGTTTTGAAACTCCGAAGTGATCGAAGATCCGACTCATCTTGAAATCGATTCCTTGCCTTGGGCATTTGACTGTAGCGGAACATATGGTTTGGATTCGGCATGGTCGTTCAGGAATAATGCCGCAAATTCTGGCCCTATTGGATCTCGGGCAGATGTCGCTGCTCATTATTATTGCAACGATATCTGACTCGTTATTCTGGAGCAATGCATTCTTGATGCTTGCAAATGTATCATCATGATGTTTTCACAGAGCTTATCATTGGTTGGGTTATACTGGTCAAACCTTACATCATGATATGTTAGATTATATGTGATTCATATGTCTCATAAAGAAAAGGTTATAATCTGAAAATAGCCTAAAATTTGTAAAACATCCGATCATATGTATTTATTCATTGAATTATCATAATTTAATTCATCTGAAAACTTGGGACATCATATGATACAATTAGCATGTATTACGCAAAATTGCGAGCAATATCAAACAAACGATGATATCGACAACTGATATTTCTTAAATGCGTTCATAGAGTATTTTCGACCACCTCGCATAACTGCATTTCTGTTGATTCAGATCAGCGCAAGTCACATTTAATATAAATGAGGACAAGATGAAACTTTTCCCGGTCATGATTCTTGGTTTGATTCTTAAAGTTCAGCGAAGTCTTATCACATTAATTATACGATCCGTTTAATTTATCCTTGCCAGAATATAGGTGACGCAAAAATATATTGCTGAAGACATTCTCTCAAAATAGACTATTTGAAACATCCCTATGACTTCATCCAGACCACTGTTTGGAGTAACGGAAATGCTTCTCCTATCAGTTTTCTTAAATGGTTTGATAAGAAAACGCAACATGTCTCCATTATCGCAAAATTGGTATATTATCAGCAGTTTGCGTGACTTTTTTGCATTAGCATTGAACAGAAATCGTGCATGATGGAAAGCGAAAATGTGTGCATTGGCGAATCGAAATAAAATACTGTCAACGGCATATATCGCAGAATGTCACAAGGGCTTTTTTTGGAAATTAAACTGAATAATAAAACGTTGAAAAATAAATGAATTGCCATGAAATTCTGCGGAATTTGCAATAATTCATGACTTGTTCAGATTACAAGCACAGTTCCTTATTTAAGTGCGCATATGTCAATATTCATCATCATCGTCATGGTTTACAAAATTGTTCAAAGGAAATTGTGGCAGAGAACGATTTTCTGTTTTTGGAAAACTTTACTATTCTAAATTAGAAGTAATTGTTTGTCAGCATCTACGGGTACCTTCATTCAGCATAGCGCGAATTACAAGTCTCAGAAAACCATCGAAAATAATCATTTTTGTTACTTTTTCTTTTTTGAGTTATTGAAATTTCTATCATATCATATTTCTATGTTTTGCACTGCAATTTGATCAACTGTCATCTATTGCGTACTTCAGAATCAACATATTTGCTAAAACCATCATCTTAGTTTTGATGTGATATTTGCTCATTATAATACCATCGACTTATCATTAATTTCTGAACTTTCAAATTTCTGCACGTTGATGGTTGCGAAATCAAATAACTGCACATTTACACAATAATGTGCAAATACGAAATAATTGCGAAATATTGGCATATATATCCACTAAAATATGCTTTATCGAATCAATTTCAGCTATAAATAATAAATTATGTATATTTGCAAGGGAATAATACAGTAGTTCAATATAGTTCGAAAAACAATGGAATGAGGGAGAGTATAATGGCAATGACTAGATGGTCGGGGAAATTTGTTTTTTCATCAGGTGTTTAAAGTTTTGAAAATAGGGGATATTTGTTTTCTTCAGCAGGAACGAGGTCAATGAAACAAAAAAACAAGAAAAAAAATGAAAACAAGATTAACACGTTTCATAACTAACGATTTAGAATTTAAAAAGAAGGTGAAAGAAAAAATATTAACTTATTATGAAAAATGGACAAGATTATTTTAAACCGTTGATAACCGTGTAAATTATGAATAAAACGAAAAAAGTCCATAACTGTTCTATTATTGAATTTGAAAATAACGAATGATGTTGAAGGGATAATGTATGAGACGAGATTAATGACACCTCAATTAGTTAGTAGATCTAAGAGAGAAATACTTTAACTGGATACTGTTGGACTGGTGGAATGTACGTTTCCTAAAATGAAAAAAAAAGAGTTGAATTAGTTGAACTGTTTAGAAAAGGTTTACCGAAGTAATTGGGGTTTTTATGAAATTAATCGAAGGTGAGGAAATCGGCGGTGAAGTATTGGTTGGCGCAGAGCTAATTGGCGGCAAATATTGCAGAAGTTGAGGATTGGCCATGAGCTGAGCGATCATATTCTTATTAAAGAGCATGCTTGAGGAGATCGAAGTTGGCACTGGCATCGAAGGCATGTTCATCACCATTTTGGGATCCACAAGATTCTGAGACTCGTTCTGATGTGGTTCTTTTTTTGTAATATCTCCTAATCCGAACAAGTCGCTCAACATAGGGTATTCCATGATAGATTGGCTAACTGAGATAAGTGATGGAATTATCATTAGCAATGTGGAAACCCTGAAAATATATTTTCTATATTCCAAAAAATTTCGCATCCGAAATGGATTTTTCAATTGCTGAATGCATACTTGAACATAGGACATTGATACCACTCACCTCAATGAAGCTTCAATTGATGGATGAGTGTTTGTAAGATAAGCAAACAACGCTTTCAGAAGAGCATCACGAGCATCTCGAATTTTTTCTCTAGATCCTGATGAGAGCCCAGCAACATCTGGTGTAAGAAGCAATAATGCCTGACAGAAAAACATTATATTACAATTTTTGTCTGTTACCTACCTTAAGGCAACTGAACTCGGATTGATCAGCATTCATTCTTCTTAGTGGCGTCAGTAGCTCATCGAGAATTCTCGAGATCACATGGATCAATTCAGCTGGATGAGATGACGAGAGACTGAGGATTTGATCATTCGGAAGAACGAAATGAGAAGTATTGATGCTGCGCTGCATGGTCCCAAGCAAAGTGAATGAAGGCGCATACTTTTTGAGAATCAGCATCTACAATCATCACACTTTCAATAGGCATTTTGTGATCTTTCAATGCTAGGTCATCATCTTGTGAAATACGGTAGTAGTGACATCAGCGATTGAAAAAAAAAAGTCGCTTACTCACCTTATCTTCTAGTGGTATTTCGGGAAGAGGATGCAACATATTTGTCCATCCAATAAGATGATTTACCGCTCTCTGCCGACTATTCTTCTGCTCCATGTCGTCACGAAGCATAGCGTTCATACTCTGATTGCTAAGAAGTCTGTTCTCAATATCAATCAGCATCTCAATAAGTTTTCTTGAAATCGAAGTGCTCGTGGTGTCCTGAACACAATCATCTCATAAAATTACTAGTTCACTTAAAGTGTACCATTTTTGGGCTTGGTGTGCCCTCTGAATCAGAGTTGTTCTCTGAATTTGGTCCACTCCGTTTTCTTCGCTTCGTACTTCCAATTCTATCCCTTTCATTTTGAATTGCTAAAAATAGGAGTTTCAATAATCTTGTAAACGGATATATGTATTTTCCCATACCTTCCGGCTTCATGCCATCCGCCAGACACTTCTGAAATCGACAGTATCTACAAGCATTCCGATGGTCTTTATCAATATTACATTGCTTGTTGAAACGGCAAGTGTACTGTAGATTCTGCCAAACACTATAAAAACGACATGAAGCAAATGATTGACATCATCACCGACCTTCTCCGAAAAAACCCTTTGCAACCGTTGCAAGCTACCGCTCCGTAGTGTTTTCCGATAGCCTTGTCACCGCAAACAACACAAAAATCTCCACTGTTTGCCGTTGACGTGGATTCAGTGAACGGCGTATTCATGAGAAACTCCATCTAAATTATTCGAATTAGAGTCTGTCGAAAATGAGAATTATGATGATAAATGAAGGCGTAATAATAATTAATAAGCTTTTCAGGTTCTTTTTGGAAGAGCGCATGCAGTTGCATAGAGGGGCGTGGTGTGTTTTGAGAAAAAAATTGAGGAAGTACGTTTTTGAAGTGAGCTTCTCGTAGAACTTTAATTATTCATATGAATAATGAAGAAAATTCGTGCGCTGTTGTGAAATTAGAAAGTCAAGAATTGTAATTGCCGCCGGCAATAAAAAACGGAAGCATAAGAAATAACTCCAAAAGAGGAAGCATGAGGGGGTGCGGAATCGCGCACTGAGGAAACACGGAAAAAATGTAGAGCTAGTGGTCATTGAGCAGACTAGAAACATTCGTACGTGCACGGCGTCTAGAAGGAAGTTGAAGGCGCTTTTTCGAAGAGCAAGTCTTTCATACATCAAAGTGGTGAGCAACTGCCAAGAGAGCCACAACAAATAGGCCAAATTTTTTTTGACGATTGGTAGCAAAGAGACCAGCACACACACATACACACAAGACAAAATGCAAATTTTTTTGGGTTTTTGCCTAATGGCACACCGTTGGAAAACCGATGTAACTCCGTCACGTTCGCAATACCTTATCAGTCACGCAAGCCACTCCTAACCAAAGATAATGAACCAAATCAGAGTTCGGTGCCTAGCGAATTATACCCTGCGATTATGGAAGTTTCAATGGAAATGGAAATTTCAATGTTTCTGATGATAGGCAAAATGTCAACATAATGAATTATAGGTTTACACATGTTGTCTTATTGGGGGTTTCGATGTTGTTATAAATAAATATTTCATCAAATGTGGTTTTGTACAAGAACAAACAAAAATAACGCAATATCACTTTCTAAAAACGGGGCTCTCATTGGGTATTGCCTTTTACCGCGCACCCAAGGCGTATTGCACGTGTCTGCGTTTCGCGGCCTCCGAGACTATCTCATTACCGTAAGATCATCGTTCATAGAGAAACTACGTCATCACGATCGTTCGCAAAACCTGTTGAATGACTAATATAGCATACAATGAGAGGAAACGCAGACACGCGAAATACCATGGAGACCAACACAACGCATACAGTTCGACGGCGTCGAAACAGTATGCATGTCATCTAGAGTTCAGAAGAATCAACGACGATTTGAGTCGTTGATCTGTGAACGGCGAAGGTTGAAAATACATATGGGCTAATTTGAAATAATCAAAACTATTCATAATTTGCGTTCGTTCCTTTTTGATAGCTAGTTATTTTTTTCCAGGATTTTAAGTGGCCCTTATGGTATTAAATTAATCATATTTTTTGTTTTATAACCTTCATTTAGAAAATTACCTTTTTCAATATGATAAACTTTTTTGCGAAAATTTCGCTGAAAATAAAATTAAGTACTTTTCCCATATTTTGAACAACAATAATTTCTTAATGTTTTCTGAATTGTTTAAGACGAAAATTGAACAACGTAGTTGTCTAACAAATCCGAAATAATTCGAAAACCGTTGGTTTCTCTATAATACTGTTCGGTATTGCGGATAATTTTCAAAAATCCGAGATCTTCATTTTATAATACAAATACATATAAACATTAAATCGTAACTTTTGATCCTAATACCCATTTTTAAAAATTGAACTACTCTCCTATTGATCAATTTTGTGTGTGTGTGTGTGTGTGTCTGGTGATGTTGAATAGAAGACACATGACATTCGGAACGATATTTGAAGATCACAACTAAAAATACTGCGTATTATCAATGATAACAAATTAAGAAAGACTTCAGTAGAATTCATTTTTGAGGGGATGGAAAACCTTAATGAAAAGTTGGAATATTGTTGTGGTGAAAGAATAAATGATCGTTGTATGAAATGCATAGTACAGCAAACATGTACACAATCGTGTTTTTATTATAACATAAAAGGAATTTCTACTATTGGTTTCTCAACACAATTCATTTTCGACCAACTAATAAATAAGCAAAAATGATTTTTAACGAATAATTGATAAAAGTTGAAATTGATAAAAAAGTGTTGTCTCTATTTCATTTTAAAAAATTTAAATCTTTAATGAGAAAATTCCCGAAAAAACCATTGAAATCGGAAACATCGGCAACTCTTTATAAGGAAAATGGACACATTCCGCAAACCCAGAATACGCGATAAAAATCTTTGAATAAAAATCTATATATATATATATATATATATATATATATATATATATATATATATATATATATATATATATATATATATATATATGCGCACCTAACCGAAATGTGGCCTATTCAGAGATCACTCGAAATTGTTGAATAATGTTAATATGTATATTACTCTTAGAAAAGTCCATAAGAAGAACGAATTATATTCGGTGACATGACATGGACTTACTATGTCAGACATCATGCCGAATAATCTATGGCGTAACCGAATTTTCGTTGTAGTTTTACGAATTATTCACACTTCAGTTATGCAATGAAAAAGGCTCATTTGTTACAGACATGATGAAAGATTGAATTCTAAAAAAGATTCAATCATGATGTAAGTTTCTACACGTTTCATTAGCAGCCGGAAAGGAGGAAGCAGACTGAAATGAAGATTTTTAAGAGAATGAATGTTTTCGAGTTGCTGTACGAGTGCAAATTATTCATAACAACTCGTCTGAATCATTAGTCTGAGATGAAATTGACATATTTTCGTATTATCAAATTGGATTGCTGTAATGATTCACTGTTGAAGAATATTGAACAACAGTCTTCTTGAAGGCATGGTCAACTTTTATAAAAAAAAAGCAATACAAGACATTTGATTGGACAATATACTGTGTACAGTAATATTATTGAAGGACATTCCAAACTATAAATGCTTCGTGAATAGAATTTGTTGAAATATTCTAAGAAAATGCACACTACATTAAATGTCTACTTTTTTGGTGGCCCTTAAAATATGCCATATTTGTATTCTCCCATAGGAACTTCTTGGTGTAAAAAGTTATTTAGTACCAAGGGAGTTTTCCATTACAATTTGTGTTGTCTTTTCTTGGATGATGTATAAGGGCACTTTTAAAGACAGAGTCAGTCTACATACAGTACTGGCCATAATGATGTTCGCCTAGTGTTTTTCGAGCATAACTTGGCACAAACGCGGCCGATTGGGCTGAAATTTTTACCATATCTTTAAAACGCGTTTAAAATGCGTTTGATTGGTATCACATACTGCAGAAAATTTTTTTTTTTCGAAAAATCACAAATTTCATAAAAATGCGGAAAATGGAAAAAATGACACAATGTGATTTGAAAGTCTCAGAAACCCGAAAACATTACAAATTTGTAGAAAACCAATTTTTAATTTATCAATACTTGTTTGCGTATCCCTTGACATCAATAACCGCTTGGCATCTGCGAGGCATCGAGTCCAAGAGGGTGCGGATCACTGCATCGGAATGGCACTCCATGCGGCTTTGAGTTGAGCGAACTTCTCGTCGGCGATTGATGCTCGGAGCCCTCTAACAATGCGTACCAGTTCTTCCCAGAGATGTTCGATCGGATTATGGTCAGGAATCTGTGATGGCCATGCAAGAACATCAACGCGGCGACGTTAGAACCAATTCTTTACATGTCCCGACATGTGCTCAGGGTCGTTGTCTTGCTGGAAAACGAATGCACGTCAGACGTTTGCCAATTCCCAAGGTCTCATTGTGGTTTCCAGGATATCCTTGTACTGGTACCGAACCATGATTCCATTTACACGTCGGAGCGGTCCCATGGCGGTGTCGGGGAAGCAGCTCCAGACCCTGCAAGATGCTTCACCGTTCGGAGGTGGTACTTTGGCATGAATCTGGCTCCGATAGGTCGACGAATCCACTTTATTACATCAGTTCCGAACAAGTTGAACTTTGATTCATCGCTCCAGATGTGTTTGGCCCATTCACATCGTCCCCAGTTCAGATGATCCTTGAACCATGCCACCCTCGTCTTTTGGTTCTTCTCACTGATCAATGGTTTCTTCACTGGGCGTCTTCCATGAAGTCCATTCTCCACCAAACGACGTCTAATTGGTCTTCTGGATGACATTGAAGCATTTGGCGTTACCACAAGCATCTGGACATCTTCTGCAGTCCGTCTAGGATCTTCTCTCGAAGCACGGCAGATGTTCCGATCATGGAGTCTAGTGGTTTTGCGAGGTCCACTGTGTGATTTGTTGACAAAAATGCAGCCCTATAGATTAGAAATAGTCCAGAACGAATAATAAATCGTAAATTTTGTCTTAATCATTGCAAAACTTTTTGGATTCCTCTTCGGGAGCACAGGAACTGCTGAGCCAGAAGGCTTCTGGACGACCCAGTCTTATGACCGTTGACGATCGGTTTTTGAACGTCCGCCGTGAAATTTTTCTTTCCAGAAGGTTGAAAAATTACTAAAAACATGTTTCAAGTTCAAATTTCAAATAAAACAATTTTTATGGACAAAGTTTGAAAAAAATGAAAAATTGGTAAAATCGAAAAAAAACAAAAAAAATTGAAAAATAAAATAATTTTTCAACATGATGCAATTTTTGTTGTTTACAAGGTTTCGCAACTGTGTTTAGCGTTTACAGTAAAAATTTCAGCCCAATCGGCCGCGTTTGTGCCAAGTTATGCTCAAAAAACACTAGGCGAACATCATTATGGCCAGTACTGTATATCTGTGTTTATCAGATAATGCGCTGATAGAATTATTTTATATTTTTGAAATGAAAAATAAAAAATCAAGGTTGGGGAAGTATCTTGCAAATGTTTGAAGAATTCGCCCAACAAACTATGTGAATCATATACTAATTACTGTTCAATTGTTCGAATTTTGTTACATATCTTGAGAATTACTACACTACTCAAAGATATTCTTATGTTCAAAACTTGTGACAGAACTTATTCGGATAATTAGCAGAACACCAACATATGCATACTCGTTTTCTTACATATCTCATATTTCTTATGAGTAATCTTAATATTATTCTTAAGAAAATTTGCTTACCATGAATTCAGCATTCGCAACATTGCATATCCGGAAGTTTGACATAGCACAATATAATTTTTTTCCAAGCAGCCTACTAATATTTACTGCTCTAAATAATTTCTGGGCATTTGTTTACAGAATGATAGCCTTCAACACAGGTTGTTTACTGAATTCTTTCTGATATCCTTTGCAAGCTTTTGCTGCAATTGTAGGCTAGGTTACTTCCGTGTCGTTCTTATGTGAGTTGCTAAAATATGCAATGTGATGTTTCATCTGCGCTAGCGCACGACTTCCGACATTTGATGTATGACAAATTATGGAAAGATGAAAACATCCCTTGACTTGAAAAGTTGATGTCAATTGATTAAGAATTGACATTAAGCGAATGTGCTCATTTATGAGCACTATACAGATTCAAAGTGTCATAATATGCTAGCCACAACTAGCTAATTATGATTTGCATTAAAACGAGTTTGACGGATTGTGCACATCTCATACTTCACATTTTAGAGCACTTTAGCTATAAAAAGCTTCACAACGCGGAAGCTTATTGAAACACAATGTAAAAAGCGGAGGAAGCATTGGAAAAAAAACGCAAAGGATGGAGAAGGAACCACATACAAGGGATCGGCTTTTCAGAGCAACAAGTTCAATGTTCAGTGCTTCTCTCTCAGTGTGCTTCTCATATTTTTGCTAGCGAGACGGAAGGAAAAACGAGGCGCGCCGAAACAGGACTTGAAAATAGCAACAAGTAACTCGGGATTGGTGAGGAACGAGCAAAACGGGTCCAATTGGGAGACGTCGAACAAAAAACCCATTCAGTGATCTATTGAAATGACATAAGAACTAGTTATGGCCGCCACACAAAAAAAGAACGGAAGCCGGAAGAAACTTCATATAAGAACGTGCATTATTCTCAAATTGTTAGAATATTATAGGACTGGAACAAATAGATTTTGACGTAATAATGCAAAAGTTTCAAGCCCAATAACGAATTTCCAGCATCAAAGTATCTAAATTTTAGCAATCTTTAAAAAAAATCTACCTATAAAAAGAAATAGTTGAACTACGTGCAATACACAGTGCATCGATATTGCCAATACTGTATTTATCACGCGGCCGAACAATTTTGCGTCAATTGCAAATCAAAAGATCAAGGTTTAAAAAGTTTAAGACTTACTTTATGTCCCTGAAACTCATTGAGCAGGTTGAATGCAACCATACCGTAGGATGTGCCGGAAAACATGACAGATTATTCTTGATCAATCAATCGTTTTCTTATTGTTACAACCTAATTGAACCACAAACGGATTCCATTTGATTTTGATTTTGTGAGCTGTTTGATCCGATGGTTTTTTGAAGTCTTCGCCGCCAAAGATAAATTGATGTCAAATTTATTGCATGAGATTTTGAAAATGTTTGCCACTGTTGAAGACCAGAAGAAATTCTGTGGCAATAAAAGCATACAACACTCAATGTGCAAATGTTTAATAGCAATAAGTCACACATTGAAAATGTACATTGATCCACGGATACACAACTATCATAATCTCAGCATAAACTCCAGAACAAAACACATTTGTTAAATATGACTCTTTGCAAGACAAATGATTGCATTTTGTCAATGGGATCAGACGAAGTGCACAAATCTTTTGCATTCCGATTTAATTTTTTCTAGAAGCGATTCGAAACATACAATACAAATAATAATAATCAAATGACAAAATTATTTATTGGAACTGTGATTAGGTTAGTATATGTACATAAATAATGAATACGTATTACTGCAAAAATTCGAATGACGTTTTTTTTTAACTTCTGATTCGAAAAGGATTAAGAAAACAAAAACCTGACTTTAACTTGGACAGAATTTTTTATTTGATGTCAACCTGTTGAGCATGTTTTAATTTGGCTAGAAATCAGATTTTGATGCTAGAACAAATTGACGGTTTCGCTTCTATGCCTCCAAAAGTTTAAAATTTTTTGAGAAGGTACTAAACTCCAGTTGATTAAACCCTTTAAAGCGTTTATTTTTTATATTGTCTGCGCAAATTATGATTAAAACAAATAAAAGAGCGTTTATTATTCTAAAATGATTACTATGCATAATAATAATATGCATGAAATCAAAATATATATAAGTCAAAAATTATGGAATATGTTTTCTTGAAAATCGCATTAAGCTTAAACAAATTGCATAAAAAAAACAAATACATTTCAAAATTTGATATACAACACTCAAAATCGCAATAAATATCTCATAAAAGTCCATTTAAAAAACATTGCCTATGTAGTTTTACGGGTGTTGGGTGGGTCTGTTAAAACTTCTAATATTATTGAAATGAAAGATTTAAGTAATTGTTTACCATTTTTAAGAGGAGTGGTTTTTTGATCGGTTTTCGAAATTGAACACAAAACACTTTTAAAGTCGAATAACCTTGTGTGAACCGCTCATCATCTTGTTATTCATTTCATTCTTGCTTTTACTTTGTTCTGATATACGTTATTAAACAGCATATTTGTGTTCGCTACCTTTTTTTATGGGATATACATTTCATTATGAATTATTGTCAAGGTCATGATTTCTATTTAACATTGCTATTATTTATTATTATTATTATTCTTCATAGCATCGTTAGACATTGATCCTTGGTATTTTTTATAAATAGTAATTTTTGTAAAATGGAATGCGTCTTCAAAAACAAAAAAAAAGCCCTTAATTATTTTCCTTATTTGTAATAGCAGGAAAACAAGCTCTGTTAACGTCAATGAAGTTTTTTCTATGTTATTATCTATCATTTCTTATGCATTAATTTTGCTATGTTTGAATTTTGAGTCTAGAAATACCCATCTATTTTATTAATTACAAACTTATTATAATAAACGTTGTTTGAAACTCTCACGGGTGTTTAAAATTAACATCTGAGACTCCGTATGAAACGTCTGCAGGTGGTTTCATATTTAAAAAAAAACAGAGCGTAATGAAAGTACAAATCTCTCAAAGTTCTCAGGTATTTTCAACAATATGAATTTATGTGTTAATTAAAAATACATTGGTTCATATTTTTCGTTAAGAATAAAACTTTAGTGGTATGCGTTTATGCAGTGATTTTACAAAAAAAGCTTTCAGTTTATTTTGGTTTTCACTCTAAAGACCGATATAATTGAAACCGTTATAATATTTTTGTGCATACACATTAATGAGTAGAGCGGCAGTAGAAAAACAACGACAATCAAATGTTTTTTGCAGAGTTAACTTGCCAGGTATTCGCTCAACCTTGTCCGTTTTCTCAATTTCGAACGAACCGATTTTTCGCTGTCGGTGGCAAACTTTTCATCTTAAACCTGATGCAAACTTTTTTCTCACGACTTTTTTCACCATTTCCCACCAATCAGGTCACTATTTTCATGAGGTTCGTCAGTTTCATGAAAGCACAACCAGTCAAAAGAGCGGCCAAAAACAGAAGACCAACCTCAAAAAATTAGTAAACACCCATTTCTTATCAAGTTTATCATTTGCACACGTATTTTGTTTCCAACATTGGCGTATTAAAGTATTACCTGCGCTTTAAACTTTGATATTCTAGAATGTTATTTGATAAGACATATTTTTTGAGATTTAGAGATAAAATTTATTTCCAAAAAAAATTGATGGATTTATTATGAAGTTTATCGTTCCAATTACACCATATGTTGCACTTTTCTATTTTGTTATGTATTCGATTTGGCGGATGAGAACCATCAAAAAACTTTGTGGGCGAGAAATAATTTTTATTATTCATTGTCGAACTTTGTTATTTACAGACAAGAGAAAAATGTTTATTTCATTTTTTGATCACATTTGCTAAATCAATATTTGAAATTTCAGTTTTTTGGCACAAATTCTGAATGTGACGCTTCGTTCAATGCTTTTTGATATTAAGACGCTCAAACAGAATTTTCGACAATTTTGTGTCCACTTGGTTCCCGTTTTCTTCTCTTGAACGCATGTTTACAATCACTGATAAATATAAAAGAAGGCATATCAAAAATTGTGCTTTATTTTTTTTGTGCGCTTCGTCATAAAAAAATGTTTATTGATTCGAATTGCTTTACGTTCGCTGCCCTCAAACAAAGCGACCATATTCATTGTCAATCAACGACTGAACCTCTTGCAAATTGCACCAATTCCGTGCATAACAAAAAAAAATGGAGACCCCCCAAAAAAATGCAGAAATGCAGTCGCGTTTCTTTCTAGGTTTTGAGGTTTTTATTGCCACACAATGTGTTCCGCTAAAAATCTATTTTCTTAATAGTCTGGGCGCTTAGATTGTATTCATAAAATATTGTTTCATATATGAATAAGCAAATGTGCTATATTATTTTAATAGAGTTCTTTTAAAATTTCCTATGAAAATAATTTTAACTTTTTCCCAATCGATTGACTTTCAAAAATTCGATCGATTTGTTGGAATGCGTACATTCGCTCAATCATTTACAACCATGCGCTGAACATTTACAACTTCTTAATTTTGCTTTCGCCAGATGTTTGAGCATATTGACGCGTTTTTGCAACACAAGAACGCACATTATTGGTTATTGACGGATAGAAACATCCTATCACCGCATGCTCATCGTTCATATTCGTTCTAACTCTGATAAATTTGTTGCCTTCTGTTTGACCGATAAAAAGAAGGGTAATGACCACCAATCAAGTGATAACTAACGATAATTACTTTTATTATAAACAGGCAACACCCAATACTCTAGTGACTTCATTTCAACTAGGAACGAAAAATACGGTGATGTTTATTTATTGCATTTGAATACGCTTCAGTTATTTTTTTTTTCTTAGTGAATCTGTGATTTTCTATGTCAAATATTGTAACTAGCACGTTTTTAAAGCACAAGCTAGATCACATGTGTCAGAAAGAATTCTAATAAATTTGACGCTTGTCGATAATATAACTTCCTTCCTGTGGGTGCGTGCGTACGTATGTATTATTGTTACGCTTTTGAATCCAGAATACGAACGCATAATAAGCGGTTACTTCGGTCTGTTCACTTCAATGAATGAATAATGTGTGAAGGACATGCTGGTGGGGGGGGGGAGAGAGGTTTGGAGGGAACGCAAGATGGGACAACTTCGAAAATGAATGTTACATTAATTATGCGTTTTCAAATCTACCAATTCGCATGTTTGAGAGGCGGCTCGAAAAGCGCAAAATGAAAGAGGAGTGAAAGTGAGCGCGTACCCTTTGTTCGGATATATTCCATACGGGGGCAAACCAGTCGCAACAACAACATCTACTGTTGATCTTTTTTTTGGTATGTATCTAATTGAAATTTTCTCCCCCCCCCCCTCTTTTTGCCCTTACTTAAAAGGGCACATCTCGTTTTTTTTTTTCCAAATACGTCCTTCGAAAATTCCGTTTCTTCTCCTTTCTTCTGCACTGGAGTTTTTCTGTTTGAGAAGGTAAAAAAAAATAATCCAGCATCCACGGATTTTTTTCAGCCGAGTTTCGTTTTCAGGAAATTTTCGAAAGTAGTCAACCTTGTATGAAATATTTATCGCTTATGAAAAAAAGAAAAAATTCAAGTGTTCTACAACAATGGGGGCTCTTTTTACATGTTCTATTTTTGCGCTCTAACCTAGAAATTTGCGTTCCAACTAATATTCAAAATAATGAGTATACGTTTCTCATATTTTCAAAATCTCATTGTTTTTAATGTTTTGTTTTTCAAACAAGATTTTTACCAATAAACAGTAATCCAAATATTCATTCTCATTTTTATGCCGCAGTTAGCCATTAGAATTCTAATCCTAAGCATCGTTCCATCACATATTCAATAATAGATTTTTTCGTTGCGTCTTTCAGCATAGATCTTATCGTTGCTTTCAACAAGCGAAAACATTAGCAAAAAGAGGCGGTCACAAGACCTATTTGTGCAAAATTGCATTTTCTCGTAGACCAATCTCGGGGCCATATAGATCAAAACTTCAGGCGCAGCCGTTTTTTTTTTCAAAATTTTTTATATCGCGGTTACATCAAAACTTTTCCAAAAATGTCATGATTTAAGAATCTATGCAATTTTCAAACGAATCACACCTTTTCAATCGAATCGCATCACATTTCTTTCAAAAGCACACATACGTATAAGCATTCCTCGCTGCGGTTTTGTTTAACATTGTTTCCGAAAAATAAATACGTCTGGATATGTATTTGTATGATAGTAAGCAATGTTCTTTTGTTTTCATTCCACGTTCCTATTCATGTGGGACTCATTCCATTTTCCATGCATATCTTCTAACAACTCTCGTTATTCGACACAAATTCAAAAAACATACATTTACTAGCTGGCTCAGAGAAAAAAAACTTTATTTTTTGTGTTTGTGTGCAAAATTCCTCGAATTCAATTGTAGGGCTCTAGTATTTTTTTTTTTTGTTATTATTTATGATGATTTCATGATGACACGCAATCTATTTTCACAATGCATCGAATATCAAGATTTGTGGCAACAATAGCGACTTGACGATGTTTTTTTTTTATTTCCTGAAAAAAGGAAAATAAAAAGATATTATTGTGAAAATGCTATGAATGACGTGCTGGCTAATAATCCACAAGCTGTGCAAGTACATAGCATGCAAATTGAATTACTGTAGGATTTGTTTCAAGCAGTTGCTCTGTGATTCGATTTGGTTGTTCAGTTCTGTTTGACACCTTTTGTGAATGCCCATCAATTATTTTGTGTACGTTTAGTTTGACCAAATCGTAAGTGGCCGCCAGGGCCATTCTTATTGGTTGCGAGGGACAAAAGCAAATGAAAAATATACCAGATAATGTTTGTTCATGTGCTGTTCTTGATTTTGCATTTTCTCGCTATGCTTCAATATTTCCTTTAATGTATCATAGGCATACAAGTCCATCTTTGGTACAATCAACATCAGCACAATTTATTTTAACAAAAGTGCAAAGTGAAACAATACCGCACTTTTTGAAAAAAAAATGTGGAAGTTATAAAACTTTAATACACTCCGTAGTTTTTATTCAAAAGAAACAATAGCGTTTCTTAGCCTTTTTTGAAGTTCCAAATTCAATGTTTCTTTTTCTTTTTTGAATTACAATTTCCCAGTTTCAAATTTGTGATTGCCTTTGTCTAGCAAAGAAAAACGTGGACGTAAGGTTTGAATTTCGCGCGCTTTTATTATTGGTGACAATACCCTTATTGCCAATCCATTGTCTCCAAATGAATTATTTTATTTGTTTCGAAATTTGAAATTTTCGCATGTTTATGTCTTTTTTAAACGATTGTTATAATAAAAAAAACTCTATATAACTTTATATATTCCATGTAACTTTTTCTCTGAACCTCGAAATTCCTAGCAGAATTAAAGCATTTATTCTACTTGAAAAACTAGCAGAAGATTTTCTAATTATGTATATATGTGTGTGTGGAATTTAGCGCTAAGAACCCATAAACATCGTTGGCAACACATATATCTGAATGAGATTGTTTACTGCACATTGTTCTGACCGGTCGACGTTTTCAATTTCACGACGCTCATTTTTTTTTGCAAATTCCAATTTTGGACAAAATTATTCGATACGAGTGAGCCGTGCGATTCCCAATGTTTGGCGTCAAATCTCCGGAAATTGTTTGAAAATCTATTATCCGGAAACGATCAATCAATTCGAATAGTGAATTTTTTTTCGGAATGTTCACATCAAACTCAGTTGTTTTTCAAATATTATTTTCTTCCACATAATACTAAACAAACAATACGGTGTGTTGAAGTATAAGTCCACAACGAAGGCAACAAAAAAGAAGATTAATGAATGGCGGCAAACAAGATGAGTTACACGGTGAAATCGAACTCCAAAACGCGTGTTTTTGTGTCGTCCTGTTTGTCTAGTCAATGAGTGAATCAAGTAAAGAGCATAAAAAAACAGGAAACCATTGGGTGCTCAGCGGCACATGCTCACTATGAGAGCTCTTTATTGTATTTGTGTGTGTGTGTTTGTGTGTATGTGTGTGTAGACTTTATGGCGTGCCTGTGTATGTGACAAAATGCCGTCAGAAAATTTAGAGTTTCGGGATACGCGGCGAACACGAAACGAAAAAAAAAACACAAAAATTTTATCCGGTTGTTGTTTTTTTTTTGGCGATTTGATGTCTTTTGTTCCATTTCTCCTCATCCTTTCTTTGCAAGAAAAAAAAAATGTTTTTTCGTGCCCACATACACAAAAAAATCGCCCAATGAATTTTTCGGTCAGTTCGCTTCAGATTTTTTCCGCAAAAACCCACTGGTCGCTTCTCCATTTCTTCTTCTTCTTTTCTATTCAATTCTATTTTATTTACTTTGACTTGTTTTTATTTGCCGTCCGTCGAACCTATCAATTTCGAGAGATCGTCATTTCACACCTTTTTACGCTTTTTTTTTTGCTCACCCCAATGGTTGATGTTGTTTTTTTCCATTGTTCTCATGGAAAGAAGAAGTATCGATACTACAAAAGCTGTGAATTTATATAGCCCTTGTTCGTAATATATGCCTAGTTTTTAAAATAATTCGATAATTATTATTGTCAAAATTTTCTTGGTTGTCTCGCGGCGTCCGTTGTAATTGATGAATGATGTGAAAGTTACTTGAGTGCATTATGAATGTGCATACATTTGGCCGTTCGTGCCAATTTGCATTCTTCTCCTATTATAGCAGTGACATATTAGTGTGATCCGCACATCGCCTTCGCACATCCTTCATTCAGAAAATTTGCGCCGTAACGAATATTTTATTGAAGAGTGCACCCTTCTTAAACAAATGTTGAGCACTAACTCCACAAAACACCAGCGTTCTCATATTAAATTGTTTGGAATCACGGCCCCTTTCAATCATTCGTCTCACTCGCACTAGTCAGTTATTATTTGTTTCATTTGTTAAGGAAATGCCATTATTTGTTAGGATTAGCCTAAATAATGGATCGTTTGCCATTAAAATACCAATCATGACGTAACAGCTTATTTTCCCACAGAGAAGCTGGCTCTTGTGAGCTGTTAGTTAATTAGCCGCCTCCTGCTCAATAATACGACATTGGAATACATTTATGTAGTATAGTGCAGAGAATTGAAACTATTTAAGATTTTCCTTTCAGGAAAAATATTTCATTTCACGTTTGTTCTAGTATTAATTAAAAAACTGAGCTCTCATGCATATTTCACATTCTATTCTTTCCGTTATGTGAATAATAAAAAATGTTCACAAATTTGATATAAAAGCAATCTGTATAAATATATGAGTAAATCACATTTTACCGGCGAATTTTGTGGGCAAAGGTAGCATGTAGATTTTTGTCAAACTTTTAGTAATGAAGCAATAGCTCAGTATGTAGATGATTTAAATGCTTGTTCATTAACCGTCGAAAACTTATTTTCTTTTGTCAAATACCCTAATTTGTCTGAAGCACTCAATAATTGGGCACAAATTTGCCTAATATTGATGGCGTAAAATGCAACATGTTTATCGCACGTAGTAAAATTGTCAAGATTATAGCAAACCAGGGCATTTTTCCTCGTACTTCACATTTTTTGTTCGACTTCAACAGATTCTCGATCTCTGAAAACAATTTTATTGCACGGTTCTCACTATTAATGGAGGAAATTGATCAGCTAGGGAAATTTCGAACAAACTTTTTTTTTTTGATGAGACACCAAAAAAAATAGTTAACAAATAGTTGCCGCAATCAATTATTTCTTAACAACTCACATTTTTCGAATGAATTTTCCTTCCGTCGAAAAAAAAAATGATGAATGCTCGCATGAGTATTTTCAACGTGTGCATTATTTTTTTCCACTTGAAGCCAATCTTTATTTTTTGCCCTGGGAGAAGAAAAGGAAAGAAACATTTGATTTTCTGTTATGTTATGTACGCCTTGCTTTTCACCCAGTGCATTTCTCAAACGAATAAACATGGAATTAGGCAGGTGCGCAAATAAATTTTTCTTCCATTCTCGATCAATCCACAATTATGCCAGCGTGGAGAGACACCAAAAAATATATGTATTTATTTTATTGTTTCTCTTTTTCTCAGCGGTACGCTTCGAATTTGTTTCCATTGTGAATATTGCGAAAAGGCAAACAATTATTTATACATAACTGTATTTTTATGGCGCCCGAATTCTCAAATAAATTTTGCCTGAATCGCTTTTGTTTATGAACACAATTCCTATTTCCCCCGCACTGACTATAGTAACGCACTTATTCATAAGATTACTGCTTTTCCTTCCATGACAACTCGTCACCATTTTTTTCCATAACTTTTTTCATTTAAAAAATATTTTGTCTATGTCGCACGATTGCAGAAAATTGGCTAAATTAGGAAGAGGTCATATCACGTAAGGTGCTCCTACAACCTATTATTTTGTCTAGCGCGTAAATCTACATAGTGAGACCACCTATCCCATAATTATTTTTTTAGCATTTATCTAATTTCCCGCTAATTGGTGACGATGGAAAAAAGTGTTTTAACGAATTATAAATTCAAAGATTATTTAGAATTGTTCTTAAAAAAATTAACTAAGTGATCATCAATATAAAATGACAACATAAATTAAGTCATGCTTGAAAAAAAAAGCAAGAAAACTGCATAATTTCCGGTTACATGATGACATTTACATACATATAGAATTGTTTTTTATGCATCAGGTTCCAAAAACATATGCAGATTCATGCGTTGCGAGTCATTTGCTGTGAAGAGCGCCCACTCATATGTGATCGTTTCAAAATCCCTCCAACTACAAAATTTAAAAGATGTTGCATTTGACGTATTAAAAGTAATTCATTCATTACCAGGAAAAAATACAACCTTTTTTTTAGTTTTTTTTCTGTAGTTTCTTTCATTTCCAATAAGAAAAAATATTAAACCGTTCTCGTCCCGTAATTGGGAGACTTTTGATTGACAATTCGCGGTCCAGTAATTGTTCCCAGTTATTCATTCATTACTGTAAATATATATTCAATGTCATATGTTCTCCAAATTTGGAATCTTTTCATTTTTTTAAAAGTATAATGAACATTTCGATAAATTAGTGGTTGGGCTCATTTCACTTTTTTCATTTTCATTGAGACATTCACTTCTCTTGAATATTCTCCGGTAATATACGGGTAAGACGAATCGAAGCCGACATGAACCATTACTGCCCATCGTTTACATATGCGCTTTGAAAAATCAATTAGATTCAAAAGAGAACCGCAATTGCCAGATGTTTGACTTGTTTCATTTTTCACGCAAAATCGTCATTCGTCCGATGCAGGTGCAAAAATTTCGAATCGACTTTATTCCATCATCTCAGCACCAATTCTCGTTTTCGATTCAATTTTGTCTTACGACAACGTAAAATGTAATATGAAAATTTTATGGTTTGTAGATAATTGGTGGCCATCTGAAAGCGAAATAGGAAATTGTGCTTTCTTGAACAATCTCCAAAATAACCTACTCCTTTTTCTTTTCCTCAAACCCTTTTATTAAAAACATTTTTCGTTTGTTCATAATTTTTCAGTTTTTATGCCGATATTTTTCAATTTATAAGAAAAGTATTATTACATTACGAACTCCATAAATGAAATTAGTTAGCTTTGTGGTTTTCTCGAAAATTCCTTCAAAACTCATATCATTCGTATTCATTCAAATTGAACGAATGCATTATTCCGAAGGTAATCCATGTGTTATTTTTATTATAACCCAACCCATATTACTCAATATTTTCTCGTTTCTTTCTGCTTTTGCATTCCTATTAGCGTCATTTTTTCCGCGTTCAAACCGATTTTTTTTTTGTTTCAGCATAAAGCGGGTATATGGGGGATAGCGGAAACAAATGTTTTTCGACCACTTCGCAGAATGCGCTGGTGTTTAGCATTGTCGTGAGTTTTTTTTATTCACCAACCGGCGACTAATTAATGGGTAAAGTGTCAATATACAAGGTCACTTGTTGTGAGGGGCAAGTGTGTTACCTTTCTCAACAACTTTTCGGAAATGAATTCAATGGTCAAAACTAGTACGTCGACAATTAAGAAGGGAAAAAAACGATTGTTAGGATTCGGAAAATAATGTCGAAAACTTTTGAGAAAAAATTACTTTGAACAATGTATTCAGGTATAATTCAAGGGAACTGAAACGGGTCTAGGCTAAAATAAAAAAAAAGAAAACCCGAATAAGATTAAAATTAACAATGAAATTACTTATGTAATAATTCACAAAAATTTAGAAAATATTCTATTATAACATTTAAAGAAAAACTCAATCCTCCAGAAACAAGAAAATAGTTTTCAGACAATTGAAACGTTGGTAATAATACCTTGCGTTATCTTCACACTCATAAATATCATTGAGTTTGACAATGACACTTATAAGCACTACCACCAGGATTTTGCCAAAGTCATTGCGTTCCATTTTCTGGCGCCCTTATTAGCCGTCCAGGTTGGTTATTTTATGATATTGAACTTCAGAGAACCAGACAACAGCATTTGCGTTGTCCGGAAAACATTGCAGTGCACTTGGTTGCATAAATCAAATTTATGATTAATGCAAGACCGAAAGTCAAACAAACTCGAGAGTTTCAGGCATTGTGGCTCCTCACAAACATTCTTTCACTACTTGCCGTTCATTTGACAACGCCATACCTTCTATTGCCAAATATTTGCGTAGTGTTCCTTGGTTTGATAATATGCCTTGTAATGATAGGACCCTCTGGTATGAAGAACATTCAAAACAAGACGTGTTCGCAATTCATTTCAGTGGATTGCCTGGTCCGTTCCGAAGCTCAGGTCAAATGGCCCATGACAGTTTTCGTTGTCGGACTTGCCATATTTATTATAGCGCTTCTTTTGTTTGTAGCGGTTCGCATTGCGACTTTCCGGAAGCTTGTGAAAA
The DNA here is from genome assembly GCA_902829315.1 of Caenorhabditis bovis. Lineage (NCBI taxonomy): Eukaryota > Metazoa > Nematoda > Chromadorea > Rhabditida > Rhabditidae > Caenorhabditis > Caenorhabditis bovis. The sequence continues at coordinate 4,389,779 of CADEPM010000002.1, forward strand.
AGAAGAAGGTACAATCAAAAGATAATAAGCGCGTGAAACACAATTTAAGGCGGTACAGACAACCGCTGAGAAAGAGGTACCCGAGCAACAGCCGCCGCCTGAGGCTCCTTTGCCGCCAGCTCCGGATCCGGAAATCAGCAGCGTCTCATTCAGCCGACGATCTACAATGAGTATAACAGAGGATCGTTATTGTCCCCCACCAAGGATGTAGAAAATTCAGCATACATTTGATCTCTTTTGGTATACTACTATTTTTAAAAAATCGTTCAAAAAACAAACTAATTGCAGAAAAAAACTGGTCATATTGAGAGGGTTTTGCTCAACTTGACAATACCACCACTGACGTCTAAAATAGTTTTTGTTTGGTACAAAAATATAAATACAAAATTTCCTTGTTCTCACTCACTTCTGTCTTTTCGTTACCTGCTTCAACGTTGTCAATGCTTGTAAAATAACCAACAATTTTTTCTGTTTACAAATTTGAGTGTAAACCAATAAAAGTTTTCTCCGCGTTTGGATAACATCTCGAAACTTACATAGTCCAGCATGTAAAACTTGATGATAATGATCACAAAATTTTTTCGGGCCAATATTACCGTTCAATGAGAGTACTAGTAGTTCGAAAATCAATATTATAAAACGGAAATAATTTTTGCTATTATATTTGTGGGTTATGTATATGTGTGGTTTCAATGAAAAATGTAATGAAGGTGTATTTCAAATAAATGGCAACATGTTGATAGTCAAAAAAAATTTTCCTTCCATCAGACCCATTTATATTCTCCTAATCTCTCATGGTCAATTTCGAGGATCTCACGCTATACGAATGCAGAAATCACAAATATTGTTTGAAAAAATCCAGTTCTTACGCCTGTTCGTGTGAAGAGACTGTGAAGCCTAATTAAGTGGGCAACATTTAGTTGCTTCAAGGCTGAAGCATTGGCGTTGATTGTAACAAACCGCGACTCGTTTAAATACCGTCTCAATTTCTATTCGGTCACATCTTCTTGTCGCACGACACCTTCATTCTTGTCTTACCATTTCCTTGTTTGCAGATGTTTAAAACGGCTATTTTGATCAGCTTTGTGGCTCTTGCTCATTCAGCATACGACGATCTTCCACAAGTTTCCGATCCTTACAACCCACCGGGTCATGCTCCGGTTACTTGCAGTGAAGATTATAAAGCAGTTATTGAATCCACTAGAGCCGAATTGGGTAAAACCGAAACTATTGTGAAATACACTACTGTAAGAAAAACTATCCCAATCTTGAATTTCTTGCTTTTTAGGTTTTAGGTAACCGTATTCAGCAGAAGTTTGGAAGATCTCATGAAGTTTTGATAGTCAAAACTGGCCAGATTGGACACAGAAGTAATTATAATGGATCGATCTGTAGACATGATACCGACTACGGATTTCACTACGTTCTTTACCCAACCCCAGGAGATGTAAGACTAGACATGTATGTAAATTTTGCAACTCTGATGTATTACAGTACAACATCCATGATGCCAAGCTTGAGGAATATTTTGAGAAATTCTCCGCGTTCTCATCGATCAGACATCCAAATATTGCTGATCTTCCAATCGATCCAAGAAGACTTTAATTTTTTGTGACACTACTGAGCACGTCTGTAAATAAAGATGCTTCCTGATTATTTTTTGCTGTATAGAAATCACCAAAGTATTGTTCGTCTGGAATACACCCACTTAAAATAAATATAATTAATATTAAGTGACTAAGACATAATATTCACCTTGAAATGATGAATGATGTCATAATACTTTAAAAAGCTAGATAATTAATAAGGACTGATATGATCAGTCATTACTTTCTTGCCAATGATGCAAAAGTTTTTAATAAAAGTCTGTATACCTGCAGCAATACTTCGTGAAGTTAGAAATTTCAAGTTTCTTTTCATTTTCATCAAATTAATTGAATTTTGCAGACAATATCGCAGACCGATATCTAAAAGAAATAAACAATTTTTTGTAAATTATCGAAGTTATCTCAATTAAGATCTAAACTTTCACGTCTGTTGAGTGTTTTATAAAATAGCGTTTGCATTGATGAGAACTAAAGAAAATCAAAATACTAACAATTAGTGGGACGACCCATTCTAGGCCGTTTATAAACTTCCGTTGAGCGAACAAGAACATTCAGCAGAATGAATTTCCTTATTGCACTATTGTGCTGTATTATGTTGGGGTTTTCCTATGGTTATTTCTAATATATTTTCCTATTGCATATATTGTTTCAGCTGCTGATTCATGTCCAGCATTCCCAGAAAGATCAAAACTCAATATTGGATCAAACCTCTGCTGTGATCCATTAATAAAAACTGTCGTCGAGACTGGCATGAATACTTTGGATCTATTTGACGGAATTGCTCCAATCAAACCAGTCAGCCAGATCGCTCAGGTTTATTAAAAGAAAAAACGTATATATATAAAATTGTGTGAATCATTACAATATTACAGCTTGTCCATCAATTTGTTCAGAAACATTTTGGAGTTGCTTTTGAGCTTATCATTTCTCCATAAGACTTTCATATTAACACTCACTATAATGGCACTAAAATATGTAAATTTGAAACTAAAAATCTTATTTTGGCCGCTTATGAAACTCCAGAAAAGGTATTACTTATTCAAATTGCTCAAATTTGTTTCAAATATTCATTTACAGTACGATATCAACAGCCCAAGAGAGGAATTCTTCAGTAACTTCGCTGTAAACGATGCTTTGAAGATTTCCAGCATTCCGATGGCAAACCCAGTTGGAGTTGCTGCCGAAGCTCCAGTGTCGGTCTTGGAAGGAGGATTCTTTGGATAAATGATAAATGTATATATGTAAAACAAAACTGCACAGATTGGGAAATAAAAATGAAACAACTCAATATTTTCACAAAAAAAAATATTTTATTGAAACTAAAAAACTGCGATACTGGCGACATAGACCAAAGCATAAAAATACTGAAAAACAAGATAAAATTGTATACATAGTCTGAGAGTCCTGTATGATTTTGAGAATTAGACAGCAGTTTTTTTTTCAAACAACATAGAGATAATCATGATGAAGGCATGCACTCACCTCTTTTACAAATATTTACATCGAAAAATTTTCAATGTTTTAGAAATTGTAAATATCTACGATTTATTTTGTGTTGTCATAATACCAAGTTTGAAAGGATTTCATTGAAAACAAAAAATAAAAATAGCAGTTTAAAAAATAATTATGCGAGCGCAGCTTAACATGATTATGTGGTTATTCGTAGCATCACAGAAATGCCAGAACCAAAATATGAAAAAAAAATTTTAAACACTCGGTTGATGCTATCCACCGTTTGCTTACTGGTTATCTACAAAAATGACTATGAAACGAACAAAAAAAAACATTGAGTCACCATGATGAAGCAGAGAAAAATTGAAAGTTTGGCAAAATAATAAAGAAAAATAAACCAATAAAAACAGACAAGTTGAGTTTGAAAACAGAAAACGGAACGAGAAGAACCCTAAAGATACAGAAACTAAATCACGGTTTCGAAATGACAGAGAAGGCATGATACTCGAAAACTGATAGGATTGCGTTACTTTACAGACAAAAATAGACATGTTGGAAATTAATGCATAGCGATACATAGATTTCAGAAATCTTTAGCGGAAAGTAATAATGAAAAAAGTTGAGCTAGGCTCGGAAAAGTTCCTGTCTTGAAATGCTTTTCACATAGCAAAATCTTAACGGATGCAGCAAAAATAGTTTGTTAATGACACTTTTCAATTCAAAAGCAAATTTTGTAAATCTTCTCCCGGTAAAGCTATTGATGTTATATTGAAATGATATAACGCGAGGTGTTGAAAAGTTGTGATTATTGTTATTATCATTATTATAGTTATTATTATTATTATAAAACGTTTGAAATATCAGGTGAACGTAGTGCTATTATATGTATGCGTGTAGAATATTGATTCATCTATATCAATACTCCAAATGGCCTGTAGATTGTGGAATATACTGTTTTGATGGAATTGGCGGAGTGGTAGGTGGTGGTGTTGGTATTGGTGGAGCTGGTGGCACATAAACCGGTTCGGTGATAGGTGTATTTTGAGTCATATTGAATAAAATATCGCAAACGGTAACGAGAAGTAAAGCGACAATGATGAATGAAATCTGAAATTTTTCTCATCATCGAAGCTTTTATTGAAGTTTGTTACAAGAGCAGCAATTGGAAGCAGACATTTTCGAATTTTGCCATAGTAGATTTGTAAGTCATCGGATTTCTGCGAGATCGGCTAAAACATCACTTGTGGAATTTTTATTAAAAAAAAATTGTAACCTTCTGTTCAGTTTCCTCTTGATCATTCATAATGAAAGTAATTGGGCTTTCATGTCCACGAGTTTCGCCTTTATCGTGAATTCGAACACAAAATACGCGTACTTGAATTGGTCCCTTGTATCCATTGGTTTTAAGTGTGAATACGGTTTGATTGCCTTCATAGACCTAAACTCTAAAATTATTTGGTTTATATTTTAAATATAATCACCGTATTCCATTTAGCTTTTGGATCAGTGGATTCTACAACTTGCAAACGGTAGAAATGTGTTTTTTCGTTTGTATTTTGGAGAACGTCAGTCCATTGAATTGTGTATAGATCACGTTTGCCATTGTTTTTCGTAACAGTTGGGCATGTTCGAATTGGAGGTGGAGGAGCAAGAGATGTACGGAACTTATAGACTGGAGACCAAACCGAAGTTCCGGTCAATCTGTATTCATTGTAATATAAATTCACAATCGTTTAGGATGTGTTATACTTATTGCTAGCCCGAATCTGGAATTCATATTCGGTATCTTGAGTCAGATTTTTTACTTTGGATGTCAAGTTTTCTCCTTCGTAGATAGTGATTTGCTGCCCATCCTTGATTCGCACTAGTCTAAATATCGCAATTAGAAATTTTGTCTCTCCTTATTAATATTCCATTACTTATACGACATTGCAGTGTGACGTACATCGGTTTTCCACCGAAGACGAATTGCCGTTGGCTCGGGCTCGCATTCCAATCTAGAAATGAAAAGATTTCTGATGTCGTCCAAACACGCACAAATCCTACTTTGGTGGTGTCGGTGGAAGCGATTTTGTTTTTCCATTAAAGAAAGCTGGCGGGCTCTGGCCGATTTGATTCTCGGCTCTTAATTCGATTCGATAAGCGGTATTTGGCTTCAAATCGTTAATGGTGTATTCTTCGAAATACGAATTTGCGGGCACAGTGAATTCCCGAACCATCTCAAATGTTCAACCATTTATAAAACATATAAAGATAAAGATATATACCGTATCTTTTTCGAAGATTTTGAATCTGTAATCAGATGTCGGGTTACCATGTGAGTTTCCTGGTGTCCACCGAACAGTCAACTTATCAGTTCCCTCTGGACTGATATTATTCGCTTAAGAATGGCACACACTTTATTGAATTAGAACATATTTTCTTACGCTCTGGACCACCTGGAGCCTCCGCGGGCATAATAAACTCATATATTGCTGGATCATTCGATTTTCCATCGTCATGAATTGAATAGACGACACATTTATAAAGGAATCCCGGCGCGAAACAATCCATGCAATATCGTTTGCTTCTTTTCTCCTCGTGGACAATTACTCCATCCTCAGAGCTGATTTCAACATCGAAGCGAAGATCATCCCACTCATCAGGGCAATCCCAGCAGATCTCCTTTCTGAAATTAAAGTGTAATACACTAAGTATACTACATTATTTTTTTATACGCTTCTCTGTCATAATGCAAATCAGTTGGAGGCTTGGGGTTTCTCCTTGGAGTCACGCGTGTGATCACTTCACTCCAGTCACTATCAATCGGAACTTCGTTGGCAAGAATGAAGGATTTTAACTAAATGAATACGCTTATATACCCGTCGAGACTTTATAATTAATTACCCTAAGAGAAATTTCCATATCACCGTCTTCATCATTAAAAAGAATTTCGGTATTAGGTCCCGTATAAATGTCATGAGCTGTTTCGTCATCATCGATTCTCTGTAGACGGTAGAAAACGGTGAAATTTTTATTCTAAATACAAATTAATAACTGAGAGATCACACAATTTTTGAAACTTACCGGGTATTCTACTGGGTCCCAGATGATGCGAAGAGTTCCCATTTTGTTCGTCATCAGCCTCGGAGGTTTTGGTTTATCTGGAGCAGCGAGTTCTTCCTTCTCGATTCTTGGAACAATAAGCACATTAGTGAAGTCACTCTTCAACTGCAATAATGATAATAATTTGCTTTTGCTTATTATTGTCTCATTACCCCGCGTTTTGAAATCGATTGGACGCGAACTTGATAAATATCGTCTTCAGCAATAACATAAGTGGTTGCTGATCCCCGGTAAATGCTGAAAAAGTGTTCCGGGTTGATGTATGTCGATCCTTCGAGATTGAAGACAAGATCCCTAGAGAAACACCATAATAAGCATAACACTTTTTAGAGTACTTGTGATTTTTTAAAGAAATTTTCCATCCCACTTCTGGTTTCCTATTCACATATCTAAGGAATATTGGAGTCGATGGAACACGAGCTGGAGTTTCTGAATTTCAAAATTCAACAAATCAAAATCCATATTCAATTTACCGTAATGGTTACTATGATAATAGTGATTATGATGATTGTAATGTCTTGGCAGTTGTGTTCTAACAACGGTCCAATCGGAGCGCTCTGATTCACCTTCATTGTTTTTGGCAAACAATCGGAAATGATATTCCGAGTCTCTTAAATATAATCGATTGTTTGATTTATATTTCTCTCAACATACGGTTGAAGATTTCCTATTTGAATAGTGGTACCGGTGAGTCGTTCCCGAATAACATTATGAATTTGTCTGTTGACATCGTTTTGTTCAAGCTTAATTCATCGAAATTCAAAAATATTAATTGATGATTATTATACCCCGTAAACACATTCGTTGAGTGGAAGCCACATAAGTCGAACAGCACGATGGGTTACACTGGTGACTGCAGGTGCATTTGGTGTTGGTGGTGGCCTGTCAGACTTTGTCCCGACGTCGATCAGGGCCGATTCATACGATTCCCCAATAGCGTTCACCGATTTGATGCAAAACCTGTAATTTGAATTAATATTTTTCTCGTATCAAAATGGTTCTAAAAGTTGGATCACATTTTATCAAATAGAACTTATAATTGTTTAATGGAATTACCTTTATGTAATTTATTTAGAATATTACCTATAATTTGTGGATGGCTTCAAACCCAATATCTTCCCTTCGCAACAATCAAACTGGCAGAAGGTTGCTCCGTCAATAATTCCCGACTTATGAAGTACGAGGACATAACTTCAATTATCAGTTTCATTTATTTGTGTGAACCGGAAAAACATACACATAATATAAATAAATTGCAGCGCCATTGTTATTGCCCGACTTCCAGATAAGATGAACAAAGTCGTATCCTTTGTTCACAACCCTGAATAATTTCATTTGAAAAAAAGTTGACTGAACGACTAATAACCTCAGCATATGCGGCGGGTCTGGGCGGGTTGGTGTCGTTCTATTAATTGAGTTACATAATTCTTTTTTAATTAATTGGTCTTACATGTAAGGTTGTACATATTGCTGTCTTTTCGGTTCGATAGCAGTGGTTTGGTAGGTGTACTCGGAAGTATCCAACGACGGGTACAAACCCTTGTTATCAGGCTTCTCAGGCGTTTGCTCGGCTGACTTCCAATTGATATCGCCATTCGTAGTGAGAGCGCGAGTGATGTGAGGTTGCGTCACTTGCTTTAATGTCTCTCGAAGTTTTTCCCCGCTCTCAGTATCAATTCCACACTTCTCAACATTATTTTCTCATTATTTGGTTGTTCCTTTAATGTGTATACCTCTTTCAGAGATAATACAGCCTCAGGATTGGCTGGAATCCATTTGCCGTTGTTGTTATAAATAATTGAAGGACCACTGCATGCTCTCTGCTCTTGAGGTTGAGATTCGCCAGGTGATGTCCCATTGGTTTGTTCCACCTATACAAACGTGTTGAAAACCACATAACATTCAAATCACGTTTAAAGGACACGAACTTGATATTAATTTGAATAGTTTGGAACTTTTATTGAGAAAAATTGGGGAGATTACAAGTAAATAGGATGTACAATCTGAATGACGATGATAAACATTTCAATTTGATTCAAAAATATACCCAGTAAAAATGAGAAAAATGGGAGACAAGTGTCAGATATCACGTTTTAGAATGTTTGTATCACAATTCTATTGACATTTAAAAAATTCTGAGGTTTGAAGTTCAACACTTACGGTGATTTCGTTTTTACAATGAACAAAAGGTTTTAACGTCTGATTTCGACAAAACGAAAATTGAATTTTCGATGTTAGCTCTAATTCTGCTATAGGCGGTTTTCATTCTTGGTTTCAATTCCATATCAATGTCCGTGTTCCTTTAAACGTTCAAACATAATTAAAAAACGTCACAACATCAATCCTCACATTCGTTTCTGGAGGAGCTGCTCCGATTTGAGCATTTGGCTCGATGGACAACACAACGTGACGCAAAATGCCCTGAACAAAGGCAGTTTGATAAAATCGCGTTCTCCAATTTATTTGCTTACAAGCTCGTCGACAATCTGATGACATTGATGTCCGGGCGGCACCGTTATTGGAAACGGAACCAACGGCATTCCGCCCATATCGCCAACCATTTTAATCGTAGCGGGTCCTGACAAATATAATAATTGTGTCAATTAAAGTTCAAGCAGTGATGCTGAAAGCGGTGGCAACTAACCAAATCCACCCCCGAATTCCAAACACGTCATGAAATCTAGAAACTACAACCTATTCATAGCAAGTCATAACTACGTATATGCAATCAACGGGTTTTCGACACGACACAAGATACTGCCATTTATATCCGTTTGATTCTTGAAATCTAATAATCTTAATTGCTACGTTCGACTTTCTATGCGAAAAACACAATTATTTCGGAAATTTTGCAAAAAATTATTGTGGAAATCACGTTTTATGTTAATTAAATTCAAAGAACCCCATTTTGACATTCTTATTGACATCAACGGCATTCTATATTTAGGATCCCCTTCTCTTTCCTCCGGTTACGTCATCTTCTTCGGGTGTATGCTCAAACACCATAATTGTACAAGCTTTGGCGATATTCGAGAAATTTTTAATAGGATCCTGAGCGGAGGGCTTCCATTAGATTTTCAATTTGCTTCAATTGAATTTTAATCTGGTTTTTTTTGTCAACCGCTAAAGAGCGTATGAAACAGATCGTGTCAAATAAAACGGGGGATTGATTGAATTATATAAGTTTTATTATGAGTGCACAACCTCAATTTTCATACTCCAGTTATAACAAGTTGAAAAGGTCGTGGCAATCTAAATAAAATTGAAAAAAAGTACAACCATTTCCTAAATCGCAAAAGCTATTTTAAGCGTATTTGGAGTAGGTTTCCTGCCCAACCAACTTTTTGAGCTCAAAAATTTTCTGGACATTTGAGCATTTTTTGACGTCATACTTACGGCATTTTTAACGTGATTTTTCAATTTAAAACATCATTTTTATACGTATTTCGAATAAGTGGCCTACCATGAGGATATGGACATGGAAGATATTTGTATGGTGGTGGTGGCGGATATGGTAGAAATGATCCTGGTGGAAGTTGGAATAATGGTGGAACTCCTAATAACGAAGATTGACGCGGATTTGGTTTCCATTGATTGACAAAAGCTAGCTGTTGGCGTCTTGCTGCAATCGTCATTGCCAGATATCGTTGCTGATACTGTTGATTTTGAAATGCCGCTAATCGACGTTGTTGCTGATAATTTAAATGAGATCCTGCTTTCAGTTGGTGGTGATTCGAGAACGCCACCACTGCCGGTTGCTGCCGGATCGCATATCCATTCCCTTGATGCTGCTGGTAATTCGGAAAGCTCGCTGTTTGCAATTCGGAAAGCTCGCTGTTTGGAATAGCCATCGCTAGTTGATGCTGCTGATTTGGAAAAGCATTTCCATTGTGCTGCTGGTAATTCGGAAAAGATGTTGTTTGGTGATTTTGGTGATTTAGAGTTAAACATCCTTGATGCTGCTTATTTGGAAATGTCGGTTCTGTCTTCTGTTGTTGTTGCTGATTCGGAATATCAACTCCATTTTGCTGCTGATTTGGATTAGTCTCGGCGTTTTGTTGTTGTTGATTTGGAAGTACCCCCTTTGACTGCTCCGGACTCACCACAGTTGGTTGTTGCGAATTTTGTGGAACTTGTTGCTGTTGATGGTGTTGAAGATCTTGCTCGTATTGAGTTTCTTGCTTCTTGGGTTGGTTCATTGGCTTTGGCTCTGTTGGTGGAGCTGGTAAAGGAATAGCTTGCCGATACCGCGGTTGGAAAAGGAAACGCGAAGGGATATAAGAAGGAGGGAAAGGAATTTGATTCGGCACATACATCGCGAAAATGCGTTCGTTCAAATCACTGGCTCTGCTCTCAGCAATGTGGGCTTGCCGTCGCCTTCTCGGTTCCACCCTTTTCCTTCACGGCCAGATATATTTTTTTCTCTACTTCTCTCGATACGAATGGGCGGGATCAACGGCTAATTTTATGTCTAAAAAAACGAATAATATTCAGCTCTGCACCGTAATATAAAGTACACGCCCACTTGATATGCAGAAACGACGATGACTGAGACAATTTGTAGAGTAAATGGGCTGATTTAATAGAAGTAGGGCAATGATTTTCAAAGAGTTTCAAATCGAATGTGCTGGAGCCAAACAAAAATCGAGAAAATGCCAAATTCCGGTTATATAAGAGCTATTATTAGTTGCTCGAAATATAGAATTGAAATCGGAACGAGCAAATGAAAGCAAGAATTATCTGGCGACCTGAATCGTAAATTTCAGCTGCCGAAAATCGATTCAACCGCAATTTGTGTCGCGTGTAATTAATAAATAGAAAATGTGAAGTACGCTCGGAATCTGAGACTTTCGACATCATTTTTCATACATATGTTAATGGGGAGGAAGTGAATATTTTTGAAAAAAAAACAATATTCAAATATGTGCAATATCTACGAGCTATATGTGAAGCAAATTGGTAGTCGGCTTAATTTAGATGGTTGTGGATGAGGAAAGAGCATTTGAAAAATTGAAGAATTCATTGACTAATTTGATGAAATCGGCATGGCATTTCATTTGGCGAACGTTTGCCGCCAGCGAATGAAATTGTAATCGTCTCAAACTTCTCAGTGAACTTGTTTCAAACTTTTTCATCCGATATTGGAAACATCCCGAAGAGGAAAGTTTTGAGAACCTATTGTAACTCCAGAGGAATTGCTAAATTGTCAAGATATTATCTTGATTTGACGTTAATGAACAGTGACTTTTCATTGTGAATGTTTTCGTGGTCGTTGCACTATCTACTCGTGACAGTTAAAAAAAAACTAGGCGCTTAAAATATGTATGCCAAATACAAAATGTTATGTTTTCAAGCCACAAACATGTATGAATTTTTGTGGAAAAGTTATTTGAGAAGATTGGACATATTTTTTTTAATTTCGTCAATTGATAATTACCGAAAATGACTCACACCAACTAAAAAAAAGTTTCTTATGATTTAAAAGTAAAGTAGGTGCGCTATTTGTATTTGCAAAGCTGTTTCTCTCGTTTAAAAAAAATTGCGGAATAAGTCATTTTAAAATTCTATGAAAGTTGGGGAAACTTGAAATTTAAAACATTTTTTCCCAGAATAGAAACGAATTCTTGATAAGAATTCACGTGCTCGAAACTGCATTTTTCTAGGAATTCTTTTTCAAAAATTAGTAACCGTTTTTTTTTATCTCAAGCGTGTTTTTTAATATCAGTTACCAATTAAAAAAAAAGCCAGAATTCATTTTCTACGTATTGCATACGTTTTGATTTCACGTCATTCATATTCTATTTCTGTATATTACAGATCAACTTCATTCGTTGTAATTTCTCTCAAATATCCCGTGATCATCATTATTTATAATTGGCTAGGAACATTGCCTATTTTATGACGAAAGTGAAATTTAATATACGCATATAGTTAATGAGATGTCGCCCTTTCTTACAACTGTCTAGGTCATCATTAATCGAATTGATATTTATTAAATTACTAAATTGAGTGCTGCTAAATTTTTCTAATATCTTGAGTAATATGTTTTGAATATTTTTTTTCTGATGATATGTAAAATACTCTCAATGAGAACAGAAAAATGAATACGAGCTAATGATTTTCGGTATTCATTATTTTTATCAAAAAAAAATCGCTATCCGTAGTTTTTTAAACTATTTGAATGTACATATGTATATACAATTAACTGTTTGGTGCTGTGTCGAGTCATTTTCAGTTTTCCCGTTGTATCACCCGTGTGATTGCTTGTTTTGAAACACAAACGGCTTTTTTTGGAATACCATTGAAAAAAAAAACATTCAGACACTAACCAGCAATGTCTTGGTATAATCCTCCTGGATAGTTGGGATCCGAATTATTGAACAGGGTGAGGGTTTCACCATCCAGAACATGTACAAAAATTGTGTTCTTGGGTCGAGGTGGTGAGTTCGGAACCCAGGCGACATTTGTCATTGTCGGATTTCCAGGAAGAGGTGTCATAGTAGGGATTGAAGTGAACAGTTGCTGTTGCGGTGGTTGAGAAGGTTGTAGAACAGGAAGCGAAGTCGGATATTGTTGATGCGCTGGCACCACTGAATATAATTGTTGAGATGATGGAAACGGTGGCGACGGATAAGGATCGTTCTCCAAATTTGGCTCCGTCGGTTGTGATGACGAGCTAGCGCACTCGTCAGACACCTCTTGAGTTTTTGTGCCACCAGCGCCAGAACTGCAAAAACATATAATTTTGTGGATTGAAATTATGTATACATGTTCGTGACAAATACAATTAAATGTAGTCCTCTGAGCTTATGGGTTTGGATTACTGTAATAGTCCTTCTGCTTCCTAGGTTAACAACACTATTTTTTTGAGGAGCCTATAAAAGGTGTAAAGGAAATAAAATATAAAAATGAAAAAAGCCAATACGATAATGGGAAAAATAATTTGATCGTGACTGAGACCATTTTCCAGACCTTTAATTTTCTCTTGTCTTATTTTACCATCATTTTTGTTCATACGGGCAAGAATTTGAGGGAACCTAAGTTTTCTTCGTAATTGAAATTTCAGAAAAAGCGACATTTACGTGGAATGAATGTATTTCGAGTTTCGGCCAACGGAATAATTGTTGATGTCATGAAATTGGAACCATGTAATCATAATGCAGAAAAACAACAAATATTTGTGATCAAACGGAGAAACTTGCCATTCTAGGAAGCGAAAACTGCAAAAATGTCGCAAAAATATCGAAATTCTTGAAAAAAATTTCTCTTAAAAGAGATGGATTGCGAATTACTAATATAAGAGTGCAATTTAAAGGATACATCTGCGTCTCAATTGTGTTGGGACCCAATCCAAATGAAACGCCACTCGAACACGTCTTATTCTGCGCCACAAAAATTGGCACAAATGCTCGTTTCTTGAAAAATGAGCGAACAGTTAATGCAGAAAGGGCCCCCTTCTTCTCGCCATCCAAGAAAAAAAATCGAGTGACACACGTCGCTTCATTTATTGCTTAATAAAGAATGGGAAGGAAATGAAGAAGACGAAGAAGCCAATTGGACGCATCGAGTGAACAGTTTTGATATTTAATGGAGGGAAAATGGACGTGGCCAAAAAAGGCGTTTTTTGATGTTACGAGAATCGGCAAATGGCGATTTCGTGTGAAAATCGTTTTGTTAATATATGGCGGTGAGAAATGAGGCTCGAAGTTTTTTTTATGTTCTAAATGTGTTGTTGAACACGGAGTTAAAAGGTCGTAAAAACTAACGATCTGATGCATATATATGTATATATGCCGTACATAAATTTTGAAATATTCTGACTGGTCGATTCAAACATAATGAGACCGTCATAAGTAATTTAGAAAGATGATTCAAAGGTTTAATGACATCGCATTGAAAACAATATTACCACTTATTTTTAAGATGTTCAGTTATAGCTTTATCTGTGAAAAATAATACTTTCCAAGAATTGGGATATGGGAAGAGCACATTATCGAAATTACATCATACGTGATGAAGATTCCCTATGTACATACATTAATATTCAATCAAATTATCGAAAAATTGAAGAAACGAGGAAACCGTGAATGACTGCATTAATGAGGATTATAGGTATTCTGATAAGTCTAATTGACATTCAATAACACAATGATTTATTGTACTATACATTGAGGAATACCAGTTTTTAGCAAGATTCCTGTCTTGCTTATGTGCTTGTTATAATATTTTGGTTCTGAACAATCTTGAGCTTCTGCGAGAAACTTCTCAAAGATGACATAACAAAAAATAGCGGAAAACTAAACGGAAATTGCGCAGAAAGATTTCGAACGACGATAAAAATCACTAGCTGAAATCCGTTGAGAAAATACATTTATCGGCGGACAAGATATACTTTGTATTTAAAAAATTCCAGGGAAAACAGATTTTAAAAATTCCATCGATTACCGAACTTTTTTTTCAAGATTACTCCCATTTTTCAAAACCTATGTTTTTACAGCAAATTATTGGTCTGTTTCCCCTTCATTTCGTTTTTTTCCTAAAAAACGAAAAATGGTTTTGTGTAATTTATGCCGTATTTCGTCGTGTTTATATAATTATGTATTCTTTTTTTTCACATTGACGACTGCACAAAAATTATATTAAGTAAAAACATCGAGACATATGAATAAAACATCACGAAATAGCCAAAACGTCGAAAAATACTATAATTTAAGATTATTTATGTTTGGCAATGAATCAAGAAGATGCACGATAAATGAGAATTTCGGAGAAATGTGAGCTAAATTTGAGAAGAAAGGCGGCCATGATATGCCAATTTCGCGAAATAAAACTTCATTTTTATTCTTTCTAAATCTTTTTTGCCTTAAATCAGAATCATCAATAATATTTCCTCTTATGATCAATAACTCTTTTATAACTTGACAATTTCTTGGCACTTCATCTGCTGAAAACGATGTTATAAAAACATTTCAATCTTTTGGAAGTAGCAAATAATAAAAGAAGTATTGTCCAGAGGCAAATTTGGTTTTTTAATAGTTTTATAGAAAATGCAAAAAAATAGAAGTTTCAAACGTTGATATTTTTCTTAAGACCAAATTCTTCTATCTAAATAACAAAAGCCTCGTGAAACCCTCGTGTGAATTTTGTGATTTTTCTTAAGTTTTATCGATTTCAATATTCGTGTCAATAATACAATGTATTTTGACAACATAAACAAGCACTGCAATTTTTGGAAACGCTGTTTCTCTGGCAAGAGATCGTTTCAATTTTTTCTATAATTTATTCAGATTTGTTAATGATCTACCTGCTTCCGCAGTCGCTGTCGGTGTGCTGTATACAATTCGATGTTGACGGCGGCGTTATAAACTGTGTTCCAAGGCTCAGATGGGCGCACGCGTACGTTGCCATTGCACCTTGCCCGGCTGAACCAGCAGCCACTGAAAAATGAGACTACAAATTGCAACGGAGAATTTTTTACGGAAATCTATCAATGAGCAGTTTTATAAACAAACTTAGTTGAACAAAATATACGAGAACAAGAATTGAGCCAAAATGTTTATATTTGTCCACGTTTTTTATTATTATTATAACTGAGAGAAGTGGAACAAATATATAAAAGGAATTGTGCGCTTTTCCATTAAACGATATGCATATGAGGAGCGAATGAGATAATCTTGAATTTTGTGTCGATGCCGCATGGAATTGATAGAGGGACGGTATTAAAGTGGATGTGGCTACTCGCCGATTGGAAAAAAACTGCATATATCGTTGTTCACACAATTAAGTATTTTATTTTATGCTTGATTCCGCATCCTCTTTGCCGGAAATGTAATGTCTCAAGACATGGAAAAACGCCTATGCAAAATGCGATAAGGACGGTCATTTATCGCGATGGGAGAATGAGTGAAGAACGGCTTTTAGTGAGAAAAGAAAAATGTGCGAAAATTACACCAAGGATGATTAAGCAAATACTATTAAGAGTTAATTATTTATCTTCATCATACTATAATGAGACATAAATTCATCGTCGTACTTTGAATTTTGACGTGAAGTCATTCATCTCTGAACGACGGGAATTTCTCGTCTTTTCCAACTAATGAGTTTAGGATAGGACCTTCTAAATAGCGTCTCATCATTTGGAGGCAATATGAGAACATTACTCCGCCCACGTTGCGGCATAAATACTCTGCTTATGACATTTAATGAGACACGGTAATTTTTAGACTGATCGACAAGTTGAAAATTGAACATTTTTGGAACGATTCTGAGCATGAAAAATGACTTGATGGCAACACTCGTAGCAACCCAAGCTTGAAATTCATTGAGGTTTCGCAGGCACACATTTTCTCTCTCTCTCTGCTATATTTTTTTGTGTCCGAATCCCTGAAAATTTTGTAGTCGTTTATAAATCATTAGCAAACGCTGTGTCACACCTCTTCTTTTTAAGCGAATTCAAATTACATTCAGGATAGAGAAATATATCGAATCGTCTGAATCAATCACTTTAATCGAAACACGGCATATAAAATGTGAAAAAATCGAGAAGAAATTTTAAACGTTTTGATGTTTTCTTGAAAATCTATACAATGTAAGAGAAAACCTAAATTCAAAGAATGCCTACTGTGAGCATAGGAAGAGAGTCCAATATATACGACGAAAAAATTGATGCACTTAATTGAGTTGAAGTGGTTCAATTGTATCCTATAGGGGGGTTATAGCGCATATGTATAGTTGTCTCATTAAATTAATTATAAAAGCGACAACACGAACGATGTGCATCTGATGAGCGTAACAGCCGACAACCCCCCCCCCTCCCACCCTTTTCTCTCTGTGTGGACCAATTCAATAATAAAACGGCATATTTGCCGACGTTTTGTCTTTCAAAGGAAAATCAGTCACATAGTTTCAGTTTTATTATTAAAACAAACAATTTTTGATGATTTATATTTCGCAACTGCTCACATCTGGTGTTAAAACTCAATTAATATTTAAACCAACTAAAAGAGAATCGCATTCTGAAAATGAAAATGAAAATGACGATGTGTGCCCTTGGTATACACATATAATTAGATTTGTTCTAATTTTGACTAGAAAACAATTAATCTGAGCGCTTTCCTGCTACCAACTGCAAACTTTCAGTAAAAAAATTGTTTTTGAGTATTTATCGACCAGTAGTAGCTAATGTATAGAATGTGACCGTTAACATGAAGAAGCGACGAAACAGTTTTAAGTGTTACCAGTCTTATGAGATTATGATAGAGTTGTCAATTAAGATACACTGGTGTTTACTTGAAGAGGGGCTATGTAATGAAGTGCAAGAAGTCTGAATTTCAGCACCGTCATACTTGCCCTAGGCCACAGCTTGGTTCAGAATAGAAACAAGTAAGGGAGCAGTGAAGTGAGTTTAACATTTTTATTTTGAAAAGATTCCCATAACGGTCAAATATATTCCAAAACTTCATTAAAAGCGTCTTGAGTTGTTGCCAAGCATCCAGAAAATGAACGAGAATTCACAAAAATTGCATTTCTTGGGATTGCATTTCAAATGGGGAAAATATTGTAGAGATGAAATCCAAAAAATTTGAAATAACGAGCGTCAAGTGAATTATATGTAGGTGGACTTTGGACCAATTTAAAATTTCTCGTTTTTCCCACGTTTTCAAATCTGCATCTCTATGAACAACGAAGAACGAACAAGAAAAAAAACAACATTTGTGTAAATCCAAAATATTGAAGCCTGGGGACTGGGAAAATTATTCATCATCACAGGCTTTGATTAGGAAATATAACGATAATTAAACGTATGAACAAATATTTCACACAGTAGGTAGAGATTTGTGAGTTTCGAATAATGTTGCTTAGAAGTCGACTGAAATCATGGAAAAATTTGACTAACTATGTTTGACATATAATAATCATATGACAATAAAGTTCTTTGCAAGTGAACAATATTCTAGCAATGTCATATAGTCAATAAATCGATTATGGCCCAAATCTGATAAAAATGAATATTTAAAAAAGACAAATGAAATTTGTTATTTGAAACGGGATTGAGGTACTATATATTTGAAATGCTTATATATAAAATTTTTTAGTTTTATTTGATTGATTTTTAACACCCACGCATAGACAAAATGTTTGATTTTTAAACAATAAACGACTTCGCATTTCACTAATGTCAGAAAATAGAATGACGTTTATGCGCAGGGAATATCAAATAACCAAATTCATGAAAAATTGGTAAATTGCTGCTGGTGGGCGAAACTAGGCAAACCGCGTGTGACGTTGGTATTTCAACTTGTGTTTTATTCACTAGATGGTCCCCAAATCGAATCTCTGCAACTATATTGGTGTGCGCCACCACCGCCCGCACTCATTATTTTATATATCATTGTGTTTTTTTTTTCGTTCATTTCTAAGTTTTCCCAAATTTGAAAGGAATAATTAATAAAGTGTGTGGAATTATGTATGAAGGAACAATATGCGCGCATATTTTCAGAGAAAATGTGTTAAGCGCCAATTGTTGACGGTTTTTTCTTTGCGATCCAGCTCTCGTCGTAATGAAAAACTTTTCTTTCTTTCTAGAATCATCACACGACAAGTAAACGCATGAGCAATTGAAAAGAAACTGGAAACTGAAAATGAAAAGATATTCAAAGCAACACTGGAAAGTGGAAAATAAAAACTTTTGAAGTGGTGTGTTCAGCTTCGCGAAATTCTTGCCTCTTTTATTTTATCCCTCGGTTTTTTTGCGTGTGGTCAATTCTTCTATAAATGCAAAGTGACGTATGATTAAATGCGTTGCCAATTTAGTGCCTTTGATGCTCAATGGCATAAACAATCCAGTCCGGAGCAGCTGAACAAATCGAATGTTTTGAAAAGCCTACACACACACACACACACACTCTCACCACACACCCATGGAATTTTTCATTAACTAACTAGGCGCTTCACACCACTTGCTATAGATGAATAAAAAACAAGCTCAGATGATTTGAAAATAAAATCACGACGTTAGCTTTTGACAATGCGAAGGTTCAAACAAATGTTTTCAAGTCGCAACATTTTTTTCTTACATATGTTGTGGCAACTAAGTTGAGAAAAAAACTACACGGCATGTGGTGTCTATGTAAAATGAATGAAAAAAGGAAGAGGTCAAAGCATAGAGTTCGTTTTACACAACTAGCTCATAAAATGAAACAAGCGAAGCCAATTGCAACAATTTTGACGCGAAAAAAAACGGAAATTGGGCTAATACACTGGTAAAATAAAGTAAAATAGAAATTAAATCCTCATAACTGCCAAATTTGGATGTCGCGTTGTAAATACTTTGAGAGATTGGACAATACAATTTCAAATACCATTGAAAAAGTAAAAGTTATAAAAATCACACAAAACTACATTTTTCAGGTATTTCCTGATTTCTGGAAATTTTCGAAGCTAATGAGATCAAATGTGTTATCAAGGATAAAAAAGCAAAAATTATTTTTCAAAAATGTCTTCCGCAACAGGATGTTTTTAAGAGGTCAACGATTTCCTCGATGAGCGAGCAGTTTTTAATTTTGTTTATGCAGCTGCAAAATGGGAAATGTTTTTTCCCAATTTTTTAGCAATTGGTATAAAAATAAGAGATTTCATTTTTTTTAAATAGTAGGATTATGAGGCCATGTCAATAAATAGAACAAAAGCTCAGCTTAACTCAAAATCTGCAAAAATTTCTGACATATGCCTCAATCGATCAAAATTGTCCTATTAGAAGAATAGCAACTAAAAACCGCCAAGATTTTCGTTTTTCGAGAGCAAAATGTGTTTTCTCTTCTTTTAAAGGAAACGTCATTTTAGCCAATCTGATCGAAAAAAAAAGTTTAGGAAAATCTCCTTTAACCAAAAAATAAGACGAGAATGACAAATGACTTCTGATGTATTGCCCGCCATTCCTCCGACTTTCATTGGATCATTTCAGCTTTTTCTCAATCCGTGATTTTTTTTTGCCGAGTGGGGTCAAGGGAATTGTACCTTTGGGAATTTTCACAACATAAGAATTCATTGCTCTTTATATTATACATGTAAATTTCTGTTTTTTACGTGATTCTTTTAAATGGGTGAAAATTCTTAGAGTCGATTCCCGTAGAGCTTCGACATCTGTTTTCGACATACTGTAACTCACATTCAAACTTCGCATCGCAATATGGTTAGATCAAAGACAAAAAAGAAAAGATCATTTGATGTCATCTGGACCATAAATCAGAGAATCTGCTCAGTGTTCCGTGCAATTGCCATCTAGTTTGTTAGCGAAAAATGTAGTCAACTGTTCCATTTCAAATTGGTCCATTAAAAGGGATCTAGTTATTATGCATTTATCGATATATTATTTCATTATATGTACAATTAAAGGTAGGCCAATTAGAGCACAAATGATACAGTTTTACGGGTTGAAGTTATAATAAAAGTTCGAAATAATATCGGGTTGTGTCACTATTATTACTACTACTACTACTACTTAGTGCCTTATTCTTACTGTTAAAGTTTTAATTCTAAAAATCATGACTATAAAGGCTGAAATGCATTTCTCCATTTTGTTTTAGTAAAAAAAAACTCCGTGAAATGTGATTTTTCCTACCTATATTCATATGAATCTATTAGAAAATAGCCATTCTCAAATTTGAAAGTATCAGCAAACTCAATTGTACTCGATTCAAATGGAAAAAACAACCTTATAAAAATTGTAAAATTTTCGGTGAAAGCCTAAGGATACATTTTTTAAATCGAACGTCTTACATAAAAAAATGAGAAGAAGATGGAATGAAAATCCCAAGAGTCGTGGAAAAATATTTAAATTGATTCTCGACCGAATATATTTATATATATATTTTTTTTACTCGCTCTTTGCTTATAACTGGAATTTGAGATTTCGAGCAGAAAATTCTTCAAAACAAAAGACGAAGACAGAAAAATGAATGGCATGTGAGAAAAATAAATATTTGTAAAAATATGTTGGATATAATGAGCGAAAAACGATACGGACCATGAAAAAGCCGCCCGCCAGGAAGCAAAAATGAAATTCGAGATCATTGCGTTCACATGCAAAAAAGAAGTTCATCAGAGGGAAATTGAGTAAAAAGACTTTGTTGAGAAAAAAACTTTTTTAATCAAATTCAACTCGAAAGGCTGTCGTTTTCATCTTTAATAAACACATATGTATAAATGAGTAAAAAAACAAGACAACACGTCACTAAGTAGAAATTTCGAGAATAAATTTGGGATCCCTAAATGTGACAGGCCAGCACATTAGCGAGAAGTCTCAAGTTTGATTTATGTGAAATTGTTTTGCTTATTTTGAAAAGAAGATGAAGAGTTTGCTGTGCATCGGCACAGATACGTTGAGAATTGAAATATGGGGACTCATGCCAGGCTGGGCATAATGGTTCAATGTAGGCCCTGTAAATGCAACAACTGTGCAAATATAAAGATAATCGCGATAAATGAGTGAACGAGGAAGCACGTAAATAACATTTCGAGTTATATCAATCAGAAATAAATCAGTGAAAACTAAAAACTGGAAATTTATAAAGATGTTTGAAGGGGCGAAATTGAAAATTTACGACACTCAGAATCCTCCATTCAAATATCAATTTAATTTTAGTCAAACCAGTCACCGTCTCTACTTTAATCAAAAATTGAAGATTTTCAAGGTCATCCAATTGCGTTAAAAATGAAAGATGAAAGAATTGCACATTCTTCAAAAGTCACTCTGAAATTTGATATCAAATTAACTATGCAGCGAATAGAGCAACACTTGAAAAAATACTATGCGCACTCACGAAACTTCAAGAAACTCAATTTTTGAATAAATAACATTTTTTAGAATTTCTGCTTTTTTGTTGCATACAATAAGGTATAATCAAGGATGAAATGAATACAAAGAAGAAAATAATGCTGAAGAGCAAGGTCAAAGGAAATGCAATTAGAGTAAATAAATAAGAAAATTGGATGAATGAAATCTCGTTTTCAGTGTTGGAATTAAAAAAAAAAGACTAAAATAGGCAATAATGAGCAACAATGAAAATGGGTCAGGATTAAACAAAAATAAAGTGAAAACGTTTGAAACCCGCGTTCTCGAGTGGAGAATAGCATTGTTTTCCCGGTTAGAAATAGAAACGGACATGAACTAAAAAAAAACAAAGCAAAAGAAAGTCCGCGTAGAAAAACATGACGACACAAGAAAAAAGAAAGGGAGGAGGAAATTCAAGAATAAGAATACTGATGCTTCACGCAAATTTACAGCAAAGTAATGCTATCCGTCATATTTATTTGAAACTAATGCGTCTCTAAATGCATACAACGTCATCATCGAAAATGTGTAAAAAGGACCTTTTTTTCAAGAGGAAAAAACAAACAAAAATGGGCTCGTATGTATGCACACATTTATGTTTCCTAATTGATCTACTTTGTCTTCAATTTCGCCATTTCGCCAAATTTTCTTGAGAATTGTTTGCTCATTAATGCTGTCATACTCCATCAAATGCGCATTTCCATCCAGATTGACATGAGCAAAATGAGTTATGGGTTTTAGGTGGTCGAACAAAATGAACGGTTTGGTTTCGAAATGGGGGGCCGTTTAGATTATTTTATTAAAAAAAACTATTCAATCAACAATAAATGTTATTTATTTATTTTCTAGCAATTGAGAAAGAAAAAATCGCAAATTTTCCCTGCGTGAATAATGTTATTGTTTGAAGATTTGCCGTTCGTATATTATTTGGGCTAACGACGGCGACTGGACCAATGAATATTATGTGAATACGCATTCGTGGAAATTAAAAACAAGAAACTAATTTTTTGTTATGTCATCTGGTACAGAAGAAATAAAAACATGGAGGTACAACGCAAAAGTGCCAAGAATAAATTTTAGCAAGTGTACGCTTAATGGACTTCTGGAAAAAAAAAGTGGAAAACATAATAAACAAGCAGAAGCGGAAATTGTTTGAATTTTCTATGTGGGTGTTTTTGTCTCAGACTAGGTATGAGATTATAGGTTTTGAAAATATTATTTAAAAATCGAGGTAGGTAATATAGGAAAGAACTGAAGCCAAAGTTTAAATATTAAAGCTACAAAGTTCCTGCCTAGGTGAAAGTGAATGTAGTTTAATCTCAAGGAAGTCGTATATTAGACGAAAATGCACATTTTAAATAGAACACACCAAATATTAATTTCAGCTTCATATTCGATACAAATATTTTTTATAATTATCTCTTAATGAGTTTACAAAAATTAAATAAATTTTTATGTATCTTAATATTAGTTTTGCTGAGCTAATACATTTCTTTTAGAAAAAAACTCTTCTGAATTCACTAATTTGTTTACTCCAAATTTAATGGATATGTGAGAAATTATTTAAACAATCAATAAAATGTTTTATTTAAATACTTTTATCCTAAATTATAAGTTACATTTTATTATTGAAATTATTTCGAAAATTTGTCATTTCGAAACAGTTCGAAATTCTAGGTAATTACCATCTTATCAATTATACATTGATGAATAACTATAGCAATTATAAGATATAAAATAAAAATTCCGCAAATCTACCTGTGTAAGTCAGATGCACGACGCGCTGACTACATATAAATTTGCGAATGTGGTTATCCACGAGGGGCAGTTTTTTTTTTCAAATATAGAACTCATGACCAGATGACTTGAATTTATGAGGCTTAAATAATGGAAGAAGATACATTAAATGAGGTTAAACATGGAATAACATAAATCTATTCTATCACAAATCTTGAAAATCGGTTAGAGAATGTAATACAACGCGGCAAAAAGACAAGCGGGATACTTGCCCAACCAATTATGAATGAGTCATACGCGTAAACATGAGGAATAAAAGCGAAATACAAAGAAAATTTGGGACAGCATCGACGGGCCGGTGTTACGGTCACGTGTGGTACATTGCACGGCGGCTACTCACAAAAAAAAACTCTTGACTAAACGCGAACTTGTTGGTTGAACACCTCCCCCAAAAATTAAATGGGAAATGGACAAATAGAAAAATGAGAAGAAGGCAATACTCTATTGAAATAAGCTTGTTTTGAACGTGTTCAGATCACGAGATGGTAAATACAAGAAGGCGAAAGTTGATGGAAATTGAGAGATATTGGATCCGCAATATGAACAATTTGATTTGATCTTAATACCCGGAAAAGATTAATAATGTTACAATGAAGGCAATTTCTTATTTCACTGACTGGTATTTTCAAAAATTTTATCGCTAAAAGTAATTACTTTGAAACACTTTCTTCATTTATAATTAAGCCTTTGTGAGTTCTAAAATAGTTCTTGTTTACCAAAAAATGGGGAAACTTATATTACAATATTTAACTGAATTTTTTAGCAAACCAGAAAACAACAAAAGACGCACAATAATTGGTAAACCAACAAGGATTTCAAGCTAAATACTCAACCACATTGCGCGTGTATGTGTGAATAGACTGTTTATCGTACGTCCGGGTGCTAAAGCATGATTCCATGCGACAATCATTTACGAATTTTGGCGGGTTTCTTTTGGAATGGTTTTTGACTAGCAGTTTTGCAACATCGTCTTCCCGAAAGGTGTCATAATAACAAATTTTCACAATATTTTTATTAAAAATGGCTCTAACAGTTTTCATTCAGAAATTGTCTTTAATAAAAGCCAAACAATTGCCGAAACAAAGATGACTAACATAGAATGTACACAAAACATCATGGAAAACCAACAAATGTTCAACCACAGACCGCGTATCAAGAATGACTATCGGAGCTTCATGCCTTCTTCTAATTGCAACACGTCAGCAAGAAAAAATGCAAAAAAAAACACTGAGGGCGTGAAAAAAAATGGCGATGCTTCTTCCTTTTCTTGCCATCTTTTTGAACAATGTGCAAATATAAACAACGTCAGGAGCATCAGCTTGCGAATATCGGATACTCGGATTCAAGCCCTGGGCTCATCTTCAGCAGTAGAGTGTATATGTTTTGTGTGTGGGTGTGAGCTCATCTCGAGACATTCTTGACAAATAATGAGGTTTTGCTTTTGCCGCGCAACTGGATATTATTGCCATTATTAAAAGATATATTAGCAGATGAAATGGGGCATACTCGAATTAATGCTTAAACAAGCCACACATTTCTTACCATGCACAAATTTGAATCAAACGGTGACACCATTAAAACAAATGGCAATTCGGTCGTTTCAGCATTGGAAATGCGGGCCTAAGTGGCGTTTTATGAGAGATGAAACGACTTGGTGAATATGAAGAGTTTGGTTTTTTTGAGGAAGAGGGACTAAAGCCCAAATATTCAGGATTTTGTATAATATTTACAACAATATACAGAGAGTTTGAAAACAATTCAAGAATTGAAGCTGTTAAACGAATGGACGTGATTACTATATTTGTCAAAAAAAAATTAATTACATACAGAGTGATAATTCAAATGACAAAAGATTTTAGGGATATCTTTAAAAAACGGTTTTTTTTTTAATTTAGGGGTGATGACGATGCGTTTTAGGCATCAAATAACGATTTCGAATACCAAATAAAAGTTTAATTAAATCGAGATCCACAGAAAACCATGATTTCTAATTCCTTTTCGATATTATTTCAAATATCTTCAATGAAAATGTAATATATTAAAAAGAGAATGGATTTTATATGGAAATTTAATGAAATTGAATGTTCTGAATAAGAGAAAAAAGTCTGGTTTTGCATGTCTTATGATTTGTGGAAGGGAGGAAGTGAACATAGGCACTTCAAATATGTTCGAAATTATTCACCATAAGTAAAATGGTGAGGAGTTCATTTTCAGTTTCGGGATCTTTGCAATAAATGGATGAACCAAAGTAACAAAAACTGTTTAGATAAAATAAAGAGAAGAGGGTGGGTGAAATTTTAAACTGTCAAGAAAAATTCTCGTTTTAAGAAAACTATGTAGAAACTGATACATGGATTCAATTTGGCGAGACTCCCAACAGTCATCTTTGAAAATAGGACACTAGTCAAAAGTGATTCGCCAGCTGATGGCACTAACTGAATAAAAAAACGCATATATTGCCGTAATAATAGGAATCGCTATGCGTGACATGGTTTGCGCGATAAGCGTCTCGTCCTATTCGCAATTTCTAGGCCACTAGTCTTTTTACTTATTTTCTCCTCAGTCATCCCTCAAACTATTCGCCCTTCCGCAGACCATTCACAAAAACATCCATTTTCGGTCGTATTCGATCGCGCCCGCGAGACATGACACAACAAAAGCGCGCCTCGGGAAACTACTTGTCTGTGGCTTAGTCATCCATACCATCACAAATTTATACATGCCTAGTTGAATCTGGAATGGAACATATTCAATTTGGCGAATAATACAATTGGAATTCAAATTGAAAAAAAAATATCTTGAAAAGTGAGAGATGCGCTGAAAAAATAGCCAATGAAAGTTCAAAATCACAAAGTATTCAATAAACAATTGTTGACTCATTGAAAATTGAAAACACCGCTGTCCAAAACAAATGTTCTTTCAATAGATGTTTCATTCTTTCTCAAACTCGCCTCAATTTAAAACAAAAATTTTCATCACAGCTGTTAAGTGACATCAAAATTGTGTACTGGAACAATATGTTAGTTATGCGATGATTTTCCATGATAAGTCAATATTACATGCTCGTCTTTTCAATGATGTACTACCCCAACAAGTAGATAATGTCGCACGTGTGGTAATAAAAAATTAGGATCGAAACGGAAATAATGTCGTAAAAAATGAAGAAAACCTATGAGAAGAGGGTAGACTATGAATCAACGCTCAATTTTGAAAATATGAGAGAGCGAGAGAAAAGGACTTGATTTATGTACTGAAATTTAGGAATTTTTTTCAACATGAGTACATCATAGGCATAAGGACAACAACCAACAATGATACAAAATTTCAAAACCCTAATAAACCATTTTAAAAATTCTCCTGTTTACAATCATGATTTCAAGGTAAACTTGAGCTTACCAGCTGGTGAAGACAATTAACAAAGCCGTGAAAAATTTGAGAAGACGGTGATCTATAATTTTCTTATCAAATACATTACCAAGCAAAAAAGATAATAGAAATGGGCGTGGCGCCAAGTGGCATCCGCTTATTGTATATGCTGTTTATAACTACAAAAAGCATGATATCATAGGCCGATCATTTTAGGAAGCGCTATCAGTTGAGAAGACACATTTTCTAGAAATTGAATACGATTTATCGATTTTGAATGAATTGATCATTTTTTATCCAAATGATATAAATTTATAATTTTGTTGATTTTTAGAAATTAAATATTTCCATAATGATCTTATCACAAGGTGTTGTGAGAAATTTTTTTAATTTCATAAAATGCAAAAAAAGGCACCAACTAGATATTATGATTCAAGGTAATTAGAAAGTTTAATTTTTCGCTAAAAAGTTTTATTATTTGGTATTGTGAACTTCGAATTGCTCACACACAAGTTAAATTTTATGAAATCAAATTACTTTTGTTATCTGATTAAAAACCGAGAAATATTTTTGAAACATTGCATTCCTGAGTTCAGCCGATTGACTATTATAGACTTCTTATCGTATTTTCTCGAAACTTTAGCATATTGCTGATGCTATCGATAGAGATTACATAGAAGAAACATTTTATCAATTACCATTTGACACGTATTTTTAAGCGATTAATATATTCATAAAACGTTCAGAATCAACTGTGATGTTGAAATGATTAATATTCATTGAATATATTTTGTCGGCATAATATGAGGAAAAGAAGACGTCATGTGCAGTTAGCTCATGATTAAGGATGAAATTTCGAACGAAATTTTTGCTTTGCGGTTTTTAAAAATTGAGATCACAAAATATATATTCTCGGAACCAAATAATTTCGGGGAGGACAGAGGTGTAAAAGATTGAAAAAAAAATGATATAAAAACTTTTCCCATAATTATTATTAATTAATGAAAAGGGGACAATATGTAAAATGCAAAGCGGTTGACTAATAGATGAAAAAAACTATTTAAACAATATTTCCTAAATAACGAACAAAGCACGTGAACTATGACGTTCTTTGGGCTGTAATGCTCAAGACGAAAAATATGAGAAATGTCAAAATGACATGCAACGAAGGCTCGTCCTACAACTACTAGTCAACTAATTTAAAACTTGTCTTCTCCGTTTTTTTCGACTAGAATTAATCTTTCAAAGACACAAACTTTTTCCCTAACTAGGACTCGCCTACAAATCAATCATGTTGAAAAATGCTGCTAGAAAACAAAAGACATCCAGTTCTCATGAAAACTAATTTTCTAAAAATTTGAAATTCAATGCATCCCATAACAAAACATAGAACCAAAAAATGTCATACAATAACACATTCTGTTTTGTTTTGTAGAAAATAGTTATTACTTTATATAAACAATTAATTAAAGTTCCTTCATGTTTGAAAAAAACAGCATTGAGATTATGGATTTTATGGATGAATAATGGGATAGTTTTTAAATGTTTTGCTACCATTTTTCAAAGAGTGTAGTTTGCAATGGCAACCAATGTTCATTAATGAACTTGTCATCTTTCAGAAACAAAAAATTGCTGAATTATAGAAACAGAAGACATTCCTGGAAATATAATAAAGATTTTATTTGACATGTTTTGACGAACGTTCACATTGAGGAGAGTTTCTAATTCGAATTAGACGAGAACTCAATATCGTATATTGAGAATGACCTCACAAAATTAATTGGAATTGAAACATCTGGATATATATAACGCAATCGGTGTATTAAAAAACATTTAAAAAAACATTCCTCAAGAATTTATTGATAAAAAATTACCTATCCCTTCATCAATAAATCTACAATGGAAAGAAACAGTTATAAGCGGAAATCTTACATTATCCTAAAAAAAAAAAACAACAACACAGTAGATTTATAAAAAGCTCAAATAAATGTTACATAGTTTGTACATAAAGTTGCTTGGAATTTTCATAACCAAAAAAGTGATTTTTTGAAGGAACGACACTATAGTAATTCATATCGCAGACATAATAATTATATGCCTAGCCAATTTTGAGTAGGAACAGCTGCATATGCGCCATTTTTTGCTATATGGGCGGTTTATTGGAAATTTGGAAGGGATATTCTGCTCAAACACGAAGTTTTGGAGAAATAAACTGACGAATATTCAAAATCGAACACCAAAGAGAAAAATCCTCGTGGGAATCCTTACAAGCAGTATACCTGCTCAATTTGAATTAAAACACGATTGAGTTCAAGACAGAAACAAGTAATAACAAAAAATACTAATACGTATGAGGTATTAATTTAAAAAAAAAAAGATAGAAATCTCAAAAATCTTGAAATAACAAAACCCAAAATGGAGAAAGTTTCATTGAGTCTTATTTCCAGAAACCTAGCTCATTTTTATAAACACAAGCAAGAAAATGTTATACATATTTTATTATTTTTCGTGGCAATAATTATTTTTATTATAAACAAATGTTGTTGTTTTAATAGCCAATAAAACACAATTATGATTAGTTAGGAGAAGAATGAAAACGCTTCGATTAAAAAATGGTTCATCAAAAATAAATAAAGATTCAACGCGGCTCGGTAAATAATGAATGCGAACTTGGGGATTTTCGAAATTTTATTCCAGCTAGGTTACTAATAAAAAACAATTTGATTGCATATTTAATTTTTCAGATGTAGTATAGCTAATTAGAATTTCTATTGTAAAACAGAGAATCGGAAAGGCATCAACAAAAACATGAATATGGTTCATGGCATGAATGGAAATAAAATTTAATAGCAGATAGTAAAAAAAAGGCTGACAAAGTTGTGACAAAAAAAAAAACGATTTTTGTTCTGCTTTTTATATCGGTCTCGTTGGATTATGAGATATATTGAGCAGAAAATGCTAATAAAAAAGTGATTTTCATTATTCGGTTGGATTTTGCCGCGTGTCCGTTTTAAATATGGCTTCAGCAAAATGCAAAATGCAAAATTTAAAAATTCACGCGAAGAACTCATAAAATAAGATGAAATTTAAAAATTGTCTAAAATCAGGTATATTGGATGAGAAAAAACTAGTAGTTGAAAACATATGCATGAAAATAATTGTATAATGAATATTCAAACTAATTTTTATTTTAAAATATGTCCAAACCAATTGCTTCTATTTGAAAATAAAGAAATCTCGAATATTCTAAATACCATAAAATAGGTCATGAATGTTTGCTTCTCCAAATTTTGTTTGCCCTATAAAAAGGTTCCGGCATTTTTTCCTGGATTCATATCGTCATAGTTCTGAGTACGCAGTTATGAATAAGAAATAAACATGTTTCGGGGGAATTTTTTTCTCACCAATCCACTAGATTTCAAATTCTATCACACACCACTAAACTTTGAAAGCGTTTTGGTGAAATTCCAAAGTTCAAATCTGCAGTCTTGTTACTATTTCAATTAGGTTTCATCAACACTTCAAACGCATACCTCCATACGCAGCGTCTTTAGGAAGATGGCACACTGTTAAAGCAGATACCATTGAAAAACTGATACAGCGTCTGAAATAGTTTGAATCTGACGATTTCTTAATGAATCCATGTCAAATATACTATGAGAATGTCCCACAAACATAAACATCAATGGATCAGATCAGTTCATTGGACAAATATTTAGCGTGTAGAGCATATCTCATGACATACCAAATCTTATTTATTTAATGTCATGAGATATAATTAGATAATACATATACATATATGTATATATATTTATATATATATATATTTATTTATTTATTTATATACATATAAAAATAAGCATCAATTTATTAAAGTTATCGGTGGTCTATAAAATATGACATTGGTACCTTCTTTTTTCTCATTCGTAAATATGTAATAATTTGATTTTAATAAAAAGTCATTTTCAGAAATGATAAGCTGAACTTTTTGTTGAAGCATGACTTTTCATGTGAATACATGTTAAAGGAATTTTTCAGATGATCAATAAAAAATATATAAATTGAAATATAATAATATTAATAATGTTGTTTAATTTTTGGTGTTGTACAAAATTTGAAATATTGGAGTCATTTTCTGATAAAAAATAAAGTAAAACATCTGAAAAAAGAAAACAAGTATTTCTAGGATATTTATATCTCAATTTTATTGTTTGTATGGTATAAATCCACGAAGAAGAAGGATTATATGATAGAGGAATATATTTTTTTTCAAGAATGACGCAAAAATGAGCAGGAGCATGTGACCCTAGTTCAGCTAAGTAGAGAGTTTATGATATTTCATTAATTTTATTTCAGTATTTAAAAACTACATTTGGCATAAAAATTGCTTTGAAAGTGTCAGCAGGTGAAATTTTGTTTTTTCCACGTTGTCTTCACATTTATAGTCGAATGTCTTTGGTGAATAGCTCCTCCCTGCCCCCACTTCTTCACTTTTTGACACAAATATTTTGTGTTCAACGTTATTCAATAAGTGCATTTTTGACAAATATGTGAAAAAGAAACGAAAATGAAAATAAAAACTTGACAAAAAAAACGAAATGTGAATTTTTAGCGGGCGATTTTTGTTGTTACCTCGTGCGCAGAAGCACCCTCTTCTTTCACACATTCCCCAGTCAGTCAACAACAACAACACAAGGCCCAAATTTTCCGGCTCCCATTTTTAGACGAATCCCCCTCATGGTCGGCCACTAGCACCGCTTCTCTCTCATTGGAAGAATTTGGCTCCGCGACAAACTGCGTCTAACGACACGTAGGACTTTGAAATACGCACAACTCGCACACTCACACACACACACACAAACGCTCGCATACACTCACACACAAACGGCACGGGAGGACCGCTAGCGGGCTACGACGTTCATTTCTCTATCGCGGTCCACTCCAGCTTTCGGCTATCTGCCATCTGGCGCACTCGGCGCGCTTCTGTCTGTCCCTTTTCGTCGGCCCGTTGGTCGCTGCTCTATTCACAAGTAGTTGTAACTTGCACCCAACTCGTTCGCAATGATAGATCGCGATTTACTATATCTTGCGCCGCACGCCACAATTGGTGGCCTGTTTCTTCTTTCAGTCTTCCCATACTATATAAAGGAGCAAACAAGGATTAAACTACAAATCGTCGCGCACACGGCTATTGCTGTTATCTTCTTCTTCGTCCCAGCTTACTTCCTCAAACCAACGGTGAGCATTTGCACGTCAAGAAGGGACGAAAAATTAATTTCTCATTTTAACATGTCTAAGTGAATTTGAAATATTCTATGAATGGAAATATTATAATTTTCCTGCTAGAATGCAACATCTTAGTATTATTGTAAATGCTTCCATTTTATTAAATCTTATGAAATTTCGAAAATTTCAGATCGTTGGAAAGTTCACACCCCTTCACGGATTTTTGCAACGGTTTTGCTCCGCTGTTCATGTAAATCATAACTTACTCATTTCCATTTTGACTGTTTCAAAATTTCAGTTTGGCCTGAGCTATCAGCTTTGGAAATGTCGAAACTACGGAAGACCAGA
This sequence comes from Caenorhabditis bovis, assembly GCA_902829315.1. Taxonomy (NCBI): domain Eukaryota; kingdom Metazoa; phylum Nematoda; class Chromadorea; order Rhabditida; family Rhabditidae; genus Caenorhabditis; species Caenorhabditis bovis. The sequence goes on from CADEPM010000002.1 coordinate 4,422,512, forward strand.
GCAAGCTATGATTTTTGCACGATTAATAACATCGTTCATCTTTTTAATCGCTAAAGGATTTGCTATTTGGCATTTGACGGAAAGAAAATCAAAAGCTATTCAAATTACGGATAATGTAATGGTTGCACAAAGAATATTTAATAATACAAATTCTTCAGTTTCTTTATTGCACCCTTCTCACAGACGCAACATGGTTCTTGAGTGAATTTGTTCGAATGTACCGAAACAAGAGATGCAGACAAGAGGAAATCGATGCGATGATTAAGCGCACAACACTTTGGGTTGATGTGGGTTCAAGAAAGATTCGTCGAGTTCCATGAATAAATTTCCAGGGCAAGGGCAAATTTTACTTCGAAAACGCGTTTTATGTTGATGCCGGGCTCACGCTGACCTACGCAATTATTCATTTCGCGTTTCCGCAACACGTTCTCCAACTCATCGTATGCTACCGCTACCTAGATATTCATAGAATTCCCAAAATTTGCAGCTCAAATCCGACAATAAGCTCGACTCTCATCATTTTCTGTGGTGTCGCCTGTTCGGCGCGCTCAATCTTATTCCGGCTGTCACATCAATTACGGCCAAATATTTCACACCCGAAGTCCAGACCGCATATTTGTCGGGAAGATTAATTGTAATCGTGTCAGCATTTATGGCAAAGACGTAAATTGAATTGGTTTCAGACGCAGAGCGTCGTATTCCTTCTCAACATTTATGGGCATTGGGTGTTGGCGGTGTATTCAGCGAATCATATCACAGCGTTTATGATCAGCGGATTCTTCTCTTCGTTCCTCTTCTCAACATTTCATAAAACTTTCCGTAACTATTTCGAAAACGTAAATCGCATTATAGAAAAATTTCGATATTAATTGATATTTGCAGAATTCGAATGAAGAAGAAGAGGAAATAGAACAAGACATTGATGAAAAGAAAGAACTGTAGAAAGTGATCGTTGCGAACAATTACTTATTATTCAAATTTCATTCCAAAAAAAGATTTATGTATAATAATCTGGTTTGAACGATTTTTGAGACGAATTTCCCAATCTACCGATTTTTCTGCTTATTTTAATTTATTTGGTTTGATGAATTCAGTTTTTGAATAAAATAAACCTTAATTATGCATTCCGTCAATGCCAGACATCATCAAGAAAAGTACTTTCTACGCGGAAAATCAATCACGCTGCTAGAAAGAAATGTATTTTTTCATAAATTCAACAATTTCCTTATTTGTCAATTTATTAGCCGATTTTATTTCATGCCTCTGTACGACATAAAATTGATTTTCTACGTTGACAAGCAGACATTATCGAATTCATTTTCCGTTTTTAAACCATAATGAACAATTATAATTGTTTTTCATTCTATTCGGATTGTGTCTCTAAAATTATATTTATGATTATGCATTTTCGTAATTTGCTGTTACATTTGAGAAAAAACGAGATAACTTATTTCTTTGATTTCATCGGTTCAACGATGCAAAGCTCCTATCAAACTCTCAATATCTAATCAAGATAACCATTGCAAACATTTCGTGCAAATATTAGTTTCGCTAGAATAAACAATTTTCAAACGTTTTTTCCCCAAAAAAATATTAAAGCTGAAACAACCGGGAAAACATAAAGGTAACGTCTATGGAAGCAATGTTTTCTATTGTTGAATGGTCCATAAAAGCAACGTCATGACTACTTCACGTATTGATGTTTTTCTCTCTTCTCTTCACCACTGTGACCTCTCCTAATAAACAACTGTTTCTCAGTTTCTTGTTTTTCCAATATTTTCTTGCACCACTTGTATAAATTCTGTCAAATGCACCTCATACACATTAGTCATTTTAAAATTATGCATCATTTTCCCCGTTTTTTTTTTAAATAATTTCTATTCATTATTCTATATTTTTTGAAAATAATACCATGAAATTGTGTCGTGTTTCAAATGAATGTTTATATGCGCAATAACATATAAATTAAATAATGAGTGTGCATTTGAAGCTGTATTAATAGAATCGTATAATACTCAATAATGCAAATGTAAAATAATGTTATATTTTTTTTCTCCGTACTTGTAATGGTTTAAAAGAATCTTTCATTGTTGAATTTCGGTGAGCAAATATCGGCTTCCGACCACGCGCAAACAGTGGAGTTCGAACCCCCAAGTAGCATTGGAGCGAATTTGCGCGTCTCGTGACTCATTCATCCACCCTAGTCTGGACTATAAGCCGTTTTCCACATTTTTCCCAATATTGGTTATTGAATCAAGTTTGCGCGCCACTTTCATCGTATTACACAAATCTAATTCAAAGATCAAACAGTCAACGCGTTGTTTCTTTCATTCATCAATTTTACTTTCAACAATATTCGCATTTTTCTCTTATGATATCTAATTGAACGGAATTTATCAGGAGCAGTGCATGTAGGAGCGATAAGGAATTGCAAACCCATTTCATTATTTAAACATCAGAAGAAATGCAAGACTCGAATGCAAACTCAGCGGGCACATACAGCCAAACGGTAAGAATTTTAGAAAAACAATCCAAAATATTTTTTACAGGTTGGCTTGCTTTATGTATTCAATCTAATTGTGGGAACTGGCGCTCTCGCTCTACCAAAGGCATTTCAAACAGCAGGATGGTTGTTAAGTATTCTCATTCTTTCGGCATCTGCGTTCATGAGGTAAATGAAATATTTTGCATATAATTTTAATTTAATATTTTTTTTTAGTTATGTCGCTGCGACATTCGTTATCGAATCGCTAGCAGTGGCCAATGCAGTGGTATCGAAGAATAGAAGACGAGAAAGGAATGGTGAAGACACAGAGGGTAAATTTCAAAAACTCGAATCATAATATACTTAAATTCATTCAGTCAAAACAAATAAAATAAACATTATTTAAATTTTGAAAATTAAAATGAATTACTCTGAAAATGATGTGAAAAGTATTAGAGTTTAACTGTTCATTTTCAATGATTGGAAAATAATCGACCGGTATTGCATACCATTTTGTTATGATAATAAAAAATGATATGCAATGTGGGCAAACAACAGAATTTTTTATTGTGTGATTTTTAAATGATGCCTGTCTTTTGCTAACAAACTTCAAAAAGTTCTTCTTTTATCTAGAAAATGCTTCTGAAAGTGGACCATCAACGTTCGAAATTGTTCGAAAAGTGGAAGTGGTAATTATTAATTTACATTTTTTTTTTAATTAGCAATTTTTCATAGGGAGAAATGTCATCAATGTTCTTATCGAAGACCACGCTACTCATTTCTTACTTTTCAATCATTGTCTATTTGTTCGGAGATTTGGCGATATACTCAACAACTGTTCCGAAAAGTGCCATGAATATGCTATGGTACATTCAAGATAATATCTCTCCAAATCATGATTTTGATTTCAGTTCAAGTATTAATGTCACGGTTACAAAATCGACAGATCCTTGCCGACCGTCACTTGCCGACTGGTTATCAAGAATGGCCGGTTTATATATCCATTAAATATTCAATTTGAATTATTATTTATGCAGTGTACCGAATTTGTGTGATTGTCTTTGTGGGATTCGTATGTCTTCCAATGGTTTTGGCTGGCATAACAAAAACACAAACAATTCAAATGATGACGACATTTTCGCGTTGGCTCGGTAGCTTTCAAAATTCGGATCGACGATTAGCAATGTTTTCAGCATTCATTCTGATGATTGTTTTGGCAAGTATGCAACTGATTAATGATGGGGCTGAAGGAAAACCCCCTGTTGCGAATGTTCATGGTTTTGGATCATTATTTGGAGTTGCGGTGTACGCGTTCATGTGCCATCACAGTCTCCCGTCATTGGTCACACCAATGGGGTATGTGAAAGATTTGAATAGGTTTACTAGCATGCTATGAAAATGAATAGAGGTTGAAATTCCCATTCAAATACGGAATTGAAAAGAATTAATCAAAATTCCAATTTGTAGATCTAAAAACCGAATTTTTGGTCTAATTGGCTTGGTTTATCTGCTTGTCGGAGCATTCTATTTCACTCTTTCCTTAACAGGTGCTTTTGCTTTTGAACATGTTCAAGTAAGTCATACATATTTCTAGACAACTATGTTGAGCAAATTTCATTAAGGACATCTACACGTTGAACTTCCTTCACGACGATAACACAAGCTTCATTTACTCGATTATCGACTATTTCCTAGCTGCTTTTCCAATAATCACTCTCACTTCGAGCTACCCAATCATTGCGTTAACTTTAATTAATAACGTGAAAGTTGTGAAAGATTTAATTTTTCCGAAAACCGGGTATGAGTTACACCTAGTAGCTAAGAAATTCTTTGTATTGTGGTTTCAGTGCTGAAAATGAGTCTCTTCTTGAGGAAGAAGAAGCTGATAGTGAAGATGAAAGCGAGGCTCGAAATACTCGAAACGGGGTGATTTTTCGCCCAAAATCTTTTATTATATCGTCTTTTTATATTTTCAGAAATCGTTCGTTGATGTCCTTGTGCCAGCTCTAGTTCTTTCCATTCCAACATTCATTAGTTTTATGACCGATGATATGCTTCTGTTGGCTTCAATCACAGGCAGTTTGCCAGGTACACTTTAGGTTTTTTCAAGCACACACGGAAAAGAAATATTATCGATGTACAAATCTTGAACGTTCTAGATTAAATCATTGAAGCGATCAAGTTTTTTTTTCGTTTTTTTTTTTTAATGTGATGTCTGCGATTTTTTCACGTAGCTTATCTCAAAATCGAATGAGCGGAAAGAAAAATTTCATATACAAAAACGAGAAGAAAAAAATTTTTTGTGGAAAATGGGGAATAATTTTTTGCCTAGTTGTATTTTCTTCTTGTTCTAGTAATAACTCGGCAATAAAAGCTTGTAGGTATGTAAGCTTAGACACTATTTTATGTAAATCTTAATTTTTGTTTGTGCAATCAATTTTTTAGGCGTTTTCGTACAGTTTGCAATTCCGTGCTTCCTGGTGATTTCCGCTCGCCGACACGCCAGATCGATTTTGAACTTCCCAGTTCCTCGTAAATATGAGAGCCCATTTCAAGGAAGTGGATGGGTCGCCGCAATTGCCGTTTGGGCTACTTGCGCAATTATCATGGTTATTCTGAATTTGACCGGGTTCAAGTTCTAAATTCGCTTCCTAGCCATCATACCACTTTAACCAAATTTATCGATATTACACATTTTGGCATTTCTTTCGTTGTTGTTCTGTGCAATCGTATTTTCAAAAAATCAAAATATTTAATTGTTAATTATATTTCTCTGCTCATATCATATTTGTCGATGTTTTAAAAGGACAAATCAACCTGTTAAGGTGCCTACTAGTCACTTATTCGACTCGATTGTATTGATGAAATGAAACTCAACCCAGTGACTTTATTTTCAATTGTATTATATATTCGCTTATTGCATAAATGACCAGTATTCCAAGGTCAGATCGATGAGAATTCGCAGGATTAGAAATGAGGTCATTTTACGAAAATGGTGTTCAGTCATTGTATTCATGTCGAACTTTCGCTTACGGGATGCTTTCTAATATTTGCACTCTTCTCGTTACTACAGAAATTCTTTATATATTGTTCAAAGAAATTGGCGAAGCAGCAATGGACAATCTTGAGCTCCACAAGAAGTATTATCATTTCGAGGACAATTAAAAATTATAAATTCCAAGTTTGATATGGTTTTGTTAGTGAACTTGCAAAGCTTTTTCTCTTGCAGAGTTTAGCTTCAAGAATAAACTACGGCCAATAACTAATTTAATGCTTTTGTCCCGTGATTCAAACCGAACCCCTTCAGCCTCATCTATTCTGAATAAAAACTTTTCTTTTGTTCCAATTATCCGTAACTACAAACCTCAAGGGCACTCCGGCCTGAGTTCCAGCTATGACACTCAATAAAAAGCGATGATAAATTTTCAGCGCAGGAAGAATGGCGTTATCAAATTCTTTCTTTGCAGCAGAATATCTCACCTGAAAATTGAATTAAATAATTATGAGGTTCATGATGCCTTTGTGTATACTTCAACTGTTTGACCTTGCACAAACTTTAATATTTTCCGAACCGAGGCTTCATATTCTCTCATATCAATGTGCTTATAGCTAAATGCAAACAGTTTTGATTTTTGCATAGACGCTTCTTACGTGAACATAAGGTCTTCAAATTGATAGAAAAGATCTCCGATAAACAATCGATTCGCATATGGATACCATAAAACAATACTATCAGGAGTATGGCCTGGTGTCCACATAACCTGAACATTTCGCACTAGATTTTATTAAGATTAGATCTTACTTGAATGACATTTATCAAAGATCCCTCATTCCCCAGTAATATTTTGTCTCCATCATTTAGCCATCGTGTAACTTTGTATGTTTGAACCTGCATGAGTTTAGTGATCAATTACTATTAAAGCTTGTGCCAAAAACCTCCCAATGCCAATTACTGTCGAGAAGACGCGTATAGTACTTGTTTTTACGACTCGCACATAAATCTTCAACTTGATGCGCTAATCCGTTACTCCTCGTCGTCGAAAATCGCCAATTACCTCCAACCTAAATCAAATCTCAAAAAAAAGATGGCCATATGGGAAACCTGTTCGGGATGGTTATGGGTATTCACCACAATGAGTTTCACATTTTGCAAGAATGGTAATGATCGAAGAAAAAAATAAATGTTTCCGCATCCGCAACCGGTATCAATTAGAAGAGCTAAATGAGTTTTGACTGAAATTCGCTGAAATATCGAATATTTACCTTTGTTTTCATCGCCGATTATCAAATACATTAGCGGATTGCAATTCCGGGTATCCTCCTCACGAATGTAATAGACATTGCTCGAGATTTTGTCGTAAGTAAAATTCATAAGAACACACAAGAAGAGATGTTTATCAGAAATAAAAAAAGTTGTTAGGGAATTTATTGAAAATGCATGTGATCGTGTTTTGGTATGCAACTGCAAAGAGCACAAGAATTTTCTCGATAATGACGGCCTTCCGATGCCAACAACAAAATTGTATTCATGAATAACTGGACTTATATGGAGTGGAATATGTGAATTTTTAATAAACTTATCCAGAATCTTCGAAATGGTAAAAAAACGATTTTTTTTTAACTAAATTTAGTAAAAGTAAAATGAGTCATTATTTCCAAATTCAAATTTGTGAAAATTCGAATGCCATGCTGCGGTTAACCTACAAATCATATTTGGTCAGACATTTTAAAATTTTAATTATGTTTTAAAATTTAAACGTTTTCTTTTTCGAAATTCTTTAGATTTTTTTGTCTTTAACATGTGTCACCTGTCTGGCACACCCATTCTTAATGACTGGAATTTTTCCGGTTATTGAAGTTGCCGACACAAACAAATGTATCACAGAAATCTTCTAACTCCAAATTAGAATTCTACAAAATCAAAAATTCTTGTTTAATGAGAAAATTTTTGGCGGATTTCTCGGTGATGGCTGTCAAAAGAATGATTTCAAATAGAAATATTTTCTATAGGACCAACATATTTTTTCATATCGCAAATTCATTTCAAAAAACCTCCATTCTAGTTTATATTTCAAATGTTTGTTTTTTTATTGTGGGAAAATTGTCAAATCTTTCATGGTATTGCGCCTTCGAAAAAAAAGACTTTTATATTGAATAGTCGTACTGTTCAAATATTGGCCGATGTACACGACTTCTAACCGATTTAGCTACTATAATTCGCAATAAATGTCATGCATTTCTCAAAAAAGTATTGTCGCGTTAAAGGACATTTCGACAATTTCGAGATCCAATTTCGTTTAATAGCTGCCTGAATGGTTTGCTTTACAAATGCGAAATTGTCAATGAATTTCTAGGTGGGCGGTAACGCGTAATTGAATTTGTGTGCTCTTGTATGTACGCATCCAGTTTGGGATACACACTTTAAATGTTGACATTACTCACACATTGCCATCCGCTTTTCTCCAGTTTCATTTCAATTCGATAACTATTTAAAAAATGCTATTTGAAATTAAATTCATATTTGATTCAATAATTGCGTGGGGTACAACCGCGCAATGATTCATCGTCGGTGTCTATGAAATTGTTCAAACACACCGAAAATGGTTGATTTTTTTTTTCCGAACAATTCGCCTGCAAATTATCGTTTCAAAATCTTTAGGGCGTTGCCGCACAATGAAATTGACTAAAACGGCCATATAAATGTCGTTGTGAGTTACAAAAACAACATGAAATTGACGAAATGTGTGCCGACTTTTTGCATTGCATCAACATCTGCATCTCTGCGTACGGTGCACTGCTTCTTTCATTTTAGACCGGTCGCCAGTAGATGATCCACAGTAATTATGAAGTTTTCACCTCGGCCTACCACCCCACCCCCCATACAGTGTCCCAACCATTTCAATCGACATTTTATTATTGTTTACTGTTTCTTTATTGCACTTCACTGTGTTGTTTTAACATATTTTGTGCTTTCAGCAACTTATCAAACGATTACTTCTCTAACAGAGAAGCGGTGTTTCAGCCAGTAAAATCGCAAAGATGATGGAAATAACAAGAGAAAGTAAGTCAATGAGAGTGACAAATTGCTAAATATAGCATTACTTTGCAAGCTAAAACACTTGAAAATAATATTTGACAGTTTAACAGTTTTGACGTAGATAGCCAGAATAATCTTTATTGATTTGGAATTTATCAAAATTCTAAAATGACTTAATCTTTTGCAGCGGTATAAATTATAGTTTTTCATAGGTGGTAAGAATTTGATTAAAATCAAAGTAGCGACGAAAGAAAAAATACTTACTAATTAGTTGCAACATTTTCATAGAACCATAATACTGAATTTCTCTTCAAATCATATTTGTAGATTTAAGTTTATGGGGACCTGTAAGTGTTTTAGCACTCTCTAAAATAAACGATGAACGAAATCGACAACTTTCTTCGACGTTTATTTCTTTTTGCTAGAACATATCCAACTTGTATCATCAAAAATTCGATTTCCAAGTGGGCATATTTACTCATTAAAAAAACAAGAAACATCTCCATCGGATATTCGAATGAACGAGCACATTGGTAAACATTTGAAGCGCCTTTTTTCCTGCTCTCAGTTTTTGATACATATCTGTGTCATCAATAGAACACATTAAATCCCGTCGAAAAATGTTCCCAAGTCGTCACGGTAGGCGTTCTTTTTTTCTATTTCGTTGACAATTTGGAACGCGTTAAGAATGAATTGAATAGCAATTCGTAACGATTTGACGCTACAATTGTGATGATCGTTGCATTCAATTCGGCGCCACTTTTTTTCAAAATAGCCAAACAGCAAAGCCATATTGTATTCTAGGTATGTATGTATATATTACATACATACATGTATGTCTGGACCAGTTTTACCATCCAATTTATTCTTGTCGGTTTTTAATGGTTTACGAGATTTTGGTATAATCATAGTGCAAATCGATTTCAATTTCATGGTAGATCAACACATTCGAAACGCAATGATTCATTTTTGAATGCATTGTAGTCAGCGACCCATTTACGTAATTGTATGCAGCAAAATCTGTTTGTTCAAAAAGTGCGATCACCTTAAACTTTTTGCAATAGTTTCGAGGACACCTTCAAAACCCATCAAAATTTGTTCACAAACGCAATTTGCCTTCAATAACATTTGACGAGTTACTTGACAAAATGGTCTAATATTCATGTTTCGACATTTTCTTTATAATCGAAACCATATTCTCCATGAAACCATGAACTCTGGTGTTTTTAATTTTTCTTATAGTTATTTTTTTCCAATTGAAATTTGGAGGTCAAAGGATTAGCAGACCTAGTCAATAAGACGATGAACAATGAATAGTAACGAGAGTTATAAGTTAATATTGACTTGAATTCTTCCAAAAAAAAAAACGTTTAAACAGAAGATTGATAAGCATTTTTACTCAGAAAGAAATTTTAATTTCTAAAATTAGATGGATGTAAGTCAAGAATATTTGAAAAGAATTCGGCTTGTATTTTTCAATATACTTTATTTCATTATTTCATCTGGAAACGTTCTGTTTGCAGTATTTCCCTCCATATTTATCCGTAAAACATTCACATAGAATACACAAGGGGCTCGAACCAAATGCAGGTGTGATTCATAGCTGTCACTCAAGTTCTATTTATTTCTCAACTTTTCTCCATTACTCATAAAGGAAATATTTCCTGAAATTTTTAATTCCTGATTTATTGATTTCCCTTTTTGTTCTTTCAAAAAGCCTTTTGTACATTCGCCGGGGCATAAAAAGAAGAAATCATTTGAAGTTTGCTGAAAAAAAAAACAGCGAAATGTCAACATATTCTGATGCCCTGGTTTCGATTCCTTCCTCAACTCGATCAAGTGTTTGCGAGATTCCGATACTTGATGATAATAGTCTTTCAATGAGTTCGATCGTTCAATGTGAGACATTACATTAATATTTATTGTTTCCATTCTAGCGCTTTGATAATCCGCTTTGGCGCGCGAAAAAAAACCGACGAAGCTCAAACAAAAATTATGAAAGTTTGTCGTGGTTGGCGCGCACATTTGTGCCGACGGCCTGTAACATCATTTTGCAACACGCCCGAAATTCGATCGTTTCTCAGAAGCGCACACTTTTCGGTGCACGCCACCCACCTAGTTTGCTTGCTCGGTGAGCAGCTTTGTCTTTACCGTCGTCATTTTCGAAGCAGCACGCCGGCTAATTCCTTGGCCACACAAAACGGGCTAGTGTAGGGCGTCGAGCGGCCTCCACCCACCACTTAAAACTTTCTTCCATTTCATTTTTAACTACGACAACTTGGTATTAGGTGACTTTTGCTGATTATCATTTTTTATAGCGATGTCATTCACGTCTTCAACGCCTTCTGCGAGAGCACCTCTTGGAGGAAGAGCTCCTGGAAACGTTGCTAGTAATTTGAATTATTTTTATGATGATATTATTTTTTATTGTTTTCCAGCACAAGACAGAATGCTCAAAATTGTGACGGAAATGAGATCTGGACATGGATCCGGCTTGTCGCCATTCGGTCAAAATGCCGCATCGACGATCCGCGATTCCCGTGAGCGCGAGAAAAAAGAAATGAGCGATTTGAACGATCGACTTGCTAGCTACATCGAAAAAGTGTTCAATTTCTGATAAACAAATAAGCAAGTTATTTTTTTAGGTGCGTTTCCTTGAGGCGCAAAACCGAAAACTCGCTGCTGATCTGGATGCATTGAGATCGAAATGGGGAAAGGACACTCATAATATCCGTAACATGTACGAGGGAGAGCTTGCTGATGCTCAAAAATTAATCGACGAAACCAACAAACAGCGCAAGGACATGGAAAATCAAATCAAAAAGATGCAAGACGAGCTTGCCGACATTCGTAGAAAGTAGGAAAACAATGCGTTACACAAACAAAAAGTTCATGGTAAATTTAGGTACGAGGACGCCATCAAGGGACGCGAGCAAGACCGCGCTAAGATCGACAGCCTTCTCGTTCAATTGTCTAACATTGAAGCTGAGATCAATCTTCTGAAGAGACGTATCGCTCAGCTTGAAGACGAAGTCAAGCGCATCAAGCAGGAGAATCAGCGTCTTCTCTCTGAGCTTCAACGCGCTCGTACTGATCTCGACCAAGAGACACTCAACCGCATCGATTACCAGAATCAGGTGCAAACCCTCCTCGAGGAGATTGATTTCTTGAGACGCGTTCATGATAACGAGATCAAGGAGCTTCAAACATTGGCTTCTCGCGATACCACACCGGAGAACCGCGAGTTCTTCAAGAACGAATTGGCTTCTGCCATTCGTGATATCCGTGAAGAATACGATCAGGTCAATAATGTTCACAGAAACGATATGGAATCGTGGTACCGCCTCAAGGTCCAAGAAATCCAGACCCAGAGCGCACGTCAAAGCATGGAACAAGGATATGCCAAGGAGGAAGTCAAGCGATTGCGCACACAGCTCAGCGACTTGCGTGGAAAGCTCGCCGATTTGGAAAGCCGCAACTCGCTGCTCGAGAAGCAAATTCAAGAGCTCAATTATCAGCTCGAGGATGATCAACGGTCCTATGAAGCCGCCCTCAATGATCGTGATGCTCAAATCCGCAAGATGCGTGAAGAATGCCAAGCTCTCATGGTTGAATTGCAAATGCTACTCGATCAAAAACAAACCTTGGACGCCGAAATCGCCATTTATAGAAAAATGTTGGAAGGCGAAGAGAACCGTGCCGGCCTTAAGCAGCTTGTTGAACAGGTTGTCAAGACCCACGCCATCAGCCAAGAAACCGACACGGGTATCTTTTTGTAATGGAAATTTCTCTAATAATATTTTGATAATGCTTAGAAACGATGAGAGTGGTCAAGGGTGAAACCGCCTCGAGACAATCCTTCCAGCGTTCCGCTAAAGGAAATGTCTCGATTCACGAAGCTTCTCCTGATGGTAAATTCATCGTCCTCCAAAACACTCATCGTTCCAAGGACGAGGTATTCGATACCCTATGATTCTGTGTACTTACAACAATAGTTAAATTATTTTAGGCGATCGGTGAGTGGAAGTTGAAGCGACGAATTGACGGCAAGCGCGAGATTGTCTACACCGTTCCGAAAGATTTCATTCTTCGCGCTGGAAAGACGTTGAAGATCTTCGCCCGCAACCAAGGTGTCGCCTCGCCTCCTGACCAGTTGGTCTATGATGCTGAAGATTCGTTCGGCACTGGCAACAACGTGCAGACAATTCTGTTCAATAAAGAAGGAGAGGTAACTCATTAAACGCACGGTTTCAGCTAATGATTTTTTTGTCAATTTTTAGGAGCGTGCCACCCACATTCAACGCCAAAGTTCAGCATAAACTTCTCTTCATATAATTGGCGATTGACACAAATTGTTTAATATTTCATATACCGCAATTAATTAGTTCAATCCCGCATAATTACTTTCGCAAAAAATAAAGGCTTTCGTTTCAAATCGCTAATAGATCAAACACACTTGAACATGATATTAGTTTGAGAAATTAATCTAATTAGTCGAAGAAAATAATTGTTCTCTCTGTCGTCGTTAAAAACGGGTTTGGCGAATGCGGTCAAAAAATTTGAATGTACGTTTCTGATATCTTTCAAAATTCGGAAACAATGCGCTGAATTGAAATTTATGAATATATATATATACATATATACATTGATGACGAACCCTACTATGGTTCATTCCGAGAACATTGAAGTTTGTTTCAGTTTTGGTAATGTTATACATTTTGTATTTGTTCCCCACCCCACCAGTTGAAGTGTTTCAAAAGGAAGGGTGTTATTTATTTAGCTAGGCAAGGACAGTGTGTGCATGATTCATCGCTTTGTTTATATGGAAACCTCACAAATTGCTTTTAAAAAGAGAACGGACTGTTTTCGTTATATGTATGCATATAATTATGTTGACATGAAAAAGAATTACAAAAATAATAATAAATAATAACAATAGTCAAAGTATATATATATAATCGCACACACAACATACAATACGGAATATATAAGTAAAGAAGCATTAGGACAGTTCTCTCAATTCTCTCCCTTTCTCTCTCTCTCTCTCTCTATATATATATATATATATATATATATATATATATATATATATATATATATATATATATATATATATATATATATATATATATCACATATTTGTTTAGTTAATTTCTTTAAAAATTTCATAAGGCTACGTTCAGTTATAATTAATTCAATTCAATTATGAAATATTATATCTAGAAGAGCCTTTCCTGTCAAAGCTTTTCCGAACTTCTCTGAAAACAACCATAGTATGCATTTGTTTACTTCCGGTTTCATACTGTTCATTTCGTCGCGAAATCGAGAAAAAACACGAAACGGAAGTCGCAACCGAACTGAACTACGATACGTGCAATGGTAACAAAAAATCAAGTTCCAAAAGTGAAAGTTGGCAAAATTTGCATAATCATCCAGAATTTTAATTCTTTATTGAGGGATAGCCCAGTTCGAATGCTCTCGACTGTTTGTGTACACTGAATAATTTCAACATTTCCAAACTTTGCAGTCACACTATTCGTTTATGAATCCTATCAAGCGATAGTTTTGCCACTTTAATCCCAAGTCGTTTTTGAATTCATACCTAACACACATGAATCATATTGCGGTATTGTTACAAAAAATATATTTTTTCACATTTTTTTTCATAGCGTGAAGATTTTGTGAAAATGATAGATTACTTGCAATTCTTACTAATTTATACCGAAAACTGAATTCTTCTAAACACAGGAACAATGCTTATTGTGGAAACGTGTGTCTCACACCAGGGCCTTCGATGTTTTCGTTGATCATTCATTCATGCATACAAATATATTTTCCACAGCGTTGATTACTCCCAAATTTAATTTTGTATCCGATTTCTGTTCCCTTCCGCGATCTACTCCGTCATTTGGTTTGAAGCTACTGCTTCAAAGTACGTTTACCCTCCGGTCAAAGCGATTCAATTTATTTCATGGAGCTCCCATGCGATGTGAGAAAGAGAGAGAGAGATATATATAGAGAGAGAATCCGGCGAATTCTTACATTGTTGGTCGGCGTTTTTATACCAAAACGCGACGACAAGTTTTCTACGGATCGGCATTGATTGCCGACTATAAATAGTCATCAAAGCCGTCCGATCGCCCAATTTCCGGCCAGTACATGCTAAATGTTCTCATTGTAACCTCTCAACGTCAATCGTCAATTAGCCAATTCCCCCCTGAATGTTTGATCGTAATCTGGAAGAAGAACGAACCGAAACTAATTTTAGCAAATTACAGAAACTGGGCTCAGCACGTCTTGTTATAACACTAACTGATCGCCCGATGGTATCAAAGTTTGTGCGCTCAGAAGCTGAAGGAAAAAAATTCGAAGGTGTGTTCCAAACAATCCACTGCGAAGTAACAGACGCTCGCGGAATTTTACAAAGGATTCTTCATCCTGTTAGATAGTTTTTTATCAAAGTTTTCCGTAGCGTTAGTGAATCATGGTGATGAGAAAATTGCAATATTTTGTTTCTTGCTAATATTTATTGAAAATTTGGCTTTCATCAGGTCCGAAGTTACATTTAGCTGACGACGCTACTTTTTTGCAATATTTTTTTCGGTTCAACAAAAGGAATTTGGCCAAAAAGAAAGTACAAATAGTCATTAGGCAATGAATTTTAATTCGAAAGTATCAATTTAACGTTGACTTCCAAAAGTCACCTTCAATATACATGATGTTAGATCAGTTTGTGTCGACCATTCTTTTTGTTGAGTGTTTTTGGTTTTTACAAATTGTACATGTCAAATGCAATTACCAACATGATTTTTAGTTTTTTGATGGTTGATAAAAAAAGATGATTAAGAAGAAAAAAATATTATCTTTTATCGTAGAATTTGACAATACCGTGATATTTGTTCAAATTATATGTGATATCCAAAGATCTGAATACGAAAACAGTAGTTCATCACTATAATCATTGCTACATTTGTAAGAACAGCTGCGTTGCGGTCGCGTTGCAGTAGCATCAAAAATGGTTCGCGGTCATCAATGTGCGTTGCGCTGGCGTAGCGGCCATTTCAATACGGCATTCTCATTCTTCACATTATTTTTGTACAATTTTCATTTTATCGTTTTTTTTTGTTCTTTCATGTAATTTTTGCAGTTGATTCCAAAATACATTTCTGGAAGCTTTACAATAAATAGGGATTCAAAAAAGGAAACAAAACCAAAGGGTTTAATGTTTTTTTGAGGACAACAAATTGACATCAGAAATTGGAAATTTGTTCTAACAAAAACATGTTTATTTGAATACAGTTATCGCTACACAACGTTTCGTGGCAAAACTGAATTCAACTGTACGGTATTTTTTTTTTTAGAGAACACGCCGTTTATATACGTTTTCAAAACCTCCAGATAGGAGAGTGGTTCGTCATAAATTTTGCCTTTTGTGAAAACTGTGCGTGTCTCAATTTAATTGAACAGTATTTCGTCTTCGATGGGCAATAAAATCAAGTAAACATTCGACTTAACACCGTATTTCTATTTCACGAATCGTTTTCATAGAACCATTATTATTAAAAGCCATATAGTATTTACTCAGATTGAAGTAAACAAAAGTTTCTTATGTGTACAACCTTGGCAGTGCGTGCCACTTATTTTCTAGTTAGTTCTCTCTAGTGATTCCAAAAATCATCGAAAAAATATTATTTTGTACCGTATCTTCGTCAATTCACCCAACTCTGATAGGCATTTCTTGAAATCTTATCAATATGGTATATGAAAAAAATACCTTCTACGACTTGGTTCCTTGCGAGACCAAATTGGTAGTTCATCACGTGAATCATCTTTGATTCATCCTGTCGATTACTCGCAGTTTAAGACGCTAGAAAATCGTTTTTTTCCGTAGCCAAAAGAATGGAAAAACAGAGATCGATCCTCAAAAAAGGTTCTTGGTGTGAAAATTTTAAATATTTATATTGTCTTGCTGAATTTTACTATTGTCTTTGTAACTTTTTTGTCCACAACCCTCATCGGCCTACAAAAAATCGGATGACTGATGATTGTCACAAAACCAATTTTTTTTTAGTTTGCGTCTTCAATTTTTGATTTTTCCACTCAGTATCCAACTACAATTGACCGATAATGTGTACGTATCTACTATAGTGATAAGATTAAATAATTTCTAAATTTGTTGGTTGGTGTGTTGCTGAAGAAGTAGCAATTTGATGTGCGGAAAGACAACGAATCAGAGAGATTATTAGTGGTATTTCACTAATATTAATTGACCGCAAACTATATGATGAACGTTTCCTTTTCTTTCGCAAAACTTAATTAAACTAAAAAAGCACAAAGATGTTTCAAATTGAGACGGGAGGGATCAAGATGCCCCCGAACAAATCGATATATCGGCAAACTTATTCGCGCGTGAATAATTTCACTTTCTCTCGCCGCGCAATACTCTTTTCACAACTAGTGAAATATGCCGATCTGTTCCGCAGTGAAATTTATTTTGAGGTTTTGAAGGCCTTCGCATTCTGGCGATTTCGAATAAACAATTTTTGTTTCAACTTTGTGAATCGTTTTCTTAGCGAATGCGTTCATTAAAGCGATAATCCATTGATTTCATTTGATGCGACGCTTTCCAATCAATTGAAACTGACAGAAACCTGTTCAGCTTTGACAATTCGCACAGACTTCGTCGTCGAATCATAACCAAAATATGGCCGGATCAGTCGTTTTTTCTCTTCACATTGATTGATAAACATTGGTTTCAAAGTTTTGTTGTTACTCTTTTATTATATTCTCCTACTTCTAATTCTCTCAAAAATTGGGATGTATGGCGAGGGGAGGGGCAAAACCATTGTACGTTCTATCTAGACGAATTATGATAAGGACGTTCATGATAACGGGCACATTTCATTTCCTTGCCAAGCACTATCACTTTTTATGCCTAATAAATTTGTTTTAATGAGGTTGCGAGGAGCTTACAGATTGCCAGTAGTCATATTTCCCTCCATTTTTTGCAAAAAAATTATTTGTCTTCAATAATAAGAACAATAATAATGTTTGTCAATGTGCGTAACCCACTTTTCTTTTGAATTTGCGACGAAAACTGTGTGTATTGTGACATATTGAATATTTACATAACGGCGGTGATGGCAGAAATAGCAGCAGACATGCAGCGACTTTTAATAACCAAAAATTATGATAATCCGATCATTCGTTTAGAACTGCTGAATTCAGAGAACAATTCAAAATTGGCGAGAGATGGGTACTATTGAAATGATTCATGTTGGTGTAAACAAGCGGGGTCTGCATCTGTTGGCCATATGACCCTCAACATTGTTGCGCACATTTTGTTGCAACTCTTCGCTCACGCGTAATTTTTTAAATGACCGTTACATCAAAAATATAATACCGCATAATCATCAAAAAGCCCTTCGTTTTTTTTTTAATGGAAACCACAACGCGGTCACACTTTCGTTTTTCCTCCCACCATCGTTCCTCGCTAGGATTATGGGTGGTCTCATATCACGGACTAGCATAACGTGTTTAATATCGTCGCCAATGCACCAAAAAAATACCGTAGACCTTTGCGTACCGTCACTGCAAAAAATAGAACATGATAGGGTAGAGTTGGGCGGGCGCTGCGAGTATATAGACGACACGCACATACCATTTCGTCAAGTTTTAGGAACCTGCCACTTAGTTTTGTACGAAGCGGTTCATTAATTTGTGCTCGCATTCACAAGACATTGCTTCATATTCATTCATTCATTTTGCTCTAGAACCCAATCCTCCAAGAAAACACACTCGATTTATTCGAGGTATGATTTCATCTCTATTGAGACCGTTTATCAGAACGTTACTGTCCGCGCCCTGTAGTAATACCGCTGAACTTTTGACATTCGATACTTCCTTTGCGCTTGTTGTTTTGTTTTGATGTCTCTTGATAAATTATTTTTTTTTCAGTAAAACGGGTAGGACGACCAATGTTCCGTGCGGGAGCAGATCTTAGTGACACTAGCGGCGATGAAGACGAAGTGGTCCCAGCACGGGTCGGTGAAGCCGCTGGTCGATCGATCGGACCAGAAATTGATGAAGAAGGGGAAGGAAGCCATTTTAGAGTTAGTCAATTCATATATAATTCAATAAAATATCTGCTTCAGAGAGCGATGTTAGCTAGAGTGATAAAGCAGAACCAAGAGAACGCAAATGGCGGTATTCGCCGTACGACTAGCTCGATTGCGTAAGTTCAAATCTTCAAAAGAACGTCATTATCAATGTCTTTCTTTCAGAAGACTCTCAATGGCTATACGCCGCTCATTACGACTTCCAAGAAGATCAGAGGCCAGAATGCAGAAAGAGAGAGAAGAGAGAGAACAAAGGAAGTTGATGTTGGAAGATGAGGACTTTGTAAGTTACTCATCTTTTGATAGGGAAACGGAAAACATTCAGCAAACGTTTTTAGCAGAAAACAATGTTTTATTTATAGATTTTTAGTGTCGAATTTTTGCAATTAATTTCCATAGCTAATTGTTCTCTACAGTTACGAGAGGCGGGTGATCAAAGAAACATCATTTCATTAAAAAAAAAACTTGAAAAGACGCCACCAATCACTCAAGGGATATCGAGAAAGCCATTAAATTAAAATGATGAATTGCAAAGGTTAGGCGAAACGCAATCAAACCATCATACATAGAAACTGATAGCGAAAGAGATTCGTATCTGAAGTTATCAATTTGAACCGTCGAATAGCCAAATAAACAAAAATACCATGAGAATGAATTCTACAAAAAAATAATTTTTTAATATGAAGAAGCTTTTTTTGGTTAGTGCTTTTCATTGCATATCACAACGAGTCTTATTTTGCCTACCGGAATCTAAGAAACTTATGGAAATACGTTATATCAATGTTCTAAAATACGTTACTGAGCAAACTTTAATGATAGGATGACCTGCCAAAACAAATAGTAATACGAGTTCGTTCTTTGCTGAGAGAACCTTTGCAAGTCGCTAATTATGGGCCGCATGCGAGCCAGATGGTCAATACAACACACACAGCGCTCCTCAATCTCAATTCGATTACACATTTCGGACATTTGAAATTTCGCGTTTCGCGAATATCAAAACGCAATCCAATCTCATTTGTTAAACAAAATAAACGCCGAAAACTGGTGTTCGATTCGTTCATGTGTCTAGCACTGCGTGAGCACCAGTATTGACAGCTGTGTATGTTTCTCGCATCACACCATTTGCACCCTTTTATTCAAGAGCCGGAGCACGCAAGGCGGGCAAGCAGTGTGTTGACCGGCGGCTAGCGCTTCGGCCAATCGATGCGAAACCACGTCCTCTAGTTTTTGAATTCCCTTCATTTTCTTCCAGTTATTCTATTGTTTATTATTTGTCCAATCGGTGAGTGAACGTAAATAGCACCAAAATTAAAAATTTTATATAAGTTTTTTTTTTAATTCTAATATATTCTCCATTATCAAATTCACTCATATAAAAAATAATGGAATCGAGTATTGCGAAAAAATAATATAATTTTAATAGATTTCGGAAAAATTGAAATTTCTTCCTCAAAAAAAAATATATATATATTATTTACCTGTAAATTTTAGACATCGAATAAATTTATTACGATATGGCGGAGGTAAGTTGTAATGTGGTGATTGTGACATAATTTCAAAAATATAGTGTATTTCTCACTACATAGAATTGAAAAAAATACGGGAATGTTTTGAGAGTGAAATTCAATGTTTTGAGAAGCACTGATGTGATTACAATTTGGTTGTTGTTGTTGTGGCAATTTTCGGCGAATACAAAATTCTATCAAATTTAAATTTCAGGACGCCCCCTACTTCTCGAAGAATACAAGGCAGACTCATATTTTGCCGTCATCAGTGCCAAGTCGGATCGAAGAAATCAAAGAGAACAAGAGGTTGAACCGTCCTGACAAGGTCAGTTTGTATTATGAACTGCCAACCCCCGACTTAATGCATATAACAAACAAAAAAGTACACATTAGACATAGGCTTTCGCGAAAACAACGATTAATGCTTTCAAATGTTTGACCAACAGATACAAGATCAAAAGTTTGATTTTTCAATTTTTGAGCCTGATTCTGAATGGTGTGTTCAACAGAAATGTTTTGCTTGCACAGCCAGCGATGAATTTGTTCGATGGGGTGGAGTTTTGACGGCTCAATAAGAGGCGAGAGAAAACACAAGAGAGGAAACTTCTCAATATTTGTGAAGGCATTTCTCTTTTTGCAATTCGTGCAAGTGTTATTCTTTAATTTTTCGCCTTGCCAGTCGACGATATGGGATTCAATCCCCAACATAATCCATACTCTGGATCAGAGTATCGTGAAATAAACGAAACCCGAATGAGTAGTGTTTTGGAATCGAAAAGATCTGAAATTCTTCGCATTCTTCTAAAATGTGATCGCTCGCAAAGTGATTCCGGTTTAGAATCCGATTCTGATGTTTCAGAAGCATCGACATCTAACTATTATGAAAAACTCCCGGTAGGCTATAGCAAACCTCATTTGCAACAAAACTCAAGCCCGTCTATTCATACATTAAATTCAATATTTTTCAGGTCAAGAAAATACTTCGTAAAACTGATTGGCCGGTAACCCACGAGGCTCGTGGATCCCTTTGGAAGGAGTTGTGCAGCAACAAAGATTTCAACAGCAGCCGATTGCTTTATCGAGATGAGCTTGCTGAGCTCGAGAGAATCAATCAAGGTAATCATACTATGTAAACTGAGAATTGGTATTTGGAGAAATATACAAATTCGTTTGTTTTTCACCTAGTTTTAGATAAAATGCCAATAAATACAATATCATTTAAAAAATCTGATAAAATAGTCTAGATAATTTTGGAGTTTATGGAGAATACTAGTCTATTTTTCCTTTGTTGGGGTAGCATCTACTTACGTCTTTTATAACGTCGCTAGAGGTAATTGAAATTGCGGATGCGTTTTATAATTCTATATATTTTTGAAATCCTAGTTATTTATAGATTCTTTTTTATGATTTCGGCTGATAACAAATTCCTATGGAATTTCCTTCGTAGATAAACATGATATCCGTTCAATTCCATCGTATTGAGTCGATCATCTGTATTTACAAAGCATGTTGAAATTTTTCAATTTGCTTCCCAAAAATTGTGAGTAAACATGAAAAGGCTTGACACCAATAACTTCTCGTGCAGTTTTTTTTCACTACTTGATCGAGAACATACGTGCACATGGTTTATTTGCGATCATGCCGCGCAAAATATAAACACCTCGAAATCAAAGGGGCACGCGAGAGGAGTAAAGAAATAATTCTACTTTTAGTGCTGCTTCGCTTTGCCAACAAAACGAAAAGAAAATATTATAACCGGGTTGGTTAAGGTTCAATAAATCAAGACTATGATTGAATCAAAAACTTTATTTGATATTTGACCTAACTAATCAATCAGTTATAAACTAGTCTTTAAAAGTTTTAAAAATATCTAATGAAATGAGAATGAATAAAAAACATCGATTAATTTAGGAAAACCTATAACTCCTTGTGTTTTGACGGAGGACGGAGCGGTTGTGAACAACTTCGACCTTAGGGAACAAGGAACCCTCAAATTGGTTCGCCTTCTTACAGTTATTGAGAGACTTCGCCCGGAAATTGTCTATGCACCAGTATGAGTCAAAACAATTTTTATGATTCTTTATTTCTTACAATTCCAGCTTATCTATCCAATTTGCGCTCTTCTTCTCCATTTCATGGACGATGACGCTGATTGCTTCGCTTGTGTCAATTATTTGTTGAGCAACAAAGTAACTCTTTAAAATCGGTTGTAATTTGAAGGTATTGCTTCAGGGTTATATGATGATCACTCCAATTCAATGGGCTGCTTCATCGCGAACCATCCTTAGCCTTGTTAAGAAGCACAAGTCGTTTGCGTACAATATGTTGAAGAAGCGTATTGGAACATCTGACGACACAGTTCTAGTCAAATGTGTAAGAAATAACTAAAAAATTAAGGGGTTTAAGAAGAAAATTTAGGTCAGCGATTGGCTTAGCTGGATCTTCCAGTGTTTGCCATTGGCTTACGCATGCAGAGTCGTTGACTGCTATGTGGCTGAAGGACATAAGTTTTTGATACGTTCTGCAATCTCCATTATCTATATATGGTCTAAGATTCAGAAGGTACGAGTTGTAGCAATATAGTATTGATTCAATTGAGTTTAATTTCAGAGCATCAAAAATCAAGATTCAGAAACCGCCAACATGACAATTGACGATAAGGTTGATGCTGTGAAAAGAGAGCTTAGAGATACTGCAACTCATATTGAGGTAGTAAGCATTTGTAACTTTTCAAGAATATTCTTTTTAGTTCCAAATCAGCACCAGCACATTTATGGCTACGGCAGTGAAGATTCGCAACTTACAATCATCAACTATTTCCCGCCTTCAAACGCAATATGAAGACGAGGTTTCATCCAAAGTCATAGCATTGAATGTTAACAAATATCAATTTCAGCTTCGTTCTGAATCTGCTCAACCTAGACCAATTAAGAAGGTTCGAAGAACTATTTTCTGCGAAGCATTCAACTCCTCCATTGTTGATAATGGTAAGAATATCTTATACGAACTAATAAAGTAAATTGTATTTAGAATCGGCCATTGAGATTATGTCTTACATGCCTCCGAGGCTACAATTGATAACTCCAACATTAGCATTCAAATTAAGCCAGGACGGCGCAAGTTTCACACATTTCTGGAGCAAGTAAGTGAAAAAGCCTTCGTTCCAAAGTAACAAATTTTACATCCAGGGTTGATTCGTGCGAGCAGTCGATACTCATAATCAAAACAACTAAAGGAGAAGTATTCGGAGCATATTTGAGCTCATCTTGGGCGGAGCGTCACGATCGAAAAGAGCGATCTCGTTCAAAGTACTTTCTTTGCATGCTCTCTTTTTTCATTTCAACTTTTTAGCTATAGGTATTGGGGGACAGGCGAATCATACGTCTTCCGAATGAACTTTGATTTGAATCTTCCGGAAGTGTTCCTTTGGGTTGGTGCGGTTGGAGATGCTAGCAGTGATAAAAACCTGCAATACTTTATGACCGCAACTGATAGATCGCTTGTGGTAACTAACAATCTATGTTTTTCGTACTAATCAATAACATTCAGATTGGATCTGGAGGAGGTGATGCTATTAGAATCAGCGAAGAGCTCACGCATGGAATGAGCACCGGTTGTCAGACATTCAACAGTCCACCACTTTGTAAAGCAGAAGCCTTCGATATTTATGAGCTGGAAGTTTTTGATGTTCCATCCAGTGATTGAATATGTTCAATTTTTCAAAATCCAACTTATCATCTAATAGGAATTATTTGATGTCATTTTTGAAGTTTTTCAAAAGCTTCTTCTTGTCAATTCTTACCATAGTATTATATGTTATTGTTAATAATTTTTTCAAACCTTTTTGTAGTGTCACAAATTCACTTTTTCACCACATTCCATTTCTAGTCGATCAATTTCGGTATGTTCATTCAAATCATTTTCCAAATATCCAAAGTACTTATATACTCATACTATTTATGTTTAGGTAATCCACAAAAAAATGAAAACCCAAAAAAATGATACCTCATTATTTCGTTTCTTGCTCTGTCGTAGTTGCTTTAATGCTGTAACCAGTCAATGTAGATCATTTACGTTCTTTTCTCGCCGGATTTTAAACGATGCCCCGCACGGTGTTAACTGAATCCATCAATAGAGGCCAAATGTGAATTGAATATTTTTTTTGACTAGAGCGGGTCCCCCGTTTCTAAGTTCTTCAACCATGTTTACCCATACCAAAAAATTGTTGTTTTAGTGAGTTCAATTTATTCTGTATTTCTTTTAAATTTGTGATTTGATTTTCAATAAAGTTTTTGTAATAACACCAATAACGATAAAGTTTAAAGTTCTCAAAAACCTCAGAAAAAAAAACAAAAAAAGTTTGCTAAACATGAATTTTGTTAAAAGTACGCAGTTATCCTATGGTACTAGATTTCAAAAAAAAACTTAAAAACCAGTAAGAATTATTAAGAACTCTAAGAACCCGTGCAAATTTTGCAAAATCTCTTTTTTCAGTTTTTTTTCTCCAAAATTTGCAAAGCATCATTCATATGGTTTAATTTTCTAATTGCGGTATACTACGTTTCTCAAAAATTATTTAAAAAAAACGTTAATCATCTCAATTGAATATGTAATTCGTAACATTCATTTTGTGACACGTTTTTTTGTACTTTTTCCGGCCATGTCCATAAAATGATAAATTTTCGTGAAATATTGAAAGCAGCGTCGTCATTCCGTTGATTTTCGGTAAGTCACCGTACTTGCTGAACGTAATCTTTTCTGCTTCAGATTGACAAGAACGATTTTGCCACCTTTCACGAACGATCAAGTTCCGTTTCGCTGGCCGATCAATTGCTGATCTTGCTCCCCTGGAAAGCCACGTTCCAAGCTCTCAAGACTACCGCCCTCACCATCACCACGTTATTACTGCTCCTTCAATAAATCGTTAGGAAACGACCGATTCTAATACAGAGTTCATTTAGATCATACTTAACAGCGCAAGATTTGTGTGTTGTAAGTGTTTCTTTCAGACATATAAACGTAAATTTGCAATTTTTTAGATCGTTCAGTTAGCAAAAATTTTCAAGATTCAAACTTTTAGAATGTCTGAAGTTTGAAATCGTACTAAAATTTTTGAAAAGTTTGAAATCGTAACAAAGAGCTCATAGAAGATTATTTTCAAAAATTGTTTATTAGTCGCGAAATAAATATTTATTGTCTTTGCATCATTCTCATTCTCTTCTGGAGAAGCTTTCTGCGCCATTTCCTCTCGAACTCTTGAAAGTCTTCCATTCTGTTAGAATAGGCATCCTCGGCAGCTTGTTGGGAGACGTGGTTGCCGCTGAAATCAATTAGTCAATGTCTATGAACAAGTTCAAATATTCTTACTATTGTCCTTCTTGTGGGGCTGGTGCGTGATGTTCGCGATGATGCTTTCTGTGGTGTGGCCGTGGAGCTGGTGCTGAGCCGATTTCGCCAGCTTTATCTCCATCACCCGGTGAGGCTGGTGCTGGTCGATTCATTTGAGAGTAGCCGCTGACTGGTGTAAATGGGGTTGGGAACATTTCTGTTAGAATTGGCTGCACTCCACAGTCAGACGGGCAATAAGAAGCTGGCATTCCTGGGTCTCCTGGTGGTCCTGCTGGTCCTTCCATTCCTGGTCCTCCCATTCTTCCGGTTATTCCAATGGATCCAATTTCACCGGGCTCTCCAGGTTGTCCTGGCATGTTAGACCCTTTACCAGATGGTCCAGGTGGTCCTTTCATGCCTTGTGGTCCAGCTGGTCCTGGTGGTCCCTTAATTCCAACTCCTGCAATAACGGTATCTCCTGGTGGTCCGCGTGGTCCCAATGGTCCTTTATCCCCTTTGCCTCCCGGAGGTCCAGGAAGACCTGGAGCCCCATCAACGCCTTCCATTCCATTCGGTCCTTGCATTCCTGGTGTTCCTGGATTGCCTGTCATTCCGCGTTCTCCTTGAGCTCCCCGTGGTCCTGGTGGTCCAGCAGGGCAAATGACACATGGAAGTTCCGGCTCAGACTCAGGTTGAATATCGAATCCATCATCTCCAGACCTTCCTTGGCGTCCAGCATCTCCAGGTTGACCATCTGGTCCTGGCGGTCCTGGTGGTCCAGGCGGTCCACCCGGACAGGAAAGCATGAAACATCCTATAAGAAGAGAGATGATTTTATTGAAAAGGGGATCAAATTGAAATACCTTTGCAGAATGCGCCACCGGTCCAACTGTTTCTTGGCTTACGTGAAAAGAATTGAACTCCTCGTGCGACATCGACTTGAGTCAAACGGATGAATTCGTTCCAAATCGAATTAGTCTTTGCCTAAAAATAGTGCTATTGTAGTTAATTAAAGACAATAAGGAATGTACCTTAATCATATCGGATGTCACCTCAATTTCCATCATAACATTTTCAGATTTGGCAAACAACATTGGTGTACAGAAAATGGCGGTAAAGATGGTAAATGTTGACAATACAATAGTTGCCACGGCTATGTCACGGAAAGGGTCTCGAGTCCTTACCTTCATTCTGAAAAGCAAACAGAAACGTAAATCGAAAAAAAGTTGTGGAGAAATTGAAAGAAAAGTTCATCCGCGATATCGCTCAGTATCACTCAATCCGTAGAATTTATATTAAGCGGCCAATATAGGTCATTAGGAAAAACTGGGTAAGGAAAGCATTCTTGGATTACATATCGGGATTTTCTCTCATTTTTTCGGGTCACTATCGCTCAACGATTTTCCCTTTCGCGTGTGACTTTCGATTTTTTGCAATTATGTTATCGCCACAAAAATGTTGGAGTTAAATAGCAATTATCAGCCTTCTCTGATATTAACGCTTCGCACCATAAATCGATTTGTTCAGTTGCACATAGTGTCAAATATCATTGTTATAGTGATGACATTTAAATGTGAATTGAATTGAATTATTCTACACATATTTATTAATCACTACTTCAATGAATACAAAAAACGCATTGACTACAATGATGATTAAAGAATGATAGTGTCACAAAAGTATCACAAAGAGCAGAACGATCTACTGGTTGTTATTTTTGTTGAGCCATTTCTTGACCTCCTTGTTCTTGTTGGGTTGTTTGGTGTCAGCAGAATAAATGACAGACTATAAGAAGAAAGTAATAAAATATGTAGATTAAAATTGTCGTTACCTTTCCAAGTCCTTCAAATCCAATGCAGAGACTATCAATCTCCGGCATCGGACCAACAAGTCCAATGTCCGAATCAATGCTGGGCATTTTCAAAATGTTGTCTTCTTGGAAAGTGCGAATAAGTCGTTTATCTGACTTTAGCTCAGCGCATGAGCGCGCTTTTCCAATCTCCGATAGCTTGAGATGCTTCTTCACTTTTGATTCTTCTCCAATAGTGTCGAAAACCGCTGAATATCAAAAATTAAATTGAACACGATATCGAATTAAAATGAGCTAACGATGCTCCGGAATCAAATGCGTTGAGGATTGAGATTTTGGTGAGCTGTTATTGCTCCCCTTTTTGAAGCTAGACTGAATCTTCTTGCGAAGATCGAATTCACTGCTCGATTTGAACGGCATACCTGAAATATGATTGATATAATATGATATTGATCACTAGAGGATAACAAATGGTTGAATGCGAAAAACAAAGCTAATTAGCATGTTACAGAACCTTTCTTATAATATTAATTCAACAGGAAATCATTGTTATTCTGAATAGACAAGCTAACGGAATATGAACGTGTTTACTGAAAAATATTCCCCCAACGAAATATTTATATATACATATATATGTATATGTATATATGTATACATATATATTAAACCAGCGAATCAACCTCCATCCATCTAACCCTATAATTTAAGAGATATCCGAAAAGTATAGCCTTCAAGTATAAAATTTGCAACGTGGCAGTCAACAAATATATTCATTTCTTTGATTACTTACACCGGCCAAAAAAATCTCCGTAAATATTGTAAGCAAAAAATCGAACAGGAAATTATGCTTTGAATTTTTCATCCAAAGCATGATATTTCCGGAAGAGCAATACTTTGACAGAAAATTTTCAACCGACGTTGTTAGAACGCCTTTTTTAATGATTGATGCAGTTCGTTGTTCGAAATGAAAGATGACTAAAATTTTCTATAAATCTGAAATGCGTTACAAATATGTCAAGCTTGATTATAATCATATGAATTCATTTATACGAATATGATATAATATTATGTCTAGAATATACCAATATAAATGCCTCAGGGAAATCTCTCACATTAATCTATTGCTTATTAATTAAAATGATTTCAATATATTGTTTTCAGTTTCTAGAAAAACACAAAAAATAAAAAAAAAACATTATACGATTCCATTGTTCAAAAAATAATCGCTTGGGAACAAATATCGAAAAGCGATCGGATTAACATCCGGGAAGAAAAGAATTATTTGTAATGATGTTTAATTTTAGAAAATAAGCTCACGGAATATAATGTTTGTACTTTTGAAAATAATGAAACATCCCGATGTAATTTCTAATTGTTTTAACAATAATTTAAAAAAAAAAACAATAATTTAAAATTTTTTCAAAATTTTTTTTTCAATAATTTAAAAGAATTGATGTTTTCAATCAAAATTGGGAAATATTTAGGAAATATAAAGATCATTTGATAGAAATGATTTATAGCAGCACACTTTTTGATATGGTTTACCAAAACCATAAATAATAGAAAAAACTATTTTTCTAATGGCGTAATTAGGGCAACTAGTGCTTGTTTTATTTCTAGATTGGTTGAGTATATAACTCAACGGTTTTTTGTTTGATAACGAGAAGTAAATAATCATCATAATGCTAATTATTTTTCATTAATTTGGGTGTGCACATTTCCAAAGTATCAATTAAAGATTAGCTTAAAACGTTTGCTAATACTCAAATAGTGTATAACTGCGTCATGGGATTATCTTTGCAGTGAAATATGACGAAAATATCTTGAGGATATTTTAAACTTGTGAGTAAATTTCGCCAAGTAAAAAGTCAATACTGTATTTCAAAACTTGATTTTGGTTATAAAACTGACCTTTAAAATACACTCCGTTCGGCATATCTTCAGGTCCAATGAGAATATCTCGTGCTTTTTGATTGAATCCGCGATGCGGTGCAATTGTTGTCAAGTTTTCCTCACTCATTTCAATTTTAAAACTCTAAATAAACGGTTTAATCATTCAATATGGAGCAGTTGAAAAATAAAAGGAAGTCGAAACAAAAAAATGGGAAATGTCTCTTGAAGACACAACGATTCCAACCGCAGTGCTTATTCTTATTTCACGCGAGACAGCTAAATTGTTCAATGAAATGAATCTTCGACTCATATTTATACGGCAATTGTTTGTTGTTATCAGTAACGACGGCTTCGGATTTGAATAATATAATTTTCATAACAAAGAAGCTTATCCGAATTAACAAAAATGCATTTATTGAAAGTGTGATATCTTATCTCAATAGAAATTATCACATATTGTTAAAAGACTTATGATGTGAGCATAAATAGTTATACATATTTGAGCACACAATCCGATTAATGACCTGTTTTCAAACTCTTTATGCACTATTAATTTCCAAACATATCAGAACGTTCCACTTTTTCGCACTAGGTGAGTGTTAGATTTGTTGATCAGCAAACACATACGACATTCCAAACTTTAAAATAAACTTTTCAGCTATGAAAAAAATCAACATATTTGAGAAGTGGCGCAAATCCGCCAATTAGGCGAACTTTCAGAAATGTGATCTTTTGAAATGTTAGCATTTCTTACTGGGAATATGCGTATTGTGAAAAATTGACGATGCAAATTATTACCTCACGGTTTTTAGTAAACAAAAAAAGCTTATAGTTAATAAATATCATATTTATTGTTAGGGGCTCTAAAGAGACCCATCTGAAATGATGACTGAATTTGAAATGAATAAAAATGTTGATATAAAAATATTTTTTGAATCGTCTTGCGATTTTAACAATGTGAATAAATGAAGCATGAAATAAATATCATTCCGTATAAGCCTATTCGTTTTGGATTATCTCATTGATATTAATACTCACACGTTCAATGTTATTTCGGATTAATTATATCTGAATGTAGAATTTTAATGATGTATTCAAACATTACTGAGTAATGTTTTTGAAATTTTGTTTAAAAAAAACAAAGGCCGCGTTTTTCTTCTAATATGTGAAGTATAATTGGAAATTAATCATGCTTTAAGTTTAATTGAAAATACTTTTGTAGTACTTAATTTTCATCAAATCATTTCGACTTTGCGTGAAATTTTTCTGATTTTCTTACAGCTCGCAGACTATTTTACTTTAAAATACACTCCGTTCAGCATATCTTCAGGTCCAATGAGAATATCTCATGCTTTTGGAGTCAAAGATTTTATTGAAAGCTTTATTGTTTTCCAAATAAAATTTTTATGGCATTCAAGCGGCAATATCGTTTCAGCACGAGGAGGTATAATCAAAATAAAAGTTCGTTGGAACTATGAGATATGAATGGAATATATAATGTTAAATCATAACAACAATATATTATGAATAGTGTTGATTTAGAAAAGAGTTCCGCGCTTGGCTTGCTCTAATTCAACAGCATCAAATAAAGCTTTGAAGTTGCCAGCTCCAAAGCCACGAAAGTTTTCGCGCTGAATAATCTCGACGAACAAAGTTGGACGATCCTGCACGGGTTTTGTGAAAATTTGAAGAAGATATCCATTCTCATCAAAATCCATCAGAATATTCAATTTACGAATCTGAAAATTTCATAAATTAAATAAATAATCAAAAATTCAAAAGAAGCCCCACCATCTCAAGGTCTTCCTTGATATTGAGCTTAGTTGGCTTGAGTCTCTCTTCAAGAATATCATAATATGAATCGGGAATTGTCAAAAATTCCACACTTCTAAATTGGTAAATATAAAACAGATGGCATTTCAAAAATTACCTGGATTTCATAAGCTGAACTGCAGAAATAATATCAGTTACCAAAAGAGCAAAGTGTTGAACACCCGAGCCACCATGGAAGCTGATGAATTCCTACAAAAAAAGTTGTAAATAACGTGGCTTGTTGGGAGTAATTAATACTTCAATTTGGCTTTTCCCTTTGCGTCCTTTGACTCCTTCAGCCAATGTCATTTGCACGGAGTGATCCTCATTCACTAGTAGCCAAGCAGACATTGCCGAGAACTCAGACGTTGCTATTTTGTCATCAATGGACCTGTTAATAACCACTTTGATCAATTTTTGAAACAAAAGTTGAATTTGTTTTTTTTACCAGAAGCGTTTCAATCCCATTGTTTTGTTGTACCATTCAGCAGCCGATTCCATTTCACCGATAGGATAGTTTTGAACAACATGATCCATTAAAATTGCAGACATTCTTGGCCTGAAAAAATGAATTTCATATTACGAATAGCTTTTTTTTAAATTTTAAAACCACATTTAACATTGGGCAAAGAAGATTATTTAAATACTTTCAAAACACATTTTAATGTTTTATAATCTGATGCTTCATTTTCGATTCCTTTGAAATAATTTCGTTTGATATTGTAGTCTTTTATGAGGGAAGAATAAAAACACTCTTACATATTCCTATACATCTCAAAGTCTTCACATGGCGAAAAACCAGGCAGGAAAAAACCATGATAATTCTTAAACTCATAAAGCGTGTGAGTTACATCACTACCCTGAAAGATTCTGTGAATATTATAAAGCAATATAGTCGATGTCCGGCGACTGCTGTATGCGGGTCGATTTACGCGCATGTGCCTTGAAAAGATCTCGCCACGTGTGAACGCTTATTTTGCTGTTTTCGCGTGAACGATTTATTTTTTCTTGATGAGTTCCGCATTTCCTTGATTTTCCAACGTTGTTCCATTAAAAATTATTGAACCGGTCCATAAAATTTGAAATAACCTGTTAGTCCTTGCGAGACCATTTCGAAAGACGCATTCCCGTAAATCTACCCGCGTACAGCAGTCACCGGACGCCGACTATAACTAATCGTAATCTTACATCGGCTAAGAGAGTAGCAATCCGCACAGTTCCTTCTTTGGTTTCAATATCGCCTTGATTCAGAAGCCTGATGTCATTTTGTCGCAAATTCTGAGAGAAAATAAAAGAATATGTATATCGAATAATGCAAAACGAACCTCGAGCACAGGATCCAAATAATCGACTCGAAACGCTACGTCATGAATGAAATCGCCATGGTGGATCAATTGTTTCGAATATTTATTCGGTCCATTGAATGAAGTGATTATAACAATTGCCTGAAAATACGATTTCCCTTTATTTTTTTTAACTCAACTCACAGTCCCATTTTTTAGTGCAATACTCGTCGAATCCGCAGTTAATTTTTCAGCAAACTTATGGAATCCAAAATTACTGCTGTACCAGAAAGCAGATTGTTTTGCGTTTGAAACAATGAATTGCAAATGGTGGATAGATGAAATACTCATTCTATAAATCGGAGAATTTGGGAGATTGCATTCGTGGCAATGAAAAAGGTGATGCGTACTTTGATGCAAACCAAATCAACGAAACGAATTTGTTTTATTATCATGTTCTTTTTGTGATGGAAAGTCGATTATTAAAAAAATCATGTATGCATTCGACACGCAGGTTTCCAAAAAGGGTTAGTGAAAACAATTAGTAGAAAAATTTGTAATTTTGACTCTTAAAAAATATGTTCC
Source organism: Caenorhabditis bovis (assembly GCA_902829315.1). Classification (NCBI taxonomy): domain Eukaryota; kingdom Metazoa; phylum Nematoda; class Chromadorea; order Rhabditida; family Rhabditidae; genus Caenorhabditis; species Caenorhabditis bovis. The sequence goes on from CADEPM010000002.1 coordinate 4,455,368, forward strand.
ATTGAAGCACGTTGTGAGTTATACTTCTTTTGATGCACAGTTTGTCTAGAAAACGTTCAACATCAGAACAACGAGAGAAAGGAGTGACAACAAAATCAAAATGCGAACAAACAATGAAGGTCACAAAACTAGAACTTTGCAAGATCTTATCAGCTACATAACACACTGTGGCTAATACAAAACAACGCACAAAGAACGTTTGAAGAAAATATTGCCAAGGTCACTGTTGCTTTCAAAATAGTTCAGACCGAAAAAATTTGAGTTGAATATAGTAACACGTAGGATTAATATTAAAGAAAAACCTAAATAAATAAATGAGTAAAAAGGTGTACCTAGAAAAATAATTTATAAGATGAAACAGGAATATAAAAAATTTAATATTAAGGGCACATGCGGAGAAATTAAAAAAGAAAATAAAGAACATTCTTTTATTTTCTACGACGAAATTTTCTTTATTTTATTTTTACTTATTTTCTCTGTATTTGCCTTAAATTCTACCTCTAATATTTCAATTTCTCTATCTAAGTTTGATTGCGTCATCACGATAAATGATAAAACTCATTATCAATTCTCGAAAATGAAATGAAAATATGGCTTTTGCAATCTCACTCATATTTATACGACTACCTAGACAGGTGGTTTGGTTTATCTTTTATTCAATTATTCCAAATTGGGTGTCCCCGACATGCATTCTTTTAACTCAATGCGGAAGCGATTCGCCCATTTATGATCTTTGAAACTCAGCAAATCTATGATATGTGAAGGTGTCTAGGACAACTAATTCTTCTTAGCTGACATTTCAAAAATGCTTCCGTGTCTGGTGTAATTTTGTGAGTGATCGATGCAAAAATCATTTTACTATATAAATAAACGTAAAACTACCATATTAAGAGAAAATGCAATCGCTCTTTGAAAGGACTGTTAGTAAATAATATAGACCACATCAAACATATAAACTTGGAAATGCTCGTAGTTCCGATTAACATTTCAGTGACTCAATCAAGAAGGAATAAAATGACACCTTGTACGTCCAACCCAGTGAACATACTTCTACGGAATCTAGGCAAAATTCAACACTGGATAAATTTGCGGAGCCGATTTTCGACTAGGATCGTTCTCACGCCTCGTTTTGATTACCAAAATTTGGGTTACGCTTTGAATTCTAGGACCATTGCAACCATCGATATGAAAAAAAAATCAGGCTATTCCAGCAGAAGACCTTAAAAACAGCATTCAGAAGGAGTAAAAATGAAACCATATAGTTGAAATTATTAATGCCGCTTAATTGCGAGTTAATTTCAAATAAACGATATATCAAGCCTAGTGTAATTTTTTAGATTCTAGCCACACAGTTTCTGTTTATTTTTCAAGAAATGTGAAAATAAATATTTTTTGTTTGCGCTTTTTTTTAACATTTCACATTGCCTGCAAATTATCTGATTTCTTAAAATTGGCAGAAATTAATGTGAAATCACTGAATGCCGAATACTTTAGGTACGTGTGTATCAAATTTTTTTTACGGTTTATCAATTACTAGTTTATATTATTTTTTTTCTTTTTGCTAGCCACATTTCATTTTGTCAGAAAAAACAAATTTTTGTGAAGCTTGATAATATTGAAATAGCAATCGATAGACTAATTGATTAAATTTAGTTTCAAGTTATTTACACGCTCTCCAAAAAAGTGATATGGGAAAGTTTAAGGTTTAAAAACATTTATTCACAATTCAAACAAAGCACTTATGAGGCATAATTATTAAGCAGATCCATTATAAACTCAATAATTTCCTCCTCCGATCTCCAAACATGAGACGACTGAAACAACCAGCCCACGAATTTAAAAAGATTGTTAAATTTTGAAGTAGTTTCACCGAAATCAATGAAATGCGAAGATTCAATTCCGAAAGTATGTGAGTAAGCATATCAAACACTTAATATAATTGCCGTTAATTATTTACACATGCATTCAAAACATTCAATCTTTGTAGCCATTCGTCACTTTGCCCCTATTTGCCACTTGGCTTCTTCTTGACTCCGTTTTTCAGATCCCATTAGGAATTTGTCGAGTTTTCCATTTTCCGAGCATTCACAAGTCTTTTTATAGTTCATTATATAGGAAAATATAATATGTAGAATAATTAGTTGTTGATTCTCCAAGTGTGTCATCCGTCATTTCAGTCAAACAAATGAGTGCTTGAATCATGTTGTAACATTTTTTGACTATATGCAAATGGTGAAAAGCAAAAAACTAAAAGAAGATCTTCTACAGTTTTTTTAATTCTTTGTAACTCCAAACAAAAAATCATTATAACCGAATTTATCAGTATTTACTTTAAAATATCGTAGACTGAAAAACTATTTCTAAATAAAATTGAGGGAAAATTTTCCAATGAATAAAAATGTTTAAGTGGAAGAGATTTCATCGTTAATTACTGCGTTTTCGCTGGCGTATTTCTCAATTCTATTAAGTAATCAAAAACAGATTCGACGAAAACAAAATGTGAAATTTTTCATAAATACTCTGAAAAGGTTTCATCTAAATGTTTTGAAACAAGGAAGCAATTACATATTCACTATACAAGGTCACAGATCTCAATTTCCTAACGGCGTCAGCAGCGTGATCGCGAAAAATGCCAGTGAGAGACACCACTGACACAATTGGAAATCGACGCCTCTGCCATTTTCGAAATATTTGTTTTGCATATTGATTATGTTTTCTTTTTTCAATTTTTATTCGTTGCATATGTTATATACAAAAAATTATTACTTCAACAGAGTTAAAACAACTTGCAGAATGCCAAACGCCGAATATTTTTTCAAAAAGGCGCCTGCAGAACAAAAAGTAGAAAGAAAAAATGAAGTTGTAAGTGTTAAGAATTTTTTTTAACAAGTAATGAAAGTAATAACAACAGATTCCATACGATCTCCGATACGATATTGAGAAACGCAGTGGGGCGCATGAAAAGTTCCGCTTTGGACACGGATTGCTGGACATTAACGGGTTGAGCTCAAAGAACCGCAGATCGTTTCTTGAAAGCGAGAAAATTCGACTGACGAACCGCTGTATACCAAATACAAGTTTTCATATTGGCAAAACACGCGCGTATCTGAGTTCCACCAGCATTCGATTTAGTGGTGATGGAAAGTACTTTGTTTTGTCCGGTACCGCGTGCAATTTATGGAATGCCATAAACGAAATCAACGAAGACTGTGGGGAATTACTTGGTAGCTGATTATTTTGAAATTATTTTATATTTAATTTTAGAAAGCTACATATCATATTATTCTAAGGATAATTCTAGCAATTTCTCTTTGATTAAACGCGAGGTATGACAATTTTTTAAAACCAAAACTAATGTTTTTTTTATAGGATTTCTTTCATGGCTCTAGAATTACGTGTTATGACTTGGATGATGGCGAAAAATTGTGTTTTGTGCGAACATATGATCCACACGTTCATTACACTCTGTAATTTTCTCAAGTTCAATTAAATATTTTTATATTTTATTTTAGGCATTTACCGCGATATAGAACTGACGAAAGTGATTTTGATCAAATCAGGGTTGAGTATGTTGGCTAAAAAATTGTTTTCAAATTATATTATTGACGTTAATTATAGTGATGTGGATAGCTGGTTTTATGTCGGTTTCAAGTACGATGGAAATTCGATAATTGCGCAGTCAAAAAAATGGGCCCACATCCTTGATATCGAAACAGAAAGTGAGAGTATTCGTATCGATCCAGAATACGAGATAGAATGCTCACGCTATGTAGACATCGAATGCAATTTGCTGTTCACTTCTTCTGTATATGGACACGTAAAAGTAAGATTGTTGTTTAAGATCGGTAAATAATGTGGAAAATGTTAGTTGTACGATGTGAGATGCCCGCCAACTCCGATATATAAAGAGGAAAAAATGGCTGAACGATTTTATTGCGAATCTAGAAAGGACGATATTTATTTTATTACGACAGGTCGTCGCGCTTTTTTGCCAATCGAATTGTGGGATTTACGCAAATTGGTAAATTATCACACTTAATTCACTTATTGAAACCTTTGTTTTACAAAATCAGAAAAATGGTAATGTTTTTTAGGGATCAACATTCAAACTGAAATTCGATATGCCGGATTTTACCTGGCCAGATACCACAAGACCAGACATCAAAAGTTTTAAGATATCGCCAGAGAGAACTGGTAGAAGATACGCAGGGTTTTGTATGGGATCGGGAAAACTGTTATGTATGTTTCAATATTTAATATGCATGATTAACGATATTTGATTTGCAGTATTTGATTTGCTCACGCTGAAGGTAGTGCAGATATACCAATTTTATCAAATAAAATTGGATGGATTCGAATGGAACCCTGTTCAGAATGAAATCGTCACCGTTGATGTATATTTCGAAAAAAATTGTTTCAAATGAAATGGTTATAATAATTTCAGAAAAGTGGAAACCTCCATGTTTGGAGATATGAAGAAGAAAGTGCTGAGTTCCTATCCGCTTAATTGAGGATTCTACACAGCATAAGTGTCATGTTCAAATTGTAAATAAATATTTTGTAACTTATAATTTAATAGTCTACTCATGTCATATATATTTGGGTTGTAGCGAACATAAAAGATATGAATTAAGGTTTTTTTTAGATTGACATGGTGCATTGAAAATTTTCAACAGTTTTCACATAATTTCTTTTGTTAATTAGGAGCGTAACTAGTAGAATGAAAAGAATCAATGACAATCAGTTCAAGTGAGTGTGTTTTCCCAGTTCACGCCTTTTTTTGGAGAGGCCAACGCAATTGGCTCATCTTAGATGTGCTAAAACGTAACTGTCCATCTATTACAAATGTTATCTTATGTTCTTGATATTCTTTGCAGTTTTTTTTAAATCTATAAAGTATAATAAAAGATTCGTTCCAACCGTGTATTGGATTTTTTTTTTAATTCCAGACGATGATTCGTATTTAATTATATCCTATTAGGGGGTTTGAGGAACCAGTAGGCTGAAAGAATCAATCATCAAAAATTTTTTCAATAAAGAACATAAACGTCTAATAATTATTATAATTTTCATTTTACATGAAAATTTCTAAAGTTAAAAGTTATATATAAATTTTTATTTAAATGTTCATTTTTTTATAAATATTGGTACTTTGCAGATTTTGATAAAAGAAAACTCAAAAAAAACTACAAACCTCTTTAAAAATAAAATGCTAAAAGCCCTGGTTTATTTTAAACGATGATTTGAGTATTTCGTCGAAATCTGTCTGGCCAGAACTCTGAAAGATATCTTTCTTTCTTTCATTAAAAATCGTTGTAATATATTAATTCGGTTGTTTTGAGAAAAACACTATCATAGTGATTACTAACTAACATCTAAATATCCCAAGCACTTTCCCATGTGAGCAGCCGCCTACAATTTTGGGTATTTTACCCATTCGTCATTATTTAAATGTTTTTCGCATAAATTTGTTTGTTTTGAAAGGATTTGCCTCTATAAAGCTTCAAGCAACTATTTGGTTGGTCTGAATAGCGATGAAATCATGAAAACCAAAATACCTAGTTTCTTTGTCATTACCTAATACCTTCCAGAAATCTTCACAGGTAAATATAAATAATTTGCGTTTTCACCTGTAGATCTAGATCAAAGAAATAAATCCGGTATTTAACGTCGTGATTCAAATCATCTGCTTCCTTGTTTATGATTAATATAGTGATGTGATTTTCTGAGTATTTTTCATGAAAATCACTTGATAGAATTCACGTTTCCGACTACAGACATGTCTGATAAGTTGAAGTTTTCCTAAATTGACTTTCAAAAAATTACTTTCTTGGGTATTGGAAATATGAAAATATTAAGATCACGCTTTCCTAGACAATAAAGGTTTTCAGCAAAATTTTGAGCCCGTAATGGATGCTTTAAAGATGTAATCAAAAAAAATTGAAAATGTTATTGCGAAAAATTTCAAAAATTTGACTCTAAACATTTTTTTTAATATTTTTCATATCTATTTGTCGATTATTTTGTATGATGCTAAAGTGGTCCATAAATATTCGCATTATTGAATACAGGAATCATTTGATCATATAATTATTAATGGAATCAGCTGCAAAATATTTTTGGCTAATTTCAGCTTGTGGTTTCCAAATCAGCCCCGACCTAAGAAAAACCTTTTTCAAAGCAGCTGCCAAATTCACCTGCATTAATTTACATATCCATTTTCGGATATTTCTGTGAAATTGAAATGAAGTCATAATTTTAATAATAAATTTGTTTGATTTTCAAACAAAGAATATAAGTGTGCAAAAAATTATGATGCTATACACTTAACAAAGGACACAAACAGCGCGACGATTCAATAATACCACAGATCACACTAAGCTGTTAATTGAAACGTGCAGTTGTCAAAAAGTGAAATAAAGAAAATCATGTTTCTTGGTTTATTTAAGATATGATTACGCTGTGCAGCTTTTGTGAAATATGTTTAATTTCATTTAGTATTTACTAGAAAAAATTGGTGGCTGTTCCATAAAATATCGCAATATAGAACATATTATTCATGTTTACTTATCTTCATTTTAATCGATTTTGTTTGAAAATTTTACGTGAAGATTTTCAACGTGTGATTTTTTTTTAAATATCTTTCAATCTTCCCTACTACTTAAAATGTTTGTAAGAGGGCATTAATCATCAATGTACTGTTAAAGATTAGATTACATGTTCAAAGGCAATAATATATGTGAACTCATTGATTAAAATTGTCTCATTATAGAAAATCTTCATGTTTTGGGTTTATGCTTTTCTTTTTGACACGTGAAAACTGTTTTCTAGAAATCTGAAATGATGACGGTTAGTATGGATAAAACTTTGAAAATCTCCAAGTCACTGATAAATGTTGTATAAACCGATAAAAACATATGATGACAAGTAAATTAAAAACTTTCTTAGATAGCAAAACAAGAAAATATCGTACGAGGGGCGGGTGGGCATATTTTCGTGAACGTTTTTCATGAAATTTCTTTAAATTTTAGACATAAATATATTAGAAGTAGACAATCAATTCCGAAATTTTAAGATAAAAAACATTCCTTCAAAATTTTTCTCAACGAAAAATTGGTTTTTGAGTTTGATTTTAAATTTACAAAATCCACTTTGTTCAATTTCTCAATTTCGCAATTTGGCATATTAAAACGGATCCTTTTTTTGTTGTATTTACGCATAGTTAATTCTCAATTTCGAGTGTGGTCAAAATGTGTTTTTCAGCAAGAAATTTTCCAAGCGATTTTTTGGTGAATTGCCTAAATAGAGGCAAAAATGAATACAAACTATAGCTGTGCCATTGGTGTCAACTATCTATGAAACGTAATTGCGTTTGGCACTTTAACTCCGAAAACACGTATAATAAAGCTCGTCATGTTCAAATAAATGGCATTATTTATTTTTACATGTGTGACTTTATGTGTTTTCGGAATCATTTTAAAAATTACTTAAGTCTTAGTCTCTTTATTCGCCATATGCAATTTGATACCCTTTTGTAATTATTGATACTTTATTACAACTGGTATTTCTCTCATTATGGAAATGTTTCTTGAACAAATATTCCGGCCCACTGAAATATTCATAATTGGGTGGGGTGTGAGCTATTTTGAGGCTCAACAGCGGTGATTTTAATTGCGCTCACGGATGTTAGGCATTTCAAAATCCCAAACCAGGAATAAGAAGTAACTTTGGTTTTTCAATTTTCTTTATCCGCCCTATTCCTAAGCATCAGCACATATTTCCAAAATCATATGGCTTCCATGGAGCCGATCGTATTCTGAATTCTTCAGTCTTCGCAGGTGAAATGTGCGCATGCCTGCTTTGCATTCCATTCAAATTTGATTCGTAATTTGGGGTTACATCGTAAATCTCTCTCCTATACTTCCCACCCCCCCCCAAAAAAAAATCTAAATATGTCCCTATGTGTACCATTATAGTGATTAGGATTTTCTGTGCGCTCCTGCAAAACACGTTTAGAATCCATGCTGCGCAGAACTACTTTAAACATCCTATAAACTAACTGTAAGTCAATTACGGCAAGTCTTTTTGCTATTTTTGGTGGCTCCGACTCATTTTTGATATTTTAATCCTCCACCAAAAACTCACGTATTTCTTGATATTGAAAGATCTTCGAATTTCCTTTTTGATTTCATGTGATCGAATATTTGCAGGTTCAGGTATGTCTCTCCTTTCTTCGTTTGCAATTATTGTCGTAACAATGGCATTTGTGAATGCTGTCGTATACTCAAACGAGGTTCGTCGAGGAAAACAATTTATTTGAAATATATTACAATATTATTGCAGGATAATCGGTTTATGAATCAGCAAGGCGTTGGTACTTACGAGAATTTCCTTATTGTCCCCTCTGAGTAAGTTGTTTAAAATTGGGATTGCTTCAAGATTGCGCAAATTTCAGAATTGGAAAATTCAAACGATCTTTTGGTATGACGTGTGTAATGACAATGTCGGGATGTTTTACATCATCACAAGCCGAACGATACAGAAGATACATGGAGAATGTGCGATTCATTCCAAAACCATAACACCTCGATATAAAAACGAAGAAATCCTCATCTAAGTAACCCGTAACTCAACTTGTTCATAAAACTGTGTATTTATATTTGTTGACATATTTTTAATGAACAATTCAATGTTATCACGTGCTTTTATGTTTCATATAAATAGTTTATAAATGCTCCATAAACAGGATTTGAAATTTGTTCAACTTTGTTTGAAGCAGTACAAATGCGATAAACCTGATAAACCTAGGACAAGTAAAGATAATGTAAATGAGCCCTCTATTGAGTTCATAGTACGATTATCAATATAAAGTCAGAAAATAGTTTTTCGGGGAAATGACTAGATACTGATTCTAATGAGTATCAATAATTGTATGGTTCCCTAATACTAAATCCCGTTATCAGAACACCCCCAGCTAATACCAATTACATACATGTTTTAGAGCATAATTGCTTTTTCCATAAATTTGCAATGATCTACTCCCAAAAGATTACCTACCCACAATTCCTTGAAAAATAGTGCACAAAATTGTTTTATGACGTTTGTGTACTAATGAAAAGATTAATCGGTTTTCAGAGAAACATTTTGTTTTCGAAAAAAAATATGTTTTGGAACATTAAGAAACATGTCTTATTTTTATAAATATATTTTTTCCTCGGAATTTTGCAAAATTCTCCTTTCTTGAAATATTTCCGCTGGAATAAACTGAGCCATAGACAACAATGGGTGTGCACGCGATAAGCGCCAGTGTCAGGAGGTTAGCGCGTTTATGAATAAACGTCAGACAAATAAATGGTGGCATCACCAAACAATTGTTATGTTATTTATTATTACGTTTCTTTTTAATTATTCACTTCAGAAATTGAAGAAAATATAAATTCTTAGTCTTTGATTTTTTTTAGAAAAGCTTGTGGGTAACAAAACTGGATTACAAATATTTGGGCAATCAAATTGTCTCATCATGGAGTTGCCGTTGTATAATCGGCAGAAGATCGCAAATGTATCGACTCGGAGACTTTATCTCCGCTTTTATCATGTAGGTTTTTTTCGTCATTCGCTCCATTATTACACTAAATACGAACATATTCATAATATTATAATAACCTGGCCACCACTTTTTTTCAGTGGTTTAAAACAAAAGGAGGAATGTTCAAGCTGATATGCCTAATTTTTCTATTCCTATTTTTTATATTCGTTTTGGGATTAATAACCGATGGTTTGCCAACTGATGTGAGTTTATTTTTCAGCAAATTTTTAAGAATAACTTTTTACAGGACGATGACTTAAGGGAAGTCGTCCCAGTGGCATTAGCAGTAGAACAAGATCCAAAACAAGCCGAGGATAATATCGATGAGGATGTAATTGAAGACAAGGAAAATGCGGCAGCAACATCAAAACTATTTCCAGGTGCCGCAGATTATGAAATTAGCTTTCAATGAATTTGATTAAGGTCCAAAAAATGAGAAGCAACGAGCAGTTGTAAAAGCATTCCAGCATGCCTGGGAAGGATATAAGAAATATGCCTGGGGTCATGATCAACTGAAGCCGGTTAGCAAGGTAATTTTGATGTATAAGGAGTAACATAAACAATTGAAGTGTTGCAGTCTTTCTCGGATTGGTTCGACACTGGTTTGACAATTACTGACGGAATTGATACTGCTATCATAATGGGTCTTGATAAAGGTTGTGAATTTACATTCATATACAAAATTTAACTAATATTATATGTAGAAGTATCCGAGGCCACAGAATGGATTAAAAACGAACTGAATTTCGAAAAAGATCGAACTGTGAACTTCTTTGAATGCACTATTCGTGTATTGGGAGGACTTTTGAGCGCATATCATTTAACAGGGGACAAGGTAATTTCAAAATTTTAACAAAATGGTTTATTATGAATATATTCCGCAGATGTTTCTGTATAAAGCGGCGGATGTTGGAGATCGTCTTTTATCAGCTTACAAATCATCATCGCCAATTCCATTTAGTGATGTTAACTTGTTGAAAAGGTACGTGATCGGGCGAACACAATTTGAGACAATCAACTATTTTGAAATGTTGCGAGTTAAACTCTGAATATGGTATTTAATAAAATAATAAAAACACGTTTATCGAGTGGAAAATAAGTTATCAAAATGATATACTTGTAACATAAAATAATTTTGAAGGCATTTTTCTTATAAAAACTTTTATATTGAACTGTTATTTAGGATCGGCACAAATCCGCAATGGGGAGCAGATTCTTCATTGTCTGAAGTAACTACGGTGCAGCTCGAGTATCGTGATTTGTCGCGAGCCACTGGAAATTCAACATATGAGGTTGAAATTTTTTTTTAAATTAATGTTATAAATAAATTTGTTAAGGAGTTAGCATTCAAGACGTCAAAGCATATTCATGAGATTGGCTGTGACGAATTTGAAGGTCTATGTGGGATGTTTGTGAACGCGAACACAGGAAAATTTAAAAGTAGAATAATATATGATACAAATCAAATCTGTTTTTTTTTTCAGCCAAAACGACGATTACATTTGGTGCACGAGCGGACAGTTATTATGAATATTTGTTCAAGCAGTGGATTCAAACGGGAAAAACAATCGATTGGTAGGAATTCTAAAAATTCGAAAGAATGACATATTTATAAACGAGAATTTTCAGGCTGAAAGAAGATTATGCAAAATCCATTGAAGCTATGGAAAAATATTTATATCGAAAGACGGAGCCAAATAATTTCTGGTTCATTGGAGAATTGCTAAGCGGCGATACATATTCGCCAAAAATGGTAATTTGCAGATAATTAAACTACATATGATAAATGTGAATGGTTGAGGATCATCTTGTTTGTTTCATTGCCGGAACATTGGCCCATGGATCTGTAAATGGACTTCCCGCACATCATTTGGAAATGGCGAAGGTAATGGTTGATTCAATTATAGTGATGTGCAGATTTTGGATAAGAAAACTCGAATAACTACAAAAAAGTACAATTTTTGCGAAACCTGTATAGGGTATTTAGAGTGTTTTTCTTTAAAATTTTTACTTTTTTTTTGATTTTTCGTGTTATCTAAATAGTATGATCAAACGTGGTTTCAGAAAATTGGAGAGACATGCCACGAAATGTATAACAATCCAACCGGCTTGGGGCCAGAGATTGCTCATTTCAACATGATTCCAGGAAAAGAAGATTTATACGTTAAGGTTAGTTTTTAAAAACGTTGACTCTAGCAGATATATTACATCCCATTGGTTCAAAAGACAAACTCATTTTTTAGCCACTTGATGCACATTGTCTTTTGAGGCCAGAAGCAATTGAAGGATGGTTCTATCTCTATCGTTTCACAGGTTTCATCAATTTAAATTTAAATTTATTTAAATATTTTTAAGGAGATAAAAAATACCAGGAATGGGGTTGGGAAGCATTCCAAGCAATAGAAAAGTATGCGAAGATCCCTTCCGGTGGATATTCATCAATTTCAAACGTCAAAAAGATAAACGTATCTTATAGGTTGGATTTTAAGCATGTTTACATTATAATTTTTCAAATATTCAGGGATTTGATGGAATCCTTCTTATTAGCAGAAACCTTGAAGTATCTCTATCTGCTCTTCGATGATGACAAATCATTATTACCTCTGGATAAATGGGTATTCAATACCGAAGGACACCCACTACCAATATTGACGAATTAAAAATGCGGGGAATTTTGTTGTTATTTATTGTTATGCTGTCATTTGAATAATTAGTCGCTTAAATTAAGTCGACTTCTTTTGTATCTTTTTTCTCTTTTTTGGGTCCAATTTGGATGGGTCTTTATTTCAAAAAACATTCCATTTCAATATAAATAAATGAATAAAATGATCCCAATAATGTGATGAATTGAAACGTGAGGATATGACTTAATGAGCAGCTCTGAATTTGATGTGTCTAGAATTTCTGCCGTTGTGTAAGATTCTTCCAATGTAGTATCACATTTCGCATCCACGCAGTTGCAATTGACGCATGATCCCGGCGATTCCGTTGTTGTAGTAGTAGTTGTTGTTAAAGTCGGAGTGGTTGTAATAAGAAGATTGGTTCGATGCAACACTTCTCCGCGAACATGCTTTCCGCGATGCCGATGATTGTTTTGCCACATATTGCATCTAAATTTAAATGAAGCTTCCTTATTCCTTCATGCAATCACGCATACTTATCTGGAAGTCGTATGCGGTTGCCGGCAAGTCGTATAAGTTTCGAGAAACTGTTCTGCACTGCTTCCTCGATTTCATTTTTAATCTGCAACTTTGACGGTTCTGATGAAAACTGTCGCTCATTGGGTTTCGTCGCTGCCAATTTTTCAAGAAAATCAGTTCCTGATTCAGTCGGATTGCATCATCTTGATGAAAACTGCCAAATGAAACTGATTTCCTCGATAATTTGACCAAGGTGGTTTGATATAATAATGACATAACCAGTTTTTCAGACAAATACACGGTTCTGCGTTTCGTCAAGTGTTTCAATGGAAAAAATCCATACGCGCTGTGGAAACCCTTATCGCATTAGATGGCAATTCAAAACCAATAACCAAATACCGTGTATCATTTTTCGAACTATCAAATTATCATTAATTTTAGGGGATCGATAAATAAACTCAAATTGAAATATTCGCACATTTGAGAAAATAATTCCCTTCGTTCCACGGAGTGTTGCTAATAAAAAAATAAATGTTGGATAAAATGTGGTAAAATCACTTTTTACTAATGAGCAAATTTGGTCTCAATGCATTTATTTAGAATTTAAACAATAATAATTTTAAAGCAATATTTTTTAAAAGATAAATATTACGGTAAATTTTAATTGAGCAAAACATTTAATCGTATACGTCGCAGTTTACGCATTAAGATATGATGAACTTCAATCTATGCACTTTTGGAAGTAAAACAATGGCTTTAGTAGTAGTTCTTAATTTTTGGCCAAAATATTTCATCGTTGTTTTTCACTACAAACCAATGAGTATTTATCTCGCCTTAATGGGTTATGTACCCATTTAGCCATTAATTCTCTGCACCTGTCAGAGTATTATGGAAAACAAAAATTTGGTTGTCCAAATTGGGGCCAATTAGTCGGCCTTATTTTACCTGCAATGCTGCGTCGCTACATCTATATTTGTATCTATCCGAGCAATTTCGATACTTTTCTAGGGATCTGAAATACTTTGCTCACTCATTTTCGGATTATTTATTCATACTTGCAGAATATGGCAACTGAATATGTTGGAGGCAAATATACTTCACAATTTCGCTTAACTTGCTGCCTGTATTCTCGCTCACAGTAGAGATACTCATTATTTTCTGAAAAAGAAATTATCCATTTTCACAAAAAGTACTAGGAATTAGCAATGCGCTTCTATTGTCAGAGCGTGAATTTTACACCGGAAACGACATGGATGCTTGTTGCGAAACTTGCCTCGAGTTGGTTTACGCATCACCGCACAAAATTTCTTCCATTGCTCCATTGACGAGAGAAAAACAGCCTTTGCGTTATCGTTTGAGCAAGATTTAATGCAAGTATCCCAGTGTTTAACAGCGCTATAATTAAACAAGAAGAAGAGAAAAAAATTAAAATGTCTTACTGGCAAAGCGTTCGAAACTGCCGGTAAGCTTGGTCGTTGTCGTCAGAGGTTCCAATGATCTGATGGAATGGCGCCATTAAAGATGAAGTATCAGTTGCTCCTATAAAAATCGATACTAGCAAATTAAAGAGACAGAATAATTATATTTAAAAACATAAAAGTGAGAAAAAGTTTGAAATAAAGTTAGAAAATAATAGCGGTTATATATAATGTGAAGAGACTTTAAAATATTATTTGTAATTTAACCTGTAGTTGCTAAGACCACTTTTTGGAACTTTGTTAAGCATGCTGCCGTGCAGTAACTTGAATCACCACTTCTTGCTGAAATTCGCAATTAAATTGAAAATTAGAAACTCAAAATATACCGTATAGCAGAGAAATCGTAATTGTGATCAGCAAAGTCATGTGTAGATCATTCTCATAAAAGTCCTCAGAATGGGTAGAAACTTACGCCAAGTGTGTCGCAATTTTCATAATAAATTTGCTTTCTTATTCCGTCATAAGTTATTCAGCGTGATGGCTGTTTTGGCGCAACAATTTGAATTAGTCTTCACGAAGGTCTGAAGTTAGACAAGAATATTTAAAATCACAAATCATCATTGATACCCAAAAAAAGCACAATAGCAGAAAAAGACACAAAACGTCAAAAGGGATTCTTCTTTATATCTCATTTTTCATCCTCTTTTTTCCTCTTTTCTTACCAACGCTTTTCATTCTCAAACATTGTATGTCTCATTTACACAACTGAGATTCAAGCAGTATTCACTCAAAGAAAAACTAATTAAGTTTTGCAATGAATATGCAAAGTGTACACCGGATATCATGGAATTCTGTAATTCTGAAACATGTCATGCTAAAGCATGTCACACTCAAAATCGAATGGTGCTTCTCATTAATAGAAAGTGGTAATCCAAGAAGTTGCTGCTCATTAAAATGAAAATAAAATAAATTTTCGAATATATCATTTTGAAATGACGCAATTTGAATTAATAAAATGAGAAATGGGGGAGTTTTAGTAGATTTTGAAAAAAATTGTTAAACCGTCAAAAAGTTTAAAAACGACAAAACACATAAATTAAATTGAGAGAGTGTGTAACAAAAGATAAAAATAGATCATAATTGCATTATGACCTTCTAAATCAATTACATACAAATGTTCTTGCTTGCAAACCGTTAAAATAAATCTTTCTGGTGTTACAGCTCAGAATTTGTAAAAACATCAAATGACACCAGCGATAACATCATATGAAGCAGTATTAAGAAAAAAATTAAGAAAAATCCAAATAAAAATTGTTTGACACTCGGTACGAAAATTAATGATTTTTTGTAGTAAGATTCTTCTTTAGCTCATCAGCCAAAGTAAAATGCGAAAATGTTTCTTGTATAAGGAAGCCGATCGTAAAATGTCAAATTTGAAAAGTGTAGCTGAAAAATTGCATAACTTAAAGAAACATATTTCTTTTGAATTTCTGGAGATTATTTAAGTCGGAAAAAAAATTTAAATTAGATTGCATTTTTTACTTTACTGGATTTGATCTAAATTTCATTTAACAAGTAAAAAATATATATTGGCCATGAAAATTTGATCAAAACAAAAAATTAATTTCAGCACCTACATCAGAGTAGGAAATGTCTGCCGAAGACACCAATGGCACCGATAATACTGGAAAATATAGAATTTTTGTAGCATGACTGAATTTTCATTAATTTTTCATTAAAAATGAGACATGCAATCTGTGTCAGAAAAAAATTTTAAAGGATGAAAACGAAAATCACGTTCGAGCGTAGGCCAAGTGGAAAATTTTTTGATATATTACACGATTTTTTTCCTGCGAAATTTCGAAAAACACCGATGCAGAAACTAATATGAAAAATTGAAGAAAAATGTTTGGCATTAAACTCAGAATACTCACCATGCATTAAATATTGGTTTCAAGCTCAAAAAATGAATGAACGTTTTTCTATGTTCGTTTAAAAGATACACCCAATATTATTTTTCATTTCCCTCTTTATGTCGACAGAAAATAACCGTCATTAATTCAGGGCTCGTCATTTGTGTTTCAAAATTCATCACATTTTTCTGGTCGTTTCAAACTCATTTTTCGTTAAAAAACGAAAATTTGCGCATATTATTCGTACTCTTCAACAGATCTTGTATATGTGCATGCGCGTCGAAAAACGCTTAGCAACCATTTTTGCTTGGAAACAACAAGAAGCTCTGCGCGTTGAGTTGTGGCCCGCCGAGCCATTATTAGTGAGAACACTTTTGGTGCGTTGAAGCAATACTCAAACAATTTACTGCGCCACATGTCGTTGCCACCAGGTTTGTTTCGCCCACGCAACACGATTCAAGTCCAAAACCTCACGATTCCAGAAGATTCTGTTATTGAGCCGACGTTTCCGTGCAGTAATTGCGGCCGGAAATTTATCAGATCAAGTCTGGTTAGTCGTATTTTTCAAATTTTAGAAAAAAGTTAAGAAACTAAAAAGCCATGATAAAAAATGCACAACGTTCATGAAAATTTAGCTAACAATTTTTTGTTTTGCGTATTTTCAATAAAAAAAGAAAAAATTCTCGAATGGGATTATTTCAGCTGTTATAATCCGTATACTCAATTAGCCGACGTTTCAATAATTTCAGATCGATGTTTCTAGAAATTAAGATAGTATTATTGCTAGAACATTCACTAATGTCCAACTTCCGTCAACAACCACTACTAGTTGACAAATGTTAATCAACACTAAACAGACAGACAAATTCTGTTGTTCAATTAATTAAAATTTTACTTTTTCTCAAGGGATTATTTTTAATCAATTATTCCAAAATGTCAAAACATAGTTTATTTTTTGTCAAATGTCAATATTGATTAAAACGAGCAATATTGCTACAGCACTAGTATTGTTGTTTAACGCATATATATGCATGCATTATTGTCCAGGGAAAGCACGAGTCCGCGTGCAAAAAGCTCGCCACACTCCACAGGAAGCCATTCGATTCGGGTAAACAGCGTGCAACCGGCAGCGACATTTCATATGATGATGTGAAACGAGCACAGAGAGAGAAAGCCAAGGTAGATGGCATATGTTTCAATTTTTTGGGTATACCATATTATTTTCCAGGTTGGCGGTGTATTTCCTCGACCTCAAACGAATTGGAAAGAACGTCATGGGAATTTCATTGATGCGGTATCGTCGTCGAAACGTGTGGACTATGCTCTTAAAACGGGCGCACCACTGCCGCCTCCACCGCGCACTGCAGTTCCAAGTGGTATCTAATTGCGGCTCTTTTCCAACCAACAATTGGCCATACACCTGGGTCATGAGCATTGAGGCGTGATAAGCCAATAATTACTGCTTGCCCTTTTTGCTCCAATCCGATCAAAAACGACCAGAGTGCACCAAAATAGAATAGAAACAAATGAAACCTTCAACCCAAATTTATTCTTGGCATTCATTTAGCATATGAAACATAACTTTAATTAATCTGCATTTGCTTATTTCAGACTACGTTCAATGCGAATATTGCGGAAGAAATTTCAACGCTCAGGCTGCCGAACGTCATATTCCATTTTGCCGGTATAACAAAACCTCCTTGATGATTTTTGATTAATCTATTCAGCGAGCAGTCTTCAAGAAAACAGCCAAACTCGCGCAGCTTATCGCAGAGCCGAATGGCGGCGGCTAATATTAAAAATCTACCAACGAAACACGAGGTTTCGATTCAGCAACAAAATAAATTGTCGTTCATAACATAATTTAGGGAAAGAATCGTGATATTCTGTCCCGCGACAGTTCACCGAGTCGTCATTCATCCACTCGTACTCGTGATGGAAGTTTGTCTCGAAATCGCTCTGAAACGGCTGATGAATTGAAACAACGCCGTCGGTAGGCCAACAGGTTTCATTAATTTAAGAAAAACAACTTCCTCTAGATCCGTCGAAACTCGTTCCAGTGTAAACACATTGCAAACTCGGAATACATCCTTTTCAGCTGGAAATCGGCCAGGGACCCTGCCTCCGTCTAGTCGAGAGAAGTAGAGCAATATAAAACCAAGTAATGTTCATTGATAATTTTCAGGCGCAGTACTTCAGCATCAAGAAGTTCGGCGCAGCATCGCATAAAAACTCCGTAAGTTTGAATATCAAACAATTTGCATGCTCCTCAGTTAACCTGCTCGATTCTTATGTTACGATTCCAGCGTCCCACTGGCAACTAAAATGGCGAAAATGAGCCTCAATCATTGACCCATTGCTTTTCTAATATTATTTTTGCTGGTTTTCCTTTTATGTTTGTATTTATGATTGACATAATTGTTTGGTTAAGGCAAGTTTTGAGAATTTCAATTAGTCTGTCTTTTATTTCAAAAATTTTTTAGCGCTCCGCCCCGTAGCAACTTAAAATCGCGGAATGCAGACACTCCTGAGAAAGATACTCGTTTATCCCAGATGCGAAGCAACAGTCGTAACAGTTCCAAGTCCCGACTTTTCTAAATACTCATCACGAATCATTTATTTAATAAATATTGAACAAAATTGCACTTGAAAAACATTGCTCGATATTATTTGAAGATCAAGTTTGGCCATTAATAAAAAAACGTGCAGTAAAAAGAAGGATGATTGGGTTGTAATATTTGAAAAAAAATTCATGATAATAGTGAGGTTTTAAAAGAGTTACTTGTAATATATAATATATAATCGTCATTGACCGGTCTCAGCAGTAGCATTCATATGACAAAAAAATAAATTGTCAATTACAATTCTTGGTGAGTGTTTGCATACTGTTCTCTATTCATGCCGTCTGAAGGTGGAGTGATAGTTTCCTTTGACGGAAGTGGTTTGAGAAGGAAAACCGCGTCGGAGAGATAGTAAGCGGACTGAAAATGTGCAAGTTGTTAATTTTAAAGGCTTGTCAAATTCGATATTTGAAATCTTAAACGTAGCGTAACCTAGCGAAATTTTCATTTTTTTCATCTTTTGACAAAACTATGCCAATAAAACTTATTTTCATTAAATGATTAGCTCATTTGATGTTATGCTACGTAATTCAAATTTGTTGCTGCATAACGAATGTTTTAAAGAATCTTACATTGTGCATATCGCCTTCGCAAAGATAGGGTAAGCGAGTCCAACGTATAACTTCAAAATTGGCAGGGATGATTTCATTAACAATCAATGTTTCCAAGTGCTCGGTATAAGTGCGCCCACGAACATTGAGGAATGCATCTGAAATTTTTAGAATTTCATATCTTCGAGAATTACTTATGAAATTTTACCTGGCCAGGTACCAGTTCCAATTGGATTGAATTCAACATAATGGCTGATAGGAAGGACCAACGACAAAACAACGTAGCAGTTCGATTCGTGAGACTTCTTCCACAAATCCCGAAGTAGTTTGCGTGGAGAATAATGTCTGAACCAATGCTGGATAGTTTTAAAATATTGCTGGAATAATTATACCTGTCCAGGAGATTAAAAGCCGTGATCAAATCAAATTTCTCGTCGGTAGTTGCCCAGTCAACAGCGTTAAGCAGTTTATATCCTTTTGATGTCAATCGACGGCGCATAGACTTTAAAATTGATATTAATTATGGTATTTGCATTGTTGGTTAACTATGTACTCCCATAGAAACATATATACATGTATATATTTTTTTCTTATTTAAAAAAAGGATTATAATGTCGCTTATTGCCAATTATGTTCGAAATAAAAACAACGATACTTAAAATAATTTTCTCAGTAGAAATTATGATTTTTAAGAGAATTCCAAAACATGAAAAATTTTTCAAGTGATTAAACTGCAATAATAACCTTTGACAGCTCTGTAGCGTACACCGTATCAAAAAGCGGTTTCAAATGTGCCGTGATATCTCCATTGCCAGCTCCTAGATCGAGAATCTAAAATGATTTGCAATAATCATCTAAATATAGTCGTGGTGAATTTTTGCAATATGTGCGTTTTAAGATACGCTGGTAATGCTTGTATAAATAATTGATTTGGAATGGAAAAATTATTTGCAATTGTTCTCAACTCGATACCTTTTTTCCATTGCTACTCCATGTTTGACGATCGATACCCAAGAATTTAGCCATTTGATTTTCGCTAAACAGGAACATATTTCCGAATCCTGTGAAACCATTGATATCCGTTTTAGTATAAATCAGTCCCAGTACCATAACGCTGACATTGCGAATGGTCTAAACGTGTTGCAATTGGTTTTGTGAACGCCGATATCGTAATAAGTCACCTGCCAAAAGTAATTACCCGAAATGCTCGCCGATTGATCCAAAAAGGCCTGCGTAACTTCATCTGGATCTGATTTCATGAACAGCTGGCCCACCATCGGTGGCATTGCATTCTATAATTAAATATTACAAATAAGAATAACGTTTAAAAACTCACTTCAGGAGTATACCAGTATGTCGAGTCAATTCCATAAGTTCGTTGCAATTGATAACTCATATTACCTGTAAGAATTCAATCCGATATTAAAAATTTTGTGATAAAGGAAAAATACTAGAAAATTAAAGCAAAATACAAGAAAAAATTGGGGCTAATGAAAAAAAAAACATTTTCGAAGACATGCATACCATCCCACAGCGCTTGTGGTACAACAATATCGCTCTACCGAACATGTATTCGATACTCAAACATTGTGCGAATTCGCAGCTCGAAACCGATAAATTAATCAGAAATAAGAGTGCAAATCGAAAATTGATGACAATTGCATCAAGACACTAGCAAATTGAAAAAATTTAGGACAAAGAGCCCATAAAATTTGAATTTTTTGGAAACACGGATAATGGCGATTTTGCGGCATCGTGAAAAAAAGCGTGCCGGGATTGCACGTTCATCTATTTTAGGCCAGCTTCCACAGAATTGTCATCAATTTTTTAATTTCGTTTTTTAATTACTTTCAATGGGGAGAAACTTCAGTGCAATTATAGTTTTCGAAAAATTTTCAACTTCAAAACGTTTATACTAAGTTCAAATTAAACACGATTTTCGTATGATAAATTGAGAAGTTAATCACATTTTATTCAAGAAATTGTTGAGGTTTTTATTTCGAAAACATTTAGTGGATTCTCGATCAAATAAGTAACTTAGTAAGTAACCAAATATGGGTTGCTTATTGCAATTTTGTGGATATAACGTTCAGGCTCTTAAGTGTTTAAATGTATAAGAGCCTAAAAGGTGATGAACAGTGACTTTATTTATGATTTTTATTACATCCGCAACATCTATTAGCGAATTGGGAGAGTCAATCGCATTATTTATTTGAGGGTCTCGTTAGCTTTTTGATTGAATTCATTTCATTTTCGCATTTTTATATAAAAAAATCATTTCTTTATAATCAAAAAGAGTTGATGAAATTTCTATCAAAATTGCTTTCGAAAAAAAAGAAACAAGAGAACATAAGATAAAATTACAAATTAACAACGACATAGCAGTGGTTGTTTTTTCGGATATTAATTGGCGTTCCAAATCAAAGAAGAAGGAAAATACTAAGTTATTTGGTTGTGAAGAAAAAATGATCGCAATGTGAATATCACGTATAATTTCGGCAAATAAAAGGCATTACTCGTAATAATTTAAATTTTGCTTGTTTTTAATATTTTTTGGGATTTTTCAAACGCAGTCATCGCTAGCATCTCTATAGCCTTGAAATACTAAAATTTTGCATTCACAATGTTTCAATCTCGTGGAAATTACACGTATTATTATTTTTGTCAAATAAAATGCATTCGGTTTAGTCACACGACTCGCGCATTTATTCAAGTCTTTGCTTGAATTATAGATTTTCAGACACATAAACGAAACCGGGGCTGTTCGACCCAAGATTTCAAATTTTGAACATGAAAATAACTATTCATTTTGCTGGCCGTAAATAAACATTTTTGGTACTCCCTCCTTCATTTTATTTTGAAAATCGTATCCATCGAAATCAGATTTTTTGTCATATTTTGAAAATGCGTGCAAATTGCATATGCCTAGGGCAACTGCGACAACTTGGTGGCTACGGGACCCGCATTGATAATCGGCCCTGTCAATTCCACGTAGGCAGTATAATAATATTGGACTTTTGTAGGCCTAATTTTCGAAACGAGATGTTATGTTTATAGACATGAATTTTCCCCTTTCTTTAGTTTAGACTATGTTTTTCAGGAAATATCGCAAAGAAGAGGTGTTGAAGCTTTGCAATATATTTGGCTTGAATGTTGTGAAAACATCCATGTTCTCCAAAAATTAGCATCAATCTAATATTTTTGAAATAGCACATGTCTCTTGATTATCGGACGACAATTGTATGGCCACCATCGATACCCCTCTTTACATTTTAGAAAATTTTGTAGCGAGGTCTCCAGGACAACAAACACTTCATCAGCACGCGTTCTGTGCTTTCAACCACAAATAGATTTTCAGCCTTGTTGTCCATTATTTTGTACTAGACGTTTATAGGTAGTCCTTCTCACATTTCTAAGAGCACTTATCAAAAGTTCACAAAATTTCGTCAAAAAGTAGGATGTCAAATTAAACGAGCCTATTTTCTACGCGTTTTGCATCAAGTGTGCTCCACTGAACAATAATGTGAAAGGTTAGCAGTTGATTTAAAATGTTTTTTTTAATTGTTGATTAATTTTTCTTGTCTATTTTGTAAATTTTGTTTGGAATAAATTGATAGAGGAGTTTACAAGCTACATTCTACAGATGTATAAAAATTAAAAAGTAAATGATAGGAAAAAACATGCAATCTAAAATCCCATATGATTCAAACAGTAGGTTTAGTAGGTTCTGAATATTAGTAATATATTATTATCTTAGATCTTGGTGATTTTTATATGATGATGTAACCAAAAAATGAGAAAATACTCCAGTATAAAAGTTTGATCCGCCAGAAGCTTTACCGAATTTTCTTCTCATGTTACTGTAGCATTGTTATACATTTGTAATATATTGTTTTCTCGCAAGATTCATTCCACATTCCAGTTAAAAGTAAACATTATTGCTGTTATCGTGCACATTTTTTATTATATATTTATAATGTCGCCTTGACACTTCGACACCACCACATGTGGCGTGCAGCACAACCATTTGGCGTAACCGTCCGGCAGGGAGATGTGCCTCGGCCGTTGCTCACAATGTCAAGACTGTTGCTCACATCTCGCCATTTGTTTCTCGTTCGTTATCGTTCTTCTCGGCATGCTCACAAACCTTATATATATATATATATATATATCAACGAAATGTTGAAACTTAGAATTTACTTTAAGTTTAAGCTGTTTTCACCTGTCCTTACGTAAATAATATCATAATTTCTCACTAATGGTGATGGTTCCTTGAGCGGGAAACGGTTAATCATGAATGGATATTAAATGACGGATCGTCCAACATTTCTCTTAAAAAATGAAGTCCTCGATCTTCATTTGCTATGTTGTGCATTTGTTTTATTAGCTGATGCTGAGAAAGTATTGGAGTAATACTGCGCTGATCGAAATATCAAGTCATCATTTCAATTTTTTAAATTTTCTTTTCAGTTTTTTCATACTTTTACGCTGCAATTATTTTATTAATAAAAAATGGGAATCTATTTGTTCGTCTGAATTGTCATGTTTCGCGAAACGTCTGGAATGATTCGAAGTCTTCCGGAGAGTTGGAAACGTTTTGTTTTGAAGTAAGCTAATTGTAATGTACAATCTGATGAATCTGCTACCTTAGTCTCCAAGTCGACTATCAAGTTGTGACGTAGTGTCAAATCGATGTACACATTACCACAGTTTAACGAGTCGGTAGATCAATGATACGAGCATTGCCCAAAATGCGACACAATGAGTGCTCCGAAGAAAATGTGCCTTTGCGCCGACACGTGACCTATCACGGAACTCAAATATGTATCTCACGCTGCTAGCAGATGTTTCTTCTAATCGCCAACGTTATCTCGGGAAATCTCCAAGGCATTATGAGCAGGAATAAACTTCAGAGATAAACCCACATCAAGAATCGTAAGGAGCGAAATTGATATCACGATGATACTCCGAACAACTAAACTGCCATTCAGCATATATCTGTTTTGTTTACCATAGATTATTTTTAAATGTTATTTCATCCAGAAGTATAATAGCGTCTCAAATCTGAAATACATCGTTTCTCCTTGTAGCTACTTTAGAAATTCCGGTCATTTCATGTTCATAAATTTTATTTTCATTGGTTTTCTTGCATCTTCACTTGCGAGGAAAAACGAAAAAGTAAACGCAATTTCCAGCATCATTTGTTGGAAATTCAACGGAAAACGCGATCTTATGACGAAACAAATACAATTCCTATAAGATTGCTTATCCATATTGTACAGGAGTCATATGATACAATTTTTGATACCATTTTGTATTTATATACATATATACTCATATTTGTGCGAGGCAGGTCCAATAAACACAATGTTACCCCAGTCAAATATTCGCAGTAGAAAAGCCAAGTGAAGTGATATATCGCTGTTGGACTCAACATTAAACGACACAGCTCATGGAATTGAAAGTTAATGATGCCGTGTTAATGATGTTCCCTGGTAATTATAAGCATATCGCGTTAATTTTGAGAACATTTTCGATCATCAAAAGCTACAATATAAGCATTTAAATTAAAATGATTGGCATTCAAAGTTAATAAACTATTATATATGTAATTACTTATTAACATAAAAAATAAAGTTAATTGGGAAAACACGTCTGGCTTTTAGTCAGGCCTGCTGTTTTGAAGCCAAAGATTTCAATTCGCGCTGATGAATTTCAGTTTACTCGGTGGAATATGAGAAACATTTCTCGGCAACACTTCTGCTTTCCAGGATGAGATGGAGTAAAAAATACAATTTAAACTAAAATTGAAAAAGCGTATTATTTACAGACTTTTTATGTATTGATGATATTTTGAATATACAAGCACAAAGTATTTAATATTTTACAATTGTTATTGGCAATTTATTTGGTTCAATAGTTCGTCATCCATTATCATCCAACCCAGAAATTCTTCATAAAAAACATTCTTATGCACTTTGGTTTATTTGTTTTCGTATTTAGACAAAAATCCTTTTTCTTTTATAGATTTCTAGATATACACACTTTCACAGTTCCTTATATCTCTGATATTACACGTTTTCAATAGCAATATACACTTTGAAAAATTGTGATATTAACCAGTTTAAATTTAAATACATCTCATTTTCAAGGAAGCGATGATCACAGTAAAGCAGGAAATTGAGGAGACCGATTTATCGCCAGTAGACCCTTTGGAGAATCATGAGCCGTACAAGCTTTGGTATGAAAATTAATTATATGATGATTAATTAAATGAAACTTTTTAAGCAACGGAAACAGCACAACAGCGCTTTCGGACTGCGTTAAGATTCCACAACGAAATATGTTAGTATTTACATAGAAAAGTTATATAATTTATAATTTTTAGAGAAGCAGAACCATCGCAGATAGTTGAACCTGATCGGGACTTGCCCATTCTGTTACCGTTCACTGATGCTGACATTTCTGAGGCGGAATTGCAGAGATTCAAGAGCGAGACAGCGCATATCTCTATTGAGACGGTATTCGAAAAATAGTTTCTATGAAAAAATAGTTATTGCAATGTATTTTCCAGTCGCTGGAGATGCTGGCGTTCTACGAGTTTGACGTTGATAAAGTCATCAAATTATGTCGAACGCGTAATCACGCAAAACTATTTCTTCGAGAATCGGACAGAAAATATCGCCTTGCTTGCGTCGAACACGTCGTGTTCATGAATAATCTTAGAAACGAGGTATGTGATTGACCATGCTGAAAAAATATAGTTTTTTTAAAATTAGGCGACAACATCCGCAGCAGTGGAGAAAAAAGTAGAGATACCAATTAAAGCAATGCGCCAAGAAGATCAATCTTTCGCGCCAAGACGATCAATGCGAATCAAAAAAGAAGTCATAGAGGTCGAAGAGAAGTAAGATAACTTTCACATGCTGCAAATCAAATATTACAATTTAGGCCAAAAGTACCGAAGAGATCAGAAAGAATTCAGAAAAAGGCAGCGCTAAAGAAAGAGCTCGCGGAGAGGAAGGCAGCAGAAGCCAAACAAATAGCTGATGACAAAAAGAAAATTGTTGCAAATAAAAGAAAAACTGCAGAAGTTAATCAGAAACAAGTCGCTGAAGGCAAAATGAAGAATGCCGACAAGAAGAAGAGTCTGACAAAATCTCCTGCAAAGAAAAAGTCCGAGGACAGAACGAAAAAAGTAGAGCAAACTAAAATCAAGTTTGATATAGGAAAAGTAAAAAAAGAAGTTCCGGAGAAAATAGACGCCAAACCGTCTCTCCCTCCGTTTCACATGATCACGAGGAGCCGAGGGTAATCAATTATAAATTACTAACCGTCGAATAATTTAATTTGTAGAAGAGCTCTACAGCAAGCTGCGAACTCTGTTCCATTCCGTCGTCCAAAAAAGAAATAGATATTTAAAACCTAGTACACAGGTTTTAATCATTTTTCTTTGAAATCACCTAAACCTAACAGCTTTTTTTTTCAAACATTGCTCATTTTTTATTTATTCTTAGCAACTTTTTTCAATAGCTACAGTACCGGCACGAACAAATTTGGTCCTTAATAAGCTCGATAGTTCATAATTTTTTATCGATGAGAATTCGCATAATTATTACAATCATTTTGAAGACTTGAAATGGTGTCATTTTATAGTTACAGATTTTTTTTTCAAGTTTAATTCAAGACAAGCGTATAGAAATTTTTACAATTATTGATGCAAAACGGCACTGTCTTTCAAGTTCAAAATGCTCGAAAAAAAAATGACGAGCTTACTACGAGAAAACGAGAAAATGTAAAATACAGATCAATATGCCAGAAATTGTATTTACTTCTTCCTCATATGTAAAATCTAGGGCTTATGTTTTTTTTTTTTCATTTTTTTCCTCCTACTTTATTTATTTTTTTCATTGTCTTTAACATGTTGTGCCCAAAGCAATTGTTTTAATTTTTCATTCAGCATCATCGCAATTTAGTTGGCATTTCATCGAAACTTTCTACTACGTATCATTTTTTAATTAAAATTTTAAATAACACATTCTTAATAACCCCCAAGTAGATATTTTCATTGATAATATGCTCATTGCACCAACATTAATATTTTACCTTCCTTTCTTGATCTATCACCAATGTTTCAACCGGTTGCAGCCTCGCAGATGTGACATATTTTTGTCCATCCTCCGGGTAAATTTTTCCTCAGTTTTTTTTTTAATTTTTGGAATTTGTTTTTGTTCTTTCTTTTCCACTTTTTTTTCCTGTTTCCTAATCACATTTTTGCTTATCATCTGATGACCCGATCTTGACGAGATCTCGAGTGATTCGAAGTACAATCTTGCCAAGCAATTGTCATAATTGTGCTCTGATTTATTCAGCAATGTTTTTGAGATGTAATGAGTCATGTAAGCTTTATGCGTTTTTTATTTATTGAATGTTCTGGGCTCTTTTTTCTTTATAAAATGGGTTTATCAGATTTTGTTGGAAAAATAAAAACAGCGATTTGTCTCACATTGAATGAGTAATGTGCATTTGAGGTGCCAGAAAAGTGTGTCACCCTTTTGTTGAGAGTGGTGTGTAATAAATGTGCAAGTGCTCAATGCACCCAAGACCCACTACACTTGATCGTGAATAACTCAAAGAAATAAAAAACGTGTTCGATTGGCACTTCATTAGAGGAGTCGCAAGTGTCTACGCACGCTTTGCGTTATTACATTTCTTCTCTCAACGAACGAGCTTTTTTTTGCACGACTAATGCTATTAATTTATTTCCCCCTTCTTTTTTTATTACGATGGTCGACCGGAAGCTATTTCAACGCGTGAGATTTTTTTATTGCTGATATTCGTTGATTAAACATATTTTTTTAGACAACACAATGTGATCTTGATACTCACCGATGATCAAGATATCGAGCTCGGATCAATGAACTTCATGCCGAAGACTTTGAAAATAATGAAAGACAAAGGAGTGGAATTTGTGTCTGGGTAATTTTTGATTAAGCTTCGGTCTTCTAAGGAAGTCTTTTAGATATGTGACAACACCAATTTGTTGTCCCAGTCGCTCCTCAATACTAACGGGATTATACGTTCACAACCATCATGTTCATACTAATAATCAAAACTGTACTGGACCAGAATGGAAGTAAGTGGAAAATTTCAAATTGTCACCAATGTCGAAAAAAATGCCGAAATTTAAATTTCCTTGAAATTCTCAATTTGTTTTAGAAAAGTTCATGAGAAGAAGTCCATTGGCGTTTACTTACAAGATGCCGGCTATCGAACAGCTTATATTGGAAAATACTTAAATGAATATGACGGGTTAGTTGAAATTAAAAAAATTCTAATTTAATGGGAACTTGCTTTTCAGGTCTTATATACCACCTGGATGGGATGAATGGCATGCAATTGTAAAAAATAGTAAATTTTATAACTACACAATGAATGCGAATGGTAAAAAACAACGATTCGGGAACAATTATTCGAAGGTTTATTGGAAATTTTAGTTTTGTTTCTCATTTTTCGTAATTTTCAGGATTATTTCACGGATTTGGTCACAAATCGATCTCTTCAGTTTGTAGAAAACCACATCAAAACAAAATCATGGCAACCGTTTGCGCTCATCATCAGTTATCCAGCGCCACATGGCCCAGAAGATCCTGCTCCACAATATTCACATTTATTTGAAAATGAGCTCAGTCATAGGTAAAAAAAAAGAACGTGACAGTATGAAAAGCTCGAACTTTTTCAATTTTTTTTTCAGAACACTTAGCTGGAATTTTGCACCAAATTATGATAAACAGTGGCTGCTTCAAAACACTGGAAAAATGAAGGACATTCACATTACATTCACTGACATGCTACATCGTAGGAGATTGCAGACACTTCAAAGCGTTGATGATGGTGTTTCGAAGGTTTGATGAATCAAAATTGTTTGAAAAATTTCTGCGTAACAGTTGTTCAATTTACTTCGCGACCTCAATCAATTATGGAACACATTCGCGATTTACACGTCGGATCATGGCTATCATTTGGGACAGTTTGGATTAGTCAAAGGAAAGAATATGCCTTACGAGTTTGATATTCGAGTTCCGTTTTTCATGAGAGGTCCCGGAATACCACGAAATACCTTGTAAGATAACCTAATGCAATGAGAACCCATTATTAGAATTTCAAATATTTCCAGAATTCATGAAATTGTCTCAAACATCGATATTGCGCCTACTTTGCTGGATATAGCAGGTCTGGGTAAGCCAGCGCGAATGAACGGCAGAAGCTTACTTGAGTTGTTCATATTGAAGAAGAATAACAAAAAAGCGAAAAAGCTGAAGCCATGGAGAGATACGATTTTAATTGAAAGAGGGTAAGGTGGTCATGTCAGACTCAAACTGTTTAAATAATTTTAGAAAAATG